>OX366536.1:1282500-2532500 GCA_947256265.1 Acronicta leporina
CGAAATCAGGTTTTATATGAATCAGGTTTTCAGAAAATCCTTTGTTGTTTTCCTTTCTTTTGATGTTAGTCTCGCGCAAATAAACTGATGATTTTATCATAGGTTCAGGAATACCCATTTTAAATAGTAATATTCCAATATAGCCCGTAATAGTCTGGCTTTTACGGCCACACTACACAATCACTAGGACTGAATTTTTACACATAGTTTTATAAACAATTTTTACACAAGAAATAAATAAATCGCCGCTACGCCAAAGAAAGGAATGGAGAAAAAGAAATGCATCTATTTCACGATATTACACACAACTATAAAGCGAGTTGTATATGTAATTTCAGCATTTTCAGCGATTAGACTATGTCCATGCTGAAACTGCAAATGTCATTCGGTAAAGATAAGGGTACAGATTGAAATGATACAAATTACACGACTTGTTTGGCTTACATAGTTCTAGCCACAAATTTACGCGACGACAGATCTCGTTAGGAATTTACGCGTTTATAAAATTACGCAAAACAACGTGATCTGTAACATTTCGAAAAGTAGCCTTTTCCTGTGCATTTAAGGGATAATGATACAAAATTATATAGGATTATAGATAAATTATATTGCATGTCAAAGTATAAATCATTGTAATTGTACGCTTAAAGCCTAGATTAACATTTAGATCTCAGTTTACAATTCGTGAACGTCAATTTAAAGAGGTTTACACACGAACAGTGCGGCAGTGGCTGGCGTAATTTTGTGGCGTGTTGTGCGTAAAATTGTGGCGCGGTTTACGCGTATGTTTGTGTGTAAACGTCTTTACGTAGGTACAAAAAATGTATTTTTTTAGTCAATAGAGATCAGTAGAATCTCGTTTTTCTTATAACAAACCGGTGTGTTGACTAATCTAAAACATATAATTTTAAATATACATATAATAGTTCAACCACGTTAGGATTATATTTAAGTGTCGAGAAATGAAAATAATTTTCTCATTCAATAAGTTATGAATAGATAGATACATTAATAATTAATATTTGGTTCTTTAATAATAGTTTTTTTATATAGATTGAATGTTTTCTGTCGTGCGGTGTTGTCACCTGTAACGTGAAGATTTACGTGTTAAAATTGTGCTGAGCTTAAGTAATTTGCAGGGAAACGAAGTAAGTATATTAGGATGTAGTAGCATAGTTGATTAACTTCTAATAGAAAAAAATACGTAGACAGCTTTACATAGGAACCAGCTTAATTAAGAATGTGATATTCATGAGTGGTCACTTCTAATAAAATCAGATGTGATATCTATCCTTTTACTTAATACCTACATACATGATATCTTTACTTCATACTATAAATAAATGAAGGTTAAAACAACTTACCAATAAACAGAAAATGATTCCGGCAGCCTTGAACCCCTCCATGGAAAGGTCACCAGCCTCTATCGTTAATTACATCATTATATATATAATTATATACTTTATGCAGTGAACAATGGATCAGTAATGACGCTCACACACACACGCGCGCACATTTGTAACTCACACACATACATACAAGTGTAAACTACATACCTCCCTAAAAGTTGTATAAATGCTTTAAATTGTTAGAAATTATAATTATGAAATAAATAAAGCGAGTTTTCGTACGGGTTTTGTCCCGTTTAGACGTGGCCGAGTCGTATTGTGTCATAACTTGCGCGCACTTGTGATACTGTGCGTTTTTGTAAGTTGCGCTTACGCGAATGTGATACAAATATGTTTTCGTGCGTTTTACACGGCGCCATTTAACTTTTCGTGCTGAAAGTGCGTAGAACTGATATACAATACAATTTTCTATCCGACATCGTTATTACAAGACAATACGACATACATACACGAAGTCATTTGTGCATCAGCTCGGAAATTATACGTAATGACAATGAACCGTAAGATGACTGGACAAGTCTTTATACAGAATTTATCAACTGGTACAGCCGCCCCTTTAGACATTTAGTAGACCGATTTTCAGGTCTGTTTAATCGAATTAAACACCGAGAATTATTCTCAATGCTTACGATTGCGAACAGAATAGAGAAATCCACCATCAGTAGGTTATCAAAATAGAAGCTAACACATTCACACACCGCATTTGATATCGAATATAAAACTAGAAACGGTTAGACGCCATCTGCTTAACTGGGGGCTTCTAAACCATTCGCGTTCCATTCAGTTTACGTACAATCGAAATTCTTCCCTTGCTAATGCTGGCAGAGAATTGAAGGCTACTGAAAACCGAGAATTTATATACTTTCAGAGCCTCCAACTTAACCGTCCAAAATTAGTAAGCACGATCGAAATGATGCGAGACTTATAACAGGGCTGTTTCCTCATCACTAGTCGAAAATAGTTGATGGTACGTGCGTGGTGGGCGGCGGGGCGGGGGGGTGCGGGAGGGGGCGGGGCGGAGGGGGGAGCGGGTTTAGTTCCAGATGCGCAGGAACGAGTCCCACGAGCCGGTGGCTACGGCCATGCCGTTCTCGGTCACGCCCAGGCAGGACACGCGGTTGTCGTGGCCGGCCAGGATTCCTGCAAAAAAAGAACAATACATTGCTATTTATTTTTTTATATAATATAGAGCATAATTATCTTTTTGTGGCTTTGCATGCTAATATTAAATTTTATCCAGATCCGTTCAGCTGTTTTGGCGTGAAAGAGTAACAAACATCTATTCGTCTATCCTCACAAACTTTCGCATAAATTATAATACTAGTAGGATATATATAATGAGTATGTATGTGTATGTCTGACCGGCGCGTTCGCTCTTCATGGAGTCCCAGACGTTGCAGTTGAAGTCGTCGTACCCGGCGAGCAGCAGGCGGCCGGACTTGCTGAAGGCGACGGAGGTGATGCCGCAGATGATGTTGTCGTGCGAGTACATGGCCAGCTCCTGGTCGGCGCGGATGTCGAACATGCGGCACGTCGCGTCGTCCGAGCCCGTCGCGAACGCGAACCCCGACGGGAAGAACTGATACACACATAAACATAAACATAAACAAACAACATAAGCTCATTTTTACCGTGGGAGAGCCATGCTTCGGCACGAATGGGCCGGCTCGACCGGAGTGATACCAAGACCTCACAGAAAACCGGAAACAACGCTTACGTAATGTTTCGCCGAGTACGTGAGGATACTGGCGGCCAAAAAACTTTTTTTAAGGCCGGCAATGCACTCGTGACTCCCCTTTTTTTTTAATAAAAAGCTTACTAGCAATGTGGATCGCTCATTACTAGTATTCTTGTTAACCCCTCGTGCTAAGCTAAAATGCTTGTGTTACGAGTGGGTTCACGTCGGTAGTGTAATGGGTGGGTTTCGAACCGACAACCATATGATCACAAGTCCGACGCCCTAGCCATTAGGCTACCGCCTCTGGTGTTTCGGGTGTCCATTGGCGGCGGTAATCGCTTACCATCAGGCGATTTGTCTCCTCGTTTAAAAAATAAAATTGTAACTGATTATAATTTTGATTTTATTGATCAATGATTATGAGACCATAAAAATCTTTATCATAAATAGAATACAAAGTATAAAAATATCAAATATAAAATATCAGTTATGTATGCAGAATCACACAATTATTTTAACTTCTGCAAAGAAGCTCGAAAACAAAATATCGGTTCAGGACCGATAGGTTTTCGAGCTTCCAACACCACATAAACTACTGTTATTGGAGATCTTTTAGCACAGATTTATGATGATATAGAGAGAGAGAGAGAGAGAGAGAGACAGAGGAGTGAGAGTATTAACGTGACGGCGTTGATGTCGCTCTCGTGTCCCGGGAAGGTCTGCTTGCACTGGCACTCGCGGATGTCCCACAGCTTGGCGGACGCGTCGCACGCGCCCGACACGAAGGTGAGAGAGAGACAGAGAGACAGAGAGAGTGAGAGTATTACCGTGACGGCGTTGATGTCGCTCTCGTGTCCCGGGAAGGTCTGCTTGCACTGGCACTCGCGGATGTCCCACAGCTTGGCGGACGCGTCGCACGCGCCCGACACGAAGGTGAGAGAGAGACAGAGAGACAGAGAGAGTGAGAGTATTACCGTGACGGCGTTGATGTCGCTCTCGTGTCCCGGGAAGGTCTGCTTGCACTGGCACTCGCGGATGTCCCACAGCTTGGCGGACGCGTCGCACGCGCCCGACACGAAGGTGAGAGAGAGACAGAGAGACAGAGAGAGTGAGAGTATTACCGTGACGGCGTTGATGTCGCTCTCGTGTCCCGGGAAGGTCTGCTTGCACTGGCACTCGCGGATGTCCCACAGCTTGGCGGACGCGTCGCACGCGCCCGACACGAAGGTGAGAGAGAGACAGAGAGACAGAGAGAGTGAGAGTATTACCGTGACGGCGTTGATGTCGCTCTCGTGTCCCGGGAAGGTCTGCTTGCACTGGCACTCGCGGATGTCCCACAGCTTGGCGGACGCGTCGCACGCGCCCGACACGAAGGTGAGAGAGAGACAGAGAGAAAGAGAGAGTGAGAGTATTACCGTGACGGCGTTGATGTCGCTCTCGTGTCCCGGGAAGGTCTGCTTGCACTGGCACTCGCGGATGTCCCACAGCTTGGCGGACGCGTCGCACGCGCCCGACACGAAGGTGAGAGAGAGAGAGAGAGACAGAGAGAGTGAGAGTATTACCGTGACGGCGTTGATGTCGCTCTCGTGTCCCGGGAAGGTCTGCTTGCACTGGCACTCGCGGATGTCCCACAGCTTGGCGGACGCGTCGCACGCGCCCGACACGAAGGTGAGAGAGAGAGAGAGAGACAGAGAGAGTGAGAGTATTACCGTGACGGCGTTGATGTCGCTCTCGTGTCCCGGGAAGGTCTGCTTGCACTGGCACTCGCGGATGTCCCACAGCTTGGCGGACGCGTCGCACGCGCCCGACACGAAGGTGAGAGAGAGACAGAGAGACAGAGAGAGTGAGAGTATTACCGTGACGGCGTTGATGTCGCTCTCGTGTCCCGGGAAGGTCTGCTTGCACTGGCACTCGCGGATGTCCCACAGCTTGGCGGACGCGTCGCACGCGCCCGACACGAAGGTGAGAGAGAGACAGAGAGACAGAGAGAGTGAGAGTATTACCGTGACGGCGTTGATGTCGCTCTCGTGTCCCGGGAAGGTCTGCTTGCACTGGCACTCGCGGATGTCCCACAGCTTGGCGGACGCGTCGCACGCGCCCGACACGAAGGTGAGAGAGAGACAGAGAGACAGAGAGAGTGAGAGTATTACCGTGACGGCGTTGATGTCGCTCTCGTGTCCCGGGAAGGTCTGCTTGCACTGGCACTCGCGGATGTCCCACAGCTTGGCGGACGCGTCGCACGCGCCCGACACGAAGGTGAGAGAGAGACAGAGAGACAGAGAGAGTGAGAGTATTACCGTGACGGCGTTGATGTCGCTCTCGTGTCCCGGGAAGGTCTGCTTGCACTGGCACTCGCGGATGTCCCACAGCTTGGCGGACGCGTCGCACGCGCCCGACACGAAGGTGAGAGAGAGACAGAGAGACAGAGAGAGTGAGAGTATTACCGTGACGGCGTTGATGTCGCTCTCGTGTCCCGGGAAGGTCTGCTTGCACTGGCACTCGCGGATGTCCCACAGCTTGGCGGACGCGTCGCACGCGCCCGACACGAAGGTGCGCTGGTCGGGCGCCAGCGACAGCGACATCACGTCGCCCGTGTGCCCCGTGAACTGCCCGCACTGCTGCCCCGTCTCGATGTCCCACAGCGCGCTATATACCAACATCACAACACAACCTTACATACCAGTACGATACAGTAGTAACATTACAATAATCAACCCATTACATATATGTCCCATTGTTGGGCACGGGTCTCCTCTCACAGTGAGAGATAGTCTACCTAGGCTATAGTCCACCACGATAGCCTAATGCGGGTTGGCAGACATCACACGCCCTCGAGAAAAATCTCTGGCGTGCAGGTATACTAACGATATTTTCCTAGTATATGCCTATATATATCTTGGTTTCTTTTTTTAAAAAGCTTACTAGCAATGTGGGTCGCACATTACTAGTATTCTTGAATAGCCTAGTGATATGACCATTAGACTGCCAAGCCAAAGGTCCTGAGGTCAATTCCTGAGCATGCACCTCTGACTTTTCGAGTTTATATGCGTATTAAGGAAAACGATACAGTAAAAAAACGAAAAGTGAAACATAACCAGAGAATTATTTACATGTATGTACCTATAATAATTGTGTCAATAAAGATTTACCTATCTATTTATTACACCTGGTATTGTGTTTATCATGTGTTACAATAGTAAATTCTTTATTATTACTGTTTTTACTTAAAGAGCTCATAATTAAGACCCTTTCATAGATTTGCACCCTTCAATTGCCTAGTGGCTGAAAATGCAACTGTTATGCTAGAACTCCTGGGTTTGATTTCTAAGATCAGTGGTGTTATTGGGTTTTTCAATAACACATAACATACCATCACGCCTGTATTCCCCGAAGGGTATGGCAGAGGCGTACTACTAATGTACACCCACAGTTCGCCGGTATGTTTAGGTCCCATGTAATAGGGGGCGAGCCTATTGCCATTAACCGGGCACAAATTCCTAACTCCGAGCTGCTACTGGGAATTTCATAGAAAAACCCAATAACACTTTGCTCGACCTGGGAATCGAACCCAGGACCTCTAGCGTAGCAGTCGCGCTTAGGACCACTTGGCTAATGAGGCAGCTTTTAGGCAGATTTTTCAATAAAACCACTCAAAAGGAAAAATACCTCACAAGATCACTCATGTGATGCAACACGTTGTGACTTTGAATAATTTTCATCTTGTCAAAATAATTAGCATTTATGAAGCAGATAGGTAAAACATAACATAAACTTTTATTTTAGAAAAAGGTTCAGTTACAGAAAAGTAGGTAACGTTGATACTTGTACTAATCATGACCATTGAATCACAGGTACCAGCGCCTTCCACGGCATTATAGGTGCAGTAAAAGTATGAACGATGGTCTAGAACTCTAGAATATCTATATAGGTTACATAAAAAAAAGATTTCCAATAGGTATTCACACACGCCCGCACGCTGCAAAACAATGACAGAACTTTTCCGATTGATATCGTTGGAGCAAACAACAATAGCTTCAGATTAAAACCAGCGTCATTTGTGCTTGTATAATAATCTGATCTGATTTGAAGATTTTTTTTTGAGAATTTTCGAGAAAAACCCCATATAACACTGCTCGTCCTGGGAATCGAACACAAGGCCGAAGCGTAGTAGTCGCGCTTAAAACCACTAGGCTAATAAAGCAGTTAGTTTAATCCTTCTGTTTTTTTGTTTGTTTGTATCTTCATTTATGTCTCTGTGCTAGCTAGCTAATTCTTCTTTCAATGCTGAATAGGTGGCCAAGGTTTTGTCTTACCATGTCATATCGCCGGAGCTGGTGAGGATCTGGTTGTCGTCGAGGAACCGGCAGCACGACAGGTACCCCGAGTGGCCGGGCAGCTCGCGAGACACGCGCACGTTGCCCTCGCGCGTCTTCAAACTGTAAACGTTACAATTACATCGTCAGAAACAAATCACGCCTGTATTCCTTGAAGGGTTAGGCAGAGGTGTACTGCTGTACACCAGTTTATGCTCGCACAGCTGCTCACATCAAGTTACCACAAACTGTCAAATTTCCCCAATGGATAATAAACTCTATTATTGTTAGGAGATTACCAATTCGACGAGACGTTTGGCGTAGCGGCTTAGCAATCAGCTTCGGCCTCACGTGAGGCTTCGGCCTCAACGTATTTTTTTCTAATTAAAAAAGAAACATCTTTAGTCAATTACTCAAAACTCTGTTTAGCTTAGGAATATAACCTAGGATCTTGCTGAGTGCTCAGAAGATGAGTATTATGGCAGTGTGCACACATATGTTACACTAAAGATCCGCATATTCGACTCCAATCTCTCTCATTTTGACTTTTTTTTTTTTGGAATAGTGGGGCAAACTAACTGTTCACCGGCGCCTATTGACACCCACAACACCAGAGAAGTTGCAAGTGTGCTGCCGGCCTTTTAAAAGGGTTTTGGGCCACCATATCCTCACTCACTCAGCAAAAAACAACGTAAGCGTTGTTTCACACCGGTATCACTCCAGTCTCTCAAACGGTCTCCCACGGATTATATGTATAGATAGATAGGGATTTAATTTTTTATTACCTTCAAGTACCTTCTGATCATCGTCAGCCTATAGTTCTCCCCGCTATTGCCTCAGAGGCCGGTGTTGATACAACTCACCTATAGATGGAGCATATGTTGTCTAGTCCTCCGCAGGCGACGTAAGACCCGGAGGGTGCGTACGCGCACGTCATGACCCAGCTGGAGCGCAGCGGTATCGCGTGCACCTTGTTGGTCGTGTGGCTGTCCCACACTATCAGTTTGCCGTCCTGACTCGCAGAGACCAGGTTCCTGGACATGATACAATAGAATTCATATTTAGTTCTGAAACTTATGTCAATACTAGCTTCTGCCCGCGACTTCGTCTGCGTGGACTTCAGATAAAAAGTAGCCCATGTGTTATTCCAGACTATAATCTAGTCAACTGTCAAGTTACTGAATACAATTAAAAGTCGAAGTATAAATGATCTACATATTATATATATTAATATCATTATGTAGGATATTATATTAATATTATATTATATATACCTATGGTATTATATTATATTAATATCATTATGTAGGATTCCTACATAATGATATTACAAAATGCCAAGGAAAACATAATTATTGTTTTTTTTTTCAACTAATACAAAATTTTCTCATTTATAATTTATAGTTCACTATAGGTGTACGCTGTACGTATATAAACGTACCTAATATTACATAATCTTTGTGTAATTAATGATTCGAATTTTATTTACTTTGTTGGCAAAAATATGTAATTATACATTGTTATCTAAACAATCAAAACGTTCTGCTGTTTGCAAAACATCGGTGATTCTTGCTTCTTTATTCAAATTACATAATTATGAATTGTGACGTCACAGTATTCTGTCAGATCAGTCGCTAAAGCCGAGGTTCTAATTACTCAATATGTTTAAAGTTTATTTAGCGGTATTTAAGACCTTATGACAGGGGAAATAAAGTATTTATTTATATTTACAAGGACAACAAGAATGTTGGAAGAGGAAAAGTCAATAATAAATCATTAAATAAATACATCAAATGTGTTTAGTTTTATTGTTTGGCTATGATTGTTCGTTTGTGACGTGCAAAATCTTGAACTTTATTATTACCATTATATCCATTTTATTTTCCATAACTAGCTCCACAGTTTGACCCGCATGCTCGGCTCCTAAGGGTCCTAGCCTATTAAAGGGGTTTGGGCCTCCAGTATCCTCACTCACTCGGCGAAACACAACGTAAGTGTTGTTTCACGCCGGTTTTCTGCGAGGCCGTGGGTATCACTCCGGTCTAGCCGATGCATGGCTCTCCCAGATTTGGACACTACGATGTCAGCTATTATAACAGCCCTCTTTTTGCGTAAGCCGGGGGTTAAAAAGGTTCTACAATAGTTTTTACGAACTCCAAGCGAAAGAAGTTGTGTTCAGAAGCCATCAATATATAAAAGTTTCGAGACAAAACAAACAATATTATAAATTTAGAATTATTATTGTTGGCCACGCCATGCGAGCGTCACAGATGGCTAAATAAGAGGTTTATTATAGGACTGGTCACGTTCACCATACAGTTGAGAGATAGACAGATATTAAACCAATACAATTTAAGTCTTTACATATAAATGACACAGACATAATATCGGTTAATGATATAACGGTTCATTTACTAACAGTTACTAGTAAGTACGTCGTAGGGCATATAGTATTAGGCTCCTTTTTCCAAATTTGACTCAAAATTATGTGAGTTTAGCGCTAAAAGAACTCTATCAATTAAGAAAGATTGATGATTTAAGAAAATCTATCATCTTATACATATCTATTGACTGCCTCATTAGCCAAGTGGTCCTGAGCGTGACTGCTACGCTCTAGGTCCTGGATTCGATTCCCAGGTCGAGCAAAGTGTTATTGGGTTTTTCTATGAAATTCCCAGTAGCAGCTCGGAGTTAGGAATTTGTGCCCGGTTAATGGCAATAGGCTCGCCCCCTATTACATGGGACCTAAACATACGGCGAACTGTGGGTGTACATTAGTACGCCTCTGCGTAACCCTTCGGGGAATACAGGCGTGATGGTATGTTATGATATGTTAATGTTACATATCTATCTATCTTAGAATTTGATTAGTCAATAATATTATTTTCAGTATACGAATATTGAAATAACAGTTGCAAATATGACTGTTATTTCTACCATACAAGAAAATATTAAAAAGGTTGAATGTCAAATATAAAAAAAAACTCGTGACTCCATTAGCACGTGTCGTAAATATGCCGTTTTTTCCTCAATGAATAGGTCATTTTGTGATGGGTATCAGATCGTAAACCTCAATGACATCTCAATAGTTTTGGTCACGAATGTAAGGCTCGTCAGTGGAGGTTGATTCATTTTGTAAGCCGCGTTGATTTGTTATACAAAATGTGGCTGAACATCGTTCAAAATTAACTTTTATTTGACGTGTCAATAAGCAAGTTTATGTAAACATAATATAAGATACCATCACGATTGTATTCCTCTTGGAGTTAGGCAGAGATTTACAAATGTATAGCGACTGTTGGCCGGTATGTTTTGGTCCCATGTAATACGACAACGGGACCATGGGACGAGCCTATTGCCATTAACCGAGCACCAATTCCAAACTCCGAGCTGCTACTGGGAATTTCATAGAAAAACTATAATAGCGCTATTATGCACGACCTGGGAATTGATTTTATCGCATTACATTGATATTATTTTATTCCCGACGTTTCAGCCCCCAGAAATAATAAAATTCGTACGAAGTAGTTTTATCTCAATATCCCATATTCACTTGTCAGAAAACAGTAATACAAAACTTACTAGACGCTAAAGGTGGTTCATAAAACTCCCGTTAAAGTTAGTGTCCCCAACTAAGGTCATTAGTATTTACCTGGAGTCGCTGCCCCAGTGCATCGCGTATATCTTGGCCAGGTGTCCGCGCAGCGTGCGGCGCGTGCGCATTTGTATGCGACCAATGGGCTCCAAGTTAGCCGTCGCTTGCGCAAGCGACGTGTCGCATGCCGCCTTCCTAGCATCCTGTGGATATAAAATAATTAACTATAGTATGATGATCCAATTTCAGGTCTAATTCTTTCATGGCTTCGGTTCTTCATTTTATTTAAAGAATCTCTCAAAAACCTCCGCGGTTTGAGTGTGGAACTTACTACCAAATATAGAATAATAAACTATAGTATGACGATACAATTTCAGGTCTAATTCTTTCAGTTCTTCGAGTCTTCGAGAGTTCTTAAATGTCTTCATTTTTTTTATAAATAATCTCTCGAAAGTTCTTCGGTTTCAGTGTGGAACCTTACAACCAATCAACCACTTTTAACTATAGGGAAATTTAAGTCTAACTTTATAAGTGCAGTATTGTAGGATAAACCTTGAAATGTACCCTTGATCCTACATCAGTCATCGTGTAGCTCACGTGGGAGAGCCATGCTTCGGCACAAATGGGCCGGACGACCGGAGTGATACAACAGCCTCATAGAAAACCGGCGTGAAACAACGCTTGCGTTGTGTTTCGCCGAGTGAGTGAGGTTACCGGAGGCACAAACCCTTTAAAAAGGTGGGCAACGCACTTGTGACTCCTCTGGTGTTGCGGGTATCCATGGTCGGCGGTTATCGCTTACCATCAGGTGACCCGTATGCTCGTTTGCTCACCTATCCCACAACCACCCGAAGCGTGACGAATACCAGATCTGAATACGAAGACTGTATTGTATACTCACCCTAATAGTATTTTTGAGCGTCTCCGCCTCCTGGCGCAGGCTGTCTAATTCGTTCATGGTAGCTGCTTTGCCGCTGGCTTCTCAAGTGTACCGCTCGACAACCGCGCGCCGCGTACGATATCACGCAACGCACCGACCTCTGCAACAAACAGAATAACATTTACATTAACGCTACAGGTCCTGGATTCTCAGTAGCAGATCGGAGTTTGGTATTTAGACCCGGTTAATGGCATGGCTCTCGCTGTTACATGGGACTAAAACATACCGGCGGACTGTGGATGTACGGTATGTTTGGGTCCCAATAAAGTTCGACTAGAACCTGAACCCGTATATCAAATTCGTAGCAGAGGTATAGAGAAAAATAATACACAATACTACGACACGTTTGGCGTAGCGGCTGAGCAATTGGCTTCTGCGACACGTGTTGCGGGTTCGATCCCCACACGGAGCAAATATTTGTATGATCTACAGGTAGTTGTTCCGGGTCTGGGTGTTTGTGTATGTGAGAATTTGTGTTTGTAAAACACACCCACGATACAGGAGAAAATCCTAGTGTGGGGCAACGTTTTTTTAAAAAAAAAACCTTACTTAGTAATGAATAAATAATAAAAAAACTGGTTTTGAGCAGAGAAAAATAAGGAATAGTAAGTTCATTCAATTATATCGAACTGTAAACCCCCCATTATTGAATATGATATCCCCCATAATGCTTTACACCCCTAAAAATAATGCTATGTCAAGATAATAGGGAACTTTAACTGTTACAAAACTGCAATAAGTAATCTTTAATTTGCCAAGCGCGGTGATAATTGGCGGTGTCCTTCCGCCAAGCGCGGTTATATCCGGCATCGCAACCGCGTGCATTATAGCGGTCGATGAGGCGTTAGCATCTACAGGTTATAAAAAAAAAACAAAACAGGCAAGCATCTACGAAAAACAATCTACAATTAAAACCTTAGCCTTCTCCTCGTTATCAATCTAAAAAGCTCTTGAAGTTTAGTCAGGGGCCAAGGCTCTTTACTATGCAATTGTATCACATCACAATCTACACAACAAGCGGGTCGTCCCCAGTGGTGTGTTGTACGCATGCGCGGGTTTTGACAGGACCTCAAGGCTTTGGCGCATGCGTGTGAGGACCGCACGGCCAGCTCCCTGCGAGAGCTCTAATAGGGTTAATCTTTCTTAGTAAACTGTACAATCGATCTGAAATACCTGAAATTGAGGTTCCTGGTATTTCTGTTTCCGTGAGTTGCTTGGCAACATAATAATGATCGAATATGTGGAGTAAATGCAAATATCTTAACGTCCGTTTGTAATTTAATCATTGCTATTATGCTCAATTAGTCGGTATGTAATTATAACGTTCAGCAAAAATAAGATGATTAAAACATTTGGCACAGAGTATAAAACTCGGGGATGTCTGACTAGAAAACTGGAGAGTAAAGACGGAGAAAATGGAATAGTGGCAGAATTTTGTTCAAGATTGGAACTATACGCTGAATAAAAAATAAAAAAACTGCGAAACTCGTGGGGGATATTTTGTCTTTTGATTTTCTCTTCTCTTTAAGTTATTAAACACGCATATTATAAACGCATATTCAAATTATAATATTACCAGCGCTACTTTTCATCAATCGCTCAACGTTTAACCCACAAGACTATACGAATACCGGGAAGAGCAGCATTATCCTGATTTCTACAGCAGTCGAGTTTGCAACATGTATCCTTGTGTACATAGTGTCACTAATAAAACATTCTGTAGCGAAACAGAAACCAATATACTCAAGGAAAATGCGTAAAATTCCCATGTCAATACCGTTCCGGTTTGTTTCCCAACTCTGGTTTTCCTTGGTCAATATAGTTTATTACTTTATTCGAAGCATTTCTTGGCACGCTGACGCCAAGTAAACATAGTTACGTTGCACTCTCGGGCTGTGGTGTTATTGTTTTTAATTTTATGAAGCTGACGTATTTCAGCACTTTACCAAGTAAGTTTGAGAATATATCGTTTTTACTATCTCCTTAAAAATATGTTTTGAGATACTTTTAGGCCCACTTGCACCAACTTTTTAAATATGTTTAAATTGCATTTAAACACAATTTTTCATCGTAAATTTGTGTTTAAATACAATTAAAATATATTTAGGAAGTTGGTGCAAGTGGCCCTTAGAAGCCAATAATAAGCTGGGTACTCACTTAATAGTGTTGCATGTAACGTATCAGATACTGTATCAACCTGCAAGTGGGTACGGCTCGTCCACCGTCCACCGCGTATCTAACTAAGAGCTGCCGGGTCCCCCTTTGTGTTCGCATGATACCGCCACTCGGCGGGTCACTGCGAGCTTATAGCGCTCCACGCGCGAGCGGCTCGCAGGAGGCTCGTGCCTAGGTACTCACTTGATACTGTATCTGATACATTACATGCTACACTACTAAGTGAGTACCCAGCTTTATATGTCTAAGAACAATAGCTGAGAGACACAAGATAAGTTTCTCTCCTAAACTCCATAATCATAGTAGAGTAACAAACTTAAAATTTAAGGTAACGTCTATAATGCTTTTTGAAGAAAAATCATAGCAGCTTCCAGTTGAGATTAGCTATATTGATCTATATTTTTCAGTGTTCTTAAATTAAAACGATTTAAAATGTCATTAGGTAGGTACTTTATTATAGTAGTGATTAATTGGGAAGTTATTACCTAAGTTAAAGTAACGAATAAAAAAACATTTATATTTATAAGTTATGGTAATACTAAGTATAACTAGTTATCAAGGCCGCTCAACACACGTTTTTACGCTGAAGTTAATCAAACCGTTTTAACGGCGAAAACCGAACTGGACCGTAAGTTAATTGATAAAAAAATATGTACAGACAATTTCTTTGAAGGCTTTTATCCAAAACTCTGGATCTCTGCTGGGGTCCGTTGCAGATAAGAGACATACTTATACTTCAGAATACGCGTGTCCCCAAAGGGTTAGGCAGAAACGTACTAATGCACAGGTACACCCACAGATCGCCGGTATGTACAAGGTCCTATGTAACGGAAGACGAGCCGATTGCCATTATCCGGGCAAAAATCCAAACTCAGTGCTGGTACTTAGAATTTCAAGAAAACCTGAAACCTGGGAATCTAGTAACCTCTAACGTAAGTCATACATAGAACCACTAGACTAATGAGACAAATGTGAAGGATTCTTTTGTATCTCCACGGTATCATTATCTCAGTCTCAGCCCATTGTTCCGCTGCGATTGTCCTGCGTTGCGTCAGCGTGTCGCAACGACACAGACGTACAAACGACACGTCTGTTATACTCACACCATTGTAAGAAACTTAAGAAATTCCATGGAAAATTATATGTTTAAGATAAATTATTATTGGTGTGTCTTGTGTGTTTCACTTTATTCAAAGACGTTACATACATATTACTAGCATAGATATACTGCCTCAATAGCCAAGTGGTCCTGACCGCGATTGCTACGCTAGAGGTCCTGGGTTCGATTCCCAGGTCGAGCAAAGTGTTATTGGGTTTTTCTATAAAATTCCCAGTAGCAGCTCGGAGTTAGGAATTTGTGCCCGGTTAATGGCAATAGGCTCGCCCCCTATTACATGGGACCTAAACATACCGGCGAACTGTGGGTGTACATTAGTACGCCTCTGCCTAACCCTTCGGGGAATACAGGCGTGATGGTATGTATGTTACTAGCATAGACGGAAAATTACGAACAAAATTATTAATATATTACTTTTTCCGAATGGAAATAAGTCGCTCTGTCTCTGTCATATTTATGTATTGATGGATTTAAGGATTGGCAAAATATTTCTGTTCGCGTTTGCATAACAAGAAGAATGCATAGCCCATGTTGAGAGTTGAATATGGAAACGAACGCGAAAGAGTCCTACTTAGCGCTGAACATTTTCTGTTACATGTGAATCCGGACGTGTATTCCGGTGCATGAGGAATTCGCTTTGTGACTACTCAACTCCCAACATTAGGAGTGGCGTTTGATACCAAAAAGAACTAAAAAAATAAAATGTTCTGCACCGATTTCGGGAATCTTGTTTGCGTCCCTATTTTCTAGCATGGAGATCAATGGAATCTAATTCTCTATAAGTCAGAAAGCACTCGAGTATCTTGCGTTGCATTATAAACGCAGTGTGCAGTATAATTGTAAATTGCAGAAAGTCTGTGCGGTATTTTTTTATGTGTAATAAGTTTTCAGCAGTACACAGCACAAACTTTTTAGACATCAACAAAATTAAACTGCACCTGACGTCACAAAAGCGATAGGTACGTAACTTTGTTTTGTTCAAAGTAAAACAATTTTGTTTAACTCCCCGGGGCGGGCCAGCGTTCTGTGGCTGACGTTTAACCTGCTCGTGATGACGTAGATACGTCCATAGGGGCTGAATATGCTGAAAGACGCAACCGAGTAATATTTTTTAATATCATAATGTAATTAATACGAAAATAGATCAGTCTTATTATCACGTTTTCACGTACTACAATTTTTTATGAATTTTGCTATAGATAGATTGGACTTTGGAGAAAAACGGAGGGCAAGACCTAGTATGGATGCAAATAATTGACACGTGCGGGATTCATACCCACGACCTGTGCAGAAGCCGATCTCTCGACCATAACGTCAGTCACGCCGTCGACAGAGCAGGTAGAAGCATTACTTTTTTTTTTTTTAAAAAAAAGCTTACTACTAATGTGGATCACACATTACTAGTATTCTTGTTAACCTCGTGCTAAGCTAAATGCTTGTGTTACGAGTGGGTTCACGTCGGTAGTGCAATGGGTGGAGATCGAACCGGCAACCACATGATCGCAAGTCCGACGCCCTAGCCATTAGGCTACCGCCGCTATACTATAGGCAGACTTACTATAAGGAAGCCCTAAATCCTTTTTTTTTATAATACGTAGAAAACTGCACTGAAACGAAGGATTCGTTGTAACTAGTTTACGATACAGATTTCAGGAAGGAACGAATGCAGCTCGTGAGTAAATATCAGAGCACTTTCTCTGTTCTTTCAACATTGCGTATAAATCAAGTAAGAGTTTTGTAATGTATGTAACTATTCAGTAAGTGGCTAAAATTAGTTGCTTGTTATTGTTAGTGTTCTCGTTCAACATGTTTACGTTACAATTTTAGGGTTGCCACTTTGTGGTAATATAAGTGAAAAGAGATTGTGGTATGTTTAAAATTTTCTAACAAAATTTTACACATATCTTTAGTATGCCTTAAATAGTAGAACAAAGCTCTTGAACATTGGCAATGATGGATCCTTAGTGACTAAAATACTAACACAAAATACCCCTGAAAATGGCTAATGGACCTTAAAGTTAATAAACCTGAACGACAAAAAAAAGTAATTATTATCTCTACAAACATTACCCATTTAAATTGGATGTAATTATCTTTTTGTGACATTTTTGCATTTTTCATGCTAAGATTATACGTAAGACGTAAGTTCAGAATGTGAAGGCAAATTTCGACATGGCAGGTGGGACTCGCGGTGGCTTAGTGCTCGTAGCATCTGGTGTATCTAACCAGAAGATACAAGTTCGAATCCTGCCTGCGAGTCGAATTTTTGGCTTAGTAGCGGTTTCGCCCCAATTTGGCTCGCCCGAATCGGGCGAATGAACTCCTTTCAGTTTTGAATATTTTTTAGGGCCGGTTTCGCCCGAGACAAATTTAATAGCGGGCGAAACAGGTCAAGTAAAATTTAGTAATGGACTATTCGCCCAAATACTACTATACTTACCTCTAAAAAATAAGCCTTTATTTAATAATAAAATGTGAAATTTTATAAAAAAGTACAGTTGCGTACACAATTGTTACTTACAATAAAAAAAACTGTTAGTGAATCTGGTTATTCCTGTATGCCATACCAAATTCGTAAACTGAAAATAATGGTATAATTTCACCATACACGAATTATATAATTTATGCATGCAATGGAGCACACTTGACCCAAGAGCTCGAATGGTACATTACAAACTGTTCAAGTCATTAACCAGCTTAAGAGCACGCAAAAATCACTACATAGTATAAAACAAAGTCGCTTCCCGCTGTCTGTCTGTGCCCAACGTATGCTTAGATCTTTAAAACTACGCAACGGATTTTGATACGGTTTTTTTTTAATATATAGAGTGATTCAAGAGCAAGGTTTTAAGCTATTTAATATGACGCTACGACTCTTAGGGACGGGGCAAAGCGGGTGAAACCGCTGGTGGGTCGCTAGTAAGCCGGTCGGTAGTAACACACGGATGAAATAATGCAAATGCAACGACGAAAACAACTGCTATATAAGCGTTTATATGGAAATTTCATCACTAAACGGGGGGAAATATTCAAAATGGGGGTATATCAGTCCCTAAACAATAGGTGGGTATGTATATTGCATAACTGTGATTGTTTTGGACAAGTATCTGGAAACGGTGGCCTCGGATTCAAACCAAAACAGGAATATAAAGTGTGGAATTATCTAAATTTCTTTGCTAAATATTTATTATCTTCATATTCTGGAGATTTAAGTTCCATGTTCTGAAATCTAGACTAAGGCCCACTTGCACCAACTTCTTAAAGGTGTTTAAATTGCATGAAATTTCTATGGAAAATTGTGTTTAAATAAAATTTAAACATATTTGTGCAAGTGGCCCTAATTCTCTCAATTTAAATCCCAGGTACTACTTATTCAGTCTGCAAAACATTGGAGCCCGGAGCCCGATCTTCGGCTTTCCTCACCCAGTCACTGCCAGCTGCCTTCCGCAAATCGTCACTACACCTGGCCAGCGGGCGCCCTACACTACGTTTATCTAGTCGCGGTCTCCACTCGAGAACT
This sequence comes from Acronicta leporina, assembly GCA_947256265.1. Taxonomy (NCBI): domain Eukaryota; kingdom Metazoa; phylum Arthropoda; class Insecta; order Lepidoptera; family Noctuidae; genus Acronicta; species Acronicta leporina. The sequence continues at coordinate 1,301,248 of OX366536.1, forward strand.
CGTTTGCTCCAGTTTTATTTTTCTTATACATATTTGAAGCAAACCAAAAATGGGATTTACAATGCTGCTCAAACTTGACAAGTATCAAAATGATTCACCGTATCATGGCGCTGCGTACCTTCTAATCACTAACTATCGCTTTAAAGGACGCCCACGGCAAGGAATACCCATTCCTTGCCGTGGGCGTCTTCTAATGCGATAGATTTAGAGATAGATAGAGTTAAACCACCCCGGACAGTTTGGGGGCGTCTATTTCCAACCTAGATTGCATGCATAATTAAGATACCACCCACGACTTAAGACTGTTTCGCTTACCTGACCGATAAGGGCACTGGAAGGCAACGCATCACCTACAGGGGCGCATTAAGACGACTAGTTCGAGACTTAATATAAAATTAAGTTTAGAAGAGATTACATGTAGACCATGACATGGAGATATCATACCATCACGCCTGTATCCCCGAAGGGTTAGGCAGAGGCGTACTAATGTTCATTTCGCTAGTAGTTAGCACAAGTACAGTTCGCCGATATGTTTAAGTCCCATGTAATAGGGGGCGAACCTATTGCCCCGAACCCCGAGTTGCTGCTGAAAATTCCATAGAAAAACCTAATAACACTGCCCGGCCCGAGAATCGAGCTTAGTACCACTAGCATAATAGTAACAGTGGCGCTTAGTACTAAAAATGAGGCAAACAAATAATTATGTATTTCAATATAATAATCATAATAGGCTCGCGGCTCGCCCCTAAAAATACTGGCGAAGTGATTTGTGTGCTGTCATAAACGTGTTTTCTTCAAGTTCTTTCTTTCTAAGTGTGTGTCCAGCAGTAGTACATCTCTGGGTTATACAGGCGTGATAAATGTTGTTAAAACACTGTAGATAGTTGGCGATTAGTCCTATCAATGATGGCGGAGAGACGTCGCATGTGACACATGATATAACCAGCTAATAACAAAACGAAGTCTTATTACCCTCAAAGTAGCCAGTTGAAATAAAACCCGCCTTCGTCGCACGTTTCCGCTTCGCTAAAAACTACTAATGCGTGCAAACAACCTCTGGGAACCGGCTGTGACGTCATAACACATCAAAACACGCGATTACCGTAAACTTGTTATTCTAAAACCAGAAGAAATGTAGCAGGTCGATACTAAGATCGAAACGATTTTGTCCCCAAAAACTATTTTATCATACTGCATGGAAATGGATGGATGGATACTTACTAACGCATAAACTAGAACTAGTTAAAATCAAGTATATTTGACTGACGCATAAACTTCCACTTCTGAACCAAGTAGTTCATAAATCAGAAGTTAAAGGCGTCCGATACGCTCATATTAAACAGTTAGGTAATACTAAGTTTAAAATTAGAACAAGCATAAACGCTGATGCCCTAAGAAACCAATCCGTTCCCGGAATTAAATGATATAATACTGGAAGGGTTAGGAAGAGGTCACACAACTCGCTTGTATTTTTTAGGTAGGTTGGAACCATGTAGGTTAAAAACCCAACAAAACTCTCACTCAGAAACCACGGTAGTCATCATTAGACCAATGAGGCAGTTTTAATTAACCAACAGAACTTCAAAGTTCGAATGTTAAGTAAATTGTAAAATTTTGCGTGCTGTTAGAAATTCCAAACATCGATTCTTAGTCTGTATGGGGTAACCCCATGGTTCATGTTTACAGCCTGAATTGGACGAGACAGCCAGACGATCGATAGCCTGGGTTAACAACCTCTGCGCAGTTATAAGATCTACACTATTAGCTTACATTTTTAGTCAGCTATATTTTAGCACGCATTTGCAGAAGAACAGTCTCGTCTTGTTGACTGGTTTAAATGGACTGAGTGACAATAGTTGGTGTCTCAGACGTTTCTTTGAATACTACTGTAGCCTTGAGGTTTAGGCGAGTTGTAATCGATCATAATCAATTGATTTTGATGAGGTCGCGTTTCAGTGGTAAGAGGTAAGCTGGAACAATAATTACAACAGCTCACAAGTCTGCAATGCATCGCAAGTAGTGTATATGAGAAAATGTAGTATGTAACACGTCACGGTGGTAAGCGCGAAAAGATAAGTAAACGAGGTAACTTTCCGGAAACCGGTAAATAAACAATTACATAGTATAAAGGAAAATCTCGAGGAAACTGGTGGTAGTCGGAATAACTAAAAATATTTATTTATTTAATCTTTATTGTACACAGAAATATTTATATAATAATTATAATAACAAACAATGTACAAAGGCGAGCTTAACTCAAAATTGAGTTTTCTACCAGCAAACCCTTTGAGTGATCGTTGCTGAATAATATATATATAGGGAGTCAAGTGTTGGTACATACATGTTATATTTACCATAAGAACTACTTACAAACTATAAACAAACTTAATACAAAATATATAAAATAATATTACATACGTAAATAAATACATATCACATAACAAGAATATATATAATTACTAATAAAAATATAAGTACATATATATATTTCCTAATTATTGTGTGATGTGGACAGAAAGTGCTCCCTAATTCTTCTCTTGAAAGCGACCAGTGAAATGCTGTCTCGAAGCGAATGTGGGAGAGAGTTCCAAAGACGTACTGCGTGTACAGTGAATGATCCATCATATCGGCTTGAGCTGTGACGAGGAGTACGCAATAAAAGGGATGAATTTAAGCGACATGGTTTCCCCCTGGGGATAAGATACTCAAAGCGTTCCCGTAGATAAGTAGGAGAGTTGGGATTATGCAAGATGGAAAATAGAAAAGAAAGTATGTGAGCATCTCGACGTTGTCGAATAGGTAACCACTTCAATCGAGCTCGGAACTCCGACACGTGGTCGTATTTCCGTAGACCGAAAATGAAGCGTATGCACAAATTTTGCAGACGTTCAAGTTTATTTATAAGTTCTTCCGTAGCATCGAGAAAACAGACATCTGCATAGTCTAAAATAGGAAGAAGAAGAGATTGAGCTAGATTTAATTTTGTTTGTAAGGGCAGGAACTTCTGGAGACGTTTGAGAGAGTGAAACGAGCAATAAACTCTTCTACTTACTTCTGCAATGTGAACATCCCAAGAGAGATGCGAGTCAATTAAGACACCTAGGTTTTTAACATTTTTGGAATATGCCACAGGGACAGAGTCATATATGATTGATGGAAGAGAGCCATAGTCCAAAAGATTTAGCGTGTATCTACCACCAATAATAATAGCTTGTGACTTGGCAGGGTTTACTAGCAGCCCAAAAGCTTTAGCCCATTGACTAATGTTCTGTAGATCACTATTGATGGCAGCAATGGCTTCAGGTATATCCTCAGCTTTAAAGTGACGATAAAGCTGCAAATCGTCTGCATAGAGATGATAATGTGAAGATAAAACCTTGGTGACAGAGTTTATAAAAACAGAAAAGAGAAGGGGAGAGAGTACGCCACCTTGAGGGACACCAGCAGCAAGGTCACGCCATTCAGAGAAGACCTCGTCGGAGCGGACACACTGCGAGCGGCCCCGAAGATATGAGTTAAACCATTTGATTACAGAAGGAGATATATTTAGAGACGATAGGATTCCCAAGAGGATGTCAAAATCAACTGAATTAAAGGCACTGCTGAAGTCCAGTAAAACCAAAACTGTAAGTAGTTTATTTTCCATAGCCAGTCGAACATCATCAGTTATTTTAACTAGAGCTGTTACAGTGCTATGGCCCGGACGAAACCCAGATTGATAAGGACTCAACAGGCGGTTAGAAGAGAGATAGTTGGTCAGTTGATTATGAACCATACCCTCAAGGACTTTGGACAAGATTGGAAGTATAGATATAGGACGAAATTGGGATACCGAAGAGGGATTTGTGACTTTGGGCAGGGGTATTAAATGAGCCTTCTTCCAAGCTGAGGGAAAGGAACAGGTTTCAAGAGAGAAATTCACAAGATGGTGTATCACGGGAACAAGATCATTTAGAATAGGAAGGAACATTTGGATTTGAAGCCCATCGTCACCAACCGCTTTAGTGGAGATGGATGAAATACTCTTTTTAATATCTCCTTCTGTAACTTGGTGAAACGAGAAAGAAGTACATAAAGGCAACGGAAGATTAGAGAGGTCGTAAAGAGTAGAAGATTTAATGTGAGTGTCCAGTGTAACTGGTGATTTAGAAAAATGATCATTAATAGCGTTGAGGTCAATATCAGTGACACTATCGTTGGGAGCTTTCCCAATACCTAGGGATTTGAGAAATTGCCATACTTGTTGTGTGTTTAAATTTTCAATTGAGTTGTGAATGTGGCGCCTTTTAGCATCTCTACACATACGACTGCAGCGATTTCGCAATACCTTGTACAACACACAGTTTTCATCAGTCGGAAACCTTTTGTACTGCTTCTTCGCCTTGTCTCTTTTCGACATTGCTTTTTTAATTGCGTCCGACAACCACGGCGCAGGCAGACGTTTCACTCTCACCTTTTTCAAGGGAGCGTGCGTTTCGTATAAACCTAAAACCAGCTTGTTAAAAATAGACACTTTCTCGTTCAAGTCATTGCAGCTGTAAAAAGGAGACCAATCGATATTCCCGACATCCTCCCTCAAACGATCCATATCAGTGTTCTTGAAACTGCGAAGGAAGAGAAATTTGGATTTGCGTTTAGGAGCGCGAATTTTATACGAGAGATATATGAGATCATGATATGAGAAAGAAGCAGGAAGTTGCCCATAAGTGGCTACTTTGTTGGGATCAGAGACTAGAATTAAGTCAAGAAGTGAAGGAGTAGAGTGAGGCGCCTGGTGTGTGGCATTAAGTTGAAGAATATACATGTTGACAGAAGAGACAAGTGATAGAAGTTTACGACTGCGCGTATCATTTTTGAGCAAGCATGTGTTGAAGTCTCCAAGAATTATAATGTGTTGATATAAAGAGGATAGGTATTCTAGTTTAGATTCAAAGGAAGAAAAATAGTCAATATGACAAGATGGGCTATAGTAGACCCCTAAGAGTAGTTTAGTGTGTTTAAAATCAACTTCAATAAACAGGTGTTCAGCAGATTTGGAATAAATGCTTGGAGATTGGTCAACAATATTGAAAGCTATATCTCCGCGAAGATATATAGCGACTCCGCCGTAACCCCTGCCTGTTCTGTCATTACGCACTAGTTTATAGCCAGGCAACGAGTAATGTGTAGAGGGAAGAGTAGGTTTTAGAAAGGTTTCAGAGACAAGAACCGCATGGATAAGGTCAGAATCAAAAGAAGTTAACAAGTCAGAATGATGTGCGGGGATACTTTGAGCATTTATGTGAACCGCGTTGAAAAATTTGCTAAAGCCAGAAAATTTCGTTAATAGTTGGTCGCTAAGATGTATAGAATCATCACTAAACGCTGTGGCATAGCTATCATCTGACGTGCAAGAAGAAGAACAAGAAGCAAAACTATCATCGGCATTATCCATATCACATAAATAAATATATTACAGTATTATACGATAATACAAAATAATGTAAAAAAATAATAATAATAAGATACGTAAAAATAAATAAATAATAATAATATAATTATCTAATTTAAATAATTAATCATCTTCGATGCACTCGCCGGTTTATAATGAATCAATCAAAGCAACTATGTTTCTGAACGAACGAGTCACTGTCTAGTGTCATTGTCAGAACATGAGAACATTAGTGTCACACTCGGAATAAATGTATTGTTTCAAACTTTCAATATTTTACGATATAGGGTATATAATAAATTCAAATCAGTGACTGACGTCCGCCAACAGTACAATTAAATACAAAGACTACCCTAACAAGAAATAATGTGATATTCAGTGTGGGTACCATTATTTTACTGGTTTGCGTGTCCTCTTATCGACCGCCGACTTTCCAACCTGTTGCGATGTTCCCATTTTTGCCGATTTGGAAACAGCATTACTCGTCGCCGACGCAGCATTCGGGAACTCGATCACAAGTTTCTGCAGTTCAGCTGTCGATTCAATCTTCCGACGCGTTTTATCTGGGAGCAGGATAACAATTTTGCCGTCGGAAGTCCAGCACTGCATAACACCAAAGTGCTTACGAGCAGCCAAGAAAGCATCATGTCTAGGCCGGGTTAAAAACTCAGACAGGATCAGACCAGTGCCTTTCAATACAGTCTTGTTTTGCCATATTTCATTTCGCAGATTATGGCTCTGAAACCTAATAAGTAGAGCTCGAGGTTTGCTTGAAGTGGCTCCCAATCGATGGCAAACCTTAATATCTGATGCAGATACATTCCCAATCTTCATTTTGTTGGTTATAGTTAAGACAGCCTGCGAAATGGGATCTTCATCTACTTGCTCAGGAAGGCCATGGAGTAATAGAACTTGCCTGCGGGATGACATCTCATGACGATCAAGGCCCACAATTAACAGCTCCATCTGTGTCTTTAGAGTACTCATTGTTTTCCAAATAAGACACTTGAAGTCCATGAACTCTCGAGACAGACTTGCCAATGACTTGTGGGGTGCTTCGTTACCACTGGCATTCTTAAGATCCTCTTCATATTGGTCCATCCGTGAAGAGAATGTGGCAGACAGATCTTCCATACAGTTTGACAGCTTTGCATATAGGTCCATGTTTTGAAGTGATGATTGTAACAAGTAAAGTGAGAGATAGTGATGAAATGAATAGTGAAGTGAGTGCACCAGAAGATAGGAAAATATTTTAGTTCATAAGGAATAGATAAAGTACTGATTATATATTTTTAATCTTTAAAAAACTATAAGAGGTCAAAATCAGTTGTTTCACTTAACTATATCGCAAAATTCACGTATATACGCGGAATTTTGGAATGATGGACGATACCATGCCAAGCTTTGTACAAGATAAATACAATTTCCAAAAGATTGTTTATTGTGTTCCAATATGTTGATGTGCGTATTCCTGTAAAGGATTATTTAAATAACGAATTCTACCTTTTCTGCTAATTTATAAAGCAGATATTTCAAGTCACGGTGATCTTGATGTAGGTATATGAAGGGTAGCCGGAGACCGCGCAAAGGCGGTCTGCCACTGCTGGGGTCGCGGAGGAATTAAACCTCGCTCCCGTAACCCCAGCAAAAAGTGGTGAGGCGAAACACCCGTGTGGTTTTAGTCGGTAGGTCACCCATTCTGGGTGGAGTCCGACACACCCCGCCGCCTTCCCCAGGTGGCGGATGTCCATGAGGATTTCAACACGCAAAAATAAAATAAAAAAATAAAAGATATATGAAGGGTACTTAGGTAGTAGAACTCTACTGCAAAACTCGGCTGGGGCAGTACCGCGCGCTTAAAATATATTGACGACAGTTTCTACGACACGTGTTGTAGGTTACATGCATTTGTTCCGGATCTAAGAGTATCCTAAATGCCTGTGTGAGACAACGTTATTAAGATTAAATATATAAAATTTTGCCTCTAAGTAATAATGTGCTAACATTATTGTGTTCCCTTCTGAAGTAGCCAGTGAAAGTACTGGGCAAGTGAGACTTACACAAGTGATATCTCAATATGGTAAGACGCGGTTGATGGAATGGTGACTTGGGCGTCTATAGAATGCGGTTTCCGCTTACCAAAGCGGCCTTTAAGCTTGTTTATCAACTTTGTAAGGATCTTCAAAAACTACTCAAGAACTGGAGTACCAAGGAACTGTATACAACAAACTCGGTCATATCTATATTCGAAATCTAAACTGGTTGTCAGAGTTTTTGGTGTTCTGCCACTAACCACTAAAGACTGTCGTATTCATATGACAGCCGGGAACGATAGCTTTACGTGCTCTCCAAGGCACAAAGTATGAATGTGAAGAATAATCATCTAAGCGGCAAGCGCAGCTTAAGCTTGCAGATAGATTTATCAGAGTAGTTGTTACAATAAGTGAAGAAAGCCAATCATTGACTTATTTCATACTTTGATGATTACTATCCACCAAAGAAATGCCATCTCTGACGGAATTAACAACATCTTTGGCTATAGATCTATGACGGAGTTGCGGAGGGGAAATACGGGTAGAATGACGACACGGTTTGAAATAGAACTTACCTAGTTATACAGGCTGGCTCCGTAGTTTCAGTTTAGAAATGTTTTAATCTTTTAACCGCTACACGTCACGAAGTTGTAAGTTGTAAAACTACTGAACGGATTTCCATTCGGTTTTCACCTATAGACATTCATGAGGAAGATTTCAAGCTATTAAACATCACGCTACGACCGTTTGGAACGGGGCAACGAGGGTGAAACTTGGGGCGAAAAGCTAATTTTTGTTAGAAAACAAAAAATCGACAAGTCGAATAAATTTAGGAAGTGGTGTGAAAACCTTCATAAATAAACTGCATGCAACATCCCATGTTGCGTAGATCTCGAGTGTGTGAGCAATCCACTGGACCGAGTCATATTTAACTAGTTACACACCAACAATTTCAAGCAGTTATTTAAGCAATCAACACATGTAAGACAGCGGAAACGCAACTGAAATGGAAGGTGCATTCAAGTAATCGTTACTATAACGATGAGGTTTTGTTAAATGGTTATCTTATTTTTGCTCGATGCCAGGATTTTGTGAGTGCGTTTATAAACACAAAATTCTCACATACCCGAAACCCTAGACTAAGAACAAATATGTCTCCTCTGCGGATTTGAAGTCATAACACAGATGTTTATCAACTCCGCCGAACATTTTCATGTGAATTGTACATTTCAGTAAGTATAGAAATTGCTTCCTTCAACCAATCACCCGGTATTATACCGACATATAAGAAAGAATTTATATTTATTTTGCCAAAGCGAAACAATTACAGCAGGTAACACGGTACAAGTGAGTAGTGGGTCCATATTGTTTTCCGGCCCGACCAAATAGGCATCCAGTTTCATCCAGAAATGTTTTTCATATTGTTGTTTCGATACCAAACGTCAACAACCTCGTCCCTTAGAAAAAACAAATAAAATACGATATCTAACTACGATGGGGATTTTGTATATTATGGTTGTTCAAATTCCGGAATTAAGTTAAAATCTCTTTCTGTTAGAAGGACAACAGAAAACAGGATTAACTAGCTGACTGGCTGACCCAGATAGGGAGGATCCGATTATACGATTGCGATGTTAATATCTGAATGTAAGCATAGAGAATGACAAGCCCGTGGGGCATACAAGATTGACGGCAGTATTTTACTGCGGTTTCAATGTTTTGATCATGTAGAGACAAAGAAACAGTAGAAGTTAAAAAGTGGTTTATTAATGAAGAGCGCTGTTCCGCCTTGATCAATAAAATCCCAGCTTCATAAGGAACTCTTTTGCAAAATTTCGCACTCTGTGAGACCATGACATCTACTATAATGTTAATTTTATTGTAAAGATCACAAGTATCTCATCATTTGGTTAACAAAGTTCCAATATTGTACATAAAACTTGGAAACCGCGTGTAATGAAGTCATCAGTCATAGTGTTTTTAAGAAGTAAGTATGCTGGTAAAGTTAGAGCAATTAATCATAGTACATTAAGACATTATCTTACATTATTTACTATTGTTTTGTATATAAAGTTTACGTTTCTTTGGCTCTGGCTGGAGTCCAGAACACGTATCTCCATACTTTATGGCCAGACTCTTGCAAGATATGGCTCAATTAGACCTAATAAATAGCGTCTTTTCTACACCAATCAAATGTGTGAGTAATGTCTAACTAGATACACAATACGGACAACAATAGCACGTTACCGTACCGTATCGATTTGTGCTATTTCATTATAATCGAAATCGATTTAATTTGGTATTTCCTCTAGTCTCAAATGGTGTTCGTAAACTTGTAATCAAATAGAGTGCTATTTAAATTTTGTTGTAAAGCATTATTGATTATGGGGAATGAACGTAGATGACATCAAAGTGAAGTGCCAGGATAGCAGTAGGAGATGGGCGGAAGCCCAACTGGAAGACGGGCGCGCGATAGAATCTACACAGCGATAGTGTTACTTTGATTATGCTCAAAATCATTATTATGATATTCATGATTTGTATTTATGACGAATAGAGCTTACTAATAGCTATTATTGTGTTCCACTGTTCCGTTGAGCTCACTCAGACAAAGAGAGAGCAAAGGTAATAAGTGTTACACCTTGACTACAAAGAAAGGAGGTAATGAGTTATCCAATCCATGATTAGATTAATCATCGTTGAATACGTTGAAATCAATCAAACGATAAATTAAAACATATATACATGTCGCATCAAGGGTGGCCGAGATGCGAGGCATCGAATCTTCTTCATGATCCGACATAGTTTATGGTGGATATAGGAACCGTTGTGGGTATATAGAACGAAAGATAGTTCAAATTAAATCAAAGAGACTTTATTCAATTTATCAAAGTAACAAGAAACAAACACGTGCGTTGGTACTAAGTGAATGCCAAGACTGTCCAAGCTCGACTGACTGAAATCCTCAGACTCCCAGACACTTCTAGTTGCATCCCTTCCACCGACGATCGTGTCCAAGCGGTGGGGTGCGCTTGCGTTTCTAGTCACTCTATTAGTTTCCTAAACAGATTGTTAGATGGCGCTGTCTGTCTCATTCCTTACGCTGTTAACTCCCGACACGGCCATCCCTGACTAGTACCCGTCCTCGGGTGTAGTATCTGTGGGCAAAACATGCTCAGAAAGTACACTAGCTCGGCTATCCTGCCAAAGGAAAACGAAGTAAAGGGTACATTCTCAATGGTAGCTTTTACAGCTTACAATACCCCGACATTAGGGCTTCTTATGCAGTACTCCCCGCACAACATTATTTGACGGAAAAGGCCCAGCCACTAAGGCAATCATAACATTGTAACAAATCTGTTACTATTTATTTACCAAAGTAAACTTCACAAGCATTGCATACTCAACTCGAAGAAACTCTCGTTTTGATCTGTGCACCAACACAGACCAGAATCGCACCAACGATTCCTTACAGATATGTGGTCACGTGTGCTACAACACACGCGACGCTCTGTGCACCAACACAGAACAGAATCGCACCAACGATTCTCACATATCTTGCCCAACATGTGCTACAACACATGAAAAGCTCTGTGCACCAACACAGACAGAAATCGCACCAACGATTCCATAAAGACCCATCGCCACATGTTACTCATGAGGTGTGGTCAACATTTCAAGTATGAGTATGCAAGCTATTTAATCAAATTAGATTTCACTAGCACTGTCATCAACTAAGACATCTAATTCCCGAGGCACTTGGTGATCGGGGACCTTCCTTACACGATCATGGGGATATTTGTACGTTCGCCTAGAGTTAAGCGCTTTTAGTAGGTATCTGTCCCCATCTAAAACTTCAATTATCTTAAAAGGGCCTTTAAATTTAGGATCTAGTTTTGTTTGATTCCTTTCCTCATTTTCTATCAAAACATAATCATTAACAGCCAATTTAGAAACTTTGGCTTTATTTTGGTCAAACCGATTCTTATCATAACTGGAATTTTTGTCCATATTCTGTGTCGCGTGCTCTCTAACCTCATCTAAATCAACGACAGTCTCATCATCATCAGCGACAACTAAACTAAGCGGTCGTGCTACCCTGCCTATCATCAACTCGAGAGGGCTAGATTTAGTGACCCTGTTGATGGTAGAGTTTATAGCTAGCTGAACCTCTTCTAACGCGTCCTGCCAAGAGCGTTCACGACTAGTCTCTACAGCTGTCAACATACTCTTGAGTGTGCTCATTACCCTTTCAACCTGACCATTTGCACGACTGCCCCCCGTAGCTATCAAATGCAATTCGATATTGTTCGTAGTACAGAAACTAGAAAAATCTTTACTAGCGAAACAACGCCCTTGATCGGCTATTATACGTTTTGGAGCACCAAACAAAGCTATACAGAACTTAATAGCACAAATACTACTGCTAGTGTCTATATTGAGTGAGTGACGAAGCAATACAAATTTGGTAAAAGAATCAATGATGACAAACACGTACTCCTTGATGTCGTTTTTACCCGACAGTTTACCAGAAGCGTCAACGTGAATTGTATTCCATGGGATATTGAACTTGGGAATTGGGTGAAGTTCTGCCTGAACTTTACCCGAGTGGGGCTTGGCTACTTTACAGGTGATACAATTATCCACAAATTTTTTCACATATTTCGACATACCTTCGAACCAATAGTGCTCATAAATTTTTTCGAGAGTCTTCTCCCATCCCAAATGCATGACAGACTCATGGACGTTATTAATTACAGACCACCTAAGCGACCTAGGTACAATAGGCAGACATCGAGTGCGGCCGTTGCGCTGAATCTTGCGAAACAGGACATTTTTACGAATTTCGTAGGTTTTGCGAGTTTCCTCAGGAAAAACTTCGTTACGCAAATCAGACACGATCTTACCGATTTCCTCATCCTTTTCTTGTTCAGCTTGCAACCAGTTATTAGAGAGCTCAGCCAAATCGATACGCTTTTGTTCTACACGAGGCAAAGCCACGTTGGATGTGGGGAGAGGATTTCTAGAAAGGCAATCTACGTGGCTCATTCTACTGCCTTCACGATAAATAATGTCAAACTCAAATGACTGCATGTAAGCCCACCAACGCTGAACGCGAGGAGACAAGTCAGTTTTGTTTTTAGAAGCTTTAACAGAACTGCAGTCTGTTACGATGGTAAACTTACGACCTAATAAATAATGTCGGAAATGCTTTATGGCATTGAAGGCGGCTAAAGTTTCTAATTCGAACGAATGAAACTTAGATTCGGCTGGGGACGTGCGACGACTATAATAAGCGACCACATGTTGTTTCCCATTAATCTTTTGAATAAAAATAGCACCATATCCTTCAGCACTAGCATCGGTGTGTAACTCAATTGAATAAGCAGGGTCAAATATCGTTAGGACTGGCTCATTAGTTAAATAAGAAATTATTTTTTGGCGAATGGCCTCATGGCTGGGCTCCCAAACAATGGACCTATTCTTGCCACTCGTTAACCGAAACAGAGGAGCCATTATTTTTGAAAACTGTGGTACGAATTGCCTGAAATAAGTGGCCAAACCTATGAACTGTCTCAGCTGAGTGATGGTTTTAGGTGGGGGAAGATTAGCCAAAGCCACAATTTTATTTGGGTTGGGTCTTATTTCGCCGTTTTCAACAACAAAGCCTAAATATTCAACCCGTCGTTTAAGAAATGAACACTTAACAAAATTAAGGGAAAAGCCAGCTTTTGATAATTTATCGAGTACAGTGCGAAGGCGAACTAAACTCTCCTCCACAGATGATCCTATCAGCAAAATGTCATCCACGTAAGTGACAGCATAGCTATAAACAAGGTCACCTAATGCTTTCATCACTGCACGCTGATAAACCGAGCTTGCGTTCTTTAAACCAAATGGCATGGTCAAATATTCCCACTGACCGTCAGGTGTGACGAACGCAGTGCGCTCTATTGACTCAGGATGCACCGGAATTTGATGGTAGCCTGATAACATATCAAGGCACGTGAACCAGGTAGCACCACCTAACCTAGATACAAGGTCCTCTATCAATGGCAATGGAAATCTATCCGACACAGTGTTGTCATTCAGTTCCCTATAGTCGACACACATGCGATCTGAACCATCCTTCTTCTTGACGAGCAACACTGGACTAGAAAAAGGCGAGCAACTTGGCCTAATTATACCCGCTTCCTCCAATTCACGAACTTTTGCAGTAACAACTTCTCGTTCGCTAACACTAAGCCTATAAGGGCGACGATTGACAGTACGACTAGGATCTATTAGCCTAATTTGCAACTGTCCTGTTGTAACACGGGACCTAGGAACACCACTAGGGAATGAGGATGCGTATTCTGACAACAGATCAATTAATTGGGACCGAAACTCTGGTGGAACGTCTGTATTGACCTTACCGAAATCAATTTCGCGATAAGAACCGCTCTCGGGCTTATTTGAAACATCGCATAATCTAACAATCTTTTCGCGACACAAAACCACACTATCAGATGTCATACTAACGTTGAATCCTTGATCTAAAATCTCGCGGCCAATTAAAATATCATTTCTAAGACAACTATCTGGTAAAACATGGAATAAGATCTCTAATCGTAGGTTGTTAATCATAACCTCAGATAATATCTGCAGGGTACTTTGCACACTACTATGACCGATCCCCGTCAATTTTACAACGTCATTGACACGCTTGCCACTAAACTTTGATGCAACACTATCTTTGATAAGAGAGCATTCGGCACCGGAATCGTAACAAAATGGATATGACTCACCATTATTAATTAGTACACCGCTAGGATTGCTTAAGTAGCAAACTTCAACGCGTCGCTCGCCACTTGTATTGACTGGAGGCACTGCCCTTGAACTGCTTAAGTCCCCTGCTATGCCATTGCCTCCGCCATTGCTTCGTGGACATTTAGTAGCAAAGTGTCCGGTGTTGCCGCATCGAAAACAGATTATGTCCGAACGATGTTTTGTTCCCGCCGAAGTTGATGCTGAAGTGGCATTATTTGCCATGCGTTTCACTTCACTTCTTAATCGGCAGTCAGACGCTCGGTGACCAGGTTTACCACAGTTGTGGCACTTCAGCGTCTGGAACTTTGCTCGCTTGAACTCCGGAGCAGTGTCGGCCGTGTTATCAATCGAAGTTTTCCTTTTTAGGAACGAGAATGCCTGAAGTTCACACTGCAGCTTATTTCTGTTGTCGACATCGGTAGTAAATGCCAACCTCTGTATACGCCCATCAAATTGTGCCATGTGGGCGAGCACCGTCGATATGGCTATCTGCTCAGTGGTCATGTTTTGCCAGCGTGATGTGAGTGTGGACATCAATCGGGCGGCGTAGGCAGCATAACATTCCGCTTCCTTAGGCTTGCTATTCATGAGTTTGATAAGCGTGGCGGCTGGCGTGTCCACGCAGTCGTAACGGGATGAGAACAGGCTTTTGAAATCAGACCATGTCATACCTGCAAACGATACTTGCGCAAGCCAACGCGAAGCACTTCCTTTCAAAGCCTTGCTTAAGGTGATGATCAGTGCACTTCCCTGAAGCGGAACTTCCGATAGACACAGATCTGCTGTAGTACACCAAGCACGTGCATCTACATCCGGCTTATCCGGGTCAAATGCAGGCAAAGAAATATGCTTGGTACCTGCTGGAGCCTTGATGGCTTCTATCAGGGACATCAAATTCTGATTTTGGGCTGCTAGAAGCGTACGAAGCAATTTCTCGTCGCACCGTGACGTCATTGTTTCATTCTCCATATTTTCTTCGGCTTGAGTGAATCCCACTTCTGATGTCGCATCAAGGGTGGCCGAGATGCGAGGCATCGAATCTTCTTCATGATCCGACATAGTTTATGGTGGATATAGGAACCGTTGTGGGTATATAGAACGAAAGATAGTTCAAATTAAATCAAAGAGACTTTATTCAATTTATCAAAGTAACAAGAAACAAACACGTGCGTTGGTACTAAGTGAATGCCAAGACTGTCCAAGCTCGACTGACTGAAATCCTCAGACTCCCAGACACTTCTAGTTGCATCCCTTCCACCGACGATCGTGTCCAAGCGGTGGGGTGCGCTTGCGTTTCTAGTCACTCCATTAGTTTCCTAAACAGATTGTTAGATGGCGCTGTCTGTCTCATTCCTTACGCTGTTAACTCCCGACATACATGTAATCAGTGTTAGAAATATCATATTTTCGTAAATTAAAACTGCCTCATTAGCTAAGTGGTCCTGAGCGCGACTGCTACGCTAGAGGTCCTGGGTTCGATTCCCAGGTCGAGCAAAGTGTTATTGGGTTTTTCTATGAAATTCCCAGTAGCAGCTCGGAGTTAGGAATTTGTGCCCGGTTAATGGCAATAGGCTCGCCCCCTATTACATGGGACCTAAACATACCGGCGAACTGTGGGTTTACATTAGTACGCCTCTGCCTAACCCTCCGGGGAATACAGGCGTGATGGTATGTATGTTATGTAAAATGATCGCATACCTGTGCTAGGTATTTCATTTTGTGTTCAAAATCGTCATTCAATTACTTCAAAATTGATGATTTTTGATCGTTTTTAGACTATAACTCATTGACTATCAGATTTGGACTCCTCTGTATGGGCATATCATGAATCAAATGGTATCCTCGTCAGTGTTGCCAACTCATTGTGACTGACAGTTTTACAAGAGTGCAGGTCATTAACCTGTCGAGTCTGTCACGAGTTTAATAGGACAGCGGCATATCGAACGGATCCCCCAATTAGGTTAACAAGGGATTTGCCTACATACAAGTTCAGTTTTTGTTTGAACGAAAACAACTTTATCGGATTTATTTATGGGAAATGGAAGGAAAGCATCGACATGTTTTGAGTTGAAAGTCTAACAAAAATATCCAGCTCAAGTTCTTACGTCGTTTCAGTATGAGCTAATTGAGGGACAAAAAGGCACCTAGACCAAAACGCATGCCGTGATAAAAGGAACAACACAACATCAACATGGTACCTACGCCAGAAAAATCTTTGTTCATCCATTTAGACATGGGAACCAATCTTGTCGCTAGGGACTCCATAATCATACAATAAACGGACACACAAGTATAAAGTCATTGTCACTTTTTGGGGTTCTTTTAATGTAACCATCCAAATCTATATATTTAAAAGAAAGTCGTGTTAGTTACACCATTTATAACTAAAGAACGGCTGAAACGATTTGGCTGAAAATTGGTGGAGAGGTAGCTTAGAACCAGGAGACGGACATAGGATACTTCCCTAGGTTCCCGTGGGATGTGATGACAGACCGAATTCCACGGGGGCGAAGCCGCGGGCCGAAGCTAGTAAGGCTATAAATGTACATTCTAAACACTGACACTAGCCCGAATCAGTATTAGTATGGACCTAACTAAAATGTACCTTGGTTGCACCAAAACTTACTATGGTAGGACGAAAACTGTTACTATAATGGGCGGCCATATTTGTTAGATCCGGTCGGTGCCCTATACTCGTAGAACGTTACATGCAGGTGCGGCTAACGACCCACTAGTTGATCCAGACTACATAAATACCGTTTTATCTACTGTTTAAAGGTGCAATAGGTAAGTACTATTTCAATGTTATACTGTATCAATACGGTATAATATGTCTGTGCTGTCTTCTTGTCTTGTGCTGTGTGTGATGAGAGGAGATACGTTCGAAGCAGCCCTGGATTTAAAGGGGCAAGCCGAAGCCCATGCCCAACTTAATTGGGCGGGCAAATCATAGCGAGGCAGCCAAGAGTACGTACCACCCAGCATATCACAACATTCAAAACTTAAGTGATAAATGAGACGCCCCGCACTCATCTTTAGAACATGATAATGGTAAGCATAGACAGTCATCATAGGCTTAAGAGGGAAACATTAATAAAGGCATTAGCAGATCGTGTTGCGCTAAACAGTAGTTTTTGCTACACCTTAAAAGAAAAAGAACTGCTGATCTGCAACGAGATCGTCTAATATCCATCGGCTATATCTAACTCGATAAATTATTTGTTCTACCTTCGGGCAGTACTGTCAACAAAAAAAATATGTTGGGTGGACCGTTTAAATCGACCGTATCTAGGCTAATGAAGGATTTGTCCGTAGACAGAAAAGCTTTTACTGAAATATTGTCTCAGCTCCGCATTTTTGCCAATAATTTGCTAGCTTCCACTCCTGACTTCATTTTCTGTTATCATCTTTCAAGATTAGCTAGTTAATCGAGACCTCTTCTTCATGTTAAGTCCGCATTGGGCAGAGATCAAAACAGATCTGTGACAAGAAATTGAATTGTTCGATCTAGAAAGATTCTAAAAATAATGGATCAAGATAAGGTTAGTTTCTTAATATTTATGTATTAAGGGTAGATAGATATAAACTACAGAACCTCTTGCCAATTCCCGCATATTAATTCTTTTGCGTTGTCAACCTAATCATATCGCAAAATTATGCTTTTTTTCTTGCGTAATAACCCCCCGAATTAGATGCTAGCATAGACTGAAACAGTCTTCACACCACAGTGAAGCTAAACTTATTAAAATCTAATTCCACCTGACCCATAGTGGGAACAATAGGACCATTCACAAGTGCCATACCAACAAATACAATACGATAACGCACCTGCCTTGAATTGTTACGCGTTCTACGGGCATTGCCGCGGTAACTATCTGTAGGGTATAAAACACTTTCGAAAACATATTCGTATCGAAATCGAGAATAATTTATATGAGAAGGAGGTTAATGAACGTAGATGAAGCGAAAGTGGTGTGCCAGGATCGTGGCAAGTGTAGTCTCTACCTACCCCAATGGGAGACATAATTATGGGAAAATATTTATGTATGTATGAGACTTGTAGCAGAAAAAAACTCATTCGTTTACGATACGAATTCGATAGTTGTTCTTGCTTGGTTCGTTCCGTTGAAATAACTGCGAACTGGAGTAAGCTGCTCCGACCGGCCGCAAGGTAAAATTACGTAAGTGATTATGAGAAAAAATATAGAAATTCGTAATCTAAGAAACACTTACGACCCTAGTATATTCTTATAAGGTTTTATCGTAAAATTGTCTACTTCATAACCACTTGCGTGTAAATTCAGACACGCTACAAACTTTGCCGGAACTGCAATAAGGGCTAGATATTTTTTTATGGGATAGGGGAGCAAATTAGCTGACGGATCGCCTGATGGTAACCGATTACCACTACCCATGGACACCCGCAGCTTCAGAGGAGTCTCGAGTGCGTTGCCCGCTCTTTGAAAGGGTTTGGGCTTCCGGTAATTCCTCACTCACTCGGCGAAACACAACGTAAGCGTTGTTTCACGTCGGTTGTCTGTGAGACCGTTATATCACTCCGGTCGAGCCGGCCCATTCGTGCCAAAGTAGCGGGAGAGCCAAGTGAAGTTTATCTGATATCTACTCGAGGGAATCTTCGAGATAGTTAAATTAAATACTTTTATATAGTAATATTTTTTCGAAATAACGTGAGCGTTATTTCACGCTGGTTTTAGATTTTTGTAAGTAAGGGTTTAAGTTGCAGATTTTCTCGAATACGATTCTTGCCGAGATATTACACGTATAGATGATTGAATAGTATTGCCGTCTGTAACCTGCCTGAAGAGAACAAAAATGCAAATTCATTTAAGTAGGTATGTTTATTTATTAAACTTTCTCAATCTCTAGAACAATCTACAGTTACTTTTACCTGACTTCCGATGCTGTATTTTAATTTAAAGAGTATTTGTTTTACGAAAATTGAAAGTTCTTTAGAAGAAATAAATTCCTGAAACCGCAATCGGTTCATCCGTTTCCGACACCAACCGGAACATATATACACATACAAAATCCTCGCAACACCTGTTTACACTCAAATGGCATAAGCAAAGACGGTTCCAGTATTCTTAACAAACTTATACTTTGGTTTATTTATACATTGCGTACGAGTATCGCCATAGAGGAATTTACATTTCAACAGAAACCGAATGGTTGTCAGTCAGTCGGTCACATTTCAATACCTTTTCACACATTGACGTTATGAAAACAAGGTCGACATACGGTATGGTTAAATTCTTGACTTGTCTGTAATATGTTAAATATAGTGGACTGACTGCCACAGTCTGGAGACATAAGGTAACTTGAAGGAATCATTCGCTAATAAATAACTACACCTGCAAGGCATAAAATATCTCGTGAGGAAACTTGCATGCCTGAGATTTTATCGACGGCGTGTGAAGTCTGCGAACCCGCATTAAACCTGCGTGGTGGACTCAAGTCATAACTCCTCATGTTATCACGTGCCAAAACTATGGCTGAAATTGAGCTAATGCGACGAAATAATTATGTCAGCCCTCAGGTTGAGAAGCTGACAAATACTGACAACTCAGTTTGACATAGAACGCTTAACATTGATAATGTAGCTATTTAAGTTTTTTTTTATGGGTTAGTGGGGCAAACGATCTGACGGATCACCAGACGGTAAGCGATTGCCGCCGCCCACCCGCAATACTAGAGGAGACGCAAGACCCTCACTCACTCGGCGAAACAACGTAACGCCGGTTTTTTGTAAGACCGTGGGTATCACTCCGGTAGACCAGGCCCATTCGTACCGAAGCATGGCTCTCCCACGGTAAAATTTGGCCCTTAGAAGCTCTATTTGAAGTTATTTTTAGATTGGATTATACGAATTATTTTGGGATTCATTGCATGTCATTCGTGTTGGACATGATGAGGTTGCATTTTGTAGCACGCACGCGCGTTATTATGTATAATGGCTGTAATTTACCTACTTATATATTAAGAACATCTACCTACACTATAAATAGAGGGTACACTGTGCACTTACTCTGTGGTACGCACGGCTACATATATCAAGGTATAATTGTCCAGTATAAGCTGAGCTCAAAAGCCAAGTGGTCCTGACCGCGACTGCTACGCTAGAGGTCCTGGGTTCGATTCCCAGGTCGAGCAAAGTGTTATTGGGTTTTTCTATGAAATTCCCAGTAGCAGCTCGGAGTTAGGAATTTGTGCCCGGTTAATGGCAATAGGCTCGCCCCCTATTACATGGGACCTAAACATACCGGCGAACTGTGGGTGTACATTAGTACGCCTCTGCCTAACCCTTCGGGGAATACAGGCGTGATGGTATGTTAAGCTGAGCTCTCATTGTATGAAAACCCTACCAAGGATGCGAAACCTTTTTTGAGCCGCGTCATGATCATGACGTGCCGTCAAACAATCTCAATCGTAGAACTTGAGAGTAACGACAGCCGGAGAACTAAACACTAACAAATTTCGTGCGAATTCTACGTCATTCATTACGGTACCTACCTATATTAGTCGCGAGCTCTTTTCTCTATCTATAACTTGCTGCTAACAGCCGAAAAAATGAATTGTTTCCGAGCCCAAAATATTTAAATACTCTAAGTAGATGACATTAGTTATTTCCTTGAAGTTCAGTATTTTGTCATCATCGTCACTTATACGTATATATCAGCCAATAGAAGTCCACTGCTGAACAAAGGCCTCTCCCAAAGACCACGAGGACCGGTTATATGTCGCCTGCATCCAACGACTCCCAGCGACCTTCACCAGGTCATCCATCTCGTTGGAGGTCGTCCCACACTACGTTTACCGGTGCGTGGTCTCCACTCAAGAACCTTTCTATAATAGTATTTTGTGCTCCATGCTATTATGCATATTAAGAACATCCAGACCATCCATCACGCTTGTGTTCTTCGAAGGTTTAGATAGAGGTGTACTGGTGTACATCCACAGTTCGCTTGTATGTTTTTTTTATTTAGGTTGGTTCCGCGGCTGTATGATTTAGGCCCAATGCAAAAGGGGCAGACCTAGTTCCGTTAAGCGCTATTACTTACTCTTGTGGTAGTTACTTAAGATCAATACAGTTGACTTTGACATTTAAAGGAGTGTGAAGATACAAAGAACTTCATAAATTGTTATCCTTTTTTGACCAAAAACAGGAAAATTGCTAAATAAATAGTGAGTATACTTGGGTAAGGTCACGACCATTAATATTGCTGCTCACTAATTTAGAATAGAGTGTACCTATATCTTGTTTATCTAGTTTCTAAAGGTCACTCAAACAGCATGTAACATATTATGTATAATGCATACTATTTAATAGAATCATAAATATGAATAACAGAACTTCCATGTTCTAGGAAGAATACTACTTTAGCAATTACTAATTAGCGACAGATTCCATTAATTATAATGAACTCATTACTTATTGGCAGATTTCTGTCTACCAGTCTTATCAAAACATTACTATGTATAATTCAAACTGTCTGAGAGGGCAAACGCTGAGGGGAGGGGTTTTTATAAGATTGATAAATGTGAGTCAGACAGAGCATAACCTAATCTGCAAAAATATGGAACATGGTAGCCAATTTAATGTCAGTGAACTCATAAAAACGATAAACCTGAAGCCTCGTGTGATAGGTAATTTACAAACTAAGATGATTAGGTATTTGTAGGAAGAAGTGTGTCTATGTTTATGAAAAAAGAATACCAATCGAATTGAGTACCTCCTCCTTTTTGAAGTCGGTTAAAAATTGAATTATGTTACATATAACCTACCTATTTTCATTTAAACAAGGACTTTAGAACTGGGAAGTGTGATAATGAAATGTTATCACTTGACTTTTATTTGACCCTTTCACAATGTCAGAAGATCACTATTTTCATATTAAAGTATTTTCCTACATAAATAACAGTTTCCCCATATATTATTATGTGGCATTAAGTTGTATAATATTTTTACTTAATACATTTCTTCTAGTTCCAAACATGCCTGGGTGACGGGAAGACAACGGTGAACTTGAACTACATGCTTTTATTCCATTTCTACAAAGATCTGAACCTGTTAAATACAGTTAAACTGTACAAAATGGTTGCTCAAAATTAACAAAACCGCTAGAAATTAGAAAAAGGCACAGTACACGAGTTCACAAAACTGTAGATCATTTAGTTACAAAACAAAACACATAAAAACCACTATGTCAACAAAAACAGTGATCAATGACACACTGAAACTTACCTGGAAATTGAAGTACAATGACCTCACTTCCAATCAATAGGGAAATTACTTTTTCAAATCTTTTGTATTAAAAACTCATTAAACTCTCCTTTCAAATAATGATGTATCTTTACACTGGAGGCAGACTATCTTATTTCACTAAGCCAAAATCTGAGTCAAATAAAAAACCTATTGTGTCTGTAATTTTTATTTGCCTTTATGCCTGAATGATTAAGTTATAGGTATCCAGTTTAATTATTGTGCTGTTAAATTAACAAAATTATAAGTTTAGAGATCATTTTCACTATCACTGTTGCCTTATTGTGTAAGTACTACTTTTTGTATGCATGAATGTGTGAAATTCAAGAATCAATGTCTATAGTTCTATCTACCCCTATCAGAGAAAGGCATGTAGGTACTATGTATGTTCTACTTCTGGTTAGGTCAGTAGTAAAACTATTTAATGACTGAAACTTTATTGTTAATTTGGTAAGTTTATAATAAGAACAATGAGATATTTCTAATTTTTGTAGCCACACCCTGTCACGAGGGGCCCACATTGGCTATTTCAATTGTATTGAAATAATTGCTTAGTCAATTAGAATGGTTGTATATTGGCACTAAATGACATAAGAACTGACAGATTTCATAGACAAAACTGTCAAATATCAACAATTCTGAAGTAACCATTTGACACAATAAAATATCTTGCTACCCTGAAGGTTTGTTACTGAATCATGTCAGTCAGTTATTATCATCAGTTGCAATCTTCAATGAAGGTCGAGATCAGTAGGCAAAATTTCATGGCATCACATGCTGTTTGATATTTATTTTTTGTCTATCACCATGCACTCATAATAGAAAAAAAAAATAGTAGGTAGGTAGGTATTAAATATTTAAAATTTGTAGTTAACCATATTTGACATAAATAGCAGATGCATTCAAGGAACTGAATTCATGTTACAAAATAGTAGATTATAAAAATATAGTTATTTTAATATAAATTAGTTGTTATCAGGAAAATCAACACATTCATTAACATAATTACAAGAACTTAACAAAAGCCAGGTTATGTTTAAAAATAGAATCAGACTTCTGATAATTCTAATATACATAATTAGTTTTATATTTAAAATTTATTTTTTATGGCAACCTGGCGATATTTTCAGCAATTTAAAATGTCTATGAAGAATAACTGAGATTTGCATAAATGTCAACTTCAATTATGTAATGACAATCAAATGTGGCACACTGACATAATGCGGGATACCCTCTGTAATCTGGAACCCAGACTTCCAGTAACACCCATTTAATTATAACTACCTACTTGTACTACTTTTTAGAAATTGAATTTTGGAAGTTTCAACTTATTCTTGACCAAATAATGTAAGATGTGATTGTAACGAAAATTTTTTTTTTTTTATATTTTGCTCCACACTAGGATTTTCTCTTGTATTGTGGGTGCATTTACAAACACAAAACTACCTGTAGATACTAAAAATTGTTGCTCCGTGAGGGGATCGAACCCAGAACATGTGTCGCATTAGCCGATCGCTCAGCTGCTACGCCAAACGTGTCGTCAAAATAAATACTTGTACATAATCCTGTCATATTTGTACATCATAATAATGTTTGTATATATTTAACTAGTCTGTTTAAACATGCATAATATTTTGAAAGATATAAAGCATGCATTTAGCATGTGTTACTGCAAAAAATAATTAAAAATAACTATGAATAATATTGTACATTTAAAGTGAATAAGGAACACCAATTCACCTATTTTCTTCACCTTACTTTATTCATTAGGGACAAACAAAATAAATAAAATGAGATAGAGGAGTGAAGAAAATAGCTGATGGATATGTGAGGATGATGTAAGGATGAAAAGGGAATAGTGCCCTGACAACAATTAAATTGGCAAAGGGACAGAAAAATGATGATATTTACTAAACATAACAAATTTTGCATTGTTCTCAAGAATGTAATTATCTCAATGTTTCTTTTCTTTCTAAATTCCATATGCATAGTCCATTTCAAACAAAACTGCTCAAAATGCAAACAATATTGCCATGTCTTTTTATTTTATATAAATACTTAAATTAATATAAAAGAAATAAGACTATAGATAAGCTGATTCAAGCTTAAACCCAGCAACAGGGTCCACAGAAAAATTTGCTGACTCATGGGAATATTATTGTAAAATATTTTAAAGGAAAGGAAGAATAATGATTCAGTTCAGGTATTGTCATTATAAATGTAAGGTAAGTATGACTCAAATATCTTGAAAATGTTGTACTACACTGTCCAAAGTATACAGACAGACATGTTTTGTTGATTATTTAATAAAAGCCTCTGTGTCGCCACATTTGTAATAAAGTTATATTGGTGGTGGCTAACCAAAATATTTCATAACATGCATGTCTGAATCGAGTAACAAGATAATTAATGGACTATGTATAATGATTACCAAGATTTTGAATGACATACTATGTGTAAATAGAAGGAAGTAAGTATACTATTGTATACTTACTTGCTTCCTTGGGGCCTGCCCTATTGGGCAGGCCCCAAATCTATGATGTTATCATGTCAAAATCATTATTTAATGAATTAGGAGTATTTGTCTTTGATAGTACTGTCTACCAAATTATCAATTATTGTTAATGTTAATCTAGTTATTGTAAGTGCGACTGTTATGCTAGAATGCCTGGGTTCATTTTCCAGATTGAGCAGTGTTAATCAGATATTCTATAAAATGTTTAGTACTAGCTCTTAGAGATTGGACTTTGTGTTGTTGGCAATATTCTCACCTATTAGATGGGACTAAATATATTGCTGAACTATGCATGTACACTGCTGCCTTACCCTTTGGACAATACAGGTGTGATGGTATATGATGTGATGAAAACAATTTCCATATAACAGCTTTGGCTTTCTTTCAAGTTTGTCATCCACAAGGTGGATTTTGGAGGGTCATGTTCAATTAAGTAATCCAGTGATGATTCTCTTTTCAGTGAATACTTGAGTAATCTGCAACTCAAAGGCTGGCTGGTAACTACAGTGATGACAGTTTTAGAGTAAAACAATCATACTGATAAATTTGTCATCTTGTAATGTGAGACTGATTACATGTGTAAGATTCTGATATCTATGTCCATCTCACATAGTGTGAAAGGAAAAGGATGGAATATGTAAAGATGTAACCATAAATGAAAGCTGATGAAGATGTATGGAATACTACTTCACAACTCTCAGGTTCATTGGGATAAGCAGGGTCAAGTCAAAATGAAAATATTTAAATTAGACCATAATAAAGGGGCCTAAGTCTGCTTTTTCATTGTTATTATGAATGGTCTTCCAATAGCTTTACAACCAGACAGAATTAACAACCTATTTGTCAATTGTTTTCTTCTCATCAATAATTCTGAAGTAAAATTATGATTTTGACACAAATAGCAGAATTTGAAGTATTAATTGTCACAAAAAATCTCACATCTGTAATAAGTTTAAAGTATTGATTCCTCAATAGTAGGTAAATTCAATTTCATAAAATGTTTGTTGTTGCAATATTTTAACTATTACAACATTGATTTTTATACAATACAAAGATATAGATGTTATACAGTCTCAACTGAAAAGGTTGAATAATACAGGGTACATACAGAGTACCTAATTTGCTATGAACTTTGATCAACCAATGGGATTTGCATCATATAGACAATGCATGAATATGGCAATATTAGGCATTTCCTTATTTCATTTAGGCAATAGTGTTCTATTTTTACATTTAAAGTTTTGTAGATGGAAGTGGACATAATATTTGTAGATTCACCAGCATTTTGATCATGGTAATAGAAAATTATGGTTGTTTACATTTCATTACCATCACCATATCAGCTATGCCTACACATCACAGCTGGTAATTTCTCATACCCATAAGCAAAAGGTTTCCTTTTCTAATTACAGGTAGGTAGGACTCACTAAAACATTCATGTGAAAAGACAGGGTGTGGTACCTACTATTTATTATTTGGAACATGGCCTCATAAATTATTAGTGGTGTAATTATAGTTGGTATTTCACGACGTATGGAAGAAAATAATGATTTTTACAGATATTTCACAATAATGCTTTTGTGCCATGGTAGAAAGCAGGTAATCTACAATAATGTCCAATTTACCTAACAAATATATATTTTCAAAACAGATGTACTAATCACAGTACTAATCACCAGATCACTCGCTAAGACACGATTGATTTTCAATAATCGTCTTTCAAATTAGTGTTGTGTGAGAAGTCCATCTAATCTATCAACTATCTAAAGTAAAAACATAATTACAACAAAAATACGCGTGGATTAGGCTTGAAATAACCAAATCCTGGCTTAGTGGCGGCAATAAAAGGTAAAATGCGGATAATAGCATCGAATCGATGTCGTTTCGTCTAGCAACAGGGCTGTGGCTACATGGCCTCCTATATGTACATATATATAACTAGGTACACACCCCCTACTTTACCTAATAAATTTTCGATGTCCTTTCGTCCTGTGGTCTCAATCGAGGGTTCCAGGGCTCCGCAGTCGGCGTACGTGACGATATCAACCCAGTACAATTCACATATCAGCACTAATTGCGCGTTTCACAAGAAGTTTTACACCGGCATAGCTACGCGCAACACCTAAACCGAATAACTACTTCGGTTTATGATTTACAACAAATTAACACACATAATAACGATATATCTAACACACAACAAGAATACAGGATATAAGCAAGGAAAAATGTACGATTAGGCAAAAAATGATAGCAGGTTTTTACCCTTCTGTCAGCAATGTCCCTTCGATCGTCGCTCCAGCGGTTTTCGGGCGCGTCCTATACCAACATTTAAGACTGGATTCTCACTTTTTGGCACATTTTGTATCTTACACAGCACCACACTGAATCTAGAATTATACACAGGTTTTTATCACGGTACAATCCACCATTAGCTTTTCATAAACCGTATAGTCTCGTCTCGAGTTCAGTCCTTTTCACGGCCATTTGCAAATTGCGTCAAAGTTCTTGGAACGTGATTGGTGCTCACTGCGCTAGTGTAGTTTGATCCAATAGCGCCATCTGCTGATAAAAATAATCCCTAAAAATGTAGTCATTCAAAAACCAACCTTATTTGATTCTGATAAAGGTGTTGGAAATTAAAATTAATTGTACTTATGCCATTTTGATTTACACAATATAGGGTGCGGTACGGTTTATACGAGAACCCCGTAGCGTGACGTCAAACTGGGCGTGAGATCTAAAGTGCGGGAATTTTTGAATTGTAAGAATTAATTATTATAATTACATATTCTGTAATTATTTAAATTACATCAAAGTTATTTAGTAAATCGCGTTGCCTTTTACAATATTTTTTATGTAAAAGCAATGAACATTTTCTTCGATCACAAAGTAGAATTTTCATCTTCGATCTAATTTCAACGTTCCAAATCAAGCAAAATTAGTTAACAAATTACAACAACACAAGGCAAATTTATTTTATTAATAACATTCTCGGGGCCTAACCGGGAAATTCCGGAAATTCAGAATCCCATAGTATGCAATTTGGTGAATTATTACTGTTAGGTGATCTTTCTTATGTAACGATATGTGTTATTGTATTTTTTGCAGAGTGTATGTAATTGTAAAGTAGTTTCTTAAAGTTTTTTTTGTTATAGTTATAAATTGAAAAATATGTAAAACTAAAAGCGTGCTGTGTATTATTCGTTTTGTTGCTATAGATTTGTGTAGTCTTAGCTTTATTTAGTTTTTATGTAATGTAACTACGACTTCACATTTTTAATGCTGACAACTTTACTAAACGTTCCTGTAATTAGAAGTTCTGATTGGTGATTGGCGGCACTATTTTAATTCTATTTTCTGATTCGTCGACATTCGCGCTTGCGCGTTTTGCCAATCGCTAACTTACGTTTGTGTGTGTGTGTTTTGGAGTGTTTTCTTTTGTGACAATTTTATCAGTGGTGAACGTTGTTGTGCAGTCAGCTGCGTTGTTTATTATTGTAAAAATAATAAATATTAGACGCAGTTAAATTATACGCGAGTGCCGTGTAACGTGTTGATACATTTTTTCTATCATATTATTCCCTCAATCCTTGAAATAGGATTTTGTTGAAGTGTATTCAGAAGTTGGTGTGAATTGCAATAATTCCCGATCATTCTATCGGTAAGTTCTTTAAAATGACTATATATATAGTAAATTATAGTATTACCAGAGCTATATACTTTTCTGGTGTATATAATTGATTTATTGTATGCATCTAATTGGATAAAAGTATTACGTATTGCTGCCTTTCCCTTTTTTGTTCTTAACATCTGATCAACTTTAGTATACTTATTTTATGTAAAACCATAAAAGTTTATAGCATTAGCGTAATTCCTTGCGTAACAACCCAGCGAGATTTGTTTTCGTTGTCATAATCTGTAAATAAAAACTGACAACAATGGACATAAACCTAATTTTTCATGGATTTATCCTGATCTGATAATTATTTATTCAAAAACTAGATCTACCCAATATCTAGATCTAGAGGTAGGTACCCAATTATAATGTTGAAACCTTTGACTAAGGTCGAAACTCTTAACTTTTGGTCTACAATCAAGGGAGAGATGTTTTTTTGTACAAATGTAAGGGGACAACTATTTACACTTCCATGAAATGAACTTAGATAGGTACCTAAGTAGGTACCTACCTATAAAATAAAATATTACAATTTAAAAAAAGCGGACTAGGTATATTTTACATAATTTCCTAAGCAATTGATGAAAAATGAACAATTTTCTTATTATAATCAGGTAGAAAAATGTCTAGGCAATTAAATGAGTGTTGCTTTTATTTAGGTATGGCAATATACTTAAATGCCTAATATTATTTACTCATTTTGATTGATTGAAAAGTTTTTATAGAAAAATACCCCAGAGCGCTACAATTTACTTGGGCAGTGGTAAAGTGTGTGTTAGACATAACTTCCAAGGGTTCCGCATAATACCTAGTAGGTACCTACCTACCTAATTATTTCTATGCTACAATATTATTATTAGTTGCAAAAGTTACATCCCTACTGTGTTGCTATCCGTTTTATAGGTACCTACCTAGGTGAAACGTGTTTCAGTTAGGTAGGTACCTACCTAATTAAAATCTTATTTGTCATTCAGCTTTATGGAATTAGGCAAGCCATACGAAAGATATTATGACTGGATAGGCTAGCTGTGATAAAATAATTTATAGTTAGGTAGGTACCTACCTACTTAGGTATGGTAGGTAATAGGGTAAAACACCCAGTGGTCAGCCCCGCACCAGTACTCAGCCTTTACACACATTATTTCCATATAAATAGTGTTACATACTGGTTTCTGACACTTACGCGAATATTAGACATTGAAATAAAACTATTTTTACGGATTTTATCGCGTTGTATTAAATTTTATTATTTCCCGACGTTTCGGATCCTTTACAGCATCCATGGTCACGGGTAGACTGAGGTGTTGGACGTCTTAATGTTAAAATTACTAACAGCTACCTTACATTTTTGTTAATTATTAGTGATCCGATTCACGCAGAACGAGCTCACCGTATCCTTTGGTCTTGGATTTAGACTTAATAGATTCTATAATGGGGTTCCAAGCAGCTGGTAAGACCCAACCATCTTCTCTATTGAAATTTGGGTGTTTTTTAATTTCAATAGCCTCACGAATCATCCTAGGTAGGAATCGGTTTTCTTTTGCGAGGACTTGTGGTTTATCAAATCTGATGTAGTGCTGGGTCTTGTCTAGGGTATGTTCACAAACTGCAGACTTTCTGGAACGGCGGTGTTTGACATCGGCAATGTGTTCTTTTACGCGGGTCCCTATGCTTCTTTTAGTTTGGCCTATGTATGAGAGACCGCAATCACAATCAAGCTTGTATACTCCTGCATCTTGAAGAGGTATGTGGCACTTGACAGGTGGTAAGAACTGACTAATCTTCTTCAGCGGCTTGAAGTATGTTTTGATTGAAGCTCGCTTCAAGATATAGCCAATCTTGTCTGTGACTCCTCTAACATATGGCAATACAGCAGGTAGACGCTCGACTGTGGCACGTTTTACGCGGTTTCTGTGACGAGGGCGCGGTATTCGGAGCTTGTTGTCATGTAGCACTTGCTTGACATGTTGAAGCTCTGCAGCCAGGTGTTGCTCATCACAGATCCCACGCGCTCTCTGAAACAAAGATTTACCGACGGTAGATAACTGTGTTGGGTGGTGGTGTGATTCACCATTTAAGTATTTGTCTGTATGGGTTTTCTTTCGATACACAGTGTGACTCAAGGTATTATTGGGGGTACGAATTACCAAGACATCCAAGAAAGCTAAAGAGTTGTTGGCCTCTGCCTCCATAGTAAACTGAATTTTAGAATTTAAGGAGTTAAGGTGGTCTAAAAATGCTGTTACTTTATTAGATGGTAAAATGGTGAAAGTATCATCTACGTACCGCTTGTAGAATTTTGGTGTTACAGGTGCAGATTGTAAGGCAGTCTCCTCAAAATCTTCCATGAAGATATCAGCAACAATGGGAGATACTGGAGAACCCATTGCTACACCATCCACTTGCGTGTAGAATTGATTATTCCACAACATATAGCCAGATGTTAGGCAATGTTTTAGTAGTTCAGCATATTCAATAGGCATGTTATTCTCTAATAGTTTCTTAGATACAATTCTGATGCAATCTTCCACTGGTAAACATGTAAATAAAGACTGAACATCAAAACTGACCATAGTTTCATTGTCGGTGAGGTGTAGATGTTTTATTTCACTGACAAAATGGTATGAGTCCTTCACATATGCTGCATTGTTTCCTCTTAGTGGTGTGAGTACTTTAGCAAGGTGTTGAGCCAATCTGTAGGTTGGTGAGTCGATTTGGCTGACTATTGGTCTTAGCGGAGCATTGGGTTTGTACTAAATGAGCGTGAGTCATCAAAATATAACGAATGCAAACATAGACAAATAAATAAATTCAATAAACTAATGTCAAAATCAAATGTCAACGTCACTAAAGAAAACGGAACGCGCCCGTCACCTGCGAGCCAATCACGCGCAGTTGTCAATCTATCTAAACATAACCTGGATGAAAACACGGTTCAAGTGCTATCAAAAGGCCTAAATTATGCAATAACACCTCGTAATATACCGGTAGAAAACATAATATGCAATGTAGAAGAGTGCCTTTATAAAAATAATGTAAATAAACAAGATTTAGAGGCGATACGTCAAGACATTTCGTCAGTGTTACGTCGTAGCAGACCGCCCAAACTGAATCTTACAAAAAACCAATTTTTAGCGCTTAAAAACCTACGCGAAAGGCCCGAGTTAACCATTCTACGTGCAGATAAAGGTAACGCCACGGTGGTTATGGATACGTCGGACTACAATAATAAAATACAAGACCTTTTATCGGATGTTAACACCTACAAACCAGTGAAAACAGATCCTACAACGAAAACATTAAAATTAACTAGTGATCTAATAAAAAAGCACTCCGATACATTGAAGTTAGACGTAAAATATCTAATTCCCAGTTGTGCTAAACCACCAAAGCTGTATGGGCTGCCCAAGATACACAAACCCAATGCTCCGCTAAGACCAATAGTCAGCCAAATCGACTCACCAACCTACAGATTGGCTCAACACCTTGCTAAAGTACTCACACCACTAAGAGGAAACAATGCAGCATATGTGAAGGACTCATACCATTTTGTCAGTGAAATAAAACATCTACACCTCACCGACAATGAAACTATGGTCAGTTTTGATGTTCAGTCTTTATTTACATGTTTACCAGTGGAAGATTGCATCAGAATTGTATCTAAGAAACTATTAGAGAATAACATGCCTATTGAATATGCTGAACTACTAAAACATTGCCTAACATCTGGCTATATGTTGTGGAATAATCAATTCTACACGCAAGTGGATGGTGTAGCAATGGGTTCTCCAGTATCTCCCATTGTTGCTGATATCTTCATGGAAGATTTTGAGGAGACTGCCTTACAATCTGCACCTGTAACACCAAAATTCTACAAGCGGTACGTAGATGATACTTTCACCATTTTACCATCTAATAAAGTAACAGCATTTTTAGACCACCTTAACTCCTTAAATTCTAAAATTCAGTTTACTATGGAGGCAGAGGCCAACAACTCTTTAGCTTTCTTGGATGTCTTGGTAATTCGTACCCCCAATAATACCTTGAGTCACACTGTGTATCGAAAGAAAACCCATACAGACAAATACTTAAATGGTGAATCACACCACCACCCAACACAGTTATCTACCGTCGGTAAATCTTTGTTTCAGAGAGCGCGTGGGATCTGTGATGAGCAACACCTGGCTGCAGAGCTTCAACATGTCAAGCAAGTGCTACATGACAACAAGCTCCGAATACCGCGCCCTCGTCACAGAAACCGCGTAAAACGTGCCACAGTCGAGCGTCTACCTGCTGTATTGCCATATGTTAGAGGAGTCACAGACAAGATTGGCTATATCTTGAAGCGAGCTTCAATCAAAACATACTTCAAGCCGCTGAAGAAGATTAGTCAGTTCTTACCACCTGTCAAGTGCCACATACCTCTTCAAGATGCAGGAGTATACAAGCTTGATTGTGATTGCGGTCTCTCATACATAGGCCAAACTAAAAGAAGCATAGGGACCCGCGTAAAAGAACACATTGCCGATGTCAAACACCGCCGTTCCAGAAAGTCTGCAGTTTGTGAACATACCCTAGACAAGACCCAGCACTACATCAGATTTGATAAACCACAAGTCCTCGCAAAAGAAAACCGATTCCTACCTAGGATGATTCGTGAGGCTATTGAAATTAAAAAACACCCAAATTTCAATAGAGAAGATGGTTGGGTCTTACCAGCTGCTTGGAACCCCATTATAGAATCTATTAAGTCTAAATCCAAGCCCAAAACTGCAAGACCAAAGGATACGGTGAGCTCGTTCTGCGTGAATCGGATCACTAATAATTAACAAAAATGTAAGGTAGCTGTTAGTAATTTTAACATTAAGACGTCCAACACCTCAGTCTACCCGTGACCATGGATGCTGTAAAGGATCCGAAACGTCGGGAAATAATAAAATTTAATACAACGCGATAAAATCCGTAAAAATAGTTTTATTTCAAATAGTGTTACAATTTATTTACAACTTTAAATTAACGTTTAATCGAATCCGTGTCTCCTCGTGAGCTAATATGCACACTCATGAGCCAATAGCATGTCAGGTTGACGAGCTATAATCGTTTATCTGCACTGCTGCGAAAGACATGACTAGACACGGTGCTGTCACAATTTTTTTCTGTTCGAGTTTTCAGTATGTTTTTGTGCGTATTTGCTATAATTTGTGGTGAATTGTTATACTGTTTTACTATTAAATGCATATCTATTATTTTTTTATCTGTTACGTACTTAATAAGTATTAAGTACGTAACAGATAAAAAAATGAGTGTAAAAAAAAACGTGTAAAGTTGTAGGTAGGTAGGTATGTAAATAACGATAAGTAAGTATATAAAAAACTGATAATAGGTATTGATTGGAATTCGTACTTAGCAAGGATTTTTTCAGATACAAAAGATTTTACGAATAAATTATTGCAATCATAATTAGGTACCTACTTACTTCACACATCGCACGGAACTGCAGAAGAATAACAAATAATTTTATAGGTAAGTAGGTACCTAAGGTAGGTTACTCATTGTGATTATTTTCCTTGTCTAATAATTCGCGGTCTTTTATGTAGAAAGTAATAGTACCTATTCGACCGCGGGCAGAATTCGAACTCGAGTCTTCTGGTAGGTAGGTACACCAAACGCTAAGAACACGCGAGTTCCGCCCGCCAGGTCGAAATTTTTAATACAAGCATGGTAAATGCAAAAGAAAATACAGAAATAGATAGTAGATGTAGATACCTAAACAAATATCAAAACACTAAAAAAATAAAAATACCTATTTTGCGGGCCTAAAACTTGCAGTATAATAGTTGTAATCTATGGTCCATCTAGGTACCTAGTTTCTGATGTTTTCCGTTGACGTGTTCCTTTTTTGAATGGCAAGTAGAACCTGAAAGTCTACTCGCCATTCAAAATGTTGAAATAAAATAACTTAAAAATAAGTGAAACCGAATGTGTTTCGCACATAACATTTTTTTTGTAGGCGGTTTGCTTAGGTCCCATGTAATAGGGAGCGAGCGTATTGCCATTATCCGGGCACAAATCTCAAACTCCGCACTGCTACTGAGAATTTCATAAAAAACCTAATAACACTGCTCGATCTGGAAATCGAACCCGGTACGTCTAGCGTAGCAGTCGCGCTTTGAACCACAAGACTAATGAGGCAGTTAAAGTTTGGCGTTTTTACTTTTTGTTAAAAGTAATTTCGATTTAATACAGCAGCGAACTCATTACTGCCGCAACATTATTCATTTACTTCAATGGTTATTTTTAACCGAATCCAACGATTTCAACGGCTGAAATTGTAAACCGAGGTACATCTGCTTCTAGTTGGCTTATCGAAATGAACATGCACCAGATTTTCAGTTAGAGCCCCAGCAATACAACTATGAAAACCGCATTCAATTTCATGTAATAGTTTTTGAGTGCTGCGCGTACGCATACGGACAGAGACAGACAAAAATACTAAAAATTGTTTGGTTTGGCTTCGGTTGCTCTAATAGTCCCCCCATATCAGTTTTTCTTCAATATCTTTAATGTACAGACATCGGCCTGTGACAATTTTACTATTATCTTTAATTTAATGTAGGAGACATGCACAAACTTCTTAAATGTGTTTAAATTGTATTTAAACACAATTATTCATTGTTATTTTGTGTTTTAAACACAATTTAAATACATTTAAGATGTTGGTGCAATTGGCCCTAAGTATAGTAGTATTCATTTACTAAAATGATAAGATAGTAACGGATCTCCTTTGTTTCTTTGTCAGGCCACGGTTCAATTAGTTATAACCTAAATTAAACTTTATTCAAACAGTCATGTGAATCATTTTCAGTTTGCTAACCGTTGTGAGTCATGCTGTATATTTTTAACGCTCGTTTTTATTACACGAATACTCAGCGGTAGACAGGGTTAATACGTTTTTTAACCGTCTATGTTGTACATACTACATGCCTGTATAACCCCTAAGGTTAGGCAGAGGTCAGACGTGTACTGATGTGAAACCTCCTCAGTTTGTTATATTATGTATGTTTTACTTCTCCCATGTAATTGGATCTACATTAAGTACCTTTAGCTACCAAAAATCGGGATACTACTCACATTGCAAAAAAAAAACAACGAGTTGCACTCCGGGAGTGCCGACAGAAGGTGAAAATGTTAGGATTTTTGATATTTTGGAATTATTATGGAACAATTTAACAATTTAATAAAAATACGATCATTTATGTGGTAAAATACAATATTTATAAAAATCAACGCTATCGTACACAAACAAACATTTATACTTATTACATTAAAAATTTAAAACTTCAGAACTATTACAATTATTTTACATTAAAATGTTTATCTCTCAGAAAAATCAACTTCCGTCCATAATTTAATCTTCCTCCGTCTTACGAATTTTTGATCAGGTCACGTGTCCTGACGCGAGTATAACATATTTTACCCATCCCAAAAAGTGCACAACGCTGCTAAATTTGATACCACTTAGGTGCCATAAAACCTTACGGTCCGCCTGATAGTAAGCAGTTACCGCAGCATATGAACGCGATTTGATAATATCTGATAACCCTGAACCAAATCTGTTTGTACACATACATAATTATGTTTACATATATACAATGGAAAGTAGTTAAAGCATCCTACTGATAATATAATAATACCCACCTATTGTGCAATGGCGGAACTTAAAACAATGTCTTGAAACGTTTCCATGGGAACAGGAGTGTTATTAAAACCATCATTCATTGTTAATTGCCCAACAGTGATGTAAGTTATAAACAATCCACTCAGTGTAGCGTAGTTTAAAGATATATATATATAAGTATATATATTTTATGGGATACATGGACACCCGCAACACCAGAGGAGTCACAAGTGCATTGCCCGCTTTTGGCTTGGGCCTCCTGGATCCTCACTCACTCGGCGAAACACAAAGCAAGCGTTGTTTTACGCCGGTTTTCTGTGAATGTCCTTACTATAAATATATAGAAAGGATGGACTGTCTTAGAGCTACATTTTTACTGAAATAGTTTCTAAGAACTACTTTGGAGATTAGTCAAACCGCATTGTTGATTAGTCGTGGTACAGATATAGACTATAGACCTTTGATCTTTTGACACATACCCACAGAAGATAACAGTACTGACTACGCATCTAAGCTTTTGTGTCAGTTCAATTGTACTCATGGAAATTATAATATTATTTAGAGTTCATGTTTTACAGAGTTCAAACAGGGAGTTTTCGCTGATGGTGAATTTCATTTGTTGTTTCATTTATTTCAAGCAGGGTATTACTTTCAAGATGCTCCCATATACACCAAGCGCATGAAGTCTGTTTTCTCCTTCTAAAAAGTTATTTGTAAGGTTATTGTGTTCCCTGGGTATGGTTGAGGTTGCAGTACTATTGTTATTAATCGCCACAAATCCAAACACTAGTTTTTACGCGAGCTGCAGTTCGGAATTTACCCAATAAGGGGCGGGCAGGGTCCGTCTGACTCGTACCAACTAAGAATCGTACTTGTCTTTCCTTGCCTTATACTCACTCGTCACAAGTTCATGGTACGCTGGCCCCATCAAGCTGAACAAGTCTCTCCGTCTATCAGAACTAACCTATCTCTACAAAACTAACAATCAAGTCTAAGCAGGACAGCATTTAACTGAGACTTGTAAACGTTCCAGTTAACCAACGTTGCGCATTTTCCTAGTAAATAAGGACGTTAGCGCTAGTAACCTTGCTTACATAACCGTCGCATGCGTAGAGGCCTACATTAAAAACGTCACATGAAATCCCAATATAGACTGTGTTAAAAATCCCTGTCCGATCCGGGGCTCATGGGAATCCCAGTCTGTCCAAATCACATCACCAAATAAAATAAGAATCATGAAATATTCATGAAAGTAAACACATTAAATTAAGTTTTAAATAGTGGTTCCTGACTTACCCCAATATCTAGCATTTTTTTTAAATGTTATAAAACCATCATAGGCCTTATACCGCGGGAGAGCCATGCTTCGGCACGAATGGGCCGGCTCGACCGGCCACGGTTTCACAGAAAACCGGCGTGAAACGACGCTTGCGTTGTGTTTCGCCGAGTGAGTGAGGTTACCGGAGGCCCAAACCCTTTTAAAAGGCGGCAACGCACTGTGACTCCTCTGGTGCTGCGTGTGTTCATGGACGGCGTTTATCGCTTACCATCAGGTGATCCGTCTGCTCGTTTGCTCCCCTATCCCATAAAAAAAACCACTGCACCGATCGAAAGTTTTTCCTTAAAGCTGGGCGCTCTAATTTTCTTTTACAAATGTATGCCATTAGAATTCAAACGGTATATTATCAATTAAGCGTTTCTATTTACATAGTAATGAGGTTTCATTCATTCATACATTTTGAAGAATAATTTTGTAAGTAAAACATTGATTGGACAAAAATTACCATAACATCGAGCTCACGTGCCGGTGGCATGCATAAGTAATATAGTGTACTAACAAATAATGTGATTTATTACCATTTGTACCGTTTTACCATTTATATTGGCTATATTTGCTAGATAAAAAAGATTATAAATACCGCTGTTGTTGCCTTTGGTTTCACTCGTATTGCGAAGGAGATTTTGAGACAAAGGTCGCCTATCTAAGGTCCAATCTATCTCTATATACCTAAATTTATCAACATCAGTTAGTAGTGAATACGTAACGAACAGACACAGCTATATACATCTATGTATATCTACATTATTATGTAAGTCTTCTATCTTCTCCTTCTGTATAAATAAAAACGAATCGCCGAATATATGCATATTCGTTGTGTAACTTCCGAACGAGTGTACCAAATTGGATAATTATTATTGTTGTGTTCGTTATAGTTAGGACAAAATTTGTTAATATGAAAGTTTTTTTAAATCCAATTTACTTAAGCGAATTTGCGCATGTGTCGCTAGATTATAATATTTGTATGGAATAGCATTTATATCTATTCCACCAAATGACCTTCCTCCTCTGTTCCTGGACTTCCTTATACGTCGAGACCTCTTCAGTTCCTCCTTGCATTCTGCAATGTAGCTCTGTGACGTAATGTCCTATGTATTCATCATTCATTCATCATCAGCCTATAACAGTCCACTGCTGGACGTAGGCCTCCCCCAATGTGCGCCATTTCACCCTGTCCTCGGCTGGTCGCATCCAGCTACTGCCTACCTCCTATGTATAGCCAAACCAAAATAAAAGTTTCCTAATTTATTTTATACTCATAATCGTATGAGTATGAAGTAAGCAACGAACACGAAGGTACTTTATCAAATCGAGACCTTCGCGTTTTCCATAAAAAAGTATGTAAAGGTCGTGTGATAGCATTATTCAGTTAAACTAAGTGATTTATGCATTCGATAAAACTATGGTTCAGAATTAAATACAATGTTTTTAAAACAATCTCTGGTAAGTAAACTAAAAGGTGTAACTACACGAGTACCTGACGACGATGTAGTATTGTGAGACTTAAAAGATACTTACGATTTTTGACGTGGGAGAGCCATGCTTCGACACGAATGGGCCGGCTCGACCGGAGTGATACCACGGCCTGACAGAAAACCGGCGTGAAACAACGCTTGCGTAGTGTTTCGCCGAGTGAATAAGGTTACCGGAGGCCCAAACCCTTTTAAAAGGCGGGCAACGCACTTGTGACTCCTCTGGTGTTGTGGGTGTCCATGGGCGGCGGTTATCGCTTACCATCAGGTGATCCGTCTGCTCGTTAGCTATCCCATAATTATCTAATAAAAAAAATAATTAACTTTATAGAGGAATAACATATACGTAGGTACACATTATCACACCTGTATTCCCTTAAGTGTTAGACAGAAGTGTACTACCTATATCTGAGCTGCTACTGGGCATTTTATAGAAACCCTATCATCCAACCCATTAACACTGCCCTGAAAATCAGATCAGATAAAATCAACGAAAGAAAACTTAAGGTTGCCCTTCAGTTCATACGTGAACATTTATGATGTTATCTCGCCTCGCGTTCCTCTGCCCGTCGACCCTTCCTTATGAGACTATGAAAATTACAACGATTCGTGAAGACCGGACGCGTGGAGAATTACCTTTTTTATGTACCTAGGGTTTTGTTTTACTGTAGTCACACAGTAACACCGGTAGTTTGCTTATCATGCAAACACTACATTACAAAACCAATACAAACATTAATAATTACCCTCCATCCTTGAGAACGATACTACAGGCTGTTGCTACAGCTGGGTGTCCTAAATAATCCTCGACGCGTGGTGCCTGTATCGATGGCGTGCAACTCCTCGCGTTCCGGCTGTGTATGTCACAAAGCGGATACACTGGTAGGTACTGACTGATTGAGCTCGCAGTTGCCATTATGTATATTTATGTATTATTTGTTCAGAACAGTAGACTGTGGCAAACAATGGCTCTCATAACAGGTCTTTTCCATTAGAACTTTAGGCTAACTCTTTGGAGAATGTATTTTTGTTGTCGGTTACAACTTGACCTAATGACCTTTATAAGACAATATTTTTATGATTTCTACGTTTGAATGAAAGACGATTAACGAAAGAAATTTACTAGGGTAACGTCAGCGGCAGCTTCGGAAGAGGTCGTCCTAGAAGGACATACGCCGATCTTATTGGCGAAGTCCTTCAAAAAGGTCAGGTGCGTAGGACTCGCAACCAGCGCGTATGTATAAGAAGTATGCAATCGTAGCAAGTGGCGGCCTATAGTTTCTGCCTACGCCCTAGAAAGGCATGAGTTTATGTATGTATGTACTACGTTTGGAAGAAGCTTTATCCTGGCTTTTCAGACTTTAATGAACAAATACTCAAAGGTTTCAAAACGCGCTGTATCTGTCTCTTTAAATCAAAATGGCTGGACAGCACCAGTCTTAACGAATTGTATAGCGTTTGAGTTTTGGGCCATTTGAGGCTAAAACCGCCACAGTTAGTTATGGAACAGTATCCCCTGGACTCTTTCAAAGCGCGAGATCTTGTCCCGAATCCTAAAATTTATAAAAAATACACGTGCAGAGCCTACTGGAGACATTATCTGTTCGAATCTCCAAGATAGTTAAGGTGCAAGAGGTTTTACGGCTAAAAGAGGCTAACCTAACCCTAATAAGTAACTTAATTAAGTTGCAGTCAAGCTGTTGTAAGTGTTCAAAGAGAATATAGTTAAATGCAAGTAATTATGTACAAACAAATAGATACAGGGTTAGTCAATTGTGTGCACAGTTACTTATACGGTGTCTTAAGTGGACTCCGAGTATAATTGTAGACTAACTGCATTACAAATTGGAATAATATGATAATTAAGTTATTGTTGCTGATGCCTTCCTGAGGAAAATGTTTAGACGCAGACTCGAAATATAGTACAAAGACTACGGTTGCCAAATCTAGACGATGCGTCTATATACAATGTCAGAACGCACGTCCCTGGTCTATTCAAAGTAAATACTGATGGAAACAATCCCAATTTAAATCAGAAGTGCTTAATGATACATCAAAAACATATCATTACCAGGCATTTGTTAGTATATTATTATGTATCTGCTATCCCAATTTTTTGACTTGCCTACCAGAACTGGCGTAACGCAATCAAGCACAGACCTTGGGACGTTAGACCTGGGCAAATTTGCTGCCTGTTTTCTTTTGCTACTTTTTGTGTCGGGTTTTTCGTCATACTGCTTCAAGCGGAAGAATGACGTCATTATTGGTGTTTAAGGTGTCACTTTCAAGGGCACGTCGCGTTGACGATATAAAGCGGAAACCACAACTATATTCTTGTGGCTATAAGCGCGAAAGCTGAGCTGGAGATTTTCAGTTGCAGCTTGGAGTTAAGATTTCTCCTCGGTTAACGGCATTAGGTTCGCCCCATAAAAAACATATCCGCGAACCGTAGATGGGCAAACCATTTCGGAAAAACAGACGAGATTGTAAGGTAATTGTATGTTCTTAAGTACAAGTTCTTGTCTGATTCCACCTAATAGGAAGTTCCAAGTAAGTCAGAGGATATATTGTAGTGTTGTCATTCTGTCCTAAACTTCATCGCTCGATTTTCATCGGGCGTGAACCAGGTCAGGGTCGGACCAATCCATCCCAAGGACTTTTTTTGATAAAAGGTAACCTCTGTCCGTCTCCAAGGTCCAATTTATATCTGGTACATAGTAAGACGGACCTGCTTTCGCATATAAACACGATATTAATCATATGGGTCGTTTCAGTGTTCCACTGTAATGACCTTCAGGTCTTCGTAACTTGAGAAAACGTTAGAAAATGTCCGAGGGTATCCGGAGAAAATGGAGGCTAAATTTCTGATGTCATAGGATAATATTTTAGGATTTGTAGAGCCCTTTGAAGATGCGTTAAAAACATTATCTTCGGATTTTCTTAACCCCTTTATATCGCATGTTGGGACGAACGAGCTCGTGTACATAATGAGAAGCCATTAGGATATTAGCCTACTACGATAAGGTGATAAACTCGTGTCGAGCCGCTAATGTTACCACCCATTTATGTTATCTTGTTTTTTCCTTAACGGATAGCTTTTTTTAAACTATAATGTAGTAGGCTGTATTACCTAGGCTGTATTCTCTCAAATCATCTCGCGCTGGTTTTTCTATACCAGAAAGACGGATTAAATCCGCTCACAAAAACACAATCGAACGAATTTGTGTGCGGAAAATCCCTATGGTTCGTCGTGACCTGGTAGTCCTCTCAGTTTGATGAACATGAGTATGTTTGAAAGGCTTATTATCTGTACTCTACATTATCCAGGCCTTGTCTCCGTCAATTGATGCTATTTTGAACTATTTCTGGTTGGCTGTATGGTAACTAAAAAAGAAAGCTGAACATTCAAAAGCTTGAAAATTTAAAGGCGTGAATAATATAAAATGATAAATAAACAAGTGTAATGGTGCAAGCGTAACTCAAGATGGACCATTCTGACAATGCAATAGGTCGAGCTGATTGATTAATGGATTTGCGAATCTCAGGTCGTGAAACAGTGAATTGACATTTCGGCATCAAATTTTGACCTGCTTTTGTATGAACGTCATAGATACACTAATTGCATCAAAGTCAACAAGATAATGTACGCCTAAGTGGCAAATGTCATATTAAATTACATACGTCGTTGAGCCATCGGCGTTTGGTGAAAATTGAGTGTTGAAACCTTCTATAAATACCAGGAGACTATGTCTGATGCCCCTTACTCTGATAGCATAGCTGTAAGACTAAATGGACTCAGTTAAGTCTTGTCTTAACTATGTAATCTTCCAGTCCAACTAGAAGTTGCAGATTACTGTTAGTAGCGAAGTTGAAGGCACTGCCATAGTGTTGTGATTGTTGTTCATGTTAGCAAAATTAGGGTTTAACGTACTCGCTAAACGCTAAACTTTATGATGGCGGACAGGGTCCATAGTAGTTGATAGAGATGAAATTAATGGTCTGACTGAACAATCGTGTCCGAACCCATCCAGTGATTAATTGATGCAATTATTCACACGATATTAAGTAATTTTGATTCCAAGGCCACAAACTAGACACCAGTTGGACCGCCTCAGTAGAAAACCGCTTTCTAGTAGAAATGGCGGTAACTTAGCAATTATTAGCACCTCTCTCTTAAGTTTCACTTCAGCATGATACTTAGGATCAATATGAATGTTAAGTGCCTTGTTTGTGTCGAGTGGGTACTTGGGTTTGTAGCTAAGATGGCAGAAAGAAGATTTTCAAGTGCAGGTCTAGAAGTATTTATTTATGATCCGTGAAAAAGAAATTGAAAACTTGATAGAAATTTAAAAAAAAACTTATGGCTTTGACTTTCTCTTCGATCATGACGGCCCCCATATTGCGTAAATATATTTTTAATTTAGGGATGCTGAATAAAATTTTCATTAGACATAGTAACTGTCAAATTTGCTTACGCAATAAATGAGACAGGACGTAATAAGTAGCTAATTTGTTGTATGTGTTGAGTATGAATCTGCCAAACGAGGCTTTGGTTATAAATAAATAAAAGTATATGTGGGGTGGGAGAGAGGTAGTGTGCAAATGGGGAGAAAAAGGATATGGGGGAAGGAACGTGTGGATAGTGTGGTCGCGATAAAACGGTTGAACTATAAAATAACTAAATAAGGAATAAACAAGTATTTGTGCAGTGCTGTGCTTTTATTTCTCCACGTATATATGTAATTATGTTCGGAGTTTATTTATATGGTCAATAGTCTTTGGTATTAGGTCCCTTTAGGTACCTTCGGCGATATAATCTAGTGATTCGCCTCACTAGCTATCACCCTCACAAGAATGTAAGAACGGCGCCATTTTTATTATTGTATTCCTATGTGCTTCTGTGAGCGCCAGAGCCCGGAAGAGTACCACTTGAATTGCTTGCTCTATGTTAGACCATGCTTGTAATTTCAACTAAATAAAACGTAATAAAATAAATGAACAAATACAAATTGTTTAGAATCTTCCAGAAATCTGAATCAGCATTTACATTGCGAATCTGACTTGCAAAACTTTGCTCCTCGATTTTAAGACCGTGAATTGTTTCAAATTTACAATAAAATTCTCTTTAAAGTGATTACAAAAGAGGGTATTCTGTAAAAATAATGCTATCTATTTATACAGGGTGTCCCGAAACTCAACGTCAAGCGGGTACCGGGCGATATGCTAGGTTATACCAGTTCTGAAAAAAATAAGAAAAAAATCCATGTCACTTGGTA
Organism: Acronicta leporina; assembly: GCA_947256265.1. NCBI lineage: Eukaryota > Metazoa > Arthropoda > Insecta > Lepidoptera > Noctuidae > Acronicta > Acronicta leporina. The sequence goes on from OX366536.1 coordinate 1,345,759, forward strand.
ATTAGGATTATCTATCTGCACAGTGACTTTGATGTCAATTCATTAACAATACCTCTCTCCCCAGAATCTGCCTGAATAGGCGTTGCACGATGCGAATAATAGAATTTATACAAGCTTTCAATAAATCAGGCGTTTATTGATATAGTTCCCTTAATTTTTTTAAAAGAATTACTAAAAATTTAAACTTGTCTTACAGGCAAATAAATGGTTACATATTCCCTTTCGTCTATTCACATACACGTAGATATCTATACGCGACGTTTGCTATTAAGTGCTTCGCCTAAAACACTGCTGAATTATTTATTAACTTGAGAAATAAGTCGCTTAGCTGTATCTTTAAGGTATAAAATTTATACAACGATTATGTCGTCGATTAGTTGAGCAATAGTGAATGTCCTTTTGGGCCCTTAGGGCGTAATATAATGATAATGAATAGATCCATGTTTTATCAGCAAGGAAACAGGTGTTTTATCTTGTGCCAGTGATTTGTGCTCATAATCTTAAGGTACTTAATTGAGCCTGTTCCGGTGAAGTCGATTATGGGTTCCGTGGAAAAGTCACCAGAGTTCCTTAGTTCAGGGTTTTTACTACTTTACCCTATATTAAATGTGCACTTTACAGTAGCACTTATGTGCGAAATTTTATTATTTCAAAGCCACGACAGTTTAGCACCTTAACTCAACTGAGTTGTTTATTTAAAGTCTTTGTAGAAGTTTATTGTTGCATATCGTTAGCCTAAAAGTCAATTTAGCGCACGTACAGAAAGGGCTCATTTGAATATTTTTATAATGGGACTAGCTTCCGCCCGCGACTTCGTCCGCGTGGAATAGTTAATTAGTCTTAGCGTGATGATATATAGAAACAAGCTATCTTACACTAAAAGAATTTTTCCAATCGGACCAGTAGTTCTTGAGATTAGCGCGTTCAAGTAAACAAACAAACAAACTCTTCAGCTTTATATATTAGTATAAGAGTATAGATATAAAACAAAATAAAAAGATAGGTAGCGTTTAAAAAAAGATTTTAAAATGATAGACAGTTCCTGAAAGATTCTTCTTGGCTTCATAAAACTCATTGGTACCGCGGATATAAAATGTGTTCTGCGTGTGTCTGCTTGTGAAAACGCATATATGGAGTTTGTAAGATAAACAATTGAATATTATAACATAGTGAAAGGCCACAGTCTTGTAACATTTAGTGATGTGTCGCCATGAAAAGACAAACGTTTATTGGTTAAATCGATAAAGATATGGACATAGTTACAGTAAACGCATAAACAACCTTTGTTTACTTGAAGAAAAGCAATAATCGTTTAGTATGATTGTTTGTTTTCTCGGCAGCACAGTGGATCGACAATGTGAAATATAATGTCAATAATCATTAGTCAAAATTAGGTATTATTCCAGAAGATTAACCAAAATGATCTCAGTAAACAGTGGGAGTAGGTTTATTCGTATGTGTAGAGAAATTCGTAGATTCCGCCTGTAGATGAGAATGATATTGGATACATACCGAAACTGGCAAAAACATGACACAAGATATCGGCTAAAACCTCTTTAGTATTTCGAATTCTAGGCTCTGAAGTTCGTTTGAAGCAGTTTTTCGTTGAATCCTTAAAGTTAGGTTCTAGGTTACTTAAGTAATAATAAATATCACCATCATAACAAAATTATCCTGACTTACTACTCTACAAGGTTCATTTCGTCGCCAATCATAGCCATTATTTACATATTACATATTATCAGAAACTTGATAGAGATAAGCCTTCGGAATAACAATAGGAATTCATTTTTCATTTACTATCTTACTGCTGCTACTTCCTCTTTTGACACTTATAGCTATTATATCCATGATTTTATCTACTTTTTGCAAGGACCCATCCTTACGTGTGAGTTCAACGTAAAGTACTTTGGGGCGTTGACTTTTGCGCGTGAGAGCCAGTTTTCCTCGCCAGCTTAACTCGGTTGCTGCTGCTCCGACAGTCTGCAGTCTGTAGGGGCTTTTAAGGCTCGGAAACGCACCAGCAACTCCTCTGGTGTTGCAGGTGTCCATGAGCTAATGACTATTTACCATCAGGTGGTTCATCTGCCCGTTGCCAACAGAAGCATTAAACCATTATTCATAGTGTTTCAAATGGTAATTACTTTATTTATTACTAGCTTCTGCCCGCGACGTCGTCCGCGTAGCGTGATGATATATAGCCTATAGCCTTCTTCAGTAAATGGGCTATCTAACACTGAAATAATTTTTCAAATCGGACCTGAGATTAGCGCGTTCAAGCAAACAAACAAACTCTTCAGCTTTATATCGTTTAATCGTTTAATCGTTTAATTAGTATAGATACTGCATTTATTTATTAAGCAAGAGAACTGGCATACACTAGCAGTTAATTATATTACCGAGAATTATGTTTAACTATGAGTAGTTAACCGTTAACCTATATTACTTTTATAGCATCCAAGTACATATTTGCGTACTGAAATCACAATGGAAGTTTTGGCAAAATTGGTCTGAATAGGTACTAGCTGCTGCCCGTGGCTTCACTCGCATTCCGAAGGACTTTTTAAGACAAACGGCATACTCTAAAATAGGAAGAAGGTGAGATTCAGCTAGATTACCGTGGGAGAGTCATGCTTCTGCACGAATAGGCTGGGTCGGCGTGATACCATAGCCTCGCAGAAAACCGGCGTGAAACAACGCTTACGTTGTGTTTCGCCGAGTGAGTGAGGATACCGGAGGTACCTACAACCTTGAGTCTCCGGTGTTGCGGGTGTCCATGGGCAGCAGTGATAGCTTACCATCTGGCAATCCGTCAATATAAAAAATCGATTTACTTTAGCTTGAAAGGGCAAGAAGAAGATGATTGAAGATTTCTGAAGACGTTTGAGAGAATGAAACAATCAATACACTACTTACTTCTGAAATAGGGACCATTCCAAGAGATGTGTCTATTAGGATACCTAGGTTTTTTACATTTGGAATAAACTACAGGCACAGAGTCATATATGATTAGGGTAGAGCCGTAGTCCAAAAGATTGAATGTGTCTTGGCAGGGTTTATGAATAACCCAAAAGCTTTTCTGAAGATCATTATTGATGGCAGCAATGGCTTCAGGTATATCCTCAACTTGAAAGTGACGATGACTTGCTGTTTATTTATTTTCACGAATGTTATTTGTGTCTCCGTGTTGGCCAAATAAAAGTATTTCATCAAGATTGGTTTAGAAGACGAAAACGTAACAAACATACAGACTTGTCCCATTATTATTATTAATGTTTATTTGATTACAATAACTCATGTGTTTAGAGAGCAAAATAAACTATCTGGCTTTAATATATTCAACGAATACGTGATGCAATTTTAGGATGGGCACATAGATCTATCTACCTTCATGCTCACACCCTCGTTTCCTTAGTACATCTCGAAATATGTACTCAATGTACAAATAGCGACGTGGCACGCTAGTGTTGCAAGTATGGCGAAACCGTTACATTCTAGCCCGGCCTTTAGCAGCTAAGATGAAACTAAATCTTTATAATTAGGAATATAATATTTCCCTGTATGTGTGTTCGTAATTATTTTTATAAATAACATTCTATCACGCCTATATCTCCCAAAAGAGCTAGGCAGAGGCTTACTATTTATTGTACATGTACACACACTTCTCCGGTATGTTTAGTAAGCGGTGAGCCTATTGTTATCCAAATCCAAAAATCGGTTTGCTACTGAGAATTTTATAGGAAAACCCAATAATATTGCTCGAACTGGTAATCGAACAGTACTTCTAGCGAAGCAGTGCGCTTACGGCTACTGCGCTAATGAGGAAGATATTTCTTCCAGCTAAATTGACGCTGTTGTCGACACCCTTTTGTATGCAAGTGAAACCATGGGTAAGAGTAGTAATTTTTAAAAATTTGGTAAGCCCGTACAATTAAAGTTGTGTTGCTGTATTGTTTACGAAACGAACATTTTAATTTAAATTTACATAAGTAATACATAATGTAGACTCCAGCTGTATCTAAGTCCTACGTCTTTCATTTGCTATGAGATGCTCCGACTTCAAGTAAGGTGTAGGCCTTGAAATAAAAATACCTTCTTTTAAATCGCTTAATATTAATATTATTTAATTTCCGACGTTTGGGACCCTTTACGGCGTCCATGGCCACGGGCTATTTTTTTTAATATTCTTGCAATATTCGTCGAATTATTCCATAGTATTCTACAATTAAGTGCTCTACAAGGCACAATATCCACATTACAAATAAACGTAGTTGACAGAAGCCACTGGTGCACAACGGGGTCAAGCCGTGCGCAAGCGCATGTTGCAAAAGCTCTCCGGAAAGCGATTGCATGCGCTGCAATACACTAAGTATGTTTATTTTATTTTTAATAATATTTCTCAAACAAAATAATATAGCCTTTGCTTTGATTGGAGTGAACAAAGAAACTGCAGAAAAAAACAAGAGCGCCTTTTTTGGTAACTTTCAAAACAGCTCGGTCTGGTATGGTAAGTTCTACAGGCAATACTTCCGTGTCTAGGTGTTAACATGATGTGCAAAACTTTCATATTTCTTCAATCGATTTTCAATTTAATCTCCAAATATGGAGTTTATTATCCCTGTTGAGGTCGACTCGATAAATTATTTTATAATTATACTAGCTTCCGCCCGCGACTTCGTCCGCGTGGTATAGTTACTTAGTCTTAGCGTGATGATATATAGCCTATAGCCTTCCTCAATAAATGGGCTATCTAACACTGAAAGAATTTTTCAAATCGGACCAGTAGGTCCTGAGATTAGCGCGTTCAAGTAAACAAACAAACAAACAAACTCTTCAGCTTTATATATTAGTATAGATTTCACCAAAGATGTCAAACTAAAGCACGAGCGAGTTACGCAGACATATAATATGTATTATATATTTATTTAAACCTGTGTGTCAGGAACTCAGGATTTCAGAGCAAAATGTCCGGCTAAATATGAGGCTGCGTCTGGCTTCTTCTATTGGCTCTGGCAACCCTACTCCTAGTCGAAATTCTAAGGTTTGTTGTAAATAGTTCTCAGACTATGCGCCATTTGCGAAATAAACATGCGAATCCAGTGTTTTATAAGAAAATAAGACGTTCATAATATTTATTCCGGTATAATGATTAATTGTCTGTGTTGGCTGAGTTCTCTTGTTTGTTTTAATCTTAAAATTGTGAGATATTTAGGTACGTGCTTACAATTTGCAAATATTATATCGCAGGTTTTTCTTGAAGATACTTAGTTATTTCTTCTAATTCTTATAATTTCTGTCATTCTCACTCTATTGACAAGTGATTATAAGTTATCCTTCCTACCCTATTTTTTAACGCGGGAGAGCCATGCTTCGGCATGAATAGGCCGGCTCGACCCAAGTCATACCAGGGCCTCACAGAAAACCGGCGTGAAGCAACGCTTGCGTTGTGTTTCGCCGAGTGAGTGAGGTTACGGGAGGCCCAAACCCTTTTAAAAGGCGGGCAACGCACTCCTCTGGTGTTGCGGGGCGGCGGTTATCGCTTACCTTCAGGTGATCCGTCTGGTCGTTTGCTCAACTATCCCATAAAAAAATACCACCAGCTTTCAATTGAATGAAAACTAACTCCTTAGCTGTTTATTATTATAATGTATATTTTATATTATTATGGTATAGTGCCTTGCTATTCTAGAACTTTTGGCGAGGTGCTTCAAAAAGGTCAGGCACGCAGTACTTGCAACCGGCGCATATGTATGAGAAGATGTAAGAATGTGGCAGAAGCAAAAGAAGTATGCAAGAAGAAAGTGGCGGTCTATGGTTTTCTGCCTACCCCTATGGGAGGCAGGCGTGAGAGTATGTTTGTATGTTAAAACAACAATATTGAATAAAAATATTTTCTTGTTTCAGGCACTCGGCAACATTAGTTAATCAATGTAAGTACACATAGGTGTTTAACTACTTAGTTACGGCCGGCGCGAAGACGTGACTTCTGGAATGTTCATTATAATAGAAAAAAATTGCATACTTGACTGATAACCCAGGAACTATTGAATATTAATGGTGTTAATACTGTTTTTCATAGAATATAATGCGGATATATGTGCAGTGCACCTTGGTGTGTGTTTCAACTTTTGCGCGTAAGAGTCAGTACCTCTTCGGCTGTAGCTCTGTCAGTCTCAGTCTGCAGTCCGTAGGCATCAGCAACTCCTGGTGTTGCAGGTGTCTGGGCGGTGATCACTAGATACTTACTGCCAAGTGGCTTGTCAGCTCTTTAACCGACTTAATAAAAAGAGGCTCCGTGTAGAAGTCTCAATAACGCTTCAATTATAAACTCTGTCTATATCAAAATCGTAATTTTAGATGCTATTAGCGCATTTTTTTTGTATACGCAGAGAAACCTTTGCAGGCGAGTAGTCTTCGGGTATTAGGCGAGAGTGTAGGATTCTAAACCTCTAAACCCACCCCGATGGCCACCATCAGCACATGGAGGCCCAATCCATAACATTCCCATGTCCTTTTAACACTTCGTTATAGTACTTATGTATGTATGTAACATCTTTGTATGATATCTCTGAGAGTGTGAAATGAAATGAAATGATGAAATGAAATGATATTTACTTCTGTAAGTAGATCTTTAAAGACACTTTTACAAGTCAATGGTTTGTTTTTTTTTATAGCTAGATGTCTTCGGCATTTCCTAACTGACGACCTCTGAGAAGAAACACCGAAACTAACTTGGACAATCATGGTCTCTTTTAAGTCCAGATATAAAATTATGCAATTTTTTTATAATAAATAATGCAAGTTTCACGTGGGAGAGCCATGGTTCGGCACAAATGGGCCGGCTCGACCGGAGTGATACCACGGCCTCACAGAAAACAGGCGTGAAACAACGGTTGCGTTGTGGTTCGCCGAGTGAAAGGGGTTACCGGAGGCCCAAACCCTTTTAAAAGGCGGGCAACGAATGTACGGCTGTGTCCAGGGAACGCCATGACAGCTTAGGATATAGGAAAATTAATGACAAATTGCTTACATACGTAATTCTTTATAATTAATTACAAGTACCATATAAGATCTGTTATTTCTTAAAGATCAAGATAAAAATGTTGCCTTGGCGAATTTTAGTTAAGTACACATTTTTTTATATATTACCCTATTGGGCTCTAAAGTAATTCCCACGCCATAGCGATACGTGGTTAACGATTAATTAACCCAGTTTTGAAGTTGAGTGTTGACGATCTACATCATCCCATAAAAATATTTTAAACATTATCATGGTAATTAATTTTCTGCATGGGTGATTTCGCACTAGTCCGGCCAAATTCCGTGACAACATATTGCGACCTAGTTATGACATAACATTTTCATCATAACCTATAAAAATAATCAAATTCGGTTATCTTAGGTTCACTGTGTATATGTTTCGAAATATTGCTAGGATCGTTAAAGAATTGCGCTCGCCTATCTCATAATTGGCGCAAGACAGGGCTTTTTTTTCATGGCATACGGGGGCAAACGAGCAGACGAATCGCCTGATGGTAAGCGATTACCGTCGGCATGGACACCGTAACCAGAGGAGTCTCAAGTGCGTTGCCGTTCTCACCTTGACAGGGAAAAGCCTATGCTGCAGAAGGTTGATAAAAGCTGTGAAAGAACTGATATGCACTGGGAAATGCAGTGTGGGACGACCTGTAACGATGGACAGACAAGCTAGCAAAGGTGTCTGGGACTCGTTGGATGCATATAACCGGTCTTTGTGGAAGTCCAATGAGAAAGCTTTTGTTTAGCAAGGCAAAGCAAGAAGAAGGCAAGAAGGTTAATGATTTTAACACTCCTATGTATTTATGTGTCGTATGCATGTTCGATTCTAGCTCAAAAACTACTATTCAGATAAAAAAAAATGAGCTGTCAATTGATTCGTCTTTACAGTAAGATGGCTGTTATAGTTAAGGCATCACCGAAAGTTTACAGCAGCATGCCATCGCGGCTATAAACGACACAACAATTTTCCAGAACATATAAAAATCGTCTCGTTTTATACTTTTCAGTTTAATTTTTTATTGGCGGGTTTTAGTTTTTGGTTGATAATATTATGATGAACTCGTATAACCTCCTCCGAACATAGGTACCGGTGGAACATCGTATTTTACTCGGAAAGAGTCAGCGTAACACTGCATACACTATTTCTGGTGGTGGGGCTGATTCCATTAAATTTTTCCACATACGTATTTACTAAAACATAATTAAATCTTTCATATACAATCGTAAGTAAAATCACCCATGTTCTACATAGTGTTTCGCAACAGCAGACTGTGTCATTGTGCTCAAGATGACGACCTGCGTTAGCGCACTATGTTGCCGCACTTTCGTTGCGCCCTATAGGGGTGGGACATTACCAGCAGTAATGTCGATAAATTGACCTTTCATTTTCAACCACACTCAATATTGAACCAAAAATATGACAAATTCTTTGTAGCTTCTATCCTTTTTTAAATGAATAGTGTCTTCTTTACCATTCATACGATAATGTTGGAATGTTAGGTATACGACAAGACAACTAGCGCACGTGAACCACATTTACGGCGCTTTAATCTCTTCTGTTATAGGGATGGAAATTGAAAAATGCGCAGTTCATTTTTTTTAATAATCATCGAATAATCTTAAAATAAAAAATAGCTGCATTCCTGACCGTCTTTGAATAGTGAATTGCAAAACAGACTGTTCAGTTGTGTAAAAAGAACGCAAACTTTTCAGTAATTCAACAATGTCTTCATATTCTTTAATAAAATATATTATTGTTACGGTAAAATTGTAACAACAGTATAGTTATATTTAATTATACATATATCTTTATGTGTAATTATTCAGATAGATTAGATATACCCACTGTTGTGTAGAATATTGAGCGTATATAATAATATAGGTAAAAGATTAAATAGTTATCTTTAAGTATGCAAAGATTTAGATAAATAGTTGTTAGGGTATTAAATGATAATCTGATTTGCGTATTCAGTAACCTAATTAAACTTTGTAACCTCGAACTGACCGAGTGAAGTAGAAAGAAAGAAAGAAATACTGTTGTCATCAACCGGGCACAATGTCCGGACATTAAGTCTCAGTAGAATTTCATAGAAAAACCCAATAACACTCGGCTAGACCTGGGAATCGAACCCAAGACCTCTAGCGTAGCTGTCGCGCTTAGGACCATTAGGCTAATGAGGCAGTCAATAAAATTAATTATTAATAAAATAACTACAATTTTATTCCTTCCAGTCTCCACGCAGGTACTCAATAATCTTATCCTTATACTAGCTGTTGCCCATGAGTTCACTCACATCCCAATGGATATCCACGGCGTTATCGGTTCCAACTATAGCTAATAACAGCTAGGAATCTAAAATCGGTGAAGACGTTTTGTAAGAAGAATTACGAACACACGCATACACCGTATGATAAGATAATAATATAATTAAGTATTAGAAATAAAATAATATCGATATTAATATTCATCGATATACCACAGTTGCATCACTATTGGTCTCGAGTTATGAAATGTCGTTTCAATGGCTTTTGCTTTCTTCTGCTGACTGTTACGTCATTATTATTCAATACATTTGTATTTTAGTTCTATACACACGTGTTTGCGAGTAACATGCGATCCGACATTTTGTTTGACCAAAACGTGGATGAAAAATTATATACTTACTCGTGAAGGTAAGTTTACTGGGCACAAACTTAAAACTTTATCGAACGTAGGTAACTCTGTTCTGTTTATTTTTAACATTTTAATGCCTAAACTGCTAAACGGATTTTGATGAACTTTGGTATACTTAGAGATAAATTGTATCTTGGAGAAAGAGAAGAAAAGACATAGGCTACCTTTATCCAACAAAATTTCTTTGGGTTGCGAGTGAACCCGCAGGCAGCAGATTGTAGATAATAAATTATTTATATTTATTTATTTATAATTAATTACTACGGTTACAACCAATTACAGTAACTAAAACTTACAAACAGACAATTATAACAATCATTAAAATAAACAAAGTAAAGTAATAAATAGGTTAACAACACTCATAAATTCCTCTCACAGTACTTCTGACATACTAATAAAATCTTCATCCACCCATCAGCAAACAGATCGCCTGTTGGATTAGAATCCAAGAGATCATTAAGCGCAGCCAGAGTGCGAGGAATTGGCGACTTAGCACGTGCAACAGTATGACATAGGGGCACGGCACAGAGCCTGTGCTTTTTGCCCCGGCAGTAATTGCCAGGGACAAAGAAGCGCGCCAGCACATGAAGCAGATCAGGGGAATCAATAGCGCCACGGAGCGTCTTGCAGGCTATTGTGAGCTGATCTCGAGCTCGCCTTACCTCTAGAAAGTTATATCCGAGGCAACCCAGTAAGAATTTTGTCGGATAGAGGTAAGGATTATATATATCCTGTTGTCGTTCATGATGAGTTATTCATGTATTTAATACGGTATCTCTGGACATTGTACTTAGATACTTTACAATCCTTCAATATCGATACTAAGGACAAATCAAAAGTTATTAAAAAACAAAATATATGCATATCTCTTCATATACCTAATATATCGATATCACGAACGAATACAAAATCAAAGAGCAACTCCTTATCTTCCTTTTTATCGGATTATAAAATTACATAGATACCTTTTTTTTTTATTGTTTGCTTGCGGCTATAATGTCACTGCGACCGAAAATGGTCTATTGTGATCGCCACTCTTTGAGTTAGAGTTCACCGCAGCTACTATGAACTGCAGGATTTTCCTAGGGGTGAGCTCTTTTATTTCATCCGGTATGTATCCCTAGATGAGCGCTACGCTTGTGCATTAGATAGATACCATAAGTATTAGATAAGATTCCTATCCGGCTTATGGGAATAATGTGGGGCCGTCTTAAATGCAATTCTTCATACTACATAGTTTATTTATTATCTATCTTGAAATGACATCGGGTTCTCAAATATAGATAGTGTACCTTCGTTTAATATTATCGACTTCGGTCAAACTTGGACATTCTTCAACGTCCACACATCTTATTATCGCACTTTTGTACCAGTGAAGATTGTAACATAATTTATTTTAAGAGTGTCCATGGTGTTTCTTGCCGGATTCTTCTCCATAGGATCAACCTTTTGGAACCGTGCAACTAGAATCATAACGTTTCATAAACGCTTGTAAAAGCTTATTTGACATAAAAGCATTTGAACTTGAAACTGCCATTTAGATAGGCATCTTGTAAAAAGGTGAGTAAATGTCTGATTTGCTCGGTAGTTGGGTTTCTTGGGTTTTGACTGGCTGGCGAGCTGGCTTACGTCGGAGAATGTCGTAAATCACCTAAAATGTGTTTCGACTTTTGCGCGTGAGAATGGGAAATGGTGCCATTCTCGGCTTGCAGTTCCGACTGTTTGCAGTCCGTTGAGGCTCTAAAGACTCTGCCATCCATTAGCAACTCCTCTGGTGTTGTAGGTGACCATAGGAAGCGATGACCATTTACCATCAGGTGGATCGTTAAGTTCATTTATTGACTTAAAACCGATAATTGATGTAGTATTTAGCTACATCAATTAGGTGCACTTAAGACCTATCACTACCCATCAATGATCAATTTTTTACTCTTTATAGGCTTAAGCTTGATGGCAATTCGCTTGATGGCAAGCGACACCGCAATCTACGATGGAGCGCCTTAGCCTAGAAGAAACCGATTCACTCGTGATTTAAAGACACCCAGATTATATCGGGAAAGACCCAATCTTAGGTAAACTATGCACGATCAAATAAAAAGTGCACTGACTCTAAAAGGGTTGACAAAAAATAAAAATAAGAAAAACAAACACCAACATTAGGAGAAACCTAAGTACCTGCCTAAAAGGTTTACTAATGCCATTGACCTCGGAACCTGCAGTACCACGGAGCTCCGTCTAATGGAAACGGACAATAGAAGTCAGGTGCGGTCCGTGACCACGGTAATGATGCGTGAGGCGTGGTAATGATAAATGTTGAACCTACTGCTCTCATTTTGAATGTTCACAAAGTGACCATTAGGTTTACGGTTTCGGTGAAGTGGTTGAATTTATTATCTCTACTTTTATAAAATCGTACAAAAAGCTGTGTATGACATTGAAGATATTAAAAAAATAACAAGTGGGTACATAAACATGTCCGAACCCAAAAAAGTGATTTTAAAAATTCTTGTTTGTTTGTCACGGGTTGGCGTAAAAACTACTGAATAGATTTCAATTTTGTTATTATCAATTATGTACCTATATGCTCTAACTTGAAAACTGGTGAACTTCTTATCTCAATAAATTGAACGGATCTTAAGATACATCTTGACTTCTCTGATGTATACAGACCCATACAAAGACGAGATCATCACTGTTGGTTTTAGACACACCTCTGGTTCTTATTTTAGACGTCCATAGGATATGGTAACTGCTTACCATCAGGCGGGCCGTAAGCTTGATTGCCACGTTGACATTCGCCTTATAAATCCTTTTTGGTCGCCTTTTTATTCAATCTGTCCAATACATATTGGGCATGTCCAAACCATATCAGCAGATTCTTCTCAAATCATATCACCATCGGAGGCGGGTTGTTAAAAATTTTCACAAAACAACCGAATTGAAAACCAGCGACTCTCAGTAACAGCTCAGAGTTTGGGATTTGTGCACTCGCACTCATTGAATTTCGTACTTACCTAGTCGTTGTAGTACTGAACTTTCATAGGCGCGCCAGCTACTGGCGCTCCACGCGCTTCGCTCGGTAATAGTCGGTAAACTTGACGCTTTCTGCGTCCAGTCCACAGCGGTAGGTAATATAAGTAAATGTTATAATAATTAAGTATTTAGTATTAGTCGATGCGTGATTCCAGCGCTCCTTACAGCGAGCTGCCACTGATCACCACATCGTAGTATTACCTCATCTTTCAAGTAATCTTTTTTTTTATCGGAGACCCCCAAACGAACAGGCGGATCGCCTGATGGTAAGCGATTACCGCCGCCCATGGTCACCTGCAGGTAACAGTTCAATCCACAGTTTTGTTGTGCGAGGCAGAAAGTTACTTGCTTATTGGTTAACTCGGGTGAATTTTTATTTTACCAGTACCTAAATTCGCACGGAAATAATCTAATCACGTGCGAATCGAAAAATTCAGAATTGCTTTATTCATACAGCAATTAAATATCGCCATAATTATGAGGAAGTTATTAAATACTCGTTTGCTTAATGATAAAGGTTAATACATGTTAATCTGAAAATATAAAAGCGCTCGCTCGACAAACGGCCAAAAAACGGGATATCTAAATGTAGTTTTATTTATTAAAATTATTTCAAATAAGTATGTAAAGTAAAAAGCTAAAACAAAATACTGAACCACAAGGTTATTTGGAGTTCAGACACGAATATAACCAAATTGTCGATACCACAAATAGTTTTAGTCACAAAAATAGATTCTGTATATAGGTATTTTGGAAAAAAAATTGATGTGTTTAATAAAAAACATACGGCTAATAAACCTGTTTCATTACTTGCATATTAGTATTATAAACAAGAAAGTACTTACCTAACTCTGTTTGTTTGTACGTTTCACGCCAAAAACCGCTGAAATAATTTTGATGAATTTTGGTCACTTTTTTAAAACGTTGCTCCACTAGGATTTTCTCCTGTATCGCGGCTGCGTTTACCAACATAAATTCTTAAATACACAAATCGGGTATCTGGACCCGGAACAACTACCTTTAGGTTTTCCAAATATTTGCTCCGTGTGGGAATCGAACCCACAACACATGGCGCAGAATCAGATCGCTCAGCCGCCACGCCAAACGTGTCGTCAAAATATAATAGTAGGTAAATGGGTATAAAAAAGTTATAAATAGAAATGTATAATGTATAATCAAATGGTGCTATTTAATGCAAGTAAAGCAATTTTAAGCAATTTTATGCACACACACACACACACCCTCATAGACGCACGCACGCACACCTTTTTCTTTTCTTTTTCCATTATTTTGATATTTATAATGTCCTTTTTTTGGAAAGAACACAAAAATAGCATACTTTAATATACACATTAAGTGAACCACTCTAACACTTAGGTACGAAAGGGACTGGACCCCACAACACAGGGAATCCTAGTGTGGGGGCCAGAGATATTGTTTTCTGTCTTCTAGTGTCTAGTAACTGGAATATGTGTATATGTATTGTACTAATGTTTGAGATAATAATAATGCAAGTGTATGTCATTAGCGTGTTTTCGTCAAAATTCTTGGTAGACAGTTATTTGACACGGTTAAACAAAGGTGCTAATTGTTAGAAGCTTTCTGGTTTATGATTATCGGGATTTATCAACTAGTCCATAGTCCATCCAGCATAACATACCATCACTCTGTGTATCCCGCAGGGTATTCTATTCTATTTATAATTTGGGGACGCCGGCAGGCACCAGGCGGGCGATCAGTCCGCATATTGGGATTATTTCGCCCAGTTCCCCATTTTTGGTGGATCCCGTCATGGGTTACTGGCGCTCGGCGTCGCAAATCTTCCCGTAGCCTCGCAGAAGCCCACCAGTTGTCCGATGGAGAGTTCTGCTAGCTGTTCTTCATTTATCTCATCCCGCAGTGTAAGGCAGTGGTGTGATAATGAACGAGTATCTACAGTTCGCTGGTATGTTTAGGTACTATATAATAGGGGGCGAGCCTATTTTTAACGTGGGAGAGCCATGCTTTCATGCCATTACCCAGTGATATGGCCTCCCGGACAACCGGCGTGAAACAACGCTTGCTTTGTGTTTCGCCGAGTGAGGATACTGGAGGCCCAATCCCTTTTAAAAGGCGGGCAACGTACTTGTGCTGCGGGTGTCCATGGGCACCCATAAAAAAGCCAATAACCGGGCACAAATCCGCATTCAATACTATTCATTTTAGCAGTTCCCACAGAAATCAGAATAACTTCTTGTTTTCAGACGAAGTAACATTTAAAACTCATAAATACTCATAACTGACTTAAAAGTGTTAATTAAGTTCTATATTTAACTGTTACTCTTAAAACAAATATTTATGCTGTTTCAAGTCAAAAAAACCTTGACACAGTCATTTGATTTAAAATCACACGTATCTGTTACTTTATGAATTACAAGGATATTGTTAAATATTGTTTTTAATCAGACATCGGCATTGGCGTACCTAGGTAATTTCCACCCCCGACTACCTAGTCTTGTTTTTCGAAAGGCAATAGGCTCGCCCCCTATAACATGCGATCTAAACATACATACTAGTGAAATAATTATGATAAATGATATTAATTATTTCTTTATAGAGATCTTTTAAGACACTTTTACAAGTAATCGTTTTGATTTGTTTAAACTAGATGGCGCTGGCATTGCATAACTGGCGACCTCTGAGAAGAAACATTGAAATAAACACAGAGAATCATGGTCTCTTTTAAAGTTCAGACATAGGACTACTAAGTAGCATTAAGTGAGTGTTACAATGCAAGAAAATGTCTGAGATGGCCTTTTAAAGAAAGAACCATAGTGGCTTTGAGTAGACCAGTCCCAGCTGACGGCACGCATGGATCAGTTATTGTGTAGCTTGATCACTAGAGGAGGCTGCCTGTCTCAATTCTGCCACACGCTGACTACAACTTATTTGGTTGGTTATTGGTTGAGCAAATTATTAATCAAAGGGCCAGTTGCACCAACTTCTTTAATATGTTTAAATTGCATTTATACACAAATTTACTATGCAAAATTGTGTTTAAATGCAATTTAAACATATGTAAGAAGTTTGTGCAAGTGGGCCTAAGACTTGGATTACTACACCAGATATATCATGCGAAACTTACCTTTATTTCGGCTAATTTTGTGTGCCATCTCATGATACAGGAGATGTAATCTTAACGTATTCTGCGAAGGCAAAGCTTCAATCAGTTATATTGCGGTCTAAAAAGAGGTTAAACGTGACTGCGAGAAGCTAGGTTAAATCCATTCCAGTCAAATGCGAGTATTTTTACCGTGACCCGTAATTCTCGAATGAACTTAAACCACATTCGATGTTGACAAAATAGACGCCAGGCAACCGGAGCCTTGCTGGCGTCTGCTCTGCTTGATACTGCAACTAAATGGATGCGCATGCGCAACCTGAATTCAAAATTCAAATCTTCACACCGATTTTTTCTATTAAAATTTACTACTACAAATCTATTTGCGGACTTCTTATATCTATAACTTCGGAGACTTACAGTCATTTTGACAGAACTGTAAGTCCAAGCACGAACAACTTGCGAAAACGTATTCGTATCGAAATCGAGAATAATTTGTATGAGAAGCAGGTTGTTGAACGTAGATGAAGCGAAAGTGGTGTGCCAGGATCGCAGCAAGTGTAGTCTCTGCCTACTCCAATGGGAGACAGATGTGAAAATATGTATGTATGTATGAGATTTGTAGCAGAAAACAAACTATACGTTTACGATACGAATTCGATAGTTGTTCGTACTGGGGCTACTGTACTTAGCTCTTTACGCAGTTGCTGCGTAAAATCGAGATATTGTAAAGTAGTCTCACAGTCTCATCAAAATTAATCAGTCATAGTATCACTTAGTTGGCATCATTATTCCGTACGCGATACTTGTTATCGTCAATTCGACTCGACCAATATATCATTACGCTATGACGTCAATAGGGTCGATCATAAACGATTTAGCATTAACTGAACTGAACACAGATGAGCTGTTTAAGTGGTTTAGTGTTTAAAATTTAACAAATTAGAATACTTGAGCATGTTGCGAATTAATTAGATACCTGGTCTACCTGGAGCATCCTGCGTTATCAATATTTTTTTTATTGTAATAAGATGAAAGTGAAGCATACGCGCTTCCTGATGGTAAGTGTCAATCGCAGCTTATCTACGCTGGCAACACCAGTAGCGCGTTGTCATCTTGAGACCTCAGTTGTTATGTCTCATAATTATGCCCAGTAATGTCACTGGCTACATTGCCCTTCAAAACGGAACACAATAATAGCTCATACTGAAACCATAGAGGTATATGACTAATAGAAAATATAATATACCTAGGTACTTACCTAGTGATAAGTCAGTTTATGTTGCTAATATGTAGCGCTCTGCGTATAAAACTTTTTAGTACGTTATCAAAATCTGAACTAACACTGGCCGCCATCTTGTGAAGTAAATTTTATTCGGTAAAGTAAATTTTAATCATTGTATAAAAACTTCTACGCCACTCAAACGCCAAGAGATCTTTCAATCTGTAGTTTTTCTATAGTTTTTTTACCTTGCCGAAGGCGTAGTTTTAGCACCGAGGTCCGTACAGAAAAACAGAAATCAAGATGGATGGAAGGTGCTATTAATCCTGTGGCATCTAACAATGATAGCAGTGAAATTAAACCGGTATTCAAGAATATCTGCCGTTCTCTTAAATAAATGTATCTATTTGTTACATAACAACTTGTATTATTTAATGTATTGCAAATAAAATTACCTGATAAGAAGAAAAAATATACTAAATTTCCGCTTCCCCAATCTACAACTGGTCAAGCATTGAGTTCTTGATAAAGAATTGTCGCCTAGTAGCCGGACAGATTGACGTGTAAATTGAATATTTTTGTAGGTAAGTATCCAACAAGTTTTAATGTTTTGATAAAGTAATTAAGCTACACTCTATAAAGCTCTATAATGAAGGTAGAACTTAACGGGTTTGGCGGCTAACGGATGTATAAAAAAAAACAAACGCATAGTATTTTTTAAACGCGCCAGTTTTTAGTGCAGAATTCGTTCTAGTGTACCTATCTATCTATCGAAGGTTCAGGTTCGGGGATTTCACATGCATCAACACTTAGGTCCAAGATAAATCAAATCTAACTACAGATAACGGAAGGAGAAAGGTAATCGAATTTATTTGCATATACTATGGCAATGAGAAAATCGAAACTCCTAGATACTACCACAGAATATAAATATATTTACTGTGTTACTACTAAACATAAACAGAATATAACTCAATAAAAGGCCCTACCTTGGCAACGAACACTCATACTGGCAGTTGTAATTGCAATCACAAGACCAATGTATCAGATCGATCAAATGTATTAATTTTAATATCTATAAGTAATTGAAATTAATTAATTATTCGATTTTTTCTTACTTGATTAGCAGTGTAGATAATGCTTATCGCGCGTCCTATATCCTTGTTTGTTAATTCAGTCTTATCTACTTAGGTTATTATTAAATTATATGTCACTAGCTTTTGCCCCTGACTTTACTCGCATAATCGCATTACAAAGGAGTTTTTAACCACCGACGCAAAAAGAGGGTGTTATAATTTTAACGTATGTGTCTGTGTCTCTGTTTGTAGCCTCGTAGTTCGGACCAAACTAATGGACAGATTTTGATCGAGAAGTGATTCGATCGAGAATGTTCTTAGCTATTATAAATATTTTGCCGTTTCAACATTATCAGCTCTTTCCAAGTTCATGAAGGGGAGAATACCTTTACATAATTATAAATTGAACTATTTTATGGATACCCTCTATTTGAGGAAATCAAAAGAAGTATGCAAGAATCTTAGCAAGAGTGGCGGTCTATAGTTTTTGCCTACCCCAGTGTATGTATGTGTTAGAGTTGTTAGACGAATAAGTTAACCATGATGAATCATAATAACCGAATTTGCGGCCTTTTTAGCCGTTCTGGTAAGTATTCTTTGTTTTTATAGTTGAATCTTCTATTCTATTTTCTATTTATAATTTGGGGACGCCGGCAGGCACCAGGCGGGCGATCAGTCCGCATATTGGGATTATTTCGCCCAGTTCCCCATAGTTGAATCTTACAATTACAGTGTCTACTGTGTTCAATCAAGTATTCCGAGATTTTTTGAAGCGAAGTGATTGAGTGCGATTGTGGGCGCCAGTCGTGTTGCGGCCGCGAGCTACGACGCACGCGCATACCGCCGTTAAAACAGTAATTCGAAATTGTTCCAACAATCTAATCACTAGTGTTGTGGTGGTGTTGTTTTTGTGTGATTTTTTATTGGATTTAATTTTCGGTAAGTGTTTTTTTTGTTTTATAGGGTCGAATTCTAAGTTATTATCATATTTTTTGTTACTTTTATTTCTAAGATGACTTGTTGTTACATTGACGAGGAAAAAAGTAATGGTTGTGACAAAACTAACAACTTTTATTGCAGTCACGATTATTTGAATATTTATCGTTATTAAAATCTGTTTTAAGGAGTTCATGGTAAAGTTTTTTATTATATCTTCATATCATTTCGCCTGTATTTCCGGAAGGGTTAGGCATAGTTGTGCCACTGTTCACTGACCACTGACGTTCTGACATTCGTTCCCATTAATTCTGGGCACAATTCTGATCTGAGTGGGATTCGGGAGAACTGCCCAATAACACTGCTCGATCCGAGAATCGAATCCAGGGCCTCATTGGTTGTAAGCGCCACTAATGAGGCCAACACGTAAAAGTCTGAAACTACCCCCCCGTAAAAGTGTGATTAAAATGGGATCTCATGCTGATGAAGTGGTTGTTGCTGGTAGTTGTAAGCACCCGGGTTCGATTTTCGAGCAGTGTTATTGGAATTTTCTGTGAATGTTTCAATAGCAGCACCAATGAACCAATAACGTGATTATCTGTCTAGGTGCTTCATCATCATCATCATCAGTCTATATTACCTAGTTCACTCATATGAAATGGCGTCCAGCTCTGGGCCAGGGGTCCAGTCTTCCATTTCAATTGTATCAACAGAAATCAGATGTCAACAATCACCAATTTTGAAGATATTGAGTAACTCTTCCTCCTTGAGTCGTTCTCCTCACTCGTCTTGATCTCTGTGAAACAGTTATGTGTAGACTATGTTACGCCAGTTCTCTCTATCATCTGCGGCATCGATGGCGTCGCTCACATTGGAGTCGCGAATTTGGTCGGACCAATACTTAGTGACTATTTTGATACTATAAAATTGCAGACAGGGGCCCAGAGCCTGGTCTAATATTTTAAATTTTTACGTGGGAGAGCCATACTTCGGCACAAATGGGCCAACTTGACCGGAGTGATACCACAGCCTCACAGAAAACCGGCGTGAAACAACGCTTGCGTTGTGTTTCGCCGAGTGAGTGTGTCCAAACCCTTTTAAAAAGTGGGCAACGCACTTGTGACTCCTCTGATGTTGCGGGTGTCCATGGGCGGTGGTTATCGCTTACCATCAGGTGATCAGTCTGCTCGTTTGCCCCCTACACCATATAAAATCCCCACTTCTCGACCCCAGTGTCGTGCCAGAGGTTAATAACTTCTCCCACATCAGACAAGAAAAAAAGACACTGATTCAACTATTTGTATTCTTGCTACATTATGAATGTAATTGTAATCAGAGCGGAACAGATGACTTGATTACGGTTTATAATGAGCTATATAGTGACGACCTTCTTATCTTTAACCGATTTCAAAATAAGGAGGTTCTATGTTCGTCTGTAGGTAGGTATATATTTTTTACTAGTTTCCGCCCGCGTCTTCGGCTACGTGAACCTAACAACAACAACAACTCCAAAAGATTTAGATTTAAACTCATTAAATCAACATTTTACCTCTTCGCCAAATCTTGATGTGTTAACTAAACTTAACACTTTGAATCATCTTTCAGCTCTGCCGGCTCCCAGTTATGCCTCTTTTTCTTTTAGTCTTTTCTCCGCATGTGATGTTAAAAAGAGCGTAGTTTCAATTACCTCCAACGCTTTTGGTAGTGACTGTATCAGCCGTAACATGATACTCCCCGTGCTTGATAGTATACTTCCCGTCATCTGTCATATCCTTAACTTTTCCATTTCTAGTGGCGTCTTCCCAAGTATATGGAAGGATGCCAATATCATCCCACTACCCAAAAAGCCAAACCCCGGATCCTTTTCTGAGTATCGTCCCATTTCCATTTTACCTTTCTTGTCCAAAGTCCTTGAACGGCTAATTTATAATCAATTAAGCACTTTCCTCTCCACAAACAATCTCCTTAATTCCTTCCAATCTGGTTTTCGCCCAGGTCATAGCACAACCACAGCCCTTGTCAATGTTACGGATGATATCAGATCAGGTATGGAAATCGGCAATCTAACGGTAATGGCATTGCTAGACTTTAGTAATGCCTTTAATGCCGTTGATTTCGATATTCTGCTTGGAATTCTGCGTTCTATTAACATATCTCCATCGGTGACTGACTGGTTTCGAAGTTACCTGTTCGGTCGCCGGCAACGCATATGCATTGAAGAAGCTTTTTCTTCTTGGAGCTATACCTCTGCCGGTGTACCAGAGGGTGGCGTTCTATCTCCTCTACTCTTCGCAGTTTTTATAAACTCCATTTCCGAACGACTACTTTCTTCCTACCATCTTTATGCAGATGATCTGCAGATTTATTGCCGGGCTCCCTTAGGAAATTTGTCACAAGCAGTTCAAACTATAAATAAAGACCTGGCTTGTATCGGCGATTGGAGCAGGAGGCATGGACTTGTGGTTAACCCCACAAAGACTCAGGTTATAGTGGTGGGCGGCTCCAGAACCGTTTCTCGAATTGACTGGTCAACTCTTCCCCAAGTCTCTTTTCACAATATTGTAATCCCTTACAGTGATAAAGTTAAGAATTTGGGGATTTATATTGACAAACATTTTTCTTGGTCTGCTCAATTACAGGAAGTAAGTCGCAAGCTGTATGCAACTGCTGCAAGTCTGAAAAGGCTCCGCAACTTTCTGCCTATTACAACCAAAGTTGCACTTGCTCAATCTCTCCTTCTTCCCATCCTTGATTATGCCGATGTCAGCTATCATGACCTTACAGAAGAGCAACTCGATAAACTTGAGCGTCTTCAAAATTTTTGCATAAGGTTCATATTTGGTTTACGCAAATATGACCATGTTTCAGAATTCCGCGTTAAGCTCAAGTGGTTGCCAATTCGCCTTCGCCGGAATGCTCATATTCTCTCTCTACTTTACAATGTGCTTTTTCTACCCTCTACCCCCTTATATCTTAAGAAACGTTTCGACTTCCTTGGTGATACCCACACCCTATTCTTACGGTCATCGGATAACTTAAGACTCAAGATGCCAATGCACTCCACAACTTTCTACGACAAATCTTTCTCCGTGCAGGCTGCGCGTTTGTGGAATGCGTTGCCAGTGT
The DNA here is from genome assembly GCA_947256265.1 of Acronicta leporina. NCBI lineage: Eukaryota > Metazoa > Arthropoda > Insecta > Lepidoptera > Noctuidae > Acronicta > Acronicta leporina. The sequence continues at coordinate 1,367,964 of OX366536.1, forward strand.
CAATTAGACAAGCGCAATCACTGCCAATATTCAAAAGACTTGTGAAGGATCATTTCTTGTCGCTTTAACCTTACCGTCATCATCGTTGCTATTCGCGTTTATATTTATCCAAGTATCAATATATATATATTTTATTAAGTGTGTGTATGATTATATGTAGGTATATATTTTATAATATAGTAGTAATAGTATGTATTATCTATACATATATCGTATAGTATTGGTATATAAAATAGTTGCACCATTGACGACCCCATTTATTTTGTACTGTACAGTTATGTCCATCCTAAGGTTGCCTGGAAGAAATCGCAGCCTGCGATAAGGCCGCCCATTGTATATTTGTAAAACTGTTTTGTCCTGTCTATTTGTGTTTTTATTGGTGTACAATAAAGTATATATAAATAAATAAATAAATAAATAAAAACTATAATCTATCACTGTGCCAAATTTTATCCAGATCCGTTCAGCCGTTAAAGAGTAACAAACATCCATCCATCCTCACAAACTTTCGCCAAATTTCGCCGATGTACTCGTATATTTACCGATATCTTCAATGTTTTTTAAAGAAAAACGTTGCCACACATTAGGACATTTTCCTGTATCGTGGGTGCGTTTACAAACACAAATTCTCACATACACAAACGCCCAAATCTGGAGAAACTGCTGTAGATCATACAAATATTTGCTCTGTGTGGGTGTCGAACCCACAACACGTGGCGCAGAATCCGATCGCCAGGCGCTACGCCAAACGTGTCGTCAATTATATTATATAGTGAGTGAGGATACCAGAGGCCTAAACCCTTTTAAAAGGCGAGCAACACACTTGCGTTTCCTCTAGTGTTGCTACGGTATGGGCGGCGGTAATCGCTTACCATCAGACGATCCGTCTGCTCGTGTTATGGTTGATTTATTATGCTTATATTTTTTTAAACTACTACTATCATCATGTGTTTGTTTTAAATGTTATTAGGGTTATCATCCCCGGTAGGTCAGGCCGAGATACTTATGTATTTAGGTATATATTGCCAGAAGAAATGTCCACAGTTCCGTTCTTATCAGATGTATGTGTGATCGTTTCCCATTAACATCATTATTAAGTATTATTCTAACATAACAGAGCATCACGCCTGTATTCCACGAAGGGTATGGCAGAAGTTTACTAAATGTGCTAACAACACGGTATGTTTAGGTCCCATAAAATGGCGAGGCTATTGTCATAACTTCAAATCCCGAACTGCTACTGAATATCGCCTCGCGGTGGCTTAGAGGTCAGGAGAGAGCACGACGACAAGACGCAGGTTCGAATCCTGCCTGCGAGTCGAATTTTTCCTTCACTAAAATAACCTAAAATCTTAGCATGAAAAATGCAGAAAAATCACAAAAAGATTGCTACTGAATATTTCATAGAAATACCCTATAACACTTTGCCCTATAATACTTTGCTCGACTTGTGAATCGTATCCATGACCTCTTAGCGTAGCAGTCGCGCTTTGAACCAATGGTAATGACGCAGTTAAAACATAATAACTGGTATATATTCTTTCCAAAGAGTTCTTCATTGACATTTCACTCTTTTGTTTCCGTCCGACCTTTTGGGGGGACCCGGCAGTATGCGGCGATGATCATTGCCTGGTGACGTCATAATTAAAAACCATACAAGGTCCTACTTCAACAAGAATATTTTTGTAGGTACATCAGTTTTCTTTGTGTAAGTAATTTATGGTAGTTTTTTGTTGTCGAATTGACAGAATACATAATCAACATTAATTTCCTGCAGAAATTACTTTCAACTTGTTTATATAGTATTTATTTACCTTGCCTAAGTTATAAACGACCGTGGTACCTAAATACCTATTTATATTGTAATCCCTCATTGGCCTCATTATCCAAGTGGTCCTGACTGCTACGCTAGAGACCCTGGGTTCGATTCCCAGGGCGAGCAAAGTGTTATTGGGTTTTTCTATGAAATTCCCAGTAGCAGCTCGGAGTAAGGAATTTGTGCCCGGTTAATGGCAATAGGTTAATGGGACTGAAACATACCGGCGAACTGTGGGTGTACATTAGTACGCCTCTGCCTAACCCTTCGGGGAATACAGGCGTGATGGTATGTTATTTACCTTGACTAAGTTATAAACAACCGTGGTACCTAAATATTTACATTGTAGGTAAACCCTCATTTGTTATTATTATGGATTTGATCAAAGTATCTGATTTGGCGGTTTCTTTGTAATGATTAATTATCTGTCCCTGACAGAGCTTGACAATGTATAAATCTTCTGTTTAAGTTTTTTTTGTAGTTTTTTTTCTCTATTACATATTTACATATCAAGTTAGATGTTTAGCTACGAAAATATTGGCTGGTAAAATATTGCGGAGCGGTTTTGGAAGGAATAACCAACCGAGATTTATTTTTAACAGACTTCTAAAAGGAGGTTTTCAGTTCGACTTTTGTGCGATTGAAACGCGATTATTCCGCCAATTATGAATCGATTTTGATGTATCTTTCTTTATTACTTTAGAGGTGATCCCATATAAAATTGGACATAAGATCTGATATCACCATTTAGAAGTATAATAATAACATGTACCGGCTGAGTAAATGATAACTACTCGTTACTCAAAGTGTTGAAATAAATAACTTTTAACAAAAAGCTTTTTACCATAACAAAATATTGCGGCTATAATGATGATCGGTTTAAAATAGGAGGAAGAAGCACAGAGTGATACTGTGAAATCCATTGTGATTATAATGTTTACATCCGTTAAAAAATATAATGTAAAACTATTTAAATGGCGGGCAACGCACTTGTGACTCTGGTGATCCGTCTGCTCGTTTGCCCCCCTATCCCATAAAAAAACATATTTTTGTTCCTTATCGGTCCTCTTGGCTAATTTATGTCCGTTACATTATGTTAGAAACGTCTGTGATCATTTACGTAGACACAAATTACGTAGGTACCTACTTATCAATCTATACTTTTAATATATAAAGCTGAAGAGTTTGTTTGTTTGCTTGAACGCGCTAATCTCAGGAACTACTGGTCCGATTTGAAAAATTCTTTCAGTGTTAGATAGCCCATTTATCGAGGAAGGCTATAGGCTATATATCATCACGCTACGTGGACGAAGTCAATAATTAAAGTAGGTCCAGATATTATTAGACCTGAGACCAGACCAATGTTACCATCAAAATATAATGGCATCACTTATATTTATTAATATTATTCTCGAAGATTCAACTGGTGAGCGCCAGTGAAAGTTGATCTGGTCCACATTTTTTACTGTACCCACATTATATTGGACGCATTTCAGATTTAAACTAATGATAAGTGCTGTACATAACCACAAATCTCACGGTTTTATGTGTTTGTGAGTGTGTATAATATTAATAGATTATTTTTCTGATGTAAGATTGAAAATTCATATCATTCAAAAATACTAGGCAGATGCTTATACATTGGTATATTTTTAATTCCGTTTGAAAATCTTCATGGATACCCAAGAGGGACTTCTACTGACTAAAACCACAAGGTGACTATTCCCGCACATCATGAGGACTCCGGGGTCTCCAAAGGGAACGCTACTGTAGCGACATCTACCGCGCTACATACAAAACTACGACGGACAAATCCTGAATCGCGCAAGTGAAGTTTGCAAAGCAACTTTAATTTATACAAAACCTAGCTGGTCAGAAGAGCTTCTCTTTGCATTGGTTAGCAACAAACCTTGTCCTTCCACACTACCATGAGCCTTCGTACCTATACTTTGATATCAGTTAACCAATGAAAAAAAAATATATAACAATATTTACATATACATAACGAAATTATAATAACTATAGATATATTTAATAACTGCGCAAGGTTTATACTTACATTCGTTCAAGTTCATAGATTTTAGTCGCATTACGATTTAATACCCATGGTCAGCGGAAACTATAATTATGTAAATGACATAATGTAGAATACATTTGGAATTGATTGCACTCTAGATTTGGATCTCTTGAAGTCATAAAGTCATTCATATCCCACCAAAAACATTTTCATGTAAAATGTTGCCAAGAGGACTCCGTGTGGCGCGCACTGTCAAAAAGTTATCAGTTATCAGATCTCAAACTTTTATCTCTTCACGCACTAACTTGACAAAATAATATGTCTTGGCCGGCTTAGAGATTAAAACTTGTGAATTTTGTCATTACTTTAAGTTTATTTCGTACAGACTTTATGTCCCGACATTTTGGCGGTGTTTCGTTGAAAGTGGAATGTTATAGACTTTGACATAATTTTGACATTGACAGGTGGTAAAGGCGTTCGCACACATGTTACACAAGGGTTTTATATAAATCATACTTCATGTGGATTTTTAAAATTAAAAAAAAAAACATTTTTAATTTTAATAAAAAAAAAACTTTTCCAAAAAGGTTGCGGAGGTCTGATGGCGAGTCCCTTCATGTAAAATATTCTATTCAGTGGTATCTGGTTAGATAAACTGTTAGGATTGAGTGTAGGATCATATATGGTACCGAAGGAAGTAAATTATATCATTACTACCGACAAAGGCTATGAAAAAGACGCACCTACTACGCCAACTTGTTAGGCGATAATAGTATCAAATTTATGTAAAAATTTCTAAAATAAATAACGTGTTTATTTCTATCCAATGCTATTACTATTTTTAAAGTCTAGACTAGACTTATCATAAACGATGCTAATGATTTCAAAGACACCCTGTAGATTAAATTATGTAGGTCAAGGGTAACACTGAATAAATTTAAATAAAGTTCATGCAACTAGTTTGTAGCCTCAATATCAGGTTTTTTAAAAGATGTTTCCAGATCTTTACAGTCTTTATTTTTTTAATATTCGATTGGCTTTCTCTCCTGCGGGGCTAAAATGTTTGTGTTCGTGAATCATATTGTAAATCACCAAAAGTCGCGATTTTAGCCATCCCGAAGAATGACGTATGACTTCATATATTTACAAATTAAGTTTGAGTATATCCCCGAGTTCCTAACTCATGCAAATGAGGCCTAAGCCCCGGCAAACAAACCGTCTATTACATAAAGTGCACGTTTATTGTTTCTCGAAGTTTCCATGCGTTACGTAGGTACACACGGCGACACATCAAAGCTATACAGATCCTATTCCGTCGCAATACAAGTTATTTTTGAAGTGTAAGTGTAGCTTGACGTTTGTAGAAGACATAGGTATTATTGCTTCGACAATGTATCCAATTATATTTGTGTACTTGCAATCTGTAAACTCATTATATCGTTACCGGCACGCATTTCTTCACATTTAGATACTGCTGACCCCGATAGATGATGAGGAATATACATATAGTCATCTATTACATTTAGGGCCACTTACAATATAAACATGAAAAATAGTGTTTAAATACAATTTAAACATATTTAAGAAGTTGGTGCAAGTGAGCCTTGATGTGACTCTGGTTTAAACGCTTCTTATTTGAAATTATTTGGTGTTAATTGATGGGAACCACAAAGAAAACGTTGAGAGGTCAAAGAACTCTATTGCTGTTCGTGTGAGTTAACAATGCATTGACGTGCTAAACATTGTTGTCTTTGACGGGCAATGTTGCCAGTGACATTACTGGGCAAATGGGAGAACTGAAGTTGAAGAAAACAACGCGCGAGTGATATCGATTAATAATGTAACCTATGTTACTTAGTGATAATGTAGCATTCTGTTCCCGTTTTTTGTAATCGGGCCAGTAGCTTTCTACACCAGGCGGATCATGAGGCCCTTTTCCACCAAGTTTTTGTACCACGAATTCGTTGACATAAGGGTTAAATAAAAAACATAGATATATTATCCTCTATTTTTCCATTACTGATAAGTAAACTTCCTCAGAAGACATTCACAGGTTAAGGACAATGACGTTAAATCGTCCGTCGCCGCCCTTGAACACGGAATAAAAAAAAAACTTAAATATGTAAGGTCACCTTAGTTCCGCATGGTTTTAAATTCAGAAGTATCGGTCGATGCATTGATATGAACATTATTAATTGAATTGACATTGAATTATTTGAATAAATCCTTGCATTGGTGTAAGATGCGTTCTCTGAGGTATGGCGATGTCAATGTCTTTGATTTATGAGTTTCTTACGTAACCATATGTTTTCCTTAGTCTTTCTGTGTTGTCGCCTACAGAACTAATTAGGAACGTTGATATATTATTATCTTTTGATTTAACACATACCTGCAGTCCTGTATTCCTGTAAGGGTTAAGCAGAGGCGTACTAATATACACTATAATATTCCTACACTGCACAATAGTGCGAGACTATTCACAAATCAGAAAAATCCAATACTTTCATTTACCAAAGAAAAAGAAGTTTTATTGTTTACGATAGACCTAGGAATTTTCTACCCAACATCATTACAACTGTTGTAATTTACCGAAATATCTTTATCTTTATTTTACATAAAGCGACTGTCATCAGACCGCCGCTGCCGCTATCCAATTTCGAATTCTTATTGATATCCTGAGGCTATCCTCAGGATATCGGCAGGCTGATAGACAGATAGACAGGCTTTTCGGGCTTCTGACTACCACTGACGATTGTCATAGATTTTCGTATGACAACCAAGACCGGCTATCCGTGCTGGACTTCGATGTGTCAGAATGGTCACCCATCCACACTGGCAGCAGCAAACCCAACTTGACCTTAAAGATCGGTTGATCAGCTGAGTTTATGACTTAGCCACGAGCCCCTCATACAATCATTGTTATTATAAAGTGCAATCAACTTTTAGTAACAAAACCACAGGCAGTCAAGCGGTTGTTTCGAAACCGCTCTGGCTAATAATGTTGCGGTTACGAAATCACAGCTTTTCAAGGCAATCACAAGGCTCGATCGACGCTTGTAGGTAATCGTATGATGTTCATATTTTATGTTATACCTTTTAGACCTAGGTGGAGCTCGGCGGAGTAACATTTTTATTCTAATACTAGCTTCTGCCCGCGACTTCGTCCGCGTAGCGTGATGATATATAGCCTATAGCCTTCCTCAATAAATGGCCTATCTAACACTGAAAGAATTTTTCAAATCGGACCAAAAGTTCCTGAGATTAGCGCGTTCAAGTAAACAAAAAAACTCTTCAGCTTTATATAGAAGAAGAAGATGAGAAACCAGGACACCTGCTGGCTGTCTAATGACCATTGGCAACCGCAGCCTATCGACGCCAGCAACACCAACAGGATCATTAGCGCGTTGTCATCTTGAATCTTCAGTTGTTGTCCAGTAATCTCATTGGCTACATTATCCTTGAAACCGGAACACAATAATGTTAGGACATTATTGCTTAGTGGCAGAATATTAGACAATGCGGTGGTACCACCACAGACGTACTCCAGCATCAGAGTCTTACCACCAAGCGTGCTGGTTTTTAATTTACTTGGTGTAGGTAATAGGTTAACAGTCTTCCCACGAACTAAATAAGATTATTTTTTTGGATAAGTACAGAAGTACAAGCCAAGATCCTTCCTTTGTTCCGGTGTTTCTTCTCAGAGGTCATCAGTTAGGAAATGCCGGCGCTATCTAGTTAAAAAAATAAAAGTGTCTTTAAAAGATCTGTTTACAGTAAGAAATATCGTATACTTTTCAATTTGAAGACGAGTAAACACACGAGTCACACGAAATAAAAAATCCTTTCCATAAATGATAAATGATGATTAATGAAATCATTTTTTTGGATAAGTACAATAGTACAAGCCAAAATGTCTGAAACCGTGATTCTTTCTTTGTTCCGGTGTTTCTTCTCAGAGGTCATCAGTTAGAAAATGCAGGCGCTATCTAGTTAAAAAAATAAAAGTGTCTTTAAAAGATCTATTTACAGTAATCAATATCTTTTACTTTTCAATTTGAAGACGAGTAAACATCGGAGTCACAGGAAATAAAAAATCCTTTCCATGAATGATAAATGAGATCTTTTTTTTGGATAAATACAATAGTACAAGCCAAAATGTCTGAGACCGTGATTCTTTCTTTGTTCCGGTGTTTCTTCTCAGAGGTCATCAGTTAGGAAATGCCGGCGATATTTAGTTAAAAAAATAAAAGTGTCTTTAAAAGATCTATTTACAGTAATCAATATCTTTTACTTTTCAATTTGAAGACGAGTAAACACACGAGTCATATGAAATAATAATTCCTTTCCATCAAAAGAGCATGAAAGCTTTAGTCACTGTTTTATTTCAAGCCACGCATCTGACTTTCAAAGTTATTCTTAAAGCCCAGAATTGGAAGATTCTAAAAATAAAACAAGATTATCAAAGTTGTTCCCAATCAAGTCCGAATACACTTTCACTTCACTTTCTACACGGCAAAACGTTTCCATAAAAAAGTGTTGTGTGTTAATATTAGGCAAACAAATCGTTATGTTATCGAATTTGGATTGTGGTTTTTATTACGACGATTGACTACAAAAACGTACTAAATAAAACGAAATAAATCTTAATCCAAACAATACTTTATCAATTTGTGTTATTATTCGGATTGATATTCCGTCCCTACCGTACCATTTCATCTGCTACTACTTCACTGGAAATAAACGACCGGAAAATCGTTACAAACTTGGTAAAATTATCAAGAATTGCATTCACTTACATTTATTTCCAGTGAAGTATTTTGGATGAAATGGTAGAGCAGGAACGGTATCGGAATCCGAATAATAATACACTTTGATTAAATTGTGTTTGAATTATGATTTATTTTTGTGTTATGTTTGTATTGGAAATTTGTACTACACTTAAGAAAGTTATGTTCCCATTGTATTGTATTTGACATGTAGTTTTTTTTATCCATTTTGTTGTCCTTTGTCTTTGTGTGTCTTGATATTGGCCAAATAGACAGTGTTTCTTTCTTTCTTTGTATAATATGTTCAGTTGTGCCTACAGAGCTGTTATATAATACAGATAGCGTTGTAATGTAAAATAGCGTATTAAAAATCCAACTTCTTCATAAACATAATTTATACTGTCATTATAATTTATTACAAGTTAGACATCGTATGTCAACGAGAATTTTTGACACTAACAAATAAAAACAAAATAAAGGCCGCGTATAAATTAAAATAATGATAGGTATGACCTCTAAGTGAACTTCATGATTTTGACCTCCGTCAAGTTATAACTTTTTTGTTTTGTTTTTTTTTATTTAGTTTCCGCCAGTGACTTTACCTGCGTGGACATCAAAATTAAGTTTTACTTAGACGAAAAGTTCATATTTTAGTCCAGTTTATAAACTATCTACATATGTACCATATTGCCTCATTATTCCTGGGTTAGATTCTCAGGTTGAGCAATGTTATTGGAATTTTCTATGAAATTCCCAATAGCAACTCAGTTTTCACTTGTGCCCGGTTAATGGCGATAGGCTCGCCCCCTATTACATGGGACTTACCGGTGAACTGCAGGCGTGATGGTATATTATGTTAAATTTCCGAGATATACGCTGATTTCGAAATTGCATTTCGCGATTTGAATTGATTATTTATTAATGTTTAATTATCTACAAGTTCACATAGTAAATGACTTCATATAATGTTTCTAAGGACCAGAAATTTTAAGAGTAAATTTAGTAAGACGGTACTAGTACGGTCGCCATGTCAAACTTTGCAATTGCTTTTTTTTAAATCAAGCTTTTCCTGAGTTTCAACTTCAAATATAACATACCATCACGCCTGTATTCCCCGAAGGGTTAGGCAGAGGCGTACTAATGTACACCCACAGTTCGCCGGTATGTTTAGGTCCCATGTAATAGGGGGCGAGCCTATTGCCATTAACCGGGCACAAATTCCTAACTCCGAGCTGCTACTGGGAATTTCATAGAAAAACCCAATAACACTTTTGCTCGACCTGGGAATCGAACCCAGGACCTCTAGCGTAGCAGTCGCGCTTAGGACCGCTTGGCTAATGAGGCAGTTTGTGAACTTCAAATATCTGTAAAAAAATAGTTTAATTGAATGTTACTAAACATTAACAATACAAAAAACCAGTACCTATCTGCCTAAAACATAACAAAAACAAAATATGTATATAAACAGTTATGTAAAACAATCAAAGGTTTAATTAATATATGTTAAGGTGTAAATATAATATGCTTCCCGGATTACGGTGAATAACTTCTATAAAAAGCTAATTAATTCTTTTAACATAATTATAATGTAAATAACCGTATTTATTTAACGGCTAGAAGGTTTACTGAACTCATTAGTTGAACCACAGTGGTTTTGTTCAAAAAACAATAGACAAAAAATATAACAGTTTTCTGTTTAGTCTTCGATCCAATGTCAGAAAAAGGCAATCTTTCTATTGGTTTTTGATATATTTCATATTACCGTTTACAGATTTCGTCATTAGACTACTGATCCATAGCGCGACTGCTACTCTAGAGTCCCTGAGTTCGATTCCTAGGTCGAGCAAAATGTTACTGGGTTTTTCTATGAAATTCTTATTAGCAGCTCAGTTCGATTTGTACACAGTAGTTTATGTCATTTTGGAGGTAATACCTACTTATACTCGACCCCCTATTACATGGGACCCAAACGTACTGGTGAACTTTGGGTGTACATTAGTACTCCTCAGTCTAAACCTTTGGGGAATGTAGGCGTGACGGTATATTCTATTATTTTTACTAAAAAGCGAGCGCATATTAAGCGAGTGTTATGCTTTGAAGCGCATTTTTTTCATAAAAGTAGATTGTTGAACCTTAAGTATCTGTTAATGACCTGTATTGTATATTGCATTGATACGAATATACCTACTGTTGATACTGCACAATTTGTATGTAAAATTGTACACAGTTGAGCAATAAATATGTTCAATTCTAATCAACTACTCAAAATAGCTTTAACGGTGAATTCAAAACTAAATGCGTGTCAGTACCGTGGCACCATTTTTTCCACATCTATACTTTCACTTGTCGGCAGCGATCATAATTCATTATTTGACTAAACTAGGCAAGACGTTGAACCTTTGTTATATTGTTGACTGGTTATCTAAAAGATTTTAGTACAAATGCCGCTTTGTGGTCTTTTCACAAAAGTTTTGCAGGCTCGAGTATTTTTTTGGAGATAATTAAGGTCATCAATTACTTTTTTCTATGAAATTCTCAGTATCATTAGCAGTACAGTCAGTACCAGTAGCAGCTCTATATGTGTCATGTTAATAGCAATAGGAACGCTATCCACTATGTTCGCGAACTAACTGTGCTCCGCGCATCAGCAACCGCTCTGATGGAGACTGTACACGCATCTCCATAAGAAACACGCTGAGCGCGGTGCGCTGACCGTTGCTCGCGCCAGGAGCACGAACGTATCCACAGTGTGGAGCAGTTGCGGTAGCGCGGAGCACAAGAGGTTCGCGAACATAGTGGATACCTTTTTAATTTTTGACTGGGTTGGTAATTCTTTATGCACTATCCAACACTCCGGGGTGAGCGGTGGGGTGTGTCGGACTCCGCTCTGAGAAGAGCGATCTACCGACTAAAACCAACCTCGGCGTTTCGCGTCACCACATAGTGGATACGTGGCTTAACATCCACAGTTCGCTGGAATGTTTTGGCCCCATGTAAAGCCGGGTATCCACTATTTTCGCGAACTAACGTGCAACGGTGCGCGCTCCACGCTCAGCGTGTTTCTTATGGAGATGCGTGTACCATCTCCATTAGGGTGATAGCATTTGCGCGGAGCACAGTTAGTTCCCGAACAAAGTGGATACCCATAGTGATTTTTGTTTCTTGATAGGCTTACGCTTACTTAAACATAACATACCATTACACTGTTTCTCAACGTTTAGGCAGAGTATCTACACCCACAGTTCGCCATAATTATTATTTTGAGACTCAGTTTAGTAGGGCTAGGTATCACATAAAATGTTCAACATATAATTACGTACTCCGTGTCACGTTCGTGTATTGTTAAGTAATTTTATGACACTTTTTATTAATTCAAACCACGTTTCAAGTTCACACTAGAAGTCGATACGTTGACAAAGCTAATTTAGTGCAGAAATAGACGCCATTGACGCGTACGCAGATTTACGTGTGTTATCAAATATTTATATGATTTACCTACGCATGCGCATAAAGACATCTTCATTATCGTCATTTAATTTCCGAATTCGGTAGTATTGTTTTCATTCATTTTTTTTATCGTCGCCATTCCATAGATAAAGCTTACAACCGCCACGGCAGTTTTAACTAAAATTTTCTAAACTAAGGGCTTGCACCAACTTCTTAAATGTGTTTAAATTGTATTTAAACACAAAATTACTATAAAAAATCTTGTTTAAATACAATTTAAACATATTTATGAAGTTGGTACAAGTGGCCCTAAGAATACATGTAAACAATTTTCAATTTTCAAATTTTCAATTTCCTGGTGCCAGGCTAAAGTACTGGCTAAGAAATAGAGTAACATGATTTTTGACACTCACGCAAATGGATTTTTTGATGATAATGAATTCCCGACGTTACGGATCCTTTACGGTTTAAATTGGCTTGGAACTAAATAATATCAATATGTGTGACGAGATAAAATATGTAAAAAGTTGTTCTAAGTGTTTTAGTTCTCTGGAATCAGGTTTTTTATGGAATAGGGGAGCAAACTAGCAGACGGATCACCTGATGGTAAGCGATAACCGCCGCCCATGGACACCCGCACCCGGACTCCTCTGCGAGTCGCAAGTGCGCTGCCCGCCTTGTGACTCCTCTGGTGTTGTGGGTGTCCATGGGCGGCGGTTATCGCTTACCATCAGGTGATCCGTTTGCTCGTTTGCCCCCCTATCCCATAAAAAAAAAGTTAAAAGTGCGTTGCCCGCCTTTTAAAAGGGTTTGGGCCTCCGGTAACCTCACTCATTCGGCGAAACACAACGCAAGCGTTGTTTCACGCCGGTTTTCTGTGGGGCCGTGGTATCACTCCGGTCGAGCCGGCCCATTGGTGCCGAAGCATGGCTCTCCCGCGTTAAAATTAATTAATATTTGCCTGAACATTGGCGCTTGGTGCTGATTTTCAGCTTTCAAGAGAGTATTTTGTATTCTGTCTAGAATACAATAACGGTGAAAGTTAATGAGCCCATGAAAGTAGGTACTATCAAGTATTAAGGTTAATTGACTGTAATCCCTTAGTCATTGCAGGTTACCTTTCTCTGATTAACTTTTATGATAATAAATATTTTGTATGTGCATACTATGGACTATGGCAATTATTTCAGCAAGCAGTAAATATGCAACACACTATAAATATAGGTACACTGCTCTCCAAAACTAAGTCTCTCCTACTACACCTTTTTTCTAAACTATAGGAGTTAGAGATTTAAAATAAAAAAACGCTTTATAGCAAATTTTATCAGATTTTTTCGATACTATTCAACTCTTTTTCAAGTAGTACTTTTTATTTCGAAAGTTTATCTTGTGTATTTAAAGAGTTATTGCAATTTTAAAAGTGTGATAATTCGTTTTTTGCAGGCCAGTGTATTTAAAAAGAAATAGATTACGCAATCGTATCAATCTGACATGATTTACCAGTTTTGATAAACTTGATTTCACCAGCTCACATTGCAAGGTCACACGCATTTTCAGCGCAAAAAATTGCCAGCTACAAGTTTCGTGATTCATGACGTAAATCCTTAAGATACAGGTTATTGAAATCGAATAATGATATGACGTCAGGCACGATTTTTATCTAAACAGTTGCGTGCGATTATTCAATAATTTAATATCTGACCTCCTTGGGAAACATTATTTTTATAGCGTAAAGGCCGTCACCCTGTATACCGTACCATTTATTAATAAATATTTCGTAGCTTTACCTCCTGGGAAAGCATTATAGTAGTTACTACGTTTGAGAGACATGCTCATAACTACAGAACTTTGTTAGTTGAAGTCAAAATTATTATATTTTCCTGTATTTACAACCTTAACGAGTATATCTTCGAGAGAGCGGTTGCTCTGCCTAGATCTTATTCAAAGGCTCTTGACAGAAATCATGCCGTTTGCTATGTGACAGAAACCCAATATACCAGAACTAGATCACATGATCAAATAAAAACAAAACGAGACTGTAACACGAAGGTGCGGAGTTGTCAAAACTACTGTTGTATCCGTGATTAAATTTATTCAATTTAATGTGATGGTTCTAGATTTTTTCCAGATTGGTAATACAGTGATGCGCGTGCGTTGATGCTGCAGTAAATTAAATGAAAATAATATAATCTGATGTTTTGACTTATTATTTTTGAGCTGAGACCAATGCAGCACAAACCGGGTATTGTCCTGCATTCATATAGCCGCTAATCAATAATGTGTTTACATTATCGTGTTCTGATTTGAAAGACGATGTAACCATGAGGATAATCAGGCAAATAAGGCTGAGATACAAAATAAAAACGCGCGACAATACTACTGCGCTTGCTGGAGTGCAGTTGCCGCATATCGTCATAGAAAATACTAGCTTCTGCCCGCGACTTCGTGCGCGTAGCGTGATGATATTTAGCCTATAGCCTTCCTCAAAATGGGCTATCTAACACTGAAAGAATTTTTCAAATCGGACCAGTAGTTCCTGAGATTAGCGCGTTCAAGCAAACAAACAAACAAATAATAAACACTTCAGCTTTAAATATTAGTATAGATAGATATATACAACATTACACACATTTTTTTATTGATTTTCGATCTAGCACGTTGTGTTACGTAGTTAGTGTATCGTTAATAATTGTGTCAGACGTCGTTCAGACAATGACATAATTAAGTATGCAATACAGTGTTCAACAGTACGTATTTCTTGTACATAAAAATTTATCACTGACTCGGTTACTATGGTTGACTTGTTCATTTAAATGTACAAAATGATCTGGGTGCCGAGTCTACTATTCAGTTGTGTCAGAATTGTGATTCAGTGACTTCATATTGGTTGATTTTTGACAGTTTTCTCTACGAAATCTGTCATTTCTTATGTCATTTAGTGCCATTGGACGGTCATTCTGAGGCAATTGAAATAGCAGACTAGGGCCCCTGAGCGTTTGAATATTGATTGTTTGGAGACTTCTTTGAAGTTGATGGTCATTGATATCTTACTAATTTCTGACACTTACGTGAATTTTAGACATTGAAATAAAACTACTTTTTAAGGATATTATCGTGTTGTATTGATATTATTTAATTCCCGATGCATCCTTTATATTGTTCATGGTCACGCAAAGACTGTCTACCGTAGTCTAAATACAGTTTCATTCACTATTACATGAGACCTACAATCACACGCTTGTTTATTTCTACTTACTATTTTTCATGCAATCGTATAACTAATCTTCTTCGTAAATATCTTCTTAACAAGTGGGTTAGGTTATATAAACGTATGCGAACCCAAAAATGTTATATTTTAAATTCTTGTCTGTTTGTCTGTTTTTTACGGGTTGGCGCAAAAACTGATGAATAGCTTTAATTTTGTTATGACTGTTAGATAGTATATGCTCCAACTTAAAAACTCGTATACTCCTTATCTAAAATAATTAAACGAATCCTGAGATACAGCTTGACCTCTCCGATGTATAGAGACCCATACAAGGAAGAGATCACTGTTGGTTTTTGAACTCCGCGTGAGCGTAGCCGCGGGCAAAAGCTAGTTACATAAATAAATCGAATTGTGTGTGTGTGAGTGTGTTTGTTTTCTTGTTTGTTCAAAAAGCCCTTAATCTTCTTACTTTAGTAATTCATTTCGAAATTATTCCATGACATCAAATTAGTAATAGTATTGTGGAGTTCGCCCATTTAATCGTATCATACAAATAACACATGTAACTACTGATGATATGATCGTCTGAAGTCAGCTATGAATCTGTTGACTGGCTGCTAAAATTTTTACTATGAATATTAGTATGTAACTACTAATTTCGACCCAATAGCAGAAGGATCATCATCAACTTTAGCTGCTCTCCCTTGTGTATCCAGGCTCGGATCCAAGTCTTTCTCAACGTGTTTTTATTTGTATCAATAACTAGCTGTTGTCTGCGGTTTCACTCGCGCTTCAAGGGCCTTTTTAGTAAAAGTGGTTAATTAAAAGTAAAAGTTGGTAAAAGTAACTATGTCAGTTTGTTTGTTACCTTTTCTAGTATAAACCGCTGAACAGTTTTCAATAAAATTTTTGGTAAAAAGTAACATACGACTTTGTCCTGAGGCAGGTCACTTTTCAGCACAATGACTAGACTAAGTCAAATTCCTCTTGTAGTAACATTTTCCCCATCTCTGACACTTTCATAGCATTTTGATTTTTCTATTAATAGTACCACGGATGATGCGGTATAGTGGAAGAAGTCCATAGCTATATCTACCAACAGTAATTTGTAGTTGATTAATGATATTTTACCGATGATGTGATTGCCAAATTTTACTTTAATCTCTTTTATTTACGATAAAAACATGATAATTAATGATCACGTGAAAATGAATACCAAAATGATTAAGTGATAAACTTTAGTGTGAACTTGTATTTAAATATTAATAATTTTGTTTATTTCTGGACATTGTCATAGATTTACTGATAGAAACATGGCAAGGGTTTTTTTTATATGTTTTTGTTGAAAGAAAAGGTCGTAAGGAAACCTGTATATACGCTCATCACATGTTGACTTTTATTGGTGCCCTATGTTTAGGGCAAATTTAAAGTGAGCTAAATCGTGTAATATATACAAGCATAATACATTTTGCTTTGTCTGTAATTTGGTACTTGAAAGCTTATATTTTCAATTCCCAGCTTGGAGTTAATATTCGAATCATAGTGATTTGTATATTACATGGAACGTACAAATAAATATATGTACCGGCAAACTATGGGTATTCATTACTACACCTTTGCCCAAGGCCTGTTGTGTTTTTTTTTATTGTATACGTAAGTAATACTGGTCTTCAGCAATATTTCTCCACATAATCATTATCGTTTTCAAATGAAATTTCAGCACTAATACTGCTAATATATTTGGTGTCGCAGTATAGTCACGAACGGTGATAATAGTTGAATTTATCAAAGATTGTACCAAGTAATGACAGGTGGTCAGGCCATAATCACTGATTATCGTTAGGTAACCGGTTCTACTTCGTTTAACTTTTAACTCGATATGGATGGGGATATAATATGGGTTTCTAACATCTGTTTCTGAATAAAATTATAGATACCAATAAAATCCGTAAGGTGTATTTCGATTTAGATGTTCAGAATGAGCGTAGATCTTATAGAACAGTTTTTTAATGTTGACCCTCGTCTTGCAGGGTCCCAACAAGCAGGGTCTAAGCAGGTACGTATAATTAAAGGGGAGAAAATACTCTTTTGCACTCTGGCTCTTAGTTTCTCACGTACATCCGATGGAACACAGCAAAACTGGCGCCAGCTGCTTGAACTTCCAGGTCCTTAATTAAACGTAATATAATTTTTTTAGTAAATTCTTAGCCTACAATGCAAAATACAAACATGCTGTTAAAACATACGGGATTAGAGGCATGAAGTCATGATATAATTATAGCTAACTACCCGTTTCCTGTTCATTTACTTGCATCGTTTGAGTCTAAAGGTAGCCTATATCCTTCTCCAAAGTCCAATCTATCACCAAACCAAAATTCATCAAGATTGGTTCAGTGGTTTAGGCATCAAAGCGTAACATTTATAATTTTAGCTGCTGAAAATTCTATACAATAACATTGAAAAGTAGCTACCGTATACAGCTTCTAACAAATTTAACTAATGACGACACTTAACCTGTCAACTATAACAATTATCTGACATGAATAATATCATTCTATTCATATTCACTGCTTAGCATCTAAAAGGAAGCCCCGTATAATATCGTCCTTACAATGTAGAGAGATGTCGCCGCTTTTTCCTTTTACTCCTAAAGCATGAATAGGATAAATGAAACTGTCCTCGAATCTAGAGCGTGATGTGTGTGGAAATAATAGACAGATTACATAGTAATCATCCTCCTAGCCGGATGTGGCTGAATATCAATATTTCGCACGAAGCAATTTCCATCTAACTTCCGTATCCAAATCTCACGGGAATCATCAATGAAAGTGCATCCTGGTGGATATGAAATTATGGTCATTGGCGTCTTAAAGTGACCAGTTCTGAATGTTGGAACTTAACTTTGATATCTATAATATACATATACCTATCAGTCTTTGTAATATCCATGTAGTATTCATTCATTTGTACTGAAGTTGTTCATATAAAAGAATTAAAGAAAATAAAATAGTTTTAATAGCAGTTGATATAACGATTTAATACATTCATTATTTATAGAAATACCGATATTGAATTGAGATTAAATACATTGTAGGTCTTTAATTAAATGCATTCTATTGAATCTGTAGGAAAAAATCTAAGAATAATTACAGTTATGCACGTGATGCATAATTAGTTAGACTTAACAAAGACATCTGATACTGTGTGCAACAAGTTACCAAGTGGCTTCGTTTCATTTGATGTATTGTTTTTCCTTTTTAATTCTTGTTGGAGGCAGAGGTCGATGCCAAGTATTGTTTGCAGTGTATCTGAATCACGTCAGGGTCAAGGATTGAGCGGCGAGTAGGCCGAGTGCAAACACGTGAGGCGTACCGCAAGGTGCATGCGTAGGACCTATGTTATTTATACACGGTGATGTATCAAATTATTGTTTCGATAATGTTTTGTTGACTTTAATTGTTGAATAGTTTGGCCATTGGACCATGTTTTGATTGTGTCAGTTGGCTTATAACATAACAATATGTTATAAAATAATCGATTGTTTCAAAACTCGGAGACTGGTATTAT
The DNA here is from genome assembly GCA_947256265.1 of Acronicta leporina. Lineage (NCBI taxonomy): Eukaryota > Metazoa > Arthropoda > Insecta > Lepidoptera > Noctuidae > Acronicta > Acronicta leporina. The sequence goes on from OX366536.1 coordinate 1,386,785, forward strand.
TCATTTATACTCAATATAATATTATTATTATAATTTTATTAGGTGCTGTCAATAGAAATGTATGTGGAACGTAAACTTGTTTGTTCATATTTCTTTACATAATATAGCCAGTGTTTTAATTAGAATACGTGATATATGATAATAATCGTATATTCACAAGTTTCTTTAATAACTAATACTTACAGGACATGAATTCATGAATGGGAGAAAACGTGATATCGTATTGAAATTATAATAACCGTCTGTTGCCGCTTAATGCTTAAAACGATGAACAGATTTCCTTTGTGTTCAAATACGTACGTACTAATATGTAACTGAGCCTAATAGCCGCTGTAATCGACCGGTTTTTAAGGTTAGTCTGTGCTCATCGCGAAAAAATAATGGATGGGTGACCGTGATCAGTTTAAAACTAATTCAGAAACCTCCAGGGCCGGAGATTTATGACTCAGTTATTTATGAAATAGGTGAGCCATGCTTTGGCACGAATGGGCCAGCTCTACAGGAGCGATACCACGGTCTCATAGAAAACCGGCGTGAAACAACACTTACCTTATGTTTCGCCGAGTAAGTAAGGATACCGGAGGCCCAAAACCATTCAAAAGGCCAGCAATGCTCTTGTGACTCCTCTGTTGTTGCGGGTGGCGGCGGTAAACGCTTACCATCAGGCGATCCGATCCTTCTGCTAGTTTGCCTTCTATCTCAAAAAATTAAACGATACTTATTAAATAATGTTACATCACTATCATGTTACGTAATATCGCATATAAAAAAGTATTCCATATTTTTTTTATCGTCACTTCATAACAACACTTATTTCAACTTAAATCAATTTATCGTGGCATTGCATTTATTGCTTGTAATTAAATAGTAGAACTCTGCAATACGCTGTGTCGTAAACTACTGAAATGCTTTCATTGCAAAACGAAGATTCAGATTTCATACGGTATCACACGGTACGCCCCTTGGTACTTATAATTTGTCGTTACTCCTACGATTATATTTGTGTCAAACATCGAAACATAATAAACTAGCTTCTGCCCGCGACTTTGTCTTCGTGGACATCAGAATTCAACCTGAATACAAAATCCTATTACCTTAATTTTTTACACTTAAACATAGTTGAATGTTAAGTGTCAAAGGGATCTCCATAGTAAAATATTCAAAATAACAGCGCACATCAAATACTGACTTGTTGCAAATTTTTGATACCTTGAGTTAGATTATTGTGATTTTTCTAGAGATCTCTAATATAAAAAAAATACAGCTTAATGTTACTTGCTGATAATGTAGCTTTTTATTGGTGCAAGAATTTGTAAAATCAGTCAGCGTGAATGCGTAACAAACAAACAAACTTACTTTTGCATTTAATAAATGTCCTACTAATATTATAAATGTGAAAGTTTGTGAGGATGGATGGATGTTTGTTACTCTTTCACGCCAGAACGGCTGAACGGATCTGGATGAAATTTGGCACTGAGATAGATTATAGTCTGGAATAACACATGGGCTACTTTTTATCTGAAGTCCACGCAGACGAAGTCGCGGGCAGAAGCTAGTTATATATAAGTATGTACTTATGTATGTAGCCTGATTACAAGGTTACCTACAAGATAATTGCACATTTGCCGTACCACTGCGTATTGTAGATTCCATTCCCACTTGAGCCAGATATTTATGTGATTCATGGATATTAGATTTTTTTTATTGATTATGTCGGCAAAAAAAAGATTAGCCACTTGTCCATCAAGTGGCTCATCAGTTCTGTTATATATTTGTTCTGATATAAAAGAAATGCATCAACAATGTTAAGAAATGTAAACAGTATTCCTTACGTAATCTATTGCTGAGATGTGCGTTACTCAATTGTCTATCAACGACCCGTTATGTTACTCGACAAGTATTGTGTCGTTGTATTTTGAATTTACAGCTCTAGTTAATACACCGTGAAATTTTAGTACTTTTGGAACCGAAATATGGTAACTTTGGATAATTAATAGTACTAATAAAAATATTAAATTAACTGTAAATCTATACTAATCTATACTAATATATATAAAGCTGAAAAGTTTGTTTGTTTGCTTGAACGCGCTAATCTTAGGAACTACTGGTCCGATTTGAAAAAATCTTTCAGTGTTAGATAGCCCGTTTATTGAGGAAGGCTATAGGCTATATATCATCACGTTACGCGGACGAAGTCGCGGGCAGAAGCTAGTCTTATAATAAAAAAATTGGATCAAAAAATTTATTTGGTCACTTTTTCGAGTTTGGTCGTAGTAGTGCACCAGGCATGTTATACCGCTTACTTGTGTCTGTGTAACATTGAATGACATCGTTCGTAGTGATTGTAGTACCTAAAATTGAGTGGAGTTCTCGTTTTTTGTTCGTGTATGACATTGCTTATAATCATAATTTAAAAAAATACTTTAAATTATACATTAATAGGTTCTATTATCGATATATAACATTTTCGGTTTCAAAACGATTAAAAAGTCTCTGTGTATATTTAATGCACTAGAATAGCGTCGAAGGCGTGCACTGTGGGACAAAAGAAACACCTACCAGGATTTTGAATATTTATGAAAAATAAAACATTTGTTAAGCTGACATGCGGTGAATAATATTCGTGTAATTTACATGTTAATTATATTTTGCAGTGATTCTATTTCATTTCCCACTTTTAAAATATTCTATTGCAGAAAATATAACCCATGTAATTAAAACCTAACTTTGATACTAATTTAATTTCATAGATAAGAATGGTTAATTAAGAATTAACCATAAATTAATTTTATCTTCTACTCGTGATGAAGACTCGTGACAAAAAATATATTTCCTTAATGAACAAAAATGTAACAAAAACTTCTATTATAGCGGTGGATAATAGAACCCTAATTTTATGAATTTTAATGTGGGAGAGCCATGCTTCGGCACGAATGGGCCGGCTCGACCGGAGTGATACCACGGCCTCACAGAAAACCAGCGTGAAACGACGCTTGCGTTCTGTTTCGCTGGGTGAGTGATGTTACCGGAGGCCCAAACCCTTTTAAAAGGCGGGCAACGCACTCGTGACTCCTCTGGTGTTGCGGGTGTCCATGGACTGCGGTTATCGCTTACCATCAGGTGATCTGTCTGCTCGTTTGCCCACTATCCTATAAAAAAAAATAGAATGCATGCGATAGCTTTTTTTCCTTTTATTAAATATTTTAATTAAAACTCTTCCCACACTTAAACAAGAATTGTTAAATTTGTAATGTTATCTGTTCGACTCAATGAAACACTAACAAGTTTTTTTTAATTATTACCTATAGTTAATTGTTACCCAGCAGTCAGTGCAGGTAACCTAGTGAGACTATCAGTGCTTACTTACAAGTCATATCTCTTGGGTTTTAATCAATTTAATGTATGAATATATCTTATTTATGATAATTATTTCTAGATTATAATTAATTTATTATGGAATAGAAGAATTCTATAATAAATTAATGATTCCTTTTTGTATCTTCTAAGGAGATTATAATCAAGGATGCTCTACTGTAGTTACGTCTTTTGACTACCGTGTGAATATACCTATCTACAATGTCTATTGTTTTATTTAACCCTGAAATTATGCATAAAGATTATGTGACCTAGAGGGGGTCAAATAACACCGTAACTAAATAATGATAAGATAATTAAAAATATACATAGTTAAATATACATTATGTATATATTAAAATATAAAAAAGGAGGAAGAGAGGGAGATTAACGAAAAGATGGATGTGATGTGTTAAATAAGATAATTATGATACTGAAGAAACTTAGTGACGAGATGACACCTGATAGAGACATGGGAAAAATAGCATACTGACCGACACCAATTGGGAAAAGAGCAAGAAGATGAAGTTAGGTCTTTAAAAAATCAAATGTGATAAAGAATCACCATGGTCAATGCCCCAGGGATGAAAACTATTCGACAACGCAATCGCTGATCTGTCAAACCGTTAAAAAGTCCCACAAGGAAAGAAATCAAAATCAAATGTTTTATTTAATTAGACCATTATTACAGGTATATTTTTTATGGGTTAGGGGGCGAGCAGACGGATCACCTAATAGTAAGCGATTACCGCCGCCCATAGACACCAGAGGAGTCCTAAGTGCGTTGCGGGCCTTTTAAAGGGGTTAGGGCCTCCGGTGTCCTCACTCACTCGGCGAAACACAAAGTACGGCGCTTACACGCCGGTTTTCTGTTTTGAGTTGTCAAATACTATATGCACGGTTGAGAAGAATCGACAAGAAACTCCATAGATACTCACAGACAAGCATAGATACATATAGAGGCGCACATATGCATACCTAGATACAATGAGGTAGTAGCTGTTCTCACATTGACCTTATTTACGTTAGCAACTGTTTTTTTTATAAAGCTTACCGTTATTACATAATTACGAGTATTTCTAATGAATATTAATATAAACAAAACTGGATCAGTAAAGACATGTACTGACGTCATCGCAGCGCGTAAATCGCGAGCCGCTTTAGCAGATAGTCGGCGCGTGCGCATCTCTTGTTTATATAGTTTTACAGTTATTTGTGGTAGTTTGTTTAGTGCGTGGCCAGTGCTGTGTAGTTGCGGTTTAAATATGAATTCCAAATTGGTGCTAGCGAGGACGGCTTAGTGAGGTCATTTGGTAGATCTAGTTCGATTCTCCGTCTATTGTATCCACAGATAATTGTACCATGTAACTCACTGTATTTTTGGTTGTCATCTCCTATTTTTATTTAAGTAGTGTGTGGTTACATTTATATTGTTATTGCTAGCGTTTCTTTTTATAGTTTACTAGCTGACCCGGCGAACTTCGTACCGCATAACAGTCGATTCTGAAACTAACGTCACTCAATTGTTTTGCCTTCCCGGAACCCTTCCACTAACACTTAAACTTTATGGTATGGTATTATAGTTCAAATTGACTTTTATGTATTATTACTAATCTTTTGTGTGGGAATATAGAAAAGTGTTGTTTTTAGACTTTTTCAGGCAATTTTTTAAATTTTTCCCTCCGCAAGAACCATCCTCGTACTTCAAGGAATATTATTAAAAAAGAATTAGCGAAATCGGTTCAGCTGCTCTCGAGATTTGCGCTTAGCAATGCACTTGGCGATTCATTTTTATATTATAGATAACTTCTCATTTTTATGTAGGTAATATACTTCAGAAATCAATCATTTTTCCACATTAGATATTAATGTTTATATTTCTTTTGTTGCAGGACAATGGACGAAGGAAAATCGCAATAATGGCCTGAATATTTTTTTTTACGTTTACTTTTACTGTGATTTAAGTTTTAAGGCAAGGATCTCTAATTAAGCATAAATGATCACAGCTATATAGAAAATAGTATTTTTTAAAATGCCTGCTATTCTGACTAAGATTCGTGAGCAGGCGTCCAGGGTTCAACCCTCGTTAGCTTTAGGGGTAGGAGTGGGGGTGGCTTTGGCAGCGTGTGCGGTTTACGGAACCAGAGACAAGAAACAGGCCCCACCGTGCAACAATAATAATAATTATAAGGTTGGTGTTGTTTTTGTATTGTATTACAGTAATATGGTTTGTATTTATGTTCCAACTAACTTTAAAAACTTATCCTTTCGCTTTGTTTCTTAACTGGTTAATTCAAAATAGATAGGTAAAACATTTTCCCAATAATGTTTTTACAAATAATCGTTTATTTGCATAAAACATGACAAGAGCAAGTTAAATATGTATAAAATGGTACGTATCAGAGGTTAACAAATTAATGACTGTATAAAATAAATTAATGATGAGTTTATTCATTACACAGCGTTAAATTAGTAATTTATTATTTAGAAATATACTGTTTCTCAAGTGTCTAATTTGTGCTTTAGCACTCCGGTCAAATTTAATTTAAAAAAAAAACAGTTCGATATTAAAATAAACATTTTATGAATATTTTTTCTTCTTTGATCTTCAGTAAAGTAGCTATTTAAATAAGTCACAGATTTACTGATATAGATGAATGCTGACCAAGCAAGATGACCTTAAATATAATAAATGCCTCATTAGTCTACTACGTTCGAGGTCATGGTTTCGATTCCCAGGCCGAGCAGTTTTATGTGTTCTATTAAATTATCAGTAGCAGCACACAGTTTGGATTTGTACCCGGTCAATGGCAGTAGGCTTGCATTACATGGAACCTAAACATACCGGCGAACTTTATATAATGTCTGGAATACAGTTTTGATGGTATAATATTAATGTTATAATGTATACTTTTTCAGGTGGCCAAAAACGGCAAGCTACACACAGTTGAGAATGGCACAGCAAACGGTGACACTTGTGGAGGTCGCTGCGGGGCGGTGCAGTGCGCCCTGTGTAGGGGGGACGCCGACACTGACAATAAACAGAACATTGTAAGTAATAGTAGTACTAATCTTTATTGATTTAAACATTGTTACATTTGACATGAAGTCCCTGACTCTTGTGCTAAGTGATAAACTTGTGTTACAAGAGCCAGTGCCCTCTCCCGTAAGAAAAATACTACTCAAAATTACTTATGTAATAAAATATCATTACAAGCAGTTAAAATGAAAGACAAATAAAACAAAATTTATAATAAAAGTTAGAAATGTTGTTTGTAGTCGTATAGAGTTGTGAGTATGGATGTGTTTATATGGAGTTGGTGAGATGAAAGGTATATTGTGTTCATGAAAGGTTTATTGTATGGTATATACATTTATTTACTTTCATAATAAATATCAAGTCAACAATGAAGAATTCGTAGAATTAATAGCAATAATAGTGATCAAAACACAACACGAACTGCTTAATCGATCGAACAATCAATCGCAGGGCCTAGGGAAGGGTTAAGAAAAACGGTTGGACTGGATAATATTAAATTAATAGACCCCAATAATAACTGGTTGAAAATATGCGTTAATTTTATGTGCTCACTCTGAAATGGTTAATTGGTTGCACAAATTATTCGCATATGTGAGTCATTCTCCATGACATTCACAATTCATTGAAAACGTGATCAGATTAACACGAATAGGTAGATTTATAAATACCCAGCTCTACTACTGCTTTATTTTATTATTAGAAACTGAAATAAGTATTCATGGTAACCTTTTATTAAACATGATAATGTTGTATAGAAAATACATTTGGAATTTATTTGCTCATTTCACCAAATCCTAATGATTAATGTCAATGGTCAACAGTCTTTAATTTGTACTCTAAGTACGTTGCTTTAAATCTTAGTATGTTTTATCAAAGAAAGAAGGCCAAAAATGGAGATGTTTATGTTTTAAAAATAAAATATATACTTCATAATAATTATGAGCGTTGTCAATTTGGTTTATGTAGATGACATAATTAATTATTTTGTCCTCGTCCTAGCAAACCAATAAATCCTTGGTTTTGCTCACATTAAGCAAAGTTGTTTATAATATAAATAAATAAATGAAATATTGAATAATTTTGTGGTACAAATCAAATAAGTCAATCATCAAGAATGTCAGTCACTCAACGCCATTAACTCAAAAACTAGCTCAAAGGCGTCGTGACTGATGTTAAATAGGTGACAGGGTTTTGGTAATCTTTGAAACGGGATAGAACCGCGGGGTACAGCACCTAGTTATAATCATACAACTTCCTCACACAGGAGGATGCGGACGAAACCCAATCGGTGGAAGAGCACGTTCCAGGTCTCAACCTGGAGTTTCTCCGGCAGTTGATCTCGCTGGCCAAGATCATGGTGCCTGGCGTCAGAAGCCATGAGGTGGCCTTGCTGTCGGCACACACGCTCTGCCTGTTCACTCGGACCTTCTTATCCATTTACGTCGCTTCCTTAGAAGGATCAATCGGTAAGTCGTATTTATTTTAGATTTAGCTACGTTTAAAGTTAATATTTTTGAAAGATCAGCCTTAAAGGCAACTTTACATTATTTTAGGTATTATAAATAGATTGGACCGGTATCTTCTGACAGACGACCTCTAAAAAGGCAAAACAAATAAATAATAATAGAGAATTTGTTGGCACGTTTGGCGTAGTGACTGAGCGGTCGGCCTCTATACTACTTGTTGTGGGTTTGATCCCCGCCTGGAACAAATATTTGTATGACTTACAGATAGTTGTTCCGGGTCTGGGCGTTTGTGTATGTGAGAATTTGTGTTTGAAAACGCATCCACGATACTGGAGAAAATCCTAGCATTTTCAACGTTGCCCCAAGGTTAAAAAAATCATCAATCTCTTAAAATACCTACAGGTTTCCTTGTACAGTTGAGTTATAATGCTAGGTGATACTTTAGGGTGTCACCTTTTAGCGCCAGGAGTTGAATGATGTACAATATTAAGAAGAAAGAGGAGACATCTTCATCTACTCGTTAACGATCCCACCGCTAGGCACGGGTCTCCTCTCAAAATGAGAGGGATGAGGCTAAAGCCCACTACCGCCTAGTATGTAGACTTCACACATCGTCGAGAAAAGATCTCAGACAATCAGGTTTCCTCACGATGTTTTCCCACCATATCCATTACTAATTTGTGTTTAAGACTCATAAGAATTCTGTTTCGTTTCAAGTACGCCAAACTACCTAAGTATTACCTCTCCTTTTTCTTACTAGTACATCCAAAGGTTGTCTGTCCTAACCTTTGTACCTATGATTTATTAAATAGTATTTGTAGTTTTTGTTTTGTGATAAAGTTCAAGTTCAAGTCCAAATATTTTTATTTCAAATAAGCTTTTTCAAGCGTTTATGAAACGTTTTTATGATGCTAGTTGCACGGTTCGAAATGGTTGATCGATAGGATTAAACTCCATGGACACTTTTAAAATAAATTATGTTACAATCTTCACTGGTACAATATTGCGATACCAAGATATTATGTGGACGTTGAAGGATGTCCAAGTTTGACCGAAGTCGACAATATTAAACGAAGGTTCACATTATTTGAGAACCCGAAAAGAGTATTTTAAATCTATAGTCCATGTCACAATAATTATCTGTTTCTTTCCAGTAAAACACATTGTCCAGAAAGACATGCATCGTTTTGCGGCGCTCCTCCTCCAATGGTTCGGCATTGCCGTCCCAGCGACCTTCATCAACTCCATGATCAGATACCTGGAGAGCCGCCTGGCGCTCGCCTTCAGGACACGACTCGTCAACCACGCCTACGACTTGTACTTCAAGAACCAGACCTACTATAGGGTCGCGAATCTGGATGCTAGAATTGAGAATGCTGATCATCGGTAAGTTTTAGATTTTTTAGTTTATTGTGAGAGAACGAAAGAGAAAAGGTTTGATTGCAATTGAAAACAGCGACAAGTACAAAGAAAACTAAATTACACGAAAAACAAACGAAGATATGGTAGAGTGCTTTATTTATTAGTATATTAGTAATCGAGAAATATATAATAAGGTTAGGGTAGTTTTAGTACGCCATAGGACCGGAGTGATACCATGGCCTAATAATACAATAAAATAATAATAATACAAAAAAAACGAACTTCAAACGTTCACAATTCGTGATGCGGTATTGTTCTGTTTTCTGTTGACAATTTATATTTCTGTTAAGTGTTTTGACGTGGGAGAGCCATGCTTCGGCACGAATGGGCCGGCTCGACCGGATGATACCACGGCCTCACAGAAAACCGGCATGAAACAATGCTTGCGTTGTGTTTCGCCGAGTGAGGTTACCGGAGGCCCAAACCCTTTTAAAAGGCGGGCAACGCACTTGTGACTCCTCTGGTGTTGCGGGTATGGACACCCGCAACACCGAGGTACGAGTCACAAGGGCGGCGGTTATCGCTTACCATCAGGTGATCCGGTATCATGGTACCTGGTAACGCCTCGAAGCATCAGGTAAAGGTTTACCTGAAGCTTCGGGGGTAACGTTTCTCTTAAGGAGACATAAATAACTTTTCATATCAGCGTGTATTCCAGGAAGGGCTAGGCAGAGGTGTGCTAATGTACACCCATAGTTTATCGGTATGTCGCCCCCTATTACATGGGATGTAATCCCATGTAATAGGGGGCGAGTCTATTGCCAATAACTGGGCACGAATCCTGACATTTTCATAGAAAAACTTAATAACATTTTATTCGACCTGGGAACCGAACCCAATACGTTTCGCCTATCAGTTGCGCTTAGGACAGCTAGACTAATGCGACAGTTAAATCTTCCATATTTAAGATGTTACTGTCTTTGCGTGAAGGGATCACAATTAACCAAGATGCAATGGTTTCCAGGTTAACGGAAGACGTGTCAGTGTTCACGCAATCGGTGGCGCACCTGTACAGTTCTCTGACGAAACCCTGCTTCGACCTTCTCCTCATCGTGCTGACCCTCGCCACCTACTCCAACAAGATGAAGGGCAATATATTTATTGGTAAGTCTTTAAACAAAACGTCGCACCACTATAATTTTCAAACACCCAAACCCGGAACAATATTACCCGTAGATCATGCAAATATTTGTTCCGTAAAAGGGTTCGAATCCACAACACGTAGCGTAGAAACCGCTCACTCATCCGCTACAACAAACGTGCCGTCAAAAACCCTGTAGGTACTTATTTATTTATTTTCTATTTGTTCGTCAGGTCCCAGCATAGCAACCATAGTGATATGCATGACGGGCCAGCTGCTCCGGCTGCTGAGTCCCAGGTTCGGTGCTCTGGCGGGCGAGGAGGCGCGCATGAAGGCCAACCTGCGGCACGTGCACGCCAGGCTCATCGCGCACGCCGAGGAGGTCGCCTTCTACGGGGGACATAAGGTTATATACCATAACACTAACCTATAACACTTCCGATAGAATTGATTTGTTAGAACTGTACACGACTGCACATTACAATCTGGATTGGCGTCAGGGACGAAGAAAATAACAAGACTTCTTCAGATTTGTATACTTGTTACCCCATCGCCGGTTGATCGCTTAATGTCAGTACGGCGCAGATAACGCGCGCTTTTATATGCTATGAGCGGGGGTCGCAAGTAGTGCTTTATTACACCTTACAAAATATTTACATTTTCATTTTTCTATTCAATCAATCAATCATTTTATTTGCTTGAATATGGTACATAATACAATACAGGTCTTAAATAATTTAAACATTTGGATCTCATAATCTGCCGTGTGGCGTACAAATATTACAAAATAATAGCATCTAATGAAATGTCAACAGAATACATTATAAAACGAATTACATACATTACATAATAAAATTTTACAAATTATCATTTAAAAAATCGTTTAAGCTATAATAACATTTGCTATATAACAAATCCTTTACTTTTTTTTTTAATTCATTTATATTCAAAGTTTGGTATGAATTAGGAATTTTATTGAATATTTTAGGAGCTACGCAAAACAAACTTTTCCACATGAGAGTTGTCCTAGATTTACGCATACATAAGGCATTATTACGTCGGTTACGATTAACAGTATCTGAAAGACGAGGGAATTCCTACGTACAATTATTTATTTAATATGTACTTATCTAATTTTGTTATTACTGTTAGAAAGTATATGCTCCAACTTAAAAAGTAGTGAACTTCTTATCAAAATTAATTAATCGGATCCTGAGATAAAGCTTGACCTCACTGATGTATAGAGGCCCATACAAAGAAGAGATCATCACTGTTGGTTTTTATTAAATTATTTTTGGAATCCATTTCTAATCCTGCTATACGTTCTGGTGAGCGAAGCCGCGGGCAAAGGCTAGTTATCAATAAAAATACAAAAAGCTCTAGATAAGCTGGTAGGTTGCTGGCTGATAGGTGATTAACTGCTCCGTCCCTCTCCAGGTGGAACTTGGCCAGCTCCAGTCAGCGTACAAAGAGCTGGTGGCGCAGATGACGTCGGTGTTCAACAAGAAGCTGTGGTACGTGATGCTGGAGCAGTTCTGCATGAAGTACGTGTGGTCAGGCACCGGCATGGTCATGCTGGCGCTGCCTATACTCACCGCGAGGCATTCGCACAGAGACGGTGAGTGGTTACAACAGTCACTACTTGTACTTAGCTAAATGTGAGATCAGTAGCCCAAGAACACGCCCACGAACAACTTGCGAAAAAGTATTCGTATCGAAATCGAGAATAATCTGTATGAGAAAGAGGTTTATGAACATAGATGAAGCGAAAGTGGTGTGCCAGGATCGTAGCAAGTGGAAAATCTATAGTCTCTGCCTAACCTAATGGGAGACAGGCGTGAAAATATGTATGTATATATGAGATTTGTAGCAGAAAAAAACTCGATGCGTTTACGATACGAATTCGATAGTTCTTCATTCTGAGGCTACTGAGGATTTATTACGAGGTATTATCGCCATCATTTTTAGTTTGTGAGAATGGGATAGCGCTATTTAATCTGTAGAGCAGCATCCCTCTCTTTCAATCGGAAAATGATCGCAATAACACTTGTAATACGGCCTCAGATTACAACAAAGGCCGTGTTCCACCATGACACATTTCATTTTAAATGGAATGAAATTTTGTTTGTAAATTCACGAGTCTGTAATTTAACAGGGACTCGGAGTTGGTGAAAGAATTATAGAGTGGAAATCGGAAACCTTTTCATGCATTTTTTTATCCCGTTTTTCTCTTTGTCATGATGACACTTTGACAGAGCTATTTAGATGTTACTGACGTCACCTTTAAGACTTCAGTTCAGAATGTGAAGGCAAATTTCGACATGGCAGGCGGGACTCGCGGTGGCTTAGTGGTTAGTGGTCATAGCGTCTGGTGTATCAAATCAGAAAACGCAGGTTCGAATACTGCGAGTCGAATTTTTCCTTCACTAAAATAACTTTATAATCTTAGCATGAATAATGAAAAAAAGATACATAATATTATATTAATTTTGTAGGCAGCAGTATAAGCGACCGCGCGGAGTACATGACAACGTCACGGAACCTGCTCAACTCCGCCGCTGACGCGATAGAGCGACTAATGTCCAGCTACAAGGTAAATTATCACCCATTCATCATTTAGATACAAATAATTCGTATAATTCGCTCCTAAACTTCGACTTTCAATTGTATTCAGTAACTTAACAGTTGAAGGGTTACCAGATTTTGCCAAAAAAGGTAGGCGGTGTAAGAATGAACGTAGTTTAATGAACTGAAATAGTGTTCTTACATGATCAAACTTTTTATTTTAAATTTAACATCTTTTCAAAATACAATATCTCTACTATTGTAAAATTGTAAAAAAGCTTTGTCTGTTGATGTTGTTGACATTGAAGATATTAAAAAGAAAAACAAGTGGGTCAGGGTGTATAAACGTCTGTGAACCCAAAAATGAGATTTTTAAAATTCTTGTCTGTTTGTCTGTTTGTTACGGGTTGGCGCAAAAACTATTGAATAGATTTTAATTTTGTTATCACTGTAAGATAGTATATGCTCCAACTTAAAAACTGGTATACTTTTTCTCTCAAATAATTCAACGGATCCTGAGATACAGCTTGACCTCTCTGATTTATAGAGACCCATACAAAGAAGAGATCATCAATGTTGGTTATTTATTTTTACTCCTATTATAGCTTCATGCGATCGAAGCCGCGGGCAAAAGCCAGTAGCCTATAAAAATTGTAGAATCAGTAGCGTAGTAGGCGAGCGAAGCCGCGGGAAAAGGCTAGTATCCTATAAAAATTGTAGAATCAGTAGCGTAGTAGGTGAGCGAAGCCGCAGGCAAAGGCTAGTTCTATTATATAGAACTAGCCTTTGCCCGCGGCTTCGCTCACCTATGAAGGATTAGAAATGGATTCCAAAAATAATTTAATAAAACCAACAGGTGTAATTTTCGTAATCAGCACACCGAGAACCTCGACATTGACACTCATTTTTTTTCGTATTTTCGATCAACCCTTATATTTACAACACTAGTAAATGCTCGTCAAAATAGTAAATAATTCCGTTCTGCACTTATGTTAAGAAAACCCGTGAAGGTACTGTTAGGTATTGAGATAAAAAAGTAAAATAAACTAAGAAAATGTTTATAAAATGAAGACACTTAAATGGCAACATCGCATAATCCAACGTGTTTGACGCGCGGCAATCACGAAGGGTCGCCCGAAATAACAGTGCTTGTCTGAAGTTATCCGCAATTAGTTTTGCCGTAGTAAATTTTATTAAAAAACTGGTGTCAAGCAGTTGGGATTGTAAATGTATTGTATTCGTGATTATTGTCCTTATTGATTTCGATATTTTTGCATAAGAACATAAGGGTAAATTGCCCATAAAAATGTAATACCAAAATAAATCGTAATTCAAACATAATTCAATAAAATTGTGTTATCATTTGAATTCAGATACCGTTAAAACAAGGTTTCTACTCAACCTTTTTCTCTACTACTTCACTGAAAATAAACGGCTGGAAAATCGGTAAAAACTTTCTGAAAATTCTATTCACTTACAATTACACTTCTGGACACATCTATTGGCCCACCTTGTATTTTCAGTTTCGTTTGGTCCTAGCTAAAATTTTATATTAGGTCGAGCAAAAAGTTTTTATGCAGTTTTGAACCTGGCACATTCACAATTTCATTCAATAGTCTTTTTTTGAATTTCGAACACAGAATTTAAAGAAACAAAAGACAATTTGGAGCTTGTTTATTGATATCAAACAATCGAATACTAAGAAAACTTGGTTTTATTGGTTTACTTGGATTTAATTCTTGAAAAAGTGATTGATATCTTTGGTTTTGCAACAAACATTACTTATTCTTAACATTAAGGTGAGGTTCTATCAATAATCTATGGATACTTCACCTGAAGTCGCCGCCCAAGCTGTGGCACTTATTCAGACCGGACACAGCCAAAGAAACGTGAGTGCTCAACTTAATTTAAGTCGATCTGCGGTCCGAAATGTTTATCGGAGGTACCTAGAGACTGGCGGCTTTGTTCGTCGCCAAGGAAGGCCACGATCTCGGGTCACAACTGAAAGGCAGGATCGATTCATCGTGACGACCAGCTTGAGAAATCGTCACCTTACCTCCATTGAGATACAAAACCAACTTCGCGACTTCCACGGAGTATCTGTGAGCGCTCGAACTGTTCGGAGAAAGTTAAAAGAACGCGATATGGTACCACACAAGCCAGCTAATGGGCCCAAACTAACGCGAGCCCACCCGAACAGCGCGCCTTCATTTCGCACGCAGTCATTTAAATTGGACACAGCAAGATTGGAGCCGTGTACTCTTTTCTGATGAGTCTAAAATTGTGTTACATGGCAATGATGGAAGGAAGAAGGTCTACCGACGTAAGGGAGAGCGTTTCGCACAATGCTGCTTTGAAGAGAGGGTTGCTTATGGCGGTGGCTCATGGACTGTCTGGGGCGGTATATCCGCGAGCGGCAAATCTCAACTTGAGGTTGTTACAGGACCACGGCTGCCAATATTAAATGCTGAAAGGTACATTCGTGAGTGCTTAGAACCTCACGTGATACCATACGCGGACTATGTGGGCCCAAATTTCCTTTTTATGCATGATAATGCAAGAGCCCATGCGGCCGGCATTGTCAGGGAATATCTTCGGGATGTGAACATCACAGTTATGGACTGGCCAGTCAGAAGCCCAGACATGAACCCCATTGAGCACATGTGGGACGAGCTAAAAAGACGTGTTAGGGCTCGTCAGCCAGTTGCCCAGACGATGCAGGAGTTGAAAACTGCCATAGAAGAGGAATGGGAGATGATCCCTCAAAATTTCATAGAGCGGTTGATAAACTCTATGCCTAATCGTATGAGAGCTGTGGTAGATGCCCACGGAAGCAACACGCGTTATTAAATTAAACCTTTATTTGATAAAACATGTTTTTTATTCAAAAATCAATTGCCTTTAACAAGGCGCATATCTGACTTGTTAGGCGTAGCTCCATGTCGTATGGTATTCTGAATTCAAATTTAAAACAATACGATCGAAAAAGATGGTAAAATGTATCAGGTTTAAAACTGCATCAACAGTTTTTGTTCAATCTAGCAATCATATTTCGGTAGGGGCCATCGAAACCTAAACTCTAAGGTGGGCCAATAGATGTGTCCAGAAGTGTATATCCCGTGAAGTATTTTGGATGAAATGGTTAGAGCAGGAACATAACGGCAGCGGAATAAATTGTGTTTGAATTACGAACGATACAATATTTTGGTATTACGTTTGTATCGGAAATAGGGTATTACACCTTTTTTGAAAACTGTTTTAAATAAATTGATCTTAATGAACCAGTAGAATTTTTATTTCAGTTTTATAAAACCGAAAAATGCCTTAAATACTATTTTTAATTTTCGCGCGGAAACGCTAGCCGCCATGATACTTCGGCTCGTGAAGTCGTGACGTCACTTCGTTAGTAAACAATACAACTGCAAAAGACCAAGTAACGTCAAGTAACTATCGGAGTGACATCACGTCGGAATGCAATATGGCGGATGGCGTTTTAGACATTTAAAAAACAGATTAAAAAAGACGATTTTTGAAATTGAGTTATAAAATTTACATTGCATTTTTATAAATTAATACTAACGTTTCCCGTTTACTTTTAAAAAAATCTAACATAAACATGAATTTTAATTTTTTTCTTACATAGTGTAAAATACCCTATTCGGTCAGCCGAACTTTTCATTTTAATAATTAATTAATTTATATTTTTTTACGCGCGCTGTGATTTCGGGGGCAGTTACTGTGCCCGCTCTTTTGTAGCAAAATACGTTCCATTTATTTAGAATTCGAATACTGCGCAGTCTGAGTTCTGATCATAGTTCAAGTCAGGCGTTCTGGTCGCGCTGCGTCAGATGTCGAGGAAAAAGGGTCAGCAACGCGCGAGCGATATCTCTGGTGTTGCAAATATCCATAGGCTATATATAGTAACTGCTTACCATCAGACGAACCGTTACGTAAGCCGCTAGTTTGCCACCTCAGGTATACAAAACAATAGATTTACGCACGAAAACTCGCTTCGTGTGTGTATGCAATTAATATTAGTTTTGTATTTGCAGGAAATAGTAACGTTGGCAGGGTACGCGACGCGAGTGTCGGACATGCTGGTGGTGTTCGGCGAAGTGGCGCGCGGCCAGTGCGTGCGCTCCGTGCACGTGCACGCGCCGCACGCCGCCTTCCAGGTCACCTTCAGGGACAACCGACCTGTACCAGAAGGTACCTAACTCATCATAGTGTACAGCACGAGTGTCGGACATGCTGGTGCTGTTGGTGAAGTGGCGCGCGGCCAGTGCGTGCGCTCCGTGCACGTGCACGCGCCGCACGCCGCCTTCCAGGTCACCTTCAGGGACAACCGACCTGTACCAGAAGGTACCTAACTCATCATAGTGTACCTACAGCACGAGTGTCGGACATGCTGGTGCTGTTGGTGAAGTGGCGCGCGGCCAGTGCGTGCGCTCCGTGCACGTGCACGCGCCGCACGCCGCCTTCCAGGTCACCTTCAGGGACAACCGACCTGTACCAGAAGGTACCTAACTCATCATAGTGTACCTACAGCACGAGTGTCGGACATGCTGGTGCTGTTGGTGAAGTGGCGCGCGGCCAGTGCGTGCGCACCGTGCACGTGCACGCGCCGCACGCCGCCTTCCAGGTCACCTTCAGGGACAACCGACCTGTACCAGAAGGTACCTAACTCATCATAGTGTACCTACAGCACGAGTGTCGGACATGCTGGTGCTGTTGGTGAAGTGGCGCGCGGCCAGTGCGTGTGCTCCGTGCACGTGCACGCGCCGCACGCCGCCTTCCAGGTCACCTTCAGGGACAACCGACCTGTACCAGAAGGTACCTAACTCATCATAGTGTACCTACAGCACGAGTGTCGGACATGCTGGTGCTGTTGGTGAAGTGGCGCGCGGCCAGTGCGTGCGCTCCGTGCACGTGCACGCGCCGCACGCCGCCTTCCAGGTCACCTTCAGGGACAACCGACCTGTACCAGAAGGTACCTAACTCATCATAGTGTACCTACAGCACGAGTGTCGGACATGCTGGTGCTGTTGGTGAAGTGGCGCGCGGCCAGTGCGTGCGCTCCGTGCACGTGCACGCGCCGCACGCCGCCTTCCAGGTCACCTTCAGGGACAACCGACCTGTACCAGAAGGTACCTAACTCATCATAGTGTACCTACAGCACGAGTGTCGGACATGCTGGTGCTGTTGGTGAAGTGGCGCGCGGCCAGTGCGTGCGCTCCGTGCACGTGCACGCGCCGCACGCCGCCTTCCAGGTCACCTTCAGGGACAACCGACCTGTACCAGAAGGTACCTAACTCATCATAGTGTACCTACAGCACGAGTGTCGGACATGCTGGTGCTGTTGGTGAAGTGGCGCGCGGCCAGTGCGTGCGCTCCGTGCACGTGCACGCGCCGCACGCCGCCTTCCAGGTCACCTTCAGGGACAACCGACCTGTACCAGAAGGTACCTAACTCATCATAGTGTACCTACAGCACGAGTGTCGGACATGCTGGTGCTGTTGGTGAAGTGGCGCGCGGCCAGTGCGTGCGCACCGTGCACGTGCACGCGCCGCACGCCGCCTTCCAGGTCACCTTCAGGGACAACCGACCTGTACCAGAAGGTACCTAACTCATCATAGTGTACCTACAGCACGAGTGTCGGACATGCTGGTGCTGTTGATGAAGTGGCTGTTGGTGAAAACGGAAAATTAGCTTGATAGTAATCAAATAAAAAGGGTGTGTCATAGGGACAGTTGGTCAGTATGACGTGTAGAATTTCCATTCAAAGGGATTATATCAAGTGGGAGAGCCATGCTTCGGCACGAATGGGCCGGCTCGACCGGAGTGATGAAAACCGGCGTAAAACAACGCTTGCGTTGTGTTTCGCCGAGTGAGTGAGGTTACCGGAGGCCCAAACCCTTTTAAAAAGCGGGCAACGCACTCATATCCATAAAACATATATATAGGTGATTAAATACGGTGTATATATGTTCAGGCAAGGTGATGTACACGTCGGACCTGAGCATCCGGCTGCGCAGCGTGCCCATCGTGACGCCGGCCTGCGACGTGGTGGCGGGCGGGGTGTCGCTGCACATCGCGCCCGGCACGCACCTGCTCATCGTGGGGCCCAACGGCTGCGGCAAGTCCAGGTCACACATCACACAGACAACACGGAATAACATTACATAACATAACATAACATAACATACCATCACGCATGTATTCCCCGAAGGGTTAGGCAGAGGCGTACCAATGTGTACACACACAGTTCCCATATAACTTGGCCCTCCAGTCTGGTGTATACCCTGAGCAGATGAAAATCTCGCGAGTCATCCCCATCCCTAAAACGAGTGACAAAAGAGCTGTTGAGGAGCACAGGCCCATCGCTATCCTGCCTACCGTTGCCAAGACTTTTGAGCATATACTCCACGCACTTATCTACAAGAGGATTGATATGCTACTCTCGGATGCCCAGCACGGTTTTCGCCCAGGTCGCTCCGTAAACACAAACCTGCTGATTCACACAGACTATGTATCCAGCGGTTTGGATATCGGCAGGCAGGTCGATGTCCTCTATTTTGACTTTCGTAAAGCGTTTGACAAAGTCGATAACGATATACTCCTGTCAAAGCTAGGAGCCATGGGATTCTCGTCTAGTTACCTTAAGTTTTTCTCTGACTACCTACGGGATCGCAAACAGTTCGTCAGACATGGCTGCTTTGAGTCCAAACCATATAACACCCGCTCTGGTGTGAGTCAGGGATCCGTGTTAGGGCCGCTCTTATTTCTGATTATGATCAACGACCTTGTCAATAAGGTTATGTTTGCAAATTGCTTGCTATATGCTGACCTTAAACTGGTGGCTCACATCAGAACGAGTGAGGACTGCAAACTCCTCCAAAGGGATATAGATGCTATTTACGAGTGGAGTTTAGTAAATAAACTGTTTTTTAACACAAGCAAGTGCTACATCATGACATTCGGTCGGGGATTACGACCAATCTCTTATGTCTACAGCTTAGGTGGTGAAAAAATAACTCGAGTCACCAATGTAAGGGACCTGGGAGTGACCTTCGACCGTTGTCTAACATTCAGAGATCACATTTCCATTCTTGCAAAAGAGTCCTTCAAGCGCCTAGGATTTGTTTTACGAAACGCCCGTGATTTTCATAACCCGTATGTTATAACATTACTGTATAACACCTTAGTTCGTAGTAAGCTGGAGACTAGTAGCTGTGTCTGGCATCCCTATACCGCGGCTCAAACACTAATGCTCGAGAAAGTGCAGAAGACTTTTCTGAGGTATCTGTTTAAAAGAACATACGGTTTTCTACCCCTACATGTACCCTACCAACTACATCCTAGGGACTCTGGGTTTCAATTCATTGGAGGTAAGAACTTCTTACCTCCAATGAATTGAAACCCAGAGGCTACCGCGAGCTGATCGCGGTAGCCTGTAAGACCTTTAATGGTCGTATCGACTGCTCCAAGCTCCATAACCTTTTCTGTCGACTATTTGTGCCCGACAAATACATCAGTCGCCGGCAAAGTCGTCGGCACAATCTGTTCGCGCTGCTGCCTTGTAGAACTGTCGCCAGATCTGAGTCGCCGGTATGTCGCACTTTAAGGATGCTCAATGCCCTCTTGACGGCCAACTCTGAATGCTATGTGTTTGCGGACGAATGGAGTAAAATAATGCGAGTATGTTTGATGTTCTGTGAGAAACAGTACGCGAGGGTGTCCACTGTTCCATATTAGTACGTAGCGAATAATAGTCTGTTATAGAAAATTTGCTACATTGTATAGTTTTTTGTATATATTGTGATTCTTTCTAAGTTAATTAATGTAATTGGTGTTGTACCGTGTTAATTAACTATAAATAAATAAATAACAGGGGGCGAGACTATTGCCATTAAGCGGGCACAAATTCCAAACTCCGAGCTGCTACTGAGAATTTCATAGAAACACCCAATAACCCTTTCTCGACCTGGGAATCGAACCCAGGACCTCTAGCGTAGCAGTCGCGCTCAGGACCACTTGGCTAATGAGACAGTTTGCTCCAAAAACTTCCCAAAAAAAACAAAAGTTAATTAATAATAAACTCTATTACTCTATGTGGTGGAGGTGGGGTGAGATGTCTGTGTGTTTGTGTACGTGTGTGTGTGTTACCTTGTTTATGATGCCATGCCTTGTTTTTCAGTTTCCTCATAAGACAGGAATTTAAGCCAATCAGTCACGTCTATCCTCAGTAGGTTTTTAGGGAAATTTCACTTTAAACGGAGTCTGGGATCAGTCCGGGGGGTGTAGGATTGTTCCCACTAAAACCACCCCCGGTGGCCACCATCAGCACACGGCGGAGGGCACTTTCCTCTATTAATGTTTGCTCTATATTGTAAAATTAAAAAAAAACTGTAAAGCCTGTCTTAATGCTATATGGCAGTCTCTACCAGTCAACCTTGGGATCAAGTAGAGAAACATGTATAAATAGCATAATGTAGGTAGGTATATGAAGAAAAGAAATATTAACGATTATTATCAGTTGTTTGTCATGTACTGCCTCGTTAGTCTAGTGGTCCCTAGTGCGACTTCTACGCTAGAGGTCTTGGGTTCGATTCCCAGGTTGAACAGTGTTATTGGGATTTTCTATGAAATTCTCAGTAGCAGCTTGGAGTTTGGAATTTGTGCCCGGTTAATGGCAATAGGTTCGCCCCCTATTACAAGGGACCTAAACATACCGGCGAACTGTGGGTGAACCTTAGTACACCTCTGCCTAACCCTTCGGGAAATACAGGCGTGATGGTATGTTAGGTATGTATTGTAACTTTTGCCCTCGGCTTTGCTCACTTGAAGCTATATTAGGATTAGAAATGGATCTAACCAACAGTGATGATCTCTTCCTTGTATGAGATAATAAAACAGATCAAAATAACAACAGATCTTTTTATCGTACTTGTCATGTAGGTACATACAAAAAAAATTTAACCGACTTAAAAGGAGGTTTTCAATCCGACTGATACGTTTTAACGAGAGAAAGACTCACCTATTTGATCTCTCTCTTTTGTTTCTTTTTTGTATAGGATAGGGGGGCAAACTGGCAGACGAATCACCTGAAGGTAAGCGATAACCGCCGCACATAGACACCCGCAACACCAGCGGAGTCACAAGTGCGTTGCCCGCCTTTTAAAAGGGTTTGGGCCTCCGGTAACCTCACTCACCCAGCGAAACAACGCAAGCGTTGTTTCACGCCGGTTTTCTGTGAGGCCGTGGTATCACTCCGGTCGAGCCGGCCCATTCGTGCCGAAGCATGGCTCTCCCATGTTAAAAAGATTTTCACCCGTTTTTAAGTTTGAACTTATACTTTCTAAGAGTAATATCTAAATTATGGTATGTTATTTATCTTCTATATATTTATATATATAAAAGAAAGTCGTGTTAGTTACACTATTTATAACTGAAGAACGGCTGAACCGACTTGGCTCAAAATTGGTGGAGAGGTAGCTTAGAATCAGGAGACGGACATAGGATACTTTAGAACTAGAAGACGGACATAGGATACTTTAGAACTAGGAGACGGACATAGGATACTTTTTATCCCGTTCCCATGGGATGTCATGACAGACCGAACTCCACGGGGGCGAAGCCGCGGGCAGAAGCTAGTAATATTATAAAGGGGAGAGATTTGTATGTATATAACGAATAAACTCAAAAACTACTGGGCCGATTTCAAAATAACTTTCACCATTTGAATGCTACATTAGTCCAGATTAACATAGGCTATAGAATGTTTTGGAAAAAGTTAGGAATTTCTCCACCCGTGCGAAGCCGGGGCGGGCCGCTAGTGTTTTATTATATGAACCATGAAAACTCACTGTATAAATGTATTGTTGGCAGTTTGTTCCGCATAATCTCTGGCCTATGGCCGGTGTTTGGCGGCGAGCTACATGTACCACGGCCGTGCTCGTGCGCATACTGCGCTGACGAGACCAACCTCGCTGATAATGGCTTCTGCACCTCGCGACCCATCATGTTCTACATACCACAGAGGTAAGTTATACATGGAGTTATCTGAAAGAAAAAGAGACATGATAATCAGAAATAATTGATGTTTAATTTGGTGTGTGTTGGTAAATGTTGAATTGTGGACAGGTTTCTTATGCGCGTTTTCCTGATATATTGGAAGCCTTAAAAAGAAGATATTTTTAATAAATTTTTAATTGTTTACTCTTTAGAATGTGTTAGACATTAAAAAAAAATATATTAAGTTGTTATTTAGTGAAGGAAAAATTCGACTCGCAGGCAGGATTCGAACCTGCGTCTTCTGGCTAGGTACACCAGACGCTATGACCACTAAGCCACCGCGAGTCCCACCTGCCATGTCGAAATTTTTCCTTCACTAAATAACTTTATAAAATTAGCATACAAAATGCAAAAAATCACAAAAACTTAGTTATTAGGTATGGTAGCATCGTACGACGTAGAACTAACCGTAAGGTAAGTCATGTCGGTTGAGAGGCAAAAGTAACTTGCTTTTCAATAGATGTTACTGACGTCACCTTTAAGACGTAATTTCAGAATGTGAAGGTAAATTTCGACATGGCAGGTGGGACTCGCGGTGGCTTAGTGGTCATAGCGTCTGGCGTACCTAGCCAGAAGACGCAGGTTCGAATCCTGCCTGCGAGTCGAATTTTTCCTTCACTAAATAACTTTATAAAATTAGCATACAAAATGCAAAAAATTACAAAAATATTAAGTTGTCTTTTTGTGTGTTTATTTGCATTTTTCATACGAAGATTATAAAGATCTTCGTATGAAATGTATTCGTATGTTTCGTGTCGAAAAAATTCGACTTCGAAACGACACCTTTCAGTTTAGAATGTGAACTTCATAGAACAAACAAAAGAAAAATGTTGTACAAAGGCGGACTTAATGCTATTAGGCATTCTCTCCCAGTCAACCTTAGGGTGATGCAGAGACAATCTTGGTAGTAGGTGCACAAATAGGGTAATTAAAAGTAAAAACAAAAGATATATTATACCTAAAAATAGGTAGACCCCTACACATTGCTCGTACTCTTTTTAAAAAAAACTTGTGTTGTCAGGCCGTACATGTCGATGGGCTCGCTGATAGACCAGGTGACGTATCCGTCGCGCGTGGCGGAGGGCGACGCCCGTGCGGAGCGCCGCGCCGCGCGCATCCTGCAGCTGGTGCGGCTGGGCGCGTGCGCCGCGCGGCACGGGGGGCTGCGGGCTGTGCGCGACTGGCGCGCCACGCTCTCCGGCGGGGAGAAGCAGAGGATGGCCATGGCCAGGATGTTCTACCACAGGTACGGCACCACTTCGTCCTTCTCCTCTTTGCTGACATGGTCTTTAGAATAACACGATTTTTGACGTGGGAGAGCCATGCTTCGGCACGAATGGGCCGGCTCGACCGGAGTGATACCGCCTCTTTGCTTTGCGGCAAGAAAGATGCTCAACCTTAAGTTTTTTGATAATTAACCAGTACTTAAAACATAACTTGTAGTTGTCTTGCATTAGGTGTCCCTTCAGTATTTTTGGTTTAAAGTCTGTCACTAACCGTGAAAACCTATAATTGGCTTTATGACACATGTTGTTTTTCTTTTTTATTCCATTTTATAGCTGTTGGTTTTCCAAAATAAAATAAATAAATAAATAAAAACTGGCGTGGAACAACGCTTGCGTTATGTTTCGCCGATATTGAATCAATGAAAAATTTAACTTTAATTTATTATTTTGATGCAATGACCCAAAAATGGTTCCCAGGTGCATACATTTCTTAATGTGAATCACAAATGATACATTAAAAGCGTTGTTTATTAAGCTTTTAAGCTCTCCAGTTCAGAAATCTCGATGTCCACGACCCTGACACTGCTGATAGTGCAGGTATTTACGTTTGTTTACCGTTTCTGCGTATGCGCATGTTTCTGACTAAGTTGGGAATTAAAAGCAGTCATGAGATGATCACGCGGGTTACATTGTAAACAGTCATTAATATGAATGTTTTACACGAAGTAATATAAAAATAGTATAAGTAGTCACATTAAAAGACAATTATAATGTACATTAAAACTGTAATGGGTTAATTATACCTATTATAACGTAATTTGCTTGGCGTGAATGTGTATCCGCCGAAGGGTTAGACAAATGCACTGATAAGTAATATTTACCTCAGCCCACAGATACATACATACATACATACATACACACGCCTTTCTCCCACAGGCACAGAAACTATAGACCGCCACTTGCTACGATTCTTGCATATATCTTTTGCTTCTGCCACATTTATACATCTTAATAAATAATATAATAATAAATATTCTGGGACATTTTTACACAGCACCATCTAGTCCCAAACTAAGCAGAGCTTGTACTATGGGTGCTAGACAATGGATATAATACTTATATACTTATTTTTTTTGTAAATACATACTTATAATACATAAGAAACACCCAGACGAACACAAACACTTATATTCATCACATAAATGTTTGTGTTCTGTGGGAACCGAACCCACGACCTCATGATCAGCAGTCCGGTACTCGAACCACTAAACCACAGAGGTCGTCGAAATCTAGTCATACATACGCGCCGGTTGCGAGTACTACGCACCTGACTTCTTGAAGGACCTCGCCAATGAGATCGGCGTATGTCCTTCTAGGACGATCCACCCACAGATTGCCGGTATATTTTGGGTTCCATGTAATAGGGGACGAGCTTATAGCTATTAACCGAGCACAAATCCGAGGGCTCTATTCAGAATTTTATAGAAGAATCCGATAAAACTTCGATAATAGACGAGATTTAATGTGGGAGAGCCATGCTTCGTTAACGTGGGAGAGCCATGCTTCGGCACGAATAGGCCGGCTCGACCGGAGTGATACCACGGCCTCATAGAAAACCGGCGTGAAACAACGCTTGCGTTGTGTTTCGCCGAGGAGGTTACCGGAGGCCCAAACCCTTTTAAAAGGCGGGCAACGCACTTGTGACTCCTCTGGTGTTGTGGGTGTCGCTTACCACAGGTGATCCGACTGCTCGTTTTCTCCGCTATCCCATAAAAAAAATAGAACTCGGGACCTCCATTGTAGCATTCGTCATGTCGGTGAGAGATTTAGAGAAGGAGTGATTCATGACAATTCATGGAAGGTTTTAAGCTATGATTCTTAAGAACAGGGCACCGTGGGAGTAACCGCGGGCGGTTCGGTAGTTTAAAAATTAATAAGTAATACGTTTTTCGATTCGTCGCGCCCGTATACTGTAGCGCAAGCACGAAAACATTCGAAAACGTATTCGTATCGAAATCGAGAATAATTTGTATGAAAAGGAGGTTAATGAACGTAGATGAAGCGAAAGTGGTGTGCCAGGATAGTAGCAAGTGTAGTCTTTGCCCACCCCAATGGTCGACAGATGTGAAAATATGTATTTAAGGGCCACTTGCACCAACTTCTGAAATGTGTTTAAATTGTATTTAAACACAATTTTCTATTGTCATTTTGTATTTAAATTCAATTTAAACATATTTCAGAAGTTGGTGCAAGTGGCTCTTAATATGAGATTTCTAGCAGAAAAAAACTCATTCGTTTACGATTTTGAATTCGATAGTTCTTCGTGCTTAGACTACTGTAGCCCAACCACAAAGCACTATCGAATTCGTATCGTAAACGTATCGAGTTTTTCTCTGCTACAAATCTACATATTTTCACGCCTGTCTCCCATTGGGGTAGGCAGAGATTAGATAGATTTACACTTGCTACGATCTTGGCACACCATTTTCGCTTCATCTACGTTCATAACCTCCTTTTCATACAAATTATTCTCGATTTCGATACGAATACGTTTTCGCAAGTTGTTCGTGTTTGGGCTTCTTTAATTCAAGAGCTCAGCTCTTGTCGGTGCAGCAGACGCCACTGTTCTCTATCTTCTGCTTTCCGTTTTACCTCTTGATACGACTCGATCGCAATCCTTTCCTTCACTTGTTCCACAAAACTTCGTCTAGGTCTACCCCTTCCTCGTTTTCCTTCAATTTTACCTTCTAGTATAGTTCTGAAGAAGTCGTCATGTCGTATCAAGTGGCCAAACATCTTTCCCCTTCTATTATCTATGGTTCTTAACAACTGTCTTTTCTCTCCTACAATACTAATACTTCCTCATTAGTTTTCATTTTCGTCCAACTGATCTTCTCCATCCTCCTCCAGCACCACATTTCAAATGCCTCTAACCTTTCTCTGTCCCTTTGGGTCATGGTCCAGGTTTCACAGCCATACAATGCTATACTCCAGTCATAGGTCTTTATCAGTCTTTTTCTAATACTGGTTTTATCTTCGTTGTAAATAGTTGTTGTTGTTGTTGTTGTGTTTGGACTACTGTTAAATAATAACGTTTCGTCCCCAGGCCTGTATACGCGTTGCTGGACGAATGCACGAGCGCTGTGTCCATGGAGACGGAGGTGGTCATGTACGAGGAGGCCGTCAAGGAGGGCATCACGCTGCTCTCCATCACGCACCGACCCAGCGTCTGGTCAGTATACCACCACAATACAAATAATAATAATACCTACCTATATGTACCTATCGCTTTTTTTGTCGATAAGTTTTGTATTTTTCTAAGGAGATGGCACTGGCTCCTGTAATACAGTTTATACTAGCTCAGGAGCCAGAGTTATAAACTAATTATGTAACATATTTATGTCAATATATATTTTTTAAAATAATAATAATACTAGGTATAGTTCGCGCAAAATAACTTGATCCAAAACTAACGTAGAGGGGGAAAGTTGGCGCAGTGTATTTGCGTGCAAAATGTACTAAAAAATGACTACTGCGCATCCACCATTTTGGTTCTAGTTATTTTGCGACAACTGTACACGTAACCCCGACTGTTGGTCATCTATACTAATATATAAAGCTGAAGAGTTTGTTTGTTTGTTTGTTTACTTGAACGCGCTAATCTCAGGAACTACTGGTCCGATTTGAAAATTAGTTATTGTTAGATATTATTGTTAGATAGCCTGTTTATTGAGGAAGGCTATAGGCTATAAATCATCACGCTAAGACTAAGTAACTATTCTACGCGGACGAAGTTCATCATATAAAATTTCAATCAACTATAAATTGATTAAAAAGTAATTTAATATTATTATATTCTTAGCATGAAAAATGCAAAAAAATAATAAAAGGGTAAAAAAAAATTCAATTCCAATTGATCAAAAAATTAATTCAATTGCAATTGATCAAAAAAATTATTCAATTGCAATTGATTACAAAACTAATTACAATCCAATTGATTACAAAACTAATTACAATCCAATTGATTTAAAAAAATAATCCAATTACAATTTAATTTTTTGCAATTATTATTATTAAATTAAATCGTTATACTCACAGGAAATACCATACACATGTGCTGGAGTTCGATGGTGCTGGCAACTGGTCATACCGGCCGCTGGACAAGGATGCCCCGGCCGTCACTAGCATCGTCAGCGTGCCCAGCCTGCCCGCGCCTGCGCCTGCGCCGCCTTCTGACGCGCCGCCCGCCACAGAACAGCACTGATATGCTGAGGGACATTAAAGTGATTTGATAAGTGAATTTGGTGATTTTTTAACACGATTTTTAGATAATTCGAGCCGATTCTCATTCCATAATTGTCTAGAGGTGAATATGGCAATTTTTAAAATCATAATACGATTTATATTGGTACGGAATTGTACAGGTTTTAAATATGAATTGATTTAGATAGATATTTTAGCAGCCAAGGTACATTATTCTAAATTTTAGATTAATTATTATAAATGTGGTCTGGGTGCCAAAATGGCTACATTCAATTCCACTAATAATATTAACCCGTAGATTTCTTTAGCAATTTTATTGTAACATTCATAAATCATAGTAAGTATGATCTTCAAAAATGCCGATTTTAATCCCCTGGAAATCTCAAAAATACACTTTTTAATGAGAAATACCAGGTAAATTCTTCTAATTCCTACCATCAAACTATTTTCACTCACACACAGACTCAAAGACTCAGACCTTATTATAAAGCTCATGGAAGAGCTGTTTGAAGAACTGGGAGAGGATGAGGAATAGGTATCTAGGGGAAACACAAAAGATCCCATTGAGTCGAAGTGCACTGAGGCCTCGCTGCCCCACACAAGATAATATAACAAAAGACAGACAGTAGAAAGCTGATAGATATAATAACTAAGTCTGGTATCGAGTTCTCACCTCTGACATTCTGAAATCAAGGGCGTATAAATACGGATACAATAATTATAAATTAAAAATGTATCATTGAGGTTTGCATCAGAAAAATATTAATTAAAGTTGGACCGAACAAAATGAGATTACAATGACGAAAATAACTGTTTCCTTGCTAATTAAAGCGTCTTAATCAATACCAACTAAATATTGTAAACACCAGTTACTGTAATTAGTTTTAATTAGATAATATAATTATTAATTCCTATAAATACTGTAAAGTAATTCTTATTGAGAACTATGGATAAAAATGTAATTGATACATGTTTTAGAAAAATAAACCTTAACCCAATCGTACACAGTTCAATTTCTATTGTAAATCGTTTTGAAGATTTCAATAATATTTGTCATTCTAAAATAGACTTTCTCGCCATACTTTTAAAGTTGATATTTGTTTAGTGATATTTATTTTCGATTTGTCCATTATATTAAATTACCTATAGCAATTGTGTGGTCAAATAATCTATCGAAGAAGAAATCTCGTCATAACCATATTCTCAATAAGCATAACTTTAAATAAATCAATATTTTATAATATTTTATTGAGAGATTATCATCATGGCTGTTAGATATTATTTTTATTTTTGAATTATTTTGTATTATAAAACTATAACATATCGAAATTATAAGGACATTATTTTTTGTGTATTTATTTTGATTTATGTCGAATGTGTATAATTATTGTAAATATGATAGTATTACTATTACGGAGGTAATTAAGGGAGATAGAGGAGAAATAAAGTGGGTTTTATATGAAATTATACATGAATTTTATTTATTGGAACGACAATTTTGTTATATAAAACATAATTAATTCCTACATCGGAACTGATTATATTTAGATAATTTTATATTAGCGTCGTAAATATACATTTTTTTTAATAGGTATGTAGGTACCTACTACAATTTGCTTTCTGATCAAAACTACCTGTTATCGGATTCTGGAGACAAAATTACTAAACTGGAAGTGGTTTTCACTACTATCACTCCGGTCGAGCCGGCCCATTCGTGCTGAAGCATGGCTCTCCAACGATCAAAAAATCTACAAAACAACTAAACTTTTTGTTTTTTCAAACGTATCGCAATAACAATCGAGCTGGTTTTTTTTATCGGATAGGGGAGCAAACGAGCATACGGACACCTGATGGTAAGCGATAACCGCCGCCCATAGACACCCGCAACACCTCGACTGCCTTATAAAAGGGTTTGGGCCTCCGGTAACCTCATTTACTCGGCGAAACACAACGCAAGCGTTGTTTCACGCAGGTTTTCTGTGAGACCGTGGTATCACTCCGGTCGAGCCAGCCCATTCGTGCCGAAGCATGGCTCTCCCACGTTTAAAAATATAATGTTGTACAGCTGTTTTACAGGTGTGTAAAACAGCGTATTAAACAATCCAAATTCAGCAAGAATGGCATGAGTAACTGCGGTGCCCCTGACACTCCATTTGTGAGTTATCTATGGTTACAACATAATGATTGCGAACGTAATTTGTAAAGTAACGAAGAAACAAAAGGGCAATTCGCTGCCCAAATATTTACTATCGTCACGAGTAATTTACGTGATACGACAAAGATAACACCCTCTTATTTACAGATTTCCGGATTTCTCCAGTTTTTAAATGATCGAGTCATTTAGGCACACACCAGTTCTTACTATAAATACCTACTTTGTTGTAATAGTAATTTATTTATTTCATAAGGCAATTACAACAGGTATCAGTCAGAACATGTAATTAGTTTTAAAGCCTTCATTTTGTGAGCCTATGGCGAGATTATATTTATATTACATAAGTAGTTATTTACTTGGTGAATCTACATAAGCACATCCTATAAAAGATTCAAGTAGAGTGAAAAAAAATTCAAGTTTTTTTTATGGGATACGTGGGCAAACGAGCAGACGGATCACCTGATGGTAAGCGATTACCCCTGCCCAAGGTCACGCGCAACACCAGAGGAGTCGCAAGTGTCTTGCCCGCCTTTTAAATGCTTTGGGCCTCCCAGTATCCTCACTCACTCGATGAAACACAACGAGTTGTTTCATGGCGGTTTTTATGAGGCTGTTCACGCGCATCGTTATGTGTGCGTATCCGAATAGCGAAGCGACGAGTACGAAGCTGGCTACGGACGTCGACCAATGGGAGGCCTCCCCCGCCGCCGGCACTCGCAACAACTTCATTCGATGACACTAGCAAATTCATAAATTCATACGACTAACTAATCCGTTCAAAAATCTCGTTAAAATGTTCATGTATTTATCTCTTATTCAAGAATAAACATTTTTTTTCGTTACAATTATAATAAATTCGTTCATTGAATTGGTATACGTTCCTGCCTGACCTGCTTCAAACGTCTAAAACACCTACAACGCGCATCACAGCGCAAACATTGGACCTTCGAGCACAGATCGTCAGAAAACCGTCTCCACACAGAAGACGGAAGTCAATAGCCACATCAAGGATCAGCAGAATCACCATTCAAATTTGTCCGTGTCATTGTACCTGCTCGTCGCTGGTGGTGTGAACCGTGAGTAATTTCTGTTTCTTATAGGCCTTCGAAATGAGCGAGTATGAGGACAGTGAAACTGGAAATAGATTAAATTTAAATGATCTTAAAAAGCAAAGGGGTTCTCTCAAGGGTAGATTAACGGCTTTTGAAAAATATTTGTCAAAGTATGAGAATGTTAGCTTATCTGAAAGGCAATATACAGAACTTCAATTACGTGTTGAAGCTACAACTAGTTTGTATAATTCTTTTAACAAAGTACAAGATAAGATAGAACAGTTTTTAGATGATGCTGAAATTGGCAAACAAATTGAGTATAGAGAATTGTTTGAGGATCAGTATTTCAATTTAATATCTAGAGCAAAATGTTTAATTGGAGATGCTAAAGTTGTGTGTGATAACAGTGCTAACTCTCAATCGTCAAATTCACGAACAGCGTCAATAAAATTGCCAGAAATTAAGCTCCCATCCTTTGACGGCTCATATGATAAGTGGCTTGAGTATAGGAACTCATATTTATCTATGATCCATAAGCGTAGTGATTTAGACACAATACAGAAATTTCATTATTTGAAATCCTCACTTAGTGGCACAGCGTTGCAAGTCATTAGTGCACTTGAGTTTACAGCCGTTAATTATACCCACGCATGGGAATTATTAGAAAACAGGTACCATAATAATCGTTTATTGATACATAATCATGTTAAATCGTTGTTTACTGCACAATCATTGAACAAAGAATCACCGTTGCAAATTCGAAAATTGATTGATGTTGTTTTGCGTAATTTACGTGCACTAAAATCATTGGATGAGCCCACTGAATACTGGGACACCCTTGTTATTTACATTATAGTGTCAAAGCTAGATTCCTGTACAGAACGCGAATGGGAAAATTATAAGGGTTCTTTGTCCATTGATTCGCATAAGGAAAAAATTAAATTAGATAATTTACTCACTTTCCTCCGCAATCGTGCCGATATGTTAGATATGATTCATAGCAATAATTCCCGTATTACACAAAACCAAAAGCCAAACAATTCATCAGAACATAAAAGGCATGTTAATAACTCGCAAACTCATCAGACACACACTTTTGTGTCAACACGTAATAATAAAAATTATAATGTACGTCAATGTATATTGTGCGGTGGTCATCATGCGTTGTATTCGTGTTTTAATTTTCTTAATTTGTCAGTTCAAGACAGAATTAAGTTTATAAGTGACAAAAATTTATGCAATAATTGTTTGCGCGGAGGGCATGTAATTTCCGAATGTACATTCGGGCCTTGCAAACAATGCCAGAAAAAACATAATAGTTTGTTGCACATAGATAACCACAGTCATACGTTAGCATCGGCTCCGCCGGCAGCGAGTGCGCATCATTCACAGTTGATCGATAGGGAACCGGTTTCCGTAGTGTCATGTGCTACGAATTCTATTGAAAATATTTCTAATGAGTTGCTGGTCAACAGTATGTCTTATAAATCGTTACCACACGTTCTATTATCCACTGCCTTAATCGAAGTCATGGATAATAACTGCAAATATCATACAGCTCGTGCACTGTTAGATAACGGCAGTCAAAATAGTTTTATTACAGAAAAATTATGTAAGCGTTTAAACATAAAGGTAATACAGTCCACAATCCGTATTTCAGGCGTGGGACAATCAGTCTCACAGTCTAATAAATTCGTTAATATTAATATGCGTTCAAAATTAACTAATTTCGATGCGAAACTTCGATGTTTCGTTTTACCATGCATTACTTCAAAACTGCCTTCAGCAGTATACGATAAGCATTCGTTTGATGTACCTAACAACATTAATTTAGCTGATCCCACATTCAGTGTACCATCTGAAATCGACATATTGATAGGTGCAGATTTGTTTTGGGACTTATTAAATAATCAGCGATTTAGATTAGGTAATGGGCCTTATTTACAGGATTCCAAATTAGGCTGGTTACTTTCTGGTCCAATTTATACTAATAATTCTAGCGAAAATAATAGTAGTTGTAATTTTGTGCAGCTATCGAGCATTGAGACGCAATTACGTAAATTTTGGGAGCTAGAGGAAGTAACCGGGTCTGGATCCACTCTCACCGAAGACGACCGTGTCTGTGAGGAGTCGTTTATCCAAACCACGACGCGTGATAGTAGTGGAAGGTTTTCGGTGAGGATCCCATTGAAAGAATCCCCGGGCGTCCTCGGGAATTCTTACGAAAGGGCGAAATCTCGGTTTTTAACATTAGAACGTAAATTAGATCGTTCACCTACTTATAAAAAAATGTACTGCGACTTTATGAAAGAGTATCGGGACTTAGGTCATATGACTCTTGTGTCTGAATATGCGTCACCATACTATTTCCTCCCTCATCATGGAGTGTTCAGGGAACATAGCACTACTACGAAATTGCGTGTAGTATTTGACGCTAGTGCTGTTACCACTTCACACAAGTCATTCAATGATATTCAGTACATAGGGCCACCTCTGCAGAACGACATCTTTTCCATTCTACTTAGATTTCGACAGTACAAATACGTAGCCTGTGCTGACGTGGAAAAGATGTACAGGCAGATTGAAGTACATCCAGACCAACGCAATCTCCAACTAATATTATGGAGAGAAAATCCGAATGATGACTTAGGCGTTTATCAACTTAACACGGTCACATACGGGACCGCGTCTGCTCCGTATTTGAGTATGCGTTGTTTGCGTCAACTAGCACAAGAGACAGATGATAAAATAGTCGCTAGGGCTATCAACGAAGATTTCTTCGTCGATGATTTGATTCTAGGGGAAAATGATCCCGTAGTATTAGCTAATTTGTGTTCAAAAATTTCCCAAGCGTTAAGTTCAGGTTGTTTTAACTTACGTAAATGGATTTTCAATTTTGACGTAGCTTCCCAATTATTTAAAGAAATTGCAATTGGTAATAACTGTCAAAACAAAACATTGGGTCTAGGATGGCAGGTTGATAAAGACGAGCTTTATTTCACGTCTAATATTCAAAGCAAGTCAACAAATGCAACTAAACGTATTATTATGTCCGTTGTATCACAAATCTATGACCCATTAGGCTTGTTGTCCCCGGCTATAATTATAGCAAAATTAATGCTTCAAAAATTATGGCTTAATAAACTCGATTGGGACGACCCTGTTCCTCCCAACATAGAAAGTGAATGGAAAACATTTATTCAAACGTTGTCAAACTTAAATAACCTCCGAATTTCTCGTTATGTCATGAATAGTTGTACAGATAATCGAGAACTGCATATATTTACAGATGCGTCACAAGATGCATACGGTGCCTGTGCCTATATACGTACTTATAACGATAATGATACACATGCATGTGTAAGATTATTGTGTGCAAAAAGTAAGGTCTCCCCGGTTAAGATTATCTGTACAATTCCGCGACTTGAATTATGCGGTGCAATGCTGGGTGCTCGACTGTTTAAGAAAATAATTCAATCACTTAGATTAACATTTAATAAGGTATTTTTCTGGACGGATTCCACTATTGTCATGGGTTGGATAAGAATGTCACCGCACCGTTTGAAAACATTCGTACAAAATCGTGTGTCACAAATAAATGAATTAACCGGTGACGCGTTATGGTTACATGTCAATAGTGAGAATAACCCAGCAGACATTGTATCGCGGGGACTCCATTTAAGTGAACTACAGTACAATGATATGTGGTGGAATGGACCTACATTTTTATATAATCGAGAATTTCAATATACGAATGAATTTCATATAGATGAGAATAAATTATCGGAACTAAAGCCTAATAATGTAGTTTTAGTAAGTACTGCTAACAATAATAATTATTTAAATAATATCATAGATTTTAATAGATTCTCGACATTCCTAAGATTGAGGCGAGCGACGGCATATTTTTTGCGGTTTATAAACAATACGCGTACTCGGGAACATCGCATAACCGGTTCCTTATCAGTGACCGAACTGAATGCCGCCGACTCATTGCTTGCACGGATTTCGCAACAACAATCTTTTTATGAGGAATATAATAATTTGTTAAAAGGGTCAATTATAAACTCGAAAAGAGTAACAGGTTTAAATGTTTTTCTAGACGAACATAAATTAATTCGTGTAGGGGGAAGACTTCAGAACTCAAGTAATTTTGATGTAAATAAGAAACATCCGGTACTATTGTGTAGTAAACATCGATTCACAACATTACTTTTTCAAAATGAACATAAGCGATTATTTCATGGTGGCCCTCAACTACTTTTGGCTTGCATTCGTGAAGCTTGGTGGCCTATAGGCGGTCGGAATTTGGCTAGGAAAACAGTGCACGATTGCGTTAAGTGCGTGCGCTTCAAAGGTGTCACAGCAAAGCCTCAGATGGGTAACCTTCCGGCCAAGCGTTTAGAACCCGGGTTCCCTTTTATGTATTGTGGCGTTGATTACGCTGGACCCATTATGATTTTGAGCCGTAAAGGGAGGGGCGCCGTACTTAAGAAATCTTATATATGTTTATTCGTTTGTTTATGTACTCGTTCTATACATTTAGAGTTAGTCACTAGTTTATCAACACATGACTATTTGTTAGCATTAAAACGTTTTATCTCACGCCGTGGTAAACCGGCTGAGATCCTTTCAGATAACGCAAAAAATTTTGTAGGTGCCGAAAAAGAAATTGCATCTTTTATTCAAAGTAATAAAGAGGAAATCATTAACTTTGCTGCCAGTAATAATATAAAGTTCAGTTTCATTCCTCCATATGCTCCTCATTTTGGAGGTTTGTGGGAGGCGGGAGTGCGATCGTGCAAACACCACTTGCGGCGAGTTGCAGGTAGCACTAACCTTACTTATGAGGAGTTCAGTACGTTGTTAGCACAAGTGGAAGCCATTCTGAATTCCCGACCCTTAACCGCTTTGTCACCAGATCCCAACGACCTTCAGCCTCTTACACCCTCTCACTTCCTCATAGGCCGACCACTTACCGCTCCAGTCTGCCAAGACTTGACTACGGCACCAAGTCACCGCCTGCTGCGCTACGACTGGATCGAGCAGATGAGACAAAACTTTTGGAAGCGATGGACGAGAGAATACGTTATGGAACTGCAGACCCGGACAAGATGGAAGACCCATCGAACTGATCTACAGATCAACCGCCTTGTCCTAATCAAAGATGACAACATGCCTCCGCTGAAATGGAAACTGGGCCGAGTGGTACGTGTTTATCCTGGAACCGATGGCATTTCAAGAGTTGCTGATCTTCTTACTACATCTGGCGTGACCCGCAGAGCCTTCTCGAAGATATGCCCGTTGCCAGTATCCACAGAAGAAAATGAAGAAAATGAGAACTCTTCTGATATTGCTCCTGTTGGAACCAGCTGATTCCAAGGCCGGGCCCATGTTCACGCGCATCGTTATGTGTGCGTATCCGAATAGCGAAGCGACGAGTACGAAGCTGGCTACGGACGTCGACCAATGGGAGGCCTCCCCCGCCGCCGGCACTCGCAACAACTTCATTCGATGACACTAGCAAATTCATAAATTCATACGACTAACTAATCCGTTCAAAAATCTCGTTAAAATGTTCATGTATTTATCTCTTATTCAAGAATAAACATTTTTTTTCGTTACAATTATAATAAATTCGTTCATTGAATTGGTATACGTTCCTGCCTGACCTGCTTCAAACGTCTAAAACACCTACAACGCGCATCACAGCGCAAACAGAGGCCATGGTATCACTCCGGTCCAGCCGGCCCATTCGTGCCGAAACATTGCTCTCTCACGAAGAAACATTGCTATTAATCCGGTACAAATCCCAAACTCCGAGGTGCTACTGGGCATTGACAGACTGGCTAAAACTGCTTGACCTGGGAAACGAACTCAGGACCTCTAACGTAGCACGCGTGTTTAGGACCACTAGATTATCAAGGTGGTTATGGCAGTTTTAACCCCAGATAAGCATTCACAGAATGAACTACATATTTTTGTTATACATACATACATACATAAAGTCACGCCTCTTTCCCGTAGGGGTAGGCAGAGACCACAGACTTCCACTTGCTACGATTCTAACATACCTCTTTAGCTTCATCCACACTCATCAATTCGTTTTCATACATGAACGTCGGTTTAGGGTACTCTTGACCAAGCCATTTTTCAAAACGTCCTCAATCTGATTTCGGAACGTTCGCCTAGGCCTTCCCCTTCCTACATTCCCATTCACTTGACTCTCGTATATCTGTTTAGTCAGTCTCCTTTCATTCATTCTTTCAACATGACCAAACCATCTCAACATACCTTTCTCGATTTTAGTCACTACATCTTCATTCACACCACAACGTTCCCTTATCACACTATTTCTTATCCTGTCACTCAATTTCACTCCAATCATACTTCTCAAAGCTCTCATCTCAACTGCATTTATTCTACTTTTATGCTTCTTCTGCCACACCCAACTTTCACTACCATACATTAGTGTCGGTACTAACACGCCTCCATGAACAGCCAAACGTGCCCTCTTGGACACTTTCTGACTCCTCATAAAAGCATGCAACTCTCCGTTCACCCTGTTTCCAGCATTCACTCTCCTTTCTATATTTTTGTTATCGCATTTACTTTCTTCATAGATACTTACAGTAATGTTAGTAACCTTTTCAGTAATGTTGACATTATTGTTTTTCGTTATATTCATTAGAAAAACAACAATTATCTCTCGCTCTGACAGCCAGAGGTGAAGTAAGCATTGAACTTAGAAATATTTTCTTCATTTTGTTACCTACCTAGGCAAACCTGCGACAGGTCTACGACCTGCGGTAAAGGTTTTAGATAAACGCGTAAGGTCCTAGACCTACAGAAACTGGGAGGGAAAAAAACATATCACGCCTGTATTTTCCGAAGGGTTAGGCAGAGTTGCACTTTTTTTTATTCTACATCTTTATGGGACTTTTACGCTTAGTGTATGCCAGTCCCATCATAACCTTAACATATATTAATTCGAATAATTATAAATGGGCCATTAATCCGAAAAAATCTTTTGCGTTAGCACTGTTTGGTTGGGATAAAATTCTATGAAACATGCTCATGTCAGATCTTTTCTGAGAGTTGCACTTAAAAGTTTAAAACACAGTCTTTAGTTGGTAAAGGTGCTTATTAGGAGGTCACCTTATTGACAACTAGTGGCCCGCCCGCGGTATCACCCGCGTTGCAGTGATCCTGAGGATCGTAATTCGACCCCCATTTTGCACCCTTAGTGGTGTTTTTGTTATCTTTGAATCCTTTTTTTAATCCTTGGTTAGTGCACACCTACATACTACTTATAAATTCGAAAGTATCTACTGTCTGTTTGTTACCATTTAACGCCTAAACTGCTGAACCAATTTCGATCAACTTTGGTTTGGAATACATTCAACATTAGAGAAGAACATAGGCTGCCTTTTGTCTAGAAAAGTCGAAGCGAGTGAACCGCAAGTTAATTTAGACAACCAGACAGAAAACTTTTGCATTAATAATAATAGTTTGGAAGTTTGGTTTATCTTTTATAAAAAAACTGGTATTAAAAAATGAGAGCAAATTCGGGTTATGTGTCAGATCGTAAACCTGAGGCAACGGGCAATATACTCATAATGATTAAAAAAATATTTTGGGTGCGTTGACCCCGATAGGGATGAGTTTAAAAATAAATATGTATATAACTATAGATAGTAGTCGCCAGTTGCTATGTTGTCATGTGATTTTTTCAAGTTACTTAAAGATAACAAATATTATTCTGTTGTTTGTTATAACTTTCTTTAATAGGTGTTACTTTAAAGTTATTTTTAAATAACTAACTGTAAGCAGACGACTATACCTATATATTTGAGTCGGGTTAGTTACAACGTTTTAAATAACCCAAGAACGGCTGCACCGATTTATATGTTCTTTGATTTTTTGGATTTGTCTCCACCCCCAATAGCAGAATAATTATTAAAATATCGAAAAATTCCCAAAAAAAAATTACGAAAAACGAATTGACTTATTTCACAGAAATATAACACGAGCAAAAACATAGCGTTGTATGCTGTTTCAGTAAGGCCATTAGATGGCGGATTTTGTTTTTTGTTATGTGTTTGAGCCGGTAGGCGGCACCGCAATCTACGATTTTTTTTTCAGAGCAGGACCACGTTTTCCTTTTTTCGCTAGTACTTATTTAAATAAACAGGTACTTATGAATACGATATATCCTACCTTTTTTTTGCGTGTGGAAAATCCTCATGGGCTTCCGCAGCGGCGGGCCCCATCCACGGATTGTGTAGAGGGGGAGTGAGGCGGACGTCCCCGCGTCTGCCACCCCCGGACCCATTTAATAAGGCAGGAAGAGGGAATTATCGGCTCTCCTGCGACGTCTCCCGGTGCGGTGTTACTTGCGATGAAAAATGGATTCTGTTTGATAACCGCAAGCGCTCAGCAAGTTGGTTGGATCCTGGTTCAGTACCTAAACAATGCCCTAAACGAACCTTACCCCTAGAAAAGTAATGGTCACTGTTTGGTGGTCTAGCGCCGGTGTGATTCATCACAGCTTCTTACCAAACGGGGTGAGCATTACTGCAGATGTGTACTGTGAAGAACTGAAC
This sequence comes from Acronicta leporina, assembly GCA_947256265.1. Lineage (NCBI taxonomy): Eukaryota > Metazoa > Arthropoda > Insecta > Lepidoptera > Noctuidae > Acronicta > Acronicta leporina. Next base: position 1,427,089 of record OX366536.1, read on the forward strand.
ACAATGATGGAGAAGCTGGCACATCTCCAACCAGCATTGGTCAATCGCTCGTCTCCGCTGCTCCTGCACGATAACTCATGCCTCATACTGCACAGCAGACGGTCTCCAAGTTGCAAGAACTGGGGTTGGAAGTTTTCCGTCATCCGCCCTACTCACCAGACCTTGCGCCTACAGACTACTACTTTTTCCAGAATTTGGATAATTTCTTGGCGGGAAAAAAATTCAATACCCTAGAGGCAGTACAAAATGCCTTTGAAGAATTTGTTGCCTCCCGTCCAGCTGATTTCTTTAAGAAGGGCATCAATAAACTGCCACTGCGTTGGCAAAGATGCATTGATTGCATGGGTGATTACTTCAATTAATACAAATAAAAAATACATGAAAAAAAATCGTTTAAATTTTTTCATACAAAACGGCAATTTCATAGGTTAAGACCTAATATTTTGCATGCTCCGTTGTGTCACATAGGTTCGATAAAACAAATACCTACCTACTAAGTATATAAAAAATGACGTAGTACCTGTGTGTCCTTCATCACCGGGTGTTCAAATTTTGTTGCTTGATACATAAAGACACATAAACACTTCGCGAATCTATAGTTTTTTTTATAAGACTCTACGGTAGCTATTCTTTTATGGTTACTGCAACGCAGTGGAAATCATTACTTTATTTCATCACTACCACATACAATTTATGAACATGATTGTTCAGCAAGAACCTGAGTAAGCGTGAACGATCAATATATCGCATATATTTACTGGAAAAGTAGAAAAAAGCAAACGAAATGTTTAACACAGACACCCTATTCTTCAAATCATGGTCAAAAATCAACGCATTGGCAATTAAAATTATGGTTTATAATCTTGTACTTATCTATGTTCTAACACATAACACAAACTTCAATTCCATCATAACAATAGCTAGATAATTCAAAAGCACATCAGTATATCGTGTCGCCTAGGTCAGGGAACGCCAGCGATCGACTGAGTACTCGGCGGCATTACTACTGATAAGATGAGCAACGACTGCTAAAGCCGTCAAAATATTCTAAAACTTGAGGGTAGGTGTTAAATTTTAGTAAAATGACGTGTTAGAATTGCTGAGTTAGGGTTTAGGCGGGAAAATGAAAAGTGCACATTGTTGATTTTATATTATTTTCCAAAACTTGATTTTCTCCGAAGTTTAATGTGTAATTATGGTGGTTATTTAACCATTAAGTGTTCGTGAACGTGTGAGAGTGTAGGCAAATGATATAAAATTGAAAATCGTGACTTTTTGGGTTCACACCTAAACTCCATTGAAGCCTCAATAAAGTTTCTACCGTTTTATTGGGGCAATTGAACATTATACTTGACACTGGCTAACACAAAAAGTGTGGTGCCATAATACAATCCCATGATGGTAAATATTACTTATTTACTTGATTATTCCAATACTAATTGACACTGGCAAATACACTAAAAGTGTGGCGCCATTATAGTGTTAGGCTGGATTTGTACCACAACATTGTCAAATATTCTAAGCAATAATTTCCTACATACGAGTAGATACGTACATATACTAACGCCTTTCTCCCACAGGGGTAGGCAGAAACTATAGACCGCTACTTGCTACGATTCTTGCATACTTCTTTTGCTTCTAAAGCGTTCTTCATTCTTCTCTGCAATTGCTACTAATTTACACCCACAGTTTGCCGGAATGTGTAGGTCCCATGTAATAGGGGGCGAGCCTATTGCCATTAACCGTATCACCTTAAAAAAGGGTTATAATGGGTCGACCTTAAAAGATAGACATGCTGTCACAGAGTTTTTTATGTAACTTTTGAAGAGGAATAATTCCGTCATTCATGATATTGGCGTAGCTTTTTTTTTATGGCATGGGGGGGGGGGGCAAACGAGCAGACGGATCACCTGATGGTAAGCGATAACCGCCGCCCATGGACACCCGCAAAACCAGAGAAGTTGCAAGTGCGCTGCTCGCAAGTGTTTGGGCCTCCGGTAACCTCACTCACTCGGCGAAACGCAACGCAAGCGTTGTTTCACGGCGGTTTTCTGTGAGGCCCTGGAATCACTCGGGTAGAGCCGGCCCATTTGTGCCGAAGCATGGGTCTCCCACGTGAAAAAAGGTTTAACCATTTACGCAGTGCACGCAACGGACGCTCTCAAAAGGATTTTTTTTCCGTTCTTGCAACATTTTTATACCACCACCAATAAGTAGAAATGTATGGGTCAGAAATGGCGCTAAGTGTATTACAAATATATATGGAAAACCAGATTTATCGAGGTGGTTAGTTGAAACTTGGAGAGGACAACGTCTGTCAGGTTAGCTAGTTTGTTATAAAATAATGCATTATTTGCGAAGGTAATTTTATAAACATGATATTAAAATCCTTATCGAAATAAATACAAGTATTTAGTTAAGAACAAAATTGCCCTTGACATAATTTGATTTTAATTAATATCTTGGGAGATATCATAGTTTTAAAATAACTCAGTATTAGCGTCTTTTTTTCTTTTACTTTTTTTATACTTTGAGCTGGTAAGTGACATTGGTCGTTGATAAAAACTAACCGAACTCTACGCGGGAGAAGCCGCGGCGGAAGCTAATAAAAGCTTAATGTGGAATGACTAATTTAAAAAAAAACATAATGTGGAATGACTAATTTAAAAAGGTCAGGTGCGTATTCGCAACCCGCCCGTCTATATGGCAAGATGTGTGAAAACAAGTGGCGTTATGTAGTTTTTGTCTATCTAAGTATGTGGAAAAGGTGTGAGTGTAACAAGTTTATTTACGCTTAGACTTAACTAATAAAAGCTAACAAACTCCGATCACTCAGCGAGCGCGTGCTGTCCTGACCGCTGACACCAAGATAAACAAGGTTGTTAACATTTTTTTTAATGAGTCCTCATTTTTTATTTATTTACAAAGATATCGTACATTTGGGCGTATCATTGGCGCCTTGAGTCAATGGTGGGAGTTATTGATTACATTGTATCATTGATCTTTTGAGAACTTCGGGGCTATCTTAACTTTAATAATTATATGAGTCAGTTAACTTATGTAGGTACAGTGTGTTGTGATTATGGGATGGGAAAAAGAGATGAGACGATCATGTATTCATGGGCGTCGGTAATCGCTTACCATCAGCCAATTTGTATGCACGTTTGCCCCTATCCCATAAAAAAAAATATGTAAAAGCAGCTTGAAAGCGAAATTGCAAGATTATGAATTCTCATTTTTAGGGTTTCGTACCTCGAAAGGAAAAAACGGATCCTTTATAGGATCTCTTTGTTGTCCGTCCGTCTGTCTGTCAAGACCCTTTTGCTCAGGAACGCGTGGAGGTATCAAACTGGAATTTATATCTAATACTTAGTCAGGTCTACTGTCCCTTGGAGCTGTGAAAAAATCAAACTTCTACGCCAACGTAATCAAAGGATACAACCGTTTATGCAAATTTCCGCAAACATAGTTGTGAAAACACTAAGAGGAACAAAAAGAAAAACACTAATCTTTTCAGCGAAGGTGTTAGTAGCAGTTACTCTTTTCCCCTATTTATTACTATAAAACTGAAACCAATTACCTATGTAACATCTGGGAAGCTGGCAAGGTATGATGGACCCCTAAATACTGAACCGATTTCGTTCCAATTACAGGAAATCTTACCACCACCTCGATAAATGGGGATTAAGAGAGTCACAACAGTTCGATTGCGGGGCACCAGCTCAGACTCTTTCCTTTAAACCAGACTCTGTCATTTAAATGAATGCCTTAGTCGCTGTTTTCCTGGAGGAAACTAGAATTGAATGCCATATGCAATGATGACAATACTGGCCATGGGGATGGCCCATGTGCATGATAGGCTTTGGTTCAGGAATCGCTGGATCCTTTTAAGAGGCGAGTTTTTGCCTTACATCATAATTGCGACACACATCTTGTCAAAACGCGTGCCGCTTACTGGTAGCGGCAGGATCCCCAATTCAGTCACCCGCTGGGCTCAGCCCATGGAGGCCAGACTGCATCCTCCGGCGCCCGGTTCGTCTACAGCGGTTCGGAAAATAGGTGAATAGTTTTTTCTCTATGTCTGCTGACTCTATTGCAAGCACAACTTGCTTGTATGAGGCGGCTGCTTCCTACGCGCTTTCGCTCTTGACCATGGATCGAATTGAGACAACTCTTCTCTCTCTTTATAAGCTCTCTTTATAACTCTAGCGTGTGCTGTACTGTGGCCTCGGGGCACTTATCACAATGGCGATACACGGGCGTTGGCTCCCGGCGTATGCAAGAAAGATACCTCTCGAAACAGCCAGTTAGTCAGAAACTGAGGTCGCTGTGACACCTGTCTACTCACTTCTTCTTGACGAGCCTTTCCGCTTATACCGTGGCGGGCCTAGTAGTCACATCCTGGCAGCTTCTAGGAGAATATTCTACATTTGTCAGTTCATTATCAGCGCACACACCGCTGTTATCAACGATGCATGGCCTATGGTTATCAGCCCCTAATTAAATCACCGCATCGTTTAGGTACTGCGTACTAATTGTGCGTCTCATATAATACACTGAACACAAGACAATATTACATAATATCTGTATTGTGAAATGGAATAATGAGTGTCATCAGTCTAATCTAATTATGCATGAAGTTATTTTAAACTTGAAAATTGAGTAAAAAATTGAGAACATCCTTCATAAGTTCTCAATTTTTTACTCAATTTTTATGTGTATACCTATGATACACCATATCTACCTACTGTACTTATTTGTAAACCTATTTATCACGCCTGTATTCCCCGAAGGGTTAGGCAGAGGCATACTAATATACCCACAGTTCGCCGGTATGTTTAGGTCCCATGTAATAGGGGGCGAGCCTATTGCCATTTACCGGGCACAAATTCCTAACTCCGAGCTGCTATTAGGAATTTCATAGAAAAACCCAATAACACTGCTCGACCTGGGAATCGAACCCAGGACCTCTAGCGTAGCAGTCGCGCTCAGGACCACTTGGCTAATGAGGCAGATTCTATGAGTAGTATAATGAGTATTTCTATTTATTTTTGAAAAAAAAAACGGGAGGAATGCTCCGCAAAGGTTGGTCTTGTTCACCTCGTGACAAGGACCCCGATTCCCAATTCCACGGTTCATTTCCCGAAACTCCGAAAATGTCGAGATATTTGTGAGTTTCGTTTATTACGAAATAGGCTAGGTTTGGAATTGAGAAGCGACAGGACTCCCTAGTGTCGATATACGAACTGAGATCGATATTATTCTCTCTTTTAGCGCAATCTTCCACTTCACACCCAGCTTACATTGTGTTTTAGGTAGATTTTTTTTTAAAGCTTACTAGCATTCTGGATCACACATTACTAGTATTCTTGTTAACCCCTCGTGCTAAGCTAAATGCTTGTTTTACGAGTGGGTTCACGTCGGTAGTGCAATGGGTGGGGTTCGAACCGGCAACCACATGATCGCAAGTCCGACGCCCTAGCCATTAGGCTACCGCCGCTTCATTTACCTATTACACAATTATTTTATTTTATTACTAGCTGACCTGACAGACGTTGTCCTGTCCAAGTTTCAACTAACCACCTCGAAAAATTTGGTTTTCCATATTTGTAATACACTTAGCGCCATTGATTTCTGAATACCTTATTTCTGATCTATAAATTACTTAATTTCAAAAATTTGTTCACATTGTATTGACGTGAAGCATGGAAATATAAATAGACATACCTACATAGATTAAAATCTCAAATATCTGTTTCGGCATCATTAAACGAAACGCACGTTGCATTTTTTTTATTATTATATTTATTTATGTATTTAATTATTCGATTAGATGGAAACTCTTTAGTTTCTCAAATAAAGTGTGCGCACTGTATCTACACTATGGAGGTTTCACATTATAAAATGAGTTATTATATGGCTGGATGCTTTAAAGAAGAAAACAATAATATAGTCAAAATTGTCAACTAAAATGACACCTGTTAACGAATCAAATTTCATTGAGGTAATAACGATGTCGTGTTAGTCCGCTAGAAAATAAGTTGTCATTCTTTGTTTACTTCTTTAACCTACTCAAATATTTAGTTTTTACACCGGCTTGTGCTCCCTGGATAAATCCTATGTATGTCCCGTGATTCCCTGTATAAGTAGAGTTAGAATAACTGTACTAATAATCGATTCCTGGTCACAATAATGGTTTCTGATTGATCTGCTTTATTTTCTTGTTTTATCTTATTTAGTCCCTGTAAGTGTATTTTTTTAATTTTATTACTTGATTCTGTTATAATTTTTGATCCGTGCTAGTCTAGTACAGAAATACTTTGAAAAGAAATTGACTACAATGGTTATTTTTAAAATTCAACGTTTTCAATGGTTAAAATATTAATAACTTTTGATAGAGAGAACCGATTTGAATTAAAAATAGCCTAAATGTTAATCCAAGAAACAGGCTATGAATTCCTGCCCACTTCTTCCAAATCTCTTCAGTAGTTATCATTTGATGCGCGGTCAAACATACAGACAAACCGACAGACAAACCGACAGACAAACAGACAGACAAACCGACAGACAAACCGACAGACATACAGACAGACAAAAGTTCCAAAAATAATAGAAATGGATTGTGTTACCGATTCTGAGTCCCCCAAATTAGTTTTTTTGTAAATATAAGCAATGTACAGACACGGCTCACTTACATTCTTATTATATGTACGATAAGATTTAATAAGTAGGTATACTTATTAAATAATAAAACAAAATCTTTGCGTTCACGTTTTTTTCTGTATTCGAGGCCACATTATATTTATATACCTAAGTATATAATTCTTGGATTGTCTCTAACGCCTAAATTTCCGCGATTGCATGCGCACGCGAAGTTTACGTGATTAGCACGAAGATAGGCGTGGACTAATGGCTATCACCAGTGACAAGTGGGCGTCTTAGGATATAGACTACGCCCACTTTGTGTACATAAGGTATTTTAGAAGAAGCGACTGTCGGATTAGGTAAACAATTTATCATGGAAAACAAGGATTAACGTGCTTTAAGAGGCACGATGGCGACCAAGAATGATCACCCATAGATTAACCGCGGCAATCGCAGCTTCACCTTGTTGATCAGCGCAATCATCTGTTAGCCACGAGCGATTCTCGTCCGCGAACATACTTACATGCAAAATTTCGGTCCTCGATTTAATTTAATACTGAATTTCTCAATTTGAATTACTCAATGCAATTCAATTGATTTCTGAATTCAAACCGGAAATTACAAATTTAATTAACTGAAATCGGAATTTCTCAATTCGATTCATAATAAAAAAATTCAATTAAATTCAACTGCTTTTTCGAAGTTAATCGAAAATGTATTTAACAAATTAGTGACTCATTGTAATTTGTGATCGCACAAAATTCTATTGTAATGATCATAATTATGAGAAGCAGAAAATAATTGGGCCACCGTTTATCTCGCGGGTACCACGTGGGCGCCACGCTCCGCCAAGCGTATTGTTTCATATTTATATTTATTTGGCAAAAGGTTATCAAAAACTTAATGATTTTGAAGGGAAAACCTCTAAACAAAGCGTGATATTAAATTTACATGCATTGTCGAGAAAAGGTAATAGTGGTTTTAGCGCGACTATTAGCACTAATTCCAAGATGGAGCAGTGTTATTGCGATTATTCTATTAGGGATTTCTTAGAAGCATTTCGGAGTTTGGATTTCTGCCTAATTAAATACCTATTATACCATTTCCCAAACCCAAAGGTTGACTGGTAGAGGATGCTATATGGCATTAAGTCCGTCTTATATACTCGAACCATTAAACCACAGAGGTTGAAAATTTTCCCTTATCACGTGTTCTAAATTTTCTTTGTTTCTCATAGAATCATAAATTATTTTTATACGGCATAGGGGGGGCAAATGAGCAGACGGATCGCCTGATGGTAAGCGATACCGCCTCCCATGGACACCCGTAACACCAGAGGTGTCGTAAGTGCGTTGCCAGCCTTTTAAAAGAGATTGGGCCTCTGGTATCTTCACACACAAGACGAAACACAACGTAAGCGTTGTTTCACGCCGGTTTTCTGTGAAGCCGTGGTATCACTCCGGTCGAGCCTTCGTGCCGAAGCATGGCTCTGTCTCTCTCTTGTCGTGTCTTTTCAATACAAACAAAATACGACTTAATTAGAACGAGATCTTGTGCACAGAGGTTGACAGTAACTTAACTATGATGGGGTCTCCTGCCAGTCTAACCAGATGCGGCTAAATATTAGTAGCTTCTATATTTTACGAAAAGACTGCTGTCAGAGCCCTCCTCAACCTTATTTCAGGGTAATATCAATAAACAGATAGAATAGTTGTCAGGCTCAGTACTCAGTTGACTGCCTCATTAGCCAAGTGGTCCTAAACGCGACTGCTACGCTAGAGGTCCAGGGTTGGATTCCCAGGTCGAGCAAAGTGTTATTGGGTTTTTCTATGAAATTCCCAGTAGCAGCTCGGAGTTAGGAATTTGTGCCCGGTTAATGGCAATAGGCTCGCCCCCTGGCGAACTGTGGGTGTACATTAGTACGCCTCTTCCTAATCCTTCGGGGAATACAGGCGTGATGGTATGTTAATGTAGTTGTCAGGCTTTTTGAGCTTCTGACTACCACTATCGATTATCATAGGTGTTCGTATGATAACTGGGTCCGTTGGTTTAACCTGCTCCTCGAGGCACGGAGGGGAGTTGTTCTGATTGGTCACCCATCCGCTAGCCAAGCTCGTTCGAAGAGTGACTACAAGCCACCAAGAGACCTATCTATACATCTATAAATCTATATCTATACGTCTATATCTATACTAATAAATACAATTGGAGTGTCTGTTTGTAATATTAAAATAACCGCTTTTTACTAAGTGCATTTGAATGTATACACGGTACATACCTACCTATACTATACTTCGACTTTTAATTGTATTCAGTAACTTGACAGTTGAAGGGTTACCAGTTTTTGACAAAAAAAGGTAGTGAGGTGGTCAAAGAATGAACGAAATTGAATGAACATAAATAATGTACTTACATGAACAAACTTTTTATGTTAAATGTACTAGCTTGTCTTCAAAACACATTATAAACTATTAAAAATTGTAGAATTTGTTCCTCTGTATTATGGTAATCTATAAAATGTCAAAAATGACAAAAGTAAAAAAAGTTAAATTACATGATTTTTATTTTTGGTTGGTTTTTATTAGAAGAAAATAGAAAAGGAAATTACTTTTATTAATTATTCTTATATTTCACATGTTATTTGCGAATTATTAGTTTAATTTTATATTATAGGATTTTTATCATTCAATCTTTACGCAAAATCATTCACTACCCCAACACTATTCGTTGTAGTGTGGTATCATTATTTCTCTTCGAACTGTCAAGTTACTGAATACAATTAAAAGTCGAAGTATAAAACAACATTTTTTCAATTTTAGTCTGTCAGTCGGTCTGTCTGTTTGTTCCGGCTAATCTCTGAAATGGCTGCACCGATTTTGACGGGACTTTCACCGGCAGATAGCGGATGTAATAAGGAGTAGTTTAGGCTACTTTTTTTTAAATACCACGCTGACGAAGTTGCGGATAACAGCTAGTTTAATATATTCAAATATTTCGACATCATCAAAGTATGTCCTATATATAGCCGGAATTCTGGTACGTTCTAATTATTAAAATAACTAAATTATTGATACATTGGATTGGAACGTGTTTTAAACAGTGAGGGGTCAATGTCGCCAACTCCACACTGTGGAAACGACCCCGACACGGTCAACTGACGTGATCTCGACATTAAAACCATTGATTAAAATAAACTAATCAAAATGATTCTTCATTATTTAGTCACGTTTGTAATAATAATGTTTCATCATCATCCAACTGTTTTGGGATTGATTTAATTAGATGGGGCTGAATATCAGAACCTATTTTACACGAAACGACCAAACCCCCGGAAGAACCAAGTGTCAGTTTTTTTTCTAGGGACGCAATAATTGGGACGCAGGAAAAATGCACATGAATAAACTTACAAATCTCGGTCATTCGGTCAACCTGTGCACTGTGCATTTTTTTTATGGTATAGAGGAGCAAACGAGCAGACGGATCACCTGATGGTAAGCGACAATCGCCGCCCATGAACACCCGCAACACCAGAGGAGTCACAAGTGCGTTGCCCACCTTTTAAAAGGGTTTGGGCCTCCGGTAACCTCACTCACTCGGCAAAACACAACACAAGCGTTGTTTCACGCCGGTTTTCTGTGAGGCCGTGGTATCACGACCATTTGTGCCAAAGCCTGGCTCTCCCACGTGAATATTTGTATTTGCATTGCTTGTGTCGCTTCATGCATTTCACAGTTCAAAGGTTGGCTTGATGAAAAAGCAAGATTTGATTTTTCCGCGTTGTCCTGGCAGGACGCATACCGAGTAATTGGAAAGCAGGACATTTGGCAAAATGATACTTTACAAGTTCCACTAGCAATTTATCTGTTATCTAGCTTTGGGCCTTACGCGCAGGCCCTACGTTATAGACGCGAACACGCAGTCACTAACAATATTTGCAATAACAACTATCGAATTCGTATCGTAAACGAATGAGTTTTTTTCTGCTACAAATCTAATACATACATACATATTTTCACATCTGTCTCCCATTGGGGTAGGCAGAGACTACACTTGTTACGATTCTGGCACACCACTTTCGCTTCGTCTACGTTCATTAACCTCCCTCTCATACAAATTATTCTCGATTTCGATAGGAATACGTGTTCAAAAGTGTTTGTGCTTGGGCTACTTGTCTTGCGCTTAGTGTGTTACAGGTTATAGATACACTTGAAAATAAAAATATAATTGCCGAGAATTTAGTGCACCCCAAAAAAGGGATTTGTACAGTACAGTACAGTAAGTAAAGTACCAGTAGTTGTCGAGTATTTACGAGAAAAACTAATACACACATCAAAAGTTTGCGAACACTGAAAAATCTAAATCTTTTTTGTACCGGTAGATTATATTATGATTTCTTCTTCTTTGGTAGTTTTATTTTTTAATTTCAAACAAGGTATTACATTTATATTTAAAGAAAACACACAACAAAGATTTTTCTTGATAAAGTTCAATTAAAAAAATTATATCGGCTTAAGCTAGTGATCGCAAACTTTTTTTAATGTGTGTAATTGTGTATATTGTATTGTAGAAGCGGCGACCGACGCCCTAGCAATTAGGCTTAATTGCTAGGGCGTCGGACTCGATCATGTGGTTGCCGGTTCGAAACCCACCCATTGCACTACCGACGTGAACCCACTAGTAACACAAGTGTTTAGTTTAGCACGAGGGGTTAACAAGAATACCTACTAGTAATATGCGACCCACAATGCTAGTAAGCTTTAAAAAAAAAAATGTTATACTGCGGAAATTGCGCATAAATCTAGTACCTAATATTGAATTGCTTAACTTCGATCACAAGTCCGTTAGTGAAGACAGTAGCAGCGAATTTCAACGAATAAATTATATATTACATATAACCTCACTGGCTGGTTATCACTGCTCACCTTGTCAAAGAATGTGTTTAACATCTGTTGCCGATATCTGAAGTATCCGTATGATGTAACAAGTATTACGAAATAATCAGCAAATAGTACTTAATATAACTACTCGGGTCATAAGTTCACGAAATCATAAAATTAATAAAATAATTTCAGTTTTCAACCGTCTTCCATAAAGGAGGAGGTTCTCAATTCTTGTGTCTTACTTATGTTTTTTTTATTATTGTTATGTTTAACTGCTTCATTAGCCAAGTGGTCCTGAGCGCGACTGCTACGCTAGAGGTCCTGGGTTCGATTCTCAGGTCGAGCAAAGTGTTATTGGGTTTTTCTATGAAATTCCCAGTAACAGCTCGGAGTTAGGAACTTGTGCCCGGTTAATGGCAATAGGCTCGCCCCCTATTACATGGGACCTAAACATACCGGCGAACTGTGGGTGTACATTAGTACGCCTCTGCCTAACCCTTCGGGGAATACAGGCGTGATGGTATGTTATGTTATGTTATGTTGTTGTTATGCATGTTATGCATGTTACGCAAAAAAATATCCCCAAAGAATAACTCCCGAGGCGAACTTGTTATCAGATCTTTACCTGAATGGGATCAATGCAGATCTCGCCACTCAAAATTAAAACATAATCACTTTTAACAAACAGTAAAACCGCCTTCAAAAACAAGAGCAATAATGTTATGTGCGAAACAGTTTTGGAAGTCGGTCTCGAAAACAAAAAATCCGACCAATTCAATGACACATGCAAAAATTCAAACTCCGCGCTGCTATTGAGAATTTCATAGAAAATCTTAATAACACTGCTCGACCTGGGAATCGAACCCAGGGCAGCAGGCAGGAATAGCAGTCGTGGACGGAATCAAACAATTTACGAGATTTTAGTTTTAACCGAATTTTAGTTTAACAAAGTTTTAGTCTAGTCACAATAAAAAAAACTATTATTCTATTTTCTTGTCTACGAATCACTGAATATAAAATACTTTCGCCTTTATTGCTCGAGAGACTGGTACGAGGTCTTGGGCTCGATACCTAGCTCGAGCAGTGTTATGGGGTGTTTCTGAAAATTCCAGTAGCTCGGAGTTTGGAAATTGTGCCCAATGGTAATAGGCCCCTAAGGTACCTAAACAGGTCCTAAACATAACCACAATCCTCATCATCCTCCGAGCCTTTTCGTAACTTTGTTGGGGTGGGGTCGGCTTCCAGTCTAACCAGATGCGGCTGAATATCACGCGCGACTGCTACGCTAGAGGTCCTGGGTTCGATTCCCAGATCGAGCAGTGTTATTGGGTTTTTCTATTAAATTCCCAGTAGTAGCAGCTCGGAGTTAGGAATTTGTGCTCGGTTAATGGCAATTAGTCTCGCCCCCTATTACATGGGACCTAAACAAACCGGCGAACTGTGGGTGTACATTAGTAGGTACGCTTCTGCCTAACCCTTCGGGGAATACAGGCGTGATGGTATATTATGTTAGTAAATCATTAAAAATAACTTCATGACAAGTCAGTCATTTGTTTAGTAACAGCTGTCATGAATAAAGTTAATGTTAACTCTTAACCTCTACAGATAGGTATTAGGTTCACGTTAATTGACGTTGATTATATTTTAGGTAGCAAGTAGTTATCTTTATTCCGGGAGTAAACTCCTATCGTAAAGGTTATATGCCCGCGAAATGCCTGTCTTCAAGTTTAGAGAGACAATATGAGCTTTTTAGTTTGTATATGTCGAAGTTGGATTGTATAATACGCCGTTTTAAATAACCACTAGCTGTTTTACAAAATCACTCTGTTATTTAAAACAGCTATACAACGATGAAAGATTTATAGTAATACTAGCTTCCGCCCGCGACTTCGTCCGCGTGGTATAGTTACTTGGTCTTAGCGAATTTAATATAGCCTATAGCCTTCCTAAATAAAGGGGCTATCTAAAACTGAAAGAATTTTTCAAATCGGACTAGTAGTTCCTGAGATTAGCGCCTTCAAGCAAACAAACAAACTCTTCAGATTTATGTATTAAAAAAATATATATAGATAGGTATTGTCGCAGTTAAAGTCTATAATTTGCTGTTTTACATAACCGTTAGCTGTCTTACAAAACAGACATTTAAAGGTTTCAACTTTGCAAGTTCTTAGCTTAGTACATAACGTTAGAAAATTAATGAGTTAAACCGCATTATTGTAAGCCGTCATTCGAACCATATCATGTGCTAGTACTATAAAAATGGCTTTATCTTTTTGTGTTTTTTTTTTGCATTTTTCATCCTAAGACTAAAGTTATTTTAGTGAAGGAATTTTTCCGAATTTTTCCTGCGTGTCAAATTTTTCCTTCACTAAAATAACTTTAATTTGCTTTGTTTAAAATTGCTTCATTGGTTTTGTTGCGCGTGAGCAATTATTACGTCAAGAAAAGTGTATAATTAGATTTTCTGTAACAGTTCGGTAAGGTACGGCTTTATGTAACTTCTATGACGTAGATAAAACATATAGGCTAACTGTGGGTGGACTGTTCAACTGTGCTTAACCCTTCGGGTGTTCAGGCTTGATAGTATGTTATCTTGTCTCCATGATGTCAAGGATTTCCGAGGTAAAGATACAAGTATTCCATTATATAATAATTTAAATGTGAGAAAGTCATGCTTCGGCACGAATGGGCCGGCTCGACCAGGACCTCACAGAAAATTGGCGTGAAACAACACTTACGTTGTGTTTCGCTGAGTGAGTGAGGATAACGGAGGCCCATCATGATATGTTGCCGTCCACTGCTGAAGGTAGGCCTCCCCCAAAGAGCGCTAACCATAGCGGTCTTGGGCAGCTCGCATCCATCCGCTGCCAGCCACCTTCTTCATCGTGTCGCAGGGCGTTCCACTCTAGCACTTGTCTGCTCCATCGATCCTCTGTCCATCTGCAGACATGACCGGCCCACTTCCACTTCAGCGTACTTATTTTTAACGTAACGTCGGCAACTTTAGTTCTCTGGCGAATGACTTCGTTGCCCAAGCCCTTTTAAAAGGCGGGCAACGCACTTGCGATTCCTCTGTTGTTACGGGTGTCCATGGGCAGCTGTAATCGCTTACCATCACGTGACCCGTCTGCTCGTTTGCCCCCTATCCCATAAAAAAAAACACAATATAACACGCGACACCCGCATGACATGATCTCGCGATGTTTAGGCGCGTGGCGTGCATGAGTTACATTTGAATAAGATAGCTGTTATCTGCAAAATGAATAAAACTGGTTTGTAAAATGATTATGATGTGTCAATACGTAAGTTGATTGAATCATATGTATGGGATAATGCCCCCGACGGCTTTCACGTACACGGGTTGTTAAATTCACAAAGAGCTTGATTTTATAAGAACTAAGTAGCATTTTCCCGCGACTTTATCAGCGGGATACATCATACATACTTACTATCACGCCTCTATTCCTCGAAGGTTAGGCAGAGACGTATTAAAGTACACCCACAGTTCGCCGGTATTTTAGATCCCATGTAATATATGTTAACCCGCGGGCACAAATTCCAAACTCCGAGCTGCCATTGAGAATTTCATAGAAAAACCCAATAACACTTTTTCAACTTGGGAATCGAACCCAGGAGGTCTAGTGTAGCAGTCGCGCTCAGGACCACTAGGCTACATTAGTACGTCTCTCATGTTTAAATTCAAATTACAAAAGATGTTTAGATGTTTATTATGTTTATATTTATTGTCTCCAAAAATACAAGTCAGAAACTTATGACTATTACATAGCTCTTCAAACAATTTATGAGTAACGTAACGTAACGTAAAATGAAAAGTAACGGATGTAACATAATATACGAATATTGGTGTTAGAATTGTTTTTTTTTCTGAGGAATAAGACATTTCAAGAGTACCCTAAACCGACGCTCATGTATGAAAATATTGAAGAGTGTGAATCAAGCTAAAGAGGTATCTCAGAATCGTAGCAAGTGGAAGTCTGTGGTCTCTGCCTACCCCTAAAGAAAGAGGCGTGAGTTTATGTATGTATGTATGTATAGGACATTTCATTAAGAGTAGATCTTTAAAAAACAACTTCTTTATACGCAATGTAGACTAATCAAAATGAAATGCAGCGTTTTCATTATAAGTACCTACAATCCTACATAGTTCTAGTTTACCTCCATAAAGCAATAAAGCAATGCGATCTTCAACAGTTATTTACCATTTTTTTTTGTATTTAGGAAAAAAGTATCAATAAAGGCGCGCGAAAAGTTGCCGAACTCTTTTCAAAATACTAAAAAGTATATATTATCTTAGATATTTATTTTCCCGAATCAGTGCTCAAAATTTTCTGTAAATTTAATTTTGTCATGTCTATTCAATTTCATTCTGTATTTTTATGACATACAGATATACACACAATCACTATTTACTATTGTTTTATTTTTATTTTTAACAAGTGGATGAACTTCCAACTATCCAGTTTGATGCAGTTTTAATTTATCTTTAGTTGAATGAACTGAAAAAAATGTGTTTTTACTAAGTATGTCAATTACATTCATGTTTTATTATTATAAATAAGATATATCTACGTATTAGTGCAAGATATCAATTAATGGGTTAGTGTGATGCGCTTGCGCAAATAACAATATTATTAATGTTTACCTTTATTGATTTGATCGTTGACCTCATCAGTATCTGCATTCATGACCTCAAAAATGTTTTCCCTGTGTGTAATTAGGAATACATCAGGAGACACAAATGCCTCATGAAAAGTTTTTTTAAATTCTAGATAGGTCTTCGCTTGACAGCCAGTTGGCCTGATGTTAAGCGACACTGCGATCTACGATGGAGTGCGCTTGAGTAGAAGAAACCGATTTTTGACGTGGGAGAGCCATGCTTCGGCACGAATGGGCCGGCTCGACCGGAGTGATACCACGGCCTCACAGAAAACCGGCGTGAAACAACGCTTGCGTTGTGTTTCGCCGAATGAATGAGGTTACCGGAGGACTAAAAACCCGTTTAAGATTGGTGGGCAACGCACTTGTGACTCCTCTGGTGTTGCGGGTGTCCATGGGCGGCGGTTATCGCTTGCCATCAGGTGATCCGTCTGCTCGTTTGCTGCCCTATCCCATAAAATAAAACACTCCTGATTTAGACTCGCAGATTATATCTATCGGGGACGACCCACTCGGGAAGCGCATTCCACATTTCGCATCATAAAAGTGAACTTAAAGTGTTTCGTTCCGGTTTTTGAAATGTCCACCATGAATCGATGTTGCTTTTTCGTGCTTCTGGCCGTCTGGTAGTAGTAAAAATGCTCAAACTCCTCTAAACCACTATCTGTAGGTAATACCAATATTTGTTTTGTCTGAGAAAAGCCCATGACCTACGTATTACTCAGATATGTCGATCGAGTAAAGAAATAGTAAGAGTAATATGTAAAGTAAGTATACATGGAGTACCTAGTGTGTAAAATATAAGATAAATAATATCACGCCTGTATTCCCCGAAGGGTTAGGCATAGGCGTATGTATATCCACAGTAGAACATTATAATTAGTTTAAAGGAAGAAGAAGACCATGCAATCTTTGGACTACTACAGAGAATCAGAGCAGTTGCTTTTATTAAAAAAAAAAACAAACGTTGCCCCATTAGGATTTTTTCTTGTATCGTGGGTGCTTCTACAAACACAAATTCCTCATATCTCAAACACCCAGACCCAGAACAACTGTCTGTAGATCATACACATATTGAACACAGAACACGCGGCGCAGAAACCGATCGCTCAGACGCTACGCCAAACGTGTTGTGTGAACTGGCAAAACAGACAAAACTGAAAAAAAAAGAAAATAAATGCTTCATTACTAGATACGGTTTCATGGTATAACTAGCTAGTCCTCAACCCCGGATACGTCTGCCACGCCGGAACTATTAGCCGATAATAGCATCGATAGTTGTTGATAGTCGGGTTTAGGTCGCGTGTTATATTATAAGATACTATTTGACCTTTTTAACCGGATGGGGTTGGGTTAAAGGAGGTAGCGATACTTTTAGGAGAGAAAAGAGAGGCTTGAATAATGTTTTCATACGATTATCAAGGAAAACTAAGCCGTATCTTTCTTTAAAGAAACTGCCCCACACTAGGATTCTCTTCTGTATCGTAGGTGCATTTACAAACTCAAAATCTGACGTATACAAACGCATGGAACCTCAACAACTACCTGTAGGTCATACAAATATTTGCTCCATGTGGAAATTGAACCCACAAAAACGTATAATCAAACGGTTCTCAATTATCTCTCGGTAAACGGTAGTCAATGTGCAGATTTACCGATACAACCATTAAGATCTTTGTGGTGAAGAAAAGTTAGAAGGGTGGCTATGGGTAACGTTTTGTCGTCGCAAGGTACGAAGAGCAGGTTTCTCGAATCATTTTTACAATCAGAAATTTATAGTTCAATATACTGCAAAGATTATTGGATAAAAACGTTACCGCCGATAACAAACACCAAACACGCATGCATCTTGAACGATGCGAGACTTTGTCCCTGGGTCATTATGAGCCAGGGACAGTCAGACAAACATCAAAACATCGTTAAACAAAAGCTTCACAGAATCGTAAACTAAACGAAAACACAATAAATGCCAGTGAAACTGACGATTTATTATACCTAGGCGTATCACGCAGGTCCATTGTCCACTGCTCGACCTCCGAGGTGGCGATACGGGCAACAATGTACCGATAAATGAGAAAAAAATGTCCACGGAACACCCCTGGAACCGCACGAACCTGCGCGTACGCATCATATATTAATCCGTGTATTTTTTCACGCGTATCAGTTGCGCGTCGCCCGTCGCACTCACCGCACGCATGCGGCTCGATCTCCTCTACTATTTCAATTGTCTACGTCGTAGGAATTTACCACGATGGGTAAAATATCTAGTGTGATCGTGTTTGTTCTAGTCACTAATATTATAAGTTTAGAAGGGGAGATGTTGGGTAGTTGTGCTAACTGCGCGAATGGGGACCTGAGTGTGACTGAGTTGACTCAGGCACGCATCGAGTTCGTGAAGCAGCAGATTTTGAAGAAGCTCAGGTTGAGTAAGAAGCCCGCGGTTGCGTTGCCGGTCAACAGCTTGCCAATGCCGGTGGCGGAAGGCCAGACCCTCAGCGAAGGCACCAGCAAGCCACCGGAGTTCGACGACTATTATGGCAGGACTGAACAGAAAATCATATTCCCTGTTGAAGGTAAGCTATTACAAAGATAGGTTTCTGAAGTGCTTATGGGCAAAGTGGCCAATACCGCCTTTGATGCACGGGGTTAATTTGACAACTATTGTTGCTCCCATATTAATGTATTGTGTAGCCAAAGGATTCACTTTTATTTACCCAAAATTAATTGTTATGTAGATTCTCTAAGAAGCTTTTAGTACAACGATGTAACAGTTTTAAAAACACTAATTTCCCTAGCTCTGTTATTCAAAAATTAAACCCACAATCACCTGTAAAGCTTTTCGTGCCAATTAATTATATTTATCTAATTAACCTACATAAATAACTCAAGCCGTGATAGATGATGAAATAAATACACTGATTTAACTATCCGCTATTAACTGAAGTATGTTGGGGCGGGAATGGAACTTTGGACCGGGCGTTGCACGATGCGGCCGCGTGCAGTACTGTGTTAAGGCGGTTTGCAATATTTACTGCTTGTTTGCTAAAAAATGCGTGGACTTTGAACAGATTTATCTGTTAGAGAAAGCAAAGTGTAGGTGTATGTATTTTTTAATGCAAATGCAAGATGATATCTCAGTTTTTTTACCCTATGTGCAGTAAGATAGGTATGGGGGTAATACCTATTGCTGCTCCATAGAATAATAACATTAAAACATTCTGTACTTATTTAAATTTAAATTTAAAAAATAATACCTATCGTAAAAAAATATGACTGCCTCATTAGCTTAGTGGTCCTGAGCGCGACTGCTACGCTAGAGGTCTTGGGTTCGATTCCCAGGTCGAGCAGTGTTATTGGGTTTTTCTATGAAATTCCCAGTAGCAGCTCGGAGTTTGGAATTTGTGCCCGGTTAATGGCAATAGGCTCGCTCCCTATTACATGGGATCTAAACATACCGGCGAACTGTGGGTGTACATTAGTACGCCTCTGCCTGACCCTTCGGGGAATACAGGCGTATTAGTATGTTTAAAAAAATATGTCAGAATTCTCGTAATAAATTGTATAGAAGTTCACTATATTTACCTAACCATATTTATTAAGTTTAAATATGATTCAAGAGAGTTTTAGTCAAAGGAAATAAAGGTTTATTTTTGTGATTTGTTTAAGATAGATCGTCGTCATAGATTCTGCCTATTTATAACCGAGAAAAACCTACAAATACATTATAACCATAAACCATTATTCTGTCCCGATGCTGGGCACGGGTCTCCTCTCAGAGTGAGAGGAGACCCGTGCCTGTGATTAGGCTATAGTCCGCCACGCTGGTCTAATGCTGGTTGATAGTAGTCTATTCACATGCCGTCGACTAAATCTCTCAGGCAAGCAGTTTTCCTCACGATGTTTTCCTTCACCGTTTAAGCAAGTGATAATGAACTATTAATACGCGCATGACTTTGAAAAGTCAGGTGCATGCTTTCGATTCGAACTCGGGACCTTTAACTTGGTAGTCCAACGGTCATATCACTAGGCAATAGCTGCTGATATAATAGGCAGCGATCCGTTCGGAGATTTCGGAGCCCCTCCTCATCATGTGCGGGAAATAATTTCCGTCATGTGGTTTTAGTCGGTAGGAGTCTGACATAACCCTCGGGCCTCAATGAGGACTTCCACACGAGATAAAAAAAGACTATGTATGTATACATTTTCAGATAATTTATTTTGAAACTAGCACTATTAATTTATATTAATTTTTAAGCGGCGGTAGCCTAATGGCTAGGACTTGCAATCATGTGGTTGCCGGTTCGAAACCCACCCATTGCACTACCGACGTAAACCCACTCGTAACACAAGCATTTTAACTTAGCACGAGGGGTTAACAAGAATACTAGTAGTGTGCAATCCACATTGGTAGTAAGCTTTTATGAAAAAAAAAAAAATATAGTAATTGTTTATTATCTATACCTACTAATATTATAAAGAGGAAAGATTTGTATGTATATAACGAATAAACTCAAAAACTACTGTGCCGATTTCAAAAAATCTTTCACCGTTAAATGCGACATTTTTCCAGATTAACATAGGCTATAGGATAATTAGCGAAGCATTAAAAAAGTTAGGGATTTCTCCACTCGCGCGAAGCCGGGAAGGGCCGCTAGTTATATTATAATTTCCAATGCAAACCCACATGGAGACAACATCAGAAATGCATGGTAATTTTGATACATACCGTACTCACTATTGTATAATTCTAATAATACTTCGATATGCAATTCTAATCATACATTTTTACGCACGAGTTAATGGATTTATTATAATTACTTGCATATAATATCAGCAGATTGTTACGATTTGGAAAAGGTACGTCATCAAATCATCGTCATACGTCAATTATTTGATGACATGTTTGGGGTAGCGGCTTCGATCTCCACATGGAACAAATATTCGTATAACCTACAGGTAGCTGTTCCGGGTCTGGGCGTTAGTGTATCGAAAAATTTGTGTTTGTAAAAGCGCCCACGATACAGGAGAAAAATCATTATTTATAATCATAGTTTAATTATTATTAAATTATGGGAATCTAAATAAAAAATGATGAATTAATTATGTAAAAATAACTGACAAGAATGATGTAGAAATTTTATCAAAAGAATACCATCTTTGTATGGCGTGTATTTAAAACCGATGGTCAGACATCAACCGCATTAGAAAAAAATATCAACGTATGAAACAGCTGGTATGTCATTTTTTTATATTTAAATTGATTTAGCATCGAAATTTGTTTTTAATCATGAGTACTTTCACCCTCTGAAATGTCATTTAAAAACACCATGTAGGGAAGCTAAATTTGTCTTGTAGATTTAATAAAAGGCTTAAGTAGACATTCGCTTAGAAATGATTTAGTATAGGTTTAATAAGATTATCTAAGTAGACTGGAAGCCGACTCTAACATAGTTGGAAAAACGCTCTGAGGATAATAATTTACAATTAGCTACTTAAACCTGATACTTTTTACCCCTGAAATGGGATAACTTAAAACTGGTTTATGAATATTTATGTAGGTATACTTAATTGTTAAGAATTAGTAGAGAGCGTGTACTATGGCCCCAAGCAATTAGTCGAGTCTGCTCTATCAATTTTCATGATAAGATGTGTGATAATTATAGCTTACATCCTATTAATATTACAAACGTGAAAGTTTGTGAGAATGTAGGAATATTTGTTACTCTTTTACGCCAGAACGGCTGAACGGATCTGGATAAAATTTGGCACTTAGATAAATTGTAGCCTGGAATAACAAATAGGTTACATTTATCCAGGTTGGACCCAATTCTTAAGTCGATGCAGACAAGGTCGCTGGCAGAAGCTAGTCCTACATAAAATGACATGCAATGGGTAATCAGTCAACTCATACCATCACGCCCCTAATCCCCGAAGGTTAAGCAGAGGTGTACTTATAAGGTACACCCACAATTCGCCTGATTCTTGAAGTCCCGTCAAACAAATCCAAACTTAAACCCGGTATTACAATTAAATAGAAAAAATCAATATCACTTTGCTCGACCTGGGAGTTGAACCCAGGACCTCTAGCGTAGTAGTAACGCCCCTAGATTAAAAAGGCAGTTTAATATCAGACGGGATAATATATTAAATAATGTTAAGTGTAAGGATTATAGTATCTAATCTCGTATTTTTCCACTACTTAAAATCTAACACGGAACTAAATAACAATTAAATTATATCGAAGTAGGGAGGGAGAGGCACTTAATAAAAAACGAGTGGGGTTGCCCTCACTAATTTGTAAGTTATCTATGTATAACAAGTCACGAAGTTTACCGAGCTAGTTGATAAACCCTAGCGACATGCGCAGGCGCCTTTCAACGTTGATATTATTTATAACCCTTTAAATAAGTCACTTTAATTAACAGCTCTACATAAAGTAACCCGTTTTGGTAATATTTTTTTATGATATTTCTCTCGTAAGGAAAGGAAAAATCTTTCACATCGTACTGCATAATTCTCACACTGTTAGAACAGAATTATAAACAGAAAAAAAAACACATTATTATAATTTGTATCTCCTTTTGGGTCTCACGGCATGCCTCCAGGACATGGAAATTCTAGCCGGCTCTTCAATATAGGTAAAATCCACTATAATAATAAACCATGCAACTAGTTTTTAACATTCTAAAAGTAACCAAATTGAAATTAAATATTTCATTTTGACTGCATATGACGTTTTTAATTAATCCACCAAACATCGATCACACCTGATGAAAACACGTAGTATTAGTGGTTAGTATATAACATATTACATAATATACCATCACAACTTTATCGAATTATTATGTGTAAAGTGCCATATTTTTGTTTCCCCCTATTTAAACGAAGGGGCGCGTGTGAAAACTCCTCGGATGCGTCACCGCCCGTCGGTACAATAATGTGATTAATGAATGCAATAATGTTTGCATTCATATCTGCTAATTGTAATTACAAATATCTCGCACTTACTTTTCTTATCACTACAATTTTGTCGACATATCAAAAAAAAATACCCAATGATAAGCAAATACCTACATTAAACAACTTATAGGTAGGTCACATTAAATCATTCGTCTTCTGAGATGTTCAATAGAAGAAAAATATTAACCACAAAACATTACCTACCTACAAGTGGATACTTAAGTAATATTTTAATAAGAATCTTTATCTATTAACAACATTTTTTAATCATAAATAAGGAAGTTTAAAAGTTCATCGCCTTATAAAAATATTTTAAGTTGGCAACGATTTGGTTGTTTAAAATACTCACTCGCTTGTTTAAACAAATATAATCTAAGTATTTAGGTAGGTATTTTAATCATAAATTAGGGCAACTAGCACGATAAATTAACCCACATAAAAAGAAAGTATGTAAACTCGCCCGTGAAACTTTTTCACCGGACCCCGTTGCATTCAAATTAGGCGTGTGTACTACTAGAATTTTTTAGATTGCAAATAAACTTTGATGATTCTAATTGCACGGTTCCAAAAGGTTGATCCTATGGAGGAGAATCCGATAAGAAACTCCACGAACACTCTTATAAAATAAATTATGCTACAATAATCACTCGTCTTTCTTAGTCGGACACTCTTGTCAGAGTGGTCGTGGTAGTAATGATGGTGTAACCGCTGGGTTCTCGTCGGCATCGTTCTCACCTCTGAGCGTCACAGCTTTCGAAATTCGTCGCCATTTTTGATGATTAGTGGCTTTACGAGAGCACTGTACCATTGTGGTCTGGGAAGCTTTCATAATAAGGGACTGACCTTACCAGCGCGTTGGAGATCAGCCACGAGCTCGTCTTCCTTCAACTTGGCCCTGGATGACCAGCCTTTCCATGGAGCTCTCATCTATACTTAATATATAAAGCTGAAGAGTTTGTTTGTTTGTTTGTTTGTTTGCTTGAACGCGCTAATCTCAGGAACTACTGGTCCGATTTGAAAAATTCTTTCAGTGATAGATAGCTCATTTATCGAGGAAGGCTATAGGTTATATATCATTACGCTAAGACCGATAGGAGCGGAGCATCAATGAAGAATGTTTAAAAATCGGGATTTTTCCATTTGAGAGCTTCCGATGCATGCGCTGCGTAAACGATTAAAGTTTCGCAAAAATAATATATGACAGAATTGTTCCTCTTTAAAAGTTCTAAAAAAAAGTCCGCGACATCATATGTCTATCTTTTCAGGTTGGCTCACTATAACCGTTTTTATGCTAACTTTACTCTAAAATTCGTTTTTTTTTCCTTTTGAGAGCTTCCGATGCGTGCGCTGCGTAAACGGTTAAAGTTTCGCGAAAATCATATATGACAGAATTGTTTCTCTTTAAAAGTTCTAAAAAAAAGTCCGCGGCAGCATATGTCTATCTTTTAAGGTTGGCTCACTATAACCTTTTTTATGCTAACTTTGTTCTAAAATTCTAAATGCATTATTTGCGTAGGTGTTTTTATAAACATGATATTAATCGTTATCCAAATAAATACGTTATTCATCAGCCTTTAGAGCGTTTGTTTTGTATCCGTGTGGACCGAGCTTGGGTCCGCTCGGACCCAACAAACGCTCTAAAGGACATATCCTCATTTAGCGTTCTTTTATTATTCCTGTTCCCGTGACATATTTTACTAAAGTTCCGCTCGGATACTCAATACTCAATTATCAACTAACAATATTGGCTATATCTTGAAGTGAGCTTCAATCAAAACATACTACAAGCCGCTGAACGGGATCATCATCTTCTTACCACCTGTCAAGTGCTACCTGCCAAGTTTGCTTGAACTTGAACGCGATAATCTCAGGAACTATTGGTCCGATTAGAAAAAATCTTTCGGTGTTAGATAGTCCATTTATTGAGGAAGGCTATAGGCTATCATCCCGCTAAGACTAAGTAACTATTCCACGCGGACGAAGTCGCGGGCGGAAGCTAGTTTCTGTAGATATGGCCAAAGAATGTCAGTATTCGCAGCTGAACAATTGACGAAAGTCTATCCTTGATGCGAAGCTCTTTCAGGATCGAGTTATTGGTACGAAACGCCGTCAAAGGAATCTTTAGGATTCTTCACTGGTACAGTATTGCAATAACAAGACGTTAAAGGTTCATGTCTAAGTTTGGCCGATGTCGATAATATTAAACGAAGGTTCACATAATTTTAAAAACCGATGCCATTTTAAGAGAATAAATAAACTACTTGTGTGGTAAAAACAAACACCATCACAGCAGGCAAATGACGTTTCAACTCAAATTCTTACACTGAAGATACTGAGAACAATAGAGAACAAAAGACGCTCTTAATAAAATGACAACGATTCAGGGTCCAGTTTCAGTTCAAGTTTGATTCAAGTTCAGCCCACAGACGATAAGAAGATAGTTGCAACGATTGACATTACGATAATGTAACGTGATCGAACTGTCTGATACTGATATTTAAGTTATATTTTTTGACAGCAAATCGACGATTTTTACAGAAATATATGTAGGTACTTTACTTTCATAGGTAAAAAGAATGGTCAACATCGGTTTATGAGTACTTACCAACAAGAAGTACGAATACCATCAAGAAATAAAACCAAAAAGCTTGTGCTAACCTAAGTTGCCTTATGCTGGTGGAGTATTCTTTTATCTGTGCTGGTGGCATAAATACACCTGCACGTGTCAAGACATATAGGCAGCTACTATAGAATAAATGTTCTGCTACAGAAAATACCGTGAGCGTAGCGGAATTATGGGCCACAGTTTGAAAGATTATTTTTGAAAATCCCCCCTAAATGTCGAAAATTATATGGGAAAGTTTACGCATTCGGAGCAGCGCAAGTGTCGGTGGTATAAGTAATTTATTTATTTATGCACACTAACAACTCAAAGTTAAATCAAGTAACTAAGAAAAGTGCAAAGGTTTAGCTTATTTGTAAAGAAAACTTTTTCAGCAGACCTACGAGCCATGAATTAAAAAAACATATTATGTAGAAGTATGTTTTATTTAAATTCTTCATTACCAAATACTAGTTATTTAGTTTATAGTAAACAGGTGTTTGTTTGACCTTTCTACTGCAGTTGTATCTCGCAGTTCTCCGTATAGATTACATTAATTGTTCATAATTCATGCCAGTCTATGTGTCATGTTTATACCTCATTGCCGGATGCAGGCAATATCAAAAGATAATAACGTTTTGTTTGCAAGTTGAAGAAAGTGATTGTTAGAGACGAGACAAGACTGAAACGATTCTTAATTAACATTATATAATGTTCCACTGAGGGATTAGACGGATTCATTAGTAGTAGTTCACACGCCGTCGAGAAAATACATATCTCAGGCGTGGTTTATGCATGACTTTCAATTATATTTAAGTAGGTATATCCCTTTACAACCGACTCATAGTGAAGCATGCATTTAACTTTGAAAAAATCTAGCGCTTCCTATAACTTGTTTCGCGGAACGCAACCGACAACGATAGCTAGTGCATGATCTAATCTTTCCTAAAAAAATAGTTTGACATGTTGCAACCCGCTCAGTGCGGTACAGTACCTTGGCAATGATGGCGGCGCATTTTGGCGGACGGAGCGCCTCACGTATGTAATTATTTTATTATGTTTTTTAATGAAATATTATCGCTTAACTATTTAATTTTATTATTAATGAATTATTTCAAAAAAATATAAAGTATTTTTTTAATTATCTTCATTAATGATTTATTTATTCTTAATCAAATGAAAAGATGCACACTCGTGCGTGTTAGGTGTTACTTATACTTTATAAATGTAAATACAGTGTTATTTCATTTGGCTGTACGATGTCATTTAAGTGTCTTTGGTTAATTTTTAGACACCCTGGCTGACGAGGACATCTTACAAGCCATGGGCGACGGAAATAATTCGGATATCGAGTTTTTTGACGACGACGATGACGAGGAAGGGTTTTTCAACCCTTCCGCTTTCGACAATCTAGGCGACCTTGATTTACCCGAAGATCCGGTTGAAAATCAAGGACATGTTCAGATGGAAGACAGTCGAGCACCAGAACAACTCGCACCAGCACCATCTTCCGTAGTAGCGACTGTAGAACGTCCGAGCCGCTCTGGCTCCCGCCCTCGCCGCTGGAGAGTTAGAACGTTTGAAGATAAGCAGCATACCTTTTTTTTTTTTTGTTTGCTCTGGGAAAAAATGCATTACGCATACCCCTCGGCGGATGGGGGGGTTATGTGGGGCTCCCCGGTCTGACCCAGTATACCCACTAAAACGACCCAGCGGCACTCCCTCTTCGTCCGAGTGGCGGGGACTGGGAAACCGGCATAGCCCTTACGTCCAGTCCTCCGCCGACGATTTCCCTTTAGTGCAATGCAGGCAAAGGCACCCCCGTGCCTGTCGCCTGCCCGTCACCACCATGAAGGGGCCTTCTTCGACCCCTTCTTCGTCTGCGGAGCGGTGCAGCGAGAGGGTCGTCCTCCCGCGCGCGCTCCGCCTCCTCCTTTTGCGAGATTACGGCCTCGCAAAAGGAGGCTACTGCTGCTCATGCACCCTCGCTCCCCAGCATGGCGTTGACTACGCCGGGAAGCGAGAGGTCCCGCCCAACCACCTCAGTCAGACCGCGGCGCTGCTCCGACCAAGCTGGGCACACCTCGAGGGTGTGCTGCGCCGTGTCCTCCGCCGCGCCGCAGTCATGGCACGCCGGTGTCTCCTCCCTCCCGATCCGGTGCAGGTGCGATCCGAAACAGCCATGGTCGGACAACACCTGCACCAGACGGAACGAGAGGAAACCGTGGGACCGCTCGAGCCAGCTCCGCAGGACCGGACCGAGCGCGTCCAACTTATCCGTCCGTTATCTTTGCGTAATTCGAGAACAGAATTGCTTCAAAGATTTTCACAATAATTGATTGTTTTTTAGTCGTTATCTGTTGTCTTTTTCTCTATTATGTTCCTAAAAAGATATATGATTACTTAGGTACTATTATTCCAAAGTTTAATAAATTGATTGTGATTTAATTATAAAAAGTTTAAACATATGTTTATGTACAAAATGTTCCTTTTTTGATACTCGTTAATAATAATTAATAAGATTGATTATGGTAATACTTAATTTTACTAAAAAGAAATGCTAATTATCTATAAATGTTGTATAATTAATACAATAAACGTACTAATCCACAAAGATGCACGAATGTGCATATGTCAAACAAAACCTAAAATGCACGAACGTGCAGGCGATTTTCAGGAAAACCAAGCTTTTCCGATTTTTTTCAGTATTTTTCCTGGGTACCTTATTCCTCTATAAATATGACTTACATCATAATTTACAAAAAAGAGAAACTTTTTATGTCCGGTTGTAAAGGGATATTAAAACAATATTGTAATTTGATATACATAATTAATAAGGTACCTATATATTTTGTAGAAATTTAAGGTCAAGGTAACCTGAAAAATGTTTTTTAATTTATCTATTACCTACATAATATTATTCAACATGAAAATTCGAATGCTACATTTATACGATTATACACATAGGGCCACTTGCACCAACTTCTTAATGTATTTAAAAATATTTTTTCAGAGAAATTTCGTGTTTAAATATAATTTAAACACCTTTAAGAAGTTGGTGCAAGTTGGCCATTGTCTGTTGTCAGAATACCTTAATTTTTCACATACCTACTTTCCTTGATCTCGCAGAGGGTCTGTGAGGACTGAGGGACCGCACTTTAAGGGCTATAGTTGTTTAATATTTGTTTACAAATTCTATAGTAATAATCTTCTATATATAAATATATAATCTTCTATTAAGATCTAAATCGAAATCCTACTATTTTTATTTTTCGCAAACCAGAGTGGTCCTTCAGTTCACATGCGCATTTTAATCTTCATGCCTAAACGCATACACCTTCGTTTCGTTGGTTAAGAATAGCATTTTCAATATTTACATAAAAAGCGATAAATGTGATTCAGGTCTCCCTCCTATCTCGTACACGTACCTACCTACACACGTCGTAGGTAAGTTATTTCGCTGTCACGTAATGTGATAATAATAAACAAAAGAAGATAAAAAGATTGCCTGAACTATTAAATAACAATAATTCATTAAATAACATACCAATTATCGCCCAATTAATTAATGCCCAAACGGTAGATATTAACAAAAAAAAAAGTCTTTTTTCAGGAGAGTGATTTCATTTTTCAATATATTTTCTATAAATAATTCTTTACAAAGATACTACCCCGCCCCCCGCAAATTGGACACCATATTGTTAATAAAATTATCGTTATACAAATATCATTCATTAGAAAGATCGCATGTTTCTTAGTAGAACTGTATTTAAAATTTCGTATTCGTAATTCGTAATTTTGTGTTGGAATCGGAATATGTATTTAAACATTTTTTGTGAGATATGTCAAAGAGTGTGAAAACTATATAATACCTATCTACACATGTTTGTGTTATCGCTTTAAATGCCCCTGAGGTCATTCCTTGGTCCAATTAACATAGGGTCATATAGTACGTGTGTATTATAAACCTATCTCAATTATGTTGACACAATTAGTGATTATATATTTTATTTGTTCTGCAGGTGAATGGATATTTTTAACTTTTCAATTGCATATTTTTTCTTTAGAGAAATATAGTACCTAGGTATTATTGTTACAGTCCGATTTAAAACACAAGTGATCGTAAAAAAATACGATTTCGAATAAAAGCAATGTTGATTGGATGAAAAGTCAAATTCAAATTCGGAGATGTTTTTAAGTAAAAAAAAATTGAAAAAATCCACAGATTATAATTCGGAAAAATATAAGTTCTTAGAGGTATAAAAAATGTGGAATCCATCAGAATTTCGGGGTCATGTGCCGAGTACTATTGAGGATGGCTAAAGAGTAGTTCTGGTCAGTTACAGTCCGAGAAAACCCCCTCCAAGTAACAACTTTGAGCGTTAGGTTTTCCACGGAAAATAAATACTATAATAGAAGAAATCAAAGTATTTTCGGAGTGGAAATTAAAAATAAATTAATCGTCATTGTTTCTGTTATTCAACATTGATAATTGGCAAATTGAACGTTAATTGATTATTATATTTTTAATTGAACATTCGGGTACGTGTGGGTAAACACTCTTTAATCTCACTTCACGTGTAATCGGTGCGTAATTGTACGAATAATGCTCATAATTATAATTATATAAGAAGGTATCTACCTAATTACTTACAGTTAAGTAGGAATTTATTAATAATTTTTTTGATAAAGGTTTAAGCTTTAACACAGACTAATTTATAGTATTCTAAACTCTACCATAGTGCATAACTGCCTTATTAGTCTATTGGCCCTAAGCGCGTGTGAGAGTATGTATTGTATATAACCCTTGATTATTGTTTTATGTATTTCTGAATGTTATAAACTTAGTTGTTCTATATCATAGATCATGATTTCGGAACGAAAGTTATGATCTATGGTACAATTTATTTACTAACTACGAAGTATATAAATAATTACTCTCAGACTTGTGTATAGTGAGTATAAATCAATTAATGATTTATATAATGATCCTCAGGTTTTATTTGTTCATTTAATTTATATAGGACAGTCAATTGATGCAATGATTTCTTGTGTTAAAACTAACTATCACATATTTGTTGGTGTTCGAAGTTGCTTAATTATCCTACCATGTTTTAAAAGAGTTTTAATGAATTTGATCTATATATTATTGCTAATGTTTATTGTCATTCGGATAAAAACATCAACGATCTCTGATTGGTCGAAAATGGCGCGGTATTACTAATATTGTTCTATTGTTTAGAAAACTTATAAA
The DNA here is from genome assembly GCA_947256265.1 of Acronicta leporina. Taxonomy (NCBI): domain Eukaryota; kingdom Metazoa; phylum Arthropoda; class Insecta; order Lepidoptera; family Noctuidae; genus Acronicta; species Acronicta leporina. The sequence continues at coordinate 1,458,107 of OX366536.1, forward strand.
AAGGGAGGTATTCCTCAAAAATTAGTTAGTCAAGGATCTACTGCTGTGTGTGAAAGTTAAGTACTCTGATTGTTACTATGCTGTTCTTATATATTGTTACTATGCTGTGTTCTTGATATTGTTACTATGCTGTGTATACAGTATCATTATAACAATAATGATACTGTTACTATATTGTGTTATTATGCTACTGTTTGTATGCTGTGATATTATGCTACTGTTTCTATTACCGTTGTGCCTTGGATGCTAAATCGTTTATAATTGTATTAAACGAACTTCTAGTAGCTAAAGTACTCCTAACTAAATAATTAATTGTAAAGTAATTGAGTAACATAGTATATTGTATCTACCCACATCTTCTCATGATTTAATATAAGTGATGTGATGGTGTTGATATTAGCTTGTTGAACTTTGAATATCAAAATGAATATGACTATGGAGTTTCTTGCCGGTTCTTCTCCATAGAATCTATTTGGAACCGTGCGTTTGAGAAATATATTAATTTGATTTAAAATGATGCATTTGTTTGATTCCTTAAAATTATATCTACTCTATTATATACACATACACCACCCCCTATTCTGACATCAGAAGTGGGATAAGTCCTGTAAGTCCACATTTTCTGAAACGTATATGACAGTTTCAGAATTGTTCCTGACATCTTTTTGCGAAATTGCTGAAGTCTACCGTCATTACGCTAGTACAGCCCTGGTGACTACCTAATGGTGCTCGTAGTGGTGCTCCACTCTCAAATGCTACAACGTGCAGTGACGTTGCAGAGGCTACAAGGTGACACGGCAACACCGAGTCGTTGAGTTGATTGTTGAGCAGGTTCAATGGAACTGCATAATGACCATTTCAAAAAGCTGGTAAGGCCTTTATTGGCTTTACGATAATATTATGCTATTGTCATGTTTTATTTTGATATTGAAATAGAAAATAGTTACCTATTTTTAATTTAAGTGATGAGATTATTTTGTGAAAGTTTGTAATTCAGAGACATCTATTATTTCGAGAACGAAACATTGTGAGATAGGGATTTAGATCTAAATAGTACGATATCCTTTGATAAATTTGGGGAAAGTAGTTTCCAGGAAAGAAATTAGTTTGAGTTGTAGTCAGGTTGACCGAGCGATTTGATTTTAGTAGATTTTTAACGAATGAATTTATTGTTGAATTTAATTGATTTTGGTTTTAACAATTGCTAAGAAAATATTCTTTGGTAGCTATTTCACTGGCCTTTTTGTAGATAATATGTTTAAATCCGGGATTTTAAGGAACTCTGAAACCGTAACCGAAACAATCGAATAACGAAGTAATTGAAATAATTTTATCTGTAACCGTAACCGAAACAATCGGATAATCTGAAATGATTTCATATCCGTAACCGGAACCGATGGGATGTTGTTGATAGTGTTCTATTCGTAACCAAAACCGAAAGAATATTGTTAATAATGTCGTATCTGTAAACGTAACCGGAACAATCGGATAATCCGAAATGATTTCATATCCGTGATCGTTACTGAAACCGATAAAATATTATTCATCCAGATCTGAAATATCATATCCATTACAAACCTAGTTTAAATCTTTTGATAAAAGCATAATAAACAAGAGAAAATACAAGTTATTGCAAATAAAGTACATAGGTATCAGTCTTGTTAATTATATTCTATGAATCTGTTTATTGATTTGTTGTGATATAAACTGTTCCCAAGAATGTTATAACCAAGAATGTTGTATGACCAAGAATTTTATATTATAGTTGGTAACATTTTTGACCGTTCCATATCGGATTTGACTGTTATTGGTAAGCTTTCAAAGTCTTTGAACTTATAGTTACCGATGTAGTAATGTGTTTGAATATAAAAAAGGTACGTAATGGATTTGACTATTAATATTAATTATTACAGAATCAATATTTTGGGGGTAACATTTGTTTGGAGTAAATTAAAGTTGTAGTTTTGTGATATTCGAAATAAGTCAATGATTTTAAATTGAGAATAATTTAAAGTATAATTATAATTAAAAGTATTCGGAGGTAACTATAATGATGTAAGTAAATTGTTGGAACATTGATTGATTTGGTTACATGATGTAATGAAACTGACTACTGGAACTTGTCTGCTATGATGTGTCGAGAGCAGAGACAGAGGGCCAATGCCATGCCAGTGCATTGATTAAGATGGTATATGATGTATTCCTTGTTAGGATGTAATATTGTCTTTGTAGAGACGAGAGAGAGGAGAGAGAGGAGAGAGAGAGAGTTTTACTTCGAGGACGAAGTAATGTCAGTATGGCCGTGTGATAGTATGTATTGTATATGACCCTTGATTATTGTTTTATGTATTTCTGAATGTTTTATTCTTAGTTGTTCTATATCATAGATCATGATTTCGGAACGAAAGTTATGATCTATGGTACAATTTATTTACTAACTACGAAGTATATAAATAATTACTCTCAGACTTGTGTATAGTGAGTATAAATCAATTAATGATTTATATAATGATCCTCAGGTTTTATTTGTTCATTTAATTTATATAGGACAGTCAATTGATGCAATGATTTCTTGTGTTAAAACTAACTATCACATATTTGTTGGTGTTCGAAGTTGCTTAATTATCCTACCATGTTTTAAAAGAGTTTTAATGAATTTGATCTATATATTATTGCTAATGTTTATTGTCATTCGGATAAAAACATCAACGATCTCTGATTGGTCGAAAATGGCGCGGTATTACTAATATTGTTCTATTGTTTAGAAAACTTATAAAAAGGGAGGTATTCCTCAAAAATTAGTTAGTCAAGGATCTACTGCTGTGTGTGAAAGTTAAGTACTCTGATTGTTACTATGCTGTTCTTATATATTGTTACTATGCTGTGTTCTTGATATTGTTACTATGCTGTGTATACAGTATCATTATAACAATAATGATACTGTTACTATATTGTGTTATTATGCTACTGTTTGTATGCTGTGATATTATGCTACTGTTTCTATTACCGTTGTGCCTTGGATGCTAAATCGTTTATAATTGTATTAAACGAACTTCTAGTAGCTAAAGTACTCCTAACTAAATAATTAATTGTAAAGTAATTGAGTAACATAGTATATTGTATCTACCCACATCTTCTCATGATTTAATATAAGTGATGTGATGGTGTTGATATTAGCTTGTTGAACTTTGAATATCAAAATGAATATGACTATGGAGTTTCTTGCCGGTTCTTCTCCATAGAATCTATTTGGAACCGTGCGTTTGAGAAATATATTAATTTGATTTAAAATGATGCATTTGTTTGATTCCTTAAAATTATATCTACTCTATTATATACACATACACCACCCCCTATTCTGACACGCGCTACTCTAGAGGTGCTGGTTTCCATTCCCAGATCTGAGGTCAAGCAGTGTTATTGGGCTTCTCTAAAAAAATCTCAGTAGCAGATCGGAGTTTGGATTTGTGCCCGGATAATGGCAAGGCAAGGCTCGCCCCCTATTACATGCGATCTAAACATACCGGTCAACTGTAGATGTAGGTAGATATACAAATACACTTCTGCCTAATACCTTGGGAATAGGCGTGATAGTAGGTTATGATGTAATGTGATTTGGTGCGGGGTGGCCATACCTTGGATACTAGTATTCTGCTATCTGTGCCTTGGATATGTTTTTACCCATTTCATAGCCAACTATTTTATTTACCCCTTTCATAGCCAAATATTTTACCCATTTTATAGCCAATTATTTTATCCATTTCATAGCCATTTATTTTACCCAATTTTCTCTCCTTTTCAGGTGAATGTCTGACGTCAGGACGGTATCCATTCAAGTGTCTTCAGTTCGAACTACCACCAGATGTGGAGCCAGAGGAAGTCAACGTGGTTGAGTTATGGTTTTATAAGGTATGGCATCATTAATCTATATACTAATATATAAAGCTGAAGAGTTTGTTTGTTTGTTTGCTTGAACGCGCTAATCTCAGGAACTACTGGTCCGATTTGAAAAAAAAATTCAGTGTTAGATAGCCTATTTATTGAGGAAGGCTATATATCATCAGGCTACGCGGACGAAGTTACGGGCAGAAACTAGTTAACTTATATTTGTATTTTTTGATTTTTGAATTGTTAAAATACCTACATTAAGTTAAAAATACCCTGTCCGAAATTTACATTAAATATTCATCAAAGTATACATATTAATGAAGTTTAAAAATATACAAGTTTTCTTTAAAAAGAAAACAATTCAATTTAGTACTAGGAAGTCTGATACTAATTAGTCCGGTGTTCCCAAGCGTGACTGCTAAGCTAGAGGTCCTGGGCGCGCTTCCCAGGTCGGGCAAATTGTTATTGGGGTTTTCCATAAAATTCCCCGTAGCAGCTCGAAGTTTGGACTTGCTAAATGAGACCTAAATGATAAATGATATTTATTTCTGTGAACAGGTCTTTTAGATCTGTAGATTGCCCATCAAAATAGTTTAAAAATATTTAAAATATTGGCTTATAAAGCCGGGGTCATCTCAGATGGCGCCAGCATTTACTAACTGAAGACCTCTTAGAAGAAACACTCTTTTTAAAGTCCAAACAAATTAGTAGCAATATGGGAGTATTACACTGCAGGGCAATGGCCTAAAAACTGCGACGAACTGTCGGTGTACATTAATACACCTCTGGCTAACTGTTCGGGGTTACATAATTGTTGGTATGTGTTTTTTATTTAAATATTGTTTACTCATCGTCATAAATCTATTTTTCCAGGAGAGTGATCCGTTAGACAATTACAACCAAACGTTTGTGATCTCGGAGGCAGCCCACTGGGACAGTCAGCAGCAGTTCAAGAAGACCAAGCCTATCGCCATTAAAGAGACGGATATCGGCGAGGGGTGGGTGCGGGTGGAGCTGGCGTGGGCTGTGCGCGTGTGGCTCGAGGGCCGGGAGAGGCTACACACGCTGCATGTCGCCTGCAGAACTTGCCAGGTAATATAGTACAGCGTAAATAAAAACTCCTTTGTGAAAGACTAAAGTAGGAAAACCCTGTGTTATGGATCACCAGGCTCTCACCTCAGTGTTACAACAAGAGAAATTAAAATAGATTAAAGAAAACAACTTTGCCCCACACTATACCAAAAAAAATCGACTAACCTTAACCTTTTCTTCGCTAGCTTCGCCGTCCCCCTCTCTCCTTCCACGAGAAACACCGACCATTCCTGGTTCTCTACACCAAGTATGCTGGCAAGCGTCGAAGGGGAAGAGCCCTCGAGTGCGGAGCTACCACCAGCGAGTGCTGCCGGGAGCCCCTATACGTGAGCTTCAAGGAGCTGGGATGGGACGACTGGATAATCAGGCCAGCTGGCTACCACGCCTACTTCTGCAAGGGCTCTTGCGCGCCCATATCTGCTATGACAAATACTGATAGTTTTCATCATAATTTTATAAGGGTAAGATACCGTGATATATTTTTTTGAGTGGCTAAATAATCACCACGCTGATCAACTGATCCGCAAGGTTAAGTTACGCTCGTTGCGGTCAGTGTGTGGATGGATGAGCATTCTTAACACATCGAGACCCCTCCGTGCCTCGGAGAGCACGTAAAGCTGTCGGTCCTCGTTGTGATACGAACATCTATGACAGTTGTTAGTGGTAGTCAGAAGTCCAATAAAGTCTGATAATCAGTCTATCCTCCGATTCTTCGAATATGGGTATTTCCTAGAAATTGGGTTGTGGAGGTCTGATGGTAGTCGCTTCGTGTAAAATACTGATATACTGCATCTGGTTAGACTGGAAGCGACCTCAACATATTTGAGAAAAGGCTGGGACGATGATGATGATTGTAGTACTATTATGTCATAAATCAAGGATTCGATCCTGTGTCCTCTGCTTTGGTACCTACTCCAGACGCTTATGTCACCTAAGTTACAGAATAGTTGAATTTTGACGTCAGCAAGTAATAATAGATTGTCAAAAGAAACTTTTGTTTTACTTACCACTACTACTAGCACTGCCAGAGAACTCCTGTTTCCACAAACTTACGCCATCACTGTTATAATGTACCCAGGTATTTCCAAACTGCAAACCACTTATGTCTAATAATGTACATCGGTATTTCCAACATGCCACCCACTTAACATAAATCTCCGTATAATTATAACTGAGAAATCGGGTCTCAATTGGTCACAAATATTTTTATAAATGTGGGTAGTTGTGATTGGCAAAAATATAACACGAGACTTAATTTTTTTTCTCATTCTGTCATATTTTTTAATGAGGAGTTTTTATGTTATGTTAATAATAAAATCAACACTATTGACATTGTTAAGCTAATTTTATCTATTTCTTTACAGAAATACTTTTACACAGTATCAGAGAAAAAGGCGGAGTTCAAGCCATGCTGTGCTCCTACCACGTTCAGCTCCTTACAGCTCCTTTATATGGACTCCACGAATACTGTGACGCAAAAAACTCTGCCCAATATGGTGGTGGAGTCCTGTGGGTGCATGTGAGAGATCCTGGCTAGCTGTGACAACACGAACTTGGAATATTGTGTGGTTAGCTACTCTGTGGGTCTTTTGTGAAACGGGGAACTCAACTTTGTATGGGATGATAACTGTCTTCAAAACTTTTTATAAAATGGCATATCCCCAGAACCGATGGTTCGTCACCAACTAAATTAATATGAGACCTACTAGAAATTATGTTCTATCAGATTATAAAACATTGAAATCGGTTCAGAATTGGCGAAGACATAAAGTGGAATTGAGAACCTTCTCTATTTTGAGTCGGTAATGAAATGACAGGATTCTGAAGAAATTACCATCGTTGTGATCATGAGACACATTATGACCATGTGTATAAGCTATGTCAATCGTGATTTAAGAAATACAATCTTATAATGTGTTTGATTCTCGGCTGTGCTTCTAAAGAAATTATGAACTTGATTAAGTACTGAACTTTTTTATTGACAGTAATTATTTGTGTGCGTGATTGATTAGGGTAAGCAGAGAAATACCAGTTTTGTATGCCGCGTGCCAATTAAGTATTATTTTATACAATAATTGTCAATCTCCTGCCATATTATATCAGATCCCCGCCGAGGTATTCCCAAAGGACTATAGCTTATGGTTATTTAAAAAGGGTGTCTTTTCACACGCGCGAGTGATAGCCCTGGTGTTGCAAGCGTCAATAGGATACGGTAACCGTTTATCAGGCAGGCCGTATGCTTATCTTATCTTGTGTAGGGCCGAGGCAGCAAGGCCTCAGTGCACTTCGTCCCAATGGGATCTTTTGTGCTTCCCCTAGAAAACTTATTCCTCATCCCCTCCCAGTTCTACAAACAGCTCTTCCATGAGCTTTATAAAGAGGCCTGGGGGTATGAGTCTGTAGTCCTCTGGTATTGGATAACCCTGACCCAAAAGGCACATTCGCTTTCTAGCCATTGCATCGCATGTACACAGGCCGAATGCTTGTTTGCCACATCAAAAAAAATATCTCTCTCGCACAGTCTAAGAGGGATGGCACGGGATAGGCAGTTGTTTCATAAAAACATTCCTTATTGGCACGTACCTATCATTTAATTTGTTGTTTATAAGCAAAATGTGATATCGTAAAAATGTACTTGTGATTGAAGGAGATAGTGACAAGAGGAGGTAAGCTAGTATTAAAATTGAGTCACTTGGAAGTACTTGGAACTTTTATATGTTATGTTGAAGATTCGCGAAAACTATTATTCTATTGATACTAGAATCAGAGGGTCTTTTTGCACAATTATCTTATCTATCTTATTAGGATTCGAAATGGATCCCAAAAATTTAATCAATAACCAACAGCGATGATCTCTTCTTTGTATGGGCTTGTATACATCAGGGAGGTCAAGCTGTATCTCAGGATCCGTTTAATTAATTGAGATAAGAAGTTCACCAGTTTTTAAGTTGGAGCATAATATGCAATGATAAAAAAAATACAATCTATTCAGTAGTTTTTGCTCCAAACCGTAACAAAGAGACAAGAATTTTAAAAATCACCATGTTTGGAAACTTGTTAGTTTTATATACCCTAACCCACTTGTTTTTTTTTAAATATCTTCAATGTACAGACACAGCTTTTTTACAATTTTATAATAGTAGAGAAGAGATTTTCCCGTATATTTTTTACTATCTTCTTACACAATCTCCTACAGTTACGAATTAGTTGAAACATGTTGTGATTGTAAGATTAATTTAACGGTAACCAGTGCATTTATTTTATTTATAACTGTAATTTAACATGAAATATCATGTTGTCTAGTGTATTTGAATTTTAATATATTTGGCTTTAAGAATTTTGCGATATTTACGCAATAAAACGATATAATTTTATACGGGTTTATCGCGATGTACCTATACGTAAATCATTAAATGGATTAAAAATATCCAAAGGTTTGTTTTAAATAGTTTGCAATACATTGCGATAAAACGCCTAAGTATAGGTTTTTTTTAATGCGCAAGTATGACAAAATATACTTCCAATTTGTAAATAGGTTGTCATTTTCTTTCGCTACATACCTACCTCTTTTTGCTAATTGGTATGTTTTTCACCGCGAAACATTCATAGTGTTTTTAAGTTTTAATAGATTTGTGTTACTTTAAAATATAACGAAATTGAAGTTAAAGTTGGATATATTAAAGTTCGTATTTAAAAAATGTTTACGTTAATTTCAATGTAAATGTTAAGTATGATAAATTATCAAACTTTTTGTAACATTATTATATAAGATAAGAATTTAGGATTTTTTCTATCAAGAGTTGTTCCTATAGTTTTAGTTAATAAATTCAAAATCTGAACGAAAATAAACATTTATCTTAAAAATGGAATTGAATACATAAGGCATCAACATTAAACAGTGTTTTAAATTCAAATTCGGTCCTAGTTTTGATTTCAATTTGTTATTTTATTTATTTAATGAAATTGTAATTGATCTGATGTCCTCGAATTATTATAATTTAATAAGCCCAGTTATTGACGATATGATCTTGTTTTCAAATACAACTACTTATATATTTATGTTCGATAAAATGACACTGTTCCAATGAAGAACATTGAGGTATTAAGCACAATAAGTAGATACCTACATATTACCTCAATGTTGAAGGCAGAGTTTTATAAAAATGTACTTAAATATTGTCGTGTCCCAGTTTTTTATTGATTTTGTCACAACGGTGTCGAAGTATTATAGTGTAAGTGCAAAAATAAAAAAAATAGTATGAAAATTAAAGTAATATTTTTCATAAATATTCTGTTTTATTCATGCCTACATCAGCAGATTTACAAATTGCGTTATTATTTGGATTCTAATACTTACCATTAATCTAGGTCCCTACCGTACTATATCTACTACTACTTCACTGGAAATAAACAACCGGAAAATAGTGCGAAAAAATTAAAAGTAAAAATTACATTCACTATTTAATAATCACAATTATTTCCTGTGAAGTATTTTGTACAAAATGGTTTTATAGACCTAGATTAATGGTATGTTAGATAAATGCGAATAAAAAAACAATTAGATTTTTTTATGGAATACGGATCACCTGATGGTAAGCTATAACCACCGCCGATGGACACCCGCAACACCAGAGGAGTCGCAAGTGCGTTGCCCACCTATTAAAAGGGTTTGGGCCTCCGGTAACCTCATTCACTCGGCGAAACACAACGCAAGCGTTGTTTCACGCCGGTTTTCTGTGAGGCCGTGGTATCACTCCGGTCGAGCCGGCCCATTCGTGCCGAAGCATGTCTCTCCGAAGTTTCATTGTCTTTAAATAACGATTTATTTTGGTATCACGTTACGGTCAATTCGGGTCGGACCTTTAAACAGGTGCAGGGCCTGTATTACGACGTGTTATCGCTATGATTTTGAGTTTGTGAGAATGGGATAGCGGTATTTAATCTGTAGATCGGCAAATTAATCGGAAAATTATGGCAATAACGCGTCATAATAAGGTCTCTGGTCACAAAATCGGAAACAGGCTAAAAATAAAACTTGAAAATAAGTTAACGACACAGACACGTTTAATAGTTACATAGCAACAGATCACAATAGAAATGCATCTTCAAACTATTGCCCAGGGATGTGGGCAGGGTCTATAAATTACTGCTTAACTTCTAACATTACATGCAAGCAATCTTCACATTATGAAATACTTTTATAACTAATCAGTTCGGGTGAAGCAATTTGGTAGTCGATTTAATTATTCGGTAGTCAATTAATCGTATAAAATTATCGATTTATTAGCAAAACTATCATATAAATATAATATGAAGTCGATTATAATTTTGTAAATAGATTTAATTTATTATAATAGGGAAATAGACGATTCTATAATCCTTTAATGCATAATAGTCAATTTAATAGTAAATAGTCAAGCTTAATCGGAATAAAGTCAAATTAATATATAAAAAATGTAAAAATATTATATTATTGAATTTATAAAACCTGTCAATGTCAGTTTATTTAATAAATATAGCTGTGTAAAATTATTTTTCAAGTAATTATACTAGATAACATAATGTTACCACTGATATTCACCTTGATGTTGACAATATAAAAACACCAAAATATTTTACCCGAACCGAGAAAAAAAACATTAATTAAATAAAGAGGGTGACCAGACAACACTCTCAATTTCTTGTATATATTATAATTACAAAAATCACAGAATTTGAGGATACAATCTGTCCAAAATTATGGAGTCTAAACCTGCAACTGCTAAGAACTGCAATTAATCACTCCATTAGGATGGCATAATAATAAATGACACATGAATAAATACTCTTTAGTTAAAACTGTCCATGCATCTTCTATATTTTGTCTGTGGTTACTGAATTTAATAGGGAAAAGAATTAGCATACATTTTGGGGATACACTAAAACATTTTACATGGTAACATTTAAAAAAAAATCTAATTAATAAAAATCTTTATTTAATGATTCAGAGGTGTGTTTGGTGACGTTTCAATGACGGAACTTTAATAGATCAATCAGTAGCAGTTGCAAGTTTTACATAATGTCTCTTCGCAAAATTATTATTGTATTTTTTATTATATCCTTAGGACGGACATACAAGATATGTTTGTTACAACCATTGATTATTTAATTACGAAAATGAAAGAAATCATGTTGTAGTCGTGAGCAAGGGCATTCACTGATACTTTTTAAAAAGACCCAGCTCACGCCTCAAGAATATTACACATATCACGTCTCATTATTTAGTCTCTGCCTCAATGAGAAGTAGGCGTGATAATAAGTAAATATATAAGACAATTATGCAGGTTTTTTTAAAAATAATAGATGAATATAAAAACAGAGGTATGGTTTTTACGAATTCGACTCCTTTATTTCGGTCAACAAATTATGCTGTATATAATTTAAGAGTATCACAAGCACGTAGCATGGTATAAAAATGATGTTTTATATCGACTAGATGTGTATTGAATAGTCGACATAATCGAATCGATAAATCGAATGAATGAATGAAATAATTTGATATTTAGTGAATGCCCATATATTAATTTGTGTAATTCTGCCAATAATATTATGGCACGTCTTGCTATTTCAATTAACTAATGGCACATGTACACTGGACTTATATTTGATGACATTAAACATAAAATCTACCCTAAATAGCCTCTTATGAAGAATCTCAACCTGTAAATTTATACAAATAAAAAAGTAATGCCGCATGGAGCAGGAAAAATCAACACTTGAAAACGGCCCGATCGATTTGGATAATTAATAGGATAAGATTTGTATAAAAGTTTATTTTTAATCTGTGTCGGAAATTTAAATAAAAAATATTACGAATAAGAAGTACGGTTCGCTAGTTAAATATATAATATAATTGGTCTTCAATAACAATTTTTTTTTATATAATGTAGGCTCATAAGTATTAGGACTTAGACTAATATATTATAAAGCTTTATAATACCTAATCATAATACATCAAATGAATATTATAACTTTTGTGACACTGTTTTTGAGAATTATTGCTCCGTTTTAACCCATTCGTCAAAGCAAGCAAGCAATTTTACCGATCAATCAAATCATCAAATATAAGTCCAGTTAGCAAAAAATGGTGTGCTGGACACAATGCATTAAGACTCCTAGCGGATAAAGATAATTATTACTAAAATTATAACTTAATAGCTAAGAAACAACACTTTTGGAATGAATGGACAATCACAAGCCTTGGGGTAGGTTAATTTTGGTCTATTGTACAGGCGTTGCGCATAAAATATTTACTAGCTACTTGCGTGCAAAATCATCGTAATAATAAAGTATAAATTTCGGTAGCTTTGGCTAAGAAAATGAGACATTCATTTACATTTGCAATATAATGAGTTAAGTCCTGCTCGTAATCAAGAAAGTGCTTACTGATAAATAAAAGCACAGTAAAGTAACATAAAAATGGTTATATTATATGAGACATTATAAAATATACCGCATAAGCTTATGGTTGGCTAACAAATAAAAAATATGTAAATAAAAATGCAACAACCTGTACTTACAAAAATATTGAAAGTCTAATGCACTAAGTTCAAGCAATGTACTTAGAGTATTATTGCAGTTTGGAACGCGTGTCAGCGAGCAATTTTGCCGATCAACGATACTTTACAAAAGATAAAGTTAATTGGCGGTAATTCTGCTAAAATATAAATTAAGGTTCACGTGGTAAATATGTTTAAATTGTATTTAAACACAATATTTCATAGAAATTTCGTCATTTAGGAAGTTGGTGCAAGCGGCCCCAAGAGTCCGGAGAACCGAATTTCTCATAACCCTAATCCAAACACAATTTAATAAAATTGCATTATAATTGGAGCGTCCAAAATACTTTAATGGAAATAAATGTAAGTGAATGCAATTATTGTTAATTTTATGAAGTTTCGACCGATTTCAGTTTATTTCCATTGAATTGCGGAATGGCAGAGTATGACCTAGATTAAATAACAGTGTCGGAATCCGAATAATAGCACAATTTGATTCAATTGTATTAGAATTACGATTTATTTTGTAATTACGTTTGTATGGGCAACTCAGCGTCTGCCGGACCCTTAAACAAATTACAAACTATAATAAATATTCCTGGATAAATAATAAATTGCTCGGAAACACGGATAGACGCGAGACACGATAGGAAATGTTATATTATCGTTTACAAAAGCGTATACTATTAATCTCTTTCCGGAAGCACCATCAAAAATATCTATAAAAATACACCTACTTACAACGAAAAAATAATAATATTTACGTAATTGTGACATTTATTTATTTATTTACGTAATAATGTAAAATAACCTCTTCAATATGTCTTCGCGTGACAAGTCTTAAATTATGCATAATTGAGAAAATTTTCTCTATCTCTTATTATGGGAAATTTTCTTATCTATGGGAAGAACTTGAATTGGGAAAATTACCATTGGAATTTTATAATCTTTGGACGAGCAATTTGCAAAAATCACATGAATTTTGACTTTCAGTCAATCACAGATTATAAGCCATAGTGAATTCATTTGTGTTTCAATATCTTTATTAAGGAACTCTCGATACACAAACCTACCTAAAAGAGACCTCACTGAAGGTTCCTAACCATGGCTCTAAGCCTCAATATCTCTAAAATATTTAGAATTACAATAAACTACAACAAAACATACTAACCGAAAAAAAGTTCTTTAAGAACTTTTGAATGGGAAGTTTCCCAATTCGAGTTCAATTCGTTAAGAACATTTCCCAATAATCAAAGGAATGGTCCGAATGAACCATTTAGCGGTATTGACTATTAGTTTAAATATGTTTTATAACTTTAAAGTAATGAAAACATTAAATCTAAAGTTCTAGTCAAAGTATTTTGGAATTAAGATGTTGTTTAGCAAACTTTTTAGTTATCTTTGTACATACATATGTATTGTCGTTGTTTGATTACGATCATCTGAACTGAGATATAATTACCTTACGTCATACACACATATATCAAGAGATAAAACTTGTAAAACGTGACAGTATATTCATTTTCCGTCTCTATCACACGATATACCGAGACGGAACACACATAGTTTATCTATAACTTAGGGAATATTTTATAAATATGATTAGTGGTTTATGTTGCCTACAGCCATAAGGAATTAGGAGATCAACTCGACTTAATATGGGTTTTTTTTGAGGAAGTTATTATTAAAAGGGTGTATTATAGAAAGTCCCCAAAATACTTTCAATCTAATCGATGTTAAATCTAATCAATCAACTGATAAGTCATTCTAGTATATTCTAACAGACTCCAACAAGAGTCTCAAATCGAGGGAACTAAACTGTACCAAATTTCAATCGAATTTAACAACTAAACCTGTCTTTTTTTCTTCCATTTTCAGGCATTATGACCTATTTGTTATTCCTTCTCAAATATTCTTTGTCTATCTCCCTCAGTGGTCGCCCACGGTGGTGGTAAGTTTGGCCGTCTCGCTGTCGCTAGGGGGGGCAGGTTCGGACGACTGCACCTTGATGACGGTGGGGATGGGAGTGGTGGGGGGCTCGGGCCTCGTGGCTAAGGTCAGAGCGCCTGAGTTCACGTCTTCTATGGCCTTGCGAAGCTGGAAGGAGAGATTGAAAGTTAAGAGAGGAGAACCGAACATTTTTTCCATTTAGATGTACCTACTGTTTGCTGATGGGTGGACGAAGATTTTATTGGTATGTCAGAAGTACTGTGAGAGGAATCTATGAGTGTTGTTAACCTAATTTTTACGTTACTTTTTTATTTTAATGATTGTTATAATTGTCTTTTTTAGTTTTAGTCACTGTAATTGGTTGTAACCGTTTTTTTTAATGGATGTTTAACATGACCATCAAATTCTAATGTCTTAAATTCACATGATATATGGGACCATTTCAAAAGTATATCTTATAAAAATATTGTTACCTCTTTGAGTGAGACCACTCCTATAAGTCTCCCGATGGCCGTGACGTACGCTCTGCTTACCCCCAGCGTCGAGAACAGCGAGTGGACCTGTACACAGTAATGAAGATATTTTATTGAAGTGAAAACTTCTTTAGCGGCGTTGTGCACTTTTTGGGATGGGTAAAAAATGTTAAAGTCGCGTCAGGACACGTGACCTGATCGAAAATTCGTAAGACGGTTGTAATTGTTCTGAAGGGTTAAATTTTTAATGTAATATAAATTTTCATGTTTGTGTACGATAGCGCAATAAATGAATATTGTATTTTACCACATAAATAATAGTACTTTTATATTGATATTTAAAGCAATTCGTGCGAAATTATTCCCTAACTATTCCAAAATATCAAAAATGCCCAACGTTAATCTTAAAGTATTCACTTCTGCCAGCACTCCCTGAGTGCTACCTGTTGTTTTTTGCCATGAAAAGTTCCCTAAAGGCCGGGTTTTTAAAGAGTTATTATGTTTTTCAGTGTCTATGTTGACTATTAGTCCAACTTGGTTTGTTGTTTGGTTAACTATCCGCTATATATTTGAAAATAATACTTAGATATGGGGTTAAGCCAACAATTGATTCAAAAAACACATTTAACCATTGTTCACCATTTTTAACTATTGGTTGAGTTAACTACGGATCAAAAAACCGGCCTTAAATATGGATTTAAGGCCGGTTTTTTGATCCGTAGTTAACTCAACCAATAGTAAATGGAAATGCCTATTCCTTTAACAAAAATGTTTGCCAAATGTCAAGATTTTAGCTTAGTCACTGTATTTAATTGTAAAAAGTAAGCGATTTATTAGTTAAAATAAATTACAATTTAATCACTGACCAGTAAATTTCTGACTTGGTGAATGGTATTCAAGTTGTGTATGATCTGTTCTTTTATAAACTGTTATAAGGAAATTCCCAGCAAAGGTTCAAAAAAAAACTACTAACAAATGAGTTCACTAGAAGGAAATAAATTATTCAGTAAATATGGGAAAAAATAACAGTATTTCCATATTGAATTCTTGCATACCTTAAGTAAAGAGGTCCTCTCGACGAGCTGGAATGGTGCAGGGTCGATGTGGCAGATATACAGGTTCTCGTCCTCGTACTCTGGGTCGTCAGGATGCTGTGAGAAATAAGGACCAATCAACAACATGAATATGGCAGAAGCAAAAGAAGTATGCCAAAATAGTAGCAAGTGGCGGTCTATAGTTTCTACCTACCCCGATGAGAGAAAAGCGTGAGTGTATGTATGTATGTATGTATGAACAACATACAAATAAATAACTTTGCGTGATTGAATAATTTGGTGATTGTGAGTTAATACACCCCTGATACAAAACACAGTTAGGTAAGTGAGAGTTTTCTTATAAAAGTACCAAATTATGCAAAACAAGTTCTAAGTTGAAAAAATTTTTTTTTTAATAATAACAATAAGTAACACAAACATTCCTGTATGTTTAGGTCTCATGTAATAGGTTTAGGCTTATGGCTAATAATCGAAAACAAATTTCAAACTCCAAACAGCTACTGATGTCATACAAAAACAATTACGTATATGGCTGTTAGCAACTTAGGAAACTTCAATTCAGGAACACAAAGTTCTTATCCCTATCCCTATATATTTTCAAAAATAATTTTAGACATTTATTTTGATTTGTTTCATTAAAAAAATAGACACATATATTATTACCATATCTCTCTTTCTGGCGATCTGCAGCATCCTGTCGAAGTCGATCTCCTTGGCCATCTCCATCTGCTCCCACGCTTTCTGGTCCTCAGGAGACATGTCGCAGACGCGCTCACGTGGCTATAAGATATTTATTATTCAATTATATGTATTTTGTAAGATTAAATTTATATACATATGTTGTTTTCATAAATAAATTTTAGTTTTCAAATATAATTGTAAAATTGTTTTGTGAATAAATATTGACGTATGATAATCTGGCAAGAATTGCACAGAAGTGAAGAGTGTGTTACCAGAGAGGTTTTGAGCCGGAATGTGGAGAGGGGGAGACCAAAGATAAGATGGAAGGACTGTGTGAGAGAGAGATAGATGGCCACAAAGGAAGAAAATGATGAGATGACAGCTGATAGAGATATATGGAAGAAAAAGACATACTGCACCGACCCCAAAGTAACTTGGGATAAGGACAGGAATAAGGCAAATGTCAGCGGCAGCGTCGGGAGATGTTGCCACAGAAGGATATAACATGATGTTATAGTCGAGGTCCTTCAAATAGGTCAGGTGAGTAGTACTCGCAGAAGGTGCGTGTGTATAACAACAGGTATCATTGTAGAAGAAGGTAAAGAAGTAGGTATGTAATAATCGTAGTGGCGATCTGTAGTTTCTGCCTACCCCTGTGGGAGAAGGGCGTGAGTGTATGTAAGTATGTATGATCACTAACCAGCTGCACTTTCTTGTTGATGGAGGGACTCCTGGGCAGCGAGCTTGGGCTCAGCTGATCCGGTAGACCTCCCTCCACATCTTGGAGAAGAGTCGAACGCTTGAAGATGGCTTCGAAAGCAGCTCGGATCCTGAGGGTAGAGAGTAGGTGCTGAACATAAAGAGCATATGAAGTTATCAGTTTCAGTTATCATACAAACACTTATGTCAGTTGTTAGTGGTAGTCAGAAGCCCAAAGAGCTTGATAACCACTCCATCTTTATCGATTGTCCAGGAATCGAGTGAAATCTGATGGGTTTCTAAGACTGGAAGGAGATCCAAATACAATTTGTATGATGAGGATGACAATCATTAAAGGGAGTCAGAAGTCAAAAGAGCCTGACAACTACTATCTTCTATCCTTGGTATATCATTGTCCAAAAATCTAGTTATGGAAGTCTCAGGAAAGCTGGAAATCCCAATACAGTTGGTATGATCAGTTCAATCATTATTTGATTGAAAATACGAAAGACTCTCAAACAGAATAATTGTTGAGCTGGTTCAAAGATGATGAAGGAATTCTGATACTTATACGTATATTAAACATTGAAATCAAAACTTTTTTGGCGAATATTATGGTGTTGTATCAAATCAGATCAATCAGATCAGATTAAATTAACAAAAATGTAAGGTAGCTGTTAGTAATTGTATTTAACATTAAGACGTCCAACACCTCACTCCAGTTGGGTTATACAACATTAGTTTTAGTGTAGGCCAGTATGCGTGTTGTCCGCGTATAATTGCAGATAGATACTTATTTTTGGGGCAAAATATAACATGGTGTTCAAATTATTGGAATCCATTCAGTTACTTATTCTGAATAAACTATATTCAGACATATACTAAAAATAATGTTGTACAATCCGCCATTTTACATAACCACTGTACCTTTTATACTACTAAGGTGGCAAAAATGCATACGGCCCGTCTCATGGTAAGCAGTTACCGTAGCCTATGGACGCTTGCAACACCAGAGGTATCTCTCGCGCGTACCCAATCTTGTAAAAACCCTTTCACATCCCATGAAAACCTTGGCGGGGAAACTGATGTAAATCCAGCTCATTCGAAGACGTTGGAGGAAGTCAGGGTCCTTACCTGGTCTCAGCGCCGGTGACGGTGGTGTACACGGAGGGCTGCGGAGTGCTGGGCGAGTGCGCGCAGCCCGCCGGCGCCAGCCCCCGCGTCAGCGTGAACGAGTTCGTCTTCTTCAGGATCGACTTGGGGCGGAACAGCTGTCCTGGTGCTGGATATAGTCACATATTATACTGTTAATATTTCTCAAGAAAATAGATTTGGAATAGGGAAACAAAAATGCTATTAAAAAAGTAAAATTAAAATTACTAAATAAAATTATTAAATTATCTGATAATTAGCACATTTGACATTGACAGGTTAAAAGATTTGCATTTTTTTACCATGACTTCACATGCACCATAATTATAATATAACTAGCTTCGCGGCTTCGCTCACCTGAAGCTATATCAGGAGTAGAAATGGATCCCAAAAATAATTTAATCATAAACCAACAGTGATGATCTCTTCCTCCTGAGATACAGCTTGACCTCTCTGATGTATACAAGCCCATACAAAGTAGAGATCATCAATGTTGGTTTTTAATTTTAGCATCTAATGTAGCTTCATGTGAGCGAAACCGCGGGCAAAAGCTAGTAATAAATATAATAATCATATCATTCGATGGCGATTCATTTTTATTTATTTACAATATTATTTTAAGTTTAAGCGAAACCTGAATTGTTCAGAATAATTAACTGAATCGATTCCAATAATCAATTACGACACCATGTTATATTTTGCCCCAAAGATATTTAAAAAAAGTTACAAGTGGTACACCGAGCGACAACGGACAACTTGCACCAACTTCTTAAGTATTTTTACATACATACATAAAGTCATTAGTCACGCCTCTTTCCCGCAAGGGTAGGCAGAGACCACAGACTTCCACTTGCTACGATTCGGATATACCTCTTTAGCTTCATCCACACTCATCAATCTTTTCATACATGAGCGTCGGTTTAGGGTAGGCTCGACCGGAGTGCTACCACGA
This sequence comes from Acronicta leporina, assembly GCA_947256265.1. Lineage (NCBI taxonomy): Eukaryota > Metazoa > Arthropoda > Insecta > Lepidoptera > Noctuidae > Acronicta > Acronicta leporina. The sequence goes on from OX366536.1 coordinate 1,477,587, forward strand.
CCTCAAAGAAAATTGGCGTGAAACAACACTTACGTTGTGTTTCGCCGAGTGAGTGAGGATACCGGAGGCCCAAACCCTTTTAAAAGGCACTTGCGACTGCACTTGTAACTCCTCTGGTGTTGCGGGTGTCCATGAACCGCGGTAATCGCTATACCATCAGGCGATCCGTCTGCTCGTTTGCCCACCTATACCACAAATAAAAATACTGACCAGGTATAAGTCCTCCCTGGTCTTTGGTGGTGAGTGATGATCCTCTTGTCATACCAGTTCCCGGTACCTGCAGCATATCTGGCGCAGGAGTCACCTACAAACACATAATAACTTTAGGCAAGAGGTTGAGGAGGGACGAGACGTGTTGACTCTCCACTTCAAGGAGGTTAGAGGTGGAGCCCCAGGCAGATGGATGATGGCAGTCATGTCAGTGTATATATGTCACAGTAAAATTGTATATTTCGCCATTTTACATAATCGCTAGTCGCTTTACAAAATAGGTCTGTTATTTAAAATAGCTGAATGACGTTCAGCTATTTTGCATAACTTGTGACAATCAACACGCGGAATGGAATGAACGTTTTGCGTTCATCATTATAGCGGATTGATGTTTAACTGTCTTTGTAAAACAGTGCATTTCAGCGTGAAATGAAATGTTGGATGGTAGATTTTATTTCCAAAATTCGGCGCTAGGGGCGTTGTGTCGCATAAACGAGGACAATTATGGTTCTGGTACGTCGTTTGGTGACAGTTCTAACCTAACCAATAAAAATATACCTATTTCGTTCCGAATGTACCCCGTCAAAATATAACTAAATGTCATAGGTTCTTCACACAAAATGCTTATAATAACTACAAATAAGTCATTCTACAAAACAGCTAATCGTGGGTAGCGGTTTTGATAAACGTATCACAATGGCAATTAAGCTGGAAGCCAATCAGCTATTTCACATAACAGAGCTATTTTGTAAAACGGTTAGCGATTATGTAAATAGTGAATTATACAATTCCACTAAGACATAATTATGCACGTGGCGTTGCGAATATTGCTTGAGCGATTCAGGATTTGTTCCTAGAAAACGTGATAGATGTGAAGCTGACCTCGAATCTGGAAGGCCTCCTAACTTTCAACACGCGGAATGGAATGAACGTTTTGCGTTCATCATTATAGCGGATTGATGTTTAACTGTCTTTGTAAAGCAGTGCATTTCAGCGTGAAATGAAATGTTGGATGGTAGATTTTATTTACAAAATTCGGCGCTAGGGGCGTTGTGTAGCATAAACGAGGACAATTATGGTTCTGGTACGTCGTTTGGTGACAGTTCTAACCTAACCAATAAAAATATACCTATTTCGTTCCGAATGTACCCCGTCAAAATATAACTAAATGTCATAGGTTCTTCACACAAAATGCTTATAATAACTACAAATAAGTCATTCTACAAAACAGCTAATCGTGGGTAGCGGTTTTGATAAACGTATCACAATGGCAATTAAGCTGGAAGCCAATCAGCTATTTTACATAACAGAGCTATTTTGTAAAGCGGTTAGCGATTATGTAAATAGCGAATTATACAATTCCACTAAGACATAATTATGCACGTGGCGTTGCGAATATTGCTTGAGCGATTCAGGATTTGTTCCTAGAAAACGTGATAGATGTGAAGCTGACCTCGAATCTGGAAGGCCTCCTAACTTTCTTGCGCGCCTCCTCGTCGCGGCGCCGCAGCTCGGCCTCGCGCAGCCACAGCGCGGCCACCTGCAGGCGCCGCTCGCGCCCCACCTGCTTCTCGATCACCTTCACCAGCTCCCAGCGGTGGATAGAGCCCAGCAGCACCATGGACGTTGGACTGTCCACTAGCGGGAAGCTTTTGATTGTCTGCAAAAACCAGTTATTTCTTGATAACATTACCAAGTTTGGTAAGATTTTCCGGTCATTTATTACCAGCAAAGTAGTAGAAGAACCTAAAAGTAACCTAAATTAATGGTATTTCAATGCGAATAATAACACAATTTGATAAAAAATCATTTGGATTACGTTTTTGTGGGCAATCCAAGCTACGCCGGTCCCTTAAGGTGTCTTCAGCAACATCTATACATACATATTTTCACGCCTATCTCCCATTGAGATAGGCAGAGATTTCCACTTGCTACGATCCTGGCACACCACTTTTCTTTATCTATGTTAACCTCCTCATGTATGATACTCGGTTGAGGGTGTTCTTAACCTGACCTTTTTTAAAAACGGCCACAATTTCGTTGTCGTACGAAAGTCCCAAATAATGGTTGAGCTACATGATGACTGGTGTATGCGTGCCGTCAGTTAGGACAGGTTAACTCAAGGCTACTATGGCTCTTTCTTCAAAAGGCCTGTTCAGTCAGATATTGCCTTACATCGTAACACACATATCTTATAATACTACTACTAGGTACTGTCTGGACTTTAAAAGTGACCATGATTCTCTAAGTATGTTTAGGAGTTTCTTTTCAGAGGTCATCAGAAAGGAAAAGTCGGTGCCATCTAGTTAAAAAACAGTAAAACATTGACGAGTAAAAGTGTCCTTAAAAAATCCATTTACAGAAATAAATATCATTTACGTTCGCCGAAGTCAGCCCCTTTCAACTCTTCCATCCGTACTCACCATGTATACTCGTTTCGTCAATAAATTTATGAAACAATACTGTGCTTGAACCGACATGGCTTATATTACAGTGCGTTAAATGCGTCGATATTGCCTTGACTTACCTTATTTTCTTTTAGCAGATCCTTGAGCTGTTGGAATGTCATCTTGTTCCAGATGTATTTAACGTCACGCACCATGAAATCTTCCACGCAAATATCGTACATTCCTGTGAAAAAATGGTTGGTATTATTTATACATACAAATATAATATCGTGACGGTATTGCACGAAGGGTTATTTGTTTATTTATTATTAGGCAGAAGTATACTAATGTTCACTTACAGTTCACCGGTATGTTTTGGTCCTATGTAATTTATTTATTTATTATTTTCGTGTGAAAATCCTCATGGATGCCCGCTGTCTATCGGAAGGAAAGGCGGAGGGTTATGTCAGACTCGTACCAACTAAAAACTCACGGCCATCCATAGCTCTGAGATCTCTTATGAACGCACCGGTGCTCTCCTGTGCTTTGCCTTTGGCACATCCCAGAAATGCAGATTTATTATGCTGTCATCCCCCGGGATACGAACGCCTGGAGTTGTTCTAAGCGCCCGCAAACCAAAAAGTATCCTCTGCTGATGGTAAATTAGCAGGGATTCGGCGTTTGGGATCTGGTGGGATCGTCCCTCAGTACCATTCATCCATTTTAAGGATTCAAAGAAACATAATATTTAGATTACATATAAAATGTGTAAACTGAATAAGAGAAAACCAGTTGCACGGTTCCAAAAAGTGGGTCTTGTGAAGAAGAGCCGGCAAGAAACTCCATAGATACTCTTTTTAAAATAAAATAATCACAATTACAATATTATTAAGCTTTACAACTTTGTTTTAAATAGTTGCTGAGAATATGCAGTTTGATGTGTAGGTTTTTTTCATTACATTATAAAAAAAAAGAGATTGCCACAGGAGGTACGAGCTGACCAGCCCCGACAGACAGCACCCGTTCACGATCATCACGTGTGCATCAGCGTGGTTCGACTCGACCATATTGTAGGGAATAAAACGACTACTTTCAGGGGCCCAAGTCTACTATTTCAATTGACTCAGAATGACCGTCCAATGGCACTAAATGACATAAGAAATGACAGATGTTGTAGACAAAACTGTCAAAAATCAACAATGTTGAAGTCACTGCATCACAATTTTGACACAACTAAATAGTAGACTCGGCACCCAGGTCTTGTGCTTATTCTGTAAGGCTCAACTCACACCGAAAGTGCGTTGAAGCGAAGCGAAGCGGAGCGCAGTTTCAGTGTCATATGAATTTTAACTTTATTTTCATTACTATAATACTTATTATCGCATGAGAAACTCCCTTTATGGAATTCCCCGGAATTCCGCGGCGCCGCCGGCATCCGCGCGACTCGTTCGGGTTTCTTAGTCCTTTTTAAGTATAAGTATCGCACGCCTACACTAAAAGTTTACAAAGACACAAAGATAATGAATATTTCACAAATATATAGATATAATACATGTTTACTTGTACACAAAATATTAAATAAAAACATACATACACAAATCACGTTTTCCAAAAAATCATGCACTCAAAAAAGGTACAGAACTAGACAAGCAAATAATATAGCCCTTCAGGCCCCTCGGACAAACTACGGGAAAAGTACTATACTGTATGAAGGAGCACAGCTTTACAATAAATTGCCTAAACATGTAAAAGACCAGAAGTCCATATATACCTTTAAAAAAGCTTTAAAAAAATACATTTTTGAGGAATTAAAATAGTAAAACTTTTTCTTTCTACATATAATTTCGACATGAACTGTCTCGTCGCCCTAACTTAACTTATTTAGAAATGTTGATTTCTCATATAAGTGAAATGTATTTCTTTTTGAGAAAATAAAATTCTTAAACCTAAACCTAAACTGCGCACCGCTTCGACGCTCTTACGGTGTGAGTTGAGGCTTACACGTAGTATCTTGTAATATCAATATAACCTTCACTTGTTTGAACATACAGTTAAGAAAATAATTGTTAACCAATTATTGCCTTCGTTATTCAATTCACAAAACATCTGTTGTCATACTCAGGTACATAAACGTCACGTTTATGAAATTATTTTGTTTGAGTGAACATTGTAGGAACATTCTCATGAACTCATATGATATAACGACTAAAATCCTCTAGGACTTAGAGAAGATCCCTTCTGCTCCGGTCAGATACAGAGCTATTTTAATCCCATGCAAGTAAAGATGGGTTCTGTAATGTTCTAGAAGATTCCCCAGGAGTTGAGTGAAACAACCGTTTAGCGTTATAATTTATTCTGCACTGACTTCCAACATGACAAACTCATAATAATATATGGCATCCATCATAGGTTTTAGGTTGCCCACATCTATACTTCTATCTATACTAATATATAAAACTGAAGTTTGTTTGTTTGTTTGCTTGAACGCGCTAATCTCAGGAACTACTGGTCCGGTTTGAAAAATTATTTCAGTGTTAGATAGCCCATTTATTGAGGAAGGCTATAGGCTATATATCATCACGCTACGCGGACGAAGTCGCGGGCAGAAGCTAGTACTAATATATAAAGCTGAAGAGTTTGTTTGTTTGTTTGAACGCACTAATCTCAGGAACTACTGGTCCGATTTGAAAAATTCTTTCAGTATTAGGTAGCCCATTTATTGAGGAAGGCTATAGGCTATATATCATCACGCTACGCGGACGAAGTCGCGGGCAGAAGCTAGTATAATATAAAGAGGCCATGTATTACAGGTTCATACATAACGGTTGAGTTAACTAAACATACCTCTCACACGAGGGAATAGTCCTTGTTCCATGGAGGACATCACAAACATACCCAGACTCGGGTGAGTTTATCGCACGCTAATGGTACTAGCTAGTAAGTAGTAACCTTAAGAGGGAACTCTAGTCGGTAAAAACAGGTATTTGAAGAAACTATTGCCGTCGTCGTTACTCCAACCTCCACCCGTAAAGTGGGAAAGGGACAATTGCAGCTCAGGCTGATTTTACCTACAAAAATCTTGACTAAACATCGTTTCGTATTCCGCTGTTTTCAAAACTGGACCGATCCAAAAAATTTTTAATTCAAAATTTAGAGGAATAGTATATCTATGCTTCTATTTTTTCCTTTTTGTAAAAAACTTACCAAATTTGTCTGATAGTCGTCTAAACATGGCAGTAAAAACGGGCCTTTTTTTCGAGTTTTTGGATTGTTATAATTCTTTTAGTAATTATCTTTTTGAAAAAAGGAATTAATAAGGGCATGTAATAGCACGCCCTAGATTTTTTGGGAAAAAATCATTGCTCTAGAGCCATTATCCACGAAAAAAACAGCAGAATACGTTTGTATGGAGAAAGGCCCACTAGAGTTCCCTCTTAACTCAAAACAGAAACCAAACACCTGGTTTAAACTTGTTATTGGCACTTATAGTTTTTTATGGGATAGAGGGGCTAACGAGCTGTAGAATCACCTTATGGTAAGCGATTCCTGCCGCCTTTGGACACCCGCAACACTAGAGGAGTGCGTTCCCGGCCATTCAAAAGGGTTTGGGCCTCCAGTATCCACACTCGCTCGGCGAAACACAACGTAAGTGTTGTTTCACTTCGGTTTTCTGTGAGGCCGTGGTATCACTTCAGTCGACCCGGCCCTTTTGTGCCGATGAATAGATATCCCACGGTAAAAATTAGGAAAAATTTAGATTAACGCAGGAAACACTCGAGATACCGCAATTAATATTGCGCAAGTAGGCTTTAGTTTGTAGTGTTTTGTACAAGACGAGGTGGCCGAGTGGTTAAGGCGTTGGACTGCTAATCCAATGTGCTCTGCACGCGTGGGTTCGAATCCCATCCTCGTCGTTTTTTTTTCTTATTCTAAAGGTTATTTAAAATGAAATGCTAGGTTGAGGAGAAATTTTGATTTTTTATCCCTTTTATTAACTATCAATACCAACAATGACAATAACATTTAATTCTGTGAGATTGAACTCACAGAATTAAATGTTATTGTCTGTCTGTACATATTTATAAAAATAACATCATTTTATTTTTTCTATCTATTCTGAGATTGATTTTATGTAAAGCTGAATTACTGGTTCTATAATTTTATTTGGAGTGTTGAGAGGTTCTAAGTTAGATAGTTCCATGTTGTACTGCTTTAACTAGTAGTAAATTTGCCTAACTCTTTGGGGAGCACCCTTTAAATCAAGGTCTGCGGCCACGCTTAATTTAACTATTGAGAAATCCCGCGAATAATACTCAGCAATCAAACTCACAAACTCTCGTTTAACTGCGCTTGCGACGAACGACCAGTAGGCGTCGAATTAATTTACTTTAGTTCAAAGTCAAAATATTTTTTTTTTCAATCATACTAAATAGGTTACTTAATAGTAGTTCTTGTTGAGAGTTTGGTGATGGTCTCTCATCTATATCTATACTAATATATAAAGCTGAAGAGTTTGTTTGTTTGTTTGCTTGAACGCGCTAATCTTAGGAACTACAGGTCCGATTTGAAAAATTATTTCATCACGCTAAGACTAAGTCTATATTCCACGCGGACGAAGTCGCGGTCGGAAGCTAGTTAAACACCATGCAGAATCAACTTTAGTTTTATTCATTTCTATTACGTTTTACATTATTTTACATGAACCAGAGCAGCAATTCATCATAGACAACTTTTTATACTTTTCTTTTTCACCACAGACACAGTTAAACCACAGACTTAATCTAGACAACTAATAGTAAATATCAGAGATGTATGACTTGCATCTATCTCAATAGTTCTTATGAAGGATACTCCTTTTAAAAAACATTTACTCATATAGCGTGTATTACTTTGACCCAAAGATTTAGGTACATTGTTAAGATCATAATATGACAACTGCCTCAATAGCCAAGTGGTCCTGACCGCGACTGCTACGCTAGAGGTCTTGGGTTCGATTACCAGGTCGAGCAAAGTGTTATTGAGTTTTTCTATGAAATTCCCAGTAGCAGCTCGGAGTTTGGAATTTGTGCCCGGGTAATGGCAATAGGCTCGCCCCCTATTACATGGGACCTAAACATACCGGCGAACTGTGGGTGTACCTACATTAGTACGCCTCTGCCTAAACCTTCGGGGAATACAGGCGTGATGGTATGATGATGATGGTTAAGATCATAATATTATGTATAATACATATCCTGCTATTCGGTATTGTAGTGCTTAAGTCGTTAAGGTCCCTAAAATATGGTTAAGTTATCACTCATGCTTACCATCTGTCAGGATGGCTCCACTCAAAGGTACTATGGCTCTTTGTTCAAAAGGCTATTCCAGATATCTCTATATTATCTATGATGTCAGGACTTTAAAAGAGACCAACAGATACTCTAAGTTTATTTCGGTGTTTCTTATCAGAAGTACGGAAATGAAATGAAGCGGCGGTAGCCTAATGGCTAGGGCGTCGGACTTGCGATCATGTGGTTGTCGGTTCGAACCCCACCCATTGCACTACCGACGTGAACCCGCTCGTATCACAAGCATTTAGCTTAGCACGAGGGGTTAACAAGAATACTAGTAATGTGTGACCCATATTGCTAGTAAGCTTTTTTTTTTAAAGTGTTCAAAATTTAAAACACTGATTTGTAAGAGTGCTTTTAAAATACCTTTAATAAGATTATACTTGCACCTGCCCGTTACTTACGATCTAGACAAAAAGTAGCCCATGTGTAGATAACACACATGTGCCAACATTTATTCTGATTCGTTCAGCCATTTTGGCGTGAAATAGTAACAAACATCCATCCATCCAACCTCACAAACTTTCGCATTTATAATATTCATAATGCTGAGATAGGGCCCTTTTTTGCCATGGGCAAGGTCGCTGTGTTTATAATTGTTAAGTAAGTAATGATGTGCACATCCAAAATAAAAAGTATTCTTTCTTTATATATTTGCAGATATAAATATCATTTAATGTTAACTAAACAATTTTGAAGACACGAGTTGCTTCAAAGGTTCATCTGCTCAGACAATGAAGCTCAGGTCTTTATTTGTCTATATATAAAAGCTAAAAGATACGACGAGGATGGGATTCGAACCCACGCGTGCAGAGCACATTGGATTAGCAGTCCAACGCCTTAACCACTCGGCCACCTCGTCTTGTGTGTTTATAATCGAAATTATACACTGGATCATAATTAATAGCCTCACTGCTGAATAACTAGGTACTGTTTACTTTGTTAGTTCTTAATAAATTAAATACTAGACAAATATTGTGTAACAAATTCATTAGCTTTGTGTCCTAAACGTGACTGCTACGCTAGAGGTCCTAAATTCGATTTCCAGGTCGAGCTTGGGTTTTTCTAAGAAATTCTTAGTGGCAACTCGGAGCCTGGAATTTGTGCCCGGCTAATGGCAATAGGCTCGACTCTTATTACATGAGACCTAAGACCATACTGACGAACTATGGGTGCATATTAGTACGCCTTTGCCTAAGGCCCGGCGCCCATTGACGGCACGGCATGGCAAAGTATTTTTAGGCGACGAATAAAAATATAACTTAATGGTATGGAAATAAAGTTGAAAGCAAGTTGATAGGCATACTGCGGTATTATTTTGTACTTACGAAAACTTTGTACTTGAAAATTCAACTTTAATCCCATACTATTAAGTTATATTTTTATTCGTCGCCTAAAAATACTTTGTCATGCCGTGCCGCCAGTGGGCGCCGGGCCTAACCCTTCGGGGAATACAGGCGTGTGTGTGTATGATAGAATATGGAGCTAGATAAAATTCCTTATACTCACGGCTAGCAGAAGACAGGAGGTCGGGCAGATATGGCAGCTTCTTGATGAGGATGATGCTATCGAAACAAGATGGCTGTAGCAGGGATGCTGTCGCGTTAGCTGCCAGCACTGCAGCCATTATTGGCAGGAGATGGGTCACCTGTTGGCATGATGAATTTTTTTTTTAAAAAGCTTACTAGCATTGTGGTTCGCTCATTACTAGTATTCTTGTTAACCCCTCGTGCTAAGCTAAATGCTTGTGATACGAGTGATACGAGATTATCTTTGGTTTAATATCCATGCGAGTAAAATTTAGTACCTGTCCCGTCATCTCGCTGACGATGACGATGGTGGAGACAGTGTGTGTGACGGCACCCGTGAATGCTGCAGCACCTACCACCGCATACCCACCTGCAAATAATATTATATAGAAATACCTGGACAAACGCATTATATAGGTACCACTAAGGTGGCAAACATGGTGATGGCAGGCCCGCCTGATGATAAACAGTCACGATGTATGTATGTAGATAGATTAGACCTTGAAGAAGAGACATAGGCTACATTTGTCTCTAAAAGTCCTTTGTAATCTTATTTAATTATTTATTTTAGATATAAGTTTATTACAGAATTGCACCCGATACACATTTTTTTTACCGCAAGCGCATTGCCTGCCTTTTAAATGGGTTTCGGCCTCCGGTATCCTCACTAACTCGGCGAAACACAACGTAAGAGTTGTTTCACGCCGGTTTTCTGTGAGGCCGTGGTATCACTCCGGTCGAGCCGGCCAATTCGCGCCGAAGCATGGCTCTCCCACGGTATTTTAAGTACAAAATTATTGCAAAATTGGTACTAGGTAAATAGTCAATCCATAAAAAGTTAATGCGAGGGGCAACGTCAGTCATAGCATAAAAGCTTACCAGGTAATATCTTCTGTATATGTCCTCCGTAGGCGACGCCCAGCGGGCAGAAGTAGTGCATGACCTCGCCCGTGAAGCGGCCCAGCGAGGCGCCCATCTTGAAGGCCGGCACGAAGATACCCGCCGGCACCGGCAGCGTGCACGATACCAGGCTCAGGAAGAACTGTCACAAACACAGGGCCATATTTAACGTGTTGGAGGCCTTGGGCACGGGGATAATGGGGCCCCATATGACAATGATATGTCAAGGAATTATATCCTAAGCAAATGCAAAAAAAAAACAATAGGAGTGAGAAGTAGGGGGCCCCCTTAGATCGCGGGGCCCTGGGCACTTTACCATAGAGCCCAATAGAAAAGCAGGGCCTGCACACACATTACATACTATCACGCCTGATTCCTCTAAGGGTTAAGTCCAGAGGATGGAGTTTCCAATACAAACGTAATACCAAAATAAATTTAACCAAAGTGTTTTAGTATTCAGATTTATCTAGGTTCCTAGTTCAGGAACCTAGATTAATTTAGATATTTGTTTTATAAAATCCTGTTCGGATTGAGATACCGTTAATCTAGGTTTCTACTGTAGGTACCAGATCATCCAAAATACTTTACTCAAAATAAATATAAGGGAATGCAATCTATAATACAAACATGAATCGTCAAATGTGTTGCTAAGCGCAAATCTCGAGAGCAGCTGAACCGATTTCGCTAATTCTTTTTTATAATATTCCTTGAAGTACGAGGTTTCTTACGGAGAGAAAATTTTTAAAAAATGCCTGAAAAAGTCTAAAAACAACACTTTTCTATATTCCCATACAAAAGATTCGTAATAATACTTAAAAGTCAATTTGAACTTTAATACCACACCATAAAGTTTAAATGTTAGTGGAGGGGTTCCAGGAAGGCAAAACAATTGAGTGACGTTAGTTTCAGAATCGACTGTTAGGCGGTACGAAGTTCGCCGGGTCAGCTAGTACTTGATAATTTTACCGAGTTTGGAACGATTTTGAAATGGTACAGTGGAAACCGGTAACTCAATCCGAATAATACTTAACGATATCTAAATCCAAATAATAACACAATTTGATATAATATTGTTTGTATTAGGATTTATTTTGATATTACGTTTTTGTTGGCAATAGAACCCCGGGCGGACCCTTAATGCAATGTCCGATGATGTAACATAGCATGCCATCACGCCTGTATTCCCCGAAGGGTTAGGCAGAGGTGTACTAATGTACACCCACAGTTTGCCGGTATGTTTAGATCCCATGTAATAAGGGGCGAGCCTATTGCTATTAACCGGGCACAAATTCCTAACTACGAGCTGCTACTGGGAATTTCATAGAAAAACCCAATAACACTTTGCTCGACCTGGGAATCGAACCCAGGATGTCTAGCGTAGCAGTCGTGCTCAGGACCACTTGGCTAGTGAGGCAGTTCCGATGATGTATGTACATAAATTTAAGTAATATTGCGCAAGTAGGCGTTAGTTTGTAATATGTTGTACAAGACGAGGTGGCCGAGTGGTTAAGGCGTTGGACTGCTAATCCAATGTGCTCTGCACGCGTGGGTTCGAATCCCATCTTCGTCGAATATTATTTTGTACAGTTTGTAAAGTTGTCATTCTTTGTTTACTTCTTTATCCTACTCAAACATGTAGTTTTTACACCGGCCGGTGTCCGCTGGATAAATCCTATTTATGTCCCTAATAAATTCCTGGTCACAATAATGTTTCTGATTTTTCCATTTTATTTTCCTCTTTTATCTTATTTAGTTAGTGTTTTTTTTTAATACTTGATTCTGTTACATGTATTGACATGTGCTAGTTTAGTACAGTACAAATACTTAGAAAGAAAATTTACTTCAACGGTTATTTTTCAAATTGAACACTTTCAATGGTTAAAATGTTATAACTTTTGATAGAGTGAACCGATATAGCCTAAATGTTAATCCAAGAAACAAGCTATGAATTCCTTTGCACTTCCTCTTAATCTATTCGGTAATTATGATGCGTGTTTAAACACACGGACAAACCGACAGACAACATTTCCAAAAATGGATTGTTACTTATTCTCAGTCCCTCAAATTAGTTTTTTTTTGCAAATATAAGCAATGTACAGACATGAGTTACATTATGATTATAATGTACGATTAGGGAGACCTACCTATTACGAAATATACATACCATCACGCCTGTATTCCCCGAAGGGTTAGGCAGAGGCGTACTAATGTACACCCACAGTTCGCCGGTATGTTTAGGTCCCATGTAATAGGGGGCGAGCCTATTGCCATTAACCGGGCACAAATTCCTAACTCCGAGCTGCTACTGGGAATTTCATAGAAAAACCCAATAACACTTTGCTCGACCTGGGAATCGAACCCAGGACCTCTATCGTAGCAGTCGCGATCAGGACCACTTGGCTATTGAGGTAGTTTATTACGAAATATAGCATGTTTATAGTTCCCAAGTAATAACACCCATGTTGTATTTCTTTAACTAGAAAATTAGCCGTACTCCTGAGGGAGCCCCCTTTAAATCAGGGTCTCCGACCGCGCTTGAGGAATGAGGCAAAAATACAAACCTCGAACTACGGAGAAACCACAAATAATACTCGGTACAATCAAACAAAAGGCCGGCTGCGCACTTGTGACTCCTCTGGTGTTGCGGGTGTCCATGGGCGGCGGTTATCGCTTACCATCAGGCGATCCGTCTGCTCATTTCCCCGCTATCCCATAAAAAACTCAACAACGTTTAACTCTGTGGTTTAACTGCGCTCAAGACGAACGAAAAGTAGGCATAGGTTTAATATAATTTAGTTCAAAAACATACTAATAGCTATAAGAAGTTTATAAGACTATTTTTATGAATAAGAAGGTTTAATTACAGCTACATGGAATATACCATGAGTGGCCTTAAATTAACAATTACCCAAAATCAAGACTACTGTTAATTACATAATTAACAGAACAGAATATCAGAACACTTGAACAAACAAACGTAGTTGATGCTAGTTATACGGGGCGAATAATTGATAGTTGGACACACAAGACGAGGTGGCCGAGTGGTTAAGGCGTTGGACTGCTAATCCAATGTGCTCTGCACGCGTGGGTTCGAATCCCATCCTCGTCGAATACATTTTTGTACCACTTTGTGAGTTTGTTATAAGAATATCTTCGAAAATTTACACTAATTAGTTTAACCGATTCTATAAGATAGCATATTCGGAAAGCAGCCACTGAAATAGATTATAATAGTACCCATGATAATTTTGGTTCTTTCAATTAATTTTTCCCTCATAAAGCAATTCACTTAAAAGCTTTGTGGGGACAAAATCGGGGGCTTTTATCTGTGTTTCATCCGTAGAACCACTGCTAAGAATAAAAAATCCTTTTTTAATGGGATAGGGCAAACAAGCAGACTGATGGCCTGATGGTAAGCGATTTTTTTTCTTTTTAAAAAGCTTACTATCAATGTGGGTCACACATTACTAGTACTCTTGTTAACCCCTCGTGCTAAGCTAAAATGCTTGTGTTACGAGTGGGTTCACGTCGGTTGTGCAATGGGTGGGGTTCGAACCGGCAACCACATGACCGCAAGTTCGATGCCCTAGCCATTAGGCTACCGCCGCGATTACTGCACCTATGGACACCTGCGACACAAGAAGAGTCACGAGTGCGTTGCCGGCCTTTTAAAAGGGTTTGGGCCTCCGGTATCCTCACTCACTCGGCGAAACACAACGTAAGCGTTGTTTCACACCGGTTGTCTGCGAGGCCGTGTTACGTCACACTGGTCAAGCCGGCCCATTCGTGTCGAAGCATGGCTCTCCCACGGTAAAACATAGACGGATAGTCGGAAAGCGGCTACCGAAGTAGACAGTTACGATAGTAACAGTATCGATGCTAATTTTTTATTATTTTTTTCAATTTATTTTTTCTCCAAAAGCTATTACATACAAAACCACTAAAACTAGGAGCGCTAAAAAAAACCTCTGTAACAAGTGTTTGCTGACGACTTCTGAGAAGAAACGCCGAATTAGAGTCAAATAATCACGAGGCCCTTTAAAGTCTAAGTGCATACACACATAACACGCAGAGAGGCATTTTACACACCGTCCCAATTATCATAATTAGGTTACTATGCATCCACTTTCTGTTTTTTTTTGGCAAATAAATCCACTATATCATTGATATAGACTAGTTAAGGCACACCCATGAAGGATTAGTGCTGTATGCTGAAATACAGGTCTATACCTAGTTCGGCAGCAGATGCCGTAAAACAATTTTGCAGATAATCTAGCCTCCTAGTATTAAGCACTTATTGTTTCATTATTTTTGTGTGAATATATATATTATAAGCTTCCGCCCGCGACTTCGTCCCCGTGGAATAGTTACTTAGTCTTAGCGTGATGATATATAGCCTATAGCCTTCCTCAATAAATAGGATATCTAACACTGAAAGAATTTTTCAAATCGGACCAGTAGTTCCTGACATTAGCGCGTTCAAGCAAACAAACAAACAAACTCTCTAGCTTTATATATTAGTACTAGCTTCCGCCCGCGACTTCGTCCGCGTGGAATAGTTACTTAGTCTTAGCGGGATGATAGCCTATAGCCTTCCTCAATAAATGGACTAAAAAAGGTTATAGTGAGCCAACCTTAAAAGATAGACATATGCTGTCGCGGACTTTTTTTTAGAACTTTTAAAGAGGAACAATTCATATATGATTTTTGCGAAACTTTAACCGTTTAAGCAGCGCATGCGTCAGAAGCTCTCAAAAGGAAAAAAATCCCGATTTTAAAACATTCTTCATTGATGCTCCGCTCCTATTGGTCTTAGCGTGATGATATATAGCCTATAGCCTTCCTCGATAAATGAGCTATCTAACACTGAAATAATTTTTCAAATCGAACCAGTAGTTCCTGAGATTAGCCCGTTCAAGCAAACAAACAAACTCTTCAGCTTTATATATTAGTATAGATATAGATAGATTCGACGTGAGTTTTTAACAAATCTGTGCATCTCCATGTAATTACTTCTGCTTACCCCAAGATACAGGCGTCATAGTATGTATAGGTATGTCTATATATTAGCGAAATTGGTGTCAATAATGAAAACCCGAGTTATTAATACACCCCAACAAAACCCAATATAAATTCAATCAAATTTAAAAACAAAATAAATTTATTGAATAATTATTACTAATTATGGTTGTGATATAGATACAGATGTCGCAAGACGAGGTGGCCGAGTGGTTAAGGCGTTGGACTGCTAATCCAATGTGCTCTGCACGCGTGGGTTCGAATCCCATCCTCGTCGACTCTGTTTTTTTGTTTTTGTATATTGCTAACTAGCGCTCCGTGGTTTCACCGTTCCTAAGAGTCATAGCGTGACATTATAAGCTTACAGCTTAAAAAACCTTACAGCAGAAAAGTGTTATTATTCCATTTTTGACATTATTCTGAATTTGACATTTATTTAATTCCATAATAATTTATTGATAATTAATATAACTACAAATATGTTTTAATTTAATTGTTACTCACCTAATTATTGCATTAATAATGTAGATTGTACAAGGATCAGTATTTTTTTAACACATGCTATCCAAGTAAACAAATATTCTATTCTTAAAATCTTCCTTATGAATAATTCCGTCCATTAGTGGAAACATTAGTTTTTGAGTTTATCATGAACAGACAGACCGATGTGGCGGGTTACTTTGTTTTATAATATGTTAGGATCAATATAAATAAAAATCAATTGCAGCATATATGATCACTTGAGAACGGCTTTACCAATCTAACTGAGCTTTCAGGACAAAGTTTCTATGATATATTTCTAAAAACCACCGAAAAAGTGAGAATTTTGTATGCGAAAATATAGAGAAAAATACAGCCTCATTGAAAATGACCACCATTTTTAAGTTATTTTTATGGTATAGGGGGGCAAACGAGCAGACGGATCGCCTGATGGTAAGCGATTTTCACAGCACATGGACATCTGCAACACCATTGGAGACCCAAGTGCATTGCCGGTCTTTTAAAACGGTTTGGGCCTCCGGTAACCTCACTCAATCGACGAAACACAACGCAAGCATTGTTTCACGCCAGTTTTCTGTGAGGCCGTGGTATCACTCCGGTCGAGACGGTCCATTCGTGCCTAAGCATGGCTCTCGTAAATTTTCTTTTGATCTTTCCTTTCTATTTGCTGTCGTTACGATAAGGAATGAACGCAGAGTATACTCACAATAGAAAAGAAGTATATGATAAGGCATCCGAAGTGGTCTA
The DNA here is from genome assembly GCA_947256265.1 of Acronicta leporina. Taxonomy (NCBI): domain Eukaryota; kingdom Metazoa; phylum Arthropoda; class Insecta; order Lepidoptera; family Noctuidae; genus Acronicta; species Acronicta leporina. The sequence continues at coordinate 1,494,210 of OX366536.1, forward strand.
CTTCGAGGGTCTGCCAGTGGGATACCACGGAAGCCTGCTCAGCCGTCAGCTCGTCCGTCCACGTGAAGTTGGAGAACAGCGAGAGAACCTGGAAACAGAAGGTAGTTCCATAAATTATTATTTATATTATACCTACCGAAAGACGCAATATTATTAATGAAAATAACATAAAATTAAAAACATATTTCCTTTCAAAATTGTAGTACCTTAATATAATAATGGACAGTAGCCCAAGCACAAACACATTCGAAAACGTATTCGTTTCGAAATCGAGAATAATTTGTATGAGAAGGAGGTTAATAAACATAGATGTGAAAATACGTATGTATGTATGAGATTTGTAGCAGAGAAAAACTCATTCGTTAACGATACGAATTCAATAGTTGTTCGTGCTTGGCCTACAGATTGTAACGAGGCATTATCGAAACTATGTTTATGATAAGGATAACTATAAAACTTATTTTGTACGTTTTGGAATAATTTGTAAATTAAAGTAGCATCATTATTTTATATATGGATAATGTACGAGGAATTGTAAGTGCTACACTAATACGTATATTTAATTACCTGTTCCTGGTTGCCAAGGTCAGCGGCCATGTACTTGCCGATGCCGGGCGGGAACAGGATGGACATCACCGCCAGCGTCATGAACCCTGGGTATATGAAGCGGCTGGAAGTTTCAATAATTAATTTGTCAGTTATTGCTTGTAAGGCATGCTAAGTAATAGTCCGACACAATTGGAATTTCTTGTACAACGGTAATCTATAATATAAAAATGAATCGCCAAACGTATTGCTAAGCGCAAATCTCGTGAGCAGCTGAACCGATTTCGCAATTTTTTTTTGTATAATATTTCTTGAAGTAGGAGGATGGTTTTGAAGAAAATTGCCTGAAAAAGTCTAAAAACTATACTTTTCTATATTCCCATACAAAAGATTCGTAATAATACTTAAAAGTCAATTTGAACTTTAATACCATACCATAAAGTTTAAGAATCAGTGGAAGGGTACCGGGAAGGCAAAACAATTGAGTTAGTTTCAGAATCGACTGTTAGGCGGTACGAAGTTCATCGGGTCAGCTAGTACTAAAATAAATCATAACTCAAACAGTGGCACGAAAATCTCTAAAGAAAAGTGGACTCACTTATTAAGCCAATGGTTCTATCGCATGCGACAGTGTTTAGAAAAGAACAGAGACTACTTCGAGATATATCAAAGTAAAAGAAACTCATTTTTTTTTCTTAAATTTTTCAGTGCTACCCCCGTGTACCTATCTTTATTAAATTATTTTTGAGTTCGGAGATGTTTATATAACCTAACCCATTTGTTTTCTTTTTAAATATCTTCAATGTACAGACACAGCTTTTTAGCATTTTAATTAAAAGCTAGAAAATTGGGTTAGGTTATATAAACATCTCCAAACCCAAAAACATTATTTTTTTTATTCTTATCTGTTTATTACAGGTTGGCGCAAATTATACTGAATAGATTTTATCACTGTTAGAAGGTATATGCTCCAACTTAAAATCTGGTGAACTTCTTATCACAATTAATTAAACGGATCCTGAGATACAGCTTGAACTCTCTGATGTATACAGACCCATATAAAGCAGAGATCTGGTTTCTTGGTTTTTTGTGTTACCGTAAAGGTCGGGAAAACTTAGGCGAGCGAAGCTGCGCACGAGTCACTAGTTTTTAATTATCAAGTCAACTACCCTAATACATTATGTAAATAACGACTTATTGGAACACAACACATAACAAACCTTAGGAATAACAACTTGTTAACAGTTTAGGATTATATTATAATATTTATACAAATCTACATATTTGTTGACAGGAACTTGATGAGTGAAAGAGATGAAGTATTATGACTGGTAAGGTGTGAGTGAGACAACTAATTAATGTTAAGAATGTATGACAGATGACAGTTGATGACAGTTGTCTGTAATGACAGATGACAGTTGAATGACAGATGAGTGACAGACGACGAAGAGGGGTAAGAGGACGATGGAAAGGAAGACGTTGATATTTTGAAAACGAAAAATAATACCTAAAGAAGCTTTCACCATCTCCGGAGTTTTATTTCAGCCCGAAAAGTGCATATTATATTACACCCCCACCCCCACATATAATGATAACTTACTTCTTTTGTAAAAAGTTGCTAAGCGTCTTCGTATTCCTGATGAATAGGACGTACTGTCGATGTAGAAACACCCAGAAAGCTGCCAGAAGACCGCATACGATGCTGGAAATTAAAAAATATAATAAGTCCCCCCTAAGTAAGGTTTTAAGCCAAATTCAACTGCAAAATTTGGAAAAAAGATAGTTGTAATACTCTTTAATTATAAACACGATAAATATTTTCCTCACGCCTGTATTCCCCGAAGGGGTAGGCAGAGAGGCTGTAGTGATGTAAGTACACAGTGTATACCCATAGTTCGCCGGTATGTCTAGGTCTTTGGCACTATTTCTAAACTCGGAGCTGGTACTGGGAAATTCATTCATTCAAATGACTTTTTTTAAATGTTTAATTACTTTAATAAAACTTACCCAAGTAGGACAAACACGGCGAACTCCTGAGGGTCGAAAGGGAAGTCTTGGGGCAGGTTGGTGGGGAAGAGAGGTTTCACCGTGGGCATGGCGCCCGACCACACCGAGAGGAGGCGGAACATCTGAAAATATAGCCATAAAACGTCTAAGAACTAAATAAAAAAAAAATCTACATACATAGTCTAGTCGATCATTATTAAGTTGTGAGAAAGAGATAGCACTATTTATAGTGTAGATCGGCATCTCTCTATCTCAATCATAAAACAATCGTAATAACTCTTCATAATACGGCCTCTGATGTACTAACATGGTGGCTTAGTGGTCATAGCGTCTGGTGTACCTAACCAGAAGACGCGCGTTCGAATCCTGCCTGCGAGTCGAATTTTTACTTCTCTAAAATAACTTTATAATGTTAGCATGAAGATTGCAAAAAAAAAACACAAAAAGATAATTATTGTAATGTATTAAAATAGCTTTTTGGATATAGATGCGTGTTATTTTTATAGTTCACTAGCTGACCCGGCGAACTTCGTACCGCCTAACAGTCGATTCTGAAACTAACGTCACTCAATTGTTTTGCCTTCCTGGAACCCCTCCACTAACACTTAAACTTTATGGTATGGTATTAAAGTTCAAATTGACTTTTAAGTATTATTACGAATCTTTTTATGGGAATATAGAAAAGTGTTGATTTTAGACTTCTTCAGGCAATTTTTGAAATTTTCTCTCCGTAAGAAACATCCTCGTACTTCAAGGAATATTACAAAAAAGAATTAGCGAAATCGGTTCAGCTGCTCTCGAAATTTGCGCTTAGCAACACATTTGGCGATTCATTTTTATATTATAGATAGACTAGATTTTGCCCGCGGCTTCGCTCGCATGAAGCTATATTAGGAGTAAAAATAAAATCCAACATTCATGATCTCTTGTTTGTATGAGTTTCTATACATCGGAGAGGTCAAGCTGTATCTCAGGATCTGTTGAATTATTTGAGATAAGAAGTATACCAGTTTTTAAGTTGGAACATATACTATCTAACAGTGATATTAAAATCTATTCAGTAGTTTTTGCTTCAACCCGTAACAAACATCTTTTTTACAATTTTATAATAGTAGAGAAGAGTAGAAGATGTAGACCATTTTGTCTGATTTTCGTTTTCAGGATAAGTTCAGTCCATTTGAGAGACTCGATAAATTGTGTACATACTCTTCAGGGTTCAGAATTTGCTTGTTAATGAATCTTGATGAGCGTGCGCAGTTTTGGTACTTAATACACCAGATGATTCCAGTTAAACAAATGAATATGTTGATTAGTTGAGTATCTGTTCTCTACTATTATGAAATTGTAAACAAGCTGTGTATGTACATCGAAGATATTTAAAAAAAACACGTGGGTTATGGTATATAAACGTCTACGGACCCAAAAATGTGATTTTAAAAATTCTTGTCTCGCGGTGGCTTAGTGGTCATAGCGTCTGGTGTATCAAACCAGAAGACGCAGGTTCGAATCCTGCCTGCGAGTCGAATTTTTCCTTCACTAAAAATCACAAATAGATAAATTCTTGTCTGTTTGCTACGGGTTGGCGCAAAAACTACTGAATAGATTTTAATTTTGTTATAACTTTTATTAAAATATGTGCTCCAGCTTAAACACGGGTATACTTCTTGTCTCAAATAATTAAACGGAACCTGAGATACAGCTTGACCTCTCTCATGTAGACCCATACAAAGAAGAGATCATCACTGTTGGTTTTTGAGCTTCAAGTGAGCGAAGCCGCGGGCAGAAGCTACTATGATATATATATATATAAAGCTACTATGATATATATATATATATATATATAAGTACTTGACATTAGTTTTTGGTGTACAATATAGGATACTCAATTCTATTCTAAACACTAATGAATAAAGGCAGTAACAATCTAAATTCGATTACTCAATAATACTCATCCAATCCCGCCACAGTGGTGGTTATGGGAATGTACATAAAATAATACATTGCCTCATTAGCCTAGTGGTCCTGACCGCGACTGCTACACTAGAGGTCCTGGGTTCGATAGCCAGGTCTAGCAGTATTATTGGGCTTTGCTATGTAAATCTCATTATAGTATCATGGATTGATTATATTAGAAGAAAATCTAACTGCCTCGTTATTCTAGTGGTCCCAAATGCGACTGCTACGCTAGAGGTCCTGGGTTCGATTCCCAGGACGAGCATTATTGAAGTAGAGAAATTCTCAGTAGCAGCTCGGAGTTTGGAATTTGTACCCGGTTAATGGCAATAGGCTCGCCCCCTATTACGTGGGACCAAAACATACCGGCGAACTGTGGGTGTACCTAAGTACACCTCTGCCTAACCCTTCGGGGAATACAGGCGTGATGGTATGTTAGAAGAAAACTACTTACAATAGCACTACAACACGCCGCGAAGAACCCTCTCCAATAATTACGTACGGCGAAATATGTCGTCGTTACTTCAATGGAGAATAGGACCCCTGAAATAAAATGCTTTCCATTAAATACTCGTAAATTAATTAACACCCAATGACAAATTGAGATCGCTAGTGTCGTGTGTGTTTTAAAATAGGTTACGAGCAGTTATCAATGTTAAATGATATTATTTCTGTAAATATATCTTTAGAAACTTTTATAAATCATTGTTATTTATTTTTTTCTATCGTGGGAGATTCATCGGAACGAATGGGGCGGCTCGTCCGAAGTGATACCACGGCCTCACAGACAACCGGCGTTAAACAACACTTACGTTGTGTTTCGCCGAGTGAGTGAGGATACCGGAGGCCCAAACCCTTTTAAAAGGCGGGCAACGCACTTGTGACACCTCTGGTGTTGCGGGTGTCCATGGGCGGCGGTAATCGCTTACCATCAGGTGATCTGTCTGCTCGTTTGACCCCCTATCCGTAAAAAAGAAACTAGATCGTGCCGGCTTTTCCTAACTGACGACCGCCGAGAAGAAACACTCCTCAAGCTTGCCCCTATTACATGGGACCTACACATACCGGCGAACTTTGGGTTACATTAGTACGCCTCTGTCTAACCCTTCGGGACTACAGGCGTGACGGTATTTATGTTATTTTTTATCTCCGACATAATCAATAAAAACCGGCCAAGTGCGAGTCGGACTCGCGCACCGAGGATTCCGTACTTAAAAATGTTTTTATTATAATAATGTGATGTAACTAAAAATTTATGCTTTTCGCAATTTTTCCCTTATCTGTGCTATAAGACGTGGCTTCGTAGCAAATTTCAAGATTCTAAGTTTACGGGAAGTACCCTGTAGATTTTGATTCTCTGTCTTGACAGACAGACAAAAATGCTATAAGGGCTCCGGTTTTTCCTTTTGAGGTACGGAACCCTAAAAAATGACTTACCTCCAACAGGAGCGGCAAAGCAAGAGGCGACACCGACAGCGCAAGCCGCCGCCAGCATCTCACTAGTCCTGGACTCATTGGAGTAGATCCCTTGGAAGGTCGTCACGAGCTTAGAGAGAAGAGTAGCCACCATAGAGGCTATGTGGACGGATGGACCCTGGAGATAGACACCAATATACTGTAGTGCAGCAAGAAGCAATGAATATTAAGGCGCACCGCTCACCTGAGCGGTTTCTCGTAATTTGAAGATCTATCAAATTCTAGATTCATAGCAGTAGTAATTGCGACATTACCTACACAATATTCATAAATGAGAACTAAAACCTTTGCTTAAAAATCCTCATCAAGCCAGAAACTTGCATAAAACTGTCCCAAGAGTGAAAATTATCGATTTACATTACGTTTATCTACAATAACGATTTTTAGGCAAAAGTCTCAGTTATTAATGTCGCAATTACCAGTAGTGATCGCGCAATAAACTATACAACATTCTAGAATTCATCTAGAATGTCTTATAGATCTCTGCCGTGGTAATCGAGAGGGCAGTAAGTCAAAGGTGACCAGGTGACTTACTGCCCTCTCGATTACCACGGCAGATCTAGTTGAGTAAGAAGAATATAAAAAAATGCTAAGATGTCCAAACGTTCTTCAAGCGCTCCGCTTACCAACTAATAGTTTCATGTCTGACTAGTTTCCGCCCGCGACTTCATCCACGTGGAATAGTTACTTAGTCTTAGCGTGATGATATATATGTGAAGCCTATAGCCTTCCTCAATAAATGAGCTATATAACACTGAAATATTTTTTCAAATCGGACCAGTAGTTCCTGATTAGCGCGTTCAAGCAAACAAACAAACAAACTCTTCAGCTTTATACCGAGTATATTAGTATAGATAGATTGGTATCATAAAACCCTTGGTATACTGACCTCTTTACCCAGTGGTAGACCAGATCCTAGCGTGGCTGTGAGACCCACGATTTTTGATATCATCGCTCGATACGTCAAGTACTCTTTCAAGTGAACTCCTCGAAGGATTGTCTTCATTTCTGGTATACCAGAACCTGGAGGATACAGTTTGCGGTAAGTTATACTGAATAATTCAATAATCAAATTAGTGAGGACATAGAAGTTAGGACAAGAAAACTTGCCAAGTTGCTCTAAATAATTCGTGTATAATTATATGAAATATTTTTTAAAATGAAAAAAATATATATGAAATAACTTTGATCATCCTTTTCTAAGTGAATGTAACATTTTACTAGTTTCAATTTTGCAAAATCACACATAGTTATAAACATGTCCTTGGAAGAAAAAACTGATAATATTTTTGTGTTTCCGTTTTGTTAACTGCAAAATTACAATTTTGCAAAATTGTTTTACCTAATATAAGTAATAAATAATAAATAAATAAATATTCTAGGACATTTTTACACAGCACCATCTAGTCCCAAACTAAGCAGAGCTTGTACTATGGGTACTAGATAATGGATATAATACTTATATACTTCTTTTTTTGTAAATAGGTACATACTTATAATATATAAGAAACACCCAGACGAACACAAACACTTATATTCATCACATAATTTTTTGTGTTCTGTGGGAATTGAACACACGACCTCATGGTCAGCAGTCCGGTACTCGAACCACTAAACCACAGAGGTCGTCAAAAAAATATAAACTAACGGTAAATACATTTTAGTTATAAATTGGTCAGTGATATATTGAAGACGTAGCTGATACCTTATCCTTTAGACGTGGGAGAGTCATGCTTCGGCACAAATGGGCCGACTCAACCGGAGTGATACCACGGCCTCACAGAAAACCGGCGTGAAACAAAGCTTGCTTTGTGTTTCGCCGAGTGAATGAGGTTACCGGAGGCCCAAACCCTTTTAAAAGGCGGGCAACGCACTTGTGACTCCTCTGGTGTTGCGGGTGTCCATGGGCGGTGGTTATCGCTTACCATCAGGTGATCCGTCTGCTCCCCTATCCCATAAAAAAATCTTGGCTGGCACACTACCGTGCGTCTGAATTCATACAGTACTATTTCGAGTGTCTCTTCATCAAAATTCAGTCTGAATTGAATCTTTATGGTATCTTACCTATACTCTGGGCAGCCACAATGTGTACGAATCCAGCTGCGAAGAGTATTAGACAGACTGGTAGTGAGACCCACGCCACGTACTGGCTGAAGGTGGACGTGGCCAAATCACTGTACATCCACATGCGGGCTGGAATAAACAGACTACGTTAGCTTGGGACAGCTGGATAAAAGTCACCATTATTATTCATTGCAACCTTTTACAGATCTATGCAGATAGATAAAAATTATGAAAGAAAAACTGGATGCCACGCAGGATTCGAATTTGCGTCCCCCCGGTTAAGTACACCAGACGGTTAGTCACTAAGCTACCGAAACCTGTAACTCTGCCTCTCAAGATGAAGTAAGCAACATTTTGATTAAGTGCTATTTATCCATGTCTAACTTTATCTCTTTACATTATATTAAGTATGTTAACTGCTTTTTCCATCATGATATACCTAATGTTGTCTGCACATTTGTTAAAGATAATTTGTGGAAACTGTTTTGGCCTATGTAAAATTCTTACATTTTTATATTACTATGTACTACACTGTGCTGTTTGCTTCCCATAATAAAAAAAAAAAAAAATTGACGACGGATTACTATGTCTGTAAACTGACTTGACTTGGCAGGTTAGAAACTTTTCTGCCCAACATCAAATATTCAAATGGTTCAATAGTCCAATCTAGCATGCGTTCATCATGCCAGACATAAGTTCGGAGTACCTATTCACGGTATAACTTATTTATAGAGATACTCACATATTTCATCCTTTTACGTTTTGCGTGAAAAAGTAAAATGCTGTTAGGTTAGTTATATAGGTATCTATGTAATATCGCCCATAGCCAATGATACATATTATGATACCATAGTAGCATAGTAGTACCACTAGATTAATTATATTTTAATGTCCTCATGAAAATGTTTACTAATAATTGAGGCAATCAACAGAAACCATATTAAAATCATCTTTTTATGCATATGAATTCTAAGGGCCACTTGTACCAACTTCTTAAATGTGTTTAAATTGTATTTAAACACAATTTTCTATTGTCATATTGTGTTTAAATTGGTGCAAGTGGCCCTAAACGTCAGAGGCGTGTCAGATCAGATGAGACAACTCGATAATTTTGACATACAAGTCTAATAGTCATATCAGTAGGCTGGCTACCCAATTAAAATTGCCAGAAATTAGAAAAAAATATTACCATTCTGACAAACAGCGATGCCTCTGTCCATGGCGAAGTTGACGATCGCCATGATGATGCCCAGCAGCGCCAGGAACACCCAGTCCTCGCCCAGCCGAGCGAACGTGTGCCTCCACACATAGCCTGCATCACACTTCATGCACGTGATTATTTATCATCAACAATACTTCTATAAGAAAGTCTGTACCAAAGGATATTTTGTTCATTCTTGATAAGCTTCATCGCCAGAATATTTACTTGGTCTTAGCGTTTTTTATATAGCCTATAGCCTTCCTCAATAAATGGGCTATCTAACACTGACATAATTTTTCAAATAAGACCAGCAGTTCCCGAGATTAGCGCGTTCAAGCTAACAAACAAACAAACTCTTCAGCTTTATAATAGTAATAACTAGCTTCTGCCCGCGGCTTCGCTCGCATGAAGTTCAAAACCAACAGTGATGATCTTAGTATGGGTCTCTATACATTTGAGAGGTCAAGCTGTATCTCAGGTTCCGTTTAATTATATGAGATAAGCAGTATACCAGTTTTTAATTTGGCGCACATACTTTCTAACAGTGATAACAAAATTAAGATCTATTCAGTAGTTTTTGCGCCAACCCGTAACAAACAGACCAACAGACAAGAATTTTAAAAATCACAACCCACTTGTTTTTTTTTAATATCTTCAATGTACAGACACAGCTTTTTTACAATTTTATAATAGTAGAGATAATAAAAAATAAAAAATATATAAGAAGAGATAAGTATATAAGTATAAGTATAGATAGGCTTGATCGCCTGATGCTAAGCGACGCTGCGACCTAAGATGGAGCGCGCTTGCCTAGAAGAAACCGATTCACTCGTGATTTAAAGCCACCCAGATTATATCTATCCAGAAAGACGTACTCGGGAAGCGCATTCCACATTTCAGCGGTAAGCATGACAAAAGCGTTACGTAGGTTAGGTATGGTAGGCCATACATACCATCACGCCTGTATTCCCGAAGGGTAAGGTAGAGGCGTACCTACTACTAATATAGATAGATACACCCATAGTTTCCCGGTATGTTTAGGTCCTATGTTGTGTTGTGGGGAAAAAACGGTTATTGCCACTAACCGGTCATAAATCCAAACTCTGAGCTGCTGCAGAGAATTTCATAGAATAACACTGTTCGACCTGGGAATTGAATCCAGATCCTCAAGCGTAGCAGTCGTGATTATGGCTACCAAATTAAAGTCGTTATCATCATCATCATATCATATTTTTTTATTTATGCAGACGGCAAAGCGAGGCTGACGAGCCACCTGCTGGTAAGAAGTCATCGTCGCCCATGGACACCTTCAACACCTGAGGAGTTGCTGATGTGTTGAGCCCGGAATGCAGACTGCTAGAGCCGCAGCTACCGAGGAGGAACTTTTTGGTAAACTATTGAAAGCTTCTTGGCCCCTCAAAGGGCTAAGTGATAACTAAGCTGATTAACTGATCTGCAAGGTTAGGCTGCGCACGCTGCGGTCAGTGTTTGGATGGGTGACCATTCGTAACACCTCGACACCCCTCCGTGCCTCTGAGAGCCCGTAAAGCCGTCGGTCCCGGTTGTCATACGAACATCTATGACAATTGTTAGTGGAAGTCAGAAGACCAAAAAAGCTTGACAACCGGTCTATCCTCCGAATATCGGTATTGCCCAGAAATTATGTTGCGGAGGTCTGATGGCAGTCGTTTCGTGTAAAATACTGATATTCTATATCGACTTATATAACTGCCTCATTAGCTAAGTGGTCCTGAGCGCGACTGCTACGCTAGAGGTCCTAGGTTCGATTCCCAGGTCGAGCAAAGTGTTATTGGGGTTTTCTATGAAATTCCCAGTAGCAGCTCGGAGTTTGGAATTTGTGCCCGGTTAATGGCAATAGGCTCGCCCCCTATTACATGGGACCTAAACATACCGGCGAACTGTGGGTGTACATTAGTACTTACGCCTCTGCCTAACCCTCGGGGAATACAGGCGTGATGGTATGTTAAAATGTATGTTACTGATATTCAGCCGCATATGAGACTGGAAGCCGACCCCAACATTGTTGGGGAAAGGCTCGGAGGATGATAATGGGAGTTTCTCGGATGACCACATACCTAACCCACTGGAATCTGTGGAATCCATGGCTACCTGCTACTCACCTAATACTTTAAAAAATTTCCCCCTAGGTCTGTGTTTTCCGCTAGCTTCTAACTCTTTCTGTCGTAGCTTATCGTCTTTTCTCCTCTTCTTCCTAAGTCTTCTGAGTCTTCTTGCTTCTTCTCTAGCCGCTTCGCTTAGGTCGCGTTGATAGCGACCATACATCTGAAAAAAATTAAATATTTTCATTAATTATAGCTATGAATTTACATTATTTAAAGATCCGCCTTCCCTCTTCTACCATAGAACCTCAAGACGCACCGCAGGATAATAATATCATTCATATATTTCATATATTGGCACACAGCTTTATAAATCATCTTCAGCTTAATCAGCGATAGCCTAACGGCTCGGGCGTGGGACTACCGATTGCGATCATGGTGGTTGCCGGTTCGAAACCCACCCATTGCACTACCGACGTGAACCCACTCGTAACACAAGCATTAGCTTAGCAAGAGGAGTTAACAAGAATACTAGTAATGTGCGAACCACATTGCTAATAAGCTTTAAATTAAATGTGCACAGCTCCTTAGCTGTGCTGTGTGTTCCACTGGACGGAGTTCCACTCCTTAGTGGAACTCCATTTCTGGGTTTGTATTTCCGAGTACGTACAACCCGAATCTTGTCCAAAGTATGGTCAACAAGTATCTTTTGAGTAGATATACTGGCTCTACCGTGCCCCGGATTATAGGCGAAGTCAAAAAATTTAACTAACTTCATAACACAGTTATTTTGACCGTACTGTATACCAGTACTTATTCCTGAATGTTACTGAAGTAAATACAATGCCACGAAAAACGTTTTCATATCAAATTTTGCTAAGACAGTGCCCTAAGGTTCGCACTGTCAAAAAATTATCAGATCTCATGTAGAGCCAAACTTCTAACTCTTCAAGCCCTAACTTCTCAAACTCTACACCTTAGTCAAAATATTTAATACTAGCTTCCGCCCGCGACTTCGTCCGCGTGGAATAGTTACTTAGTCTTAGCGTGATGATATATAGCCTATAGCCTTCCTCAATAAATGGGCTATCTAATACTGAAAGATTTTTTCAAATCAGACCAGTAGTTCCTGAGATTAGCGCGTTCAAGCAAACAAACAAACAAACTCTTCAGCTTTATATATTAGTATATAGATGGGATAGGGGAGCAAACGAGCAGTCGAATCACCTGATGGTAAGCGATTCCGGCCGCCCATGGACACCCGCAACACCAGAGGAGTCACAAGTGCGTTGCCTGTTGCTTGCTTAGATAAAGATATTTCCGGATACGAGAGCTACATAACCTCAAAAGTAGAACTGTCTTTCATCTTTAGAATTAAACCTACCACGACCCTGTTGCCTTTTTCGATAATTTCCACCATTTCTATCGAACCCATTTTGTACAAACGGAAGTGTTAACATTAATTAACACTAACAATTACATTTTTAAACCAACTATCGCCGACTAAGAAAGAGAAAATACTGTATGCCGAATTACTGTAATATAGCCTTGAATCCAGGCTCTGTTTGCTAAAGCTATCAGATTATCTCTTGTGTGTGGCGAAGATAAATCGGAAAATACTAATATTTAGGCACTTAGGATTTTTAAGTAATATTTGATCGACAAAGTATGTTAGCTTGCTCAGTCTTATACCAATTATAAAGGCTAAGTAATTCAGGTCAATAACTAAAATAAATCTATACTAATATATATAGCTGAAGAGCTTGTTTATTTGCTTGAACGCGCTAATCTCAGGAACTACGGGTCCGATTTGAAAAATTCTTTCGGTGTTAGATAACCCATTTATTGAGGAAGGCTATAGGCTATATATCATCACGCTACGCGGACGAAGTCGCGGGCAGAAGCTAGTAACTTTATAATCTTAGCATGAAAAATTCAAAAAAAACAACAAGACATAGAACTAACTGTAAGGTAAGTCATGTCGGTAAAGCAACTTGCTTTCAATAGATGTTACTGAAGTCACATTACAGTGTCCATAACATTTGGACAGCATTACGGTATGCTCATGGCCGTGCGAAATGTATATTTGGTTGTTAGACGTCTCTCGGTGCTAATAGAATTTGTCAACGGCAGTATTTTCCTGATGCATTCATGTCGCGAAGCACTAATCTTTAATACATGATACATGGCGCATTTTATCCCGTCTCTGTTACATAACATATCGTAACATCACGCCTGTATTCTCCGAAGTGTTAGGCAGATAGCCTAATGGCTACGGCGTCGGACTTGCGATCATGTGGTTGCCAGTTTGAAACCCTCCCATTGCACTACCGACGTGAACCCACTCGTAACACAAGCATTTAGCTTAGCAGGAGGGGTTAACAAGAATACTAGTAAGTAATTTGCGACCCACATTGCTAGTAAGCATTTAAAAAAATATATCTATGTTGAAACATCTTTTATATAATTTTTTATTTAAAAGAAATCGTTGCCCCACACTAGGATTTGTGCTTTTACGAATACAAATATTTGCTCCGTGTGGGGATCGAATCAACAACACGTGGCACAGAAGCCGATCTCAATCGCTACACCAAACGTCGTCGTTATTGACAATCAACCAGAAGGAAAAAAATAGTTTTTTTTACATGATACATGGTACAATGTACCTACATGGTACAATAAGCAAAACAGATCCGTTGCGTTCCTAACTCCATACACACCAAGGTGCTAATAATGTTTAGAACGCACCACTGACATTGGTTATCTGAAATAGGGCCATGGATTCATACTACTGTGAACAAATATTTGTACAGTCGACAAAATAATTAAGTGTAAAGGCAGTGAATGAGATAGACTGCGTCTTGGCATAGTTTTTTTAGGGTTCCGGAAAAAAGGAGCCTTTATAGGATCTCTAGATCTGTCTGTCAAGACCCTTTGACACAGTCAGTGGGTAGACGATAAAGATAATAACACAAAAAACATACCATCACGCCAGTATTCTCCGAAGGGTTTCGCAGAGGAGTACTTAATGTACACCCACAGTTCGCCGGTATGTTTAGGTCCCACGTAATAGGGGGCGAGCTTATTGCCATTAACCGGGCACAAATTCCAAACTCCGAGCTGCTACTGAGAATTTCATAGAAAAACCCAATAACATTTTGCTCGACCTGGGAATCGAACTCAGGATCTCTAGCGTAGCAGTCGCACTTGGGACCACTAGACCAACGAGGCAGTTAGTACCGACATTATGATAACAATATCGACTATACAGTTGCGCCAGAAACATAATCAACCCATTATATGTCCCACTGCTGGGCACGGGTCTCCTCTCACAATGAGAAGGATCAGGCTATAGTCCACCACGCTAGCCTAATGCGGGTTGGCAGACTTCACACGCCGTCGAGAAAATCTCTCAGGCGTGCAGGTTTCCTCACGATGTTTTCCTTCACCGTTTAAGCGCGTGATAATTAACTATTAATACACACATAACTTCGAAAAGTCAGAGGTGCGTGCCTTGGATTTGAACTCGAGACCTTTGACTTGGCAGTCCACTGTTCATATCACTAGGCTCTCACGGCTATTTGCGTTGCGCCAGAAACGCAGTACAAAATTCTCAAGTAATCAAGAGAAATCTGGTGTGAAGAGGTCGTAACTAAACGAATCCTAATAATATACGTTACGTGCTTGGACAATTAATGCTGTAATTAGAGTCAGGGATGCGTGGGCATGGCTATTTATAGCCTGTCTGTGTGCATACGTTTTTATATTCCATGACTGAGCAGAATTCCTGGAACTGAGACTATTTTCTGGTGGTGATCTTGATGTAGTCAGTCTTAAGATTATCATTGATTATGACGTCCCCAAAGAGTTCGACAGAGGCCTAAAGGACGCCACATTTCGCCGATAAGTCTCATGTAATGGGGGCGAGCCTATTGCCATTTAGACGGGTGTCGTGGCGTAACATGCTTTACCTTTTACGTATGTAGTAAGTTTTGAAATAAGCAAGCTTGAGTGGCATTGTGCTAGTTGTTTCTGTAGAAAAACCGACCATGGCGAAAGGTTGCTGGCGGAAGCTGGAAGCGAGAAGCCGAAAACAGGATGAAATGGCCCACATTGGGGCAGGCTGACGACCCGCAATGGACAGTTGAACATGTCTAAATTATTTGGAATCTAGAACGAGCCTGCCAGGTCAGCACTCAGAATCTCTTCTTTAAATAGAATAATGCAAAATCGCTGCTGTCCTCTGTCTGTTTCTTCCCTAACTTCTTTTAAACCACGCAACGGATTTTGATATAGTTTTCGCTATAATTAAGAGAATTTTCCGGAAGGTTTATATATATACCTATGGGTTTATATAATACATGCATATTATAGTAGAGAAAAGCTGAGAATTTCAATGATTTGTAACACAAACACACACTTTGTAAAGTAAGTTTATTGGAACAACAAGGCAATTTTTTCTGTAAATATATTGATCTCTTAAAGATACTTTTACACGTCAAAAACTTTTACTAGATGGGCCGACACTGCTACTATTAGGTGTGATAATGTGTAGGTACTATTACAAATGTGCGAAGCCAAGGCGGATCGCTAGTTTTAAATTAAATAATAAATATGTCTAGGCCTAAAAATGTGTAATTTTTTGCATACATCACTATCTTAATCTCTTCTTCTCTACTATTATAATATCTTATCTCTTATCTCTACTATTATAAAATTGTAAAAAAGCTGTGTCTGTACCTACATTGAAGATATTTAAAAAAAAAACACGTGGTTTTTTATATACCATAAACGTCTCCGAATCCGAAAATGAGATTTTTAAAATTCTTGTCTGTTTGTCTGTTTGTTACGGGTTGGAGCAAAAACTACTGAATTATCACTGTTAGAAAGTATATGCTCCAACTTAAAAACTGGTGAACTTCTTATCTCAATTAATTAAACGAATCCTGAGATATAGCTTGACCTCCCTGATGTATAGAGGCCCATACAAAGAAGAGATCATCAATGTTGGTTTTTCCATTTTTACGTTTTTACATTTCATGCGAGCGAAGCCGCGGGCAGAAGCTAGTACAAATATATATGAAAATCAGTGCCATAAGGTGATCCTAATCTGTGCAAACCGACTTAGTCTGAAGGCTATGCTAATCGTTCACGTGATTATCTACGCAAGTAACGTTATCTAAAGCCGTAGATCCTTCCTTAAACACATACTGTTTGAAATTCTACGGTAAACAGTAGCAAGTACTTTTTTATTGCCCAGTAGCGCTTGCCTAAGATATTAGTGTCAGGGATACTTGTAAAGGAAAGTTGCTTTTTTTTTATGGGATAGGGGGGCAAACGAGCAACCGGATCACCTGATGGTAAGCGATAACCGCCGCCCATGGACACCCGCAACACCAGAGGAGTCGCAAGTGTGTTGCCCGCCTTTAAAAGGGTTTGGGCCTCCGGTAACCTCAACTCACTCGGCGAAACACAACGTAAGCGTTGTTTCACGCCGGTTTTCTGTGAGGCCGTGGTATCACTCCGGTCGAACCAGCCCATTCGTGCCGAAGCATGGCTTTCCCACGTAATTTTAAGCTTAGGCTTAAGGGTCCAATGGACGCTGAATTGCCCATTAAAACGTAATTCCAAAATAAATCGTAATTCAAACACAATTATATCAAATTGTGTTATTATTCGGATTCGGATACCGTTAATCTAGGCTCCTACAATTTTCTCTTCACTGGAAATTAACGACCGGAAAATCGGTTGAAACTTCGTAAGGTTAAGAAAAAATTTAAGCGGCGGTAGCCTAATGGCTACGGCGCAGGACTTGCGACAGAGGTTGCCGGTTCGAACCCACCCATTGCACTAACGACGTGAACCCACTGGTATCACAAGCAATTAGCTTAGCACGAGGGGTTAACCAGAATACTAGTAATGTGCGACCCACAATGCTATTAAGTTTTTAAACAAAAAAAATACATTCACTTGCAATTATTTCCCATGAAGTATTTTAGAAGAAATGGTTGAATAGGAGCCTAAATTAAGGGTAGTCTGAATCCGAATAATAAGAAAATTTTATTAAATTCCCTTTGAATTACGATTTATTTTGGTATTACGTTTGTAAGGTCAATAATCATTACTTACTAATTAAATTTTAAAGAGTAATTTCAATTTTCTAAATTGTCCTAGTATTAACGCTTTGCACTTACTATCATAGATACTGTACTTATCTTTCTATTCACTAGAAAAGTAGCAGTAGAGGCGAGAAATTTTCTTTGTTGCAAAATTATAGATTCTTCCCCCAGTGCAAGTGCATTGATCAGAATATTGCTTTGTACCAGCTCAATATTTACAGCATATTATTAATTACCAGCCCAGTACATAATATAATTTCCTCGTAAAGTTCTTTAAATATTATTTAAGTTGTAAGTAGGTTAGCACCTACTTTTTTATCTCAATTACATGTACAAATTAACTCGCCAACAACTCAATACAGTTAAAAACTCATAAATAACACCAAAAGAATCACTTTATATTCTTGAATAAGCTCCTCATTGCATAACGAGTCGCTAAACTTGTTGCGCCAAGGTTACAAGAAAACTGCAACAGAGGTGCGCACGCGCGTGTGACGTCACAAGTCAGTGAACCCGAGCGAAAAGCTCGTGAACACGTAAAACCCTGACCAGAAAGTAACACTGGTGATGACCCTGATTATGTTACAAAGCAACTTTTACGTGGTCAACCAGATGGAATGTTTTTTTTTTAGGATAGGGGAGCAAACGAGCAGACGGATCACCTGATGGTAAGCAATATCCGCCGCCAATGGATACCCGCAACACCAGAGGAGTCAAAAGTGCGTTGCCCGCCTTTTAAAAGGGATTGGGCCTCCGGTAACCTCATTCACTCGGCGAAACACAACGCAAGCGTTGTTTCACGCCGGTTTTCTGTGAGGCCGTGGAATCACTCCGGTCGAGCCGGCCCATTTGTGCCGAAGCATGGCTCTCCCACCTCAAGAAGTTTGAAGTTTTATTGTCGAGTCGGCAAACGAACTGACGAGCCACCTGGTGATAAGTAGTCATCCTTGCCCATAGACAGCTGCAACACCAGAGGAGTTACTGAAGCGTTACCGACCCTTAAGAGCCCCCATGGACTGCAGACTGCCAGAGCCGCAGCAACCGAGGAGTAACTGAACTGGCTCTTACGCGCAAATGTCGAAACACATCGATGTCCCGTCTAGGGTCGTTCAGTCAAATAGAAGCAAAATATCAGCACTTTACATGAAGTAATTACCATCAGACCTCCGCAACCCAATGTCTGCGCAATACCGACACCCTCGAGAAAAAACACGCTGTCAAAATTTTTGGATTAAAGCAAATGATGATCAATTTCTGACCATGGATTTTGAAATGGCAGAGATACGTTTTCTGATTTCAAATTTCTGATTACCATGCGAGAAGTTGACAGGGGTAGGCAGAAACTAAAGACCGCCACTTGCTACGATTCTTGCATACTTCTTTAACTCCTGCCACATTAATACATCTTCTCATGCATACGCCCCGGTTGCGAGTACTACGCAGCTGACCTTTTTGGAGGACCTCGCCAATAAGATCGGCGTATGACCCTCTAGGAGGACGCTGCCGTTGCACGAAATTCTATCCACTAGTCTATTTCCTCTCTCAATGAGAGATAAACACACATTCCTAAATGAGCTTATCTAGAATTAATTACAGTCATTCTTTTAACAGCGAGATAAAATCACTGTAAATATAGCACCATAGTTCAACGGATGCAGATAAGGATCAAGAAACTAATTAGATCTCACAGTATTTGCACAATAACAGAATCTTATATAAGCGGACTTACGGCTGCATCGCTGCGAATAAATCAAATAGTCACGAGCTATGAATTATCCACGGAGGAATAAGCTAATGGAGTGACAATGTGCAAAGGCAGCTAAAAATTCACGCACGTTCAAGAAAGTACTTAACATTAACAAAGAATAGACGAAAAGTCGTACGTGCCTTGGAATCGAACTCAACTTTTAATTTGGCAGTCCAATACCATGAATACTACATGGCTATGACTGCTGTAAGAAGGGAGGTATAAGTGATGTAAAATTGTACTAAAGATCTCATTTTCACTACTGCAAGAAAGTACTTAAAAGGTTTAAATACTTTTCGTCGTTAGTGACAGCTTTGCAAGCAATAAGTGTCAGTTAACGCCTACATTACCCTGGTTAGTCTCTAGCAGCTTAGTTTAAAGTATAACATGAGGGTGTAATCTATATGTTTACTTTTCTAAAAATATTTAAAATTCCTTTTTTTGCACTAACATTACAACAACTTTTATTACATATATATTAGTATAGATTACAGGGCTAAAAACTTCGGTACATTATAAACCATGGGTATAAAGTTTAGCAAGTAGTATCATAACAGCACAATAATTCAAAGAAAGAGTCTCTAATTTAACAAATCTGCCCCATGGAACCTTCATTCATTTACTCATCTGTGGATTAGCCCCGCTTCTAACTACCCACTCAACATAATACTTGCAATTACACATGTGTGAGTTATGCTAATATGGCGTTTATACATAACGACAGTTTTATGCGAATATTATGAAAAAGACCACATGACTTTAATGTTACGACAGTTGATTTTATTAGTAGCGAAGATATTTGCAAAAATTGCGTGGTTATTGTGTGAAACTAGCGGCATTGACTTTAATCAGTTTTGTACCATATTTAATGTACCAGTCATTAGTGTTGGCATTTAGGTAATTAGTGAGACCTATTTTACAAGTTCGAAAACCTAATTATGGTACTTGAGGTATTGATAGAAGAGATAAAATGGATAAACAAGAAAAACATGGAGGTAAATCGTCAGATAGAGCAGATTGGTGGGTAGTAGGAGAAACCAGAGGGCCTAGACAAGATGTACGAAGATGACATTAGTACAATGTAAATTTCTTTCTTTCTTTCTTGATAGGCTTACGCTTGATTGCCAGTTCGCCTGAAGTTAAGCGACACTGCGACCTAAGATGGAGCGCGCTTGCTTAGAAGAAACCGATTCACTCGTAATTTAAAGACACACCCAGATTATATCTATTGGGGAAGACCCACGTCTTAAAGGTCGCCTTTCAGACTTCAATTCAGAATGTGAAGACGGCGACAATCACAAAAGGATAACTAAGTATCTTTGGATTGTTTTCCCTACTTTAGATTGAAATTTGATTTAGGGTCCATTGAAGTAATGACTAATTTCGATCTCCAGTAGGGAAATCAATCCACGGATAGGTTATTAATTCCGGCCGTTAAACCGCACATGCCTTCCCTTGCCCTAGTTACGGCCATAGGATTAGTCAAAGTGTTTTATTTCAATTAAAGAAGGTACTTTTGAAAAGTCAAAACTAGTTGCATAAGCTACATTACCAACCAGTATTTTAAACGTGGGAGAGCCATGCTTCGGCACGAATGGGCCGGCTCGACCGGAGTGATACCACGGCCTCACAGAAAACCGGCGTGAAACAACGCTTGCGTTCTGTTTCACCAAGTGAAGGAGGTTACCGGAGGCCCAAAGCCTTTTAAAAGGCGGGCAACGAACTTACGTGCGACTCCTCTGGTGTTGCGGGTGCACACGGGCGGCGGTTATCGCTTACCATCAGGTGATTTGTTTGCTCGTTTGCCCCCCTATCTCATAAAAAAAGTATTTATTAAGATTCCAGAAAATATTCATTTGTATGCAGTAACTGTGTTATCAACCAAATAATGTGTAACAAGTAGCCCATACGTATGTAGAATGTAGATAATAACACTGTGTATTTGAATAACTAATCCTAGTATTTATGCTAACATGACTAATGCAGGTATTTGAGCAATTATAAGCTTTTATTTACTGAAATATGACGTCAAACGATTTTCTTTTCAGTGCCGCAGTGTGGATATAATAATATGGAAGTAAATCTTCAGAAAAAATCCAACTGACTAATGAATACAGCTTTGCAGTTTTGGAGGCAAGGAGCTTATGTGAGTGAAGATTGAATGATTACTATCGTCCGCTGCTTAGCCAGTCAGCCCCGCTGTGGTTGACAGAAATATTTGATCCTGCTAATATTATAAAGGGTGTGTTGATGTTTGTTACCCTTTCACGCCAGTGGCTAAACGGATCTGGATACAATTTGGCAAGAGGAAGAGAATACTCTGAAACAACACAGGCTACTTTTATCCAGGTCGGACCCAATTCTGAAGTTCACGCAGACCAAGCCGCGAGCAGAAGCTAGTATATTAAATACCTAATAGAAGAACTGCTTCAACGGTCTAGTAGTCATAAATGCGACTGCCACGATATAGATCCTAGATCCGATTCCCAGTTCTAGCAGCTTTATTGAGTTTTCTATGAAATTCTCAGTAGCAGCTCGAAGTTAAGGATATGTTCCCAGTTAATAGTCTTGCTCTCTATTACACAGATTAAACAGACTGTTACGGCCAGAAAGATACGGAACTATTCGAAGGTACTTATTTCTTTTTGAAAAGCGTAACGCAATACCTACTGACCAAGATCTCATATCTATATATTTATAGTTTCAGGTAATTAAGAAAGAAAAGGAAATATCTGGTTTCCGGGTATTTTTTGCAATGAGATAAGGAAAGTTACACAACAAACAAATTCACTGCATCATATAATGCAATACATTTCAGTGGTATTGTATCATGTACTAGCTTCCGCCCGCGACTTCATCTGCGTGGTATAGTTACTTGGTCTTAGCGTGATTATATATAGCCTATAGCCTTCCTCAATAAAGGGGCTATCTAACACCGAAATAATTTTTCAAATCGGACCAGTAGTTCCTGAGATTAGCGCGTTCAAGCAAAAAAACAAACAAACTTCAGCTTTAGATATAACGATATATACCGGCCACGGGAGTAAGCAGTACAGTAGGTACTGTCTCATTCACATTCATATTTCACTCATATTTCACATTCATATTCTTCTCATCCATACATGTCCGTTGCTAGTGCTACAGCAATTACACCCGTTTTTTAATTTCACCCAATTCCCCCAATGGTTAGGTTTAAGTCTCATGTAACAAGGAGCGAGCCTAACCAGACGCAAATCCAAAGTAGTTTTTTTAACATAACATACCATCACGCCTGTATTCCCCGAAGGATTAGGCAGAGGCGTGATAATGTACACCCACAGTTCGCCGGTATGTTTAGGTCCCATGTAATAGGGGGCGAGCCTATTGCCATTAACCGGGCAAAAATTCCTAATTCCGAGCTGCTACTGGGAATTTCATAGAAAAACCCAATAACACTTTGCTCGACCTGGGAATCGAACCCAGGACCTCTAGCGTAGCAGTCGCGCTCAGGACCACTTGGCTAATGAGGCAGTTTTTTTTAATAGTATTCTTTAATAACCAACACAATACATAGGCAGATTGGCTTCAAAATCAAGGTCAAATATTATGTTAGGTCTAACAATAAACAACAACTTTCAAACTGCCAATAATGTAACAATGGAAGCGAATGAATTATAAACCATCACTTAGTGGTTAGCTAAGAACACTACATTTATAATAATGACCATAATAATTTGTTTCCAAAACCGCAAAAATCAATAAGTATTTACATAGAAACAAAGTACGAAACGAATAAATAATGTAGTGTTAAATGTTTCTTGCCAGTTTCAAATAAGGCAACTTCATTGGTGAGCGCAAGTTTTTATTTCGATGTACAGGGAACTGAAAAAGGTGGCAGCAGGAGGTGATATGGTGACATTGCTGTTCGTTTGGTAGGTTTTAAGCGTATAGAGGCATAGACAATCAAGTGATAAGCATTCCAAAAATATGAAAGTGTAGTTCTAAATGGTCGAAAATTCAGCACACAAAAGGGAACTGGCTCTTAAGCGCAAAAGTCGAAACACAAATCAAGGTGCTTTGCAACAGACTCCAACGTGAGGGCAGTCGCCAGCCAGTTCGACCACAAGAGGTCCTACCGCCGAGCAATATAATATTCCATACTCTTTTATGCTAACCTCCACACAGTAAACAAATACTCCTATTTTGCACCACTTAGTGCACTTGTTCCCACTACGGAGAGGCTTAATGTAAATGACACAATTACATTAGCAAAATTAGTTATGCTACCGGACGCAATGATTCCACGACCACAGCCTAGGCATGAGGTGGAGCGAACAAGATATTATTTAGCTTAAAACCCTTCGAAGTAAAAATCATCATCAGGAATATCAGCCAGAATGATGAAAGACTTCGTGGAAAAGACGATGGAAATGGCAAGGAAATTAGTATTTAGACTGAGAAGGTACTATTAAGTAAAGCTGTAAACAGAGATAACTGAAAGGAGATGCTGGAAGACCTTTGCATGGAAGCAGCATCGTGAAGGTTGGAAAAAGTTCAGGAATCACTTAAAATATGGACGATCCTTTGGGAAGTTGTGCATAGTGTGTTATATGAAGGTGCCGATATAAAGCCTACACTCATTGAGGGGTGTCATACTGATCAAAATTTCCCTAAGAAACCCATAATTGATACATAAAAGAGATGTCATATGAATAACGTAGCTCAGGTGTCGAATTAAAGATTAGTTTATGTAGAATAAAAGTCAAATTTAGTGACAACTAAGCAAGCGAAGTCACACAATTTGAAGACGCGTCACACACTATAAAATATGAATAGAATAGAATAGAAAAAGTTTATTGCCACAAAACCAAAAATAATACAGAGTAAAACTATTACTATTTTGTATATATACCAAGCTAGTGCTATGATGAGTGTGACAAAAGGAACGATCTCAGCAAATGTTGATAATGTGCCACACAGCAGCACACTGTCAACGCTGATTTTCAGACCGCCCTTTTAATTTTTAATATGCCTATTGTGTAGGCACATTTTCAAGCCACGTCGTTACATTTATCATTGTGATTAGTATTAATAAGACCCATCGTACGAAGCAACGGGCTTTTAGGCCTGACCACCGCACTGGGCCTCAAGTTACTAAGTGTTAAACACAACACCTGCATTGAGCTATTACACAATTGTCTTCTGCACCGTGGGAGGGAAGGAAATACCGTCTGATGAGGTAAATTTCACAATTACCACAATTGGCACGCGTGAAGCAGCGACAAGACTTCTCATTTGTTAGTTTTGAGTTTCAAGGGATAAATAGTATCAAGTTTTTGAAGTCGACACTTAAAATTATGGTTGTCCTTAATTATAATGTGTGGAAGGATTGTTAGAATCTGCAGGAGTTTTAAATCGAACTCTTAAGTGAAGGAGAAGGTAGGAGGGGTTGATTAGCATTGCACATGCAAGTTAAAACTAGAACTTTTCGTAAGTCAACTCAAGTGTTTTTTTTTAGAATAGCAGAAGTTTTTAGGCCTAAGGCAGGCCTAAAAACTTCCATGCCCACACCCTTTTAAAAGGCAGGAAACGCACTCGTCGTTGCGGGTGTCCATGACGGCTGTAATCGCTTACCATCAGGCGATTCGTACGCTCATTTGCCCCTTATCCCATAAAAGAAAAACATCTAAAACATTCATTTGGTGAAGAATTTAAAAAAATCTTTTGATATCATTGATCAGTTTAGTTTTTCAGTTAACCTGGGCGACTACACAAAGGCTAGTAGCATTGACATTAACCTTTGGAGATGCGTGCAGGAGTCAATCTGACACCATTACCTCCCTACCTCCTCTATCCTGTTTGGACAATCTTAACTAGGTAAAGGAGTTCCGTATTCAGTGAGGACGTCCGTTTCATCTCATGACTGTCATCCCGGTGTTTTATGAGGAATGTCAATACGATGGTTTGTGTCAAGGCTGATATGGTGGAAAACGGAGTGAATGAGGTAATTGCTGGTAGGGATGAATCTAAAAAAGGACATGCTACGCCAACCCCCAATAAACTGGGATAAGAGCAGGAAATGTCGACGATGGAATCGAAACCTCAAACTAATTTTAAAATATAAATCTTTGGTCTTTATCAAGACAATTAATTCTAGATCCAGCTGACAATCACTAAAGCTGAAGTTCAGGAATGCAACATGATGCTGAGCCTGTTCATTTTATATTCATTCAATTCGTAACTTTCAGTCAAAAAATGTTTATTTTTGAAAATGATCAAATGATCAAAAATAAACATTCTGGCCGTAGCGGGGTTCCCCAACATGAATTCTTGGCAACAGTCTTGATTTTGGCGTCTTGTGTGGTGCCTCTGAATGAATTTGTAAACAGTAGCGGCGGTAGCCTTAGTAATGGTCAGCGCGTCGGACTTGCGATCATCTGGTTGCCGGTTCGAAACCCAACCATTGCGCTTCGACGAGAATCAACTGGTAACACAAGCATGTAAGCTTAGCACGAGGGGTTAACAAGAATACTAGTAATGCATGAGCGACCCACATTGCTTATAATGTTTATTATGCCCAAAAGTATATAGCCGTATATAGTATTAAAAGGTAATAAAGCAGTAAAATTTATACGACATATCAAGTTCACTAAAAACAAAGTAAAGTGATAACAATAAAAACATTTTTGAAACAATAATTTACAGAAAAAGCCTGCGCGTGAGCCATGCGGCGCCGCGACCCTGCGTGGAGGCGAGCTATAAAATCAGCCGTGTCAAGAGCATGCGCACTTCGCGGGTTATGTTTCAAAATCATAATAAATATGCATTTTCGAAAATTTATTTGTGTAGGACAATTTAGGTAGGTAATGTAGGGTTGATACACGAAATAAAACAATTATACTGCTGTACCTTTTTACGGAAAGTTAGTAATGGTGTTGGGTCGGTCACTGGCCTCTAACGATTGTGTGTTTCATTACCGCAAGAGAATTCTAAATGATGGCACATTTGACGGAGAGTTATTAAATTTTAAATTTAAAAAACCCCGCAGCATCAAGTCATGGCTACCATGTTTTTTTTATGGGATAGGGGGGCAAACGATCAGGCGGATCACCTGATGGTAAGCGATAACCGCCGCCCATGGACACCCGCAACACCAGAGAAGTCGCAAGTGGGTTGCCCGCCTTTTGAAAGGGTTTGGGCCCCCGGTTACCTCACTCACTCGGCGAAACACAACGCAAACGTTGTTTCACGCCGGTTTTCTGTGAAGCTGTGGTATCACTCCGGTCGAGCCGGCCCATTCGTGCCGAAGCATGGCTCTCCCACGTGAAAATCCAACGTCTTGCAATATCATGAAGTTTTGGATACCGAGTTTCAAGTCGTTCAGATCTATGGAAGTTGCTCAAATCCCTACTAGTAAAGAGCTGACAATCTTTAAACGGCTCGCCAGATTTTCTTAAATCATAGCTTAGAACACTCTCAATCAAGTCGGAATCATAATCAGTCCATTTGTTTGGCACACATTCACACTTTTCAACAGCATTCAGTCACATCTGTTCAACAGCCAGACACACAGATTCACACGTTAAATTTATAACACCCCTCTTTATGTATTAGTGGGGCAATGTATTAAAAAAAACAAAGTAAGATTAGTTCAAAGTTCAAAGTTCAAAGTTCAAATGTTTTTATTTCAAATAAGCTTTTACAAGCGTTTTTGAAACGTTATGATTCTAGTTGCACGGTTCCAAAAGGTCGATCCTATGGAGAAGAATCCGGCAAGAAACTCCATGGACACTCTTTTAAAATAAATAAATTACAAACTTCACTGTTACAATATTGCGATAAAAAGATGTGAGGACGTTGAAGGATGTCCAAGTTTGACCGAGGTCGACTATATTAAACGAAGATTCACGTTATTTGAGAACCCGATGTCATTTCTAGATAATAAATAAACTATGTGGTAAAAACGCACACCATCAAGCGACAAATGAAACTAGGTGTCTACTTAGACAGGCTACAACGTACACACATAATACAGTTTCTGTTGTGGTAAACAATACTAAACATATGAAGACATCTCGATATGTAAATAATATAGAATCTGTCAAAGCTATGTCCATCTACTTACAAGGTTCCTACTATAGCTACTAGTAACTGACCAACATGAAAATTAATAAGCTTAAATTAGTCTCTAATAATCAACAGTTTCATTTTGCCAGGGAGGCCACAAGTGCATCCGTACTTAACGACCACACATTCTTATCGTCAACGTAGTCCTTGGTTTTATAATAGGCTTTCTTAAGAAGAACAGATTTGACGTGCATTTTAAATTTCTTGCCAGTGAGATCGGTAACACATTTTGGGAGTTTATTGTAGAAACGCACACAATTTCCTAGAAATGATTTATTTGTTTTAGTTAGTCTAAATTTAGGTACCACTATTTTATGTTTATTCCTAGTATTAAGGTTGTGAAAGTCACTATTGACACTGAACTTCTGCAGGTTTTTGCGCACATACATTATGTTTTCAAGGATGTAGAGTGATGGCATCGTAAGTATATTGATGTTCTTAAACACTTCTCTTAGGGATTCGCGAGGGCCCATATCGTAGATTGCGCGGATGGCCCTTTTCTGTAAGATAAATATGGAGTCTACGTCTGCAGCTGATCCCCATAGCAGAATACCGTACGACATAATGCTGTGAAAGTAGGCAAAGTACACGAGCCTGGCTGTAGCTACATCAGTGATCTGCCTAATTTTTCTCACTGCATATGCAGCGGAACTTAACCTGCTAGACAGGGCCGATATGTGCGCACCCCACTGCAACTTACAATCAACCGTAATACCTAAGAAAACAGTTTCATTAACTAGGTCAAGTTTGCTGCCTTCAAGAATTAGATTAGGTTCAATTTGTGGTACATTTGGTAGCGAAAATTTAAGACATTTAGTTTTACTAGCATTAAGTAGTAAGTTATTAGCAGCAAACCATTTGGATAAGGATTTTAGACTCTCATTTACATTATAGAGATTGCTATCATTTCGATCGATTTTAAATATAAGTGAGGTATCGTCAGCAAATAATACTATGTTCGATATCTCAGACATCATATAGGGAAGGTCATTAATGTACGCTAAGAAAAGAAAAGGGCCTAAAATAGAACCCTGTGGAACACCAATTTTAACTGCAGACCCGCGAGATGTGACTCCATTTATGCCCACTTTTTGCAGCCTCTCAGAAAGATAGGAAGACACAAGCTCCAAAGCCAGCCCTCTTATACCGTAGTAGTTCAATTTACGGATAAGCGTATCGTGATCAACGCAATCGAAAGCTTTGGAAAGATCACAGAAAATACCTATGGCATCCTGTGAACCCTCCCAAGCCTCTAAAATGTGAGAGACTAGCTTTGTACCAGCATCAGACGTTGACCTGCCTTTCGTGAAGCCAAATTGCTGATCATGTAAAATCTTGTTTTTGTGAAAATGTGCTATCATTTGATTAAGCATAAGCTTTTCAAATATTTTACTTAAGGCAGGGAGAACAGAAATGGGCCTATAATTACAGGGATTCGCTTTACAGCCTGATTTGAAAATAGGAATAACTTTACTATGTTTCATTAAGTCTGGAAAGGTTCCTGTCTTAATACAAAGATTAAATATGTTTGTAAGCATTGGAGCAATATTGTCAATAATTGAATTAAGTGCTTTAACAGATATGCCCCATAAATCTTCAGTATTTTTAATATTTAAACTATTAAACGCTTTTTTAACCATGGGAGGAGATACTTGGCTGAATTCAAAATTTGGTATGTCTCTTTTGAAAAAAATCTTCGCTAGAGATTCTGCTAATAAAGAGGACGAATCTAAGGATTTTGTGACCTCGAACGGAACCTTAGTAAAATATTGTTCAAATGCGTCTGCAACTTCTGCGTGGTCTGAGATTACTTTATTGTTTATTTTCAAACTCAGATCTGTATCCTGTTTTCGGTTTTTGCTAGTTTCCGTGTTTATTATCTTCCACACTGTTTTAATCTTATTATCAGATTTGTTTATTTGACTGCTAATGAGTTTTGATTTAGCTTGAATGCATACTTTTTTAAAACACTTAGAATATTTTCGCACATAATTATGAAAACCTACGTCAGAGGTTAGTGATTTTTCATAATACAGTTTGTAAAGGACATCTCTACTTTTTCTAATGCCGATTGTGGCCCATTCATTAAATTTACTGTTCTTACGTTGGGTAACTCTTCTAAGAGGGCATGACTTATTATATGATATACATACATAAATTATAATAAGTTATTCAATATAATATGTAATATTATATTGAATAACTTATTATAATTTATGTTGGGGTCGTTTGAAATAATATTAGTGTTACACAATTGCATTTTTATTAGTTCATAGAACGAACGCAATTTATTTTCCGTTAGAGATCTAACCAAGATATTTTTATTATTATGTGGCCTTTTGTTAGTCTCTATAGAGATCAGTTGTCCCATGTGATCCGATCTAACACCGCTAACTATTGAAGAGCCTTGAACTATACAATTTGAAAAAATATTATCAATACAAGTAATGGAAGTAGCAGTAATTCTAGTGGGTTCATTAAAAATATTTACCAAATTAAAAGAATTAAATAAAGCTAAAATTTTACGTTTTTCGGGCGATTCTATCAGAATATCAATGTTTATATCACCACAAACAAATATGTGTTTTTTGCATTTAAAAACTTTTCTAAGAACATCTTCCATTACTGTTAAAAATGTTGGAAAACTTGAAGAAGGTGGCCTATACACGCATATGATAATATAGTTTGCTACTTCAGCACATGCTACCTCACATAAGCGATCAACAGAGCACGAGGTGATGTCTTTTCGTTCTTTGAATCTAAAATTATTTTTACATAAAATCAATGTTCCGCCACCCGCAGCTGATACTCTATTGTACGCACTGGCAACCGTGAAGTTAGTTACATTAAATTGCATTGTGTTAGGTTTTAACCAGGTCTCACTAAAACATAAGATGTCAATGCAATATTTATCTACTAAAAGTTCTACATCTAAGATTTTGCCAGAGAAGCGATTTATATTCTGGTGGTAAAGAAGAATGCTATCGTTATGCCTCTCTATTGTCGGTTGTGAAAGTTTAAACAATCTATCACAGTATCATTAGTGAGGCTAGACTATACTGATTCGTCACTAAAACTAACTAACCTATTCTTTGGTATGTTATCTATCACAGATTGAATATTATAAGCTATCAAAGAAGCAATCAGAGTTTTGCATCTTTTGGGAAGAAACATAGCTTCGCCAGTCAATTGAAAGCCACTAACAAACTTGTTTGTGTCAAAATATAATAATTTATCACCGTGACGACATGTCAACATATAAATAATATTATTTAATTTATGAACATAGTCATTTTCTTTGTCAGACAACAAATGGGAGTAAGGCAGAGCACATATCATAATTTTTCCAACATTTAAGTTTAGTAAGGCGGAGATACCATTAACAATATCTACTTTTTTAATCCCAATACTATTTCCTATTAGTAAAACAATATGTGATTGACTATTTAAATTGGAATTTACAATCTTGTCAACAATAAGATTGAAATGCAGATTATTATGACAGTTGTTTGTTACACTATAACTCAAATTATTTTGAAGCAAGGATCCTAAACCAACTCCTATCTTATCAGAATAAACTAAGCATTTGTAGCTTGGCTGGATGTGTTCACAGGCAGAAAATGGTTGAGCTAACTTGGGTAATGTAGATACATGTTGGAGCTCAGGAGGTGGAACAGAGTGATCACAATTGCATGAGAGATTGTTAGTTAAGGATTCAAATCTCTCAGCATTAAATTTTACTATATCCATCAGCTCACTAGCCTCCAACATGCGTTCACTAAGTTGTTTTTGTGAATCTTCATACCTAGCAAATATATTTTGCAACATATTTTCTTTACATAATAGCTCATTCTGTAGCAGCTGGGTATCTGAACTATACATAGATCTAGAGGTTTCTAATTGCATGGCACATTCATTTAATTCATTCACTAGTTTTATGCGCTCCCTACGTAGATTGATATTAGATTTTGTAAGTTGAATTTTTTTAATAACTAACCGTTGCCGTCTAATAAACCTTTTGATTTTTATATATTTTTTTAACTTATTATGACTCAATAATAGTGGCCTTTCCATTATGGTATCATCACCAGTTAGATCAATAGTGGGTAGAGTTGGTGAACACTCCGGGACAGACACACCACCAACCAGCTCATTGAACAGCCTCTGGGTGGTCGAAGACTGTTCACGAGCCCTAACCGTCTCCTGCTGGGCAATGGCCTCATGTGCAGCACTTAATTCCATTTGAAGATCTGAAATACGTCTAAGAGCCAACTCATGGGTATCACTACATTGATTGAAAGATGACACTATTTTGTTTAATTGATCATGACGCTCCAGTAAGTCCATATATTCAATGTGTAGTTCCGCAAGTTCCTGTTTAAGGGAAGTGTTCTTATCAATTATGTTCTTCACTTCCACCTCACTGTCTTCCCTTTCCTGTAGCAGTTGTTTGCATAAGGATTTTGAAGACTCAAGTTCCTTCAATGTTGCTCTCAGCTTTTCCTCTATATCTTTAGTTGCCATTCTGCGGGTCATCATTTTAAGCTTGATGGTTCACCTGGAATTTCAGAATAGGAGAGTGAGCACAAACTAAAGACAAAGTGAAATAAGTTAAAGTGAGATGTAGTTTGTGGAAAATGATTACAAGTTGGGAGAGAAGAGAACTGTAAAAGGTTAAAAACTATTAAAAATCAAATATAATTAATGGGAAATAAGGAAAAGAAATTTGGTTATTCCAGGTTATATAATATAGCTGAGAATAACTGCTAAAGATTAATAGTGAAGATTATTTAATAAAAACAGGGGACACAAATTGTAAAAGTGGGTAGGTACCTACTTAGGTTGTGGAATTTTTTTTATAGTCATATAATGTAGTAATTAGGGGAAAGTGAAAAGTATTGGTTGCGATATGTAGAAGAATCGAATCAAGTAGTTTCTATGAGTATGTGCTAAGTGAGTTTTGAAGTGTTTTAATGTCTGGGCGAATGTTTTCGTCTTCGATTTTGCTTCCACAATATGTCAAGCAAAAGGAGACATAAACTGTGCCGGCGTGTGATTGACGTAGCTCATAACAATGAGCAGTGTGACTGTACAGTAATCAGTGTAATATCGCAACAACAATACAAGTAAAAACTAACGAAATAAAACAAAATACTCCCCGGGTTAGACGGTTTCAAATCCACCTGTTGACAGCCGGTAGATGTTTTCTCACCAGATGAAGATCTTGTGTCAATATACAATAGTAAACACTGGATACATCAATTTATTATCACTTTTATTGTTAATCACTCAAGATAAAGTAAATAATCACAACAAATTATTTTATTAAATTATTAAATTTAGGGAGACGTTTTCTGACGTCCTGTTACCAGTGTTGCCAGAGCAAAAAATTAGTATTCTCTAAGCGGTAAAGTAAAACGTGGTGAGGAAACCTGCTACCTGAGAGATCTGCCTGCATTACATTAGCATGGTAGACTATGGCCTTTCATTCTGAGAGGTGGTCCGTACCCAGCCTGTGGGACAGTACCTGTATGGGTTGATGATGGTGAAGATTAGTATGCGCCAACGCAGCAACGAAAGGCAAAAACCCGTAGCATTTTAGTTAATGCCTCAATAGCCAAGTGGTCCGGACCGCGACTGCTACGCTAGAGGTCCTGGGTTCGATTCCCAGGTCGAGCAAAGTGTTATTAGGTTTTTCTATGAAATTCCCAGTAGCAGCTCGGAGTTAGGAATTTATGCCCGGTTAATGGCAATAGGCTCGCCCCCTATTACATGGGACCTAAACATACCGGCGAACTGTGGGTGTACATTAGTACGCCTATGCCTAACCCTTCGGGGAATACAGGCGTGATGGTATGTTATGTTAAGTGACTTGATTGTCCCCGGGAATTTCCTTGAAACATACTTCTTAATATAATAAAGAGAATCTTTAATTGTTAACTAGAAATTTTTACCGTGAACATTCCCAGATAGTAAATTACTAAGAATTATAAGTTTTGTATCCTATCCACGGTAATAACAATATATTAAAACAACACACTGATGGTGATTACCGTTTGATTCTTGTTCTTAACACTCGCATAATATTATTTGATACCTAATACTAATAATATTACTATCTAGACTTTAAAAGAGATTATGCTTCTCCGAGTTTGTGCGTTTCTTCTTAGAGGTCGTCAGTTAGGAAACGTTGTGAAAAATAATTACTTGTACTAAGTGTCTTTAAAATATCTATATACAGAAATAAAAAAACACACCATCACGCCTGTATTCCCCGAAGGGTTAAGCAGAGGCGTACTAATGTACACCCACAGTTCGCCGGTATGTAGGTTTATTATTAGGTCCCATGCAATAGGGACGAGCCTATTGCCATTAACCCGGCACAAATTCCTAACTCCGAGTTTAAACTTTCTTTGTTTTAAGTTTGTTTAAAGTTTTTTCTTTTCTTAACTCCGATTCAATACTGGGAATTTCATAGAAAAACCCAACAACACTTTGCTCGACCTGGGAATCGAACCCAGGACCTCTAGCGTAGCAGTCGCGCTCAGGACCACTTGGCTAATGAGGCAGTTACAGTTTACAGAAATAAATACCATATATTTCTGTAATATTTAACGATAAACATTAGTACCAAACAGTGTGAGAAACAATTCGTTAAAATGTTATCTTTTTTCTTCTTTGACGACAATGGAAAGGTGTAATCTCGGAAACGACATAAGTCCTATTTAAAATATTCCTATATAAAACTGGTCACGACTACCTCCAAGTTTTACATAAGCAGTCCACAATTAAACCATCGGCAATCATTTGTCGTTTATGTAGAGCAAGTTCACTTCAAGGAGCCAGACAGCACTTCAATAGGAAATTGTATATTTGTATGTAAATCCACTTAATATTATCTATTATAATTGTTTATATTGTTTAGTCGTAGGTGTTATCTCAAACTCATTTATGAAGAATGATGATAGGTCGTTTTAATATTCAATAAAAATTATCTCCTTCGTCCTCTAATAAAACCACAGCTGTTCATTTTTTTATGGGATACGGAAGCAATCTAGCAAACGGATCGCCTGATGGTAAGCGATTACCGTCGCCCATGGACACCCGCGACACCAGAGGAGTCACAAGTGCGTTGCCCGCCTTTTAAAAGAGTTTGGGCCTCCGGTATCCTGACTCACTCGGCGAAACACAACGTAAGCGTTGTTTCACGCCGGTTATCTGTGAGACCGTGGTATCATTTTGGTCGAGCCTGCCAATTCGTGCCAAAGCATGGGGTCGGCTTCCAGTCTACCCAGATGCGACCCGAAGCAACTGCCATCAGACCTCCGCAACACAATTTCTGGGCAATACCGATATTCGGAAGATAGTCTATTTGTCAGGCTTTTATGGGCTGCTGACTACCACTATACAATGTCAAAGATGTTCCCATGACAACCGGGACAGGCGGCTTTACGTGCTCGCCTAGGCACGGAGGTGTCTCGATGTGTTAAGAATGGTCACCCATCCACACACTGACCGCGGCGAGCGGAGCTTAACCTTGCAGATCAGTTGATCAGCTGAGTTATTACTTAGCCACGAGCTAATTTAGCAAACAAGTAAACTAATTAATTAATCATTTCTTGCACTTTGATTCTAATTATCACTTTCCCCAGATAATAGTCATATGATGTTGTTTATGTGTTATTGTTGTTATTAATGTCACGCGTGTCATGTTTATACTGTTATATCTATTATAGTATATCGCGGGTGAATGTGAGAAAGATAAACTTGTAGTTATGTACATACCATTATCACGCCTGTATTCCCCAAAAGGTTAGTCAGAGCTAGGTACTAATGTACCCCCACAGTTCGCTGGTATATTTAGGTCCCATGTATTACATGGGACCTAAACTTACATTAGGGGCATTAGGGGCGAAGCTATTGCCATTAACCCGGCACAAATCCCAAACACCGAGCTGTTACTGAGAATTTTTCAACTGTCTCTTTGATCGACCTGGGAATCCAACCCAGGACTTGATAGGACAGGAGATGCAGGCGTGAATTTTTGTGAAAAAATTTACATAAAAAGCTGGCAAGCAATTCTTTGTATAGCTTTACTAAGTGTGCTGAAATTGTTACTGTGTGATGTGTTGCGACCTTAAGTATTTTTAAGGTTTCCACGGATGCCAAGATGTATTTCTTACAAAGATTTCATACAATCTTTTTTCCGCGGCTTCGCTCACATGAAGCTATAAGTACCTATCCGGAGTAAAAATGGAAAAATCAACATTAATGAGCTCTTCTTTGTATGGGTTTGTATACATCAGAGAGGTCAAGCTGTATCTAAGGATCCGTTCAATTAATTGAGTTAAGAAGTTCACCAGTTTTTAAGTTGGAGCATATACTTTCTAACAGTGATAACAAAATTAAAATCTCAGGTAGAAGTACGTATTTCCGGCAGCGTCCCAATACCCGGTAACTAGATAGTTTTTTTTGTTTTCCACCTTTCTACCAAGTACAAATTAAAGTTTGTAAATTGTAACACATTCTTGGTAATATTTTGTACAATAATAATTGCAACATTGATCAAAAAGTTTTATGGTGGCAAAACTGTGTAACCATAAAAGTGTGCTCTCCAAAAATATTAAGAAAATTGGAGGTCCGGTCTCTAAACTGCGAGATCACCCCGTCGTACTACTCAGCTTGGCATGCTGCTACGGATGACCATACGGTAAGGGTGTTAATTTATTGAAATATTTGAGTGAACTATCTAACGATATAAACTATAAATTATGGTGAATCTATTTGAGAAATATTTATTTTTGCATGTCACATTTATTGGTACGCACTAATCCCTAGTTGACCCAGCAACCGGCATATATTTTCTATTTTCTACCGGATATTGGTGCAAGCATCATACCGGTAATATCCATTGTACCGATACCCGTTATTGTATCCTTATTGCCTTGCAATAGGTCTCTTTTTCCTTTGAAACTGTGGTATAAAGATCTGCCGGGTACTAGGACGTATATTAACAGTTGCAACTAAATCCGTAATGATTCTTATTGCCTTAAGTAAGAGCTTATTTTCCTTTGACTTCAATTGAAATGACTGTGTACGTTCTTTTAAAACCACATGGATTGGATTCCTTTTTTCTGTATTATTTCTAAATGATTACGCCTATAACTATACCCCTTATACCACGCACCTTTCATACAAGATAGTACTCAAAACAGACATTTTAAAATGCCTTATTGTAATAAAAACTCAGCTGAAGGTAGTTTTGGGTATACAACACATCATGTGCTCAAACATTGAGTCGTTGACTGGTATCAGTTTTTAATCAGCAAGAGCTGACCAGTGGGTCAGCTCTTACTTGCTGTGGCTATGGGTCTCTATACATTAGAGAGGTCAAGCCGTAGGTATCTCAGGTTCCGTTTAATTATTTGAGATAAGAACATATTATGGCCTGACACAACTGGTCACCACGCCCACGCGAATCCCAGATGTGGAGAGCCAGAAGCCTTCAATGCTGGATCTTCTGCTGACTTCTCATCCGGACGGCTATCATGTATCCGTAGGCGCCCCGCTTGGTTCGTCGGATCATTGCCTTGTCCGGAGTATAGTGCCTCTCATGTGCTCGTCGCGATTGCGAGTTGTACGTAGCCGCCGTGTGTGGCACTACAAGTCAGCAGAATGGGATGGGATGCGGTCCTTCTTTACGTCCTACCCTTGGAGACAGGTTTGCTTCTCGCCGAATGATCCCAACGCCGCTGCTGATTTTGTTGCTGATGTGGTGCTGCAGGGTATGGAACTTTTCATTCCATCCTCTGTAGTCCCCATTAGTGGCAAATTTCGACCTTGGTTCGGTTCGTCTTCCAAAAAGGCCTCTCGTCGGAAGCAGGAAGCCTATCGAGCCTGGGCTGATGCGGTGGCGGCAAGGGATGTAAATACCAGCGCATTAAAAAAGAAGTATAACTTTGCCTCTAGGTCCTTCAAAAGAGACATTGCAAGGGTGAAGTCGGTGCAAATCGGTAGAATTGGTGAGAGGCTTGAGCGCCTGCCTTCTTCTCTCGATCTTCTGGGCAAACTCTTTGCGTCCAACTCAACTTTGGATGACGGGGGGAAGAACCGCCTACCATACCGCGGTTCGTTGGCTGTATGCCGGATATCCGTTTCCACCAACGCGCAGTGCGTTTAGCACTTGTATCCCTCGATATCTAAGTCAAGTGGGCCTGATGGAATCCCTCCTATTGTGTTAAAGATGTGCGCTCCAGAGTTGGCACCAGTTTTAACACGTCTTTTTCGGCTCTCTTACTCTTCTGGCATTGTCCCAACATCATGGAAGACAGCATTGGTCCACCCGATCCCTAAAAAAGGCGACCGCTCAAATCCATCCAACTACAGACCGATAGCCGTTACCCCCCTTTTCTCGAAGATAATGGAGTCCATTATCAACTGCCAGCTCCTTCAGTACTTAGAGGATCACCAGATGCTTTGTACGGCTAGCGCAAGGGTAGGTCGGCTGGTGATCTTCTGGTATACCTGACACACCGTTGGGCACAGACGATCGAGACTAAGGGGGAAGCCTATTAATATAATTTTATCATAATGATCTCATTGTATATCTCCAAATGTTTGTTGCAAAGGTGTTTGTTAATTTTGTGTCATTTTAACAAATTATTCAAGCTGTATTTACAAAAACAACCAGATTTGTATTCTCATTCTAAGATTGTTAAGTTTTTAATGTTGGTGCAATTTTTTTTCGCAGGTAAACCTATTGAAATTGAGGCTTTAATGTTATTCAAGCATAAATTCAGAGTTTAGCCATAAGTTAATTCATACCTTATTTTACCTATGTAGGTTATATACCTACCTGGTTCCAATTTTCTAATTATAACATTGAAATTTATATAAGTAAAATTTTCTGAAAATAATATTGATAAAGACTGATTTTATTAAAAACTTTTATATTTTATAAAATATATATTTTCTTTGGATACGTATTATAATGTGAACTTTAATATCAAGCAATAGAGTTCATATTTGCGGTAAAAAATACCGGATTCTGGGACAATATAACGATTACTAGTACAAATCTAACGGATACTGGTACAAATGACCCTTTTTAATGATTTTATTGTATTATTGTATATTAACGTTTATATTAATTTTGAAAATAGTAATCATAAAAAACAAGAATAAATTTACTATCTTTAAATGTAAAAATAATTATTGTAAGTCTTCTAGTTTTAGCATAGCAGACCTGCAAAGTCGGTGAAGTTCAAAACTTAACGGTTACTGGGCCGTTTACCTTATTCAGTAGTTTTTGCGCCAACCCGTAACAAACAGACAAGAATTTTAAAAATCACATTTTTGGGTTCCGAGACGTTTGTATACCCTGACCCACTTGTTTTTTTTTAATATCTTCAATGTACAGAAACAGTTTTTTTTTTAATTTTATAATACCTAGTAATAAAGATTTTTCATTTAATAAATAACAATATTTTATTTTATTTTATTTTTATTTATTTGATGCACAAAACAAGTTACAATCCTTGAAGTATCGAAGTTACAAAACTTATTACTATTCTAGAGCTAGATTGCAACTCAAAAAATGTGCATACATCAAAAATAGCTATTAAAAATAACATGCGAGCTAATAATCTACTTATTTGTTAATGTGTTTGAATATAATACTAAACGAAAAAGAAAAAGATACAATAAACATGCAGATAAACCTAATCATACACCTGTACAGTGTATACTACCAGTCAAGCAAAGACCTAATTGACACGCCCTGACTGGACGTCGTCTACTGGTTTGGGACAGAGGATATCCTTCAACAATATAAATTATAGAGAAATCTAGGTTGAATATGTTTATTTTGACTGTCACGATCATTTAAAATAACCTGTTATGAAAGTGGTGTTGCCGTTTTCAAAATTAAAAAGACACCATAAAACACATTTTCATTTATAAATTTTATTATATGTAGTCACAAAAAATTTAACAAAAGTGTCGCTTTCTTCAAGGTTTACATATTTTTTTGGGGCCCATCTGGTTTTTTTTATGGGATAGGGGGGCTAACGAGCAGACGGATCACCTGACGGTAAGCGATTACCGCCGCTCAGGACTACTAGCCTGTAATATTGTTTTATATTTCTAAATAATACATGAAAAAAAAACAACTTCCGCCACTCAATAAGTTACATCCATTATTTATTTCTACTTAATTAGTATTTAAAAAAAATCTATATGTCTCAAATAAAGAAACTACGGCCATCCCTGAAATTCGCACGTTACACACAAATTGGGTAGCGTCACGAAATATCAATCATCACCTGATCAAGTGTTAATCATTGCCAATTAATAATTAGTATTCTCACATAAAGCGGGGATATTAGCACTTCGCTGATCATAGCCGATCACATGCTCATGCGCAACATTAGGTCATGACGAATAATTTGAACGTTAAAAAAGTAAGTTACCTACTCTATACAACCTGTAATAAAATAAGCGTAAGACCTGAAAGTAGATTGTTCAGAATCGCCTGAGTGGTTATTGAAATTTTTCTCACAAACCATACCATCACACCTGTATTCCCCGAAGGGTTAGGCAGAGGCGTACTAATGTACACCCACAGTTCGCCGGTATGTTTAGGTCCCATGTAATAGGGGGCACCAATTCCAAACTCCGAGCTGCTACTGTGAATTTCATAGAAAAACCCAATAACACTTAGCTCGACCTGGGATTCGAACCCAGGACCTCTAGCGTAGCAGTCGCGCTCAGGACCACTTGGCTAATGAAGCAGTGACTTTAGAGTTTCCTTAGAAAACATTACAGAAATTATTGTATAGGTACCTACAATTTATTCTCCTTAAGATGAGTATCTTCATTAACTTGCAAGTTACATAACTTCTGAAAGGATTTCACAATAATATTGAAATCATATGACTTTCTTCGTTGTCTAGGGGATATTTAGTTAAATAGGTTTTCCTCGTCTCAGTACTAAGATATTGTGAGTAATTAGCATAATTGGTAGAACTTTAAGAAATGATTGGCGTTTCCACGATTCAATAGATTTGGAAGAGAATTATATTTTTAAGTTGACTTTGCAAGATAATTTAGAGTATTTTAAATGCTACGTTTGCTGTTATATTAAAATAAATAAAAACGGTATTAAAATGAATAGTAAAAAAAACATTTTTTAAAACAAGTTTTTATTTAAACACTAAATTAAATCGAACCCATCCATCATAAAACTAAACTAAAATCATTTTCTGACCCTTAATCCCCCGCTACGATAAAGGTTATCACCCACCTTACCTATTGGAACCTACACATTAATAAACAGAGTTTTTACAGTAATAATACAAACAAGTTTTGAGGTTGTTCTGCAGAGGTCACAAGAATGCAAAAAAGGATTCAGTTTATAATAACGTTGCGTTTAAGCTTTAGGCGAACTCTATTGAACTCATGGTAAGGTGATTAAAGTACTGCGTAATTCCGTCGTGCCTCATCAAATATTTTATTTACTTGAGGAGAATTATGATTACTTAAAAAACACTATCAATCTTTTTAACAAAAAATGTACTTATTAAGTTAGCATGAAAAGATTTTCTTATAATTTTGTAGGAGATTGAATTAAAAATACATTAATTTTGGTATGGCACAACAAAAATATAAGCAATAATAACTGTTTTTATTTGCCGCGACCCAGACATTTGAATGTCATTAAATCTCATTATTAAACAATTATTCGTTTAAAAAAACTGCCTCAATAGCCAAGTGGTCCTGACCGCGACTGCTACGCTAGAGGTCCTGGGTTCGATTCCCAGGTCGAGCAAAGTGTTATTGAGTTTTTCTATGAAATTCCCAGTAGCAGCTCGGAGTTAGGGACTTGTGCCCGGTTAATGGCAATAGGCTCGCCCCCTATTACATGGGACCTAAACATACCGGCGAACTGTGGGTGTACATTAGTACGCCTCTGCCTAACCCTTCGGGGAATACAGGCGTGATGGTATGTTATTCGTTTAAAAAAGTCCTTTCAAATTACATTTTCAAGTCCCGACTATGACAATCGTTAGTAAGAGAATAAGTAGTAGGTATTTACAGCTTGACAACCAGTTTATCCATATATCTGTACTGCTCAGAAATTGCGTTGCGAAGGTGTGATAACAGACGAATCTTGTAAAATCCTGATAATATGATTAGACATATCTGAAGAAATATCTGGTATTTTGTCTCTGAGACGTCCAAATGGGGGAAAGGTGAAAAATGTATTGACTGTATTACTTTGCTGTTATACAATAGTTCTTGTAATGCGTAATTAGAGTTCGTGACTTTTTTTTTATTGTTTGCTTGCGGCTATATTATAACTGCGACCGAAAACGGTCTATTGTGATCGCCACTTTTTGAGTTAGAGTTCACCGCTGTATCCTGCAGCTACTATGAACTGCAGGATTTTCCTAGGGGCGAGCTCTTTTATTTAATCCGAGTTGTTATGTTTCCCTAGATGAGCGCTACGCTTGTGCATTAGCGATCCACATTCCCCAAGAAGATGAAGTGGCGTTTCATAAGCCTCTTCACAACGTCGACAGGTTCGCGTATCGCTCAGCCTTAGGTTGAACATGGTGTTTATATAAACAACAATGTCCCGTTAAGGCTCTTGTCACTATGCGCAGATTGTTTCTGTTCAGCGCAAGTAAAAGGCATGTATGCCTTTTATTATAGGCTTTAATCAAAGCTTTGGAGTGGTCCATGCCTTGCGATTCCATCCAGAGTTTGGATGGATCCATAAAAAAAAAATAGGGCGTGAAGAGTTTGAAGTTTGGCTCTGCATGAGAACTGATAACTTTTTGACAGTGTGAACCAAAATGGTCTCGTCTTCGCTTTACATGAACATGTTTTGGTGGGATCTACATTTTCGAACTAACTACTTGCTGGTTAATTCTACGCGGGAGTTGGTCGATATTTCGATAACTTTTTAACACTACGAAACTAACGATACTGTCTTACTCGTAATAACGCCTAATATGATGCTGAAATAATAGTCGATAATTAATTATGCAAACCTATTATTTGTCATCTGTCCAAATTAGTCGATTTTGATCACATGCCACTGGCATGCTATCGAGAAAAAACACTAAAGTAAATAATGCCGACTGTTTAACAACAAAAACAGATTATATTCGATTCCTGTTTTATTTTCCAAATTTTCAAGACTGTGGCTAAACCAGACATGTTTAAAATAACACCCTCCTTTCAGGATTTATAATCGAATTTGAAGCATCCATTTTTTGTATATTTCATAAATATTGTAATTATATTTTAGATACACAACATAGTAGTTTATTAATGTTTTTTTAAATATCATATTGAGTTACTACGTGATAATCTGGAGGATATTACGAGAAGATACATTTAACTTCTCAGTTAAATGTATCTTCTCGTAACGAGCACTGGGACAGTAAATGAGATGAAATCTCAGTCTAGATTCTTTAAAGACGTAGGCATCAGCAGCATTCTTTATGTGTAAATAGTAAAAATCAGCTGGGGGAAGTGGAAATCGTAGGCGCACGCGCAGGCGTTACTACTCAGACGATTTTAATGTGGCTATGACATCTTTTGCACGAATATTTTAAATGATTGTCAACGATGACATATAAATTTTGAGTTTGGACCAGGCTAACTTCACGACGACTTCCCCGCAATAGATTGATTTGATTTCTTTTCTATTATGAGCCAAGTATGTTAAATGAGTAGATAGCATTGATGATGTAAAAAATTTAAAAAATATTTTTTTAAAAATTGGGAGAACCTCTTTATTCGAGAAGAATCCCAATGTAAGAATAGGATGAAATGGAAAATTATGTTGATATAAAGCAACTTTACGGATTTTATCGCGTTATATTAGTAAAATCAATTCTGAATTTATTTTACTTATACCACTTAAATATATTGGTTTATTTCAATATATTCGCGTAAGCTTCAGAAATCCGCATGATTCAAATCAAAATATTTTATTCACAGCTCTGTAAATGTATTATTCAAATGTGTAGTTACAAAAACATGGCAAGTATTTAACATTTAAAATTCTACCACATTCAAAATTTTGGAAATTCTGATCTATATGTAAAGAAAGTATACTTTTTACGTTCACTATTAAGTAAGATCGATTTCTAGAATTACCTAAAATAAAGATTCACGTGATTTGTATTTCTTATAATAGTTTTATAAATTAAAAACACATCAACGTAAATACATTAAATTGCATCCACATTTAATGCGTAACAAAACAAAAGATATTATAACACAAAATAAATTTAATTAGACAATATGTTTCGCGGCAAAAATGAGTACGGGAAAGTGTTCGCGAAGACTATTCATTTTTTTTACTTCTACTTACCAAAGTGCTCAAGTAGCTATGCCCTATCTCATCTTCGGAGGTTTCTCCCGATACCAGGGTCTGCCTCTTCCACTTCATCGTACCACTTTTATATCACCACATTTAAAACTA
The DNA here is from genome assembly GCA_947256265.1 of Acronicta leporina. Classification (NCBI taxonomy): domain Eukaryota; kingdom Metazoa; phylum Arthropoda; class Insecta; order Lepidoptera; family Noctuidae; genus Acronicta; species Acronicta leporina. Next base: position 1,538,011 of record OX366536.1, read on the forward strand.
AACCAAGTATTTTCGGAGCTTGCCGCGCTAGATCGATAGGGCTGGCGAAAATTACAATTTAATGATAATTACGCTAAATTGTCAACTATTTTAACGTAGTATTTTTAAAATAAGAAGTGAGTTTACGCGATCGAATGTTGAGTGTTCTTTGTTTATAAAGTGTCGTTGGTGCGTTTACGGAGACAAATATGAAATGCACATGTTAATGTTTACTTCAATTGATTTGTTTTTAAATGTGAATAAACAGAGAGTGATAAGATGGTAGGTGTAGTCTTTTTATGAAGTGTAATAAAAAAGATTAGAAATGACAAAAAAATATGTAAGGAAATAATTAAATTGGAATATAATTGCGTTTTTATTCAGCTGGCTACTAAATAATAATTGTATTTATTGTCTCAAAAAAAGGATGATAAGGTAAATAAATAAGTACCTTTAATACAACGTAATTTGTAAAATACTACGGCGTATGAAAAACATCATTTCAAAAATTACTCAGTTATTATATAACCATTTTTTTTTAATTTTTTGCTAGTTAGGTCCTTTTAATGAAATTTTCCCATCATGAGGTGCCTCATTATGTTAAATTTACTCTAACAAGATGGATGATTGGCGTTGATTTATGAGCTTGTATACCTAATCAATCATAAGCTTAAAAATAACGATAATACATGTTATTATCACAGAAAAATAATTTCCACCAGCCCAGCAATTTTCACATCACTACCTAATTATGTGGAATTACAAAAATACACCGTAAACTTGAATACACAAGATTCAAAATGTATTAATTTCTGAATCAGAATTTGTCCCGATTGCATTAACGACTCAAGTTTAACTGCACAGAATTCCAATGATTAAAAATTTTGAATTTCGAATATTTTCGGATGTATGTAATTTCGAGTTTAAAATTAAATGTCCTTTACTTGGCGGCCGTCCGTCGCGTCCAGGTGAACAGAACTAATAAGATGCGATGCTCCCGCGCACATCTGAAGCTGAAAACTAAGGCGGCGTGCGCAAGAGTTCGTTAAGTCAACGTGATTTACGTAGATACAATGGCTTAACTAAGATGACGTTTTATTTTTCTCGCTTTTCTACATGCCGTTTTCTGTAATTACCGTTTTTTTTTATATATACTTTACCCTCTATTACCCTAATACTTAATGTCTTCTTTGTGTCTTTTCTTATTTATTTTTATTATGAGTTATTTTGTTTAAAATACATTCAAATTATATTTCATTGCACTTTAAATAATGCAAATGAATTCCCGTATTAATAATACAATTATAAAAACTGCAGTTGGCTAGGGTGGTGGACTATAGCCAAACCTTCACTCCAAGAGTAGACCCATGCCCAGCTGTGGGACAGGATATGGGTTGATGATGATGAACCAACCAATGTCTGCACATAGGATACTATGAGGGGCAGGAGCATTATAAGCCAAAACAACAATCTTTTAAATTTTGTTTGTCTGTAAGCGCATCACGCACTAACTGCTGCATAAAAGTGGATGCAGTTTTCACAGATGTATATTTGGAGATGTAACTTAAAATGTGGTGCATATTTTCTTTTAATGCTGCACCTAAAAGCCGAGTTAAGTATAGGTAGTAAGTAAATCGTTTTATGATGCAGGGGAAACCGGGAGTAACCACTAGTATAAAGATAAATCTTCAAGGGAGTTTCTGTTTTGTTACTTTATGCTTTAATTAAGACGTCATTAATGCAACCAAGTTCTTCTAAATTAAGTTATTGTGTTTATGAAAATACTTGATTTAATTCACACGTTTGAAAGACAGATTATAATACAATATATTTTATTATCCCGGAAAGTCACATAAAATTAATTCAAGGTCATTTTTGATAATTTATTATTTCGCAACTTAAGTTGCAAAATTAATTTCTTTATTTATTTCCTCAAGCTTGAAGTTGAACTGCTGCATGTTGAATGAACTGAACTGAGTGGAGCACTCCCTGCGTTTGACGTTTTCGCGGCAAACCCAGGGTTGGTAGGTGGGACGCGCTAAACGTGTATTGGAAGGATTGGATACAGAAGGTTCGAATTAAGTTGAGTGGGCTGTATAAGGAAGGTGCGGAGGATGACCTACAGTAGTACCTACGATAATGGCGGAATAAAAAAAAAAAATTAATTAATAATATATTTTATAAAGAGATTTCACGTGGGAGAGCCATGCTTCGGCACGAATGGGCCGGCTCGACCGGAGTGATACCACGGCCTCACAGAAAACCGGCGTGAAACATCGATTGCGTTGTGTTTCGCCGAGTGAATGAGGTTACCGGAGGCCCAAACCCGTTTAAAAGGCGGGCAACGCACTTGTGACTCCTCTGGTGTTGCGGGTGTCCATGGGCGGCGGTTATCGCTTACCATCAGGTGATCCGTCTGCTCGTTTGCTCCCCTATCCCATTAAAAAAAGAATATTTCAAGAACTCTGTTATTGATAAATTATAAGAATAAAATTTATTAAAGAGTTGCTCTCTCTCTAAATTTATTAAAAGTAGAGGAAATAGGCCATCACGCTAGCTAACGGGAATTAGCAGACTTCACACATCTCCTTTGAGACCTTTGCAGAACCCCGTTGAAATGCATTTCTTTGTCTTCAACATTAAAACAGGTTAATTTCCGCCCAAACATGGAGCTATGATTATTATTGTGTTGGAATCCTCAGTAATACCCGTCGCCACGGAAGGCGAGAGTATGCTCTTACCGATAAAAAAAAATACCTGGTGTATGTGACAGCCCTACGGTTTAGCGAGCATGTTTCGCAGTCACTGAGTCGATAAAGCCAACCAATATAGTCTATGCAGACCCTAAGAATTATTTATTTTTAACTTTGACACTTGCCCATGGAAATGCAAAATAACTCTGTTTGGGCATGCTAATGTTATTTTTAATATTTTTTACTTAATACTACATATTTGGTTAGAAATATATATTAAAATTATAATTATTTGTTCATGGTTTCATCCGCATGGTTTCCCGTAGGTTTGAGACAAAAGGTAGTCCAAGTTCCTTCTCTCAAGTTCAAAAAAATATCTAAATTGGTTTAGCGGTTTAAGCATGAAAATTTAACAAACAAACATAGCGTTCCTATTGCATTTATAATGTTAGCATGGATAAATATTAAGGTAAGTAGTAAAGTCTCGAACATTATTTATTGTAGTGAAGTTGCTTACACAACAACAATCGATATGACAGCGAGTGCTGTAAACACAGCCTTACCGTGTCGTTCTGTTGCCTCATATATTACCACAGTTTGCCGTAACACTTAGAGTGTCCTCCGCTATCGATAACAACGACGGTTATCGATATGCCCAACACTAATGACGCGCTAATGGGCGCGTAATAGCGAGAGTAATGAATTCACGTGATTTTCGCGGGTACGCGGATGAGTTGGTGCTAGACATACCTAATTATCAATCGGGAATTGCTTGTTACCAAAGAAATGTGACGATTTGTGGAGTTTAACATAACATACCATCACGCCTGTATTCCCCGAAGGGTTAGGCAGAGGCGTAGGTACTAATGTACACCCACAGTTCGCCGGTATGTTTAGGTCCCATGTAATAGGGGGCGAGCCTATTGCCATTAACCGGGCACAAATTCGTAACTCCGAGATGCTACTGGGAATTTCATAGAAAAACCCAATAACACTGCTCGACCTGGGAATCGAACCCAGGACCTCTAGCGTAGCAGTCGCTCTCAGGACCACTTAGCTAATGAGGCAGTTTGGAGTTTATAATTTTTTTGTTTAAGTTTGGGTTTGCTTTCTCGCCCCTTTTACATGGGATCTACGGTCTACCTACATATCCGGCAAACTGTGGATACATTGGTAGTAGTACATACTACATCTCTGCCTAACTATTAACATAGTTACTTAATACAAAAAAACTTAATCAAAATCAAGAAGTACATTAAACTTAAACGCATCTCTTTTTGCGTCGGGGGTTGAAAATAACATATGAAACATAATTCAAAGCGCGGCAAAAAAAAATCAAACCTCTTAGGTTGAAGAAATGAGTTGCTCTTTTATCAGAAACCAAACGTCTCAATAACTCAGGTCCAAATTATTGAAACTTGGACTTTTGGCGAAACCGAATATCTCCCTCTTGGGGATTATTCACGACCAGAGGCCTACAGACTCATATCCCCAGACCTCATAAAGCTCATGGAAGAGCTGTTTGAAGAACTATGAGGAATAGGTATCTAGGGGAAGCACATAAGATCCCATCGGGACGAAGTGCACTGAGGTCTAGCTGCCTCGGCACCACATAAGATAAGATAAAATTATATCGGTGACATAAAAACCATGAATTGTGAGATAAAATTACTACAGGTACGTGGGAGTTTACCTTTACAATCAATTAAGTAACCACAATCAGTTAGTAACTGGCAACTGTTACCGCAGAAAAACATTATCGCTAAGGTTAGCAATAAGTATCGATCTTATATCGATTATCTATTGTTCAGAATTAGGCCATACTAGGATATACTTAAAGCAGTTTCCCGTTATTGCACTAAGTATACTAGTCTAGTCTAGTACCTATTTTGTTGTGTAGTTGGTTCTCTATTGAAAAGCAAAGTAACTTGCTTAATATTATAAATGCGAAAGTTTGTGAGGATGGATGGATGGATATTTTTTACTCATGCACGCCAGAACTCCTGAACGGATCTGGATAAAAATTGGCACATAGATTGATTGTAGACTGAAATAACACATGGGCTACTTTTTATCTAGATCGGACCCAATTCTGAAGTGCACGCAGAAGAAGTCACGGGCAGATGCTAGTGTTTAATTTTATATGGAAACCCCAATAAAACTGTCGACCTGGAAATCAAACCTTCTAACGTAGCAGGTGTGGTTGTGGTTAGGAATAGGTTCTTGAAGCATTTAAAATGACTTACAATGAGAGAAATTTTTGCAGCTTTAAGTGTCACGGCACGGTCTTGACCGTGTCTCTTACTAATCTCTACTTACTCTATTCCTATCTGACGTTTGTAATGGCGATAAATCGCGGAAGTAATTGTGTCATTAACAGTGAGACGGCTGAGGTAAACTGTCGACTGGCATTACGTTATATCACGCAAGTATAGTGACCTCTGCATGAATTGTCACGTCTACTTCTCTAAGAACTGGGTCTTATCTTCTATCTAAGTAATTAAAAAAAACTTATCTTGTGTGGGGCCGAGGCAGCAAGCCCTCAGTGCACTTCGACCAAATGGGATCTTTTGTGCTTCCCCTAGATACCTAATCCTTATCCTCTCCCAGTTCTTCAAACCGCTTTTTTATGGGATAGGGGAGCAATCGAGCAGATGGATCACCTGATGGTAAGCGATAACCACCGCCCACGGACACCCGCAACACCAGAGGAGTCACAAGTGCGTTGCCCGCCTTTTAAAAGGGTTTGGGCCTCCGGTAACCTCACTCACTCGGCGAAACCCAACGCAAGCGTTGTTTCACGCCGGTTTTCTGTGAGGCGGTGGTATCACTCCGGTCGACTGGCCCATTCGTGCCGAAGCATGGCTCTCCCACGCGGATAGCCCTGCCCCAAGAAGCACACTCGCTATCTAACCGGACGGATTTCTTTCTTTCTAGAACTGGGTCACTTTTTTATTTATTAATCTATGAGCCACTGCCTCAGTAGCCAAGTGGTCCTGAGCGTGACTGCTACGCTAGAGGTCCTGGGTTCGATTCCCAGGTCGAGCAAAGTGTTATTGGGATTTTCTATGAAATTCCCAGTAGCAGCTCGGAGTTAGGAATTTGTGCCCGGTTAATGGCAATAGGCTCGCCCCCTATTACATGGGACCTAAAAACATACTGGCGAACTGTGGGTGTACATTAGTACGCCTCTGCCTAACCCTTCGGGGAATACAGGCGTGATGGTATGTTTATGTTTATCTATGAGCCAACTGAACGTAACCTGGATACCTGCAACATTTGAGGTAAGTTTCTGATGTGTTTCCGTCTTAAAATAGTCTTAAATACGTGTAACAGGCACCTAAGAGTATGAGTCCGGTATATCGAATTGACAGTACAAACGTAATTCCAAAATAAATCGTAATTCAAAGAGAATTTAATAAAATTTTGTTATTATTTGTATTCGGTTTCCATTAATCTAGATTCTTATTCAACCATAATACTTCATGGGAAATAATTGTAAAGTGTGTAATTTTTGATAACTTTCCAAGTTTCGAACGATTTTCCGGTTGTTTATTTCCAATGAAGTAGTAGACGAAATGGTACGATAGGAACCTAGAGTAACGGTATCTCAATCCGAATAATAACACTAGAACACTAGAAGAGTGTCCATTAGAACACCTCTGCCGAGCGCTTTGGGAAATGCGTGACGGCACGTTTATGTTTTTAGTGCTGGTAGATAAAAAAATCACAATATTTGGCTGCTTATCCCACAAATGTGGTGCGTGAAATATTGAATGAATGTCTGCCACGTCGTGAGGAGTCCGTTACAATGAGTTGCGGAAGTACGGGCGACCGTGAGTGACACTGAGAGCGCGTGTCCAATGTGCGACACGATACGATATTTTGTAAGAAGGAATTAATTTTAATGTAATATCTAGTTTGTTATTCAGAGATATCCTTGTCCGTCATACTGGTATGATGATTTTTTGTAACGCTTAGATGGGATAACTTGTAGTGTAAGATATGGATATATATTTTGTGTTCTGGGCCGTAACTGACACCTAATACGTGCTCACTTACGCCCCACACTAGGATTTTCTCCTATATCATGGGTGCATTTACAAACACAAATTCTCACATACATAAACACCCAGCCGGAAATAACTAACTGTAGATCATACAAATATTTGCTCCTTATGGGGATCGAACTGACAACAGGAAACGCAGAAGCCGATCGCTCAGCCGTTACTCCAAACTTGTCATCATTTTGTTGAATTGACGATGTGCTCATGCTCGAAGCACGAGATATACAGAAAGTTCAGTTCAGTAAAAATAGTTATAGAACTATAAATATGTGAATGATAGTGGCATTACGCATAATAAGATTTTTGGGAGACCTTTGTTTCGTGAAAGAAGTAGGTACTTTATTTAGCCTTCAAAATCTATCAAAGAACAATTAGCGGACATAATAAAAACACAACTTTATTTCGAATTCAAATGTTTTTCTTCAGCTTTTACAAGCGTTTAAAACGTCTTCTAGTTGCACGGTTCTATATGGTTGAACCTATAGAAAACAATCCGGCAAGAAACTCCAAAACTCACTATCACTATCACTACTTATTATAAAACAAAGTCGTTTCCCGCTGTCTGTCCCTATGTATGCTTAGATCTTTTAAACTACGCAACGGATTTTGATGCGGTTTTTTTTAATAGATAGAGTGATTTAAGAGGAAGGTTTTAAGCTATTTAACATCACGCTATGACTCTTAGGACCGGTGCAGCGCGGGTGAAACCGCGGGCGGGTCGCTAGTATATATATAAAAGAAAGTCGTGTTAGTTACACTATTAATAACTAAAGAACGGCTGAACCGATCTGGCTGAAAATTGGTGGAGAGGTAGCTTAGAATCAGGAGACGGACATAGGATACTTTTTATCCCGTTCCCGTGGGATGTGATGACAGACCGAATTCTACGGGGGCGAAGCCGCGGGCAGAAGCTAGTTTAATATAAATGGTGATACACTCTTCACGGGTACAATCTTACGATAGCATGATGTGTGGACATTGAAGGTTAATGTCAAAGTGTGACCGAATTCAATAATAAAATTAGACGAAAGTTACCAGCATTTGAAAATTCGATATCATTAATTTATGAGAATAAATAAACAATGTGTATTTGAATATACCTTCCCCGTTTCATCGTGGATAATGGATTGTCCTGACTTACTTGTAAGTCTTTGCGAAAGACAATATTCACAGAAAAGACGCAGCAATGTTCAGATTTTTAAATGAAATAATCCAAGACTTGTGTATGTGTAAAACATCTGATAAATGTCTGATAAATTAATCATTTAATTAAATGTATATTTTCCTTTGATATCGTAAAGTCACGTGCAATGGAAATGAACAGCGTCTTCCCCTTACTAGCGCACAAATTGCCTATCACGATTCGTTCTTCGCGACTCACAAGCTGCGTTTGCGCAAACCTTCGCTAGGTTACAAAACTATTATACTTAATTAGAAGAAAAATATCAATAGTCTAAGCGTCATATTAAGTATTTATTATCTCTGGTTATTATATTTATACGGCAAATGTCAGTGGCAGCGTCGAAAGAGGTTGCCCTAAAAGGACATACGTCGATCTTATTGGCGAGGTCCTTCAGAACGGTCAGGTGCGTAGTACTCGCAACCGGCGCTTATGCATGAGAAGATGTATGAATGTGGAAGAAGCTGAAGAAGTATTCAAGAATCTTAGCAGGTGGCGATCTACAGTTTCTGCCTACCCCTTTTGGAGAAAGGCGACGATTGCTAAGCTGCAATTAGAGATTGTAAGTATAATTAACCATTTTAATGAGTAACCGGCTGTAAAAGGAGTAAATAATCTCAAGATTTTTTGATGGCGAAAACTTCTTGAACCTGTGCATTAATTTGACCATCAATTAGCACACAAGGAACGTGAACTTGACACAACCCAATACATACCACCTAATCAATAAATCATAACACGCCATCAATACATAATGAATTATAATTTGCCTACATCAATACCTAATTAATTCACGATAGGTTAAAACAAGGACTATCCAAAGAGGATAAGAACTCACGGCATGTACCTTCTTCCTCACGTCGGCCGAGGTCATAAAAAATCTTTACTATTATAAAATTGTAAAAAAGCTATGTTTGTTACGGGTTGGAGCAAAACTGAATACCTTCTGAATAGATTTTAATTTTGTTATCACTGTTGACTAACAGTGATAACAAAATTTAAATATATTCAGGAGCATAGGCTTCCTGACTAGAAAGCCTATGGTCCAACTTAAAAACTGGTGAACTTCTTATCACAATTAATTAATCGGATCCTGAGATACAGCTCTCTGATGTATAGAGGTACAAAGAAGAGGTTTTATTAAATTACTAGCTTCTGCCCGCGGCTTCGCCCCCGTGGAGTTCGGTCTGTCATCACATCCCACGGGACCGGGATAAAAAGATCCTATGTCCGTCTCCTGGTTCTAAGCTACCTCTCCACCAATTTTCAGCGAAATCGGTTCAGCCGTTCTTAAGTTATAAATAGTGTAACTAACACGACTTTCTTTTATATATATACTAGCTTCTGCCCGCGGCTCCGCCCCCGTGGAATTCGGTCTGTCATCACGGCCCACGGGAACGGGATAAAAAGTAACCTATGTCCGTCTCCTGGTTCTAAGCTACCTCTCCACCAATTTTCAGTCAAATCGGTTCAGCCGTTCTTATGTTATAAATGGAGTAACTAACACGACTTTCTTTTATATATATAGATAGATTTTTGGAATCCATTTCTAATCTACTATAGCTTCAGGTGAGCGAAGCCGCGGGCAAAGGCTAGTATTGAATAATCATCAATCATCAATGCCACAGCCTAGCATAAATCTAGAAGGAAAGATGACAGTCTGAATATTAACGTACGATAATTCTAGTCTGTTAGGATGTCTGGTTTCTGACAGTCTGGTACACGTTACAAATTTTGATTCGTTGTGTCTTTCCTGTCTAACAAATATTAATTATTTATAGTTGCCCTAACAATGAAAAAACCGGCCAAGTGCGTTCCGTACTTAAAATATTTTTTTTATATGATGGTAAAAATGTGTGCTTTTCGCAATTTTTCCTTTATCTAAGGAAAAATTAAAGGCATACATTTTTAGTTCCCGACGTTTCGGATCCTTTACAGCATCCATGGTCACCGGCAGACTGAGGTGTTGGACGTCTTAAAGTTAAAATTACTAACAGCTACCTTACATTTTTGTTAATTATTAACGATCCGATTCACGCAGAACAAGCTCACCGTATCCTTTTTTAGCAGTTTTGGTCTTGGATTTAGATTTTATAGATTCTATAATGGGGTTCCAAGCAGTTGGTAAGACCCAACCATCTTCTCTATTGAAATTTGGGTGTTTTTTAATTTCAAGAGCCTCACGAATTATCCTGGGTAGGTAGGTATCGGTTTTTTTTGCGAGGACTTGTGGTTTATAAAATCTTATGTAGAGCTGTAAAGGATCCGAAACGTCGGGAGTTAAATAATATCAATATATCGCGATAAAATCCGTAAAAAGTAGTTTCATTACAATGTGAAGGCAAATTTCAACCTGGCGGGTTGGACTCGCGGTGGCTTAGTGGTCATAGCGTCTGGTGAATTTAATCTTTAAAGAAGACGCACGTTCGAAACCTGCCCGCTGTCGAATTTTTCCTACACTAAAATAACTTTATAATCTTAGCATGGCAAATGCAAAAAAATATAGAGATACGAGTAATTATTAGGGAACTTTAAAATATATGCGCAGAGCATTCGCACTTTATTTTCCCAGAAATCGGCAAATAAATGGAAATCAATCGCGTAACTTGTTTGCCTCACTTGACTTGCGTCTGCGCCGCATACGGGATCATAATGCGTAGGTATTTATTTTTCATAGCATTATAACTTACTAGCTTTTTCGCGCGGCTTCACTCATTTGAAGCTATATTAGGATTAGAAATGGATCCCAAAAATAATTGAATCCAAAACCAACAGTGATGATCATCTCTTCCTTGTATGGGTCTGTATACATCAGAGAGGTCAAGCTGTATCTCAGGATCCGTTTAATTAATTGAAATAATAAGTTCACCAGTTTTTAATTTGGAGCATATAGGTACTTTTATACAGTGATAACAAAATTAAAATCTATTCAGTAGTTATTTAGTGAAGGAAAAATTCGACTCGCAGGCAGGATTCGAACCTGTATCTTCTGGTAACAAGACGTTACAAGACGCTATGACCTCTAAGCCACCGCGAGTCGCTTAGACGTGATAACGTGGTATGTGTTATTAGTTTATTAGCATGAAAAATGCAAAAAAAAAATCTCAAAAAGATCTATTCAGTAGTTTTTGCACCAACCCGTAACAAACAGACAAAAATTTTAAAAACTATTTTATGGATTCGGAGACGTTTAAATTTACCCGCCCACTTGTTTTTTTAAATATTTTCAATGTACAGACACAGCTTTTTTACAATTTTATAATAGTAGAGAAGAGATATTAAATGCAGTGCGGTCAAAATAAGTGTGCGCGTCTGTTTTTTTTAAGATTCGTTTTTTTAAATGTGAGGGGACAAACGAACAATCTGCTCACCTGCTCTTAATAGATCATCAATGCACATAAGTAAGCCACAGCATCAAGGAAATCAGTAGTAAGCTCATTTCAGGAAGATATTTAAATACTCTTGATTCCTTAAATAAGTAAATGGACTTTTAATGTAGATGTAACTACGTATATGTTTATTGAAGGCAATACCAAGACTGTTTCATTAATTGTTATTATGATTTTATGAACAAAACGTGATGTTTTACTAGTTGTCAGCGGATTTCGGCTGTCTTGCTCTCATCACAGCTCCCATTTTACTTGACTGCGCAACGCAAAGGAAGGTTATCTGCTTATTAATAGTGCAGAATTTCGCATGGATCTCCCATCGACGGGACAGGTGGCGGGGTTTGAGGTATGTATATTGTAGTCATACCGACAAAAACCTATGATTTCCTACCCACAGAGTCGGGCGGACCGAATTTCCAATACAAACGTAATTCCAAAATAAATCGTAATTCAAACACAATTTAATCAAAGTGTGTTATTATTCAGAATCCGCTACCGTTAATCTAGGTTCCTGCTCTACCATTTCATTCAAAATACTTCACAGGAAATAAATGTAAGCGAATGAAATTTGGAACGATTTTCCGGTCATTTATTTTCAGTGAAATTGTAGTAGATGAAATGGTACTGTCGGAACCTAGACTAACGGTATCTCAATCCGAATAATAACCTAATTTGATAAAAAAGAAGTTTAATAACGATTTATTTTAGTTTTACTTTATTGTGGGCATTTCAAGCTCTGACGGAGCTAAGAAATCGCTAAGAAATCGCAGATAGGAGAACTCCTAGTGATAGATACAATATTATCTTCCAATAGTTCATAGTAGTCTCTTCCATTAGGAATTAATCAATATTATTCAGATCTAACTCCTTGGCTGACGATATGTCAGACATTTGCAGATTAGAAGGACCCCTGACCCCAAAAGGGTATATCATTGAATTCATTACTCTTTTCATCAGGCAAAAAAAATCGACGTCCTTACACAAAACGTGCGCTGTGTGTTCCCTCTGAAACAGTTCCTACGGCAGATTGTTTACAATTAGTCAAGGTAGTGGTAGATATAACTGGTTACTTTTTATGGGCCGGCCAATGATCTCGAATGGCGCAAGTGCAGGCAAGTTGGTTTGTTGAATTTTAGCATTCCTACGAATTAGTTAGCTATTGTTAGTAGTACCTATGTAACTTTTTAGCTTTTCATTATCCTATGTACGATTAACTATGTACACTAACCTTACCTTTTTACGATTTTCGAAACTTTACATTTGTTTATTAAATATATGCTTGTTTTTATCTAACCTACACAGTCCCATTACCGAAAAGTCTCTAAACTGTACATTTTTTTTCATTAAACTATTTAGCCCTATTTAGTTTTAAACGTAGACAATGTGTTTTACAAAATATTTTTTCCAGAAGCCACAATTCATGACATTGACAGAATTATAACTACCACTTACACAAACACTAAAATATAATTGCACAACAATGTCCGACTCACGCGCAAGCTCGCAACTTAATTATATTACAATAGGAAACTAATTAGAGTTGCTTTATTATAGACAAAATACCTATGGATCGTTCCCAAGAGAAAGACATTATACATAACATACAAACAGTCATGATTATCATATGCGCATATCGATCTTCGTGAGAAAATATAACAAACGCGATATCATTTATCATCGTCACGGAGATTTTAGTTCTTAAGTCAAAATTGAAGGGGTTTCCCTATGGGGACAATTTAGAATACAGTTCTTCAGCACTATTAAGACGGGCATCTCGTAAGAGGCGAGAAAATATCTGGTATGCTCGGTGGTAGGACCTATTGGGGCCTGACTGGCTCGTCGGAGTATGTCGTAAAGCACCTAGGTGTGTTTTGGATTTTGCGGCACCACGAGGTGACTCGCCCCGCTTAACCTTTCCCTTCTTCTATCTATATGGTAAGTGGATACCTGCTATACCAAACCGTAGCTAATGCATCGTCATCTCTTAAGATCGACCATGCGATAGAACACAAGGCAAAACTACAGCAGGAAGACTATGTCACATATTAGAGGCGCGAGAGAAAACCACGGTGTAACATTCTAGGAGACCCAGGTCTCCAGAATTTAAAGGAAGAGAGGTGAATAGTGCGCTGATAAAAAAGGTGTCAGAAGCATCAGTTAGAACATCGGATCTTTCCCTAAAGGATAAACGGTAAAAGTCACACAGACAGGCCAACATCTCTGAAGGACTGATGGCTAAGGATGCTATCTCTTTTTTTTATCTCTTTCAGCCAAATTGACTCTAACTGCACGAGACCTTACGGCATCTTAAGATTGAGTAGCGTTTGACTATTCGGTCGATAATCCATAACCCATAAGACTGTTTATTGACTTAAACCATTAATCTTTCTTGGGTATGGAGTCATTGACCCATATTGGTACTGATATACCCAATACCTATTCAAATGAAGGTGAAGTCAATTAAAAGGCCAATACCACATTAATTATGCTTTGTTTTGACTATTTCAAATGTTTTTTTTTGTTCGATAGTTTATCAAATGGAGTAAACACACGTACTTACATGATAGAACATCATGCTGGTTGTTCGAATCGGAAGTCCAAGCCATGCCAAAGAGGGAACTCTTTGACCAACAGAGGCAGAAGATACAAGAAATGAGTGATATGTTGTTTTATTCATTTAATTGTCATCGATATCCTAAATTGGGGTTTTTTATATAGGGAGAGGGAAAACGAGCAGACGGATCGCCTGATGGTAAGCGATTACCACCATCCATGACCCGCAACACACGAGGAGTCGCAAATGCGTTGCCAGTCTTTTAAAAGGGTTTGAACCTACGGTATTCTCACTCACTCGGCGAAACACATCGTAAGCGTTGTTTCACTCCGGTCGAGCCAGCCCAAACTTCCCAAGCATGGCTCGCCCAGGGTAATTTTTTCCCGATTAAGACGATTCTATCAGCCAACAACTAATGCGCACTTTCTTCCTAGCTATAGTATCCTCATGTTTTGCTTCATCCTTCGTCTCTCTCTCTCTTTCCAACTGTCATTGACATCTGGCCTTTCGTATCTTCCACCTCCACTTCGGTCTATTTTTGACGCCAATGTCAGAATGTCATTCGCGGGATTTTTACATACATACATACATAAAGTTACGCCTCTTTCCCGTAGGGGTAGGCAGAGACTACAGACTTCCACTTGCTACGATTCTGACATACCTCTTTAGCTTCATCCACACTCATCAATCTTTTCATACATGAACGTCGGTTTAGGGTACTCTTGACGAAGCCATTTTTCAAAACGTCCTCAATCTGATTTCGGAACGTTCGCCTAGGCCTTCCCCTTCCTACATTCCCATACACTTGACTCTCGTATATCTGTTTAGTCAGTCTCCTTTCATTCATTCTTTCAACATGGCCAAACCATCTCAACATACCTTTCTCGATTTTAGTCACTACATCTTCATTCACACCACAACGTTCCCTTATCACACTATTTCTTATCCTGTCACTCAATTTCACTCCAATCATACTTCTCAAAGCTCTCATCTCAACTGCATTTATTCTACTTTTATGCTTCTTCTGCCACACCCAACTTTCACTACCATACATTAGTGTCGGTACTTTTTATCATGCAGATATCTCTTTTTATTTCCTATTCTTTGAAACTTCAACATACCTTGGAGAGTATGATAAGCATTCAGTCTCGATTCTCGGTCGTCATACGAACCAAAACTACTGTTACAATCGAATTGTAATCCAATATTACAATATTGGATCCAAGTTGATATATTTTTTTAAAAGAGTATCTATGGAGTTTTTTGCCGGCTCTTAACAATATGACCCACTTTTTGGAACCGTGCTACTAGTTTGACTTTTAAAAAGTACCTTTTATAATGGTCTAATTGAAATAAAACATTTTGACTTTGACTTTGAAGGGCTCCTCCTTTTCATTAGCTATTCTGGGCAAGGTCCAGGGTCCCCCGATCTATTTAAGTCCTTAGTTTCTTCTCTTTTTGGCGTGTTTTCTCATATCATATAATAGTCATAAGTCCCCCTTATCCTAAAGTTGTTGTTGTGCTCAGAGGTCCTCCAACATGTTAAAGATAGCGCTGGTCGAAATTAGCATAAAAAGAGAAAGGCTATGATTATCATGCACATTATGGACTTGTAATTTGTGTCATCCCATCAGTACAGCATCAAGATAAAATTTGAATAATGATGTCCGAGTTAAATAGAGCGTATAATATCTGCATAACTAATTATCTGTGAAGAACAATATTGTATGCATCCTCTGCCAATAATACTCTCACGAATAATTATGTAACTTGCTTGTTCATACAGCGGGCTATGAAATTGGTTTATATGTCACCACGTAAAAACCCCACTCATCTCATCTCTTCTCTTCTCTAGATCTCTACTATTATAAAATTGTTAAAAAGCTGTCTGTACATTGAAGATATTAAAAAAAACACGTGGTTTATGGTATATAAACGTCTCCGAATCCGAAAATGTGATTTTTAAAATTCTTGTCTGTTTGTTACGGGTTGCAGCAAAAACTACTGAATAGATTTTAATTTTATTATCACTGCTAAAAAGTATATGCTCCAACTTAAAATCTTGTGAACTTCTTATCTCAATAAATTGAACGGATTCTTACATACAGCTTGACCTCTCTAATGTATAGAGACCCATACAAAGAACAGATCATCACTGTTGTTTTTTGAGCTTCAAGTGAGCGAAGCTGCGGGCAGAAGCTAGTTCTACATATTTTTTGTAACGTACAATATTTATTGGAACCCTATCTGTTATTTACATAAACCCTTAACCTCTCTTCGTCAATAATAAATAAATAGCGCAAGTTATTCTTACGAGTAAATGCATCTAGTAAATCAGTGTCGGTTGTCGGTTCATTGTAATCTCAATACGACCGTGACGTCATTTGTATGTATCACACACTTGACTAGAGTGCGCGTATTGATATTATCCGAGTTGATGTTTGGGTAATTGTTGAAGACGATCTTGACCTGATGGTAAGTGCCAATCGCAGCCTATAGATGCTAGCAGCAGCAGTCGTAGCACTGATGCGTTGACTACTTGAGTGCTTCAAATGCCCAGTAATCACATTGGCTACATTAACCAGCATACCGGAACGCAATAATTATTTGGCAATGCTTTGAAAGCAATCTAGACGAGCTCACCAGCAGTTCTACCACCTGACCTCAGAACTCCGTCATTTATAAACCGGTTTGGAAAATTCTCTGGGTTGGAGTATACTCCTAGTGTTCCCATTCTTTGGCGAAGATCTGATCACAAAATTTAGAACACACACGTATCGATTGAATAAACATGATGTCGTTGAGGTAAGTAAAATTCTATTGGCCATTAAAAATGTTGAAATACATTCCGAAGTCGGAAGATCCAACAAAATCGAAGACATCGATTCGAAACTTTTTGCACATCAATGTGCAAAAAGTTTCGAATCATCATGTTTTTGAATGCGGTTCCTTTGTGTTAAGTTATTTGTCTCTGACAACGATAGTATTTTGGACACTTTGTTTCATTTGATTTGCAAGGAATATGCTGACATGGTTTGGACATGTTGAGAGAATGAATGAATGACAATTAACGAAAGGAATTTATAAGGCGAATATCAGCGGCAGCGTCAGACAGAAGAGGTCGTCCTAGCAGGACATACGCCGATCTCATTGGGGAGGTCCTTCAAAAAGGTCAGGTGTAGTACTCGCAACCGGCGCGGATGTATGAGAAGATGTATGAATGTGGCAGAAACAAAAGAAGTATGCAAGAATCGTAGCAAGTGGCTTTTTCGACTTTCATGAATATATCCTATTCATGAAAGACTTCTTGTTTACAACCGGATCCTCACGTAAACATACATAATATGGCAAACATCTGGTCTGGGTGGGGTTAACTGGATCGTATGTCGCACTATTGTATATTACCCGTCACTACTTTAAAACCTGTCACACGAATCATGATTAACATATTTAACTATTTATTTAATTTCAACTACAACTGCCTCATTAGCCCAGTGTTCCTGAGCGCGACTGCTACGCTAGAGGTCCTGGGCTCGATTTCCAGGTCGAGCAAAATTTTATTTGGTTTTTCAATGAAATTCTCCATCATGGCACCCGTAATAATAGTTACTAGTTACTATACTACACTTGTATAGGTACTCTACTTCTTCTTGTCAAAACAATACGCTCCCCCAAACTCAAGTCTCTCTCCAGCGATTATGGATATGCGTTCTCTGTTAGTCAGAGAATGAGTCAGTAAGTCAGGACGTCCATTCTTATAATATAGATTATCTGTATCTTATCTATAAGATACATTTAGTCTAGTGGTCCCAAGTGCGACTGCTACGCTAGAGGTCCTGGGTTGGATTTTCAGGTCGAGCAAAGTGTTATTGGGTTTTTCTATGAAATTCTCAGTAGCAGCTCGGTTTGGACTTTGTGCCCGGTTAATGGCAATAGGCTCGCCCCCTATTACATGGGACCTAATCATACCGGCTAACTGTGGGTGTACCTTAGTACACCTCTGCCTAACCCTTCGGGGAATACAGGCGTGATGGTATGTAATGTAATGTAATGTATATAAGAATCCCGAAGAAAAATAAAAAGGAAATAAAAGGATCGCACCGAAATACATCGTATAAGTAATGATACATACGTCACAGAAGGTCACAGCTGATAAGCGCAGAGTATGCAAACAAATGTAAAGTAACATGTTTACTATTTACCTAAGTATATGTATAAACTTGTATTACATCATGTGAGATAAATCTGTTGCGGTTATCGACGCTAGATGTCGCCTGTATAGTAGCAGGCTGCGAAATTACGCATGTGAAGTCGCTGTGAAAAATAATCAGTGAAAATGAATGTACCTAAAGTAGCAATCATTTCCATGCCTAATTAAAACATTATCTTTGAAGCGTACAAATACGAAGTTCATCAACCTTCATTCAGTTATAATACTTATTTAACATAATCAATTACGTAATAATTATCTTAATCAAGGTCATGTGGTCACATTAAACTTTTTTTGCCAACATGTCGGTTTGATAATAAGTTGTAATAAAAATCTAGCCGTATAAATAATATATGCTTTTATGCTTCCTGCGGTTGGTCAGAGATTAAAAAAAAAACCAGTCAGTAGACTGAAATACAGTATATAATAACAGTTTGACGTGGGAGAGCCATGCTTCGGCACGAATGGGCCGGCTCGACCGGAGTGATACCACGCCCTCACAGTGCCTGAAGCAGCGCTTGCGTTGTGTTTCGCTGGGTGAGTGAGGTTACAGGAGGCCCAAATCCTTTTAAAAGGCGGGCAACGCACTCGTGACTCCTCTGGTTTTGCGGGTGTCCATGGGCGGCGGTTATCGCTTACCATCAGGTGATCCGTCAGCTCGTTTGCCCCCCTATCCCATAAAAAAAAATATATAGATTGGTGCGTCGGCCGCCACTGACGTTAAGCTCCGTATAAATTAGGCGCGGCAGCCGCGCGAGCCAATGTTCGACCAGAGCTGACGTTCATTTGCCGCGCGAGCCAATATGTAGATTTAAATTTAGTTGGACGTGACAGCCGCGCGCGGCAGGCGATCCATCACCGACAGACCGCGGCGGATAGTCAGACCAGTTCACTCTTGTAAACCTGCGAGTATGGACGCGCGTGGTCGGGCGGCTGCCGCTTTCATTGTGATTCACCATCTTATTTGTAAAAAAAATAAAAGAAAAAGGCGTTGGTGGGTGAAAAAACGATATCTAAATAGATATATCTAAAAAATCTTTAGCGCTATACAATTGTATTAGTAAACGGCACTTTTCGTTGTCCATTTTTACGTATTCGCCGCGCGAGCCAAATCACCAAAACTACAACCGTCCCCACTGCGCGCGAGCGAACGATTGAAGCTCCTTTGGTGCGGTCTCAAAAACCGACAGCGAGCGGATCGCCCCGCGGCACGTTCGAGCGCGGCAATGTTCGCGTCGCCGCGCGCGACGATCCCATCTACATAGAGCGCGGGCGCCGCGCGCGCCAATGTTCGATGGTTTGCCGCGCTTAATTTATACGCACCTTAAGTCACATGGTGTATCACGCGCATGCGACTGTCTAGTGTACGCAATCTGACAATATTATTGCAGTTTTCTGATCTATTAACCCTCAACGTCAATGCCTTATTAAGTTCCGGATAGAGTGCACATTACACAGCTGTGGTTGAAAGTAAGAAACGTGACCGCTACCTTCCCGAATCGAAAATCGTGTCGGTCAAAAATAGTAGTTCTAAAATTATTACTCATAAAAATATAGTAGACAAGCCTATGCCCGCGGCTTCGCTCACTTGAAGCTCAAAAACCAACAGTGATGATCTCTTCTTTGTATGGGTCTCTCTATAGAGACCGGGAGACGGAGACGGAACCTGAGATACAGCTTGACCTCTCTAATGTATATTAGAGAGGTCAAGCTGTATCTCAGGTTCCGTTTAATTATTTGAGATAAGAATTATACCAGTTTTTAATTTGGAGCACATACTTTCTAACAGTGATAACAAAATTAAAATCTATTCAGTAATTTTTGCGCCAACCCGTAGCAAACAGACAACGATATGTACAGACATGTACATAAACGAATGTGGGTATATAAACGACTCCGACCCCAAAAATGTGATTTTTAAAATTCACTTGTAATTTTTGCGCCAACCCGTAGCAAACAGACAAGTGAATTTTAAAAATCACATTTTTGGGGTCGGTGTCGTTTATATACCCACATTCGTTTATGTACAGACACTGCTCTTTTACAATTTTATAATAGTAGAGATAAGATAAAGAAAACAACGAAAATTGTGAAAATCGAATTCGGAATTACCTACCGCGAGTTATATTGCCAATCTGTCATTGTCAAAGTGAACATTAAGTACTATCAAGTTGACATACCAGGATCGTTCAGAAATAAATATTAACATTTTGTTTTACGCTTACACATTTTGAAAAGAATATTATTGCTTTGAGTTTGATGCATAGTAGTTTTGCCTACTATATACATTATTCAGTAACAAATTACACGAAGCGACAGCCATCAAACCTAATAAGTACCGATATTCGGAGGATAGACTGGTTGTCAGGCTTTTTTGGGCTACCACTAACAATTGTCAAAGATGTTCTTATGACAACTGGGGCCGGGGTCTCAATCTATTAAGAATGGTCACCCATCCACACACGGACTGCATAGCTTAACCCTGCAGATCAGTCGATCAGCTTAGATATTACTTAGCCACGAGCCTAGACTTTCATTTTCTATTTAAACTGTAAATAAATAATATCAGTTAAAAGTGAATGCTTCAAAGTCAATGCATATTCATCATTTAGCATCGACCCAGTTGAACTGCGAAACCGTGATATTTCCTGTCTGCGACCTACTGTAATTACTAATTAACGACTAGTCTAAATAACTGTATCTAAAAATGCATAAAACCGCTATAATTGGTCTGAAGATTTAAAAATAAAACGAGATTGTTTATTCAAATGGTGTGCGCACCATTTACATGACATCATCATATCAGCCTATTGCCGTCCACTGCTGAACGTAGGCCTTCCCCAAAAAGCGCCAACCATCCCGGACTTACATGGTATGTCATGTAAATACGAATTTACATGACATACCATCAGGGTATTCCCCGAATGAATACTGTAACGTATTTTGACAGTTTTGAGTATTATACATGACCTACGTAAATGTCTTGCTGATCTGGTATCGTCGTGCGACAGGTCGTTGAGTTCCCTAAATAATGGTTGAGCTACACGATGCCTGATGTATGCGTGCCTTCAGTTAGAACAGGTCAACTCAAAGCTGCTATGGCTCTTTCTTCAAATCTAATTAAGGATTATTGTAATACTATTACTGTCTGGACTTTAAAAGAGACCATGATTCTCTGAGTTTATTTCGGTGTTTCTTCTCAGCGGTCGTCAGTTAGGATATGCCGGCGCAATCTAGATTAAAAAAAATGTAAAACATTGACGTGTAAAAGTGTCTTTAAAAGATCTATTTACAGAAATAAATATAATTTATCATCATATGACAGGGGTGTACCGATGTACGCCAAAAGCGGTTATATTCAATACTACCTAGCTATTGCTCGTCGTTTGATACCAAAACACTTGAGGGTTAAGCAGAGGTGTAAAAATATACAACCACAGTTAGGTCCGATATAAGACCGACCCTATTATCACACACAACCTTTCATGCTGGCAATACTAGCTATAGGCCGACCGTTTAACTCGCGTATCGCCTGCGCGGTAAGAAGGGAGCGGGGGGAGATGTTAGCGGATGGGTGAAAGAGGTGCGCGGAGCAGAGAGCTTACGTCAAGTGCGGCAGTGCGCTGGCTGTGCTTGCAGCGCGCGGTTGGTATTTTTGTTACGGACGCTTGGACATGGTAAATCTCAAGATGAATCGTTCTTCCAGTTTTGCGAACAAATTAACAAGCAAGCTAAACAAATAGCATACAATGTATATTCCTTTTTTAAAACCAGAAAACAAGATCATAATTCTACAGAGTATCTTGAAGACGTAAACCTAAACAAACTTGTTGCTAAAGCTACAGGACTTTCGGTGACTACCATATGTAAAATAAAATAAGATTATATGTAAAATAAAATAAAATAAGGTTAAATATTTCTTAAACGGAGTTAATTATTGTTTTATGATTTTGTACCTATGAAGCTATTATAAAATATTTGTAAAACTTAAAAATAAATACTTAAAAAAGATAATTATTATTTTATTCTTTACCAACAATGTCTATCTCGAGATAAATCTTTGAATTATTGACTCCGTGTGTAGCGTTACCCGCCCCCGCTCCCTTCTTACCGCGCAGGCGATACGCGAGTTAAACGGTCGGCCTATAGCTAAATAGTTCTGCCTAACCATGTAAGAGCAGTAAGCGCAATGGTTATATATTTTTTCCGCAGTTACAATAACAAGATAAGTGGCCCATTGTCGTCGGCTATTCTGCCATGATTTTATCATTATTTTGATGATAAAATTGGCTATGCACACGTAGGAAAATATATGAGAATTTATACTTTTTTTTCTAGATTGTGTGACTGTGAATCTCAAGGTTTATTATGTACTAGTAAATGAATGTTCGCATAAACTATAGCGAGGTTTCCGGTTACCTACTTTCGCAATCAGCACATTATACACAGGTTTCTTAGATAGACATATAACGTTTAAATGTTTATGATTTTGATTTACTGTGCCATGCTTCGGCACGAATGGGCCGGCTCGACCGTAGCGATACCACGACTCCACAGAAAACCAACCTAAAACGTGTGGTTCGCCGAGTGAGTGAGGATACCGGAGGCCCAAACGCTTTTAAAAGACATGCAATGCTCTTGCGACTCCTCTGATGTTGCGAATGTCTATGGGCGGTGGTAATCGCTTACCCACAGGAAATCCGTCTGATCGTTTGCTCCCCTACGATATAAAAAAATATTTCCATAATAACGACCAATAGCTGAATAACCATGACACTTCAAACTTTAACACTTTTAAAACCGATCGTTATTTTGTGTCAATATCAAGGAAAATTTCGAAAGATAATGTTGTTATCATTTGACAATGAATATTAATCTAATGATTTGCTAAGAAATCGGCTAAGTTTTGCGGCTGTAAATCCAGGCTTAATCCTATCTGATAATGAAAGTGTTATCATATGGGAAATTACGATATGGAATTGAATTAAATCAGACAAATATCTGCCGCACGCCGGATGAAATGTGGGCTTTTATTGCACAGACTGGAGCCCTGAAATGTATGAATTTGGCAGAAGCAAAAGAAGTCTGCATGAATCGCAGCAAGTGGCGGTCTATAGTTCCTGCCTACCCCTGTGGGAGAAGGGCGTTAGTGTATGTATGGAGCCCACGCGGCAGACCACGGAGGAGATGGCGAGAAGACCTGGAATTAACACAGCAACGAGAGAAGTGGAAAAAATGGTGAAAAAAATGCCTATGCCTAGGAGTGGTACAAAAAAAAGCAAATTTTACTATGTTGGCCTCCTTGTATTACCATTGGTTTCTCGAAGAAACAAAGTTGGGGCTCGCTAAGTCCAGAATAGTCATGTGAATAAAACTTTTTACTTTTGTTCATTCATCCATTAGACTGACCTCGGCAAGCAGCATAACCACGAGCCTCTCAGAAGACATATGAACCGAATTAAAGGAAAACAAAAGCCAAGGTGTAGACCTAACATTTAAATTCGTATTTACATCACGAAATAATAAGATCTTATGTTACTTAAATACATTAATCTGACGCTTGAATCTTGCTTGCGCGATTTAGGATAAGTTTCATCGAGTTCCTACGTAGCTCAATAGATGTCGCTACAATTGTAAACAGCTGTTTCGTATGAATCTTTCACTATCTAAATGTGACTACAAAAATCTCTCAGATTTGTTATATAAATGTCAACGTACAAACATATTATACAGACGGACAGTTTCCAGCTGATGCGGACAAGTAGATAACTGAGAAAGAAACTGAGAGAGAGAAAGAGAACTGATTATCCTGACCGCTATCAATGTCGCTGTGGTTTTGTGACATTTCCTCATGATTAAACGCAACTCATCTATTACGTTTTCATATTTTACGTAATTATGGAGAAAGGAAAATGATCACTTGCATTCCAATGGATTGTTTGAGACAAAAGGTAAGCTATATTTTTCCCCACGACCTAATCTATCTCTATACCAAAATTAGTTCAGCGGTTTAGACGTAAAAAGGTAATAAACAGATAGATAGACAGACAGCTAATAATTACTTGTATGGATTAACGAGACGACTGGCAATCTCAATAGACCGACTAGGTACGGCCACAGAGATAATATAGCCGCAAAACACACACACAAAAAGTGTTGGATAGTCAATTAAAACTTAATTTTTTTTTAATCAATTTCAATTTAGGTGTAATATTAATAACACCTGCGGAGGCTCTCGTTCTCGTTGTGGGACGACCTCCAACGAGATGGACGGACGACCTGGTGAAGGTCGCTGGGAGTCGTTAGATGCAGGCGACATACAACCGGTCCTTGTGGAAGTCTTTAGGGGAGGCCTTTGTTCAGCAGTGGACTTCTTTTGGCTGAGATGATGATGATGATGAGGCTCTCGTTAGCTGCTGGGTTAATGTAGAAGGCCTGACCTTGGCTTGTACCCTGTTCCCGATAGCGGTGGACTACAATTTTTCTTTTTAACATAATGCAGAAAAACAAAAGAACTTAATAATATTTATGATGAACATACCTAATTTTAATTACATTTTTATGGCCCTTTTCATACCCAACAAGCAATAATCATCACCTAAGTAACTATTGTGATAAATAATGTTATGAGATAATAAATTACCATAATGTTCCATTCAGAGGAAAGCATTTACCTACGTATAATTTTAGCATTATGATGTGGTCCTAGGACCTATAAAACATGGTTCACCATTATGACATACCATGACAACATTAAACCTGGGAACTTTCTTTACAAAACTATGCTTGGCATTTCTTTACGCGATCAAATTAGAAATGAGGAGATCCGTAGATTAGCAAGCTTAAGTGGCACGGGGCGGGGCAAATGGTTACTTAAAAAATCAATCGCATTCGAAAAAAGCTTTTTGCGTATGACAGCCCAATTCTTGAAGAATTAATAGATCCAACATCACCCCGCAACCTGTAGGATTCAAGCAAGGGGGGAAACCACAGGGCAGTCAATAATACAAATCAAGACTTAAAGAACTCGAAGATTAAACTGAAGGAATGTCACATGATTCTGATAGCTTCCGACAATTTGATATGGATAAGATATCTTTAAAAGATAAAAGGATCGGTCGTACAATCGTATCGGTTATTTGGTTATATCATTTACATAGATTTAAAGGTATTAGAGCGCTTCCTGGTCAGTAATGGACGCTTCACAATATTTGTCATTTCCTTAAACATAGATTAGAAATATTCTCGAGGGTGTTGTCTCTTTTTTTTTAATTTATTTGGGTAACAAACAGTATCACAATAAATTCATTTATAAGTATTAGGCATACAATCTTGATAATTGTGATATCCACTTCGTTTACCACTAATTAACAAATAAGTTGAACAATAGTACAGTGTTGAGAGTATATAATATGCAAGACTCACCAAAGTGGTGTTTAAATAAATTTAAAACAAATAGCATTCACTGAGTATTCAATAAAAGCTATCCGTTCCCAATTCATTGCGATGAAACATTTTAGTGCGCTATGTTCGATTCATTTAGAAAGAAAGAAAGAAAGATCATTTATTTTCGCCCATAACGACGCACAAGTTCTTTTTTTAGCCAAAGGCCAATGTGTCAGTTAGACACTACAAAAATAACATAAACACAAATAAAAAATAAAAAAAAACAAATTTTTACATCTGACAACACTGGGAAGTGACAACCAAGTTTAATTTAGATGTCGGTCTCTTGGGAAAGACAAGGGATTGAGTCTGATTTTTGCCTTTTTCCAATACAAACGTAATACCAAAATAAATCGTAATACAAACAATTTAATCGAAGTGTGTATTATTCGGATTCCGATACCGTTAACCTCCAACTTCCTGCTCTACCATTACGTCCAAAATACTACACTGGAAATAAATGTAAGGGAATGCACTTCTTGATAACTTTACTAAGTTTGGAACGATTTTCCGGTCGTTTATTTCCAGTGAAGTAGTAGTAGACGAAATGGTACCTACGGTAGAAATATCTCAATCCGAATTATAACACAATTTGATAAAATATTGTCTTAATTAAGATTTATTTTGGATTTTATTTTGTGGGCAATTCATGCTTCTCCGGGCCCTTAACAGGAACAATAATGCGAAACATTTACGCCCTCAATTTCTTTCCCCAAACTCTGTACACTGACTTTTTATATTTGCAAAACCACTAGCGGATTACTTGAGACGCGCATAGTTATTTCGAGCACCCTGTGCGGTCAAACTGGTGGTTACATACCCAATATAGAAATCGTTCTGCCAGCATAGTTTGTTTCATTATTCTTCTTCGGAGAGAGAAGAGCAAAAGAAAAGAAATTATTAAAAACTTAAACTAGATTAACCCAGTATTTCGCTACCCGCATGGAATTTTCTGTAGAGGCCTAATGTCTTGATGAGTGCAGGTGTAGAGGCACACTGGGCATGATAGCATATGGGCCATATCTTCCACTGCACCACGCCTACAAGATAAGTTAGTTCCACTGGAGAATCCCCACCGGAACATGTTAACACATGTTAACATGGGTACACTGTCTGTTTCATGTAAACACAACTCCATTAAAGATCTTTATGTCACCGACTTAACACATAATATAAATAAGAGTTTACGTATAACAAAGATCCATAAGAAAATATAATGCCCATAAAAATGTCAGACAGTTAAAAAGTAATAAAACAAAATATATTATGTTGTTACTGTGTGTGATAAAAATTTGCATAATCTCATGCAAACGTAACATTGATAATTTTATTGATAAGATATCTTCTTCTCTACTATTATAAAATTGTATAAAAGCTGTGTTTGTTACGGGTTGGAGCAAAAACTACTGAATAGATTTTAATTTTGTTATCACTGATAGAAAGTATGTGCTCCAACTTAAAAACTTGTGAACTTCTTATCTCAAATAAATAATCGAATCCTGAGATACAAACACAAAGAAGATATCATCACTGTTGGTTTTTATTAAATTATTTTTGGAATCCATTTCTAATCCTACTATAGCTTCAGGTGAGCGAAGCCGCGGGCAGAAGCTAGTGGTTGTATAATATTGATAATCGTATATTTCTTCTAGCATGACCTGTTTATTGTTGTGGATTTTTTTATGGGACAGGGGGGAAAACATACAAACGGATCGCCTGATGGTAAGCTATTACCGCCGCCCATGGACAGCCGCGACACCAAAGAAGTCACTAAAGATTTGCCGTTCTTTTAAAAGGGTTTGGAGCTCCGGTATCCTCACTCACGCGGCGAACTAAACGTAAGTGTTTTCTGAGAGGATTCTCCCTCTCAATTTGACAAAATGCTGAATGCTTAAGGAATGAATTACAAGATGACAAGCATACGAGCAGTTTGTTGCAGGGATGTCATTTTGAGACCTCAGCTGCCTGATTTCCCCAGAATTACAATGAATGAATTACCCTTCAAAAAGGAACACAATATTGTTAGCATTTTATTATTACTTAGCGGCAGAAGAAGGTATCAACCCAGGCGAACTCAGCTGCAGAATACTACCAATTTCCAGGAAAAATATTCTTGGTTATCATAGTTTTTTTAATCAAATCAGCCATCATGAAAACACAGAGAGAAACGAACATTTGATATTACGATAACCATTTGTAAGTGTGCAAGGCAGTATGCAGTAGTGTTTGTTGATTATAATCGCCTTCGTAACATGGATACATTCGCATACCGAATATACTTCATGTAAACACGCCGCTGAATTTAATCAACTGTGAGAAAGGAGATTTGCATCTGATCCGATTGGACCAGTGAAGACTAGACTAGAAGCAGTGTTAATTAAGACTGGATGTGATGCAACTCAAGTAACAAAAAAACTTATCCTATATTCAAATGAAGCGAAGATATATAATTTCGTGTAGGTAGGGGTTAAAATACAGTTCCACACTGTCATTCAAATGGTTATTGTACGAGGCGAGAAAATATCTGACTTGCTCGTCAGTGGGACCCTTAGGGTCTGACTGGCGACTCTTACGTCTGAGACTGTCGTAAAGCACCTTGGTATGTGTTTCGAATTTTGCGTGTGTGACCCTACCAGACTACCAGAGCCAACAAGAGAGCAACTGAGGAGGAGTCCCCCCTCGGTTCATGCAACTCTGAAGTCCGTAGGGGCCCTAACACATTTGCAACTGGTTTTGTCAGCGTCCATGGGCGGTAGTGATTACGTATCATCTACCGGGGACTCGTCTGGTCGTTTGCCGACTTTAGCAATAAAAGAAAACTTGGGAAAGGCGTTGCTGGCTGCAGGGTTGCAATGCACAGATTGAAAATTCGAGATAAATCTTCAGTTCATCAATCTGGAATAGATTTAGAGTAAGATCAAAGAAGATAAGAGATGTTATTATCTATTGTCAGTATCTAGCAGTTGCTCGAACTAAAAAATACCTAGTGATTGCTGGATCTACGGTGAGGTTTATTAAAACATAAAGCAGATTGTAAAACATTGTACAAAAGCAGTGATAACCTAGTGAAATGACCATGAGTGTCGAGTTGGAATCCAAGGCACGCACTTGTAATATTCCGAAATCATGTGCGTAATAATATTAATTATCACTTACTTAAAACGATGAAGGAAAAACGTAAGGATGCCCTAGAAATTTTCTGCGACAGCGGGCGAAATCTTCCAAGTAGCATTTGAGCAGTGTAATGGATGAGATACAGCCTAACATCTGTCATTTTAAGAGGAGACAACGCCTAATGGGCGTAAAAAGGCTGATGATGAAATCATGCAATTAGCATATATCCTATAATAAACAAAAGACACTGCTAGGTGTCCCAAAACAAGTAACAGAGATAAAAGCAGACGTGTTTATCAGTCTTCAATTATCACCATCAGCTTATAATTCAAGGGAATAGGCAAGATGATCACTTAATCTTTTTACAATCATGATACTCTAGATAAACGATAGTAAAGATACAGGATAGGTTTTAATTGTTTTGCTCGCATTACTAAGTAAACTGTCTATAAATGACAAATAAACAGCTGATTCTGACGAGAATTAGGTCTAGAACAAAGTAAAACAAAGTATAGTTAGCGATAGACGGGACATCAAAAGAAAATATTAAGGATTGTGTTTAAGGCCAATATGATGAGAAAGGGAGTGAATGTCGAGACGACTGCTGAAGGGATGAAGGAAAGAAAAGGACATGCTGCGTGGACCTCAAATAAATTGGGACAAGGACAAGAAGAATAAGACGGGACATCACGTACAAAGCCATTACCTAACTACAGTTGGAAACAAATCACTAAGTCAAAGTTGCCCTGACCCATCAGTGGACTTTGAGAGAGCAATTAATTCTGCCCGCGACTTCGTCTGCGTGGACTTCAGATAAAAAGTAGCCCATGTGTTATTCCAGATCCGTTCAGCAGTTCTGGCGTGAAATAGTAACAAACAAACATCCATCCATCCATCCTCACAAACTTTCCCATTTATAATATTAGTAGGATAGTAGGATTCTGTTTTGAAACAAATAGCGAATATAAACAAGTCAATGAAGCGATGCGAAGCGAATGAAGCGAATGAAGTCTGAAGCGGCGGTAGCCTAATGGCTAGGGCGTCGGACTTGCGATCATGTGGTTGCCGGTTCGAACCCCACCCATTGCACTACCGACGTGAACCCACTCGTAACACAAGCATTTAGCTTAGCACGAGGGGTTAACAAGAATACTAGTAATGTGTGACCCACATTGCTAGTAAGCTTTTTTAAAAAAAAGAAAAAGAAAATAAAAATGATAAGATCTTCAGTAAATATATATAATAAATATATATAATAAGCAATTAAGAACAGTTTCATGTTGGTAGATAACCTTATCACTTAACTATGTTTACGGATGTCACTATAATGACACAGGGATGTCTCAAGGTGTAGTTTCAAGTTCAATTCCTATCTTTGTTTCTTATAGTACGTTTACCTGCGATTTATGATTGAATTAAGTATTATTAATATGTTTTTATAATAGTTTTTAAGGCACTCCAGATTGAGTCCTTTGGGGAATTAGTTATTTTGCGTATAAGTCCTATTCGGAATGGGATTTAATATCGGAAATATACCGTTTGAGAATTGGTCACTTCAGAGATAAGTGGCCTTTTCAGGAATGAGGTACACAGTAGCAAATTTATACCATCTCTAGGTACTCTCCTTTCCGATTGACTTAATTTCTCAATGCCATTCAGATATTCATCTCGTTTGGTGAAAAAATATGCTGCTCGATGGTAAAGCCTCCTGGGGTTTGACAGGCTGGCAATCACCCTCACGTGTCGGAGTCTGGTGTGTGTTTCGACGGTTTGTTTTTTATTGCTGCAGCTTGGGCAATCTGCAGACTGTAATCTCAGCACCACTAACTCCTCTGCTATTGCATTTTACAGGTGTCTGTGGGCGGCGATGACGATGACCATCAGATGGGTCGTCTACTCGTTTGGCGATCTCATACTCCTCGAAGAATCGTTATGAATAGTCACCCATCCACATACTGACCAGCTTAGTTATGACCCTCGTTCACTTGGCGATATGAACAATATAAAAAATTCAACTCTCAAGAAATGAGTCTTTGGGGTCTATAAGACAATAAAAATTAATACGTCTGCTATTAGGGTGGCGATAGGTGGTCGCCCACGGCCACTTCAATGGTCCACTTCCCGTTACACACTCCTACAGTTTGTAATAAATAACTGGGCCATATACAAACATTATCAAGAGCAATTAATTTGAGTTGGTAAATCTATGCTGCGAAATTCATCTGGATTTGTGTTCTGGTTTGAATCAAATTAAAGGGCAAATGAAACCTAACAACGGTAGTGATGTGATAACACTGGAGTAACAGATACTATTCTTGCTACTGGTGTTGATGGATTCTATAGGCTGTGATTCTCGCCTACCATCAGGCGGCCCGTATGCTTGTTGCAATGATACTAATGATAATGATTTAATAGAGAAATCGCTTATTATGGTTTAGTTTATGGGGTTAACGATGGCTCGAATGGTGATGGCGATTAAAACATCACCATAATTTTATCACTATTATCATCATAATATTCGCCAAAGGAGGTCCACTAAATAAAGGTCTTATTTGTGAGTAGATAATTTAATTTATGACAACTCGTATAATAACTACGTAATAATTACCGAGATATCATAACTGCCTCATTAGCCTAGTGGTCCTGAGCGCGACTGCTACGTTTGAGGTCCTGGGTTCGATTCCCAGGTCGAGCAGTGTTATTGGGTTTTCCTATGAAGTTCCCAGTAACAGCTCGGAGTTTGGAATTTGTGCCCGGTTAATGGCAATAGGCTCGCCCCCTTATTACCTACATGGGACCTAAACATACCGGCGAACTGTGGGTGTACTTTAGTACGCCTCTGCCTAACCCTTCGGGGAAAACAGGCGTGATGGTATGTTATGATATCATAAATTATATTATCAGTAATAATCTTGTCGCAATCTATATCCGATAGGAGAGGATTAATCTGCTAATAATACCTAATTATTAAACCATTTTAATCTCACTACTTTCAAATAACTAGGTACCTACTGAACAAGATGAAGTTATAATTTGTTTAAATATAACAAGTAGGTACCTGGTAAGATCCAATTAGGACAAATAGGTTACTAAAGTGCTCGTAAGCGATAAGCTGAACTGCGCTTGCGCAATCTCAACTTGTTATAACCGTCTGACACTATTCAGTAATAACGATATTATTTATTTTAAAATAATAATTGAATAATATTATTTTAGCGAACATAGCGCTAATTGTACGAAATTAGGGCATCGAAACTAATATAAACAAATAGTTACTTTGTTGCTTCAATAATAGAGTATTAAATATTTATTCTAATGCAAACAAACTTACAATACAAGTTTGCTTCAATAAATTAAATTCGGTAAGTACGGTCAACGTATGTTGGTGGTTACTAACTGTTAAACCTTATTCTCTCAGCAATAAGAGCTTTTTCAAACGATATGCGTGTTTCTTGAGGTGGTACACAATTATTCTGCTGCTAAGATAAAATGTGCAAATATTACCCTGTTCCGGGTTGAAGGGTTATGTAGCCAGCGAAAGTTTTAACCGTAGGAGCGCTATGCTTCGGCACTAATGGCCCGACTCGACCGGAGTGATACCCGGCCTCACAGAAAACCGGCGTGAAACAATATGTTGTGTTTCGCTGAGAGAGTGAGGATACCGGAGGACCAAACCCTTTTAAAAGGCTGGCAGTCTGCACATGAGCTAGTTCTTTGGCGTTGCAGGTGTCCATAAGTAGCGATAACATTAAAAAAAAAACTTACACAGATGGCGCGTCTGCTCGTTTACCGACATAAATATATTTATAAAAATCCTGAGCCTACCAGGTATTCTTTTTTAAATGACGATATTATGACATCATTACAGTTACTCGTACCTCGAGTCAATATTATGAAGATGAGTTGAATTAAAATAAAAAACATGTTCAATATTTTTTCTCCAACTTAGATATATCAATCTAAGTATGTACTTACTTATTTTTTCCGAATGCATCATTAATTCTGATAGCCAGACCTACCGTTGTAGTGGAAAATAACAAGAAAGTAGGTAATTTTCTGCTGTTTGGTAGGTATTTTATTAAACAAACAAACTGCCTCCGTAGCCTAGTGGTTCTCAGCGCGAATGCTACGCTAGACTTAGTTCAGCCGTTCTGGAGTGAAAGAGTAACAAACATCCATACATGTTAAATTATCACAAACTTTTACGTTTATATTATAAGTAGGAAGTAGGATTAGGATTACTTAGATAGGTAATTGGATCATGATACTCTGTATGTCAATACCTATCACAATACTTTTGGACTGCAAAAGCCAATCTAAACTAATATTATAAAGACGAATGATTTGTATGTATGTAATGAATAAACACAAAAACTACTGGGCCGATTTAAAAAATTCTTCCACCATTTGAATGCAAAATAACACAGGCTATAGAATATTTTGAAAAAAAAGGGATTCTTACTTGCTGCTTGAAGTTTAGATTTAAGCCTAGTCTATGGAAATAAGCATCTAAGAACTACTATGAAAGTGGCAGAAGCAAAAGAAGTATACAAGAATCACAGCGAGTGGCGGTCTATAGTTTCTGCTTCTGCTTACCTCTGTGGGAGAAGGCGTGAGTATATGTATGTAGAATCACTATTAAATAGATGTACCTAAACCAATACATCTCTGCCTTACCTTCCAGCTAACACAGGTGTCAGGTGTTAATAAAGAACATTATTTACTAAGGGCCACTTGCACAAACTTCATAAATTTGTTTAAATTGTATTTAAACACGATTTTTCATAGATTTTTTGTGTTTAAATACAATTTAAACATATTTAAGAGTTGGTGCAAGTGGCCCTAATTACTTAATTGAAATGAACATTTTTTTTTGCATTTGTATGCAAAAAAAGGTTGAGCTAAACAAAAATAAAAAAAAACTCAAAAGCAGCTTGGAGGTTGGAGATTGGTTGCCCCTACAATGTTTATAAGTATGCCTCTGCCTAACCCTTTGGGGAAAACAGGTGTGATGGTACCAGAATTTAGCATGAAATTGAAATGTCAGACTGAATGATCTCATTCAGTTTTTCTCGTTTAGTGTTGTTTTTGCTAGCTAGATAACATTTTCAGTTGAGGATAATTCTTTGGGCAATTAAGTTTTGTCCGTTTGGCTGAATATTTAATCTTGCTGTAATGAATGCTATATAATAAGGGCCACTGCTAAGCTAGAGGTATAATCATTCCATCTCACGAAGTCCTGTATGATTACCATTATGTAATTGAAATAAAGTTCAAAATTCTATAATTCAATGGCCTTCGTGACATAGAATATCTATACTGGGTTTGATTCCCCTGGGAATGGAATCCAGGACCTTGTGCTCCTACTCCAGGAACTATTCAGGAATAGTGAGGTGTTATTGGGTTTTTCTATGAAATTTTCAGCAGATTTGACTTTGGACTTGTGCCCGTTTAATGGCAATAGGCTGCCTTCTATTACCTGGGATGTAAACATGCTGGTAACATTTGGGTGTACATTAGTACACCTCAGCGTAACTCTTTGGGGATACAGATGGTGTATGGTATGTTATGAGAAGCCTATCTCATAATGATGAATATGCTTTGTTATCAACTTAACTTATCCTTGTGAAAAAGCAATAATATGCCTATTCAGCCCAGTGTAGAAGGTTCACATAAACTTTCTGACACTGATTACAAATGACCATATTATAAGAAAAGTATAGATTTCTTACTTTTATTGTATGCCTTTGTGGCGGGTCATAGCTGGACAACTTTTACTATTATATAAAATGTTATCTATTTTTACCTAGGTATTTACATTTAATTTTGTGGTACCACAATATTATATGATATATGAATAATAAAACATTACTTCTAGTTTCTCATAGTAAAGTAGGTGTTTAGCACAGCAGAAAAATGTGCATTTGTAAAGAATGTAATGTATAAAGGTCAAATTGCATTCCTGAATATACACCTGCACCATTAATTAGCATATAGTAATTAGCAGATAATGTTACTTGAGGAGTAAAGTTAAATGTTTAATTGCAATTAGTTTTAGTTTAGCATTACATTATATAAATACTTCTGAAATGTCAAAAACTTGAAAGTAAAACAAAGAAAGGAGTTTTGAATCATAAATTTAACTCTTCTTTAAGTTTACAAGTCTTGTAATAATTCTGTTTGATTTTATAGATTGAATTTTTTAATGAATATTTATTAACATATCAAGGATAAAGTAGAAGATACCTACAATTAAATAATTATAATTGTTTTGACTGGAGGGCAACATTCTATACAATAATTCTTTATATTTGAATTTTCACTATATTGTTGTCATATTTAAAAAAAACAAATAAAGGTAATAATTATTATTCATACAAAGAAATAAACATTCATAAAATATACTTAGATAAGATTTTAACTGCCGTCTTTTGTAACAAGATGCTAATAAATTTCAATACTCTGAAAGCTATATTAAAGGCACCATAATATTCTTAATAGATAAGATGGTAAAATTTGTAAACAAAGTCACATCAGCACAATCCATGAAAGAAACTGCACGTAAAATAATGTAATGCTGTCTCAACTTACACAGTTAGCATGAAACGGTTTCATAAACTAGAAAATACTAAAATAGAAAGTTGCAGTTGCACTTACCAATGTATTCTGGTATCCTAATCCGGACTCCTCATCCGAGGTTTCCTCCTTGCCGTGCGGTCCCTTCATGATCACCAGAAAGTTCTTAACTTTTACTAAACACACAAAACTGAATTATCAAAACACTGCGAACAACGATCCGCCGAGTTTCGCAACTTTTTTTTCTAAATATACAACACTGGCAAGGAATCACAGTGTCCGGCGACGCTCGGCCATCTCCCTCCCCGCTACTTCTACAACCAACGTACAAGCGTAATATGATGATTTGTAATTGAATAAACGCAATTTCTTGCAAATTGCTCGAGGTACCGGCGGATACACTAACACACGTTCAAGCTGAATGTCATCCAGTGATCGACTGACAAAGACAAGTTGACAAAAAGTTGACAAGTGAGGTGACAGTAGTCTTGGGTTATAACAGGTCAAACGAGATATCTGTTATTCCTGTTACTGTTACGCAATAATAACAGATGCCATTATCTGTTATTGAATAACAGCCTGTTATTTTTCTAAGCACGGGCACGCGGTTAGTAAATAAATCATGTAATGTACAATTATGGGTTGACGTGTTACCAATTACCATGCGTATTGTTTTTAAATTAATAACAACACTCATTCATGCTTTAAAACAGGCTTAGGACTGTCAGTTCTAGTCTTGGGTTATAACAGGTGGCTCATCTGATGGTCTCACTCTCTTATTTACACTTGCCATTTTATACACACTAATACTAAGAAACTTTTATCAACCTTTTAGTTAGGTTTAATTGCACTTACTATAAACCTAAATTACATACACTAATTATAATACAAAAAAGGAAAATGAACAAAGTATTTTAAAGCGAGTATCTTATTTTTAAATGCACTTCTTAGCTTTTTGTTTACCAAACAATTTTCTTTCTTGTTTTCGCGCTAATAAATTCGAAAGTTAACCGAAAAAAAAATACAAAAACAAAATAATCGATGCGAACTGGTGTCAATTCAATATCA
The DNA here is from genome assembly GCA_947256265.1 of Acronicta leporina. Lineage (NCBI taxonomy): Eukaryota > Metazoa > Arthropoda > Insecta > Lepidoptera > Noctuidae > Acronicta > Acronicta leporina. The sequence goes on from OX366536.1 coordinate 1,574,287, forward strand.
CCTTTATCAGTATGTAAAAAAGTCGTACTTTACAACATCTTGTAACGTCAATCCTAAGACACGTTGGGATACGCGCTACTATTTTTAATGTATCGTTTCAAGTAATTTTTGTTGTAATTTTATTATGAAGCAAAAACGATTTTACCTATTAATTGGTACTTATATATTGATTATTTTATGCATGTAATAGATATTTGACCTTTTTATATTACATACATACTAAAGGAAGTAATACATCAAAATTATAAAATATACATGCCATTATTCTTGCAGTGTTTCCGAATTGGAAGTTGGGAACAGTTATTTGCAGCAGTGTTTCAACTTTTAGGGATTTCGCCCTTTTTTAGGGTAAAACTATGTCTTTCATGTACGACCTTTTTTATTGCAACAAAGATTTAGGGAACTTTAGGGAGAAAATAACTTCACGTAGTAGCTCTGTTTATTCTATGCTCTACGGCTCTTTCTATTAGGGGATTCCCCAAATCAGTGTCGTATATATATAATCCGACAAAAAATTTTGTTTACCTTTTGGATAGTACTAATACCAAGGACTTTATTTTATTACAAGGGACATTAGAAATTAGTCACACTATCATACGGATATTTATTTTTGTTTGTTATATTTTTTAGCGACCGCGAAACCCTAAGAAGTAGTTTTATAACGCATGTTTAATTTTTATAATAATTAATAATGGAAGAAAAGGGTGACGAACGTGAACGAGTAAGTACCTTCTTCAAGTTCTTCATGAAAATTTTGACACGGCGTTGGCTGGATCTTGGCTAAATAAATCTGGCAAAAGTGGGGACAAAAGCTTACTGTAAATATTTCACACTAAGTTAAAAATGCTAGCTGACAGTTCTGCAAAATTTTTAAGTGTACTAGTATGTTCAGTGCCGCGAAAACATGCAAAAGTATTGCTTCGGTTCTGGATTTTTCCAATGAATACAGATAATTTAGATTTTTGGTATTAAACTTCAATGAAAGCTTTTTTAAATAAATTTAGCGCGCTAAGCTAGGGAATTTTCAAAAAAAATTAGGGATTTTTGGGGATAATTTCTAAGGAGTTTAGGGCAACACCAAAATCTTAAGTGGGAACACTGATTTGCAGATAACAGATAATACGACCAAAAATAATTGTCACTTTTCAAGGATGATGTCTTCTTGTCAGACTACAATTTGTATAATCGGATAATAATACTAGGTGCTTCTCGTTTTAGCAAGATTAAAACAAACAGGTGTGAGTGAGACAGAGTAATGCATGCATTACTCTGTCTCGCCCACACCCGTTTGATTTAATCTTGTTAGAACGAGAAGCACCTAGTATCTTGCATACGAAGAAGAACAGACCCGACAGATAACAACATTGGTTGTTCTTGATATTGAATTGAGTATTGTGAATTACGAATGATCATTTTTAACAGGTAGTTGATAACACGGGAACAATTGTTATCTAGTATTCTGTGAAAACCTGTGATTTCTATCTGTTACGATAAATACGCCTCACTCCTAGGTGACAGTGCACATTCAAAAGATTGGAGTGGCGACCATGAACTTGAACTTATTCGTTATCTATTTGAGACCTATCTAATTTCCACTATTTACGATAATTTATATTTGGCAATCAATAGAATAAAGGCTTGTGCATTTAAATCCAGTGGAGCAGGAGAGACACGCACACGTCATGATATTCCGAACGCAACTAATCTCCGATTTATCAACGTTCCGTTCCGCATGTGATTTGGTGTTTATTTGGCTTCTCATGCAGTAGGTACTCATGATAAATGGTTTTTATCTGATTATATAACAATTTGCGAAAACATGTGACTATAATAATATTATTATGTCTGTCTGATAAACCCGTCAAAAAGATATTTATCGGCATATGAATTTGAATAGGACAGCACAATAGAACGGACTTAAAAATATGGTGTGTTTTTTAACAGACCCTAAACCCACTCAAATCCACTGGAACATAATAATTGTACAAAAGCGGTCATAGTTATGTAGGTGTAGAAAGGAAACAAACGCACCCGGCACGGTCGTTATAAAACGTTTAAAAACAAAAGATATTCATCCCATTGTTATTGAGTGTATGTTTGGTTGACAATTAGTCACACAATAATTATTGTAATATATTTGAAGTGTCCGTTGTAGTAGTAGGCAGCATTTTTAAAACTTACACGAGTAATATGGCTTTACTTGTAGGCAGGTACCTACTGTATTTGTGTAGATGCAATGAATGCATAAACCTACCCTAATTTATTTGTAATTAGTTCATTATTTTTGTAATCGTCTTAGGTAAGTTTAAGTACGGTTGAGTTACTGGAAGATAATGACTTTACAAAACTTGTTTAAATAGAAGGTTATAATTTACAGTAGAATTAGTACCAGGACTTATCATGGACATTTCATTAATTAAAACATTAAAAAAAAACTACAAATTAGGTACGTTGATAGATAAACATTATCACCTTAAATATTTTGACTTTTAATACCCTGCTATATCTTTTAATATAGGTACGAAAATACTGCTCAAGTAAGTAGTAATATAATACAGGTAGTTAGGTACCTACTGCTTACTTGTTTCTCGACAATCTAATTTACTTAACATACCATCACACCTGTATTCCCCGAAGGTAGGAGAAGAAGGTAGAGAAGTTTTACCTTGCTTTATTGCCCTCCTGCAGAAGCCTGCTTCATGCACATTATTTGGATTGGACCCGTGACTCGAGCAGTAGAGCTTGACTAAAGGAGTTTATAAATAAGTATGGAACCTAGCTAAATACTAAAACATAGCTCAAAATCGATTGAAAAACTTTCTCCTATTCAGATAAATTAAAATCGTTGAACTGTTTTTCATTTCAATGAAATCTATATTTTTTTAGCTATACATTAGGTACCCTTGATCTTGACCGATTCGAAGGTATTGTGCAAAAACTATTGTAGACACCACAAAAAACTGTTTACTTAAACTGTGCTTGGTCGTAGTTATTTTTATTTAGGTAGTTAAGTACTATCATTGCGAGGTAAAAAGTACCTAAGACCGTGAAAGAAGGAAATTACATTGTTTTAAAATTGGAAACGATCACTATTAGATGTCCTATTGATAGTCTGGTGATTTATTTAGATATAAAGTAGTACCTACCTATAAACGAGCGATTCGAATCTTCGTCTGCGTAAATATTTCTACAAAACTTTCATACAAACCTTGTCCTGACATAATCACATAAAGAACACAAAAAAAATATCCAATTTGGCGCAGTCGTTCGAATTTCATGCGGTGAAAGAATTTTAAAAATCAATTCAGTCGTTTTTGAGTTTATTCATTACAAACAAAATATCAGATCTATGATATTCGTTTAGAATAACGCATGTACTTTTTTTTTATATTTTAATATAAAGCTTACTAGCAATGTGGGTCGCACGTTACTAGTGTACGTCGGTAGTGCAATGTGTGTCAAACCGGCAACCACATGATCGCAATTCCGACGCCCTAGTCATCAGGCTACGCAACAGGTTCGAATCCTGCCAGAGATCGTCTTGTTTCCAAATACTTAATTTTTATTTCCTAGTTTTCAAGTCTCGACCTTCAAAAACCACGATGGGTTACTCCCATATACAAAATTACACTCAAGTGAGTAGGGTTGCCACTTTTTTTTTTGCAGAGAAAGTGTCTTGTTGCGGACTGAATATTGCTACTATCTTTTCATTGGGCGCCAAACTAAACCAACAGACTTTATTTCTCTGAGTGCAAATTAAAGAGAGTGACTAACCTCATAAATTTTCGTGTTAAAGGCGTGAAGATCCCTACAACATGAACCAGTATACATTGGTACATGACCAATCGATGCAACTGTTTTTACACAATAACTACCTATGTCTAAATTAGCAATAGGCTCGCCCCCTATTACATGGGACCTAAACATATTGGCCAAATGTAGTACCTATCTGCATTAGAGTAGGTATGCCTCAGCCTGGGAATACAGGCTTGACGGTATGTAGGTAAGTATTTTTTTTATATTATAATTTTTTTTTTATTATATTTTTGGCTACCTATCTCAGTTGGTATATTTCTATGCACATGATGTTTTCGGGCGATCAAGGAATCGGCTTTTACACTACGAGTGGTGGCCGTTGTGTTAGATCTTCGCGCCAATAATCGCGATATAAACTATACAGTAAGTATTCACAATAGATATGCGGCACTTCGGGTAACAAATAACAGACACAACACAATGCAAATTTTATTGTTCTTGTGCCTAGGGCGCTAACGTGCTTAACGCTAGGTACAGTCAGCGCCAAAAGTCGCTGAACACGATGCAATCTTCAAAACGTTTCGTACGTTCTTATATGCAGAAAACTGGTACTAACTTCTCAGGTCAGAATTTTTTGGTTAGTAATGATGTAAAAACGTTTTGAAGATTGCATCGTGTTCAGCGACTTTTGGCGCTGACTGTACGTATATAATTTTCTACTAAAACCGGAAAAATATTTAAATTAGCAGACTCGAACGATACACCTTAACTGTCGTCACAGATAATATATAATATATACCTAATACTAGTAAGTAAGTACCGTCGTTATATTTGCACTCAGTAACTATTTACATCCAGAAAAGAAGTTTCAAGATAAGCTGGCGGCCTGTACCTACTTAAAATTGAGACAATAAAATTACTTTCTTCCGCCAGTTGTGTTTAAGAGTATGTGGGTCAGTTGAGGGCTGGTCAACTATTTGAGCAATCCAGGGCAATAAGTAAGAAGAGAGTTAACCTACTGCTTAATAAATATTGATCTTATAATCCGTCTGATGTATTCATTCTTAGCGGATGATGATAATCTTTTGGAACCGGCCTTCGACCTGCAGTCAAACTTGGACATCCTTCAACGTCCACACATCTTGTTATCGCAATATTGTACCAGTGAAGATTGTAACATAATTTATTTTAAAAGACTGTCCATGGAGTTTCTTGCCGGATTTGTCTTTATAGGATTAACCTTTTGGAACCGTGGAACTAGAATCACAACGTTCCATAAACACTTGTAAAAACTTATTTGAAATAATAACCATTTGAACTTGACCTTGAACTCGCCTGCATCCAAATGACTCTCAGCGACCTTTACCAGAGTTTGTCCATCTCGTTGAAGATCGTCCCACACTGCGTTTTCAGGCGCGTGGTCTTTTTTTTATGGGATAGGGGAGCAAACGAGCAGACGTATCACCTGATGGTAAGCGATAACCACCGCCCATGGACACCCGCAACACCAGAGGAGTTACAAATGCGTTGCCCGCCTTTTAAGAGGTTTGGGCCTCCGGGAACCTCATTCACTCGGCGAAACACAACGCAAGCGTTGTTCCACGCCGGTTTTCTGTGAGGCCGTGGTATCACTCCGGTCGAGCCGGCCCATTCGTTCCGAAGCATGGCTCTCCTACGTGAAAATCTCCACTCGAAAACCCATTCATAATAAGGCAATTCACTTTACTATCAATGTGTATAGGTACTCGTAAATATATAGGTAATATTATCTCATAGTTTGGTAACTCAATAATCATTCAATAGATATAGCTACTCTGTTTCCTGTTTGAGTGTTATTTTAACTGCGTATTTATAGCTATTTCATTGTAAAAAAATACTGCCGTCAGACATACTCGTGCTCACATTGCCACTTCACCCAATTCAGCGGTGTTTTTGCTTGTTATTTTTTTGTGATTATTATCGTGCTATTGCAGAAATATTATAAGTTCTATCAACATTTTTCGGCAAATTATAGTACAATGTGTTTTCGGAATAAGTTTTAAAAAATTAAGTAGATACAAATAGTTACATTACAAAAAAATATACTATTTTAATGAATGTTGCAAAAAAATCCCTTCCAACTGAAATTATACATTTCTATTATCTGTGGCTCACCTGAAGCTAGAATTAGAAATGAATCCCATTAATAATTTAATCTTACACCAACAGTGATAATCTCTTGTTTACATGGGTATTACATATTTCTTCTTCAAAGTACATATCTATTACCTACCTGCGTAGACCCAAAATTTAGTAGTCTGTGGCCAGCAGTAGTAGTAGTAGTTCTTCTTTTTCTTTTATCTCTCTTTCATCATGTGCCCAATACTGAAGGTAAAGAATGATACGACAATATTTGAAACGAATAATATTTTATTTACTTATTCACATATGTAAACTTTTTCTTATGATTAGTACATAATGTAACTTCAATTTAAATATTACTATATGTCGTGTATTGTACTGTAGTGATTTGATAAAGTTTAATATTTAAATTAATTTAATAAATATTAATTTACGTATGTTTAAACATTTTCTGAAGTTGCGATGCCTGCCTTCAATTCTTCATTTCCAAAATCCTTTTTAGCTGCTCCTCTACATTTCATTCAAAATCTGAATAACATTTTTTTCTAATTTTTAGGACAAGCCTATCACCAGAAACACATTTAAAACCGGATCAAAAAAATATTAATTTGAGATAATCGCGAGCTGTTTTACAAAATAGCTCTATTATGTAAAACAGCTGTTAAACGTCCAGTTAGATTGTCATCCTGTTATATTAATGTAATCACTTTCAATAAAAGACAAAAGACTTCCCCGAAAATAATACAGGAAACTGAAATGGTAATACTTATGGTGGGGAAGACGCTGTCTTTGGGAGCTAAACATAATACAGCCCAAGGCTTGGAACCGGTTTAAAATTTCCCGGTTATGAACAATTCAATTCATTTTTTTAGATTTTTTCGTTCGAAGTGTAAACGTTAAAAGAGCGTTATTGAAAACCCTCATAACCGGTCTATTCCGCGAGATCCGACGGTGACGATGCGATGGCCAGTTCACGCAGAGCTCGCCGTATGTTATTTGATAAATCGGTTTAAAACGTTTTATTGAACAAAACCTATTTCACGAAATCACATAACATACGACGAGCTCTTGCACGAACTTTATAGCGGAAAACCCGTTTATTTGAGGTTATGGTTAGAACAAAACCCGTATGAAAAGTTCACTATGTAACTTAGGCCTTAACCGGTTTGATTTTTTTTCCGGTTTCCAAGGCTTGACAGCCTATGATAGTTATATAACATTTAAAAAAAATCTGGACTTTGTAATATAATTTATAATATAATAGGATAATTTGTGGCTATATGTTCCTTTCGGATCGGACAGGGTTTTTTTTGACTTAGTGTATAACAACCACTTCTTCCACAATTATCGAAGACCTAGATTAACGGACGACTCTGATCGAACTGAATGATCCTATGAGACTAATTTACTACATATTGATTTCCGACACTTACGCGAATATTAGACATTGAAATGAAACTACTTTTTATGGATTTTGTCGCGATAAATTGATATTATTGAATTACCGACGTTTCGAATCCTTTAAAGCATCCATGGTCACGGGTAGACGGAGGTGTTGGACGTCTCAATGTTAAAATTACTAACAGCATGTTAAAATTTCATTTTTTTAAATTATTAGCGATACGATTAACGCAGATACCTCACGCAGGATGATTTATGAGGCTATTGAGATTAAAAAACACCCAAATTTCAATAGAGAAGACGGCTGGGTTGTACCAGCTGCTAAATCCAAGCCCAAAAGGGAAGACCGATAAGGAAATGCAAGACCAATAATGACACGGTGAGCTCATTCTGCGTGAATCGGATCGCTTATAATTAACAAAAATGTAAGGTAGCTGTTAGTAATTTTAACATTGAGACGTCCAACACCTCAGGCTACTAGTGACAATGGATGCTGTAAAGGATTAATTAATATCAATATAACGCGACAAAATCGTTTAGAGAAGTTTCAATTCTGTGTCTAATTTACTATCATTAAAGGAACTTAAAGTCCATCAGATGTACTGTGCGAAGTGAATCCAGTAGATGGCGTTGAGCACAGAGAATAGTAGCGGGAAGAAAACGCGCGAGAACCGGTCGATGCTGATGGCGCGTGTCTTCGCCAACGCGGCTTCTTCTGCATTCTGGAACAAGTCATTTAGGACAGGTTTACTAATGTACACAGTTCTCCCGTACGCTTAGAATCTATGTAATGGAGGGCGAATTTATGCACAGTAGTCTTAAAAAAGTTCTTACAAAAGTTCGTCCCCCTTCCATTTCCCCCTTAAGAGTCCAGTGTACCGAATTTCCCATACAATGTAATACCAGTAGGTATAAATTGTAAAATGCAATACTTGAAGTGTGGAACGATTGTTTGGTCTATTATTTCCAGTGAAGCAATTTTGTAGATGAAATGGTACGGTAGGAACATTAGATTAACGGTATCTCAATTTGATTAATAACACAATTTGATAAAATATTGTTTGGATTACGATTTATTTTGGTATGACGTTTTTGTTGGTAATTCAAGCTCTACCGGACTGTGATCGGACCCTTAAAGACTTAAATTTCAAAAAAATCAATACCTAATAATTATATAAAAATAAAATTAGCTTATGCTTGTATCTTGTATGTTCTCAGAGGTCGTCAGTTAGGAAATGCTAGTGCCATCTAGTTAAAAAAATATATGAAAAACATTGACTTGTAAAAGTGTTATAAAAGATCTATTTACAGAAATAAACATCATTTATCATTTATCACAAACGATATCTATAGATTGTCACCTAGACTAACTGCCTATCCAAATAACAAATTTGTCTATAGATTTGCTTCCTAAAGATAGCATTTTGACATTACTAATGTATGGACTTTATGTCAAAATTTAAATTTACCGACCGTTTTAATAACGGCCGCTCCCAATAATAAATCTGTTGAAAGATTAGAATAGTGGAGATAGAATTTTGACATAAGTTTCGACGACGCGTTTGGCGTAGCAGCTGAGCGATCGGATTCTGCCCCACGTGTTGTGGGTTCGATCCCCACACGGAGCAAATATTTGTATGATCTGCAGGTAGTTGTTCCGGGTCTGGGCGTTTGTGTTTTTAAAATCACCCACGATACAGGAGAAAATCCTAGTGTGGGAGAAAGTTAAAAATAATAACAATAATGTCAAAATCCTATCTGTAGTAGGTACTTAGATAGGTAAAGTACTTGGCCGTGAGCAGTTTTGGTTATGCGTTGATTCAAAATATCACTCAAACATACAGTTTTAGACGACTAGTATTATTTTTCTTCCGTTAGACTACCGCCAAAATCCATAATAACTAGCTAGCTATTTAACTGTTGTAGGTAACTAACATTATCTTTAATAACTAACCTTTACTTTAGCACCATCACCCAAAACGATGTTGACGAGACAATACTCCATTAGAGCCATAAACACGAATCTGAAATTTAAGGTTACTTTTTTTATTGGACAGGGCATATAATTATTATACTTACATATTATAATTATTCTGTACGTATGTTTGTCACCTAACTCCTCCTAAACGGCTGGACCGGTTTCGATGAAATTTTGTGTGTCTATTTGAGTGGTTCCTGCCCAGACAATAAAAAAATCCTAGAGCCCTGCAATGCAATTTTTGCTGCAATTTTTTTATTGTCTGGGCAGGACAACGTCTTCTGGGCCCACTAGTAGGTGGTACCTCATATAAATTTAAGGGAATGGTTAAATTTACCAGAAGCTTTAGAGACCACAGTCTGGGATATCGAATTTCTCTTCCAAATTCTCTACCTGAGATTTATTTATTTTATTGAACACAATATGGCACATAAGTATCAACTAAAATATTGTTTACATCTCAGTAATGATTTAGTTAACCCTTAAAGCATTCGGTTCAGGCTGAATTGCCAATATAAATCTTAATTTAAACACAATTTCATCAAAATCAGCTATTATTCGGATTCGGATATTGTTAATCTAGGTTCGTACCCTACCATATAACACAATTTGATTTAATTGTGTTTGAACTGCCTCATTAGCCAAGTGGTCCATAGCGCGACTGCTACCCTAGAGGTCCTGGGTTCGATTCCCAGGTAGAGCAAAGTGTAATTGGGTTTTTCTATGAAATTCCAGTAGCAGCTTGGAGTTAGGAATTTGTGCCCGGTTATGGCAATAGGCTCGCCCCCTATTACATAGGACCTAAACATACCGGCGAACTGTGGGTGTACATTAGTACGCCTCTGCCTAACCCTTCGAGGAATACAGGCGTGATGGTATGTATGTATGTTTTCTTAGCTAAAAGTGATATCTTCATATTTTTTTACTTAAGTAAAATATTTTGTGGTCTTCAGATTTCTCGAGTTCTCGATTTCTCGACCCATTTTTTCTCGTCTCGAGTAAGGCTAAATTTCCCGGGAATTCTTACTTCGGGAATTCTCGCCCAGAAACCCTAGTATGTATGTATGGGTTATTATTTGGATTCGGATACTGTTAATCTAGTTTCCTACCCTACAATTTAATTTAATTGTGTTTAAATTACGATTTATTTTGGTATATAATATGTTAAGATGAAGAAATACCAAGACTTACACAGTACAGACAGACATGAAGGCATCAACGGCCTTCAGGTAGGAGACCGGCGGCAACTGCGCCTGCGACTTGGCGTGCTGAGTGGACAGCGTCAGCAGTGACGTCACTCCCAGCGTCACCCGCGCCGGCGCAGCATCCGGCTTGATCCAGAACGATACCCACTGAGAAAAGTACACACTAAGTTTTAATACCGTGAAGTTATTATGGGGTATGGTAGCATCGTACGACATTGTAGAACTAACAGTAAGGTAAGTCATGTCGGTTGAGAGGCAAAGTAACTTGCTTTCAATAGATGTTACTGACGTCACCTTTAAGACGTAAGTTCGGAATGTGAAGGCAAATTTCGACATGGCAGGTGGGACTCGCGGTGGCTTAGAGGTCATAGCGTCTGGTGTATCTAACCAGAAGACGCAGGTTCGAATCCTGCCTGAGAGTCGAAATTTTGCTTCACTAAAATAACTGTTAAGTTATTATTATATAGAGAGATTTAATTCTATGTACCTATATGTCACGGTAAATGCGTTAAATCTGCCTTAGATAGATCCAGACCAGACCAGTCCACATCACCGAGATACATATTAACAGTCAAAATTCCATCTTGGATCCTTTTACATACTCACAGACATGATAACAATTAAGCAGGTTGGTATGTAAGTGTTGAATAAATGGTATCCCAGGCGCCGCTTCAGCTTGAAGATCACCTCCAGGCACGTGAAGTTACCTGGAACAAAGACCAACATATAAATGAGGTCGGAATATCCTTTTCTTCCATTCATCCCCGTCAGCAGGGAAAGGGAAAAAAATACCTCATTGTTCATTCATTGCCTTTCCCATCATATCGGCCTTAAGAATCCCGCGGACCAAATTTCCCATACAAACGTAATACCAAAATAAATCATAATTCCAACACAATTAATTCAAAGTGTCTTATTGTTCGGATTCCGCTACCGTTAATCTAGGTTCCTGCTCTACCATTTCATTCAAAATACGTCACTGGAAATAAATTTAAGCGAATGCAATTCTTGATGACTTTACCAAATTTGGAACGATTTTCCGGTCGTTTATTTCCAGTGAAGTAGTAGACTAAATGATACGGTAGGAACCTAGATTAACAGTAGGTATCTCAATCCGAATATAGACACAATTTGATAAAATATTGTTTGAGTTACGATTTATTTTGGTATAACATTTTTGCAGGCAATAAAGGCTTTTAAGCTGAGACCTCGTTGTGACCTAAGTGCTAAATAAAATAGAACCTCGCAACCTTTTAATAAGCGTACAGATAGTTCAACTCAGTTGTGCTGTGTTGGTAGTGACGCGGCAGTGGACGACGACTGCCGCGTCACTGCCACACGAATGAAAGTTGTATATTTACAAGCCCACGCACACATAGGGCCGCGAATTACGTAGGCTACCGCCGGAGGATCGAAAAAAAACCAAAATTTATTTAAAATAAAACTATATTAAAAAATTAAATGAATTACAATTAATTCCTAAGTCTAGAATTAGTGCCTACTGTTCGATGTTAGAACAATGAGTGTGGGAAACGGGTAAGGGAATATGAGCGATGACGTTAATCGCACGTTATGCTGAGTCGGCGCCTCGTGCCCGTAGCTGTTGCAATCGTGAGAAATGAGGTGATCGATGTCAGCAGTTCTAATGTCCAAAATATATGTAACACCTCCCCCCGTAGATCAGCAACTATTTGAGAGAAATCTTCGAGAGAGTTGCTGAGATGTTGCTGGGATCGATCTTGATCTGCCCGGGATGTATCTTCGTATCATCGGTTATTTCAGCATAGACGTCTTGCGTTTTATTACAATCAGGAACGTGACTTTGCTGCTTTGCGGGGCGTTTCGTCTGTAGTCGTCGGTACAGTAATACAAGACTAAGTACAGCTGCACCGGATAGTATTACGTACACTGGAATCGTTGTGTGATAGATAGTGTAATTTTCAACTTGATTTATTTTTGCAGGTTTTTGTAGAGATATCTTCGTGTTCGTGTGATGCAGATTTTCAAGATTAACAGAATTTAATTGTATTAATGACTCTTCTTTTTTCCAGGTTTCATTTATAGATGGCAGCTCCAGTATCTTCAAGGCTCGTCCTTTTACGTTATCATTTGTATTGAAGGCGGTGAATTCGGGCGTAGACAGATAGCAGCCACGTGGGATGACAGCTATGAAACTTCCTTGTAGTGTCTTGTACTGATCTTGACCGCAGGATAATTTTATTTTAGTTGGCTCCGGAAGGCTGATGGTGTAGTGCTTCTCGTCGAGTTCTTCAAGCGCTGGTTTGGTAAGTATAACTTTTGTCATTTTGCAGGATATATAGAGGTGCTGTTTGGTGATGAGCTGATGTATGCAGTCAGGATGATCTTGATCTCGGCGATGAAGTTTATCTTCGCATAAGAACCAAGAATTTGCCTTCGGGCATTCAGCCTCCATGTACATAGAGTCGGTACTATGAATTGCTATATAAGGTAAGGTAGGTATTAGGGCAAGGTTATTTTTATTAGGTACTATTGAGAGTTTATAGAAGTCATAGGTAGAGGATAGGATAATCGGTACTTTATATACTATAACTACTTGCTTATCAAGGTAAAAATAGCCTAATTTGATTATATCGTAATAATCCCTAAAATCTACATTAACGATTTGTTCCTTAGGGTACAAAATCCTTATCTTATCTAATATACTCCTAAGCGACTCTAAACTAAGTATAGCATTACAGGTGCTCGATGCACGTATAAATGCCAGCGCATTTTCTAACTTATATATTTCGTCAGAAAGGCTATCTATATTATCACCTAATATTAATAAATGTTGAGCCAGATGGGCATATTTAATTAATTCTGTATCTCTGGTAGCTTCGCTATCCATGATAGAATTTAATGCTGTAGAAATTTTATTTTGATTATCTAATATACTATCTAAAATGTGGGAATGCTGGGACATCCATTCCTTTGTTAAGCTAACATGATTATTAAATTCAGACTCTAATGTATTTTCATTACTTTGTAAAATTCGGATAGCGTTATCGTATTTTAAGGCATCCGTGTAGTCAAGGTTTCCTGAGATACTTTTAATCACCGAACCTAAACCGTCTATAAGTCCTCTTTTATTACGGTGAGGTTCAAACGTTTCTAATCTACTGAATAAGGTATTAATTTTATAATTTAAGTAACTAATATGGGGATCATAAAGAGATAAGGTTTTATTATCTAATAAAGGTTTTAAATCTGATAACTGTAATTTAACTGATTGAATTTGCGAGTTAATGTCCTTGAGATGGACATATTGCAAAAAGGAATGGTAGTGAGATATAATTTTAGCTTGTCCTATTTTGAAAGGTAGCAGACCTGGGCCGTCTTGTAACGAATCAATCGTTACATCTTGTGCGCTCGTCAGTTGAAGTAGTAGCAATATTGGAAGTATCCTGTAACAACAAAGGGTTTTTAGGGGTTCTCTTTAAACGTGACTTGGCTACAGGGCCTCGTTTCTTTCGGGTATAAATGTGGATAGGCAGGTCGGCAAGGACAGTGTCCTGCGTATAACGCGGTGCTAATTTTTGTCGACTTGCTAACGGGTTGCGTAGGAAGACCTGCTGGTCAGGTAAGAGTTCCTGTTCTGATTCGCGATCTTTATTTCTATTTTCAGTAAGCTGTGTACGCTCGTGCAGGGATGACTCATTAATGATTTCGTAAACTTTAGTTAATCTATTCCTATGATCCTGTATGTATTGCTGAAGTAAATGTTCGGTAAGTTTAATATCTAACGGGTCTCTTGGATCAAAGTGTCCAGTTATTAACTCAATGGGCCTGCATTTTGTAAAACTATGTATAGAATTATTATATCCTAATACAGCGTATGGCATAAGATTGATAACTGACTCGCTACGGTGTTCTAATTTTAATATTCTTAAATGTTCCAGGATCGTTGAGTGAAAACGTTCTACTATTCCATTGTCATTAGGGGAGTGAGCAAGGATTTTATGATGCTGAATTTTATGAAGCCTTGTAAACTCTAAAAATATTTGGTTAGTGAATTCTGGACCTTGGTCTGTAACAATAGTTAATGGTACGCCATGGTGCGTGAAAAACTGTAATAGAGCTTGTACTACGCTTAATGCTGTGCCGTCTCTTAAGAAGTAAGCTTGAGCATACTTTGAGAAGGCATCTACTATTGTAATATATTTTTCGTTTTGCGCTGTAAAGAGGTCTATATGGACTATTTCAAAAGGTTTAGTTGGTGGTGGAACTATACAAAATTTCTGTTTTACAGGGTTCCTGTCATACTTAGCTTGGCCACAGATATTGCATTCATTTATGTATTTAGCTATGTGTTCCTTCATTTTAGGCCAATAGTATTTGTGAGATAAGGCGAGATAACATTCGTTTATACCACGGTGGTTGGTCTTGCCTTCGTGATATTTTTGGATGATCTCTTGCTGACGTAAGTATTCTTTTACATTTTCAATTTCTGTTTTTGTTAATACTAAATTCATAGCGGAACTTTTAAAAGCATTCTGAATAATAGGAATAATTTGGTACATACGCAACGTAGGGTGAATAATTAGGCCAGTTTTTACTTTAGGATTAACAAATTCTTTAATCGCGCTAATTACATCTTGTTCCAGGGACGACTCTGACAACTGAATGGTAGTACGGGTATGTGTTTCGAATGGCTTAGTAACGGTTGGCCGTTTCTTAATGTCTCCTACTACTACAAAACAGATCTGTCTATTAAATTTATTAAGCGGCTCATCTGTTAGGGGAATTTCTAATATAGGGTTTTCTGCACTTGTATGGGCAGTGACAGTGGTAGAACCAGTGATAGACGGCGCTTTTTCTGAAGGGTTGACCATGACAGAGCTAACTTCCTCATTATTGATTTGAATTCGTGATAATGCGTCTGCATTTACATTATTTTTTCCTTGTTTATAGACTACGGTAAAGTTATATTCGCTTAATTTTAATTTCCAACGTGTTAGCCTTGAATTTGGTTCTTTTAAATTCATAACCCATTGAAGGGGTTTGTGATCGGTAACTATTTTAAATTTTCGTCCGAATAAGTAGGGGCGGAAATATTTGGTTCCCCATACTATTGCCAGAAGCTCTTTCTCTATAGTACTGTAGTTAATTTCGCTAGTGTTTAATGTTCTAGACGCATAGGCTATGGGCTTATCTGAACCTAAAGTTCCTTGAGATAATATAGCACCTATCGCGATATTCGATGCGTCGGTCGTTAAAATGAAATCCTTTTCAAAGTCCGGATATTGTAGTATTGGGTCATTAATTAATAAAGTTTTACATTTTTCAAAGCAGTTAATATAATTTGAATCATTGATGTTAATTTTGGAACCTTTCTTAAGACAATGCGTCATGGGTTTAGTTATCTTAGCAAAATCGGGAATAAACTTACGATAGTAGCCTAATAGTCCTAGGAAACGTTTTATTTCGGTTGGGGTTTTCGGTAGTGGAAATTTTTGAATAGCGGCAATCTTATCTGGATTAGGTTTAATACCGTCCTTACTAATTATGTGACCTAAATAAGATGTTTCTAATTTCAGAAATTCTGATTTATCTAACTGTATCTTAAAATTTGATTCTCTAAGCCTATCGAATATTTTTTCCAGATTTATCATATGTTCCTGTAATGAGACACTAAATACAATGATGTCATCTAAATATACTACACAAATTTGATTTTGAAGGTCCTTAAGCACATTGTCCATAACTCGTTGAAAAGTTGATGGAGAATTCTTAAGTCCCATTGGCATACGTAAAAACTCAAAGTGTCCGTGCTCTACAGTGAAAGCTGTCTTCGGAATATCATTTTCTGACATTTGACACTGATAAAATCCACTTGCAAGATCCAAGGTCGTGAAATAATTACAGTTTCCAAGCTTATCTAATATGTCTGATATGTTAGGGATAGGGTATTTATCGTCAATTGTTTTTTCGTTAAGCTTTCTGAAGTCTATAACTAACCGCCACTTTTGTTTTCCAGATGCATCGATTTTCTTTGGAACCACCCAAATAGGCGAGCTCCAGGCAGACTCTGAAGGTCGAATTATACCTTGTTGTAACATTTTAGCAATCTGTTCCTGAACTTCCTGTCTGTGTATGTAGGGGTATCTATAACTCTTAGTATGAATAGGAATTTCGTCAACAGTCCGAATGCAATGCTTAACCTTGTTAGTGAAGGTTAGAGGTTCTCCCTCTATGTAAAATACATCTGCGTATCTAGCACATAATGTCTCTAAGTTAATGCGTTCCTCAGGATTCAAATGATCGGTCCGTAAACGCGATAAAACTTCGTTAACACGCGACTGCGATATGCGCTGTTCGGTGCGCGTGCACTCTACGTTGAATAATTCCGCGCTCACAGGGCGATCCATTGAAAAAACTAAGTCGTTCTGGGTCGGATTAGTTACTTCTAAATAACCACGGCTATTATAAATCTGCGTTACACATTCACCTATAATACAATTGGAAATAATTTGTTCCGGAATAAATGCTTGTCCGTCCTGAAAATTAATAGGGACCTTGATGATTTTAGAAGATTTGGCTGGTATTATATCCTCGTAGTAATTACAATTTCGTGAGCTAAACATGTGTATAGGGTTACGGGAAAATTTAGTTATTAAAATTTTATTCTTTAAATCTATTTTTGATTCCCATTTTTCTAATAAATCATTTCCTATAAGTCCGTCGAAATAATCGTGAAATTTATAAATGAATAGCTTTATGTTATCTTTTTCGCAGAACTCTCGGAAACACGGCAATGTAATAGAATACTCGTGACGACTCGTACCATGATAATTACTAATTTCGAAAGGGTCATAAGTACACTGTATATGAGAAAAATATTCTCTAACGACATCAGGACAAATAATTGAGGTATTGGCACCAGTATCAATTAGTAATTTAAGAGGTGGGTCTGAAATAGAAATATATGGTAATTGACGTTGTGTCTGTAAATTGACCTCTATTTTAACTTTTCTAAATTGGGGCTCTTCTGAAAATTTTCTTTATCAGATGAAGATGGTGAAACTTCTTCAGAACATTCCTCTACAACGGCAGTGGAATGAGGTTCATAATAATTCGGTTCGCAACTGTAATACTCATATGGATAATCAATGTAATCCGAGTCGAACGGATCATAGTAATATTCAGGGTTGTCAAAATTTGGTTCGTCATAAAATTCATTAAAATGAAGCTCTCTAGATTTAAAATAATTATTTGGTGGTGGGTTACCGGATTTTGACCAATCATGACCACGAAAGGGCATGGCCTTGGGCACATAGTGACTTACTCCGCTCATCGGCTTTACGGTATTATTCGCATTAGACTGCGGATCTCGTTGCGGTAATTTAAACACATTAGTATTAGGTCTATAATTAGGCAAAGGTGAGCCAAATACTTGTTGGGTACGGCTAGGGCCTTTATATTGATTTGCTGAAGGTCTCCAAAGGGGGACCCTTTGAGGTAACTGAGGCTGTACAAACTGACGTGAATGACCTGGCATATTTAACATAGGCATGCGTGGAGGACTTACCTGCATGGATGGGAATTTATAGGAATGACCAATTTGTGCATGAGGAACATAATTTTTCTTATCTGTAAAATTTTCATTGCGTTGTTGTAAGTATAAAGTATTGACTTCCTCGTGAACAAATTCGAGTGCTTTTTCTATAGTTTCCGGTCGCATACAGCGAATGCGCGACCCTAATGGTTCTTTTAGACCGCGTAGAAATGACTGAAGTGTTAACTTTTTATATAACGTACGTTTGGACTCAATTGTACTTTCCAAGGTCTCATGTAAACTAATATATGTCATTATTGTACTAAAAAGGCTTTGGCATTTTTCATAAAATTCTTGGGGTGATGATGATCCTTGAGTTAAAAGAGCTAAATCATTGTATAAAGAGGTTTCGTCGCGTTGGTCAGCGAAACTATTAATGAGTGCATTTTTAATACCTTCCCAATTTTCGGGTATCCCATTAGAATTAATTAAGCGAGCTGCGGGTCCTGTTACTTTATTAAGAATACCGTTCAAAAGTGCAAGGTTGCGTAATTCATGTCCCGGCTCTCTACTGATATATTCTCTAACTAGCTGATCGCATAATTTAATAAAACGTGTCAAGATATTCGGGTTTCCATCAAATTCGGGAACTAAACGAAGGGCCTTGTACACTACTTCTACTTCCGACATTTTTATAGAATTAATATTTAAATCTCTATTTGCGTCTTGCAAACTATTTCTACTACTAACACTATCTAACCTAGGGGTACTGGGTTTCCTTGGATGGAAAATTTTGGATAATTACCAGGAAAACTTAAGGAAATAAGGGAAAGCAACCATAGAGCGATTCTAAGGTACTCACATATACATTTTGGTTCTTTCTGCGTATCGATGGCTGGATACACCTCCTGCTCGTAGCGCCCGTAGATTCTGGATACTCGAAATCGGTCAGCCACGCGGGACTTCGGTCCGATTTTAGGGGAAATCTTCACGCGACACGAATCGATCTATCTCGAGTATCCTACCGACTGCGCCAATTACGTAGGCTACCGCCGGAGGATCGAAAAAAAACCAAAATTTATTTAAAATAAAACTATATTAAAAAATTAAATGAATTACAATTAATTCCTAAGTCTAGAATTAGTGCCTACTGTTCGATGTTAAAACAATGAGTGTGGGAAACGGGTAAGGGAATATGAGCGATGACGTTAATCGCACGTTATGCTGAGTCGGCGCCTCGTGCCCGTAGCTGTTGCAATCGTGAGAAATGAGGTGATCGATGTCAGCAGTTCTAATGTCCAAAATATATGTAACACGCGCGCACAACTCAGTTGTACTATCTGTAGCTATAATTAGACAATTAATATAGAAAGCGGTTATTCGAGTCAACAATGAGATCAATTTACTCAGTAAACTTCACATCTAATATGTACTGCAAAAGTACGTACTTACATTTCATAAATGGAAACTAGGTCGTAGAAGATTAAAGCAATGATCATAATTTAATTGCTGTAAGTCTGTAACGATGGATAAGTGAATATCCTAGATATTCTCGTAATCCAACCAAATTAAGGTTAATTACGGTAAGCATATTATCATCAAACATACATTTTTATTTACATTTTTATCACGTGGGAGAGCCATGCTTCGGCACGAATGGGCCGGCTCGACCGGAGTGATACCACGGCCTCACAGAAAAGCGGCGTGAAACAACGCTTGCGTTGTGTTTCGCCGAGTGAGTTGAGGTTACCGGAGGCCCAAACCCTTTTAAAGGCGGGCAGCGCACTTGCGACTCCTCTGGTGTTGCGGGTGTCCATGGGCGGCGGTTATCACTTACCATCAGGTGATCCGTTTGCTCGTTTGCCCATCTACCCCATAAAAAAAAAAACAACTGCCTCATTAGCCAAGTGGTCCTGAGCGCGACTGCTACGCTAGAGGTCCTGGGTTCGATTCCCAGGTCGAGCAAAGTGTTATTGAGTTTTTCTATGAAATTCCCAGTAGCAGCGCGGACTTAGGAATTTGTGCCCGGTTACTGGCAATAGGCTCGCCCCCTATTACCACATACCACATGGTACCTAAACATACTGGCGTACTGTGGGTGTACATTACAATTTTATAATAGTAGAGATTATAATATTATTCAGAAATCTTTTGATTGATTAAATACATAAATAATTGCCAGGGTTTATTTAAAGACCTCAGTCTTTCATCTTACCTGTAGAGTAGACCTGGGTGCAGTCAGCTGTGGTGTTCTGAACCAGTTCCAGCTGTGGGAGCTCGATGTTCTCGTCCACCACCAGGGGCACGTCCGGGTCCCACTGGAAGATGAGGTCGTCTGTTGTGTGGGACACTGCGAAAAAAAGTTTCATTGGTCTTCGCTCACTTATCTCCTGGGTAAGGCTTTTATATCGCATTATTTATATTTCTCACATACCTACAGAACCCTGTGTGTCTTACCTAATCCATTAAGTGTCTCCTCTCAGGATGAGGTAGTTGGGCTATTATAATCCACCACGCTTACCTCATGCAAATTAGCAGACTTCACACACCGTTGAGAAAATCTCTCAGGCATACAGATATCCTCATCATCATGATCAGCCTAAAACAGTCCACTGCTGGACGTAGGCCTCCCCCATTTCACCCTGTCCTCGGCTTGTCGCATCCAGATATCCTCATACTGCTTTGATATTTCTTTTTATGGGATAGGGCGGCAAACGAGCGGATGACGGATCGCCGATGGTAAGCGATTACCGCCGCCCATGGACACCCGCAACACCAGAGGAGTCACAGGTGCGTTGGGTCTCCAGTGTCCTCACTTGCTCAGCGAAGCTTTCACGCCGGTTTTCTGTGAGGCCGAGGTGTCACTCCGGTTGAGCCTGCCCATTCGTGCCGAAGCATTGCTCTCCCACGTTAAAAATACGTAATTTTATTGTAAAAATTATTTTTGTCCTCTTATAACCGTAGTCTCAGGCGGACTCTGATAATTATTTCTTTTTTTTTGGTATTGCACAAAAAGGGGTTTGTTTTTTCGTCGGTACCAGGGAGTTATAAAGTCAAAGGAATGTCGTTAATTATCGTAGTTCATGTCTCGCACTTCATTAGCGCTACGGAAAAGCTATTACGTAGATGAAACTAAACTTGAATAACATCATACAATCATGTTTGGCAACTTTGGTTTGTTTTACCTTATTTCTTGGTTTTGCTGAAATTTTATAATTATAAGAGCATCTAAAATCAATTCAATAAAAAAAAGCAACGGGTTGCAATCCGGGTGTGCCGGCAGAAGTGAAAACTTGAATATAATATTTTAATATTTTTAATAATAATAAATAAATATTCTGGGACATTTCTACACAGCACCATCTAGTCCCAAACTAAGCAGAGCTTGTACTATGGGTACTAGATAATGGATATAATAGTTATATATTTTTTTTGTAAATACATACATAAAATACATAAACACCCAGACGAACACAAACACTTATATTCAACACATAATTTTTTGTGTTCTGTGGGAATCGAACCCACGACCTCATGGTCAGCAGTCCGGTACTCGAACCACTAAACCACAGAGGTCGTCAAAGAAGAACGAAGATTTCACTTCAATAAATGATAATGTTCAGTTGTACTGTCTAAGAAAACATTTATTTTCACCTTTGTCTTACGGTCTTATCTGTCGCGAGTTTAACAATTTTTCTCCATCACAAAAAGTGCACAGCGGCTCTAAAGAAGTTTTCACTTCAATAATTACCCAACACAATTTTCTCAAATTCATTTTTTAGAATTGTCTCATTCATTAGCCTATTGGAAGGTGATAGACTATTGAGCTCGAATTAGAATATAATTATATACATCCCTTAAGTAGGTAGGTATGTATTTAGAGCATGGAACACCTTCCGTGTACATGCGATGCACTGGCTAGAAAGCGAATGTGCCTCTTGGGGCAGGGTTATCCAGGACCAGAGGACTACAGACTCATACCCCCAGGCCTCATTATAAAGCTTATGGAAGAGCTGTTTGAAGAACTGGGGGAGGATGAGGATTAGGTATCTAGGGAAGCACAAAAGATCCCATTGGGTCGAAGTGCTCTGAGGCCTTGCTGCCTCGGCCCCACATAAGATAAGATAAGATAAGGTATGTATAGTATAATGGTAGATTTCGAGTATTTTATACATATACTTACTCGAAAAACATAACCCTCACCTGGCGCAGTCGGGTAAAAAATAATCTGTCACACCTAGCGACTTAGGCGTCAAAGTATTCTGTATTCCTCGCACATATCACAGGTGCTTAATGTCACACTGTCACACAACCATTTCTTTTCCTTTCCTTACATCAGATCCGACTGAGTGTGCGACATTACAGAAAGACAAAGGCTTTAAAACTATAAGAACCCTCTTGGCTCTTGTAATCGTCTTTGCCGTTTCTTTTTAACACCGACGCAAAAAGAGGGGTATTAAGTATAAGTTTAGGTAACGTGTGTATTCGTGACCCATTTTGATGTTTATTTTTATTATTAAGTAGGTTGTTTTTAACTGTAAAGGCACCAGGATTCTATTGGGGCGTTTAATAGAAATTATGTTTATATTTCAACTTTCAGTTTAATCTTTTATACTGTCACTGCTATTACAAACGGAGTCTGTCAAAGACTCCATCTGTAATAGGATTTTTCACGTGGGAGAGCCATGCTTCGGCGCGAATGGGTCGGCTCGACCGGAGTGATACCACGGTCTCATAAAAAACCGGCGTGAAACAACGCTTGCGTTGTGTTTCGCCGAGTGAGTGAGGTTACCGGAGGCCCAAACCCTTATAAAAGGCGGGCAACGCACTTGTGACTCTGCTGGTGTTGCGGGTGTCCATGGGCGGCGGGTATCGCTTACCATCAGGTGATCCGTCTGCTCAATGATATAATACCTTTATAATGTCATTGCGTCTGCTCGTTTGCTTCCCTATACCATAAAAAAACTCTCTTAAATCGAGATTTTTGTCAAATCTGTCAAAACAGTTAAAATTATTGTTCATAATTATATACCGGCCAACTATAAAATTATGCAGTCTCCTTGCACCGGTCTCTACAGTACCTACGTACATACATACCAACACGCCTGTATTCCCCGAAGGGTTAGGCAGAGGCGTACTAATGTACACCCACAGTTCGCCGGTATGTTTAGGTCCCATGTAATAGGGGGCGAGCCTATTGCCATTAACCGGGCACAAATTCCTAACTCCGAGTTGCTACTGGGAATTTCATAGAAAAACCCCATAACACTTTGCTCGACCTGGGAATCGAACCCAGGACATCTAGCGTAGCAGTCGCGCTCAGGACCACTTGGCTAATGAGGCAGCTACAACCTAATCCAAACAATATTTTATCAAATTGTGTTAATATTCGGATTGAGATAGGTACCAATAATCTAGGTTCCTATCGTATCATTTTGTCTACTACTACTTCACTGGATATACACGACCACAGAATCGTTGTAAACTTGGTAAAGTTACCAAGAATTGCATACACTTACATTTATTTCCAGTGAAGTATTTTGAATGAAATGGTAGAGCAGAAACCTAGATTAACGGTATTGGAATCCGAACAATAAATAACACACTGATTAAATTGTGTTTGGAATACAATTGTAACGGAATTAAGTATTATTAATTCGGTACGCTGGATTCTTAAGTTTAATATTTTTTTTTTTATAGAACAGGGAGGCAAGCGAGCAAGCGGGTCACCTGATGGTAAGCGATCACCGCCGCCCATTGACACCCACAACACCAAAGGGGTCATAGGTGCGTTGCCGACCTTTGAGAAAAGAATAGGCTCGCTTCTTGAAGGTTGCCATGTCGTACCGGTTCGGAAATACCTCCGCTGGTAATTGATTCCACAGATTAGTTGTGCGACGTAAAAAGTTTCTTGAGAAACGCACGGTTTTCTTTGTTTTTGCTTTTGTCAATGTATGCTTATTTATTTTTTTAAATAAAACCTAGTACTTTCTCCTGTATCATGGATGTGTTTACAAACACAAATTCTCACGTACACAAACGCCTAGACCCGGAACAACTACCTGTATACAAATTTTTGCTCCGTGTGGGTATCGAACCCGCAACACGTAACGCTGAAGTCGATCGCTCAGCCACTACGCCAAGCGTGTCGTCAATTGGTGGCCACATAACACATAACATACCATCACGCCTGTATTCCCCGAAGTCTTAGGCAGAGGCGTACTAATGTATACCCACAGTTCACTGTTATGTTTATGTCTCACATATTAATTTCATTTTTTCAGTTATTGATAGCCATACAAACTTTCAATTTAAATATAATGACCCAAATAAAACAATATCTTCACCCAGAATCGCCCTCATCAAAGAGTGCATAGAAGACAAGAATAATTCCACCCATCAGGGCTATTTATAGATCCCTCAAGTCAAGCCGTCCTGATCACGCGATAGGAACAAGCTGACTTCACGAGCCACAAGCACCCTCAGCCCACTTGCCCCACATTTTACAAGCCCCTCGATGCGATAATTTTCTGTATCACACGACAAACTTTACTTAGGTTTCGAGAGGAAACCTCTTACTGTGGGGTGTTGAGCGTTTTTATGTTTCGCATTTTTAGCCGACTTCAAAAAAGGAGGTTATCAATTAAGTGTGTATGTATGAATGTCGCAGAAGCAAAAGAGGCATGCAAGAAACGTAGCAAGTGGCAGTCTATAGTTTCTGCCTACCCCTGTGGGAGAAGGGCGTGAATGTATGTAATTTTGTCAGGATTGCGAAATATTCGTAATATTAAAGTAACTCAATATCATTTTACTCGACCCTGGAATCGAACTCAGTCTGTTTGATTCGAAGGTGAATCAGACGAATGAGAGCTTTTTTATTTGAAGTCGGTCGAACTAAACCATATAGTTTATTAATTATCTTAAAATGACATCGGGTTCTCAAATAATGTGAACCTTACTTTAATAGTATCGACTTAGGTCAAACTTGGACATCCGTCGACGTCCACACATCTTGTTATCGCGATATTGTACCAGTGAAATTGTAAAATAATTTATTTTAAAAGCTGTTTCCATGGAGATTCTTGCCGGATTCTTCTCCATAGGATCAACCTTTTGGAACCTTGCAACTAGAATCATAACGTTTCATAAACGCTTGTAAAAGCTTATCTATCTTCTATCTATCTATCTTATATATATAAAAGAAAGTCGTGTTAGTTACTCCATTTATAACTCAAGAACGGCTGAACCGATTTGGCTGAAAATTGGTGAAGAGGTAGCTTAGAACCAGGAGACGGACATTGGATACTTTTTATCCCGTTCCCGAGGGATGTGATGACAGACCGAATTCCACGGGGTGAAGCCGCGGGCAGAAGCTAGTTACTAATATATAAAGCTGAAGAGTTTGTTTGTTTGTTTGCTTGAACGCGCTAATCTCAGGAACTACAGGTCCGATTTGAAAAATTGTTTCAGTGTTAGATAGCCCATTTATTGAGGAAGGCTATAAGTAGGCTATATATCATCACGCTAAGACTAAGTAACTATTCCACGCGGACGAAATCGCGGGCGGAAGCTAGTTTGAAATAAAAACATTTGAACTTGGACATGAACTAGAAAAGTTTCTTTATCTTCACAATCTTTACTTAAAATTAATTGTTCAGTTATTCAGTTAGTTATTTAGTTTTCTACACCTTAATAAATAGACTATTTATTAAGGTATTTATTTAATAGACTATTTATTGTACGCTATAACAATACGCAAAATAAAAGAATAGATAAAAATAACTGTAAGAACAGAGTGGTATCTACGGTATCTACCAGACAACCTTTGAATGGACAGGATAGATCCCAATATCTTAAAACGGCTTATTCACCATCGGAACACAAGAATTATTAGTCATTTGGACACACCAATATTTTTACGTATGTTCTCATCAAAGTGAATTACTTAGTTTAGTGTCACTAACTGGTCACACGTGCGCCGTCTCTTGTGTCCAGTTGGTGAATAACCCCTTAAAACCAAGGAAGTCATGTCCTAAAACTAAAACTAAAACTGCCTCATTAGCCAAGTGGTCCTGAGCGCGACTGCTACGCTAGAGGTCCAGGGTTCGATTCCCAGGTCGAGCAGTGTTATTGGGTTTTTTATGAAATTCCCAGTAGCAGCTCGGAGTTAGGAATTTGTGCCCGGTTAATGGCAATAGGCTCGCCCCCTATTACATGGGACCTAAACATACCAGCGAACTGTGGGTGTACATTAGTACGCCTCTGACTAAACCTTCGGGGAATACAGGCGTGATGGTATGTTAAGTGATATTAACTTGAGTGTCACTAACTGGTCACACGTGTGCCGTCTCTTGTGTCCAGTTGGTGAATAACCCCTTAAAACCAAGGAAGTCGTGTCCTAATATAAAAACTCGGTCAAAATACTTCATCACCAAGATGAAAGCGGTACCTACAGACAAAATGTCAAACATAGATTATAATTAGAACGGCGAGGGTGTGCGTCAGCGCTTCCTGAGAGCCACTCCCCACAATGACTGCATAACGAGCCGCCTGGAGACCTCTCGAACATATTTTTATGGTTAGACGCCAAGTTTGAACTTGGCTTTAAGAATTGAATTGCGTTTCTGGGTCTTCGTTTTGCTTTATTGGAATTTTCAAGAGATTTCACCTGTCTAGGTTGAAGTCTTATTGTCTTTGTGTGATTTTTTTTACGTTTGATATAGAGGTGTCGAGTAATGAGGACTCAATTGACACCCGAGACAATTGTTTGCCTTTTTCTTTTGTTTTGCTTTCGTTTAAGAAAGGATGTAACTACCCCGTACGAGTTTCTCCTGCATTTTGAGTGCTTTTACAAACAAATTATCACATGTGTATGTGATAATTTGTTTGTAAAAGCACTTGGCACAGGCAAACGCCCAGACTTGGAACAAATACCTGCAGATCATACAGATATTTGCTCCGTATTGAGATCGAACATACCACCCATGGCGCAGAAGCTGACCACTCAGCTGCTACGTCGAAAGTATCGTCTAATTATTTCTGTGAGATACTTTTTTCCCGTTGTTTGTTACTTGTAAAGTGTACACAGGGCATGAAGAGGGACGATAAGTTTGTATGTATACTATGTATAGTCCACCACGCTAGCCTAATGCAGGTTGGCAGACTTCACACGCCGTCGAGAAAATCTCTCAAACGAGCAGGTTTCCTCACGATGTTTTCCTTCACCGTTTAAGCACGTGATAATTAACTATTAATACGCACATAATTATCTTCGAAAAGTCAGAGGTGCATGCCTTGGATTGGAACTCGAGACCTTTGACTTGGCAGTCCAATGGTCATATCACTAGGCTATCACGGCATGCATATTATATTAAAGGAAAATGGAAATTACAATTGTACAAAGCCCGGGTCGGACTTGAACTTGAGAAATTGTATCGGATTATTCAATGCTATGTCTACTAATATTATAAAGAGGAAATATTTGTGTGTATGTAACGAATAAACACAAAAACTAATAGGCGGATTTAAAAAAAAAATTCATAGAATATGGGACTCGCGGTGGCTTAGTGGTCATAGCGTCTGGCGTACCTAGCCAGAAGACGCAGGTTCGAATCCTGCCTGCAAGTCGAATTTTTCCTTCACTAAATAACTTTATAAAAATTAGCATAAAAAAATGCACAAAATCACAAAAAGTTAGTTATTAGGTATGGTAGCATCGTACGACATAGAACTAACCGTAAGGTAAGTCATGTCGGTTGAGAGGCAAAGTAACTTGCCTTTCAATAGATGTTACTGACGTCACCTTTAAGACGTAAGTTGAGAATGTGAAGGCAAATTTCGACATGGCAGGTGGGACTCGCGGTGGCTTAGTGGTCATAGCGTCTGGCGTACCTAGCCAGAAGACGCAGGTTCGAATCCTGCCTGCAAGTCGAATTTTTCCTTCACTAAATAACTTCATAGAATATTTTGAAAAAAGTTAGGGATTTATTTACCCCGTGCAAAGCCGGGATGGGCCGCTAGTTTCTGTTTTAATTACATAAAATACTCACGGCTCTCCATCTGCAGCTTGCACTCCTGCGTGTCATGAGGATATATGAGGAAGTTCATGGCACACGACAGCCTCAGAGTCAGCTTCACCATGTACAGGATCGTCTTCTCCTTCGACAGCCACACGTAGTGGTTGGGAATGGTCATTGTTTGAAACGTCACAGACTTGGCGTTCTTGAAGAACGAGTCTGGTCTCCACATGTGCTTCAGCCAGTCAACTTCTAGGAGCCTAGAAAATGAGATAGCATAATTATAAAAAGTGTGTTAAAATATAGAACGCTAGCCTATGCCCGCGGCTTCGCTCACGTGAAGCTATATGAGGAGTAAAAATGGTAAACCAACATTGATGACCTCTTCTTTGTATGGGCCTCTATACATCAGGGAGGTCAAGCTGTATCTCAGGATTAATGTAATTAATTCAGATAAAAAGTTCACCAGTTTTTAAATTGGAGCATATACTTTCTAACAGTGATAATAAAATTAAAATCTATTCAGTAGTTTCTCCAACCCGTAACAAACAGACAAGAATTTTAAAAATCACAATTTTGGGTTCAGAGACGTTTATATACCCGAACCCACTTGTTTTTTTTTAATATCTTCAATGTACAGTACAGACACAGCTTTTTTACAATTTTATAATAGTAGAGATAAGACTAGATCGCCGCCCTACCAGACTATGACATCTGTAGGAGGCGCTTTCGAGTAGTATACGAAACAAGTCCTCGCCTTTTGAGGAGGGCGGACAGCTGGACCGCAGCCTGTCATGATTATAGCGAAGGTCAGACTATCATCTATCTCAGTGCCATATTTTATCCAGGTTCGTTCATCCGTTCTGTCGTGTAAGAGTAACAAACATCCATCCATTCATCGCCACAAACTTTCACATTTATGATATTAGTAGGATTCTATTTTAGGTATCAATTAAAAGAGATATCCATTTTCTTATACCTGTATTCCGTGGTCATATTCTCCGGGAGCCTGAGGCGGTGATCTTTCCATGTCTGAGCGAAGAATATGTCAGCCGCGTAAGTCTAAAATGAACGAAAGAACAAAACATTCAAGGAGCTCAAAAAGCCGTTCAAATATTCATGGATGGGTGTCCATTTTTTCTTATGGGATAGGGGAGCAAACGAGCAGACGGATCACCTGATGGTAAGCAATAACCGCCGCCCATGGACACCCGCAACACCAGAGGAGTCGCAAGTGCGTTGCCCGCCTTTTAAAAGGGTTTGGGCCTCCGGTAACCTCACTCACTCGGCGAAACACAACGCAAGCGTTGTTTCACGCTGGTTTTCTGTGAGGCCGTGGTATCACTCCGGTCGAGCCGGCCCATTCGTGCCGAAGCATGGCTCTCCCACGTGATAAAAACTCAGAGGATTTTGTCTCTCGAGACAACATAAAGCGTGTTGTGTATTTGAAAATCTATTAGGGACACTCAAAAACCACCTTTTCACTTTTTCACACCATTTTTAACCACTTCGGATCCGTGGAGGTTTTTAAGCATTCATGGATCGGGTCAATAACTTTTATCTTTCTTTTCTTTTGTAAACGTTATAACACGAATCTCATACAACTACCAGTGGCATGACTAATAAGGCATGCAGCACCAATCAAGCCATCTTTTTGATTGGAAAATGACGCAAATTGCGGAGTGGATGGAGAATAGTAGGTATTGTAGTTTCTATACTGATAATATCCAAAGAAACCATACCATTGATGTTTCATCAATGGAGTCGAGCCCCATAACAGTGACGTGGAAGTTGACTATGGTGGGCTGCTCGTTGATCTTCGGGGGTCGCATCTTGTCGTATAGCCGAGGGTCCTCCGGCAATAGGTCTTGAAATGTCAGCAGGGTGGATCTAGTAGAAAGATGTTACTCATTCAGTTTCTAATGTACAATTTCTCTCCTCAAATTATTTACTTAACGCCCATCGTTGATCCATAGGTGGATCAGAACATAGGTGCCTACTATAACATACCATCACGCCTGTATTCCCCGAGGGGTTAGGCAAAGGCGTGCTTATACATACACCCACAGTTCACCGGAATGTTTACCCATGTAATAGAGGCCAGCGTATTGCCATTAACAAGGCACAAATCTAAAACTCCGAGCTGCTTTATAGAAAAACTAAAATACACTTTGCTCGACCTGGAAATCGAACTTCTTCCCAAGTGCGACTGCTACGATAGAGGTCCAGCCTCTATCGTAGCAGTCGCACTTGGGAAAAGAATTTCCTGAAAATTAGCAATTGCTCATGTTTCCGTACACTAAGGTTACAATTAAGCCTACGTTACACCTGATGGTAAGCAGTAAACATATCTTATGGACGATAGCAACACCATGCCGCACCATCCCTGTATGTTGCCACTTTGTAACGTCATTCAATATCCTCATTTACCCAGTAATTTAACTATGTAGTTTAAGTAATTAACCATGTTATAAATGTTAGGAGACAATATCTTTGTCGTACCCGCCAAGACGATACAAGATGGCACTCTACCCGTTCTGGACGTAAAGTTAAAAATCTGAAAATAACTCCCACAAGAATCAGTAAACCAAAAAGCTTTTACGCTAAAGCATTTGCCCTAATTTCGGCAAACAATCGAGTCTATTGAAACATCGCCGTTTACTTGCAAACCTTCCATTGAGGTTTATTTTTGTCATTTGCCATATGGTTCGCGAGAGTTTTCCTTATAATAAATGCACGATATTAGGATTGTTTCGGACAATGGCGCTCAGGCGAACAGTCCAAGGACAAGGAGTTTGAGAATGGAATCAAATACAACCTTATTTTTTTATTTTACTCACTGTTGCCTACGGTTTTGTATCCCAATGGTATAGTAGGGTATGGTATGATATGGTATAGCGGGATATTTTCCTCAACTCCACGACAAAGCGCGTATTTTGTGTACGTGTGGGAAGAATTATCTACTCGAGCCGCCCTAAATCCTCAAGAAAGGCCAGCAAGCGGTTAATGTTGCTGGCGATTCGGAGAGTACTCAGTTTACCGAGGTACTTTGCCCTGTATGCGGCGACCCCAGGTCAACTCTCTCCTCGCGCGTCTCAAAATAATTTACTTATTGTATCGCGGCTTCGAGGTGCATTGCATCAGAATTTAGGAAATACAATATAACTGTGAAGACAGGTAGAAGAAGGTAAGTATATGTACCGTGTATACATCCAAAAAAGCGGTTATTTCAAGATTACAAACAGACACTTCACTTGTATTTACATATTTGTATAGACAACCGAGGCCTATAGACGCCAGCAACACTCGCGCGTTATTATCTTGACACCTCATACTGATATCGTAATTCGTGAAGGCGCTTTGAAAACATGACATACCAGCTATGTACTAACATAAATATACCTACCATCATATATGAATTCCGAAGGGATCTGTATATTCATCAATTATTCATGTTCTAGTCGGGGCACTAACTACTAATTGCTGTTTTTTTTAAACCTACTAGCAATGTGGGTCACACATTACTAGTATTCTTGTTAACCCCTCGTGCTAAGCTAAATGCTTGTGTTACGAGTGGGTTCACGTCGGTAATGCAATGGGTGGGTTTCGAACTGGCAACCACATGATCGCAAGTCCGACCCCCTAGCCATTAGGCTACCGCCGCATTATATATGTATTTAATTATACTTCATAAGTAGATAATTTACACTTTATGGTAAAAGGGAAGGGGAGGTCTTTTTGCCACTAACCGGCTCAAAATCTAACTCTGAGCTGCTAAGCACTGAGAGTTGTAAATAAAAATCCAATAACACTGTTGCTATAACGGTGGAATCGAACCTAGGACCTCTAGCGTAGTCAGAAGCAGTCGCGCTTACGATCATTATACCAACATGGGACTCCTCTAAAACGGCATGAAGCTGTGGGTGTAAGTACCTCCTACTAAGTACTTTGATATTGGATAAGTATAAGTTGGGTGTCTATTGCAATATATTTCAAGAACACGTAGGTACTTACTGGGCATAGCACAGGTCTGTAGCTCCAAGCCATAAACGAAGAAGCACTGTTGTAAACCACAGCAGCCTTCCGGCCGCCATTTTTCATCCAATCTTTTTGAAAAACACCGTCTTTCTATATTACCATAATTTCTTAGATTTACCGATTTTTTTTCTTAGACTTATTACAGTTCAATACTTTAATATCTACATTATGTGAACTTACTATTAGTTTGATATTTCAAAGCTCAGAGAATTAATAATATTAAAAAGTTATGTATGAATACATAGTATTAATCCTATTAAGTCATTTAAAGTTACGAAATTTTCTTTAATTTCATCTTTTCTATTATTTTTAAAGTATCTTTGATACACTGTGCTATCTAATTTAAAAAAAGAGCTCGCAAATTTTGACAGGTGTCGTGAAAACCGCGGGAAACGTAATGACGGAGTCGCGGGAAAAAATAACGCAACGACCATCGGATGAGTTTAAAAATCTGTGACATGCGCATTGATAACTATATTTTGATGTATACTGGTAGCATAGATTGCGGGTTTTGTATCGTAAAATCGCGCTTTAGAAATAGAACATACCTACATACTTATTATGACACCTGTATTCCCCGAAAGGTTAGGCAAATGCGTGATTGTGCAGCCATAGATCGCCAGTATGTTTAGGTCCCATGTAATATGGGGCAAGCAACCACTAAACTAAAGGTTTTTCTATGAAATTCTCAGTAGCAGATCGGAGTTTGGATAGCAAAAGGCTCGCCTCCAATTAGCCCACGGCCAAAACATACCGGCGAACTGTGGGTGTACATTAGCACAACTCTGCCTAACCCTTCGGGGAATAACGGCGTGATGATATGTATGTAAATACTAAACTTAATTTACGTTATTCTTACCCAGCGACAACAATGAATATATAAATTTATTGTAAGTAAGTATTGTTGTGATGTAAGCACGTACTTACTACAGGTCTACCCAAAATGAAATAAAGAGTGTGACTTGACTTCAGTCAATAATTTATAATTATTTCACTTAGGCAAATAAGGCAGAATACACAATGTGAATTAAAATTTTGTCATTACTCTAATGGTATTTAGTTACCTTTGCTATGTAATTCCATAGAAATATAGAATACTAGCTTCTGCCCGCGGCTTCGCTCACGTGAAGCTATATCAGGAGTAAAAATGGAAAAACTGCCTCATTAGCCTAGTGGTCCTGAGCGCGACTGCTACGCTTGAGGTCCTGGGTTCGATTCCCAGTTCGAGCAAAGTGTTATTGGGTTTTCTATGAAATTCCCAGTAACAGCTCGGAGTTTGGAATTTGTGCCCGGTCAATAGCCTCGCCCCCTATTACATGGGACCTCTAAACATACCGGCGAACTGTGGGTGTACATTAGTACGCCTCTGCCTAACCCTTCAGGGAAAACTGGCGTGATGGTATAGTATGTTATTTACCATATTGGTAACACTTAATTTAAGCAGGTGTGCTGCTGCCCTAATAATCGATATAGCCATGAAGATGTGTCAATATAATCTTTTCTCACGCTCAAAAGAATCGATAACATTACCTTCTTATTACGTAACACAGAGCTGACGATTCCGGGTTTTGGGGTGGGCAGGAGGGGCTGTCGAAAGCTCTCGACAACGATGCGGTCAAACGCTCACAGTATTTGCCTGGAGAATTATGGAGCTGATAATACCACTCGGCTACAAAAAAATATCTAGTTGCTTTTAGGCATGAAAAAGTGCTACGTTACAGGTATTGGGTTCGATATCCATCCAGTCCTGTAAAGTGTTATTGGGTTTGGAATCGGAGTTTGGAATTTGTGCTCGGTTAATGGCAATAGGCTCGTCCCTATTACATGGGATCTAAACATACCGGCGAACTGTGGCTGTTCAATAGTAGGTACGACTCTGCCTAACCTAAATATCCTCGAATCTTCTCGCTGACACCTTTTTTCCATGTGAAAATCTCATGGATGTCTCTCGAAAGGAAAGACCAAAAACACAGCGGCCGGAAGCATTTTTTTTTTAAATTTATTTATATAAGGCACTTCAACGACTCATTCACAATTAAAAACATTTACATACATATCTTATTAAGCTAGGTGTAAACTTACACTATTGTGAATTTATCACTTAAAGAAATGCACAGCACTCTTATAGTAGACACTGGTAAACTTACAATAAGAAAAAAATAATAATTTAATAATTTAAAGATACAGAATATTATGCAATTATATAAAATTTAACATTAAACTATACACTAATCCACGAGTACAGTGGCCATATATTGCTCTAAGCGCCCGCGAACAATTAAATAATTTGAAACGAAGAAATTATTACTAACAGCCGTTGCATTTGAGGGATTGGTAGCGAAGGCTCCGTTTGACTGATCGTAGTCTTTGCTGCAAAAACCATCCCGATGGCCATCATCAGCACCTACACAGTCACCTTTGAAGTTTTGAAAGCTCAAACTTCAATCATTCTGGATACCTACATGATGAATCATAAGTAAATAAGGATATGTGTTGCTAATGAAAGAGAAAAAGCTTTATTGCATAACGTTCAGTAAACCTCTACTAACTATATAACGACACTTTAAAAGCGTCGGTAGCCTAATGGCTAGGGCGTCGGACTTGCGATCATGTGATTGCCGGTTCGAACCCCACCCATTGCACTACCGACGTGAACCCACTCGTAACACAAGCATTTAGCTTAGCACGAGGGGTTATCAAGAATACTAGTAATGTGCGACCCGCATTGCTAGTAAGCTTTAAAAAAAAAAAAAAACACTAAGCGTGTACCTGTCTTTGTCCCTTTGATCACAACAGAGTGAGAAGGCACTAGACTAAGTAACCACTACCACTTCAGCTGTCTCATAGCTAATAATTCTTAGCAGTAGGTATAACCAGCTCTATATAATCCTACCAGAAGTGTCACTACGTGTTCAAGTAGCTGTAAGCTTCACCAGTCCACGAAGAACACAATAATAGCGTCAGGAAGTGCAGCGTCGATATTCTCCGACAAACAAGTCGTCCGAAACTCACTTGACCTGTGAATACTTGACACTGCAATCGGTAGGAAGATATAAGTTTCTTTGAACAGAAGAATACCTACCTTCTTGGGAATTTTGTTACAATTCTTCAATCAATACACATAAATGCCTAGTGGTGATGGTATGGTCTGTGGTATGGTCATGGTCTCATTTTGGGGACACACACAGTCAAACATCTATCGAAATCTTTTTATCAATGAATGGATTTGGTTGGCGGGCTATTTTTTATTTTTTATTATGGCGCCACACTTTTTGTGTACATGCCAGTGTCAAGTATTAGAGTAATCAAGTAATCTTTTCAAAGAATATTTCCCATCATGGGATTGTGTTATGGCACCACACAAGAATGTGTTAAAGACCTACAAATTACGAAAAACCAATTGTAATTTGAATTTGGCGGGCTCAGCGAAACGATCAGCCTTAAGCATTTTTGAATTTGTACTTAAATGTCTTAAACTGAATTAGTTGGTAATATAATATGTATACGAAATAAAACTAATTATTTGTGTATGTAGGTAACTAACAAATGAAATAAAAATGTCTCACTCTCGCTCATTCATATTATATTTAACTAGCTTCCGCCCACGACTTCGTCCGCGTGGAATAGTTACTTGGTCTTAGCGTGATGATATATAGCCTTCCTCGATAAATGGGCTATCTAACACTGAAATAATTTTTCAAATCGGACCAGTAGTTCCTGAAATTAGCGCGTTCAAGCAAACAAACAAACTCTTCAGCTATATTAGTAAGTATAGATATTAATTATAATTATTATATTAATAATTTATATTTATGTATTCGAGTGATGTGTTATTTTAATTCAGGTCTCACGAATAAAAACGTGGCTCGAGGCGCATCACTACTTGACATTGACATTTCACAATGACACTGGCAGAATACTATATTTGCCCGTTTATTATGCCATTGCCCACTCATTTGCAAGGAGAACATTTTTAAAGTAAAATTAAAAGTTTAGAAAAAGAATGATTATGAAAATGTTTTATTTAGCTGAGAAAAAGGATTTTACATCACAGTACATAATCTTAATGTGAACAAAGCATAAGAATTAAAGTTTAAGGTCTATATTAAGTGAACGGACAGTTTTGAATCACAATAACATGGAGAAGAACTATTGTTTTGGTTGTTTGTGTGTTAGCGAGGAAAGAAATCTACAAACATATGCATTTCAATGTGGTCCGCTTAAGGATACATTCCAGGTAAAAACTTTTTAGTTATGGTTAACTTTGTGAACTGGTTGGACATAAAAAGGATACAGGTTATTGTAATTACGAGACATTAGCTAGCTGCTTACTATTGGATTCGGTCTGGTAGAAAGGCAAGGTATACAAAGTTTTTAATCCCAAGGTAAATTTCTGTCAGTAAGTTAACCATGTTATATATTTTACCAAAGTTGTAGTTATTACACTAATTTTAACTCACATTTTAACTAGATTTTACAGGTAATGCAATAGGTAGCCTGCCCTTCCACTCTGCCCCTAGGGCAACTCAGACCTAATCTATCTCTACATACCAAAATTAAAAAAAATTGGTTCAGTGGTTCCTATATTATAGTATGAAAACATTACCAACAAACATAGTTTTTTTTCTTCATTTTATTTCACTTAACAGCATAATATCAGTTATATATCGTTTTTTTTAAAGTACATACTTAATCTAATGTAAATTGTCTCTAATTCATTTACAGATGGACAGCATATTGCTCTGTTATTTATGTAAAAGGATGGCACAGCACAGTGAGATGTTTATACAGAATGTACAGAGTAATAGAATATTACTGGAAAACTTTCACAATGTAAGTATTAAGATGCATACAATTTATTTGCAGTTTACTATGTCATTTTCTAGCTAGGAACAATCATGGACCCTGTAGGGAACAGCAAATTAGATTTAGGGCTTAGCTTAGTCAATAATTTTCTAAATAACTTTATCATAAGAATAAATTTGAATAATTGAAAGTATTTCTTTAAAATCTGTCACATGTAAATTTTATTCCTCCGTAAGGATAACAATTGAAAATCAGCCCATAATAATATTATATCTATTTCAGTTATTAAGTAAAGCAAGTATGAGATCATTGCATAATTTTATGAAGTTTTTTATAATTCAACATTATTATTCTATTCTTCAAGTATAAAGAACAATTTTTACATTAACTTTATTGCTATTTAACTTGGCACAAATCTAGAAATGGTTTAATTTACAGATGTTAGAAGAAACATTAAAATCAGTGCGCTCACAAACCCAGCCTCTAGTCAATTTAACTCAAGTGCCATTAGACATGATAGAGCTTTTGGAGAAAGACAGCCATATTTTTGAGGAGTCTTTTTCTGTTATAAGTTCTAGGAGTAGAAATAAAGATGTACAGGTGAAGATGGAAATGAAGGAAGAAGAATATATGGAGCATCTTGAAGGAGAGTTTATTAATGAAAGTGAAGGTAAGTGGTACCAGGTTCTATAAGTTTCCACCACTAATTTAACTTCGAAGGACAGGCAACTTTTTTTATATTTTAAACTGGTTTAGTTTGATAGTTTAAACAATTGATAGCAATTGTTAAACAGTTGTGAAAATGGGAATGCTTTGTTTTCAGTAAACAGGTTTTTAGTACTTAGTACCAGTTGATAAGGACAATCAGTGTTGCTGTAATGTCTTTTAATTCACTTATTTAATTCACGGAATACTTCTTGCAGCATCGCTTCAGTACCACAAAACACCTATCTATTGCTGTATAATATACCTTTTCTCTGTCTTTCTGATATTCAATCTAAGTTTGATTGTGTTACAGAATTTCCAGAGTCATATGTAAAAGACGAAAATGACTCATTCCCCCTAAAAGAATTACTGAAAGAAGAATTGGAATTAGAAGATATAGACAGTCTGGACCTCTTGAGCCTTAGCACAGCACTGAAAAAGGACAAAGTTAGAAATAAAAGTAAAATTAAAATTAAAAGGGAAGAATTTAAACGAATTAAAACAGGTAATCACTCGAAATGTTTAATTATGTTATCCTAGTGTATTTATTTCTGTGTGTTATATTTTTTCTATTATGTTGGAGTTGGCCTAACCAGATGCGGCTGAATATCACTATTTTACACAAAGTGACTGCCATTGAACTTCGAAAAACTTAATTTATGGGCAATACCAATATTCGGAGCATAGACCGATTGTCGGGCTTTTTTGGGCTTCTGATTACCACTAACAATTGTCATAGATGTTCTTATGATTTCCAGTTAAGTATAACTGTTAGTATTGGAATCGAATAAATTGTGTTTGATTTACTTTTTATTTTGGTACTAGCTTCCGCCCGCGACTTCGTCCGCGTGGAATAGTTACTTAGTCTTAGCGTGTTGATATATAGCCTATGTCATTTCTCAGGGTCTAAAGATTGTCTGTGCCAAATTTCACCAAATTCGGTTGAGAGGTTTAAGCGGGAAAGCGTAACAGACAGACAGACAGAGTTACTTTCGTATTTATAATATTAGTAGGGATTAGTAGGGATAGGGATAACGTTTTATTGGGAAATTCGGTCCATCAGTCTCTTAATAGATCAGAAAAGCCTACTTAACTTTTGTATTTTCTGATGATGCTTCCCCTGGGGTCCCCAAGGGTAAGCATTGTCACAAAAAAATCCTGAAGTCTTAGGGGGCTAAAATCAACACTTTTATCGGTAAAAACCTGTATACAATATTACTACAGACAAACCCAAAGTGAAGACATTGTACATAACGCGAGACCAATGTATGGAGGAGCGAAAGAGAATGGTGCTAGATCAGAAATATTTGGATTGTACATACAAATGTATAAACTGTATCAAAGGGTTCAGCTTTAAAGGCAGTTACGATAGACATATGGAGAAACATAATCAGGTATGTTTGTAAAGGTTTGCTTACCAGGTCGAGCAAAGTGTTTTCTATGAAATTCTCATTATGGCAGCTCGAGTTTGGACTGGATCTGTTAAACTCCTACCCATAATTACAAACACAATGTAAAATATATTTTTTTGTATTGTCCTTACGGGCTTTGTTGAAATACTGACAATAGGCTTGCCCCCTATTACATGGGACCTAAACATGCGCGAATTGTGGTTGTACATTAGTACGCCTCTGCCTATCCCTTCGGGGAATACAGGCGTGATGGTATGTTATGTTTGCGGCCGCCCCGGCTTCGCGCGGATAGAGAAGTCCCTAACTTTTTTAAATATTCTATAGCCTACTTAATGTTAATCTGGATAATGTAGCATTCAAACAATGAAATATTTTTTGAAATCCGCCCAGTAGTTTCTGAGTTTATTTGTTACATACATACAGTCTTACACACATACATACAAATCTTTCATCTTTATAATATTATTATAGATAAATGAATAAATAGTTTATATTTCTTATATATTACAGCTTATGGGTGATTATGAATGTGAAATATGTAAACAGAGAATGGATTCTGAGGACAAACTTGTCAGCCATATGAGATATCATTTAATGTGAGTAGATTTCAACTAACTGCCTTAAAAACCCTAGGCCTGGAGGCTTCTAAACCAATTCCGATTTTCATATCCATATAAAGTAATCTATCTCTGTGCCAAATCTTATCCAGATCCGCTCAGCCGTTCTGGCGTGAAAGAGTACCAAACATCCATCCATCCATGCATCCATCTATCCATCTATCCTCACAAACTTTCACAGTATAATATTAGTAGGTGTTTTTTTCTTATAGTCGTTACAAATGTGCAGAGTGTGGGTTAACTCGAAATTGTCGAAGGACGATCCAAGATCACTACTCCGTGTATCACTCTCAGGATTTCGCTTATTCATGTCCGCACTGTACCAAGACCTTCAAGTGAGTTTGCACCTTATTCTTCTTAGTATAATGATTATAATACTATAACTGTCTGATTACTCTAGAGACTGCCTCATTAGCCAAGTGGTCCGGAACGCGACTGCTACGCTAGAGGTCCTGGGTTCGATTCCCAGGTCGAGCAAAGTGTTATTGGGTTTTTCTATGAAATTCCCAGTAACAGCTCGGAGTTAGGAATCTGTGCCCGGTTAATGGCAATAGGCTCGCCCCCTATTACATGGGACCTAAACATACCGGCGAACTGTGGGTATACATTAGTACGCCTCTGCCTAACCCTTCGGGGAATACAGGCGTGATGGTATGTTATGTAATGTTACTCTAGAGATTCTTGGTCGAGTTGGCAGTTATTGGGGTTTTCTATGAAATTTGAAATATCCATGAAGCTCGGAGTTTGGGGTTTGTGCCCGTTTAACGGCAATAGGCTTGTGTATCTATACTCACAGGCGAAATGTATATTAATACACCTCTGCCGATGCCTTTGGGAAAGACAGGCGTGATGAAAATATATTGAAACACCACTTCACTAAGACCAAGTGAGTTTGTATCTTACTGTGTGTACAATAAAGTCTATAATTATATTGATGCAGTATCACCTTGTGTGTTTTTTATTTTACACCGATTTCCTCACTGTGAATTAGAATCTTATTCTCGCGAAGCTAAGGTCTATAATAATAAACATTTTTTAAAATTATATATTTGTATGTGTCCGTTATTTTCAAATTGATAGGTACACTGGGTTCAATAGATAATTACAAAATATTTATTAACTAGCTTCTACCCGCGCCTTCGCTCACTTGAAGCTTAAACCAACAGTCATGATCTCTTCTTTGTAGGTCTCTATACATTAGAGAGGTCAAGCTGTATCTCAGGTTCCGTTTAATTGTATGAGTGAAGATGTATACCAGTTTTTAGTTGGAACACATACTTTCTAACAGTGATAACAAAATTAAAATCTATTCAGTAGTTTTTGCACCAACCTGTAACAAACAGACAAGAATTTAAAAAATCATATATTTGCGTTTGGAGACGTTTATATACCCTAACCCACTTGTTTTTTTTAATATCTTCAATGTACAGATTTTTTACAATTTTATAATATTTGAGATAA
Organism: Acronicta leporina; assembly: GCA_947256265.1. Lineage (NCBI taxonomy): Eukaryota > Metazoa > Arthropoda > Insecta > Lepidoptera > Noctuidae > Acronicta > Acronicta leporina. Next base: position 1,615,319 of record OX366536.1, read on the forward strand.
TCGTGATATTAAAACGTAAACAAGGATCAATATAGATCAAGGCACGGCGGACACAATTCTTTTGGATATTTAATTTATCATTCCAAAAATAGGCAGGTTTAATAAGTAGCGTAGGACGCACTCCGGCAAGATTCAGTGATGACTTGCGAAAGGTTGCTGGCGGAAGCTGGATGTGTGTGAAATGGCCCACATTGTGGGAGGCCTACGTCCAACATTGGACTACTATGTATATACTATATGTAGGAAAATTAAAGAATGATAGATGTGTGGTATGGAACGCAAGATGAATGAGTGAAGATGATAGGTGTGAAAGAGATAGATATAGAAAAACAAGATGGCGATTCAGAGTGCAAGGAGAAAGAAGCGAAAGAGGTTTTATTCTGTTTTTATCAATATAATAAGTTTAAAGGTCTACAATTTTGTATAGGCTGATGATTTTGATGTTCAGATCACACTGGTTTCTGACACTTATGCGACTACACTTATAATATGAATACAACGCAATAAAATCCCTTACGTAATGAAAAACTATTTTACTGTAAAAATAAAACTACTTGTTTTATATAGTTAAATAGTTTTTAACATACATACCATCACGCCTGTATTCCCCGAAGGGTTAGGCAGAGGCGTACTAATGTACACCCACAGTTCGCCGGTATGTTTAGGTCCCATGTAATAGGGGGCGAGCCTATTGCCATTAACCGGGCACAAATTCCTAACTACGAGCTGCTACTGGGAATTTCATAGAAAAACCCAATAACACTTTGCTCGACCTGGGAATCGAACCCAGGACCTCTAGCGTAGCAGTCGCGCTTAGGACCACTTGGCTAATGAGGCAGTTAAATTAATTAATGAGGCAGTTAAATAGTTTTTACTTTTAATAATGCTGGCATGGTATAAACGATTTGCATTTTTTTCCATCCGAGTTTCAGTAATTTTTTGTATGGGATAGGGGAGCAGACGAGCAGACAGATCACCTGATGTTAAGCGATAACCGCCGCCCATGGACACCTGCAACACCAGAGGAGTCACAGGGGCGTTGCCCGCCTTTTAAAAGGGTTTGGGCCTCCAGTAACCTCACTCACTCGGCGAAACACAACGTAAGCGTTATTTCACGCCGGTTTTCTGTGAGGCCGTGGTATCACTCCGGTCGAGCCGGCCCATTCGTGCCGAAGCATGGCTCTCCCACGTTAAAAACGATTTGCATTTTTTTCCATCCGAGTTTCAGTCATTATATTTTGAATGCAATTTTTTTTGTCCCTAGACGGAAAGGTTACCTGCGTAAGCACGTGAATTACGTGCACTCGTGCAGCGAGCGCGTGCAGTGCTCGTACTGCCACAGGAGCTACGCCAACAAACTCGTGCTACGTTCCCATATGATACTGTAAGTTGGAGCTTGGTTACAGGAGTCAGAGTTCAGTCAAAATAAGTGTGCGAATCTGTCAGTGTGTGGATGGGTGACCATTCTTAACAGAACGAGACCCCTTCGTGCCTCGGAGAGCACGTAAAGCCTTCAGTCTCGGTTGTCATACGAACATCTTTGACAATTGTTAGTGGTAGTCAGAAGCCGAAAAAGCCTGACAACCAGTCCATCCTCCGAATATTGGTATTGCCCAGAAATTGGGTTGCGGAGGTCTGATGGCAGTCCCTTCGTCTAAAATACTGATATTCAGCCGCATCTAGGTAGACTGGAAGCCGACCCCAATATAATTGGTAAAAAGGCTCGGAAGAAGAAAGAGAGGGGCAAATGAGCAGACAGGTCACCTGATGGTAACCGATTACCGCCGCCCATGGACACCCGCAACACCAGAGGTGTAGCAAGTGCATTGCCCGACTTTTAAAAGAAACTCTGAAAAGTCGGGCCATGGGCCTTCGGTATCGGCGAAACTCAACGTAAATGTTGTTTTTAGGGTTTCGTACCTCAAAAGGAGTAAAACGGAACCCATATAGGATCACTTTGTTGTCTGTCTGTCACGACCCAAGGGTATCAAAACCTACAGGGTACTTCCCGTGAACTCAGAATCTTGAAATTTGGTACGACGCAACTTCTTACAGCACAGATAAAGGAAAAATTGCGGAAAGCATAAATTTTTAGTTACATCATATATTAAAAATATTTTTAAGTACGGAAGTCTCGGTGCGTGAGTACGACTCGCACTTGGCCGGTTTTTTGTAATATTATCGAAATTAGTATTAGTATTTATATTACTAGCTGACCTACCACTACCTACGCCTACTATTACTGTACTGTGTAAAATAGATCGAGGAGTGAGAGAGACGGATCTCAAGTTGAGATTCTTAACTGACACCGGATAAGAGCGTATGTGTGTTTTTTGCATGTTCCATGCGAAAATTATTACGTTATTTTTTTTATCTTACGTTACTTTTAATACGTAGATTCAGAATTAGAAGGCAAATTTCGACCTGGTGGGTGGAACTCGTGGTGGTGCATTGGTCATATAGTCTGATGTATCTAACCAGAAGACCGTCGAATCCTGCCCGCAGTCGATATTATCCTTCACTTAAACATAGAATATTTTGTTAACAGAAAACATTCCAAAGAGGTGTCTGCTGGTGAGATAAGCAAGAAGTATATTTGTCAGGAGTGCGGCATGGCATTCAGAGCACCTTCAGAACTGAGGAACCACAGCATCAAGCACTCCAATTCTAGGGACTATTATTGCGTTGAATGTGATAAGTTAGTATAACCAGATTTTTTTAATTTATTAATTTTGTTAAGTATAAAATTGGCCACTGGTAAGACTTGAACCTCCTTCCGTTTGGTATCCTGGTCGATTTAGCTTAGCTTTATCGAATTTCTCAACATATTTGAAGCGGCGGTAGCCTAATGGCTTGGGCGTCGGACTTGCGATCATGTGGTTGCCGGTTCGAAACTCACCCATTGCACTACCGACGTGAACCCGCTCGTAACACAAGCATTTAGCTTAGCACGAGGGGTTAATAAGAATACTAGTAATGTGCGACCCACATTGCTAGTAATCTTTAAAAAAATATATAAGTATATTTTTCATACAATTTATAATAATTAAAACTAATAAATAAATTAAAAATATCATATTATTATTAATCTTAATTTATAATAAGTAATTGATGATTTTTAAGACTTGGGTATTGAACCCATGTCTAAGAAGTAGCAAGGTTAACCGATTTACAAAACATGCGGTAATTTGTGTAAATAATTTTGTTTTGGATCGTTATGTCCATCCTATGGTAGCCTGGAAGTAATCGCAGTCCGCGATAAGGCCGCCCATTCGTAAAACGGTTGTGTCCTGCCTATTTGTAAATTTATCGGTGTACCATACACTACGTTAAAAAATATAAAACAATACCTTCACGGGTTGGACAGGAGTTTCTTAACACAATGTATAAATAAATAAACAAAAACATAAAACATACCATCACGCCTGTATTCCCCGAAGGGTTAGGCAGAGGCGTACTAATGTACACCCACAGTTCGCTGGTATGTTTAGGTCCCATGTAATAGGGGGCGAGCCTATTGCCATTAACCGGGCACAAATTCCTAATTCCCGAGCTGCTACTGGGAATTTCATAGCAAACCCAATAACACTTTGCTCGACCTGGGAATCGAACCCAGGACCTCTAGCGTAGCAGTCGCGGTCAGGACCACTTGGCTATTGAGGCAGTTTAAATAATTAATAATTAAATAAATAAATATACGAAATAAACCTTATATTATTATAATTATTTCAGGAGTTTCAAATCGGATTATTCGTTGAAACATCATCTAAAGACTACAGCCACACATGTGAATTACATAGAGCTACCGTAAGTGTTTATATGTAACATACCATCACGCCTTTTTTCACCGAAAGCTTAGGCAGAGGCGTACTAATCTACACCTACAGTTCGCCCATGTATAGGTCCCATGTAATAGGGGGCGAGCCTATAGCCATTAATGTATATGTATGGTATTTTAATTGTTATTAGTTTGTTATATGCATTGCTTTATAGTATTTAATATGATATGGGCCTTGTAACCTGATTTAAATAAATAATTTAAAAAAAACCGGGCACAGATTCCAAACTCCGAGCTGGTACTGGGAATTTCATAGAATAACCCAATAACACTGCTCGACCTGGGAATCGAACCCAGGACCTCTAGCGTAGCAGTCGCGCTCAGGACCACTAGGCAAATGAGGCAGTTATATGTAGACGTGCGATAAGTATAACTCTGCCTAACCTTTCGGGGAATATAGTCGTGTAAGTTTTGTTTATGAATGCTTTGCCTCTGTTTCAGATTACAATGCGTACAATGTGATAAGCGGTTCGCGATACGTCGAGATCTAGACAGACATATGAACCGGGTACACCTCAACGTGAAACCTTACAATTGTGATAGATGTGATAAGGTATGCTTACCATATTAATACAAATCTATACTAATATATAAAGCTGAAGAGTTTGTTTGTTTGTTTGCTTGAACGCGCTAATCTCAGGAACCACTGGTCCGATTTGAAAAATTATTTCACTGTTAGATAGCCCATTTATTGATTATACACAGTGGTGGGTAATTTAAAAATTAGGTTTTATCGAGGAATCCATACGGCGTTGATATAAAAGTGAAAACAACTGAATATCATAATTTATTGAAGTGAAATCTTCGTTAATATTCAAGTTTTCACTTCAGCCAGCATTCCCGGAGTGCAACCCGTTTTTTTACTTAAAACGCAACTGCAAATATGTCATTTTACAAAACAACAAAACGTGGGTGGCGGTTTTGATAAACGTATCGCAATGGCAATTCAGCTGGAAGCCATTCAGCTATTTTGTAAAGCAGCTAGCAGTTATGTAAAATAGCGAATTATACAATTCTACTACGACATAAGCAAGCTTGTGTCGTGGATACAATTGATTAAACATAATCAAACTTATTATAATGTTATTAACTCGGCATTTTTTTTTTATATGCCGCGCCACACTTTTTTTTGTAATCGCCAGTTTCAAATATTTATAGTAATCAAGTAATAATAGTTCCCATCATGGGATTATATTATGGCACCACACTTTTTGCGTTCGCCAGTGTCAAGTATTCAGATGTTTCAACCTCCCAATAATCACTAATGCAAAACATTTACTCAACTGTCTCTACACCGAGTTTTTATATTACAACTAGCTTTTGCCCGCGACTTCGTCCGCGTAGCGTGATGATATATAGCCTATAGCCTTCCTCAATAAATGGGCTATCTAACACTGAAAGAATTTTTCAAATTGGACCAGTAGTTCCAGAGATTAGTGCGTTCAAGCAAACAAACAAACAAACTCTTCATTTTTATATATTAAGTATAGATACGTTTTGTGTAGCTGTCTCGGCCTACCCAAGTAGCACAAAAGTGCTTTATAACAGCATTTTCACAGTGCACCGTGGAAGCATTGGCTGCATAAACTTGCTGTATAACAGCGTAGGCAGCGCATCCTCTGCTGATATAACTCTAAATTGGGCACAAATTATTCAGCACATAGCTGTATAAGAATTCCCATTAGCAAATAATTGAATTATATCAACATTATATTAGCATTTATGTGTGTAACAATCACCCCAGGAGCTGAAAATTGCCTGATTAACAAGGCATGTGTTACCTATAATATAGCACGAAAGACGAATGTGTGCATTTTATATGCTTTTACACAGTTGAAAGTACACTGAGAAAAATTGTGGGATGCAATAACATTATTATTTATTTTTCTTTAATATGAACTGTCAATTTGTTAAACATGAAATGTATGTCTTGTGCGCAAGATCTCAAGTGCCATTTGTGAATATAATTTAAGGTAAGTAAAACTTCGATTTCTTCCTTTTATGTTTCAAATCTTATTGGGGAGTTAACTTTACTGTGAAATACCATACATATTTAGTACAAAATTTTCACGCGCTCTCATAATACCGCTAAATACTAAAAAAACTTAACTTAAATGGAAAGTAAACGAAATAAATGTTTTCGTTTTTTACAAAAAAATATTGATTAATAGTTGGTTACGTATAAATAATTTGTAGACCAAATCAATTTAAATCGATATCTTCTAAAATAAACCAAAATAAGAAGATTCAATTTTACAATAATTCACAGTCACGCAATGAAAATGGCGGATGACAAGTGAACACTTCTAATCTTAATTTAATGCTACGGGTTCTACGGGTGTTCTGATGTGGCCTATAATTCAGCAAATAGTAAAGTAGTTAAGCACTCGTGAGAAATAAATCAGCCATAGTTCGATATGACGAGTAGTAGTGGTTCACATTTCGCGCCAGTTAACCAGTTTAGGGTACCGCTGTGGTTCTGCTAAAACCATTTTATTCCATCCATCACAGTTATTTACCGTGAGTAAATCTCTGTTTCAGAGAGCACTTGGTATCTGTGACGAGCAGCACCTAACTGCGGAGCTTCAGCAAGTTAAGCAAGTGCTGCACGATAACAAGCTACAAATACCACGGGCCTGCCACAGAAACCGCGTGAAACGTGCCCCAGTTGAGCGCATACCCGCTGTACTACCATATGTACGAGGAGTCACTGACAAGATTAGCTACATCTTAAAGCGTGCTTCAATTAAAACTTATTTTAAGCCGCTGAAAAAGATCAGTCAGTTCTTGCCACCTGTCAAGTGCCACACCTCTACAAGATGCAGATGTATACAAGCTTGACTGATTGCGGTGTCTCATATATAGCCAAACAAAAAGAAGCATAGGGACGGGTCCCTATGGTCCCGGGTAAAGGAGCACATAGCTGATGTCAAGCACCGCCGTTCCAAGAAGTCAGCAGTTTGTGAACACGCACTTGACAAGGCTCAGCACTATATCAGATTTGAAACACCACAGGTCCTTGCAAAAGAAAATCCATTCCTACCCAGGATTATTCGTGGGGCCATTGAAATTAAAAAGCACCCAAATTCCAATAGAGAGTAACGAATAACGAATCGTTAAAGTATAATTGAAAGGGTTAATGGAGGGGAGCTGTCAATAAATACAACGACAAGACGCATGACACCTCACTCTGCCCGTCACGCTGTAAAGGATCCGAAACGTCGGGATTTGTATTGTATTAATATAACGCGATATAATCTATAAAGTTGTTTTATTTCAATTTGTCTACGTAATATTCGCGTAAACTTCAGAAATCATATGTATGGCCCATTTTTTTTATTTTTGATTGAAATTCCTGCCTTTTATCATTTATATCACAATCACCCGTGTCTGAACTGTCTGAAACGTTGGGACAATCCCGTTCTTCATCATAAATATTACATACAGAACCCGTTTCGTCCAATATTCGATGCGCACTTGCTGACTCTTCAGCCGAAAACAGAATGGCTGACAGATTTGCTGCTATGTATCTGCATAAAAGTCCACTTAAGTTCTGTCTTGGCCTAAATAAATGCTGTTATTCGAATGTCTAGTAACACCTGGCTAATGGGGTAAAAGTTTATTTGTATGCAGCATATAGCATTAAATGTTTGTTAAATAACGTCACAAAGTAACTGCGTACTTCATAGAAGTTCATATGTTCTCTCTTAAAATGCAACGATTTTATAGTACACGCTTGGGCTTTTATTCAGAGAAATGCATTATTTGTGTTCACAACCATGCGCTCTTGCAGCTGATAGGGTACTGCACTACAAAACTTATAATGAAAACTGAAAATTTATAATGCAGTTCTGTGTTACTTGGGTACCCCTTCCTCTCTTTCCTTTTATGATATTTTTTTATGAATTCGTCGTGGCGTATAAGGTGGCCTATCATTTTCCTTCATGGCCCTTCTGATCTCTTTACTTTTTAGTATCTGCCTCTTCTCTTTCACTCTTTGTAGAACTTCTTCGTTAGTTATTCTTGATGTCTTTCTTTAATTGAATAATTATCAAGGTTTAAATTTTTAACAATGTGTAATTTAAACCGATATCCATACAATGACGTACCTATTTAATGTTTTTTGAAAAACTATTTTTTTTAGAGCTTACTAGCGATGTTGGTCGCACATTACTACCTAGTATTCTTGTTAACCCCTCGTGCTAAGCTAAATATGCTTGTGATACGAGTGCATTCACGTTGGCAGTGCATGGGTGGGTTTCGAACCGGCAACCACATGATCGCAAGTGCGACGCCCTAGCTATTACACTACCGCCGCTATAAAATGTTATATTGCTTCAGGCATATGTGGACTCGTGGCAGTTGAAGGAGCATCAGAGATTAATACACGAAGGTTATAAGCGGCCCATGCAGTTCCCGTGCCCTATGTGTGACAAAGTCTTTACTGTAAGTAACATTAGCATTAAGCATCTTACTTTTGTAACATACCATCATACCATCACGCCTGTATTCCCCGAAGGGTTAGGCAGAGGCGTACTAATGTACGCCCACAGTTCGCCGGTATGTTTAGGTCCCATGTAATAGGGGGCGAGCCTATTGCCATTAACCGGGCACAAATTCCTAACTCCAAGCTGCTACTGGGAATTTCATAGAAAAACCCAATAACACTTTGCTCGACCTGGGAATCGAACCCAGGACCTCTAGCGTAGCAGTCGCGCTCAGGACCACTTGGCTAATGAGGCAGTTTTGTAATCTTGCTCATATTATGGTGTACAAGCACTAGCCAGGAATATCATGCCACAGGACCTTAAAATCGGCGAAATCTATACTTAATATATAAAGCTGAAGAGTTTTTGTTTGTTTGTTTGTTTGCTTGAACGCGCTAATCTCAGGAACTACTGGGTCGATTTGAAAAAATTTTTCAGTGTTAGATAGCTCATTTATCGAGGAAGGCTATAGGCTATATATCATCACGCTAAGACCAATAGGAGCGGAGCATCAATGAAGAATGTTTGAAAATCGGGGTTTTTTCCTTTTGAGAGCTTCCGATGCATGCGCTGCGTAAACGATTAAAGTTTCGCAAAAATCATATATGACAGAATTGTTCCTCTTTAAAAGTTCTAAAAAAAAGTCCGCGACAGCATATGTCTATCTTTTAAGGTTGGCTCACTATAACCTTTTTTATGCTAACTTTGTTCTAAAATTCCAAATGCATTATTTGCGAAGGTGTTTTAATAAACATGATATTAATCCTTATCCAAATAAATACGTTATTCATCAGCCTTTAGAGCTTTTGTTTTGTATCCATGCGGACCGAGCTTGGGTCCGCTCGGACCCAACAAACGCTCTAAAAGACATATCCTCATTTAGCGTTCTTTTATTATTCCTGTTCCCGTGACATATTTTACTAAAGTTCCGCTCGGATACTCAATACTCAATTATCAACTAACAATATTGGCTATATCTTGAAGTGAGCTTCAATCAAAACATACTACAAGCCGCTGAAGGGGATCATCATCTTCTTACCACCTGTCAAGTGCCACCTGCCAAGTTTGCTTGAACGCGATAATCTCAGGAACTATTGGACCGATTAGAAAAAATCTTTCGGTGTTAGATAGTCCATTTATTGAGGAAGGCTATAGGCTATCATCCCGCTAAGACTAAGTAACTATTCCACGTGAACGGCTAGACCAATTTCGCTAATTCTTTTTTATGTTTGTCATTGTAAGAATGTTGTGAGAATTGTTCTTCAGAAAGAAAAAAATTAAGAAAGTTGCGCAGAACATTAGAAAATGCAAGTTATTTTTTATTAATTATACCATAACACTGACTAAGCAAATATACAAGAGTCCAGTGAATGGTAGTATAGGTAGGAGAAAGCTTAGGCGAACGTTCCGAAATCTGAATCAGGAGGACGTTCTGAAAAATGGCTCGATCAAGAGTACCCTAAACCGACGCTCATGTGAGGTATGTCAGAATCGTAGCAAGTGGAACTGTGGTCTCTGCCTACCCCTACGGGAAAGAGGCGTCACTTTGTGTCACGACAACGTATGTCGGTTCAGCTATTATACAATATTCCTGTATATTTTTTATTACAGCGCAACCAGATCCTCAAGAGTCACATCCGAACTCATACGGGAGAGCGGCCGTTCCAGTGCACCAAGTGTCCCGCCCAGTTCAGCCAGTCCAGCATACTGCGAACCCACGACAGGCTGATACACCTCAAACTAACTAGAGACGGAAGACCTAAAGTCAAATAGAGTATTAGAAACAATTATACCTCGATTTCTGACACTTACGCGAATATTTTTTATTTAACCCCTCGTTCATTCTTACACCACCTCACTATCGACTTCACCTGTCAAGTTACTGTATACAATTAAAAGTCGAAGTATAACCTAAAATGGTTTTTATGGTGGTAGTATTCTGATGCTGCTTTCGTCTGGGTCGGGTCTAAAATCAGGCTCGGCTTGGGGATATTTTTCGTTAAATATAATTTCGGATCTCGCCAATCCTCGCTGCTATAGCGTTATTGAAGTAAATGTCTTAGTTTTCAGTTGTTAATATTGTATAAGTATTGTTGCGATTTTTTTTATTAAAAAACGTCGCTGACATTAGAATTATCTCCTGTATCGTGGGTGCTTTTAAAACACAAATTCGCACACATACAAACGTGACACAAAACACCCGGAGCAAGTACCACTAGGTTATACAAATATTTTTTTTTTTAAATAATGTGTCCAATGTGTCGTCAAATTGCTACTACCATGAACCTAAAATGTGTCTAAAATTTACAATTTGCAAAAAAACCTAAAATGAAATGAGGTATGCGGGCAAGGCTGAAGTGAAGGGTCAGCCTTACTATGTCCAATGTCAAGCTTACTCAGTGCTTAACAGTCTTTTGTAGAGAACTGTACTTGTGCGGCTGTTGAAAAGATTATAATAGCTTATTTTAATTTTGTTTATGTTGTTCTATTTGAAGTCAACTTTTTTGAGACTAAAAAATTATATGTCAATTAGTTTATTAGTTAGTAGCAGAACGTCAAGCCATGCGGACGCACTCATGTAGACTATCAGCAGAGAATTACCATGTAATTGTAAGCAGGGGATAATTGTTATAGAAAATTATAGAAATGAACGCAACGGGAACGGTTGTGAAATTATAAATAAATAGTTTACAAAAAATGTTTCATTGTATTTTATTAAACCTTTAACAGGACTGAAGTCGCTTACACAGGGATATGGATAATCAATAGTAAAACGCGTATGGGCTACTTCCGAACAACTTGTTCTATGACTTTTCTCAAAATCTAATACATTATCAGAAAAAAAATAATGAAGTAGGTACTGCCAGTACTCTCAGATATTTCTTAGCTCTTTACTCGAGCAAACGCAGCGTTACGTGCCGCGTTGAGTCGTACCATAGATAATTATGATGCATAATAATTCAGAGTGTAGATTTTTATGTTTTATGTTTGCATGGGAAAAATATTAACGAATTATTAATCAAAAGTTGTTTTAAATGGTGTTTGAGAAGTAGTCATTTTGCATTTTACCAATAACCTTGTATAATGATGATATTATGCACCTACACCTATAATTTTAGAAAAATCTACAGCACATACCTGTAGTTATGGTCTTATTTAAAAAAAAAACATTCATACATTACGAATTTAAATACCTTGGACATTTCCTCACAGATGACCTCAAGGACCATGCCGACATTGAGAGGGAGCGTAGGGCTCTGGCGGTTAGGGGTAATATGTTGGCCCGAAGGTTTGCTCGGTGTACAGACCAAGTAAAAATAACGCTTTTTAAAGCTTACTGTCAGAGCTTTTACACCGGCAATCTTTGGGTTAACTATGCGAAACGATCGCTGGATACCCTACGCGTCCAATATAACAATGTCTTCAGGATGCTGTTGCGACTCCCTCGGTTTTGCAGTGCATCAGAAATGTTAGCGGTGTCTCATACCGAAGGATTTCTGGCCATCATCCGCAAAAAAACCGCTTCTCTCCTAAAAAGAACAAGGGAGAGTCCGAACAGCATCATGAGGGCTATTGCGGCAGACACATCCTCTGCTATAATGAAGCAGTTTGTGCGAAGGCTGATCACTTAGCTGATAGTCTTAAAATGTACCTAATTAATTTATTTAATATTAAGTTACTAACATTAGTATTTTAAGTTTTAATTTGTGTTACTAACAAAATATGGATCTCGTAGTTATCTGAAATAAAGTGATTTATTATTATTATGTCATTTATTCCTTTAAAATCATATAATTTACATTTTTAAATATTTTTATAAAAAACAAGGGAAAATAAAAACATTTAAAAATATAAAAATAGTTGTCCACCGGCATGGGGAGCAGGGTCCAAGCTACCGGTGGTTAGGGCCCCAGAGACAGGAACCTCCTCACAATACGCGCCGTATCAAGGAGTATTATTATTATTACGTGATGATGATAATTATGAAGATTTAAACTTTTTTTATGGTATATGAGCAGACGGATCGCCTGATGGCAAGCGATTACCGCTGCCCATGGACACCCGCAACACCAGAGGAGCCACAGGTAGGTACGTTGCCGGCCTTTTGGACCTTCGGTATACCCAAACACAAAGTAAGCGTTGTTACACGCCGGTTTTCTGTGAGCCCACTCCAGTCCAGTCGAGCCGGCTCATTCTCGGCGAAGCATGGCTCTTCCACGGTATAAAACTATAGCAATTAACAATACACCTTTATTCTTCAAAGGGTTAGGCAGAGGCATACTAATGTAGGTACTTACGCCCCATTAGCGGTGAGGTTATTGCCATTATCCGAGCACAAATCCAAACTCGGAGTTTCGTGCTGCTATTGAGAATTTCATAGAAAAACCCAATAACATTTTGCTCCACTTGGGAATCTAACCCAGGGCCTATAGTCATCTAGTGCCATAGTCACGAGAATTAAAATTAACGTGTTAGCGAAAGAAAAAATAATATAAGTGTAATAGGTAATATTCATGCCAATTAGACAAAAAAAATTTTAAAGCTCATTAGCAATGTGTGTCTCACATTATTTGTATTCTTGCTAAATGATTGTGTTACGAGTGGGTTTACGTCGGTAGTGCAATGGGTGGGTTTCGGGCCGGCAACCACATGATCGCAAGTCCGCCGTCCGTCGAGAGCCGTTAGGCTACCGCCGCTTCGAAATTATCTTTATACCTAACTACAATTGTCTTTAGAATTTTTGTTTGTCTGTCTGTCCCTATGATCATTGTACGCGCATCAAGCAAAAACTGCTGCACGAAATTGGATTCAAAATGATAATGCTGGAGGTCTAGCTTAAAATCTGGTATTTCTATGCCTATGTTTCATCTTGATACGCCACAGACTCCGAGCTATAGTAACTAAATGCTCTTGGAAACCGCGGGCAAACGCTATAAAAAATCCCTTTAAAATTGGTCCTTATGGCACGTAAAATATCCCAGGCATATAGTACACGGATCCCTTCGCCCTAAATTCCTCGTAGGAACAGGTTACGGAAACGCTGACTGCCAACAGTGGCGGGACTAACAATTTCCGATCGCGCGGCGCGGCAAGCGTCAGGAGCGACGCAGATAATGTATGTACGACTGATGCTACACACGAGAGGTGTGGACGTGTCTCAGGATTTGTTGGGACCAACGAGATTCACATGACTAGCTCATAAATGAAATTAATTGCAATGACAACCTGTCAAGTAACAAATTAAAGACATAATGTAAAATATGTTGTCCAAGTTCAAGTTCAAATGATATCATTTCAAATTAAGCGTTTATGAAATTATTAAGAGTGTCCATGGAGTTTCTTGCCGGATTCTTCTCCATAGGATCAATCTTTTGGAACCGTGCAACTAGAATCATAACGTTTCATAAATGCTTGTAAAAGCTTACCTATTTGCTTCTTGTAAAAGCGTCCTTGTCCAAATCCTATCGAGCTTCACTGATTAAAGAAATAATTGAAAGGCTGGTCTGTTCGCTGGCCAACGTCAATTATAATAAAAAGTTCTATATTATTGTGTTGATATGTAAACGGTTTGCAAAACGAGAGAAAATTAGGTTACCTACAAATCGAGTTTACTTAGACAGTGCTAATTAGTCTGTACCTATTTAGGAGGTAGCAAGAGCAACAATGCCTAAAATTGTTAATTGAGACCTAGATATTGTGTTGGTTCAAACAGTTACCTAGTACTTATTTATCTATTCTTATATATCTATTATTGTAAATAATAGGATGTGCTAATAATCAAGATAAAAAAATGCAATGCAAATATTTGAGAAAAAAATAAGGAGGAGGTCTAACTTAAAATATGTTGTTGTAGGTAGATAGGTACATAAGTAGGTACCATATTTATGTAGCACACCTTTAAAACTTTCATGATCTCTGTGGTTTAGTGGTTCGAGTACCGGACTGCTGACCACAAGGTCGTGGGTTCGATTCCCACTGGACACAAATATTTATATGATGAATACCTATAAGTGTTTGTGTTCGTCTGGGTGTTTCTTATATATTATAAGTACTTATGTATTTACAAAAAAAGAAATAGTATATAAGTATTATATCCATTGTCTAGTACCCATAGTTACTACAAGCTCTGCTTAGTTTGGGACTAGATGGTGCTGTGTAAAATACCCAGAATATTTATTTTATTATGTGTAGATCACTATCATACATTGGCACATCTTAGATAAAAAAAGTATAGTAAGCCACTGGCAACAACTTGTGCTAAATACAATTGAAAAACGTTCTAGGATTTCTAGAAAGCAACTACCCGTTCCTAGGAATAGGATATATCTCCGGAATATATCTCCGGATGTATCTCGACACTGTTCGATCGCGTGATCTCGTGCCGGATGTCGTCACATCCGGCGCTCCCCCCCGGATGTCGCGCCTGCTCCCGTGGGACTCGTGGCGACACTACCGCCATCTATCCGAGCTGTCACATGAACTGCTAGACACCTTTGCGGGAGAAACCGAAGGGATTGTTTACCTTTGAAGACTAGAAAGATTATAAATAATCCCTAATTTCACTTTATATAGGTACGTAACATAACAAACCATCACGCCTGTATTCCCCGAAGGGTTCTGCAGAGGTGTATTATTATCCTTACACCTTAGTTTAACGGTATGTTTTATAGATCCCATGTAATAATAGGTAGGTACTGCTACTGAATTTTATATAGAAAAATACGTTGACCTGGGAATCGAACCCAGGACCTATAACGTAGCAGCCGCCCTTAGATTAATAACATCGCTCAACGTATTGTTGATCGAAGATTAATAAAGAAAAAAAAATATACTTTTGCTAGGTATATATATGCTATAGAATAGGTATTATTCTAAATCTTGTAATTATGTAGAGGTATAGGGACTTTTACAAGTCAGTGCTTTAGATTTTAAGTATGTTGGTATTAAGGTATTAAATGGTGCCGGCATTTCCTCACTGACGACCTCTGAGAAGAAACACCGCAATTACTCTACAAGAAGTAAAAATGCGAAAAAGAGAAATGGAATAAGTAAAAACAAACGGATTTTCAATACAATAAGTACTTGGCTGTTTAAAAAAGGTAACCAACATTCCTTCCAACACTACAATTTCGAGCTATTTCAGCAAAATGACAGAGACCGACCTTACCCGAGACGTGATATTAAAACATTCAACAAATTGTTTTAGAGGAGTTATTCCGTCAATGAGATTCCTCCCGCCTTTGTCTACTATATTTAATACTACTACAAGTACTACATAATTCTGTATTTTAGTTTTAGTTGTGAATGAGTTAGCAAGCAAATTGCAAACAGCAAACCGTATCATGTACCACCTTAAATTCATCATTAAGTAAAGACGTAGGTATTTTTAATTTCTTACCAAGCACTAAGTCAATACTGAACCTTAATCACAACAACAGTGTCAAAACTGATATTCAATTATTTCAAAATTGTAAAAAAGCTGTGTCTGTGCATTGAAGATATAAAAAAAAGAGATGGGTTAGGGTATGTAAACGGTTCCGAATCCAAAAATGTGATTTATGTCTGTTTGTCTGTATATTACGGGTTGGAGCAAAAAATACTGAATAGATTTTAATTTTGTTATCACTGTTAGAAAGTATGTGCTGCAACTTAAAAACTGGTATACTTCATTTTCTCAAATAATTAAATGGAACCTGAGATACAGCTTGACCTCTGTAATGTATAGAGACCCATACAAAGAAGAGATCATCATTGTTGGTTTATGCGCTTCAAGTGAGCGAAGCCGCGGCCAGAGGCTAGTTAGTTATATAAGTATTGTATGTCAGTTTTGCCTACCAAGTAAATCCTTGCGTAATTCCTCGTAAGTAATTCATTTATTAATTATAATTTTTTTTTCAAAGAAAGAATCTTCCATATTATCCGTTTTATATGGCCGAGTAATGCTAAAAAAAGTAACATTAAAAAAATACGAATTCAGAACCTCCTCCTGTTTGAAGTTGGAAGCGTTTCTGGTACATTTACTCGCTAAAGATATAGAAAGAAAGAAAGAAAGAAAGAAACGTGTTTATTTTGTTCTCACATCTTGAGCGGTACAAAAGAACATGATATAAATGAACATATCGCGGATAATAGCACGTAAAATAAGAAAAACCCAAAACTTATACAAATAGTAAAGTAAAATGTCTTTGCAGCATCTATCTCGCCTCGTATAACATTACTCCGCCTCGTATAAGAAAAAATGTAAAAAGTAAAGTTTAAGTACTTTACAGTAAGCTTCCCCTTAACCCATGGCCGGGATGCAATTGAAACTGGGTCATGGGATCGATACGGGTCGAACTTGAAACAGCTCGAGGTATCTGGGGTTGATGGCTGTGTCATAATGATAGTCTTCATTTATGTTGAGTTTTGCGGGGAGAAAATTGTAGTGATTTGCATACTGATTTCCTTAGAAAGATTTTGACGATTAATCTTGTAAATTTGGAGATTTTTGCTCTTTAATTCCCGCTTTAGTTAGAAAACTCATTAACTTTCTGCCAATCATGAAAATTCCAGAAGACCTACTAACCAAATAAGCAAATCTTAAATATAAAAATTAAAAGAAATTTAAAGAAAATAGTCGAGTAATTTAAGTATACGATATACAATTTTTTTTTAAAAGGATACTAGCAATGTGGGTTGCCTTGAATGTGGCTCTTAGGGCAGGGTTATCCAAGTCCAGAGGAATACAGACTCATATCCCCAGGTCTCATTATAAAGCTCATGTAAGAGCTGTTTGTAGAACTGGGAGAGGATGAGGAATAGATTTCTACAGGAAGCACAAAAGATCTCATTGAGTCGAAGTGCACTGAGGCCAGATAAGATATGTGGGTCGCATATTACTAGTGTTCTTCCTAAGCTAAATGCTTGTGTTACAAGTGGGTTCACGTCGGTAGTGCAATGGGTGGGTTTCGAACCGGCAACCATCGCAAGTCCGACGCCCTCCCTAGGCATTAGTCTACCGCCGCTTCAATGTACAATGTACTATGTGTCTACAGTACGGTTAAAACTGCAGCAGTTAAAATCCCAAATGTACATATTATGTACAATTTTATTCTTTGTATACCATACAGTAGTAGTCCAGGAGAGATTTGTTGAGATTTTAAGTTTTTGTTGATTGTTGTACCTCTAAAAGTCAGGTATAACCTAGCTTAAGTAGAGTATTATTCTTGTATAGAACATGCAACATAAACTATAAATACTATAGAACCTTTTTGTATTTTTTTAGCATTTTCCTTGCTAAGATTATTAAGTTACTAGCTTCTGCCCGCGACTTCGTCCGCGTAGCGTGATGATATATAGCCTATAGCTTTCCTCAATAAATGGGCTATCTAACACTGAAAGAATTTTTCAAATCAGACCAGTAGTTCCTGAGATTAGCGCGTTCAAGCAAACAAACAAGCAAACTCTTCAGCTTTATATATTAGTATATATACTAGCTTCCGCCCGCGACTTCGTCCGCGTGGAATAGTTACTTAGTCTTAGCGGGATGATAGCCTATAGCCTTCCTCAATAAATGGACTATCTAACACCGAAAGATTTTTTCTAATCGGACCAATAGTTTCTGAGATTATCGCGTTCAAGCAAACTTGGCAGGTGGCACTTGACAGGTGGTAAGAAGATGATGATCCCCTTCAGCGGCTTGTAGTATGTTTTGATTGAAGCTCACTTCAAGATATAGCCAATATTGTTAGTTGATAATTGAGTATTGAGTATCCGAGCGGAACTTTAGTAAAATATGTCACGGGAACAGGAATAATAAAAGAACGCTAAATGAGGATATGTCCTTTAGAGCGTTTGTTGGGTCCGAGCGGACCCACGCTCGGTCCGCTCGGAGACAAAACAAACGCTCTAAAGGCTGATGAATAACGTATTTATATGAATATGGATTAATATCATGTTTATAAAAACACCTACGCAAATAATGTATTTGGAATTTTAGAACAAAGTTAGCATAAAAAAGGTTATAGTGAGCCAACCTTAAAAGATAGACATGCTGTCGCTGACTTTTTTTAGAACTTTTAAAGAGGAACAATTCTGTCATAATTATGATTTTTGCGAAACTTTAACCGTTTACACAGCGCACGCATCGGAAGCTCACAAAAGGAAAAAAAACGAATTTTAGAACAAAGTTAGCATGAAAACGGTTATAGTGAGCCAAGCTTAAAAGATAGACATATGCTGTCGCGGACTTTTTTGAAGAACTTTTAAAGAGGAACAATTCTGTCATATATGATTTTTGCGTAACTTTAATCGTTTACGCAGCGCATGCATCGGAAGCTCTCAAAAGGAAAAAACCCCGATTTTGAAACATTCTTCAATTATGCTCCGCTCCTATTGGTCTTAGCGTGATGATATATAGCCTATAGCCTTCCTCGATAAATGAGCTATCTAACACTGAAAGAATTTTTCAAATCGAACCAGTAGTTCCTGAGATTAGCGCGTTCAAGCAAACAAACAAACAAACAAACAAACAAACTCTTCAGCTTTATATATTAGTATAGAAGTATAGATAGATAGATTCACGTCAGACTTCACCTTTAAGACGTAAAATCAGAATGTGAAGGCAAATTTCGACTTTGGTGGTGGTTTAGAGTTCATAGCGTCTGGTGTATCTAACCAGAAGACACAGGAACGAATCCTGCCCGCAAGTCGAAATTTTCCTTCACTAAAATAATGACTAGATATATTTTTGTAGCCGAGTGGTATTATCTGTATTTCTCCAAGCAAATACTGTGAGAGTAGCGTTTGACCGCATCGTATTCGAGAGCTTTTGACAGCCCCTCCTGCCCACCCCAAAACCATTCGAGTACATATAGTTTTAAACCAAATATCAAAACTGTATTTCATATATAATTTAAATATAACTGCATTTAGATACCCACTATACTTATTGACCAAAAATATCGGCGTTGGTAAGAAAAATATACGATTGCGAAATATTTACAACTCAATTTATCTTTACAATAACTTTTCATATAAAAATTCACAACTGAATAAATATCGAGATAATGGATGAAAACCTCTTAACAAAAGGGATTTTTATAGCGAATGTGTCAAAGTCAAAGTCAAAATGTTTTATTTCAATTAGACCATTATATAAGGTACTTTTGAAAAGTCAAAACTAGTTGCACGGTTCCAAAAAGTGGGTCTTATGGAGAAGAGCCGGCAAGAAACTCCATAGATACTCTTTTTAAAATAAAATAACCACAATTACAATATTAGCGTTACAACTTTGTTTTAAATAGTGTGGGATGGGAAGTCATACGATCTACAAAAAGATCAGGTGCGTAGTACTCGCAACCGGTGCGTGTGTATGAATGTGGATGAAACAAAAGTTATGCAAGAATTGTTGCTAGTGGTGTGTCTGCCTACCCATATAGGAAAAGGGCGTGAGTATAAAACAACATACAAAAATCGATCTTGACCCTAAACAGCAAAAATAAACCGCAACCCGGTTGTATGAAAAAGTTAGGAACTTTTTGATCCGAGGGCTTCTCTCGGATTCATCAACTCATTTGGAAACATTTCAGAAGGGATCAAAAAGGTTTTTCTCTTAACATTTTAAATTGCCAATGTAATTCCTACGTTTATGTATCTTCTTCTCTACTATTATAAAACTGTAAAATATTATTTATAATTAAGTACCATTAAGCGCATCTGAATTCTTTCCATTCCTAGTTTAAAAAAATATCATGTCAGTAGAAAATTCCAAGTATACTTTTCTACTGACATGATATTTTATTAATCCCATACTTCGGACGTCTGTCCGGCTATACCGGACATATAAGGAAACCCGTCTCAATCATACGGTTGGGGCCAGATAAGAAACTGACAAACCCTACTTATTTCCACTATTTTTATGACATTGTCGAAAATACTCCCTACAACATATCTTCGAAAAATTCTTGACTTATTTGGTCACATAGCCAGAAAACGTGGTGATAACCTTGAAAAACTACTCATGACAGGCAAGATCGAAGGAAGAAGACCAAGGGAAGGAGTTCAATGCGTTGGTCTGACCGAATTCGCTCGACATGCGACTCCAGTGTGAGCGACGCCATCCATGCCGCAGAGGATAGAGCGAAATGGCGTAACATAGTCTACACAAAACTGTTTCACAGAGATCACGACTCAGTAGTGAGGAGAACGACTCAAGAAGAAGGTGGAAAATATTATGTACCTACCTACAAACGAAAGGATGGTTTTTTTATGGGATAGGGGGGCAAACAAGCTGACGGATCAGCTGATGGTAAGCGATAACCGCCGCCCATGAACACCCAAAACACCAGAGGAGTCGCAAGTGCGATGCCCGCCTTTTAAAAGGGTTTGATTTTGTTTTAACCTAACTGCCTTAACCTTCGATTAATACTGGCATGATGGTACTTCTGTTATGACTGTATGTTCACCACATTCCAAGAGATCTCCAGAAAGAAATAGGTTTGTGATTTCCCTTTTTTTCTGCAAGCTCTTCAAGTCAACATACAGTACCTAAATAGCGTTAATATCAGAATAAATAATTATAGCAATGGATTATACCATTCAAAAGGATCAACAAAGAGATTGAGCAAATTGCACTCATTGGAAACATTTACGGAATTCAACGAAAGTAGAAAAGGAAAGGAAAAAGCAACTTTAAAATTGATAAGATACAGACCAAATTCATTCATCTTTCGCATCTCTGAAAACGAGAGTGTCATTAAACTTTCCAAATTAATTAAGCGCACAAGAATTGCAGTTTTATGCTTATCGAAACAAGGTAGAAACTTAGATATCGGAATGGAGCGTATAGGACATTTTGGTATTTGACTAAAAACAGTCCCTTTACTATTTGTTTGCGATGTCTCTTTCACCCTGGAAACCTCCTTATGGGATGTCTTTCGGAAATTCCTTATGAAACATGCGATGGCGGCAAAGTAGTTTTACCGTGGGGAAGCCATGCTTCTTCACACATAAACAACGAACACGAACCAGTAGTGGAACAATATTTATTTATTTATTTTCTCTAACTTACTTAATATAATGGGTTCTCCTGCCAAAATGAGACGGATTATGCGTGCGTCTCATTTCTGTGTGAGAATAAATAGTCGTTCTATATCTTTCTGCTGCTGCCTCTGCCTCAATGCTGCCTCTCTAACTGCCTCATTAGCCAAGCGGTCCTGAGCGCGACTGCTACGCTAGAGGTCCTGGGTTCGATTCCCAGGTCGAGCAAAGTGTTATTGGGTTTTTCTACGAAATTCCCAGTGGCAGCTCGGAGTTTGGAATTTGTGCCCGGTTAATGGCAATAGGCTCGCCCCCTATTACATGGGACCTAAACATACCGGCGAACTGTGGGTGTACATTAGTACACCTCTGCCTAACCCTTCGGGGAATACAGGCGTGATGGTATGTTGTTGTCTATTTCTTTCTTTCTTTCTAGGGTATAGTCCACTACCCTAATCTACTGCGATTTGCTCAGGCGGTCCTTTCCTCACGATGTTTTCCTTCACCGTCTCAGCTCGTGATAATTAACTATTAATATGGACATGACTTCGAAAAGTCAGAGGTGTGTGCCTTGGAGTCGAGACCTTTGACTTGGCGGTCCAATAGTCATATCCTGTAGGGCATTATTGCGTTGACACCATGCTTTTCAATCTTGCTCTTTCAAGCTTTGCCCGCGGCTTCGCTCATCTGAACCTATCTTAGGATTAGAAATGGATGGATTCCAAAAATAATTTAATCAAAAACCAACAGTGATGATCTCTACTTTGTACGGGTCTCTACCCATCGGAGAAGTCAAGCTGTATCTCAGGAACCGTTTAATTAATTGAAATAAAAAGTTCACCAGATTTTAAGTTGAAGCATATGCTTTCTAACAGTGATAAGAAAATCAAAATCTATTCAGTAGTTTTTGCATCAACCCGTAACAAACAGACAAGAATTTTAAAAATCACATTTTTGGATTCGGAGACGTTTAATATACCCTAACACACTTCTTTTTTTAATAAATTCAATGTACAGACACAGCTTTTTTACAATTTTATAATAGTAGAGAAATAAAATATAATGAAATTAGCTTACAATGGTAGGGGTGTAAGGACAACACCTGTGCACTACGCATGCGCGCTTCAGGAGGCTGTGTCCAAAATGATCCTTTGTTCAGAGGGGTGGCTTTACAGACACTGAAACGACGTCTTCCAGGGCATTGAACTAGTGAGGAATCGACGCTAAAATTGTAAGTACTTTTCTATAAACTTCCTTCTAATAGGAAACATTTTGTAACTTTACAATATGGTAGGCATTGTACATTTAATAAATTAATTTTCGTGATGTGTTTAATTTATCTATTGCGTCGTTAAACATTTTAGTTGTTAGAATGTTTTGTGTTTAAAGCTACAATAGGTTTTGTTTATTTGTATTAACGGTTAAAAGATAACGTTTGTGAGTTAGATAAATTAGTTTTTAATTATAAAAGTGCCTCATTAGCCTAGTAGACCTGAGCGCGACTGCTACGCGGTCCTAGGTTCGATTCCCAAGTCGAGCAAATTGTTATTGGTTTTTTTTTATGAAATTTCGAATTAGCAGCTCGGAGTTTGGGATTTGTGTCCGGTTAATGGCAGTAGTCTCGCCCCTATTACATGGGACCTAAACATACCGCCGAATTGTGGGTAGGTAGGTATAGCACTTTAGTACGCCTCTGTCTAACCCTTCGGGGAATATAGGCGTGACGGTATAGGTATTATGATGAAAATGTTTTGTGTCGAGTCAAAGGAAAGTTTCTTCACGGAATTTTCCACGTAATTTACTGTGTGCCGTGTTACTCCCTCTTTATTGAGTGGTCTCACGGGTAATGAGCGTGAGTACGTGGGTTCGATTCCTAGGTTCAGCAAAGCGTCTATGGATTAAAAAAATCACTTATTTGATACTGAGGTACTGGTATTCATTACAAAAAGCGTTACATTAATAATTACTTACGTTAACAGCTTTATAAGTTTTAATATACACGTTGCTCAGAAGAATCGAACCCAGAACCTGAAGAGTAGCAGTCATGCATAGGACCACTAGACTAACGAGGCAGTGAAATCACAGACAAACGGACACTTCAATTTTTTATTTTTAGTGAAGGAAAAAATCGACTCGCCGGCAGGATTCGAACCTGCGTCTTCTGGTTAGATACACCAGACGCTATGACCACTAAGCCACCGCGTCCACCTGCCACCTGCGTTTTAAAGGTGACAATGAAGTCACCTTTAAGTCGCAAGTTTAGAATGTGAACACTAAAAGATACTCCAATTTTATTTATTTTTTATAGCATTTCAAAAATGAATTGAACTATTTTGAGATTATTGTGGTAGACGACACGTTTGGCGTAGTAGCTGAGCAACCGGATTCTGCGACACGAGTTGTGGGTTCGATCCTCACACTAAACAAATAAGTTTTAAGACCTACATGTAGTTGTTCCGGGACTGAGCGTTTGTGTATGTGAGAATTTGTTTTTGTAAAAGTCCTAGTGCAGGGAAACGATTATTTTTAAATAACAGAAATAATAAACCGCCAATTGTGGTCGTACATTGTACGCCTCTGCCTAACCCCTCGGGAAGAACAGGCGTGTATGTGCTTGTATGGCGTATAGTGCACAAATACACGTACCTACTCGTATAAAAGTCAAAATATTTTATTTCAATTGGACCATTAAAGAAGGTACTTTTGAAAAGTCAAAACTAGTTGCACGGTTCCAAAAAGTGGGTCTTATGGAGAAGAGCCGGCAAGAAACTCCAAAGATACTTTAAAAAAACAATTACAATATTAAGCTGTAAAACTTTGTTTTAAATAGTTGCTGAGAATTATGAGCAGTTTGAAGTGTAGTTGTTTTCATTAGATACATAAAAAAAGAGATTGCCACAGCAGGTAAGAGCTGATTGCGCGAAGTGTCAACGCGAGCGACGCGGCCACCCTCGCGCTCCCAATCATCCGACTCCCGCGCATCGATCCCCCTTTCCGGTGGGGTCTAGGTGCTCATAAATTCTTTCTAAACCTGACAGCTTCGCGATTCACATGTACACCCATCATGTAGTAGCTGCCTTGTCACTTTTTGAGCTCACAATCGGCCCAGCATGTGATGGGACACCACGTACGACCATTTTAAAAATTCGGGTCTGGAGTTGATTTCGTTTGTCACTGCGATGTGTGTGTACTGTGCTGTGTTGTGATGCTTGTGTGTGTTTGTGTAAGTATTCCTATTTTGATATTTCGTCATGGGGATCATGAGGGTGATCTGAAAGTGTGTAGGTAACGTTCATTATTTTTTTTTGTTTTTTGACTACCCAGAAAACTATGTAGGTACTATAGCCAATTCTATATATAGAATTGGCTGATAGTAAGTTCATAAAGCTATAATAGATATTTCTCTTTCAAATACAAACTTACATGAACAAATATAAAGTAAAAACTACTATAATGTCTAAAGAGATCTAGCACGGATGTACGATATTCTGCGCGAGAATCAAACCCTTATGTGTCCGGCAGACTGAATTTCCAATCCAAACGTAGGTAATGCCAAAATAAATCGTAATTCAAACACAATTTATTCATATTAGTCATACTATTCCGATTCCGAAACCGTTCATCTAGGTTTCTGCTCTACTATTTCGTCTAAAATACTTCACTGGAAATAAATGTAAGCGAATGCAATTCTTGATAACTTTACTAAGTTTGGAACCATTTTACGGTAGTTTATTTCCATGTGATACGGCAGGAACCTAGATTAACGCTATCTCAATCCATATAATAACACAGTTTGATAAAATATGATAACTATTATGATTTATTTTGGTTTAACGTTTTTGTAGGCAAAAATCGAGGTCCACCGGACCTTTAATAGGCAGTGCTAAAGAGAATCTCTCGTCAGAGTATAAGTATTATTCGGAAAGGGCATTTAGTGGCGAAGAGTAAAATTTGGGTAACTAGGAAACTGGATGAAAAAATGCTATAAACCTTGGCTTGCTATTTGGTAAATAGAAGAAAACCAAATAAAAAGCTCATAAAAAATTAAGGTCATAAAAAATGCCAGAAAGAGAATCGGGGTATTTAATCAATTTCTGATCTGTCTCATTCTCATTATTATGAATGTTAAGGTCAATTTTATTATTACAATGATTATAACATACCATCATCATTTGTAGAATTCCCCTTCTGAATTATATTCTGAAGCGTACTTCTGGTACTTACTTAAAAATTCGACCCAGTTTTAGTCTATTAGACATAAAAATATTACCTTTTTGAATATTGCCCCTGACTAGGATTCTCTCCTGTAACGTGGGTGATTTTACAAACACAAATTCTAGCCTATATAAATTACCAGACCCGGAACAACTGCCTGTAGATTATACAAATAATTGCTCATAGTGGAGATCGAATCCATAACACGTGGCGCAGAAGATGATTGCTTAAACGCTATGTGTTGGGTAGGTTAGTTTGATTGATTTTAGGAAAAAATAAAAGGCGTACCCTATCTATCTTATCTTGTGTGGGGCCGAGGCTGCAAGGCCTCATTGCACTTCGACCCAATGGGATCTTTTGTGCTTCCCTTAGATACCTAATCCTCTCCCAGTTCTTCAAACAGCTCTTCCATGAGCTTTATAATGAGGCCTGGGGGTATGAGTATGTAGTCCTCTGGTCTTGGATAACCCTGCCCCAAGAGGCACATTCGCTTCCTAGCCAGTGCATCGTATGTACACAGAAGGTGTTCCAGGCTCTCAATTTCCATACCCTAGATTTGAACTCGATCCTAAGCAGTTAAGTTTCTAATCACTACACTTTGTCAGTTAGCGGCATTATTAGCAAGCGGTAGGATCGTTTCAAGCGGTCGTTATCCTATCACGCCGATGACTGGTTCATTGGGGTCCGTTCGAATGATGTAGTTAGCTATAAATATGTAGGGTACCTGTTACTGACCGCCGTATATTTAGAATGACTAAAATAGGATAGTTGATTGGTGTTTTAGGAAACGTTAAGGAATGGAAACTTGAATGGGAAACTTTAACAAAAACATTATCTTACATACATACACTCACGCCCTTCTCCCACAGGGGTAGGCAGAAACTATAGACTGCCACTTGCTACGATTCTTGCATGCCTCTTTTGCTTCTGCGACATTCATACATCTTCTCATACATACGCGCCGGTTGCGAGTACTACGCACCTGACCTTTTTGAAGGACTTCGCCAATAAGATCGGTGTAGGTCCTTCTAGGTCGACCTCTTCTGACGTTGCCGCTGATATTCGCCTTATAAATTCCTTTCGTTAATCGTCTTTCATTCATTCTCTCAACATGTCCAAACCATCTCAGCATATTCCTTTCAATACGTGTCACTACATCATCTTTCAGTCCGCAATGTCGTCTTATCAACATTATCTCACTTAAAAAAAATCGCCACTTTAAATAGTGAATCTAATAACACTGGTTTAGACCAGTGTTTCCTAACCTTTTTCAATCAAGAATCAAGCACAATTTCAAGGACTTGAGAAATAAAAAAGAACGCAATAAATTTTGGACCATTTATTTTAGATATTGTTAATGGTGAGACTGCAAACCTCCACGCATATACTTGTAGACTGGGGTCCGCGGACCGCAGGTTAAGAAACACTGATCTTAACCAATCAGAGACCCATTTAAACAGACAAAAATGTATTCAAAGTCACACCAGCTGCAGTTGCCGAGACAGCATAAAACACCAAGTTCTTTTTTGTCCATGTTATAAGTCTGTCATTCGATCAGTTAATCCATTCCTATGTATTATTTCATACACACAAAATGTATGATTGAAAAAAATTAATGATCTTGATTTTTTGCTTATAGATCGATACAACAATTATTACCAATTATCTTGACGAAGATATAGATTTTTCTCTGGTGATTTACAATACGTATTTGTTGATCTAACACTGCAGACCAAACACAGTAACCAAATCCAATATTTCCATCCTATTTTGGAGCAAATCCACAAGAATACACGTGATATAAATGTCCCTGTGTATTTTATGGTGATGACTTGTAATCCCAGCTTCAGGCAGGCTTTAAACATACAGATAGGTACAGTCGGCTAAGAAATTTGCTTACCACCTTAAGGTTGAATGTCATTTGCTGTTTGCTTCGTATTTGCAGTCTCGTGGTTAAGTAATAACTTTGCTGAGTAATCGATATACCTAGACGGTACCGAGTGCGCTTACTACGGCGAGTCTATTTGTATATTCTTAGCTCATTGCGATCACTCTGTTCTTTCTCTCTTTCCTTCGCCTTATCCCATTATTTGGGATCGTATCTCCTTCACCATTTTGTTCAACTTTGCGCGGTTTGCATCAAAATTTATGGCCTTTAGGTCTTTTTGGACTGATGAAAGCCACGTGACGGGAGGTCTCCCGCGGCGACGATTATTGGGATCACTCTATGCTTTAGAAAATACATAAGTTGTTGCTAGTAGGTAGTGACAAGCCTGAAAAGCTTCATAAGTTTATCGTAAGGGTATAAGTATTGGTCCTTGGGTCATTCGGTCATTGGCTCCGGAGGTCTCATGGCTGTTGCTTTGTCCAAAATTGCGATATGCATCTGGTTGGGGTGGATGCGAATATTTGAGAAAAAGGGTTGGGACGTCATTTACACATTCATAAAAAAATATTACTTTCTTTCTTTCTATCCACGTCTCCTATCGTAGTAATGGTACTTAAAACAATACCGTCGTATTATAGTATGTACATCTTTGCTTAAATCAGGCTTAATTAAGCGTAATAAACTGTTATTTGGATGATAAAAATTGATTTAACATACCATCACGCCCGTATTCCCCTAAGCGTTAGGCAAAGGTGTACTAAGGTACACCCACAGTTCTTCACAGTTCTTCAGTTATTAAAAATGGATATTTGGAATATAACTGCCTCATTCATCCTGTCTACATGTGAATGGATGGTCCTGGGTTCGATTTCCGGGCCTAGCAAAAATGTTATTGAGCTTTTCTATAAAATTCTCAGAAACAGCTTGGAGTTAGGAATTTGTGCCCGATTAACGCCAATAAGCTGGCCCCCTATTAAATGGGACCTAAATATATCGGCGAAATGTGGGGGTACATAAGTACGCCTCCCTAACTTTTCAGGGAATACAGGCGTGACGGTATCTTATGTATGTATAAGTTGTACCTATTAGTGTCTCAGCTCACCGCTCAGTTTACGAAATTTGTAGAATTAACGGCGTAAAATCTTTCATGAATTTTATACTTTGGTTGCAGGTACAAAATTAGCAACATTCCTAATCTAGTCTACGTACTTCAACGAAAATGTTAATACAGTTTCCCCGAAACATAGAATAGTGTGGAAAAGAGACAAAAAACGGCTACACGTACAATTAGAACGAGAGAGAAGACAATCAACAGAGATGGACACGAAAAACGACGGACACACAGATGATATCGAGCTTAGTGCACAAGGAGTTAGCAACAAAACTGGGTGAGTATATAGTTGAGGGTCTTTGACTAACTTCAAAGTCAAAGTCAAATTTTTTTCTTTCAATTTACCCCGTGGGAGAGCTATACTTACTTTGGCACGAATGGGCCGGCTCGAACGGAGTAATATCAAGGCCTCACAGAAAACCGGCGTGAAACAACGCTTACGTTGTGTTTCGCCGAGTGAGTGAGGATATCGGAGGGCCAAACCCTTTTTATCTGGTTTTTCGTGTGTCCATGGGCGGCAGTAATCGCTTACCACCAGGCCGCCGATCTGGTCGTTCGCTTTCCCATAAAAAAATTAGATCACATTTTAATGGTGGAGCCAACCTCCGAGAATCATGATCTCATTTAAAATCCAAACATCATAGAAAGTACTTAATTATTATGTAAGTGTCTCAATGAAGAGATATAATATCTAGAATAGCCTTTTGTAGAAAGAGCCATGCTTTGAGGTGATAAGTTGACCAATCTCGTTAGATGGAAAGCATGCATCAGTCATTGTATAGCTCAACCATATTGAAGGTGTGTTATCTAATACATCACTACTACGGTCGATGTGACAGACCTTGAAAGGGCAGGATCTCTTAATGAAGACTTCGCATGTCTGAGACGGTTCTTGTCATTTCCTTAGAGGAAATACTTAAGTAGCTATGTGTCCCTTATTCACGTGGTCATGCTATTAGTATTAATGTCTTGTTGTTTGAAGTTAAAGTTTAAAAACGAACTTTAAGAGTTGAAATGCTAGAATGTTACAGCGGATGTAGCCTAATGGCTAGGGCGTCGGACTTGCGATCATGTGGTTGCCGGTTCGAAACCCACCCATTGCACTACCGACGTGAACCAACTCGTAACACAAGCATTTAGCTTAGCACGAGAGGTTAACAATAATACTAGTAATGTGTGACATTGTTGGTAAACTTAAAAAAAAAAAGATTTACGAGCATTGATCGCAAAAATATGATTGGAATGTTTGAAAAACGGCAAATTAAATTGAAGTTATTGATTCTTTAGATGTAGTTTGTGATGTGAGCTCAGTGATATCCTAGTGATATGATCATTGGACTGCCAAGTCAAAGGTTTTGAGTTCGAATCTAAGGCACGTACCTCTGACTTGTCTAAGTCATGTGCGTTGTAATTATCCCGTTGTTAAACGGTGCAGTCCGTAGGGGCTCTGAAAACTCTGCATCGCATCTGTAACTCCTTCGGTGTTGGAGGTGTCTTTGGGCGTCGATGACTACTTACCATTAAGAGACTTGTCTGTTCCTTTGCCAACATAATCAATAATAAAAAATAAGGATTTATTGCGGTTTTTTTTGCATATGTAGCCAAGAAATTCATTAGTGGTGTGTACAGACGCTATGACCTCTAAACCACCGCGAGTCCCACCTGCCAAGTCGAAATTTGCCTTCTGGGACTCGCGGTGGCTTAGAGGTCATAGCGTCTGGCGTACCTAGCTAGAAGACGCAGGTTCCAATCCTGCCTGCCAGTCGAATTTTTCCTTCACTAAAATAACATTATATATTGTTTTATTATTTTCACAGTGAAGTGTCAAAGAAATCTGCTCTTCCCGAAAGAGGTTCCTGGGGCAGCAAGTTGGACTTCATACTCTCCGTCATCGGGCTAGCCATTGGGTTGGGCAATGTCTGGCGGTTTCCTTACCTCTGTTACAAAAATGGCGGCGGCGCGTTCCTCATCCCGTATTTCCTCACCTTGTTCCTCGCTGGCATCCCTATGTTCTTCATGGAGTTGGCCATGGGACAGATGCTTACTATCGGCGGATTGGGCGTGTTCAAAATTGCTCCGATTTTTAAAGGTATGGAGAAAAAAGACTACCAGGTTGATTATAAAAAAAGAATAAAATGCAGTCGTTAAGAGTCTGTAGGAAAGAAATGTGTACCAAAAAATGATTTAATGTTTATTGGATATGTTTCTGAATTGAGTATAGTCTATCATCATAGTGGTGTCACATACTAATAGCTCGTAGAACTGTCAGCCGCTGGGGCAGAAAGTTTCTGTCTCCACCTGTAACGAGATGGATGGACGACCTGGTAAAGGTCGCTGGGAATCGTTGGATGCAGGCGGCATACAACCGGTCCTTGTGGAAGCTTTCGGGGATGCCTTTATTCAGCAGTGACTTCATTGGCTGATATGATGATGATGAATCTATCATAGTCATTCTTTTGTTTCAGGCATTGGTTACGCGGCTGCAGTGATGTCGTGCTGGATGAACGTCTACTACATCGTGATCCTCGCGTGGGCTATCTTCTACTTCTTCATGTCCATGAGATCAGGTAATAGTTTTATTTATTCTTATTTCCAGTTAGATTAAACCCTTTATTCTGTTCCACTGCTGGGCATGGGTCTCCTTTCAAAATGAGAGGGATTAGACTATAGTCCACCACGCTGGCTCAATATACTTAGGTCGGCAGACTTCACACACCGTTAAGAAAATCACTCAGGTGTGGTAGGTTTCCTCACGATGTTTTTATTGATACACTCACGGCAGACTAAAAAAGAGATTGATAACTTTAATGCAGATTGGGTTCAAATAGCACAAAGATCGTGATAGATAGGGAAGTCTTCGCCACGTAGTGTTTTTGTTGCCGGTTCGAAACCCAAATTTGCACTATTGCACTACCGACGTGAACCCATTCGTAACAGAAGCGTTTAGCTTAGCACGAGGGGTTAACAAGAATACTAGTAATGCGCCTCCCATATTGCTAGTAATCTTTTTTTTTTAAACAGGCTAATTATAATTATTATACATATATGATTTTGAAAAGTCAGATGTGGTCATATCACCAGGCTATCACTGTTATCTAACGTAAATAATATCATTAAAATGTTTTCTTTTTTTGAATCACAGACGTCCCCTGGCGAAACTGCGACAATTACTGGAACACGGCGACCTGTGTGAATCCCTACGACCGCAAGAACCTGACCTGCTGGTCCTCTATGGACATGACTACCTACTGCACGCTCAACGGGAAGAATATCAGCAAGGCCATCCTGTCCGACCCCGTCAAGGAGTTTTGGGAGTAAGTAGAAACATTTATAAAACATACTACCACGTCTGTATGCCCCGTAGGGTTAAGCAAAGGTGTACTAATGTGCCTACATCCACAGGTCACCGGTTTGTTTAGGTCCTATGTAATAGGGGGCGAGCCTATTGCTATTAATACGGTAGAAATTTCCTCTCACTCATACTCAGGAATCAGCTCCCCGTCGAGATTTTCCCAAAGGACTACAACATGGAGTTCTTCCAATTAGGTGTGAAAAGATTTTTACAGGGTCGGCAACGCGTGTTACCCCTGATGTTGCAAGCGTCCATGGGCTACGGAAACCGCTTACCATCAGGCGGGCCGTATGCTTGTTTGCTACCACAGTGGTATAAAAAATCCACACTCCGAGCTGCTTCAGAGAATTTCATAGATGTTTTAATATTACCCAAATTGGTGCTCTCTGCAAATAGCCGAAGAGTTATTTTTATTTTTCACCAATAGTTTATGGGTTTCCTTGCAGAAATTGTTGAGTACGACGCCGACAGCTAGAATTACCTCTTTAACTGGTGGACTGGACTAAATCGATAAAAAAAAACTAATCTAATCTCATCAAATATCTTTTTCTTACAGACGTCGCGCTCTCCAGATTTCCAGCGGTATCGAACACATCGGTAACATTCGCTGGGAGCTCGCCGGGACTCTGCTCCTGGTGTGGGTGTTGTGCTACTTCTGCATCTGGAAGGGAGTCAGGTGGACCGGCAAGGTCGTCTACTTCACCGCCCTGTTCCCCTACTTCTTGCTGACTGTGCTATTGATCAGAGGTTGGTTCTTTACACAATCCTGCTTCGGTACGAATTGGCCGGCTCGACCGGAGTGATACCACGGCATGGCAGAAAACCGGCGTGAAACAACGCTTAAGTTGCGTTTCGCCGACCGTGTGAGGATACCGGAGGCCGAAAGCTTTTTGAAAGGCGGGCAACGCACTTGCAACTCCTCTGGTGTTGCGGGTGTCCATGGGCGGCGGTTATCGCTTACCACCAGCCAATACGTCTGCAGTTTGCCCCTATGTCATAAAAAAATAACAAAAACGTGACTTACCATCACTCTTATATTCCCTGAATGGATAGGCACAAGTTCAAATTTGGATTTTTGGTCTTTTCAAATAAGTAGGTATTTCATAGCTTTTTTTGAAAAGTAAATTATTCAATTATTTTATTAAGTTTGACTTTCCCATTTTATGCAATTAAATATGTTTTTTTTTACTTTTATGTTCATGGTGCACTATTCCGATGGATCTGAGGCCGAATTATGCCGTGTTATTGCGATCATTTTCCGATTGAAAGAGAGGGATGCCGCTCTACAGATTAAATAGTGCTGTCCCATTCTAATAACCGAAAAATGATCGCGATAATACGTCATGATTGATTAATGAGAGGAATTTGCTAGCCTTATGCGCGTTCGCAGAGTTCACACGCCGTTGAGACAATCTCTCAGGCGTGCAGGTTTTCTCACGATGTTTTCCTTCACTATTAAAGCGCCTGATAATTAACTATTCATTCTGATTTGTAAAGTGCCCAAACTTTTTACTATTTAAAACAAAGTTGTAAAGTTTAATATTGTAATCCGATTTGATATATTTTTTAAAAAGAGTATCTATGGAGTTTCTTGCCGGCTCTTCTCCATAAGACCCACTTTTTGGAACCGTGCAATTAGTTTGACTTTTCAAAAGTACCTTTTTTATTGGTCTAATTGAAATAAAACATTTTGACTTTGACTTTGAATTTAGCTATAACGTTATTTTTGGCAGGAATCACGCTCCCCGGCGCGATGCAAGGCATTAAGTTTTACGTAATGCCGAACATGTCTAAGCTGATGGAGTCTGAAGTCTGGATCGATGCAGTCACCCAGATCTTCTTCTCTTACGGCCTGGGACTGGGTACCTTAGTCGCTCTCGGCAGCTATAACAAATTTACCAACAATGTGTACAAGTAAGTGCAGTATAGAGGTCTATATTCTAGAATTAATTTTCTTAAAGATCTTTACAGATTGACAGATAAGGACTACAAAGTGATCTTAATACTTATGAAAATTCGTAGTCCTTTTATCTGTCAGCCTTTTAAGGTAAGCAACACAAAAAATATGACAAACAAAAATAAGAATAAAAGAAATAAAAATTTGTAGAACGATTTTAAAATATTTGGTTCTGCCTCTATAGATATGTATAGTATAATCGTAAGCTGGACTACTACGCTAAACTTTGGCCTCTCTAGCGAACCACTAGCTCTGGATTCGATTCCTGACTAGGCTAGAGGTTGCACAAAGTGTTATTGGGGTTTTCTGTGAAATTCTCAGAAGCAGATCAGTTCTCGGCAATAAGCTTGTCCTTATTACATAAGACCAAAATACCGGCGAACTCTCGAATGCCTAAACCTTCGGGGAAAATAAGCGTGATAGTACGTTTTGTTAATAAAACTATTTATTTCCAGGGACGCCTTGATCGTGTGTACTGTTAACTCAAGTACATCGATGTTCGCTGGGTTTGTGATCTTCTCTGTTGTTGGCTTCATGGCTCACGAGCAGCAAAGGCCGGTGGCTGAAGTGGCAGCGTCAGGTAATAACAGTCTTTGAAGTTTATATTAGGTCATTGATCCCTTTATTCGCCGTGCTCAATTAAAAATCATTTTCTATTTTGTTAAAAATAATAGTTTAATGAAATAATTAAACAAAAAAATTTTCCACGTAACCTTTGGAATGCAATTATTTCTGAAAAAATATTTTATTTTTATGATATTATTATGCTGTTACCTACCCTGAAATTTTTATAATATTGTGTATAGAAAGAAAGATAAATAGATTTAATATATGTTTTATACAAAGAACAGCTTGAAGAAATAAAATTATTCCACTAAGATAGTTACGTCCTGATTTATATTAATTATGTTTAACATTGCAGGTCCCGGCTTAGCCTTCTTAGCGTACCCATCAGCAGTTCTCCAGCTTCCAGGAGCTCCACTGTGGTCGTGTCTCTTCTTCTTTATGCTGCTACTCATTGGATTGGACAGCCAGTTCTGTACCATGGAAGGTTTCATCACGGCCGTCATCGACGAGTGGCCCAAACTCCTCAGGAGGAGAAAAGAGATCTTCATTGCTATCACTTGCTTCATCTCCTATTTGGTTGGACTGTCGTGTATTTCTGAGGCAAGTTTAAGTAGAAAATAGTACAATCACGAGCACAGATGACAATGTATAAACTTGGTAAAATTCATAGCGATGTTCAAATCAATGATAATTTAATTAAGTATATTGGTATTATCTAAAAGTTTAAAATCATCATTATCACGCAAAACATTGCTTTCGAATATTAGTAATTATAGACATATTTATGCTCGTGACTGTACATACGATTTAATTATTTTTTATTTGCATTTTATATTTTGACAGTCAATAAGTTTGAGCTAGTCACAGTATTGAATTTATAATAAATGCTGTTAGTTCATTTACACGTACAATATATATCCAGCGAGGGTAGTGAAGCAAGGTGGAATACTATGGCTGTATATCTGCAAATAAGTGATTTAAAAAGTTTACCTACGTCTACAGACTGGCTCATTCAATCTCTATCATGCAGAAAACTAGATTTAAAAATCTTTAAATATTTAAAATCTATCAAACCTCTCAATCTGTCATACGTTTATTAAAATTAAGCAACAAGCCCAATTAGTACCACATATAGAAATAATATTAGACATTTTGAATATCATGCCAAATGTACACAAAAATTTTTAGGTATGTACCTACTGTTTTTCTATGAAATTCCCAGTAGCAGCTCGGAGTTAGGAATTTGTGCCCGATTAATGGCAATAGGTTCGCCCCCTATTACATGGGACCTAAACATACCGGCGAACTGTGGGTGTACATTAGTACGCCTCTGCCTAACCCTTCGGGGAATACAGGCGTGATGGTATGTTATGCTATGTCCTGTTTACTTGAATGCGTTTGATCCTTATCTTCCCTGGTAGAAAGCATAAGCAGGGTCTAAGATGGTGCACGAAATTCAAGTTATTACCATTTCGGGGTCGGGCTGAATTCAGTAGAAGTGTTTGGTTCTGGTTTTATGTTTGATGGTAGTAGTAAGGTAGGCGGATAAGTATATTCTATCACTAAGCGTTTAAAGTCAACGTCAAGGTTACACATTGTCTACAAAATCGTAGCAAACTCCCAATATGGCATTGAAAAGGACTGATAGCGCCCATTTATATTCCAAAAGCGTCTTTAGTTGTGTCTATGAATACACAAGTTGTAGAGTGCGGATAATGTGATCACTGCTTTAAGGCTTTGAAAAACAAGTAGGTAAGCGATCAGATAATAGTAATTGAATCTACGGTGTATGGATAGCATACAAAATAAGACTTAAAGAGCACAATAATGAGCACTTAAGATAAAAATGAAACTTACACAAATAATCTATATAACACGAGAAAAAGTTTTATTTCAATGTCTAATATACGCGTAAGCGGCAGAAATCAGTATCTTAGTTTAGTTAATGTTTAGATTACATTAAATAAAAGAAAACAGGTACTTTGAAGAAGATTCAATGGCATTTAGCTGGACAGACAATTCGGAGTTATCGAGGTTGAATCAGATTTCCTCATATTGATTATTATATCATTAAAATTTGCTTCTAAACTTGTCATTTTTTACATACCATCACGCCTGTATTCCCCGAAGGCTTAGGCAGAGGCGTACTAATGTACACCCACAGTTCGCCGGTATGTTTAGGTCCCATGTAATAGGGGGCGAGCCTATTGCCATTAACCGGGCACAAAATCCTAACTCCGAGCTGCTACTGGGAATTTCATAGAAAAACCCAATAACACTTTGCTCGACCTGGGAATCGAACCCAGGACCTCTAGCGTAGTAGTCGCGCTCAGGACCACTTGGCTAATGAAGCAGTTGTCAGTTTTTAAATTTGCAAAAAAATACTCTGCGTTCTATCTTTTATATAATAAGGCACCAACTTCTTAAATTGTATTTAAATACTATTTCTATTGTAATTTTGTGTTTAAATTCAATTTAAACATAATTATTTCAGAAGTTGGTGGAAGTGGCCCTGAATATACTTTTAATTCTTTGTTCTTATACAATTCATGCGATTATGACGAAACTTTCGCACCGAATTTCTAAAATTAATAAATTTCGCTGTTAATCTTTTCAGGGTGGGATGTACGTCTTCCAAATCCTCGACTCGTACGCTGTCTCTGGCTTCTGCTTGCTGTTTTTGATCTTCTTCGAGTGTGTCTCCATATCCTGGGCCTTCGGTGTCAACCGGTTCTACGATGGAATCAAGGAAATGATTGGCTACTACCCCACTATTTGGTGGAAGTTCTGCTGGGTTGGCTTCACACCCGCTATTTGTATTGTGAGTATGGGTTCTACAATTATTAGAACTCTTAAGGAGTAATTAAATTATATAAAATATACGTACCTCATGGTCTACAATTGTAATTAATAAGATTTTAACCATATAAACTTAACATGTATCAAACAAATAGTTTATATAGCAGTAGACACCTGAAGTCTCAATATTTTTTTTAAATATTTTTATTGCGATTTAAGTTTCTCTTCAGGGTTTTTCTTACGTAGAGTAGAGAGGCTAGAGAATAATGTTCCTAAACACAGAAATTTATATTTATTTTATAGTTCCCTTACATTGCTACTTAATAGATCTTAGATTTAAACATCAAAATTATCTCCATTTCAGTATTATTAGATTATTAAATATATTTTAAATAAGCTTTGCCTCCTGTGTATGAAAATAAGCTTTATCTTGAGTATGACCTGTAACTCATTTCGAACCAAAAAACAAAGAAGTAGTCAGCAATTTCTTCTTAATTATACTTTTTTGACGTAAACTATATTTGTATATGATATTATCCTCATTTACTTTCAGAGCGTGTTCATCTTCAACTTAGTGCAATGGAAGCCGATAAAGTATATGAACTATGAGTACCCCTGGTGGTCGCACGCTTTCGGCTGGTTCACCGCATTGTCCTCCATGATGTGCATCCCAGGATACATGGTGTACCTCTGGCGCGTCACCCCCGGGACCTGGCAAGAGGTGACATTGTCTTTCTTTTAATAACTCACATCAGAATTTTCTCATATCTCATATGTTTATAAGAATATTTTCTTTAAACATAACATAACATACTATCAGATACTATCACGCCTGTATTCCCCGAAGGATTAGGCAGAGGCGTACTAGTGTACACCCATAGTTTCCCGGTATATTGCCATTAGCCGGGCACAAATTCCAAACTCCGAGCTGCTACTGGGAATAACCCAATAACACTTGGCTCGATCTGGGAATCGAATCCAGGACCTCTTGCGTAGCAGTTGCTGTAAGGACCACCAGGCTAATGAGGCAGTTTTATAATTTAGACCTCTTAAATCGCTAACTAATAAAACATTTAAGCAAATAGATCTGAAAGATCTATATTGACATTTTGCGCATGCCTATTCTGGACAGTATATATTTTTAAGCATCTGGTATTAAAATATACTATCAGATTCATATCAAAATAAAGCAGAAAAAGATTGCTAAATAAAATACATTCATCATTTAAATTAATTATAAATACCATCACAAATATTATTATTCTATAGTTTCAGTTCTTCTAATTTCGTCTGATTACAGAAATTCCACAAAATCGTTCGCATCCCGGAGGACGTGCCGTCTCTGAGGACCAAAATGCAGGCCGAGGAGCAGGCCAAGCATGGCAAGGCTTAAACCCACACCCGCCCACTTAAGACCAGGATCTCAGACTAATGGGATTCGGAAAGTAGCATCAGAGATACTCCTGTTTGGTTAGGTTTATAACTTTATGGGAATCAGGCCCATTTACCGGAAACTGTGACAGGAATTAAACAACAAAAAATAAAAACGTTTTGAAAAATTTCATGGGTAGACTAAATAAAACCAAACAGGATTATTATCGTGGGAAAGTAAAATTAAACACAATTCTAAAACATTACGCACAATTTTATATTATATTATGTGCCAAATATAACTGTGCCATATTATACTAACAAATTATAATTGTACTCAAATAATATTTACACTTACAAATAATTAATTACAAAAATAATTATTCAAAATATTATAGTCTTATTTAATGATTTATTTAAGCAGATTATGTTTTAGATTTTTAGAATAATTTGATGACTTTCCGTTTGCCGTGCGTCGACACGTTCATGTACGTTTAGTTGTACGATAATTAATATTAATTACTAAGTATAATTAGTTCATAGGTAACGATATTTCAAAGTTAACTATATAATTGTCTTCCATGTAGCTGACTTTTAGCATATATTATATTAATGATGATATATATAGATTATATACTAAAATCTGGTGATAATTTGAACTATATAAAATTTTATTACAACCAACATGTCAGGTATACAGGCTGGGTCGGTGTAGTAAGCTGTAATAAGTAGGCCGTTGAATAGAATTGATAATGACCATACAAGTTTTATGCCTACCAATAGCCATGTCAATTATTTTTTATAATTTAACTAGGAAAATTCAAGACAAAAGTAAGCTGTAAGCAATTCCACTAGATTTTAGTAATATTTGTTAAGATTTTAAATTACTCAAATGCTTTTATTGAAGTTATATTGTAGAACATCTCTCATTATTATATTTGTTATCCTTAAAGGATTTAATTGTTAGTTCGTGTTAGAGTATAGATTTATAGAGTTTTTATTAAAAGCGCATCGGGACGCGTCATTTTTGAATCTAAATGGTGTTTTTCGAATATTTAAGATGAAGATTGCTTATATTCTTAAATCAATTTAATATTTTGTCTATTGAAAGGCCTCTATTATAAGTTAAATGTAATAATTAATTTATTGTATGAACGGAGTTTATGATTGTTTTTATATTCATATCATTAGGTAAATGAAAATACGTTATCAGTTTGGTTAGCCAGCTTTAAATATGAATTCATTTTATAATGTAGCTTTAGTGCAAGAGTTTTAGTATTAATTTATTTCAGAGTCATTTCGACCTAAAACGTAACGTTCAAATCCCTGTGTTCTAATTGAGACCAAAGAATCTATAAAAATATATACTATTGTACCAGACAATGTTTCTAATATATTATACTGTAGGTTTTATATAAACCTCCGGATTATATCATACTTTGAATTTAAACAAGTAGAAGAAAGTAAAGTTACAAGAGTCTATGGTTTGATAAATAAATAATCAATGCAATTTCATTACAATAATAAAAAGAAAATGAATTAATTGGAAGCAAGTGATACCCTACTTTGAGACTACTTCGCGTGTTCATAAGTTTTAATATCTATGCATTTTGTCAATTTAAAAAAATATTTATTATATATCTCGTAGCTAAAGAATGTAGCCCATTTATAAAATTTACCTTTTTGAAATTAAGACAGTGTATTAAGAAAAAATATTTAATCCTATAATTTTACTAAACTGTTTACCTAAGTAGTGTTTGTGTAAAATTTTTCTCATATTTTAAGTATAATGAATAAATATTGTAGGAATAAGATACTCGTAGCCCGATTTTTGTGTAGTTTGATTTGGAAAGTATAGATGAGTGAGATCACGCAATTATTCGTAGATTTTCAACATAATTTAATATATTTTGGATTGATATTGGACACATAATATTAAACTATGTTATTAAAAATAGTCAAATAAGATATAATCTTTATATTTCATTTAACCGTACCTATTTACTGTATACAGATATAACCATATCGGCCAAAAAATATATCATTAAATATAAATATTGGAGGTGTCTAATATCTATTTAAATAAATATAAAAGTGCGTTGTATAAGGTAAATGTGCTTCCATGTATTTTAAATTAATCTAAAAAAATATATAATAATTTTTAAAATTATATTTATAATCTATGTACTTTATAGTGTTTATTACAAAGATTATATAATCATAATAACATACAATAATTTATTCGAGAGACGATAGTTAAATAAAATCAATTTCTATTTAGCAACGAACTTTCTATAATAAATGAAAATAAATGTGTACATTTTTCATTACAACTACACAAACATACACACAAATTGTGAAGTTAATACATTAAAGGTTACTGTAAACCGCCCATTTTCTAAATATTATGATTAAATACTATGTAGTACTTAGGGTTTATTAATAAGAAAAGAGGAAAATGAGTCGACATTTATAATAAAATAGTTTGTACTAATCAAAATAACACACACAACAATTATAGAAAATATTATCATTAATATCAAAATAATTAATCAGTATACAATTATATAATAATTTCTGAAATATTTAAACAATGTTTTGAATTATGCCATTTATAACTCAACTATTGTAAATTTTATTTTTGAAAAAAGTATTTTCGAAACCTATGTAGAAAGTAGATAAATCGTTGAAATATTTATTTAATTAAATAGTAGATAAAATACTATTGTTTTATTTTATTTCAATGACCTCTGTACAATATTGCAGGTTTTACCGAAAAAAAATACTTAAGTACCTAGTACGTGGTAAGTGTGGTAACCTGCTCATCTCTGCGTCAGCTCGTTTCCCATAAAAAACCTTAATTGATATTTTTTTCATTGCCCATAACTACCTCATTGGTCTAGTGGTTGAAAGAGCGGCTGCTGAGTGTAAATTCATGGGTTCAATTCCCTGGTCGAGTGAAATGTTATTTGGTTATTCTATGCAAGTTTCAGCAGCATCTCGGAGTTTGGTAAAGTGTCTGATTATCTCAATAATAAATGTCGTTGTGATTATTGTATAAAATTAGCGAAACAATTTTTTTTTTTATGGGATAGGGGGGCAAACGAGCAAACGGATCACCTGATGGTAAGTGATAACCGCCGCCCATGGACACCCGCAACACCAGAGCAGTCGCAAGTGCGCTGCCCGCCTTTAAAAGGGTTTGGGCCTCCGGTAACCTCAACTCACTCGGCGAAACACAACGCAAGCGTTGTTTCACGCCGGTTTTCTGTGAGGCCGTGGTACCACTCCGGTCGAGCCGGCCCATTCGTGCCGAAGCATGGCTCTCCCACGTGAAATTTGCGACAAGTTAAAAAAAATGGCGAGTTAACTACGACGAACGTACCTAAATGGTAAAAAATGGTTTGTTATTGCCAGTTTGATTAAATCATTATAAGTACTTTAGTGATGTTTTCACAAGCATTCGTTAATTGACCAATCCTTATAAGAGATATGATGTAAGCGCGTGGGCACTCACCTTCGGGTCTCGGTTACTAAATAATCATTTAATATATTGCCTAGGCGATAAAATAGGCGAAATGTGTAGGCGAAATATGTTTATGTACCAACTGTCTATATAAACATATCACATACCATCACGCCTGTATTCCCCCAAGGGTTTGGCAGAGGCGTACTTAATGTACACCCACAATTCGCTCACCGTTTAGGTCCCATGTAATAGGGGGCGAGCCTATTGCCATTAACCGGGCACCACTTCCAAACTCCGAGCTGCTACTGGGAATTTCATAGAAAAACTCAATAACACTATGGTCGACCTGGGAATCGAACCCAAAACCTCTAGCGTAGTAGGACCATTATGCTAATGAGGCAGTATCTATATAATGAAAAAAATACTAAATTTTCTTGATGGATTTACAATGCAATAACTTTATTGTAGCCTGACATTTTACGACATTTTACACAGCACCAAACTAAGCAGAGCTTGTACTATGGGTACTAGACAATAGATATAATACTTAAATACATTTTGTTTTGTAAATACATACTTATAATACACTAGCTTCTGTCCGCGAACGTGATGATATATATTATTATATAGCCTTCCTCAATAAATGGGCTATCTAACACTGAAAGAATTTTTCAAATCGGACCAGTAGTTCCTGAGATTAGCGCGTTCAAGTAAACAAACAAACTTTCCAGCTTTATATATTAGTATAGATAAGAAACACCCAGACGAACACAAACACTTATATTCATCACATAAATATTTGTGTACTGTGGGAATCGAACCCCTCGTGGTCAGCAGTGCGGTATTCAAACCACTAAACCACAGAGATCGTCAAAGGTCAAGGGATCGTCAAGGGTAGTACTCCGGGAGTGCCGGCAGAAGTGAAAACTGGAATATTATCGAAGATTTCACTTCAATACGTCTTTCGGTCACGGTCTTATGGTCTTACCTGTCGCGATATGATCTGTCGGGTATTGAAGCAGTACAGTAACATTTTTCCCCATCACCAAAATAGCACAGCCCCGCTAAAGAAGTTTTCACTTCAAAAATATCGTTGGCCCATACTAGGATTTTCTCCTGTATCGTGGGAACTTTTACAGACACAAATTCTCACATGCACGAAGGCCCAGACTGGGAATAACTATCGGTAGGTCATAGTACATATTTGCCTCGTTTGGGGATCGAACCCACAACACCTGGCGCAGAAGCCGATAGCTCAGCCGCCACGACAAAATGTTTCATGGAATATTAATGTCTAGCTTTCGTCCGCGTGGAATAGTTACTTAGTCTTAGCGTGATGATATATAACCTATAGCCTTCCTCAATAAATGGGCTATCTAAAACTGAAATAATTTTTCAAATCGGACCAGTAGTTCCTGAGATTAGCGCGTTCAAGCAAACACAGAAACAAACTCTTCAGCTTTATATATTAGTAATTAGTATAGAAGTAAATGATAAATGATATTTATTTCTGTAAATAGATCTTAAAAAGACACTTTTACAAGTTGTTTTACATAAGTATATTTTTTTACTAGATGGCGCCTATCTGACGACCTCTGAGAAGAAACGCCGAAACAAACTCAGAGAATCATGGTCTCTTTAAAAGTCCAGACAGTAGTATAGTATTATAGGATATGTGTTTTACGATGTAGGGCAATATCTGAACAGGCCTTTTGAAGAAAGAGCCATAGCAGTCTTGAGTTGACCTGTCCTAACTGACGGCACGCATGCACCAGTCTTCGTGTAGCTCAACCATTATTTAGGGAGCTCAACGACCCGCTCCAAGGCAATACCAGATCAGCAGGGTATATGGCAGTATAGATAAAGACTGAATTTTACCTCAAGACATGGCTCTAAAATAAATTCTAGTTTTTGTTTTATGGCATAAGGGGACAAACTAGTAGATGAATCGCCTGACGATAACCAATAACGCCACCCATGGACACCCGCAAAATCAGAGGAGTCGCGAGCGCGTTAAAAATTTAATAATTAATATATCATTCATTTTTAATATGAATTTTTTGCATGTGTAAACAGAGACAAGCAGTCGAGAAATCACCCCAAAATATTTTTTTTGTA
This sequence comes from Acronicta leporina, assembly GCA_947256265.1. Taxonomy (NCBI): domain Eukaryota; kingdom Metazoa; phylum Arthropoda; class Insecta; order Lepidoptera; family Noctuidae; genus Acronicta; species Acronicta leporina. The sequence goes on from OX366536.1 coordinate 1,659,511, forward strand.
AAAATAAACATGTCAATTTGTAACTAGCAAAATAGGAACTTACATTTTGAATAAGTAGGTACCCATAAGGTACTAGCGACCCGTATCAGCTTCGCAAGGGTAGCTGGTATGTTAAAATAGCCTAGCATATAGCTTTCTTAGATAATCCCTTTCTATTGGTAAACGAAAACCATATGAAAATTCGTACAGTACTTATCTCTTAAACTAGATGGAAGGCATCTAGTTTAAGAGATTAGTCCGAACAAACAAAAAATCAGCGGTGGGCGGGGACATAAATTTTATAATATAACTAGCTTCCGCCCGCGACTTCGTCCGCGTGGAATAGTTACTTAGTCTTAGCGTGATGATATATATATAGCCTATAGCCTTCCTCAATAAATGGGCTATCTAACACTGAATATTAGTATAGAAGTATAGATATAGTGATTTGTATTGAAATGTATTAACTATAAATTCGTAAAAACTCCTACATCATGTACCCTGCCTTATAGTTATCACATTTTTATTCATCTCAGGCTACCAACGGCCTTCAAAACGGAAATAAAACGTTATAAGGATTTAAATAATTCATGAATAAGTAGTTATAGTTATACCAAGTACCTAGTTGTATCAAATGTCTGGGATTTTGTTGTTGCAATGTAGTAATAATAATAATATAAATATATAAAAATAATAAGTGTTATACTTATATTGTGGTGAGAAACTTAAGTGAATATACTTTTAAAATATATATGCACCAAGTACATACAAAGATATAAAAAACAATAGAAGTTAATGGAGAAAACATCATCATCGACGTCAAGATCAAGCGCTTTAGGCAACAGACCTTTCCAAAGAAATATACATACCTACATACATACCTACTCGAAAAACATACCCTCTTTCTGGCGACTAAAAAAAAAAATTAACTACAACAAGATCCAACTAAGTGTAATTTCAAAATCAAAAGTCTTTTCATAAAAACGTTCTCAACCATTTTTACCTCATGAGTGTTAAATTAAAAAAAACTTGACTAGGCCGAATTCCCCGTGTGGAGACAGGTTACAGTACTATTCCTCACTGCCTTCCTCAGGCATCTCTTAAGAGGCGAGAAAATATCTGACTTGCTCGAAGAAGGACCTCTTGTGGTCTGACTAGCTGGCGACCACCCTTACATTGGAGTCTGTCTTATTTTTTTTTATTTTTTTTATGAGATAGGGGGGCAAACGAGCAAACGGATCACCTGATGGTAAGCGATAACCGCCGCCCATGGGCACCCGCAACACCAGAGGAGTCGCAAGTGCGTTGCCCGCCTTTTAAAGGGTTTGGGCCTCCGGTAACCTCCTTCACTCGGCGAAACACAACGCAAGCGTTGTTTCACGCCGGTTTTCTGTGAGGCCGTGGTATCACTCCGGTCGAGCCGGCCCATTCGTGCCGAAGCATGGCTCTCCCACGTGAGAGTTACGTCACCGAGTTAAGTCACCTTGGTATGTGTTTCGACTTATGCGCGTGAGAGTCAGTTCCCCCTCACGGTTGCTGCGGCTCTGTTAGTATGAAGTTCGTAAAGGCTCAATAGGCTCGGCAAATCAATCAGTACCATCAGGTGACTTGTCTGTTTGTTTACCAACATAATAAAACAAAATACACTCCTTTCAAGGATGTCTCGGTCTATGACCAGCGGCTTAGGCTGTGCGTATGTCTGTATGATGTTTAGACATAGATATAATCAGTCTCATTCATAATATTATACAAAGTTCAAAGTTCAAATGATTTTATTTCAAACTAGCTTCTGCCCGCGGCTTCGCCCCCGTGGAATTCGGTCTGTCATCACATCCCACGGGAACGGGATAAAAAGTATCCTATGTCCGTCTCCTGGTTCTAAACTACCTCTCCACCAATTTTCAGCCAAATCGGTTCAGCCGTTCTTGAGTTATAAATGGAGTAACTAACACGTCTTTCTTTTATATATATAGATAGATATAGATAAGCTTTTACAAGCGTTTATGAAACGTTATGATTCTAGTTGCACGGTTCCAAAAGGTTGATCCTATGGAGAAGAATCCGGCAAAAAAATCCATGGACACTCTTTTAAAAATATTTTTATATTTTTATGAGTAAGACTGTGAATATTTATAATCCTGTCAATCACATCACAGTAAGTTGTCACGGTTGCATCAACTAGAAATCGAACCCACTACCGATATAGACGGGGCGCGGGTCACTCAAATTATCTAAACAAACAGCATTGTGTATACTATTGTGTCGAGATTTGGAGAAATACTTCGAAAGTGTATACAAACAAAAAATATGGCTAAGCGCGAGCGCGAGCGTTATTCTTCGGGTTCTACATGTAACTTGAGCTAAGTTTGTGCAAAATGGGATAAATGTCACTAGGTAAGCTGAGGATATACTTAATTAAAAAAAAAACATTTTTAGTTTACCAGTCTACCCGTGACCATGGATGCTGTAAAGGATCAGAAAGAAACGTCAGGAATAAAATAATAGCAATACAACTTGATAAAATCCGTAAAAAGTAGTTTCATTTCAATTTTTAGTTTATTTCGAGTAATAGCTCACCGCCTGTTACATGGGATTTAAAAATAATCACCGAACTGTGGGTGTAAATACTATATACCTCTGCTTACCTTTAGAGGATACAGGCGTGATGGTATATACCTATGTTATCCCTTTGACAGATTATTCATAAATAACTATACGACCAATAAATCTCTAAAGCTATGCTTATGAATAATGCTCGCATAATTACTTTTTACTATATTATGATCTTTTAGCGGATTTTAGAGATATTCTGAGTTGGAATAACAATTGTTATAACATTAAACACAATAATACAGGCTGCCCGGTGGTAGGAGGCATATCAGCCTATAGACTCCAGTAACATCAGTTAATCACGCGTGAGTTGTCATCTTGAGAATTCGTATCGTAAACGAATGAGTTTTTTTATGCTACAAATCTCATACATACCTACATATTTTCACATCTGTCTCGCATTGGGGTAGGCAGAGACTACACTTGCTACGATCCTGGCACACCACTTTCGCTTCATCTACGTTCTTCATACTTCATTAACCTCCTTCTCATACAAATTATTCTCGATTTCGATACGAATACGTTATCGAAAGTGTCCGTGGTTGAGCTATAGCTGCTACTGAGAATTTCATAGAAAATCTCAATAACACCTTACTCGATCTTGGAATACAACCTAAGGGTTGAAGGATATCAGTCGCAATTGCAATTACAAAACTAATGAGGCAATTAGAAACAAAACTCTCTTGCCGGATGAATGCTCTACCACGATAAAAAAAAATATCGTGGGAGAGCCATGCTTCGGCACGAATGGGCGGCTCAACCGGAGTGATACTACGGCTTCACAGAAAAACCGGCGTGAAACAACACTTACGTTGTGTTTCGCCGAGTGAGTGAGGATATCGGAGGCCCAAACTCATTTAGAAGGCGGTAAACGCACTTGTGACTCCTCTGGTGTTGCGGGTGTCCATGGGTGACGGTAATCGCTTACCATCAGGTGATCCGTCTGCTCGTTTGCCCCCCAATCCCATAAAAAAATGCGATTAATGCGGATTGGATTCGAAATCATTTGGAGGATAATTCCGCACTTGAGCGGTCAAAAGCTTAAAGTAAAAACATACCCACTGTACCCTAAACTCTTAACGACGTGATAAGCGACCGGTCATCTCTAGTCTAACATTTGGCTAAACAATTAGTTATCTTTAACGGCGACAATGAAAACTGTTAAAATTAACGTAATGTTACTATCACTTGCACTGTTGGGTAAACAAGAGGTTATGAGTTTGACGCAATTCCGGCCTTAAAAGGTGTCTTACATAATTAAAATCAACAATTAAAGTTATTAATTACTAGCTTCTGCCCACGACTTCGTCTGCGTTGATTTCAGATGGAGAATATTATTCTGGTGTATATAGATATTATACTGAAAAATAATATCTATGACGTTTCTGGAATCTTTTGAAACTTTTTGGAACCGTGCAAGTAGTTTGACTTTTCAAAAGTAGGTACCTAATTTAATTGAAATAAATTATTTTGACTTTGAAGGTTGAAAATATGGAGTACTAGCTTCTGCCCGCGACTTCGTCCGCGTAGCGTGATGATATATAGCCTATAGCCTTCCTCAATAAATGGGCTATCTAACACTGAAGTAATTTTTCAAATCGGACCAGTAGTTCCTGAGGTTAGCGCGTTCAAGCAAACAAACAAACAAATTCTTCAGCTTTATTAGTAGTAAAGATAATAGAGTACAGATATAATGGTCGAATTTCGAGCACCGGCGAACACTAGTCACTGTTATTATATTATGTATTATGTTGATTAGATTTTACACAGTTATTTAAAAGTGAGATGTTACGTGCTTTCTGAGGCAGGGATAGGGCTTGATGGGTACCCATGCTAGAGGTCCTGAATTCGATTCTCAGGTAGAGCAGTGTTATTGTGTTTTTCTACAAAATTCTCGGTTATTGGCCTCACGCTTTATGAGAGACCAGCTAATCTTACTGGCTCCTTTGGGGGTAGACCTATGTTAATTAGTACATAGCATATCTCTGCCCTTCGGAGAATATAGGCGTGACGGTATGTTTTAAAATACCTTCTTGATTCACGGCCTTAAATTACAGGGTTGGGCTCGCAGTGAATTAGAAAGGGTCCAATAAAATATTTTTTTAGGATCTGTATGTTTGTGCGTGTGTGTCTGTAAACGCATCTATAATATTTTTATATGGGCCAGAAATTTAATAAATGGAAGATGTTTGTTTTGAATTGGAACTCGATACCTTAGACTTGATACCTTTGACGGCCTCATTAGCCAAGTGGTCGTGAGCGTGACTCCTACGCTAGAGGTCTTGCGTTCGATTCCCAGGTCGAGCAGTGTTATTGGGTTTTTCTATAAAATTCCCAGTAGCAGCTCGGAGTTTGGAAGTTGTGCCCGGTTAATGACAATAGGCTCGCCTATTACATGAGACCTAAACATACCCCTTCGGGGAATAAAGGCGTGATGGTATGTTATGTTATGTTTAGTGTCTGTAAATCCATCTATAATATTTTTATATGGGCCAGAAATAAATGGAAGATTTCTGTTTGCATTGAATTTGAAATCAACAATGGTCATATCTATCTCATTTATACAAGATAGACATACCTTACAACTTTCTTTATTATCTAACTGCCTCAATAGCGAAGTGGTCCTGACCGCGACTGCTACGCTAGAGGTCCTGGGTTCGATTCCCAGGTCGAGCAAAGTGTTATTGGGTTTTTCTATGAAATGCCCAGTAGCAGCTCGGAGTTAGGGACCTAAACATACCGGCGAACTGTGGGTGTACATTAGTACGCCTCTACCTAACCCTTCGGGGAATACAGGCGTGATGGTATGTTTATTATCTTTTAAACTTCGATACCGTTGTTTCGGTGAACCCCGTGGGCGAGAGCTAGTTTTCATATACACATTTTTAGACTGAAATAGGACATACGAACATGTCCTGAGACATTCCGCTAAGTCAGCCGAGATGCTGACGGTGGGAGGGAGGCCACAGAGTAACGCGCAGATGCGATAATGAAAAAGTAGATAAGTAGATACTTATGATACAGTGAACATTTGGAAGCGAATATATTTTTAATAGCATCACTATTGACATCTATATTACGCGACCGGAATGTGAGCCGTTTATAGGCCGTACCTATCCATTAATTTTAATTACATACATACATACATACACTCACGCCCTTCTCCCACAGGGGTAGGCAGAAACTATAGACTGCCACTTGCTACGATTCTTGCATGCCTCTTTTGCTTCTGCGACATTCATACATCTTCTCATACATACGCGCCGGTTGCGAGTACTACGCACCTGACCTTTTATATTTATTTATTTTAATTAATTAATAATTAAACTAAATAAATATTCTGGGACATTTTTACACAGCACCATTTTGTCCCAAAACTAAGCAGAGCTTGTACTATGGGTACTAGACAATGGATATAATTCTTATATACTTTTTTTTTGTAAATACATACTTATAATACATAAGAAACACCCAGACGAACACAAACACTTATATTCATCTCATAAATTTTTGTGTTCTGTGGGAATCGAACACACGACCTCGTGACCAACAGTCCGGTACTCGAACCACTAAACCACAGAGGTCATCATAAAATTATTAAAATTGTTTCACTATCAAAAAGTTATTTTACTAAATTTATTTTTATTGGCTCTATGACATTTTAAGTCTCATATATCTCATATATACCTATAAGGTAGGTTTTTTTTCAGTTCTAGACTAGTAATGATGAAACGAATATAATTAACAATAAATCTTAAGAAAACACTGTAAAATTTCTGAAACTGATAAGAAAATATTGATTCATACTTAGAAAATTTCAGTTCTCAATCAAAGAAAATGAGTTAATGAACTTTAAAGTATTTATCGGCACTTAACCTATTTTGTCGCAGCTGTTTGTAAACTAATCTATGTCAAGACAGAGACGGGTGCAGTGCGAACGCGACCGAAATAGATCGCGTTGCGTATGCGCACAGCTCGCACTCCTGCGCCGCGCGCCGTTCAAAATAAGGATCCATGGATCATTCTCGTTAAAAAATCCTATCTTAATTTAACTTAACAAGTGTTCAACTGAAATGGGCCCGTGATTTTTGTAAAGTGAAGGCGAAATTTCGGATATTATTTGTTTGTTTGTTTGTCAATCATTTTGTGATGATGCGGTGGTGTTTTGCGGTGTGCGTGCTTGTCTTTGTGACCTTGTATCCAGATGCTTATGGTAAGTTCATTGAAATCAGTGAATTTTTGGTTTCGTTGTCGCTTGCAGATTCCAGATAGTAGGCCACTGGGGCATGGTTATAAACCGGAGATTTTGGTACGAAACCAACTCTTGTTGAACGCTTAAAATATTTTTTCATTAAATTATTTTATTAAATATCATTTGAACTAATAAGCAGGATCTTCTTTAGCATTTTTTTAAAACTGGGTAATTTTTTTTCAATATTCAACTTATCTACGTAGATATGGTGAGAGTCTATATTTTTTGTACAGATGTCATGTTTTTTTTTACTAAAAACAGTTTTTTTTTTAATTACTTGAAATTTTGAGCTATAACCTTAAATTTTTAAGTTATTACATTATGTACCTACATCCTATGTATAAATTTATATAATAGACACTTCTCTATTATAAAATTTTCATTTCAAAAATTCAAGTAATCATTTGCAATAAAAATTCAAATAGAGGAATGTCTTTACTTCGATTCAAAATGTTACGTATTTTTATGTGTTTAAATATTTTGTAGGAAAATTTACATAAATGACAATAATTATCATTAACAATATAATGAGCTACATAAGTAAAAGCTTAAAATCTTAAGCTAAGTTACGCTTGTATTCCTCGAAGGGTTAGGCAGAGGCGTACTAATGTACACCCACAGTTCGCCAGTATGTTTAGGTCCCGTGTAATAGGGGGCGAGCCTATTGCCATTAACCGGGCACAAATTCCAGAGTCCGAGCTGCTACTGGGAATTTCGTAGAAAAGCCCAATAGCACTACTCGACCTGGGAATCGAACAAGGACCTTTAGCGTAGCAGTCGCTTTTACCCTAGGCTAATACGAATGTAGTATTTTCTAGAATCACCTTTGAATTTGGTTGTTTTTCACATAGATACATTTTAATCTTTTTTTTTCTGGATAGGCGTAGGCTTGACGGTCAGTTCGCCTGATGTTAAGCGACACTGAACTACGATGGAGCGCGCTTGCCTAGAAGAAACCAATTTATTTTATGACCGTAATTTATTTTTCCAGTGCGCGTATTATATTGTTTTCTATTATCGGATTACGCGCTTACCCCTATGCTTGAGGTTTTAGTTTCAATTCCCAGTTCGAGCAAACTGCGATAGGGGTTTTCTACGATATTCTCATCTATATCTATATGCAAGCTCTAATTACTGAGGGTATGTTTGAGCTGCCTCATTAGCCAAGTGGTCCTGAGCGCGACTGTTATGCTAGAGGTCCTGGGTTCGATTCCCAGGTCGAGCAAAATGTTATTGGGTTTTTCTATGAAATTCCCAGTAGTAGCTCGGAGTTAGGAATTTGTCCCCGGTTAATGGCAATAGGCTGGCCCCCTATTACATGGGACCTAAACATAACGGTGAACTCTGCCCGCGACTTCGTCCGCGTAGCGTGATGATATATAGCCTATAGCCTTCCTCCATAAATGGGCTATCTAACACTGAAATAATTTTTCACATCGGACCAGTAGTTTCTGAGATTAGCGCGTTCAAGCAAACAAAAAACAAACAAATAAACTCTTCAGCTTTATATATTAGTATATAGATTCGACACATTCCATAGTCTATGAGATTCATAAACATAACCTTAAGAGAACACCATTAATATTAATAAAATAAAACAAGTGAGCTTCAAAAGCCCATTAAAGTTAAGTGGGTGAAGCAGGAGATGATAGAAACATAAACTGAGATGGGTTGGCGATCGGCACTGATTGCTTTTATAATGATTTACTGTATGTACAGTCAGCATCAAAAATATAGATGCACAAACTATTTTTGAACTGAAAACTGTAACTATGCATAATTAATAATAATACAGTGTTATAAAAACTCTGCGCGATCCGAAAGGAGCTTATAGGTGTCCCAATCACATCACCAAATAAAATAAGAAACATTAAATATTCATGAAAGTAAACTTATTAATGAGTTTAAAATTCACCATTGTCGTGCCCAAATTGCCGCAATTAATCCAAAATCTAGCAAATTTTTCAAATGTACTAAAAGAACAGTGGACCTTAGTAGGTATTTTTGGCACCCAAGGACGGTGTGACCAGTTTATTTTAGTATTGCCATTTCAGTTTCTGTAGTTTTTAATTTAACTTGACTTATATTACCTATCCGAATCCGAATAATATCAAAATTTGATTAAATTCTCTTTAAATTACGATGTATTTTGGTATTGCGTTTCTACGGTCAACTCGGTCCGCCTCGTGCCAGACCCTTAACCGGGTACGAATTTAAAATCTGGGGTTCTGTATCATATTGAACGCTGACTGTACTTACGACATGATTGGATTGAGAATGTCATCGTGTAAGTACCTAGTAATGGAAGCTTTGATGATGTATGTGTTAATTGTCTGGTGTCATAATAACTTTGAACTGAGGAGTGTTTTTTTTTTTTTAAAAAAGCTTACTAGCGATGTGGGTCACACATTACTAGTATTCTTGTTAACCCCTCGTACTAAGCTAAATGCTTGTGTTACGAGTGGGTTCACGTCGGTAGTGCAATGGGTGGGGTTCGAACCGGCAACCACATGATCGCAAGTCCGACGGCCTAGCCATTAGGCTACCGCCGCTTCAAAGTGTAGGTAAAGATGGTTACTAAAAACTACAGTGATCAATCGATTTGTAAGGTATGACTTGACATGACATGTTGTTCCTATTACTTATAATATTTAAATGTCTTTACACGCAGAAATGGTTTAAGGGTCACTGAATTACCCATATATACGTAATACCAAAATTAATCGTAATTTAAAGAGAATTGAAGCCTACAGATTTCGAAGAACCGATTGATAAACGATTCCGCCGATATGCAATGCGTTCACGATATGTTAATACACTCTCGGTCCCACAATCAAAACTAAAACTCCATAGCTCGAGCCCCCAAATAACATCGATTAAAATTCATAATAAACTACCTGACGATATAAAAATTAAAATGATAAAGTATTCAATAATCGATTTAAGAATCTACTGCTTAATAAATGCTATTATACATTGAATGAATACTTTGATAATGATTTTACTATTTAATATCAATAATATATACTAATAAATAAAGCTGAAGAGTTTGTTTGTTTGCTTGAACGCGCCAATCTCAGAAACTACTGGTCCGATTTGAAAAATTCTTTCAGTGTTAGATAGCCCATTTATTGAGGAAGGCTATAGGCTATAAATATCATCACGCTACGCGGACGAAGTCGCGGGCAGATGCTAGTATTTCATAAAATCCATCTACCTACTTTTATTATTTTGATGCTACTTTCCAACCTAACTAAATTGTTGTGCCCGACAGGGTTCATGTGAACTGTAATATTATTAAAACCTGTAAACACACATAAAAGACAATAAAGTATTGAGTATTGATTCGCCTTCAATTTTTCTGTGTGAATTTCTCAATAGTAGCTCGGGGTTTCGATTTTAGACTCGTTTATAGACGGAACTGCCTCAATAGCCAAGTGGTCCTGACCGCGACTGCTACGCTAGAGGTCTTGGGTTCGATTCCCAGGTCGAGCAAAGTGTTATTGGGTTTTTCTATGAAATTCCCAGTAGCAGCTCGGAGTTAGGAATTTGTGCCCGGTTAATGGCAATAGGCTCGCCTTCTAGTACATGGGACCTAAACATACCGGCGAACTGTGGGTGTACATTAGTACGCCTCTGCCTAACCCTTCGGGGAATACAGGCGTGATGGTATGTTATGTTACGTTATAGACGGCGAACTGGGGTATTAAGTACCTACACTTCTGGATATGGCCTGACCACTCTCTACTTGTACCATTAGCAATATAGCGTGAATATAGCTTACACTCTCTCGTGCGTACTTAAGTATCATCAAAATCAGGTCACTGAAATTTCTCTTCAAGCAAGATTATAATCGTTGCCCTGTATAACAAAATTACAACCTAAACATTGCTACAGTAAGGTGCATTTTTGAGTGTGGATTTGAGTTGTAAGGATTATGGGTTCCGTAGAGTTTATAACTTTTTCAGTATTCCGTATAAAATTTATATGAATAAATGCAAGGTTGTTTTTTTTACTAGAGTTTATTTAAAAAAGTAATCAGGATTTAACTTTTTATCTGACTGCTTTTTTAGTCTACTAGCTTCTGCCCGCGACTTCGTCTGCGTCTGCTACTTTTTATGTGAATGGACTTCACATAAAAAGTTCCTGTGTTAAGCTGTGTTAGGCTCCTGTGTTATTCCAGAATATAATCTATCTCTGTGCCAAATTTTATCCAGATCCGTTCAGCCGTTCTGGCGTGAAAGAGTACCAAACATCCATCCATCCATCCATCCATCAATTCTCACAAACTTTCGCATTTATAATATTAGTAGGAAGTAGGATAGGATAGTAGGAAGTAGGATTGGTCATGTGGTTTTTGATCGGACACATTTCGGAGAGTGTGCATAGATCTCACGATATTATTCCCCCTTGTCCTTTCTACTATCGGACGACCAGAAGAGCGTGGGAGTTAATTAAGTATTTAGGATAATCAGGATTTAACTTTTTACCTGACTGCTTTATTAGTCTATTGGTCATGTGGTTTTTTATCGGACACATTTCGGAGAGTGTGCTTCAGATCTCCACGATCTTATTCCCTCTTGCCCTATTTACTACGGACGACCAGAAGCACAAAAAAGCGACATCAATTCATGGTGGACATTCCAAAAAACCCGAATGAAACGTCCAATCTTATCATGATGTGTACTGCTGAAATGTAGACTGCGCTTCCCGAGTGGGTCTTCCCCGATAGATATAATCTGGGTGTCACTAAATCATGAGTGAATCGGTTTCTTCTAGGCAAGCGCGCTCCAGCATAGGTCGCAGTGTCACTTAATTTTAGGCGAACTTGCAGTCAAGCATATCATGAATAAAATAAAATAATAAATAAATGCTACGCCAGAGGTCTCGGGTCCGATTCCCAGGTCGAACAAAGTGTTATTGGGTTTTGTTTTTTTTTATCTGCTAAAGTCTGGATTTATGGCCGGGTTAATGGCAATAGACTCGCCCCCATTACATAGAACACAAATATTTTATCAGCGAAGATTGGGTGTACATTTGTATACCTCGCCGTTTCTTTTGGGGGAGTACAGACGTGATTGTATGCATGTATAAATATTACGGTAAAACGGAAAATAACAACGTGTAACATTTCGCACTTGACCGTATTATTCCATGTTGTAGATTTATTATCTGTTCTGCAAAGCTGCTGACCCACTAACATGTAAATTCGGGACGTTATTTATTGCCCAAAGTTTATTTGTTAAGCCATCTGGCTGCCAGAAGTGGTGTGTTAATTATGATTTGGTATAAAAAGAGTTATTAAAGTAATTTACGAGTAGATTCTCCAATCTTAATTATCCAAAAACATAATTATTTTTCTCGTGTGATTTACTATTATTATCTCTTTCAATGTTAAAGTGGTTTCCAATCTAACAGCTGTGGTTATGGTAAATGATGTTTATTTCTGTAAATAGATCTTTTAAAGACACCGTTTTATTTTTTAAACTAAAGTGCGCCGGCATTTTCCAAATGATGACCTCTGACATATGATAGACAGCCCCCAAAAAGCCCGCCCTTCACTGACTCCTAGTGTTTTTGTTGGGAAGAAGTAACGCCGCAACAAACTCCCCAGCAACACAAAGACATTAAAACTTACATTAAACGGTTTTTTAATTTTTGTTTGAGGTTCTTAATTAGTTATGTTTTCTTTGCTACATGTCAGCTGGCACTTTATTTTATAGCATCAAAGTTAATATTCAAGCATAATATTACCAAGCCTTTCTAGTAATTGACATGACATTTTTTAGTTATTGCTTAGGCCCTCCTCCTCCTCATGTTGTTCCTATTACTTATAATATTTAATGTCTTTACACGCAGAAATGGTTTTAGGGTCACTGAATTATCCAAAAAGAATTAATAGGTAGCAAAATAAATAGTTTTTTTTTTCTTTAAAAGCTTACTAGTAATCTGGGTCACACATTACTAGTATTCTTGTTAACCCCTCGTACTAAGCTAAAATTCTTGTGTTACGAGTGGGTTCACGTCGGTAGTGCAATGGGTGGGGTTCGAACCGGCAACCACATGATCGCAACCGCAAGTCCGACGCCCTAGCCATTAGGCTACCGCCGCTTCAATTCAATTCAAAGAGTATTTAATCAAATTGTCTGATTATTAGGATTCAGATACCGTAAATATCTATAATAGGTCTCTACCATACAATTTTGTCTACTACTACCTACTTCACTAAAAATAAACGGGCGAAAAAATCGTCACAAACTTACAGAATTAGTTTTTTGACGGCGCGTTTGGCACAGCGGCTGAGTGATCGGCTCTTGCGACACGTGTTGTGGGTTCGATCCCTACACGAAGTAGATTTTTTTATGAAAATGCTGTTCCGGTTTCGGGTGTTTGTGTATGTCAGAATTTGTGTTTGTTACGCAACCACGATACAGGAGAAAATCCTATTGTTGGGCAACGTAATTAAAAAAACAAACAATTTCATCTACTACTACTTCACTGGAAATAAACAACCGGAAATATAGTTCCAAACTTGTTAAAGTTATCAAGAATTGCATTCGCTTACATTTATTTTCAGTGAAGTATTTTAGATGAAATGGTAGAGAAGGCCTAGATTAACGGCATCGGAATCCGAATAATACACATAATTATTATCTACTATGATTAAATTGTGTTTGAATTACGATTTATGCTGGTAGTATGTTTGTATTGGAAATTTGGTCCGCCAGACACTTAAGTTATTACAATATGCAACACAGTTTATCTAAAGGATTATAAATCTGTACAGATTATGTTGGTATTTTATCAAAATTCAGCGCAACAAGATATCTATACCATGACTCATACACAACGCATAGTTAAGATAAATATTGTTGGTAACTGGCGATCAATTACAAAGTTAACTGTGGTTTAAACACTTTGATTTCTTTGCTCAATGTTGTCACTACACATTTTTAAGACATAAAAACCTTCTTTTTAACTAAAAAAATATCCCCAAAGCTTCAACATGACTCCTGTTATAGTTAACTGCCTCATTAGTCGAGCAATCGAAAGCTGAAATGCTACGCTAGAAGTAGGTTGATTCACAGGTAATCTCAAGAAAAAAATCTATGAAAATTTAACTCAATAGTAACTCCAAGTTTGGGATTATTGGCCGGTTATGCAAATTGACTCGCCCCCTATTACATGGGACCTAAGCATACCGGCGAACTGTGAAACAATACTTAAAAAAAACGCTACGTGGGTCGCACGTTAGGTACTAGTATTCTTGTAACTTCTCGTGCTAGGCTATAAGCTATTGCAAGTTTGATGCTATAGCCATTTATTCACAACTTTAATAAAGCCTTTGTTTAAAAATCAATCTGTTTAAGAGAACTCTAACCACATAATATTAAATGTAATGACCTCGTAACAGATTTACATATACGTAGGTATGGGTAATAAATAAAATAATGCATTAATAAACATTTCAGAATTAATTATTGATGTCATCGGCCCGCCATGACACATCGCTAGTTCACAAATCATAAATTTAACTAATTTCAACATTAACGAGTATTCATCACTTGAAAGTAATTAATAAAGTTATTTTAGATACACCAGACGCTATGACCACTAAGCCACCGCGAGTCTTAGTGGTGGTTTGGAATATCTAACCAGAAGACGCAGGTTCGAATCCTGCCGGCAAGTCGAATTTTTCCGTCACTAAAATAACTAGGTATCCCTGGATTATTAAAATTATGAATCTACTGGGGAATCTAAAGATAACCAAATATTCTGAGCAATTATGTACCTACTAAAATTATTGTGTTTAAGTTTGAAGGGCAGTGTAGCCAGTGAAACTACTGGGGCAAAGGTGTCAAGATGACAATACTCTAGTGATACCACTGGTGTTGCTTGCGTCTATGGATTATTTTTTCCAACCGGATTCTGAGCGATAGATACGTATACTAAGGATAAACTCGTTGTTAGGATTTTCTGGCTAACTGTCTTACGTTTTCGCGTTGCTATTAATTTGCACTGTGCCTTTGAAAGAACATGAATGCATCGGTCTTAAAGCCTTCCTGTTATTACAAAAGCACGGGATGGAGTCTTGATACCATCATACCATCACGCCTGTATTCCCCGAAGGGTTAGGCAGAGGCGTACTAATGTACACCCACAGTTCGCCGGTATGTTTAGGTCTCATGTAATAGGGGGCGAGCCTATTGCCATTAACCGGGCACAAATTCCAAACTCCGAGCTGCTACTGGGAATTTCATAGAAAAACCCAATAACACTTTGCTCGACTTGGGAATCGAACCCGGGACCTCTAGCGTAGCAGTCGCGCACATGACCACTTGGCTAATGAGGCAGCCATTTGGCTAGTGAGGAGTCTTGATGTAATAAGAAAGTTCACCCATCCAATGCAAGCGCAGCTTAAACTTACCATCTTTGTGGCAGCTAACCGAATTATTTTCTGTTTCTAGGATACCTCGGTGATGATATGGCAGAGACCATCCAGCTCTGCTGTAATGAAGGTGCAGGGTTTGCCAGGAACCATTCCCTGAGTGACTGCCAAAATTCTCTCTCAATACCTCCTGAAGTTCCACCTGCCTTCGGATCCATGTGCCTCATAGCGAAGGCACAATGCTGTAAAGAATATTTTAAGTAAGTGCTCTTAGAAATTTGGACTCTTAGAAAGGAGAAGCTTCTCAATTCCACTGTATTTTTACCCAACTACGAAAAAGGAAGATGTGTGTATATATAGCGTACTAGCTTTGCCCGCGGCTTCGCTCACATGAAGGTGATGGGCCGGCTCAACCGGAGTGATACCATGACCTCACAGAAAACCGGTGTGAAACAACGCTTAAGTTGTGTTTCACCGCGTGAGTGAGGATACCGGAGGCGAAAACCCTTTTAAAACGTCGGCAACGCACTTGCAACTCCTCGGGTGTCCATGGGCGTCGGAAATCGCTTACCATCAGGAGATCCGTCTGCTGGTTTGCTTTCCCTATCCTATAAAAACAAATATATATTCTTTCACATAAAGAAAGAATTTTCCAAATCGGTTTGTAAATGGAGGAATAATCGCGTAACAAACACTCAAAAAAAAACAGAAGAATTGAAAACCTCTTCCTCTTTGAAGTCGGTTGAAAGCACAAGTAGATATTTCTAAATTATAGGTAACTACAATATCCTTGTTTTGTAATCTAAATAGAATTACTAGGAATTCATGTTTAAAACAAATATACAACATTGTTCAGTATAATTTGAGCGTTATTTGTTTATTGTTTAGCAAACTGGTTGCTAATTCTTATCTTAATGGAGTAGTTACAAGGTTTTTAGTATAAAATGTCATGTTTTCGCACCTTGAATGATTTTGACCTGATTTATAAGGAAAACCATGTGATTCGCAGACTTATTGACCTATTAAAATTATTATTGGACGAAAAGAGAGGTAAATTACGCCTTTTATCTATGTAATATAACGTACCATCACGCCTATTTTCCTCGAAGGGTTAGGCAGAGACGTACTAACGTACGCTACTGTTCGCCGGTATGTTTAGGTCCCATGTAATAGGAGGCGAGTCTATTGCCATTAACCGGGCACACATTCCAAAGTACGAGCTGTCGAGCTGCTACTGAAAATTTCATAGTAAAATCAATAATACTTTGGTCGACCTGGGAATCGAACCCAGGATCTCTAGCGTAGTAGTCGCGCACAGGACCACTAGGCTAATGAGGCAGCTATCTATCTTCATTTATCAATACTCTATACTAATATATAAAGCTGAAGAGTTTGTTTGTTTGTTTGCTTGGACGCGCTAATCTTAGGAACTACTGGTCCGATTTGAAAAATTCTTTCAGTGTTAGATAGCCCATTTATTGAAGAAGGCTATAGGCTATATATCATCATGATACCCTGACGAAGTCGCGGGCAGAAGCTAGTAATCTATAAAATAAGGTCGTAAGGACGTAAGTTACAGTATTTTAACTCAGGAACGACTCAGGACATATATTATGATCTTTGATTGTCGCAGACCGCAGTGAAACAACTTATCCTTGCAGATCAGTTGATCAGTTTAGTTATTACTTAGCCACGAGCCCCATCAAATGTAAGATAGTTGTTAGTTATAACATTACAATGTTCGACACAAAAGCTACCCGTGACTAAGGATAATGTAAGTTTGTTCAATCCGAAACGGGAATTAAAGCTATAGCGATGAAACGCATAAAAAAAGTATTATTTTAATTTCAGCGTAGGATAATTTCTACATAACGGGTGGGATTCGCGGTGGTTTAGTAGTCATAGCGTCTGGTGTATTTAACCAGAAGACGCGGGTTCGTATCCTGCCTGCAATCGATTTTTTCCTATTAAAATAACTAATTAATTAGGTACTATTCATTCATATTTGTTAATATGACAAGACTATATTCAGACCTATTATAATTGTTATTTTTTTCAAAGATTTAACATGATTATGTCCAGAAACCTAATGATTTGGTCCAGGTTCCCCTCTCAATAAAAAAAAACTCGCCTCACTAGTATTATTGTATTGTTTCAGAAAGCAAAGTGACTGTGATACCGGTATAGACATAGGTACAAGCAGTTACAGCTGTGATGGAACCAAATCTACAAGTAAGGTTAGTGGTTTTAGATATCTAGTAGTAACCAGGAGAATGTTAAAAAAAACTAACTAAACACTGACCCGGAACAAAGATC
The DNA here is from genome assembly GCA_947256265.1 of Acronicta leporina. Classification (NCBI taxonomy): domain Eukaryota; kingdom Metazoa; phylum Arthropoda; class Insecta; order Lepidoptera; family Noctuidae; genus Acronicta; species Acronicta leporina. Next base: position 1,677,057 of record OX366536.1, read on the forward strand.
TTACAAAAAACTGTAAGTCTTACAAAAATTGCTCCGTGTGGGGATCGAACCCACAACACGTGGCGTAGACGCTGATCGTTTAGCCACTATGCAAAACGTGTCACCAGTTTAGTTTAGGGTGACTCCTTCGATTTTATTATATGTATAGATTCATTCGCCTAACATCTGCCGCTACTTAGCACACAGTAACACACAAACACATACACGGTAACTAGGTAATTGGGTATCTGTTATCACTTTTAACTGATAACGCACAGATGTTATCCGTGTTTGAACAGTTAACGTACCGCTTTAACTGTCTTCCTTGTTTGTTAACTGAATACTTGGCTATCTTAACTGGGGTTTCCTGTGGCATTCAGAAATCAAGGTGGAATATTTTTTTCGGTGACCGGAAATGTGGATTGGAAGTATACTAACCCAAATTTGTCTAATCTGGTCGAAGCTATATCAATGATGAACAATTTTGACTTAATTTATATAATACTAGCGACCCGCCCGCGGTTTCACCCGCGCTGCCCCGTCCCTAAGAGTCGTAGCGTGATGTTAAATAGCTTAAAACCTTCCTCTTGAATCAATCTATCTATTAAAAAAAACCGCATCAAAATCCGTTGCGTAGTTTTAAAGATCTAAGCATACATAGGGACAGACAGCGGGAAGCGACTTTGTTTTATAATATGTAGTGATAGTGAAGAACTACATTCACAGTTCGCGGATATCTCTGTGGTTTAGTGGTTCGAGTACCGGACGGCTGAACACGAGGTTGTTCGATTCCCACAGGACGCAAATATTTATGTGATGAATTGAATAGTGTTCGTGATCGTTCGAGTGTTTCTTATGTATTAAAAAATATTATATCAGTATATATCCCTGCGACACGATGGACCGACGATTTAAAGAAGGTGGCTGGCAGCGGATGGATGCGAGCTGCCCAAGACCGGGATGGTTGGCGCTCTTTGGGGGAGGCCTACGTTCAGCAGTAGACGGCAATAGGCTGATATGATGATGATGATATATCCATTGTCCAGTACCCACTTTTACATGTCAATGTTACATAATGAAGCTACAAAAGTACTTATATTCTGCAGGTATGTTGCAATGACTGCACAAAGGGGATGACTGCCGGTTCTAGCAAAGGTCCAGACACCTGTGTGAAGGGGTCTCATGGAGTCAGCTCGGAGGAGATGCTGGCGGAAGACGCATTTGTTAGATGTTGTCAGGTAAATTGTGTCATATCATGCCTGTATTCTCCGAAGGGTTTTCACGTGGGAGAGCCATGCTTCGGCAGGAATGGACCGGCTCGACCGGAGTGATACCACGGCTTCACAAAAAACCGGCGTGAAACAACGCTTGCGTTGTGTTTCGCCGAGTGAGTGAGGTTACCGGAGGCCCAAACCATTTTAAAGGCGGGCAGCGCACTTGCGACTCCTCTGGTGTTGCGGGTGTCCATGGGCGGCGGTTATCGCTTACGATCAGTTGATCCGTCAGCTCGTTTGCCCCCCCTATAACATAAAAACAAGAAAAACTTTCCATGAAAACGTAATACCAAAATCAATCGTAATTCAAACACAATTTAATCAAAGTGTATAATTGGGAATGCATCGCAAACACAAATTTCAGCAACTCCAACTTTTACCCACGACAGCCAATCAAAACCTGTAATATTAACATTAGCAATTATGTCAAAAAGCTGTCAGCCAATGGGATTGCATTGTCCAAGTCGGAAGTGGCGCCATTAGTTCCTCAATTGCCTACCCTCCAATTAATTTGTAACATTTTTTTTCCCAGAAAGCAGCAAAAGACTGGAAGGGCGAGTCTACATCAAGAAGTTCAAACACGATCACATTATCGAGTGAGTATACTCTCTTATAAAATCTTTATATAGGTATATGTATATTATATATTCATAACATAACATACCATCACGCCTGTATTCCCCGAAGGGTTAGGCAGAGGTGTACTAATGTACACCCACAGTTCACCGGTATGTTTTTAGGTCCAATGTAATAGGGGGCGAGCCTATTGCCATTAACCGGGCACAAATTCCTAACTCCGAGCTGCTACTGGGAATTTCATAGAAAACCCAATAACACTTTGCTCGACCTGGGAATCGAACCCAGGATCTCTAGCGTAGCAGTCGCGCTCAGACCAACTTGGCCAATGAGGCAGTTATTATATATTTCCCTACTGATAAGCTACGTTTAGCTAAAGTATACATGAGAAACATTATCTCTTTAAAGATGTTTGGTAGACAAATAAGAATTACAAGAGGAATTCCTTCTCTGTGTGTTCAAATGGGCACTGAGGGCAGATGTAGTTTTAATTGAATAGTTGAATTATGAGTCATACGCCCCTTTTTTGTCCTAGAAGTTCTGATAGCCTAATGATATGACCATTGTACTGCTAAAGTCAAAGACGTGGAGTTCTAATCCAAGGCAAGTACCTCTGACTTTTTTTATTGGATACGAGCAGACGGATCGCCTGATGGTAAGCGATTACCATATTTTTTCCTTCACCGTTTAAGCTCGTGATAATTAACTATGAATACACACGTAACTTCGAAAAGTTTACCGTGGGAGAGCCATGCTTCGGCAAGAATGGACCGGCTTGACCGGAGTGATACCACGGCCTCACAGAGCACCACCGTGAAACAACGCTTACGTTGTTTCACCGTGTGAATCAGGAAACTGGAGGCCCAAATCCTTTTATAAGGCTTGCAGGCGACAGGTGCGCACCTGTGACTCCTCTGGTGTTTCAGGTGTCCATGGGCGGTGGTATTCGCTTACGCGGTGATCTGTCTGCTCGTTTGCTCCACCTATCCCATAAAAAAAGCAATGATGATACCTAGGAAGTCTGGCATAGGTACTCATTAAGAAACTTAATACTGACACCTTTATTATAACTGTATATTTTGTAACTGACACATTTTGTTCTAGCATTACCATCGCTATGTGAGGATTATGCTCCGAACGAGTTGTGTGCCCATCACTGCATTCCCGTGCCAGGATCTTACAAGTGCGAGTGTAACCCTGGATTCATGCTGATGGCAGACGGCAGAAACTGCAGGGAGGTAGGTAATCTTTAATGATCTCCATTTTATTATCAATCTTTTTGTTGTTTTTTTTATTTGCATCCATGCTAAGATTATAAAGTTACATGTTCTTAGCGTGATGATTTATAAAGCCTATTATATCTTTCATCAATAAATCGGCTATCTAACACTGAAAGATTTTTCAAATCGGACCAGTAGTTCCTGAGATTAGCGCGTTCAAGCAAACAAACAAACTCTTCAGTTTTATATATTAATATAGATAGTATAGATTTTAGTGAAGGTCGACGTTATGATGTCACCTTTAAGACATAAATTCAGAATGTGAAGGCAAATTTCGACCTTGCGGATTCGCCGTGGCGTAGTGGTCATAGCGTCTGATGTATCTAACCAGAAGACACAGGTTCGAATGTTGGCCGCAATCGAATTTTTCCTTCATTAAAATAACAATAAGATATTAAGTTCAAGGTCAGCAGTCGTTATGTAACGTTATGATCAACTTTTGGAACCGTAGAGAGAATTCGACAAGTAACACACAGCAGGAGATAAAAGAGTGCACACATCAGCACTCTTTTAAAATCTTTTTCTTCTATACACTATGTTGAAAAGTCTTCAAAAGTGGCTTATAGGTATCCCAGTAACATCACCAAATAAAATAAGAAACATTAAATATTCATGAAAATAAACTTACCTACTAGTCAAGTTTAAAATCATTGTCGTGTTCAAATTTCTGCAAATGTGATATAAAATATCGAAATCGGATTGTATAATACTTTTTTGTTGTTGTACAAAACAGCTAGCAGAGTAAAACAGCTGAACAACGTTGAGCAGTTTGTCGCTGTTTAGAATTAAAAAACTGCTCAACGGTGTTCAGCTGTTAGCTGATTTAGCATGTTTTGTAATACAGCTAATAGTTATGTAAAACAAGAAAACAACTAATGATAAAATCCTAAATGACCTAGGGGCGGTAAGCGACACCGCCCCTAGGTGCCAAACATACTCAGGCTTATAATGGTTATGTTGCAGTTACATTTTATCATTAGTTGTTTTCTTGTTTTACATAACTATTAGCTGTGTTGCCGGGTTTTCTTTAATACATTGTATAAATAAATTTAAATTGCTGCACGTATGAAATGAAAGATCATCAACGTCTTAACCATGGCTGACTTTTTTGAGTAAGGTAGATATAGGTTTTTCACTCTATACTTAAGTAAGAAACGCTCTTGTTTTCAAATGAGAAATTAAAATCGCGGTACAACAATTTGGGTAAACTATCTCTATTTTCTAGGTGAGTAAGAACAGGTGTAAGCCGAGCAACCCTTGCCAACACAAGTGTAATGACAACGGCGTGGAGGTCAAATGCTCCTGCAGGAGAGGTTACGAGCTGATGCCAGATGGGAAGTCCTGTCAGGGTATGTTGTTCTCCTATTTACAGACTACAATGTTGCTTAGAAATGTGATCTTCTAGTCTAGTCTGTGTTTTGTGAGTCTCGGAATCTTAGATAACTCCTGAACAGGAACAATCTGCGCAATGTGACAGCCTTAACATGACATTGTTGATTAAACAAGCACATGTTCAACCTAAGGCTGAGCGATACGCGAACCTGTTGACGTTGTGAAGAGGCTGATGAAACGCCACTTCATCTTCTTGGGGAATGTGGATCGCTAATGCACAAGCGTAGCGCTCATCTAGGGAAACATACCTTAAGCCCGGATTAAATAAAAGAGCTCACCGCTAGGAAAATCCTGCCGTTCATAGTAGCTGCAGAATTCAGCGGTGAACTCTAACTCAAAGAGTGGCGATCACAATAGACCATTTTCGGTCGCAGGGATACTATAGCCGCAAGCAAACAATAAAAAAAACTCCTGTTTCCTTGAACCAAATTAACATCTCCATTTTTTTTACAGACATAGACGAATGTGAGCTCGATATGCCAGTATGTCTGGCAGGCACTCAGTGTCATAACATCCAGGGTTCATACCGGTGTTTACCAGGGAAAAAGAACAATGTGGAGAAGGGCCAGTGTCCCCCAGGGTTCTCCAGGAATCTTAACAATAATGGCTGTGATGGTAAGCTACTTATTTATTAGCGTGGGAGAGCCATGCTTCGGCATGAATGGGCTGGCTTGACCGGAGTGATGCCACAGCGGCCTCACAGAAAACCGGCGTAAAACAACGCTTACGCTGTGTTTCGCCGAGTGAGTGAGAATACTGGAGGCCCAAACCATTTTTAAAGGCCGGCCTTGCGACTCCTTTAGTGTCGCAAGTGTCCATGAGCGGCGGTATCGCTTACCATCAGAGGATCTGTCTGCTCATTTGCCCCCTATGACATAAAAAATACTTCTATAGTCGATTAACAGGGTCCAATCGTATTAGTGTATTAAAATTTCATTATCGAGAGTCATGGTCTTTTGTAACCATAATAGAATGGATTGGCCCTCTCTTTCAGATATCAACGAATGCCTCCTTCCCAACCCACCTTGTCCCTCCTATATTTGTGAGAACACTGTGGGTGGGTACAGTTGCGGTGGGGTCACAGGGGACCCCATCAATTTGAGCACTTCTCCTCGTACCCCCGTGGAGGATCGGTGCCCTCCAGGATTCAAGGTTGGCCTGCATGAGGAGTGTGAAGGTGAGTCTCGAAAAATGTTAAAATAGGGTTTATACACCTACAGTTCACCGGCATTTAATAGGAAATGAGCTTATTGCCACTAGCCGGGTAAAGAGCGCGAAAAAGCGACATGGATTCAAGGTGGACATTCCCAAAAACCAGAACAAAACGCTTAAGTTCACTTTTATCATGCTTACTGCTGAAATGTCTGACTGTGGCTGTGACTGCCTCATTAGCCAAGTGGTCCTAAGCGCGACTGCTACGCTAGAGGTCCTGGGTTCGATTCCCCGGTCGAGCAAAGTGTTATTGGGTTTTTCTATGAAATTCCCAGTAGCAGCTCGGAGTTAGGAATTTGTGCCCGGTTAATGGCAATAGGCTCGCCCCATATTACATGGGACTTAAACATACCGGCGAACTGTGGGTGTACATTAGGCGTGATGGTATGTTACTGCTAAAATGTGGAATTCGCTTCCGGAGTGTGAGTGCTTGGGTCTGTCCCGATAGATATAATCTAGGTGCCTTTAAATCACGAGTGAACCGGTTTCTTGTAGGCAAGCGCAGTGTCTAAAGTTGTGGTAGAGCGTAAGCCTATCAGGAATTAAAAAACCGACTTCGAGGTGCTACCTTTGAATATGGTAGAAATTTTGGTAGAAATAATCAAAAGGTAAAACTTGGCTTGACCCAGGAAACGTCGTTCTTGCCGGACAAGAACCCTGCTCTTCTGCTGGGTAAAGGAAGTCTCCAATCTTCTTCCACTTCCCTCTGTATATAGCAGTCAAGAACCAGTCTTTATATCTCAAATCCAGGTTCTTCATGGTTTTGCTATACAATACATGTCTTTCAGATGTGGATGAGTGCGCAATTCATAAGGATGACTGCAATCCTTTGTCGCAGTTCTGCATCAACACTCACAGCTCCTTCTACTGCCAGGATAAAGTGTCCAAGCACTGTCCGCCAGGGTTCAAGATAGACCTTAGGACTAATCAATGTGAAGGTGCGTAGAACAGGCTATAATTCTCTATAGGGTAAATCACTGGTGTTTGTTTTATAAAACAGGATCATTTAAAAACATCATCAAACATAATTCATATTCAAAAAGAAGGGCTATTATGGGTGTTAGATATAAGCGCTTTAATATAAAGAGAGAGAATCTATCTATACTCTATATACTAATATATAAAGCTGAAGAGTTTGTTTGTTTGCTTGAACGCGCTAATCTCAGGAACTACTGGTCCGATTTGAAAAATTCTTTCAGTGTCAGATAGCCCATTTATTGAGGAAGGCTATAGGCTATACATCATCACGCTACGCGGACGAAATCGCGGGCAGAAGCTAGTTTTGTGGGGATCTAGCGGGGATGCTTGGTCTCTTTTCCACAAAAAGTTAGTTACAAACAAGTTTTGTCAAAAACAAGTCTTTTTCGACGGCGTGTCTGCCAACCAGTATTAGAGCAGGCTGGTGCACTACAGTCTAGCTCCCCTTATCAGTAAAACAGTAAATGATTTGATGATGATGATTAACGGAGGCTACAAAACTAGAAATCTACTTAAACCGATTCAGCGTCGATAAGTGTGTGGAAACTTGACTTCTAACAATTACTACAGACTGTGCAGACATTTGCGTACCTACATTTTTAGTCCCGGTTTTACTGTCTGTAGTCTGTAGTCTGCCTGTGACATGGTACATTTCAATTGTTTTTTAATTGTGTCTATATTTTTTTGATATATTTTTTTTTTTTTTATTTCCAAAACACTTATTCTATTTTTTACAATATTTTTGCCATACACGAAAACCTCTCAGGGCTTATCTGTGTGCTGGCGAGTCGGTCTTATATTCTTAAATATAGAATTCTATTTTAATATAATTATAATGATTAGTTATGGATGTAGAAACGTTTAAACTTATACTTGTAACTTCTCGAACCTGTTTTATAAAACTTTTGTAAGTCATCTGGAAGTTTGTTAAGAAGGTAAGGTACCAAATATGCACATCATATAGATTAGAGCCTAGTCCCTCTCATTGTGAGAGGAGACCCGTGCCCAGCAGTGGACATATAATGGGTTGATTATGTTATGTTATTGTAGATATAAACGAATGCGAGGATACTGGTGACATCTGTCAGCCGGATCAAATCTGCGTCAACCAACTGGGACAGTATGATTGCAAACCTAAGGACGATACCAGGTAAAAGTAACACCATCCCCACGTCTTTATTTCCCGAAGGGCTCGGCAGGGGCATTCTGATATTTACATACAGTTAACCGGTATGTTAAGGTTCCACGTAATTAAGGATGAGCCTAATGCCATGTGTTTTTGGGTTTTTCTATCAATTTCTCCAGCTTCTCGTAGTTCGGATTTGTACCAGGTTATGGCAATAAACAAGCGGGAAGAAAGTCGTGGCCGTACAGGGGACACCGTGGGTTTATAATAATAACATAGGTATGTTCTTTTTATATTTGGATTTAACTTTTTGGTTCGTCTGTATTTTAATGTCAGACTGAGAATATTACAATCAAAAGTTTATCGTCTCTAACACAAAAAAAATGTACGAGAGTTACCAAGGAGTCTTTCTCTAATGAGTTTTCATTGTTACTAAATATTTTGCAGGCTGAAAAGTGCAGCACAGTGTCCAGATGGTATGCGAAAAAAAGCTGGAAGTCTCATTTGTGAAGGTAAGGCAGCTTTTGTTGCTTCTCATAAAGTCAAATTGTCAGGTGCCTTAAGTACAATCAACAAACTTGACGGTGAACCACCCTTAAGGCTATAATCGCTTGCACCGAGCGCGCGGGCGTGCTGTACGTTATCACCCCTTCCCCTCAACCCTTGAGCTTTATGCGCGTTACTTGATACTTTGAATTTCTATTAAATCGTATGATGAGTTTTCGCATTTTAAGGCATCCTAATTGGCGGAAGTGAAATGTGGGTGTGGCTGACGTATCGGGAGTCGTTCAAAGGATTTTGTTAGAAAAATGGTTAGATTGAATAGAAAAATAGTTTCGCGTCTGTACATTGTAAAACTAACATAAGGAACTGATTACGTACTGTCTGTATTTCAATGGTTCTCCGAGTTTGTTGCCATGTTTCTCGTCGAGAGAGTTAAGTAAATTTTGATTAAAAGAAAAGTTAGGAAACGCCGATGTCATCAAGTAAAAAAAATCTAAAACATTTACTTGTACAAGTGTCTTACATCTTTTTACAGAAATAAATAGCATTTATATATAAAACTGTTTTTTTACGTTCTGTTCTTAGATATCGATGAATGCGCTGAAGGCACTCACCTTTGTGATCAGCACCAGAACTGCTTAAACACAAATGGAAGCTATGAGTGTCACTGCAAATTGGGATATGAACTGGACATCACTACTGGAGCTTGTGTTGGTAAGGAGTAGTTTTGGCGATCATCAGCTCTTCATATCAGTCAAAAGCCCGCAAAGACCGGTTATATGGCACCTGCATCCAAAAACTCCCTGCCACAACAGTTTTTACCGTGGGAGGGCCACGCTTCGACAGGAATGGGCCGGCTCGACCGGAGTGATACCCTGGCCTCACAGAAAACCGGCGTGAAACAACACTTACGTTGTGTTTCGCCGAGTAAGTTAGGATACCGGAGACCCAAACCCTTTTAAAAGGCCAGAACGCACTTGCGACTCCTCTGGTGTTACGGGTGTCCATGGGCTGCGGTAATCGCTTACCATCAGGTGATCCATTTTCTCGTTTGCCCTCTTATCCCACAAAACCACCATGCTTGTCAGAGATGGATTGCTACGCTGCATTTACAGGGGCGGTTTCTGGATTTTTGCTTCTGGGTTAAGAGAAAGTTGACGACCTCTGTGGTTTAGTGGTTCGAGTACCGGACTGCTGACCATGAGGTCGTGGGTTCGATTCCCACAGAATACAAATATTTATGTCATGAATATAAGTGTTTGTGTTCGTCTGGGTGTTTCTTGTGTATTATATGTATTTACAAAAAAAAAAGTATATAATTATTATATCCATTGTCTAGTACCCATAGCACAAGCTCTGCTTAGTTTGGGACTAGATGGTTCCGTGTAAAATGTCGAAGATAAAAAAAAAAAGTTTGGAATTTGGATTTCTGCTCAGTAAAAAAATACATTCTGACGTAGGATCTATGATCATATCCTGTGAACTGTACCTAGATGTTTAGCATGCAACTGCTTACCTTATTGAGGAATACACGAATCCGACACGACGTGCTAAGTATTTCAATTGTATCAGAAATTAAGAATGGTAATCCAATTAAAATGACAGGCACACCAATTGGTAGTTAATGCTGACAACATTTTCAGAACATAATCAACAATTCAGATGACATTGACTTACGATTTTGATGTTACACATTACGGTAGCCGAAGTGGAGCCCAGTTATGTAACCTTTTCAAGTCTATGCAGTTTCTCCTATTCTTCTGTTCTCATGTCTCCAGACGTAAATGAATGCGCAACTGGGCAGCACGACTGCATCTCCCAGGCGCAGCGTTGTGACAACACTGTCGGCTCCTACCTATGCATCAGGATAACCTCATGCGGAACCGGATATGTTCTGCATCACTCTACTGGAAAGTGCGAGGGTAAGGAGGAACTATACTAGCTCTACTTGAGCATGTTGAAAATCTTCTCTACTATTATAAAACTGTAAAAAACTTGCGTCTGTACATTGAAGATATTAAAAAAAAACATGTAGGTTTGGGTATATAAACATCTCCGAATACAAAAATGTGATTTGTCAAAGTTTGAATGTTTGTTACGGGTTGGAGCAAAAACTACTGAATAGATTATAATTTGGTTATCACAGTTAGAAAGTATAATATGTTCCAAATTAAAAACTGGTGAACTTCATATCTATATAAGTATATAAAAGAAAGTCGTGTTAGTTACTTCATTTATAACTCAAGAACGGCTGAACCGATTTGGCTGAAAATTGGTGGAGAGGTAGCTTAGAACCAGGAAACGGACATAGGATACTTTTTATCCCGTTCCCGATACTTTTTATTCCACGGGGGCGAAGCCGCGGGCAGAAGCTAGTATCAAATAAATAATAAAATCCTGAGATACAGCTTGACCTCTCTGATGTATAGAGGCCCATTTATAGAAGAGAATCATTATTGTTGGTTTTTTATTAAATTATTTTTGGAATCCATTTCTAATCCTAATATAGATTTTTCCCGCGGATTCGCTCACTTTCAAGATATAAATCTTTATATTAAGAATCGTGGCGGACCGAATTTTCTATACAAACCATACCAAAATAAATGGTTATTGAAACACAATTTCTTCATGTGTTATTATTTGAATTCCAATACCGTTAATCTAGGTTCCTGGTCTACCATTTCGTCCAAAATACTTCACTGGAAATAAATGTAAGGGAATGCAAATATTGGTACATATCTACCAAGTTTGGAACGATTTTCAGGTCATTTATTTCCAGTGTATCTCAAGTATCTCAATCCAAATCATGACACAATTCAATAAAATATTGTTTGTATTACGATTTATTTTGGTATTAATTTTTTTTGGGCAATATATGCTCCACCCTTAAGTTTGAATAAAATTGGAATATCTTGGGCCTGTTGATCATTTTACAATCTTTTTTCTCCTTAGACATAGATGAATGCGCACTGGGGCTGGACAACTGCGGCGCCGATTACTTGTGCTTCAACATACGTGGCTCGTTCCGCTGCGTGCGCAGGCGCACCTCAACCACCTCCACTACACCGCTGCCAGAGTACGAATACGAGTACTACGACTCTGAGTACGTAAAACTAATCATTATTTATAGTTGTCAAGGTGAAACTTTTCCATAGAGATTTCGATATATCAACAGTTTATGCCTCTGTGATATTTTGTTTCTTGATCATGTTAAGGTCGACTTCGCTGTGCAAAAATATTTGTATAAAAACAGCGTATAAAGATACTATATGAGTTTTCCATACTAATACAGGAATATTTTTTAAGCAGTGCGCAAAAATATTTTGGTAGTTCAGTATCAGTAATAGAACACATTCCCATTATTAATTCAAAACTTTTTTTTAAATTTTTATCCGGCTTGAAATCAGCAAAATATGGACACATAATATCTATTCGCAATAATAACAATATGCACGTGTGCCAGCCGACTCACGCGCCGGTGTACAGCTGATGTAGGTACTAAGGCGCGCGCGCTTTGCCGTGCGCTAGCGAGTAACCATAAAATCAGTTTCAAAGTAAACATCTTTCGTTAACGATAACTTCGATATTTTGTACTAAGACATATCAAAATAACAAATTAGTGTTTAATAAAAGTCGTTTAAGTATCAATTGTCAAAGTTTGCGCACTGAATAAAAATTATTCCGGTATTTCTGGTGGTCAACATAGAAATTACTAAAAAAATAAATTAATTTATAGTTAGTTATGAATTAATTACAGAGTACAATTAAAAACATATTGAAAATTAACTTACTTAAAAAAATATCCTAAAAAGACTAACTCAAAATTTACTTTATGTGTTTTTAGGGAAGAATTGGAAGCAAACCGCACAGCACCTGTCGAAAATCCACCGAAAGAACCATCTACTACCACAACTTCAACTGCTAAACCTGAACCTTCAACCACATCTAGCACCACAACCAGTACGACCAGCACAACCACTGAAATACCAAGAGAACCGGAGCTAAGAGTCGAAGACAACAACGTGGAACCACCACCTTCATACAACAATGAGCGAGATGTTTACTGGACCGAACCAAAAGCTACAACTCCTCAACCGGAACCAGCACCAACAGAATCTCAGCAACCAGAATACAACCCCACACCAACTGAACCACGACCGACGTACACTCAAAAACAACCTGAAGTAACTTTCAACCGACCAACGCCTCCTGAATACATTCCAGAGGCTGAGTTACCTCGCCAACCAGAAGATTTACCTCGTCAACCAGAGCCTACATATCCACCTAAGGTAGAAGAACCAACAAATGAGTCTGTACCATCAGAGGAACCAGAAACTACACTCAGGACTACGGAGCAACCAAGACCTACTCCACCTTATGCAGTTAACGTGAACGTGGGCAAAGAGACGGCGACAGTTTCTGGAGACAGAAAAGACGATGGGTCTGTGGTTGTTGATACCCAGCTACTACCGAAGAATCAGTGGACGAAGATAAATGTGAAGCCAAAAGATTGCCCGTTTGGATTTGAGGCTGATGAATATGGATCATGCTTTGGTGAGAAATATTTTAACATTTTCTTAAGATATAATAATTCGATCGATGGAAACCTGATGGTAAGTGATTACCGCCGCCTATAGAAACCCGCAACACCAGAGGAGTCGCAAGTGCTTTATCCTCCTTTTAAAAGGGTTTGAACGTCCGGGATCCTCACTCACTCGGTGAAACACAACGTAAGTGTTGTTTCACGCCGGTTTTCTATGAGGCCGTGGTATCACTCCGGTCGAGCCGGCCCAGTCGTGTCGAAGTATGGCTCTCCCACACCTAAAACTACTTCACTTCTTCTTCTCTATCTTCACCACTTATTCCTTCTTTTTTTCCCAGACATCGACGAGTGCGCTACAAACCGCCACAGCTGTTCCGGCCTCACGGAGACATGTCGCAATACCATCGGCGGCTACACCTGCAGCTGCGCACCTGGCTTCCGAAGAGACCTGATTACGAAAGCCTGTGACGTCATCACTACGTCATCATCTACCACCTCTACTACGACGCCTGCGCCGGTGCCAACTACTACCAGTAAGATCACTTAAATAAATTTTAGTATTTTTAGACGAATTGAAGTATGTTTGGAATAAGTGCTAATGGATCAGCTTTAGCACCATACATTGGGACTTCACTTAAGAGTAGCCTTTTTAGCAGCCAATAGTTAAACTGGTATTTTAATCATTCTTTTTATTTTAATTTCTGATAAGCTTACGCTAGACCGCAAGTTCACCTATCTACGATGGAGCGCGCTTGCATAGCAGAAACAGATTCGCTCGTGATTTAAAGGCACTCGAGATTATATCTATCAGGGAAGACCCAGTTGGGAAGCGAATTCGAAAATTGATTGGATTTTCATTATTATGTTGTTATTTGCAGACAGGACTTTCTTCTGGGGATATCCTGAGTACCGGGTGACAGTAAGACAGTTCCGACCGCGTAACCTGTGTGATGCTGGCTTCCATCACAACGCTAAGACTGGAGAGTGCGAAGGTTAGAGATTTGCTGTATTTCTCTAAATAATTATGTGGCGAAATTATAAACCTCAAATTTACAAAGAGTTAAAAAAACTAGTATGGTAGATCTTATATGTAATCGGAAAGACGTCGGCGATCCATCGATGAAATAATATTCTTCGATCAAATGAAATTTATGGCATATGGCATAGCAGACGGATCATCTGATGGTAAACTATATACCACCGCCTGTGGACACCCGCAACAGCAGAGGAGTTTCAAGAGCGTTGCCAGCCTTTTAAAAGGGTTTGGGCCTCCAGTATCCTAGCTCCCTCCGCGAAACATAACGTAAGCGTTGTGTGAATGTGTGAACTTGAACTTTAAATAGCCTAAGTATCCATTTTCATTCCCAATATCCAGTCGTGGGACGATAAATGGGTTAATGTTGATATGTCAACTACACCAGAATTTGGAACGGTCTCTAAAAAGTTCGCTGTTCAAGGTCAGACTTAGAACTGAGATTTTTCTAACTTCTTTTTGTTTTCAGAAATACAAATTTATGTACTTACTACTCTTATAATGGAGCTTTTTCCGGTTCTTCTCCACGAGACCCAGTATTTGGAAACGTGCATCTAGTTTTTATAATCCAAAAGGACCTATATTATTGGTGTCATTGAAATAAACATTTGCCTTTGACTTTATAGTTCTTATATATACGTATAGCGAAGTGGCTAAGCGATTTGCATATGCACCAAGGAGAGTGGGTTCAATCCCCGCAAGGAAAATTCGTATGACCTACTGGTAGTTTTTAGCAGTTCCAATTCCAATGTTACTTGTTTAATCTAAACACTCACACTAACTCCTCAGATATTAACGAGTGCACAAACGGACAAGCGAATTGCGCTGCTGTGGAGATCTGCATCAACACACAGGGTGGCTACCGGTGTGAGTGCCCCCCTAACTGGAGGCTGGACGAGATCAGGCACCGCTGTGTGCGCATCAAGAACAACGGACAGTTCCCCACCGGATATGGAAATGAACCTAGTAAGAAGAACTCTTTTTAAATTAGAGTTACTCGTCCGTTCAGAAAATGGGACAGAAATAGGGGTGACACCTACGAATGGTGGAAGGAGAAACGGAGAGAGGAGACATTATACGCATTTAAATAAAGCATAATGAATTAATGATTGTTTTACAAAAGTCACAGTTAGTAGCCCTATAGGATGAAAGAGATTTATAAAGGCAAAAAAAATCATTTCTGGTTATGGTACAAGGAAAAAAATCCAATGTACTGTAGGTACCCCACATTGGATTTTTTTCCTTGTACCTGTGTTTTTTTGTTGTGTTTTGTTGTGTTGTGTCTTGTGTTTCTTTTAAAAAAAACAATGAAATTAAAACCCATAGCAGATACTTCATCATCATCATCATCATATCAGCCTATTGCCGTACACTGCTGAACGTAGGCCTCCCCCCAAAGAACCAACAGATCCTTATCAATTATCTAATGTGAATCATGCTATGATGCGCTAAGTACAAATTCTCCTTTTTTAACCCTCGACGCAAAAAGAAGGATGTTATAAGTTTAACACGTGAATTGATGTATCCGTGTCTCCCTCTGTCTGTGTCATCGTAGCTCCAAAACAAATGGACCGATTTTGTTTAGTTTTTTTTGGTTCCAAAGGTGACAGTGTTCTTATCTGCTATGCTATTATTATCCCTTTTCTAGTTAATCAAGGGATGTGATCAACTTCCACAAGACTTACCAATTTGGGTATCCTGTCAATTATAAATTTCTTTATTTTCATCTATATATTTTCATTGCAGTCTATCCCTCTGTGGCTCCAAAGCCTGTGTTCCACACAACTGACACCAAGTACGTGCATCCGGAGATCACCCAAGTCGAAGATCGTGGCACCGTGTTCAGGTGTCCTGCTGGCTACAGGCTTGGTGACGACAATACTTGCGTTGGTGAGTTTTATTGGTAGCTAGGGAGCGACCCGTGTGGGTTAATATTCCCGACTTTCAGTGGATGGATAAAACAATCTTTCGTACGAACCTTATTCTGACAATTATGCACACACTAAAAAAGTAAAACTGTCTTCAAAAACATAAAAAAATAATGTTATGTACATAATAATTTAAATAATTTCGGAAGTTTCAGTCGAATCTCTTGTTTTTACCACTATCTTAAGAAACTGTTGTGTGTACATAACATTATTTTAGAAAGTTATATAGTGAAGGAAAAATTCGACTCGCAGGCAGGATTCGAACCTGCGTCTTCTGGCTAGGTACGCCAGACGCTATGACCACTAAGCCACCGCGAGTCCCACCTGCCATGTCGAAATTTGCCTTCACATTCTGAACTTACGTCTTAAAGGTGACGTCAGTAACATCTATTGAAAGGCAAGTTACTTTGCCTCTCAACCGACATGACTTACCTTACGGTTAGTTCTATGTCGTACGATGCTACCATACCTAATAACTAACTTTTTGTGATTTTTTGCATTTTTTATGCTAATTTTTATGAAGTTATATAGTGAAGGAAAAATTCGACTCGCAGGCAGGATTCGAACCTGCGTCTTCTGGCTAGGTACGCCAGACGCTATGACCACTAAGCATAACATTATTTTAGGTTAAACCGTCAGTTCGCTAGGGTGTTTAGGTTCGATGTAATAAGGGGCGAGTCTATTGCCATTATCCGGGCACAAATCAAAACTCCGAGTTGCTACTAAAAATTTAATAGAAAACTCCAACACTTTGCTCGACCTGGGAATCGAACCCGGGATCTCTAGCATAGAGTCGCGCTTAGGATCACTATAGTATGAGGCAGTTCGGTTTTAGTATTATAAAAAAACCTTAAAGAACTTTATCTTTTTTTATTAAACTTACCTTCTAGCAATGTGGGTCGCACATTACTAGTATCCTTGTTAACCCCTAGTGCTAAGCTTAAATGGTTGTGTTACGAGTGGGTTCACTTCGGTAGTGCAATGGGTGGGTTTCGAACCGGCCACCACTCAATCACAAGTTCGACGCCCTAACAATTAGGCTACCGCCGCTTTAATTAATTCTCTTCTACTTACCATAAAAATAATGAAATTTTCAGATGTAAACGAATGCATCACCGGGGAAGCGAAGTGCGGTCCGCAGCAGATCTGCGCCAACCTGCCGGGAGGGTACTCTTGCAACTGTCCTAGTGGACACCGGTTAATCAAGGACCATGAGTGCGAGGATGTGGACGAGTGCGCGCTTGCTGGCAGCATGGTCAGCTTCCATCCCATACAGAGTACATTTAGAATATTAAGATAGATGTAGGAACCAGGAGTGTGGTCTCCTCATACAAAGGGAGAATCCTTCGAACAGGTCGGGAGTTATAGCGCCAGTATTCTACTATTTTTGATTCAGGATTTGCTTCATGATTGTCAGCCGTCTAGTCAGTAGATTGGAGTAATCTGCATTGTAATACAGATATGTGGTCTCAATTCACTAAGCCTTCATTTCTAGAATGGGGCCCGACTGCTTCTTTCTTGTTTTAGGGTTTTTTCATTTCCGAATTACACAGATACGCAGTCCGTTTTCTTAGTTTTTTAAATTACCATTGTTTGCTGTGAATTTCTTCTGTGTATGTACAATGGCTACAATTCGGTACTGCTACATTGTGTGGTCACAGTTCTAACGTAATATAACAGATATTTATATATCTTCCATCCGGCGTATCGCGTTGTGTCTAGGCAGATCTCGATCGGCCCATTTCAACGATTGGCCTACGACATAAGCATATTATAATTACCTAACTGAAAAAAGATTTTTGCTCTTCAAATAAGTAGAAAGTATTTTAATGTTTTTGATATATCATGAATCCACTAGACTAACTGCCTCGTTAGTCTTGAGATCCCAAGTGAGACTGCTATGCTAGACGTCCTGGGTTCGATTGAAGTGGAAAGTGTGGTGAGTCGAGGAAAGTGTTATTGGGGTTTTCTATGAAATTCTCAGTAACAGCTCGGAGTTTGGAATTTGCGCCCGGTTAATAGCAAGGCTCGCCCCCTATTACATGGGACCTATACATACCGGCAAACTGTGGGTATATACTATTTACACCTCTGTCTGTTATATTACACTAGCGACCCACCCGCGGTTTCACCCGCGCTGCCCCGGTCCTAAGAGTCATAGCGTGATGTTAAATAGCTTAAAACCTTCCTCTTAAATTTATAATAAGTAGTGATGAAATTACGTAATTACCGTTTCCTTCATTCCAGCCTGTCTGTTCTCAAAACGCAGATTGTGTAAACACAGTGGGATCATACCAATGTAAATGTCACATTGGGTTTAGATCAGCACCCGTTAATGATAAGGTAAGACTTATATTTCATTTAAATTAGTTATATCACCACTTAGCAACAATAGCCAAGTGCTATAACTGCCTCAATAGCCAAGTGGTCCGGACCGCGACTGCTACGCTAGAGGTCCTGGGTTCGATTCCCAGGTCGAGCAAAGTGTTATTGGGGTTTTCTATGAAATTCCCAGTAGCAGCTCGGAGTTAGGAATTTGTGCCCGGTTAATGGCAATAGGCTCGCCCCCTATTACATGGGATCTGTGCGAACTGTGGGTGTACATTAGTACGCCTCTGCCTAACCCTTCGGGGAATACAGGCGTGATGTCATGTTATGTTATGTTAGCAACAATCAGGTCACCTGGAAACGCAAATACCTCGAGGTATTATGGTATATGGGGGGCCGTGTGCTGTAATAAATTAGATGTATAAAAAACACTATGGAAATGCTGTGTTCCATGAAGCAATATAGAAACATATTTTTACATTAATCCATCGAATAGCAGAGAACTTGTATCTGTATCCTCTACTTATATATAACCTTATTTGATTATTTTTGGCTTTTGCTTAAACTTATACCTATACAACTAAAGCTGTATTATTTCCTCAAAATATCTTCACGTTCTAACTTAAACAATTCGTGAAAACAACATTTGCATGGTTTGATCAATATTTACTACTGGCAAACGTTTGGTTTGGGGTTATTGTCTAAATAAAGCCTCATTTAATGAAAGACAAAATCGCGTATCTAAATACAAATTATTTTAATGAAAAATTCAACTTGCGGGCGGGATTCGAACCTGCGTCTTCTGGTTAGATACACCAAGCGCTATGACCATTAAACCACCGCGAATCCCACCCGTCATGTCGAAATTTGCCTTCACTCTGAATTTACGTCTTAAATTATCATATTTTTTTTTATTATAAAGTTATTTTAGGGAATTCCTAACATGGAAAATGCTAAAAAATACAAAAAGATAAATAGAAATTGCTGACCTCGACAAATGGTCTTGCCTATATCCTATGCATCTGAAGCATTATGGCAGACTAAAGAGAGGAAGAAATTATGACCTAGCTTGATAATTTGAATGCAGATTGGATAGAATAGAGACAAAAAGAGAATGGAGGTGTTTATGCACCAGTAGAACACATCATGCTAATCGAAATTGTGATTTTTCAGGTTTGCGTCGATGTGGACGAGTGCATGGAGTCAAGATCTGGGTATCTCTGCCAACACAGGTGTAACAACGTCTGGGGGTCTTACAGGTGCTCCTGTCATCGTGGATATAGGCTTAACGCTGATAATAGGTGAGTGGCTATCTTCATCATTCAAAGAAACATATAATTTAACGTAGTCTAGATAGTAGTTCGTAGTTCGTAGTTCGTAGTTCGTAGTTCTAGATAAGTCGAAAAAAGTAGAAGACCGTAGGTCACTTGCCAGTAAGGTCACACATCATCAAGTCATCTCTTCTTCTCCTACTATTATTATTATTTATTATTTTATTTTTTTGTAAACTAAAATTGTAATAAAGCTGCGTCTGTAGGTACATTGAAGAAATAAAAAAAAACACAGGTGGGTTAGGTTAGGTTACGTCACCAATCCCAAAAATGTGATTCTTGTCTGTTTGTTACGGGTTGGCGCAAAAACTACTGAATAGATTTAAATTTTGTTATCACTGTTAGAAATTATATGCTCCAAATTAAAAATTGGTGTTTTTATCTCAATTAATTAAACGGATCCTGAGATACAGCTTGACATTTCTGATGTATACAGACCCGTACAAAGAAGAGATCATCAATGTTGATTTTTCCATTTTTACTCCTCACATTGCTTCATGTGAGCGAAGCCGCGGGCAGAAGCTAGTTAGAAAATATTTTCATAACACAATGACTCTTTTACAGCACGTGTTCCGATGTTGATGAATGCACGGAGTTCAAATCCAAGATCCCATGCGTGGGCAGATGTTTGAACGAGCCGGGCAGCTACCGCTGTAGTTGTCCAGCAGGGTACAGACTCTCAGAGGACAAGAGGAGCTGTATAGGTGAGAATTTTCATAACAGTTGTCCTCTAAAAATGTTGCTAGCTGAGCCTTTGCGTCTTGTAAAAGACTTGTCAAATTCAATGGCGAAATTATATCGAGATAAAAACTGCAAAAAAGCTGGGTGACTGCTGCGCTGGTGGTTGTGGGTTAGATTTCTGTGTCGAGCAGTATTATTGGGTTTCTCCATAAAATTCTCAGTAGCAGTTCGGAGTCTTGATTTGTGGCAATAGGCTCGCCCCCTATTTATTTATTTATTAATACTTTATGCACTATTGGCATGTGTTACTACTGGTGCCTCCTCTTTTTACTTTATAAAGTTCTTTAACAGAGGCCCCATCACTGGATTAGTGACAAGCTGAATTATATATTTGTTCTTTCAGATATCGACGAGTGTGAGACAGGCGAGGCTCCTTGCTCCAAAATCAGCATGACTTCCACCTCCAGTGATGTGTGTGTCAACACGAGAGGCAGCTTCCGTTGCCAGCGCATCTCCTGTCCTCCTGGTTACCAGCTGGAGAACAAACAGTAAGTACATTGCCGCGAAGCGTTGATTCTTTTCATCACTTCTTAAATTAGAAACAGATCTTTGATCGTTGTACTTACTACCATCGCTACACCTTTGGCTTTGTCAACGATCTCCTTCCATTTCACTCTGTGTCCGACCACCCTTAAACAATTTTTTATCCTGCATATGGTCCTCAAATCTACCTTGACACAATACTTCCAACGCTTTTTCGGTCTTTCACTTGGTCTTTTCTGTAAACTGTACTGCAAGTTTCTATGGAACTTTCGTTTTATAGTTGTGCGGTTCAATTAATATGGAGAGGAGATTACATTTTCATAGTTTTTTTATCGACTGATGATAGAGATCAGATCATCAGAGAGTTATTCAAATTAGATTTTTTTATCGACTGATGATAGAGATCATGTTATCAATGTTATAATAATCTTTGTTGAAAGGAGTATCTATGGAGTTTCTTGCCGGTTCTTCTCCATAAGACCCACTATATGGAACCGCGCACCTAGTTTTTGACAATTCAAAAGTACCTGTATTACTGGTCTAATTGAAATAAAAAATTTGACTTTGACTTTGAGAACAAATGAGTTAATATTTACTGTCCCACTGCTTAGCACGAGTCTCAAAATGAATGGGGTTAGGCTATAGTCCACTATGTTGTTCTAGTGCGAGTTGGCAGACTCCAAACGCCGTCACGTTGATTTCCTTAAGTGTTTAAGTGAGAGTAGGTTACACCTATGACTGGGCAATTAAATGGAATCATCATTATCAATAATTTAGTCAGCCATCTTGTTTTTATCATTTTCACACCAGACACCGCCAGTTTTTTAAACACCAGTTGTTCTTCAGCTAGGATAGATCATCCAAACATACAGACATTGTTAAACTCATTACCCTTCCTTTTTCGTAGTCGAAAAATCATAATGTAGCTACGTGTATCTACTGTTTGAAGCTTTATGCTTATATTTTTTACAGCCGCTGTAACAAAGTGGAGCGGGTCTGTCAGCCTGGAGACTGGAACTGCGCACACCAGCCTACGACCATATCATACAACTTCATCACTTTCGTGTCCAACCTCTACATCCCGGAGAGCAAGGTCGGTACCTACCTAGATCCCCCTACAGTAGTTACTCGGGATCTTTGGCTCCCTAGAATATGGTCGAGTTATATAATGGCTGATGCAATTGTGCCATCAAATGGGACTGGTCTACTCAAAGCCGACTCTTTTTTCAAAAGGCTATTTCAGATATTGTCTTGCAATGTTACTCAAAATAATTGGTCTCACCACCCTGAAATGAATTCCTATTTCTCGAATTCGTCTCGTACGTCGTATTCTTCTTTTTGATGGTTTAGGAGGGCAAACGAGCAGACGGATACCTGATAGTAAGCGATAACCGTCGCCCATGGGCACCTGCAACACCCGAGGAGTCACAAGTGCTTTGCCCGCCTTTTAAAAGGGTTTGGGCCTCCGGTATCATCACTCATCACTTACTCGGCGAAACATACGTTAGCGTTGTTCCACGCCCGTGTTCTGTGAGGAGTCTAATATTATTTGTTTGGTTTGTTCAGCTAAAACTATTCACAATGCGAGGCCCCGTCTGGCCATTCGTGAAGATGAGGTTTGAACTGAAGCTGGTGAACGTGAACGCGCCGCCCAGCATCAAGAGGAAAGCCGACATCAATGACTTCTTGTAAGTTCATCATCTTCTCCATCTAAGTACAAAACTATTTACACTATGTTAAAAAAACCTGTAACCCCGTTCTTGTATATAAGTGTATACATTTAGATGTCTACACTCACTAAGCTCTTTTTTATGTAGTGACGTGTATTGAAAAGAATAATATGCTTAAATGGTTTGCACCTGTTGAGAGATAAAGGGAATAACGAAAGGTATTTATAAGCCGAATATTAGCGGCAGCGTCGGCAGAGGTCGTCCTTGAAGGACATACGCCGATTTTATTGGCGAGATCTTCAAAAAGGTTCTGTACGTCGCACTCATAACCGGCGCGTATGTATGGGAAGATGTATGAATGCGGCAGAAGCAAAAGAAGTAGGTATGCAAGAATCGTACGAAGTGGCGGTCTATAGTTTCTGTCTACTCTGTGGAGAAAGTTGTAAGTGTATGTTTGTAAACTCATTAAGCGTACTTCGTCAAATTACGTAATTTTTTCAGGACAACAATTATTTACATAGTTGTGAAAGAATGAACCAATTTTTAGGTACGTAATTTAATGTAGGTACGCGTGTTTTATGTGTGTAATCTTAATCAATTCATATCTACAATTCATTTGGTTAATGAATTTCAAAATTCATATCATCAAAGACTTTTGAAATATTGTTTCATCAAAAGGGGCCATATTGACTAAAGAAATAGGTATTATAGAAATCAGAATTTCTGGTTTTTTTTTCAGGCTAACGCAAAACAACAATGAAGGGCTGACCTCTTTAGTGAGGCCGCTGGAGGGACCACAGAGCATAGAGCTGGAGATGTCTATGGAGCTGTACACTCACGAGCAGTTTGGTGGCACTGCCGTCGCGAAACTCTTCATTTACGTATCCGAGTACGAGTTCTAATGTGATTCTTACAATGGCGAGCAAATAAATTGATGCAGTATTTTTTTGTTTTGGTTGTGTAAGTATTATTGTATAAAAACTGTTGTTACTTTTTTTATTATTTTCGTATTAATCTGGTTATTCTTCCAGTACATTCACATATTTTATTTGCGAAGATCGTGTAAATTGTATGTATTTTGTATTAATTTTCCGATATTGACGATAGTTTTAATCATAATTTGAAATTTGTATAAAATTTGATAACGTTATCATAACGTATTTATAAATTTTATATTTGTCAATCATTATATTCATTGTATTTATATTAACATTGGATAAGCTCACGTTCGACACTATCTCACCTGTGTCAAGTATGGGGACATTTATTAAAAAAATACGATTAAACAGATATCAAAGATGCCCATGTGTTTTAAAAATACAATTTAATTTAAATCCTCGCAATTTATTGTAGTTGTGCTTTTTACTGCTCGCCACATTTGTCTTGTACTTTTGAGCTGCATTCTGTGAATTCAGTATTGTTTTGTTTTAGACTTTTAGATGTTATTATAATAATGACGTATTATTATTTTTGTAGCCATATTTTTACACCGTCATAATATTTTGATTTTTGTGATTTTTTTTAAGAATGAATTTGTGTAAAATACGGTGCTTAAATCGTAATAAGTAAATTTACAAAATACCTATACTTTTAGAAGTCTATTTTATCCGGAAACTGTTTATAAAAGTTTCATCTTATTCAGAATAAAACTACTTGCTAAATTATAAGAAAAATATTGAAAAGAATAAGATTAAATACTTTTTTCAATCACTCCTTAGTTATGAGGTGTCAAATATACATAAATCACAATTAATAAAAATCCTAGTAACTTAGTATTTTGTTTATTGAACAAATAGTTGAACCACTTCACTGTGACCTCCATACGTACTTAAGTATAATAAATGATCAAACGAACTTACCTGTTGTGAAGTTCGATCATTATTATATGAAGTGCCCTGCTCGAAGATATATATTTAAACAAGCAGCTCTCATCATTCACTGGCAACTCTGCGCAATTTTAGAAGTAGCATCCCGATCCTAAAATTTGCTTTTAATCTGTGCTTGGTGAACGCTTTCATTCTTTTTAGAGTCGCGAATTATCTCAAATTTTACCCGGGGTGGGATGGGTAGGGACCATATATCTTCGAGCAGGGCACTTCATATAATAATGATCGAACTTCACAACAGGTAAGTTCGTTTGATCATTTATTATATTGCGTGCCCTGCTCTCGATATATATTTAAACAAGCAGATGTTTAGAGTATTGGTAAATTTGAGATAAGCCGAAAGCATAGCATGTATTCCTGTAAAATAAATCTGTTATAATCACATTACATTATTTTAAAACATATCAGTCTCTTGACTTTCTGTTAAGGACCAATTAGCTAACACAAAGCCGACCAGCTACAATTGCTGTGACCCTCCAGAGGGTCAGGGTTCATCAATCATTTTATTAAATATGTAAGAAACTGATTCCCTTAGATAGTATTTACGGTAAGTACCTGGAACTTGAAAATAAACGTTAATGATCATTCTTAATTGTTGGAGAATAATGAATTTCGTAGTAGGACTACATATGGCATGAATCAGCAAGATCAGTGCCTGATATTAAGTACTAAGTAATAATTCTGGATTAAGCACAGGATAAACAATAACAAAATGTTATTAAAATATCAGAATTAATATCATATCAAATCAATATAAATCTGCTGAATCGTGAATCGGTCAGTTTCAATCATAATATTTATAACTAATTAGTTATAAATATTCGTAAGTTAAAAGGCCGACCAGCAGTCTGTGTGATTACAGCTTATGAAATTTCTTTTGTCATAGTCCTGAATGTAAAGACATGGCGCCTACCAGGTTCCAGTATGGCTCTGGTATCTATAATACTGACTCGAATAAAACTTTGAAGAATACTTTATTTGACGATGTAAAACATAGTTATAGTAAGGTAGATAGGTACTTTTAAAAGAATTACATTAAAATTTCAGAGCTGTACTCTACACTACTTTCTAATCACTCAATTTTCCCTTCACTGGGCGAATGGGCCATTCATCACATCTAGATTATAGATAAGTGGTAATGATTATATCAGCACACCCTTCATTGCATAACTGTTGTGCTTAATGCAGGGAACTTCATTCCATATCTGAACAACCCCTTGCCATAAAAACACTATTTCTTAAATAATCATTTAAAAATGTAATTTACAGTAAAATATGAATATAGAACTTTGTTTGGCACAGTCCTACATATATATATTGATATTTACCAATATTAGTTTGGACTTATACATTCCCTAGAGACTCCCTTACGAACATTCCCCCCCAATTTTAGAGCAAGGATGAAACTGACTTATGACGGACAGTCTATAGGCAGCCGCAAATCCAATGATTTTTTCATAAAATACCTACTTAATACCTGGTATGGATAGAGGAGATCTCCCTGAGAATGGGTTCGCCATATACTATAGGTGCTTATCTATGTTAATATTATAAAGAGGAAAGATTTGTATGTAAGTACATATGTTTGTAACGAATTGGCTCAAAAAATACTGGGCCTATTCCAAAATTTCTTTCACGGTTTGAATGTTACATTATTCCAGATTAACATAGGCTATAGAATACTTTGAAAAAGTTTAGGATTTCTGGCAATGAGAATTGTTGGTGGATGAGGTTTCTGTAGGAAGACTGTAACCTTTATTTTTGGTGAGATTATCAGTTTGTTCTAAATCTTCTAATCAAAAGGTGCTTGGAAGGACACCATAACAAAACAAAGAAAAGATAATATATCCAAGTCCAAGTGAAAGTTTAAATATTCATTGGCTTTAAATGTTTCCAGAAGACTAAGGCAATGCATTTATTTATTATGAGTCTAGTCCAGCTTTATCCTAGTAGAGGCACCTAATATTGTAGTTCTAAACAATGTAGGTATGTACCTATTTGTATCTAAATTCTCCTTATAAATGTGAACTTTGATAAGTACAAACTGTTCAAAGACTCAATATTTTTATCAGTATAATATTTTCTGAATAAATGTAATTATCACTACTATATAAACATTGGTGTAAGGTGTAACAAGCAACAACCAGAATCTTTTCCAGGTCAAATACCATATTTCTGGGTTCATTATGTAGTTCTCTTGTTTAAAAATAAAAGTACTAAATAAACTTTATTTTTAATGATGTCCTGTGACCAAAATGTGCTAGCATTTGTTAACCCTTTGCACTACTGCCATATGAATGTGGCCAAGGCAATTTAAATGAACATAGAAATGTCTATATATAATAAATGAAATGTTTATTAGAAAATTTACTAGGGTATATGACACATGACACCTATGTCTTGTTATACAATAGGATGATTTATGATGTTGCTTAACATGCACAAAAAAAATAAAAAACTATATAAATATCTTATATATTATGATGTAGGTATTGTTACTACCTACACCTCTTCATCTTTTCTAAAATCAATGGTATGCACATAAGGGAATTTATGCACTATACAAATGTTACAACCTAACCTGGATTGGTTAAATGATTTTCGGTTGCTTGTCCACATTTTTTGCAAAATCCATGGGCTTCAAAGTCTAGGTCAAAATTGATTTATTTCAATTAGACCAATATAATAGTTGAAAGGTTGAACTACTTGTCAAACTGGATGCTTGTTGACACAAACAGCACTGGATTAGGTGATATAGACTTTACCAAGTAAATGCTATGTCATAATACATAAGTTATGCAATACTTCTATTTTACATGATAGGTACTCCTATAATAAACAGGAATTTTATTACAACATTTTAGTTTATCTTATCTTGTGCATAATGTACCTATTCACTGTGGCCCAGAATTTGGTGCTGGGCAAGCTGCAATAAATATTGCTAAATATTATTATAATGACATATTTCTGGTAGATATCATACAGGAGCCAAGAAATTATCAAGACAATGATAACTGGAATTTTTAACTGATAAATTCTAAGCATTCCTAGAGCTAAAGTTTCTATAATCATATCATCTCATCTCAATGTATATAATTTATGGAATACTTTATATTAATAACCAGATTCTATACATATTAATGTATTGATTGTCTTGTAATGTCCCCATCTTGTAAAATTATTACGCATCTGAGCAACCCAATGTAGGAATTACTTTATTATAACAATATAGGCAATACTATATTCTGAATAAACATTTACTAATAAATGTGGTTTTCCAATAACTTTTTGGTATGTAATGTCATTTCCATATGGAAATAAAGCTCTATTTGACAGCATTCTTCTGAGATGTTATTTTTCTGATATTAAAGTTTGTTGTATCATAATGGGAAATGAAAACTAAAGTTGGCCAAAGTAGATAGCTCATCTGATTTTCCTGAAGACAGTAATGGCACCAAGGTCTTATGAGACTTGATTACAAAGGTAATTGAGTATCCTTTAACATGGTTAAGTAATACACTTAACATTGCATGCTATCCTGCAGTGAGGTAAAAAATGTGTTAGCCTTCCGGCATGACTTACCACTATGGCTAAGTTGGCCATTTCTTGCACACAATGCTGGTGTTCCAGCCTGTATTGAAGATTCATGTCCTTCAATAGTAATGGGTAGTTGTGTGTTTCACTTACAATTGGTTGTAAGCTTATTGAAGAACTGGTCGCTTTTAATGGCAGGTTTTCAAAACATCTTGTCACACAGGCATTCTATAGATGCTTACAGTGGTCTTTTACTATTTCACAACATATAAAAACTAATTATCACATATAGGGAGAACTAGAATTCTCCTTATTTTTGTTAGGGCAAAATGTCAGTCAGGATCCATCACAAAATTCACAAAGTATATCTTTTATGTACCCTTAGTGAGATGAATTTACATTGTTATTGTTATACTGCATATGTATTTATTCAACTCAATATCCTTGTCTATACTGACAATATTGTTGCTTAACAAAACAGAAACCTGTGGATATTGTCTAACCGGGATCTGTTCCACAAGATTTTGTGGTGTCTTTAGATCATTGGGCATTGGGGCCCTCAAGGGTGGCCTTGCCCTATTTATAGGTGAAAATTGAAACAAACCAAGATGTAGGTATATCTAGCATGAGATTGTGTCTCCTAGAGCATAAAACTCCAGTGAGTTTTGTGTTCTTCTAGAACCATATGTACCTACTCGTTTTAATTATTATATGCACTCCTTCGAATTGTGATCAGCACAAGACTTACATGTTATTGTAATCTGCAGTAAGTAGGTATATTATTTAAATCAACATACCCATGAAAAAACATTGTAGGCACTTACATGTGATTGATAAAACTGCTTATTGGAGCCTCACGGGCTCCACATAAGAGTAAGAGATCTCGTGTGTACATCTCGTGTACGCCCCGAGTCCAATGAGCACGTCAGTGTATCACGTACACCACCCGCGTCAACCGGTACCTAGGAAGGTTATGGAAACTCTTGCGGCTTTAAACTGCTACGAGAGCCAGTAGCCATACCGGTGTAATCACAAAACAACTTGTTGTCACTTTTATTTCATGAAGAATAATTATTATCTCCGTTCCAACGACGCTAGGTACTCCGCTTTATGACGACACTTTATTCGGCTTATAATTTTAAGACGACATTTCATTTATCGTCTAACTTTTGTAAAACTTCTTTATGTTGCCGTTTAGGCATAGATTTGGTTGAAATTATATTAAAATACACTTTAATTAAAATAAACACAGAGAAACGCAGAATCAGTTGCCGCGCAAACGAAAAGAATGAAAGCGTTCACCAAGCACAGATTAAAAGCAAATTTTAGGATCGGGATGCTACTTCTAAAATTGCGCAGAGTTGCCAGTGAATGATGAGAGCTGCTTGTTTAAATATATATCGAGAGCAGGGCACGCAATATAATACGAAGATCGGTGGTTGCAACGAATTATTCCATTGATAATAATTTTTATTGCGTGTGTAATATGATCACTTATTCTGCAATGACTTGTAAAATATAGAAGAAGTAACGCCTACTATTTTTGGTCAAATAAATTGTAGTAAGAATATTGTTTCCTGTGACATGTGACCTGACAAGGCAGGATCCTACATATTTTTTTAATAGTTTATCAGTCAAGTTTCAATACAGTTAATTAAAATTTAAAATGTATCCAAATGTACTATACATAATTACATTAATAGGCTATAACACGTAGTATTTATTATTGTATAGACTTAAACCTGATAAAAAATAATTAAGTTTAATATTTGTTGTTTAATTTTCCATTACCTACTTATTTATACTTACTTCATGTAAGAAACATTAGCTAAAGTCAATATTGCCATCTCTGTCGTACATAGTACAGGAAATACTTTGCTAGAAAAGGATAGAATGAATATTAGCACCACTAACTAGGGTTCCTTGAATAACAAAACAAAATTAACTATCACAAATAACTTTTATTTATACATAAGTAACAAATTATATAACACGTTATCTAATAAATAGCTCCGCAACCTCCAAGACCGAGACCAGCTCGTCCATTGAGACCACGCCCTGCAGCCAGGCCGGATCCATATCCTAGGCCACCAGCCAGGCCATTAGCATAGCCGAGGCCTGCAGGGTAGGCTGCAGGAGCAGGAGCGATATTTTCACTCACGATACCAACAGCGCCACTTCCACAACCGTAGTTAATACCACCAGCTCCGCCCGAAGGTAGAGCTCCCTCCAAAGCAATAGCTCCCAAGAAAGGCAGCTGTCCATTCACAGCGATAGCGCCTTCAATCGCGTTTTCAGAGATAACAGTGATACCGGTAGGAGCTATAGGGGAGGAACTGGTGACAGCAAATCCTCCTCCGTTGGTTGGGGTGATAGAGTTTGCAGTGTAACCATAGCCTAAACCCTGGCCGTAGCCTGTTCCCAGAGGTGCTCCTAGACCAAGGCTACCAGCTCCGTATCCCAGTGCATTGCCAGCAAAGCCATTGCCTGTTAATGCCAGTTCTTCAACCGCGACATTGTTGATAGCACCGATGCATTGGGCAGAAATTACCTTAGAATTAGAAGCATTTATGAGTTTTGTGCCTTGTTTATTCCATCAGGTAGCAAATTACAGACTGACTGAGGCGCTGGCTGGGGCCATTATACGAATTTCTGAATTAAAGTATAAGAGGAAAATAATACATCTAGTTTTAACCATATTAGGTGGAAGGGGAGAGGACTATTTAGACTGCTAATTCAAGTTGTTATAAAATACCGGAGAAAATAAATGAAATAAGCACTATTAAAATCATAATAATTACTGCCTCATTAGCCAAGTGGTCCTGAGCGCGACTGCTACGCTAGAGGTCCTGGGTTCGATTCCCGGGTCGAGCAAAGTGTTATTGGGTTTTTCTATGAAATTCCCAGTAGCAGCTCGGAGTTAGGAATTTGTGCCCTAACGGGGCAGATGGCAATAGGCTCGCCCCCTATTACATGGGACCTAAACATACCGGCGACCTGTGGGTGTACATTAGTACGCCTCTGCCAAACCATTCGGGGAATACAGGCCTGGTATGTTATGTATAAAATCATAATAATTGTCAAATTTCAAAAAGAGCAATGAACTAGTATTAACAATAATAGTAAAGTAGGTTTTTTTACATACCTTGACAAGGCAAGCTGAAGCGCAAAGAAGCAGGAGAGACTTGGCCGCCATTTTGGATTTGTATGTTCGTTTGTGGATTACAAAGTTGTGAATGATTTATGAGTTCGATGTCACAGAATTTATACTGATTAATTGCATTAAGTTACATAAGTAATATAATTGTGATAATTGATTTAGTAACATATATTACACAGTAGTTGGTAATGGTGCCGAGTTTCATACTTTGGTAGGTACTTATTTAGGTTTTTTTTATGGGATAGGGGGGCAAACGAGCAGATGAGTCACCTGATGGTAAGGGATAACCGCAGCCCATGGACACCCGCAACACCAGAGGAGTCACAAGTGAGTTTCCCGCCTTTTAAAAGGGTTTAGGCCTCCGGTAACCTCACTCAATCGGCGAAACACAACGCAAGCGTTGTTTCACGCCGGTTTTCTGTGAGGCCGTGGTATCACTCCATTCGTGCCGAAGCATTGCTCTAAATATAATATGCAACAAAGGGATATCATCTTCCTGCCTAATTAGCCTAGCAGTCCTTAGGCTGAATGCTACGCTAGAGGTCCTGGGTTCGATTCCTAGCTTGTGTAAATCCAATAGGTATCTGCGATACAAGCCCGTAGCTTAATGCAGATACCACCGATACCCTTTCATTTTTATATATTTTTTAAATAAAATGTATCTCTACATTATAATAAATGACTTTTTTTTTTTTATAAAAGGAAGGAGGATCCACCAATAATCTCTATTATTATAAAATTGTAAAAAAGCTGTGTCTGTAAATTGAGATAAGTATTAAAAAAAAAAACAAGTGGGTTAGGGTATATAAAGGTCTCCGAATCCAAAAATGTGTTTTTTAAAAATTCTCGTCTGTTTGTCTGTTTGTTACGGGTTGGCGTCAAAACTACTGAATACATTTTAATTTTGTTATAACTGTTATAAAGTATATGCTCCAACTTAAGAACTGATGGACACCTTATCTCAATTAATTGAACAGATCCTGAGATACAGCTTGATCTCTCTGATGTACACAGACCGATACTAAGTAGAGGTCATCAATGTTGGAATTCATTTTTACTCCTAATATAGCTTCATGTGAGCGAAGCCGAGGGCAAAAGCTAGTATTATATAAATACCTACTATTATTAAAATACTAGCTTCTGCCCGCGACTTCGTCCGCGTGGAAAAGTTGCTTGGTCTTAGCGTGACGATATAGCCTATAGCCTTCCGCAGTAAATGGACTATCTAACAACGAAAGATTTTTCTAATCGGACCAATAGTTCCTGAGATTATCGCGTTCAAGCAAACTTGGCAGGTGGCACTTGACAGGTGGTAAGAAGATGATGATCCCCTTCAGCGGCTTGTAGTATGTTTTGATTGAAGCTCACTTCAAGATATAGCCAATATTGTTAGTTGATAATTGAGTATTGAGTATCCGAGCGGAACTTTAGTAAAATATGTCACGGGAACAGGAATAATAAAAGAACGTTAAATGAGGATATATCCTTTAGAGCGTTTGTTGGGTCCGAGCGGACCCAAGCTCGGTCCGCTCGGATACAAAACAAACGCTCTAAAGGCTGATGAATAACGTATTTATTTGGATAAGGATTAATATCATGTTTATAAAAACACCTACGCAAATAATGCATTTGGAATTTTAGAACAAAGTTAGCATAAAAACGGTTATAGTGAGCCAACCTTAAAAGATAGACATATGCTGTCGCGGACTTTTTTTTAGAACTTTTAAAGAGGAACAATTCTGTCATATGTGATTTTTGCGAAACTTTAATCGTTTACGCAGCGCATGCATCGGAAGCTCTCAAAAGGAAAAATCCCGATTTTGAAACATTCTTCATTGATGCTCCGCTCCTATTGGTCTTAGCGTGATGATATATAGCCTATAGCCTTCCTCGATAAATGAGCTATCTAACACTGAAAGAATTTTTCAAATCGAACCAGTAGTTCCTGAGATTAGCGCGTTCAAGCAAACAAACAAACAAACAAACAAACTCTTCAGCTTTATATATTAGTATAGAAGATATAGATATTTCCAGCTGTCACTGACGCTACCCCCGTCATTGTAAATTTTATCGCTCCTCTGTCGATTCATTCCGATCCTGTCAAGAATTCGTTGGTTTTTATCCGCAGATACTTTACATTAAAAAAATCTGATACAAAAAGACACACATTTAGATAAATATTAAAACATCTTTGTAGAGAACATGTGTTCTTAGAATCAAAGTCCAGAGTTACATTCAAAATGTTTTATTTCAATTATATCATTATATAACATGGAAGGATCCACCAATCCTACTATTGGGAGGGGTCCCTGGAAGCAGTCGACAGAGAGTGGAAGAAGAGTGGGGAGGCCTTTCCCTGCAGTGGGACACTACGGTCTTTTAATAATATTAATAGATCATTTAGGCACTTTTGATAAGTCAAAACTAGTTGCACGTATCCAAAAAGTGGTCTTATGGAGAAGAGTCGATAAGAATCCATAGAATCTTTACAATTTAGTTTTAATTAGGTACCTAATTGCTAGGAATCAAACAGTTTCATGTGTAAGATTTAAAATAGAATAGAATAGAATAGAAATCTTTTTATTCAGACGAAAAGACGGATACAATACAAATACATACACATTAAATTTTGATAGGTACAAGTAAAAACAAAAGAAAGAAAATTGTCGTCATGTCCGTACCGAATGGGTAACCAACTCAGCATGTGCTGGGTATCCAATTTAGTTAATCTTACATAAAATAAGAATGTAAGTGAGCCGTGTCTGTACATTGCTTATATTTACAAAAAAACTAATTTGGGGGACTCAGAATCGGTAACACAATCCATTTCTATTATTTTTGGAACTTTTGTCTGTCTGTTTGTCTGTCGGTTTGTCTGTGTGTTTGACCGCGCATCAAATGATAACTACTGAAGAGATTTGGAGGAAGTGGGCAGGAATTCATAGCCTGTTTCTTGGATTAACATTTAGGCTATTTTGAATTCAAATCGGTTCTCTCTATCAAAAGTTATTAACATTATAACCATTGAAAACGTTGAATTTTAGAAATAACCATTGAAGTCAATTTCTTTTTCAGTATTTCTGTACTAGACTAGCACGGATCAAAAATTGTAACAGAATCAAGTAATAAAATTAAAAAAATACACTTACAGGGACTAAATAAGATAAAACAAGAAAATAAAGCAGATCAATCAGAAACCATTATTGTGACCAGGAATTGATTATTAGTACATTTTCTATTATTATAGCAAGTAGGATCTGACCAGCCCCTTCAGACAGCATCCGTTCATGAGCATGACGTGTATATTGGCGTGGTTCGATTAATCCATAATCATCCTTCTCGCCTTTTCCTAACTAGGTATGTTTGGCTCGGCTTCCAGTCTAAACCAGATGCGGCTGAATATCTGAAATTTACACGAATTGACTGCAATCATACCTCCGCAAATCAATGTCTGGGAAATACCGATAATCGGAGGACTTTTTTGGGCTTCTGACTACCACTAATTAACAATTGCCAAGATTGTCAGTCTTTGCAGATCAGTTGATCAGCTTAGATATTAATTTAGCTACGATAGCTTCGGCTAGATTAATCCATATTGTACCTATATAATGGTAATAAAACGACTAGACACCTGAGTCAAACCTTCATGCTAGGTTTAGAACTCCAAGCATGGTGCAACGGGGTTTGTAAGCCTCCTAGAATATTGTCACAGGTGATTACATAGGAAATTATTTTTAGAGCCATAATTTTAACAATCATTGTGAGAGGAGACCCTTGCCCAGCAGTGGGACATATAGTGGGCTGATTAGGTTAAGTAATATTACCAATCAGAGTAGAACGTGACTTTTTAACATGCTCCATATAAGTGTCAGGTGTGTTATCTTCTATCAAAAGGGGTTATTAAACACATTTCTACTCACTCTTATCTAAGTCACGTAATATAAAATATTTCTTTGGCATCGATTGCAGAGAAATAATGTAATTGATGACTATAAAATATTGAAAAAAATTGTCAAGCAATATTCAGTAGTTTGTCACCACAATACAAACATACACAAAAATGGCCGCCAAGGGCTTCATTGTCTTCTGTATTTCCGCATTATTAGTGCAGGTATTGTATTTTTTTCTTGTTACCTGACTGGAGTCCAAAAGGAGGGTAGTTATTTTAATAATTATTAATAACATTTAGCATTTCAAGCGCGATCGCTAGAGGACCTGGATTTGATTCCCAGGTCGATCAAAGTGTTACTTCTATTTCTACTTCTCAGTAGTAGCTCGGAGAATGGATTTGTGCCCGGTTATACAGGCGTGATGTGATAAAAGTATTGATAAAAAATAGTAAGTCAAAATTGACCAACTACAATTACGTATTTTCTTTTTAATTTTAGACTATCTCCGGTCAGTGCATTGGTGCTGTCAACAACATCGCTGGAACTGGCTTAGCTGCTGAAGAACTGGCTCTAGCAGGCAATGCGTTCGCTTACGGGTCTAACTTTGCTGGAAACTATGGGGCAGGTCCCATAGGCTACCCAGGAGCCTCGTATCTAGGAAACTATGGACTTGCTGCCAATTCCTTCGTTCCATCAAACGGTGGAGGTTTCACCGTCACCAGTGCTTCTCCCATAGCTCCTACTGGCATCACCGTGATCTCTGAAAACGCGATAGAAGGAGCTCTAGCTGTGAATGGAGATATGCCATTCTTGGGAGCTGTGGCTTTGGAAGGAGCTTTACCAACAGCCGGCGCTGGAGGTATCAATTATGGTTGTGGAAGTGGCGCTGTAGGTATTGTGAGCGAGAACCTCGCTTCAGCTCCTGCTTACGGCCCTGCGTATGGTCCGATAGCTCCTGCCGGTATTGCCGCCGGGAGATTCGGTTACGGCCCTGGCCTGGCTGGTCCAGGTTTAGGACTTGGAGTGTCAGGTCTTGGGTATAATAGTCTCGCAGGTCCTGGCTGCGGCTGCAGTGGCATTTAATTATTTAAGATATTATTGTTGTGTTGTTACATGTTGATTTATCTTTATTTGGTATTTGTAATAAATATTTTTAACTTTTACTTTTTGTTATACCTATCCTGGGTGTGTATTGTATGTTGGATGACTTTTTGGCTAGAATGATTATAGAATGTAGTCAAACAGATGACTGGGTGAAGAAGGGGGGGGGGGGAATTACCACTTTGGACCTCAACGAACAACGAAACAACATAAGTGTTGTTTCACGCCGGTTTTCTGTGAGGCCGTGGTATCACTCCGGTCAAGCCAGCCCATTCGTGCCGAAGCATGACTCTCTCACGATCGAATTCACGCTTAATAGAATTACTGGGAAAAATATAAATTTTATCTAAAATAGTATCTTTAAATAAGTATATTGACTTTAAATTATTAATTTCATTAATTGGTATAAATGATACATTTGATAATAATTATATCCCATTGATTTATTAATAAAGACTTAAAATTAATCAAATATTTCTAAAATAAGTAAGTATACATTATGTACTTACTTAATTTCACATAGATATTACTTATCCACATACATAAATATTGCATAAAAATATTTTTCATAATACGCTATTATCAATTAAACTTTAAAGATAATTAACACTGATAACACATTGTGAAGTATGTTATATGCAGGTACTGAGTTACACGTAAGTAGTTAATTAGGAACTTAATGTATTAATTAGGTAGGTAACTGGAGTTTAATTTTAGGGATTGGTCAACTGGGGTTCTTAAATCCAAAATAAACCGTAATTTAAAGAGAATTTAATCAAATTTTCTTATCCTCCATCCTGGTTATCCTATTTTAGGTACTTAACCGTTTCTTGCAAAATACTCCACGAGAAATAATTGTAAGTGAATGTATTTTTTGATCACTTTACGAAGTCCCGACTCATCTTTTTTTTTTGTTTTTTTTTTAAAAAGCTTACTATCAATGTGGGTCGCACATTACTAGTATTCTTGTCAACCCCTCGTGCTAAGCTAAATATGCTTGTGTTACGAGTGGGTTTACGTCGGTAGTGCAATGGGTGGGTTTCGAACCGGCAACCTCATGATTGCAAGTCCGGCGCCCTAGCCATTAGGCTACCGCCGCTTTAAGTTTATTTTCAGTGAAGTAATAGCAGAGAAAATGGTTGCGTTTAATTGGTGGAGATTGCATAACGAATGTCACTATAGAATTTGTATGGCGCACGAACGGTTTGACGTCACCTAGCTAGCACGTGACATCGCTGTCACACGAAGAGAATATCTGACGTAAGCACATTTATTATACCATGCATTGACAGTAATTAATTTGTATTTGGAAACTTGGAAACGCACCCACGATATGGAAGAAAGTCCTTAAAATTGTGTAGAAATGATTTAAAAAACAACAAAAATATGCTCAAATGTTTGTCACGGCACAAAAATTCTTAATAGGTAGGTAGTTACCTACTACACTTATTTACTAACACTACTTCTAACATTGACTAGTAGGTAGTGACGTCACTACGATTTTATGTGTCCAAATAATTAATAGAATTAATTAAAGTCTAGCACAACACTTCCTGAGATCCATACCACTTCCGCTAACCTTCACTGTCTCACATCTCTACTTATCACAGAGTAAACGACTCGGTATGTCTGGTGTTAGAACGATTTAATTAAAAAAGATGATAAATACCTATTAGTATTTTTGGTAACCATTCCATCACGCCTGTATTCCCCGAAAAGACAGGCCTTCTGCCTCTGTCTGTGCGTGTTTAGGTCCCATTTGCAGGGGGCGAGCCTATTACCTTTCATAGAAATAAGAGAATTTCATAGAAAAACCCAATAACATTGCTCATCCTGGGAATCGAACCCAGGACCTCTGGTGCAGCAGTCGCGCTCAGGACCTCTAGTCCAATGAGAGGTAAATATCCTTTTATTAGTAGGAGAGGAGAAAAATAGGTAACTGTGCATTTTATTTTATTCGGTGTTGAATGTTGTTTAGTTTAAACCCGATAGACGGCGTTGTTAGGTAAGAGGCGATTCTTGAATCGCGATTTAAGTTTCTCCGCGATTTTGACTAGGCTCGCGATGTTTGTTATTTTTAAACAAGTGCTTAATACTAAACAGTTATAAGTTATAACATCGTGTCATTGTTTTACTATTATATTATCATCCTCGCGAGTGCTGTAGAAAAGTGCGGAATAGTGAGCGGTCCATTGAAGTAAGAGGCGGTTCAATCAATCAATTATATAATATCAGCATCATCAGTATTGGTTAAAAATTGGGTTGCGAAGGTTTGATGGCAGTCGCTTCGTGTAAAATA
This sequence comes from Acronicta leporina, assembly GCA_947256265.1. Taxonomy (NCBI): domain Eukaryota; kingdom Metazoa; phylum Arthropoda; class Insecta; order Lepidoptera; family Noctuidae; genus Acronicta; species Acronicta leporina. The sequence continues at coordinate 1,715,305 of OX366536.1, forward strand.
CCAACACAGGCAAACAAAGTGCCTCAAAAGCCTAGTGATCCTATCGCAACTGCTATGCTAGAGGTCCTGGGTTCGGTTCCCAGGTTGAGAGAGGTTATTGTTTTTTTCTATGAAATTCTCAATAGGCGCTCTGACCGTAGAGTTGTACACGGTTAATGGCAATAGGTTCGTTCTAGGCGAAAAGTGGGTGTACCTTAGTATACCTCTGCCTAACCATTTGGGGAATACAGACTTGAGACGTGATGGTATGATAAGTTGCACTGTACAAATTAAACCAGACTACCACCACCACACACTGAGCTAATCACAACCGTTCCTCCCCCCCTACTCGTGTGGATCCACAATGTCCAGTACAGTGAGACACCCGTCCTGGGAAGCGATGGCTACCGCCTTCCCCCCGTGTGCACTAGCTACTCCTGTGACCTCGGCTGGTGCCCTGTACTCCGCGATAGCACGGCCGTCAATTGTCCTGAAATGATGAAGCCAGATTAAAACTCAAAAGAAGAAGAAGTCTTCAAACATTTTGTGGTGTATCTTCAGAACCTCCGATCAGTCATCAAACATATTTACATGGAACCAACTAGGAAGTATATTCTATCAGATTCTACCGTGGGAGAGTCACCAGTGGGCTGGTTCGACCGGAGTGATTCCACGGCCTTACAGAAAACCGGCGTGAAACAACGCTTACGTTGTGTTTCGCCAAGTGAGTGAGGATACCGGAGGCCCAAACGCTTTTAAAAAACGGGCAACGCACTTTTAATTCTTCCGTTGTTGCGGGAGACCATGGGAGGCGGTAATTGCTATAAAAAAGATAAAATATCTTCCAGCAGTAGGTACTTCTTTCTTTTTGAAGTCGATATAAGTACTTAAATCATCATTTATTGTTGATAAAATGAAATTGATGTGAGGTTTTCTCATGTGGAGTAATATGAATTTAGTTAAAAAATATCATAAATACTTTAATTTACCTGAATATCCTCAAGGTCTTCCTGCCACTATGGTAATAGAACACGTACTGATCTGTCGAGCTGAACATGGTTATGATGGAGAAGACACCCTCAGCTGCCCTGTATATCAGCTGCTGCACTGTGGTTCCTCTCTTCAGCTCGATGAGGTCTAAACCTCCTCGGGATGGGGCGCAGAGACCTATTTTACCATCTCGAGTACACGCACCGTTCCATCGGGGAACAAATCTGGAATTTAATATTGCTTAATTCTTTTTTTTAGACTCATGAATATATTTACTACAAATAGAACCGAAAAACAGAATGATTATCGGATTATTGATCCGATTTTAATTCTGTTGTTCGGCTCATAAGTAGTTAACTTATAAGCACTTTAATTTTATGCCACACAGCGTAGGTAGAACTAGTATTAGACTTCTATCTTTCCACCTTCTCAGTTCTCACCTGATATGTCTCTTAGTCTTAATGTCCAGTATGCCAGCCTTGTCGTTTCCCACCACCGCCACCCACAGAGGCTTGTGCGGTAGCGCCACTATGGATTGCATGTCCTTGATACCGCTGTTCTTAATCGGGATTCTGGTCAAACACATTATTATCATTATAAATATTTGCCCCCTACTGGACGTAGGAAAACAGTCTTTTTTCAGCTTTTTTTAATGGATATAGGGAAAGGGATAGATATGTGAATATTGAAGTCTTTAACGTAACTATTTCATAACGTAGAGACTAGTCTCTAAGCAACTAGTTTCAAATTCTAGCAAATTCTAGAGCCTTGATCTAAATGCAAGTGTGGTTTTGCGTCGATCAGACCAACAATAATGACGACGATCCATTGGGAATTTTCTATACTAAAAAAGACGCTTCCGTGTCATCAAATTGCATCTGGATAATCACCTGTGTAGCCTAGCACCGGTCCTTGCATGGAATACGTGGAGACAGTCTCTGGAAGACTTGTCCACTCCTGGAGCCACTATGTGATGCTCGTCTGCTGATACCACGGCAGCCTTGTATCCTGTTCCTCGGAGCTCATACTCAGCTGTATAGATCTTTTCTCCCTCTGAAATATTAGACTAGTGGAAATTCTAGAAGTAGGCAGTAATATAATATGATGAAGAAGTATTGACAGCTTCTAGCGATGTTCAACTTCCGATAGTGTTTCTATGTGCTTTTTCCCAATTCAAAACTTAGGCCAGCCTTTCCTGCCTCACAATAGTTTCATGTCTCTAATCTATTTACAATTAAAGCTAAAATGAAAAATTATCCTCACCAGGAATTGTCCTGGCAACAATATGAGCTGCACCGATATTGTCAGCATTCTCTGATAATGCCTGCATGGAGATTGTGATAAACTTAGTGCCATCTTCTAGAAGCAGTAATTGCTTGATGCCCTTCTGTTCTTCTTTAAATAAAGCCTGAAAGAATGTGGCACAAGCCTTAGCTTTTTAATTCCAGGTTTCAGACTGCCCCTTATTGCTGTGTTAAATTACGTATTCGGCTTAAATAGAAAGTAAGTAACAGAAAAAGAAGTAAGCCTATATGGTCTACGATATCCAAATAATTTTTGTTTTACAGCTTCCTCTAGTAGTAAAAATTTACATAATACATTTTCTTTTTACATAAAGTTTGGAGCTCCTGGATCAGTTATGCGCAAGCGCATTTAGGAATAGAGCAAGACACTGATGCACGCAGGGCGGCAGTCTTTCTAGCTAAAATAATACCTTATAGTAGACGTAGAAATACACATAGATAATACCTGCTTCTCTGGTGTATCCCAAATCACCACATTTCCAGACTCAGCAGTGACGACATTGTCACCATTTGGGGTAATGGCAGCATGGGTGACGATGGCACCTAGTGGAGCTTCAGCCAGCTGAGCCAAGAGCTTCCCCGTACTGGTATCCCAAAGACCCCAGCAACTTCGCGTCACTGTCACTGCTAGGCATTTGTCACGGGCTAGACTGTAATCGAAAATCATATTTGTTCCACTTTCTCTTGTTATCTGTATAATTTAAATAATTTCCTTCTGAATTTTGCTGCATTTTAGTAGTGGTGTTATGTGCGATGGAAAAATTTAAACCCGGTTACTAAGAAATGCCATAGGTATAGAAAGAAGTTCTTGCATACTAACTGGAGATGAGCACTCTTATTGATTCCACGCACTATAATCCTGACGTATGATTTTGTCTTTAAAAGATAACTACTATGTGGGCTAATCCGAATAATATGACCATGGTTTGGTTGTTAAGAAAGGTAAAGATCGGGCTCTGTATCTTTCATTTGAAGAGCACTATGTCCAGTATTAAACGAATATTGATGATGATAAGTCTTCTAGTATGGAAAAAATTCAAAGTGACTTTTGAATTTGCAGTATATAAGTAAAATTTATATTACACGATACCTGATAGAATCAATGGGTAGCTCCTGTCGATCAATTTTATGGACCTGTTCAAATATGTTATCGATGTTCCATATCTTTACTGTTCTGTCAATGGAGGAGGTGATCACGTTGTTCCACGACCCCACGGTCAAGGGTTCCAGCTGCACGATCCTTCCAAAGTGTGCATCTAAGACCTTGATCAATTTTGTGGTCTCCAAACTCCAGACGTACAGGTTCTTTCTGGCATAGTTGGAAGTAAAACCAAATAAAATCGATGAAAGTATGATTATTTTGTTCGAAAGAAGAAAACATACTTTTCTGAAACCTGGCCCATTTTCAAAATAATTATGCACCAATAATGAAAGCTCTTGGAGTGAACTTTATTTCATTGGGATGCTAAGAATTCCCGGCACCATCTAATACTTAAAAAAAAAAAACATTGACTTGTAAAAGTGTCTTTAATTGATCTGTATTTACAGAAATAAATATAATTTATCTTCACACATCGAGATAAAAGCAAATATACTCTAGGATATCCATTCACCTGACTCCAGCAACGGCATAAGTATAATTGTTACTGATCATGAAGGAATTGGAGAGAGTCATCTTCGTAGAAATATTCCGGATGGTATGAGGTAACTTCAAGACAATGCCATGTAAGCGGTGGTCTATCTCAGGTTCTTCTGGTTTCTCTTCCTGAAAAAATAAAAACTAGAAAATAATATCAACTGCCTCAGTTGTCCTAGGGTTTTAAGCGCAACTGTGACGCTAGAAGTCCTAAGGTCGAGCAAAGTTATACTGAGCATTTCTATGAAATTCTCAGTATCAGCTCGGAGTCTGGATTTCTGCGGGGTTAAGGCTATAGACTCGCTCGTTATATGGGACCTAAACATACCGGCAAACTGTGGGTGTACATTAATACTTACTTCGTCATTTTTTATTTTATCATCGTCTTCCTTCACCTCAGGCTCAGGTTTAACTCTCGGTATCTTGAGATCGAAGTCCCATACAACGAAACTGTAAGTTGTTGTTGCTGAAAATAATTACCGCTTTATTAGGTTCTAGGATTCAAGAACATTAAAGATACTTCCTATTTGATTATAAAGGTGTGTGTCTGACAGACTTAAAATCGTTCCTTTTTCTAAAAAGTTATGTCTGTACTGTAATGAACTGGATTACCTAATAGCATACGATCTTTTTTGCCGCGCTTGAGTTGCAGCATCGCCTCAGCAGTGTCGGTCTCTTGATGAAAGATCTCTTCGACTTTATTCCAGCATTTTTCTTCTACGTTGAGTTCAAAGATAGATATCTGGAACAAATAAGATATCGGAAAAGATGGATAGAAAGAAGACTGTCACTGTTACTCTAGGTCGTGTAAAGTGTTATTAGGTTTTTCTATGAAATTCTCAGTGAGCAAAGTCGGGCTACACTGAGAATTTCGTAACAAAACAGGTCTAGCGCCTACTCAATGCTATGGATCTTATGTTATTATTTTTCGTGATCTTATCCTTCAGACGTGCAGGTTGTTGCCCTTCACAAAATTAACTGTTTTTACGTACTCCATCGATGCGTATGCCTAATAGACTTTGATTTTTGACTTGGCAGTGCAATGGTCATCTTCTTTTCCGTTGGACACTCTTGACAGAGTGGTCGTGGCTGTCAACGGACAGGGAGCTGATGCACGACGCGCGATCCCCCGCAGTGGTCATATCACTTGGCTATAACTGCAATTGCATTATCGTATGAGTACCTGGTATCCTCTCTCAGGATCGCTACAATAGATTCTAGTCCAATGCTTGTTCATGGCCATAGCTCCTCGGCACCGCAGCGGCTTCATCCACTCGCCGTTCTTGCAGAACTGCACCAATAGTCGATCATCATCCAGGTCTCCACTCCACATGACTAGAAGAAAGTTCTCTAGGTCCCGGAAGTCCATTGCTGAAGATAAACAAGGGAATAAATGTAAAATTACGGTACTTATCAATATAAAATAGCAAAGAATATTTTTTTAAGATAAACCAGTTCACGTTTACTTAACGATTTTTGTTAATAAAAGGACCCGCACTGGGCAACAAGTCTTGAGCCATTGAGGACGTTATATATATGATATATAACTAATGAGCATAAAGTGGTGGACTAAAGGACTAGAGAAATATAAAACAAAAGATGGATGGATTGTATTAAAGCCGACATGATCTAAAAGAGTGTATTATGAGATGAAGGCTGACAGATATGAATAGAAAAAAGGACATGCTGTACTGACCCCAAATAAATTGGGATAAGGGTAAGAAGATGATGATGAAAGTATATTCAGACTTAAAGATTTGTCTAGTGCGGGAATCGAACCCACGATCCATGGTCAACGGTAGTGGCAAGGGTACAACCTTAATTGCTATACATAATAATGCAGTCGATTATAATCGAATTGTGGTTTCTTCGTCCATACTCACAAAGTATCTCCCAATTGAGATCATCATAAGGTGCGGTGTCAGGAGCCGGCAGGGTCTGTTCGTGTTCCCCTCGCATGCTGTACTGCACCCAGGAATGAGGGCCGTATATGAACATGTGGTGATTCAAGACAAACACGCCGCGGACTGTTTCACCTGGATGAGGTAAAATCGTCATATAAGTTTAGCGAAACGAAGACACAGATCTTTGGATAATTATTTATCTGGAATTTGAGGAGAGATTTGATACGATGCGCCATAAATACCTCTGACATAATAATACACACAGAATAGGTATTTCACATAAAAAAAGAGATAGTGGGTACAATATTTCCAAAAAATAACTGAAATTCAATATAAACCTTTGTTAACTTACCTTCATCAAGAGGGTTTTCAATTGTGACGTATTCGCTAGTCAGCATGTTCAATAGCATCGACTGAAAAAAAATACCTTTAATAACTTTTTTTAAGAGTTTTGACAGTATTTAGGTGAAGGTAAGTAGATATTCTGCCGCTAATCAATAATTTGCTAGGTTTATTTTGGGCCTATCATCACAATAAATAAAGTGTATAATATTATTATTGTGTTTCGGTTTGAATGGCAATGTAGCTAGTGAAGTACTAGGCTTAGAAAACTTAGCAACTGAGGTCTCAACGTGACAACGCGCTAGTGATGCTGGTGGGACTGGTGTTACTCTCGTCTATAGACTACGGTTGCAGCTCACCATCAGGCAACCCGTATGCTTGTTTACCGTCAAATTACTATAAAATACAGGTTGATCTTGTCACTCTTAAGTTAAAGCTAAGCAAAAAAGGATTCACAAACTCACCACAGAATTATTAGTAGACGCAGCAGCCCATTTATTATCAGGAGAAAGCTCCAAATTCTGCATGATACCTTCCAGCTGAGGACACAGATCCCTGGCCAGGTCTGATGTGGATAGGTCCCAGGATATCACACGGCTAGAGATGGAAACCACGTAACGCTTGTCAGAACTCAGCCGGAATGCGAAGACAGCGAACTGGTGACCTTCTAAGGAGTACTGGAACAAGGTGGAAGGCTTTAGTTAAATCGATGTTATTTTTTTGTATTATGGGGGCTATAATTAAGATTATGCTTTAATATTTTTATCATTCCCAAAGAGTTCCGCAGAGAATGTGATGAGCTTCTTTCATGAGAACCTTGGGACATCTATTTTTAAAAGACCGTGTACCTCCATGTTGCCTGGAAGCCAAATCCACCAATCTCTTTCTAGCTTGAGTATTTTAAACTTTTTACTCAAGAGTGCAAGCATTCATTTGATTTGGAAACAGAGGCGTAATACATGTCGTTAAACAAAATTATTGATACATTACACCCTTATGACTCTCGCTTTCTTTAATTAATGAAAGAAAGAAGAAGAAAGACTAGTTTTTATTAGGACTGTTACACTAGGATTTTGTCCTGTATCATGGATAAGTTTCACGATTCAAATTCTTCTTTAACTGTACTGTAGGACATACTAAATATGGTGGCGGAAATGTTAGTTCAGATTGTATCGATCACACGACATGTAACGCAGAAGCCGATGGCTTTGACCTTACCTTCAGAGGTCCTCCAGGAGTATGCAAGCAATGATGAGAAGGCAGCAGCGCACAGTGAGTTTTCCCATTATGTACGCACTGCTTCAACAGTGAGGATATGGCAGGGTTGTGGGGAGCTTCGGGCAGCAGCCTGCCCACCAGTTGTGGAGCCAGCATGTCAGAGTACGTGCCGAGAATTGCACCGCCCAGACGCAGGGCATCGGCAACTAGCATTAGTTCTCTGGAATTCATCGATAGAGTTAGATACATTTTATAGCACACGTGTTTTAACATATAAATACATCTTTATCTTTATACATGACATATACGAAGGGTTACGCAGACCTGTACTAATGTACACCCCACAATTTGGGTTCAGGGTGAGCCTATTACCATTAACCGGCTCAAATCCAAAGTGCGAGCTGCTGATGAGAATTTCATAGAGGAACTCAATAGGTAACACTGCTTGATTTGGGAATTGAACCCAGGACCTTCATCATAGCAATCGCATTAACGAGATAGTAAGAGTTATAATAATATGATCTAATTCTACCTGACAGCATCCTTGTTAACATGCTGCTTGGCATCTTCAAAGTCTGCCAGTACAGCTTGAAGGGGACAGCAGTTTAGCTTGGCGTGGAGCCACTCATAGTTGAAGAGCACTTGGGCATATAAGTCTGTGAACCGTTTAGAACGAACAAGGTGGAATGGCAGCTCTCCAAACTGAAAATCATGAAAAAGGTATTAGGTAGTGGGACTATTGACAGAAAATGTTAATGATGATGGAAGTGTTTTGGTATACATATACTTTTAAGAAGGGATGAAAATATGTAATTACAAGAGTGATTATGAATGGTTAGAGAGAAAGGGAGTAAATAAAGAGGTGATAAAGAAAGCAACATACTGCGCTGATCATAAATAAATCACAAGTGATCGGACTTCTCAATGTGCGCCTGCTTAGATTTAAGTAAAAGCAATTATTTTACAAATTTTCAGGAGTCCTACCAAACTGCAAAGTATTTGTTTTTTTTAATGTCTTTTTTCTTTACTAGATAATCTGTCATTAAAAGATATCGTTTACATTTTTACTCTAAATTCCATACCTTCCTCAAATTGTATCTTCGGTTTGCCCCATCAGCAGACGTGAAGACCAGTGGCTGGAGAGGCACTTTCCTATCTGCTACACCCTCTCTATCAGCCAAGTTAAAGCGATGACGCTGAATCTCTGTGTACTTGAATGGCTTAGGTGTTCCACCTCCCCAAATACCTAGAGAAAGCAATGCAAAAAATATCGAATGACTAACGATGTACAGATATTTTGAAACCGTTCACGAGTAACAGATGTGATGACCTAGAAGTTTGTAGACTGGCTAGTAACACCTGGTTTTAGGTATCACATCTAGGAAGTGCCTATTTTAATCTCTCATATATTCTATGATGAGAATCTGAAGGTCTTGCACTACCGCAATCATCAGTTTCCTGAGAAGAATGTCTTTCGAGGTTTGATTCAAATTCGATTTTTTGTATAAAATTCTCAATGGCAGACCTGAATTTATTTGTGCCCAGTTAGATATACTTCATAAACTCCCTATGACATAGAAACTAACTGACTCCAAACTAACTCTGCCTGATCCTTTGATATAAATATATTTTTTATACTAGCTTTTGCCCGGAGCTTTGTTCACCTGAAGCTATAGTAGGATTAGAAATGGATTCCAAACATAATTTATTAAACACCAACAATGATGATCTCTTCTTTGTATGGGCCTCTATACATCACAGAGGTCAAGCTGTATCTCAGGATCTGATTAATTAATTGAGATAAGAAGTGCACCAGTTTTTAAGTTGGAGCATATACATTCTATCAGTGTTAACAAAATTTAAATCTATTCAGTGGGTTTTGCTCCAACCCGTAGCAAACAGCATTTTTTCAATTTTATAATTGTATAGAGATTAGAAGAAGAAGTTTCCTATAGTTTAGCGTAGCCCACCAGTATACTCCATCGAGCCTTGAAAGCACTATAAGATTTTTTTTTAAACTGGCTCAACTGGAGGTTAACGCAGATGATCTTGATACCACTCACCAAGATAATAGTCAGCGATCATGGAGTGAAAGTACATGGCCATGTTCATGTTCTTGAAGTACCTCTCCCGCGCTGTGTCACGAAACTGTCGATGGTACCAGTTCATCACGGAGACGCCGTCTGCTTCGCGTTCTGATAAGTAATTCGGAAGGTCATTCCGGATCCTGGAAGGATGGAATATTTGTTTAAAAATTATTTTAATTCGCGCTATGTGATCTCTTGTTTATGTAAATTTTATTTTCTTTCTTTCTTTCTTTTGATCGGCCAGCAACGAGACATAATAATTCCAATTTACTCTTTTTAGTTTCACAAATGTTTTTTAACCTTTACAAATTCAAGGTTTAAAGAGTCATTAAAGCTTCTAGAGGCACATTAAGATGACGTCTGCCTTCCTGCCAAATATTCACATTATTGAAACATTGTATCAAATCTTTATTGAACACGGTTTCAATCAATTACCAGTCTAGCTGAAAACAAAAAGCGACAGCCTTCCCTATCTTTGCAACCCGTGACTAACGGACATACTTTTGAGTTTTTCGAAACCTGCAGTGTTTATAGTCAGACGAAGTCAATCGTTCAGTGTATGAGTATTATTTCAGCAGTGGCTTGAGAAAATAATTTTAGTTCTCCAATATTTTGTACCCATGTTGTTTAATATTTTCTCCATTTAATTGAGATAGCGATTTTGGCTTCTAGGTTGATAAATTACTTGAAAAGTTAAAATAATAGAATTGATCTGGTGCTTACCTAGTCCACAATAAAGGTGGTATTCTTCTGACAGGCGGCAGATGGTACTGGTACACATCGTCCAAGACTTTGTCATCCAAGGAGATCAGGTCTTCAAGTTCTGTTTCGGATAAACCACTTCGAGCTGCCGTGATGTAGGCTAACGCGTGGAAGACGAGTAGGCGACCGTGCTGCAGATATAGAAAATACACAATTATGTGTGACACAATAGAGTGATGTCCAGAAGTGAGGGAAGCGTTTTTTTGTAGGTATAAAGATAAAAGCTAAACAAAACACTTCTACATCTTTGTCCAACCGCTTTAATGTAGAAGATTAAGGTGGCCTAGGGTACATATTATACATAGGTATGTAGTTTTTTTATAACCTGTTTCTCAATCCTTTCAAACAGCATCATGATGGAGTCCATAACAGTAGAGGCCAAGTGAGTGTCTTGAGGCTTAGTGTAACTTCTCCATCTGCACACCTAAAGAAATACGTAGTTAAATAATTTTACAATAATTATAACGTTTATAACTAGTACGGGGAACAGGGTGAATAAACCTACTGTAAACTTGAATAGACCCATCCCAAACTTTGAGCTGCTATTGAGAATTTCATAGGAAAACCCAATAATGCTTTGCACGAAGTGGGAACGAAGCTGTTAGTTGTTAGCCTTATCCTTTTCGATGTGATATTTTTCTTACATTAACATTCTCTTTTGCATGTATAAAAATCTCTTCTCTTCTCTCAAAAATCTCTTCTCTACTATTATAAAATTGTAAAAAGCTATGTTTGTTACAGGTTTGAGCGAAAACTACTGAATAGATTTTAATTTTGTTATCACTGTTAGACAATATATGCTCCAACTTTTTTTAAGTTTGACCTCTCTGATGTATACAGACCTATACAAAGAAGAGATCATCACTGTTGGTTCTTGATTCAATTATTTTTGGGATCCATTTTTTATTCTAATATAGCTTCACGTGAGCGAAGCCGCGGGCAAAAGCTAGTTGCTGAATAAAATCGAACAAGTACATAGTAAAATTATTGTTGAAAGTTTACCTCTGCGAAAACTAACTTGACGAATATTGGTAGCGAACAAGAGCCGATGGCATTAGAAACCAAACGCCATTGGTAGTTCGTAAGATCCCTAGCTGCTGACGCCATCCACAACCTGCAATTAAAACAATCCTACTAATATTATAAATGCGAAAGTTTGTGAGGATGGATGGATGTTTGTTACTCTTTCACGCCAGAACGGCTGAATGGATCTGGATAAAATTTTATACAGATTAGAGATAGATTATAGTCTGGAATAACACATGGGCTACTTTTTATCTGAAGTCCACGCAGACGAAGTCGCGGGCAGAAGCTAGTATTGATATAAACTCAAAGGAGTTGCAAGTTCAAGCCTTTAAGAAAAGTATAGGAATTTTTGAAGGTTGCCTTGGATGGATCAATAAGATAGTATTTATTATCGCATTATATTGATAATTATTGAATTCCCGATAGCTCCAAACAACAAAGCTCCCAGTAAACCACTTACTTCAGGACCTGCATGGCCAGATCTTCTCCCAGTGCTTTGACTTCTAAGAAGTTCTCCTCAGAGTCGATCATGCGTCGGAGTACATCGTACTCTTTGGACACCTCTGGGTTCGCCTCCTCGCAAGCACAAGTTACGATTATCTGGAAAAGTAGAGAAAACGCGATACAAATTGGATAGGACGGAATAAGCTGTCTCAATCAATAATAGCAAGTCATAGGATAACATTTATCATCACGCCTGTATTCCCCGATAGGGGTTGAGCTCATAACTTGAGTACAAATCCTTATCGCGTGCTGCTATTAAGGATTTATTAGAAAATAACAGTAATACTTTGTTCGACCTGGGAATCGAATCCTCCAGCATAGCAGTCATACTTATTAATATAATAATATAAAAAAAGTAAAGTAGGTATGGTCTCCATAAAAAAAAACTCTTGAACAAAAGTAAGTCAAGATATCTTTATAAGCATAACCCTCTGAATGGAAATATGCCGTTTTTTATATTCTAGGTTATTTTAAAGCGTTACGCTTAACCGACAGTTCGCGACACTGCGATTCACAATAGAGCGCGCGCTTGCTTAGAGAAAACCGATTCACTCATGATTTAAAGACACCCATATTATATCCTTCGGGACTCGAGAAGCACATTCCGCATCTCGGCGGTACGCGTGATAATAGTGGACTTAAAAGCGTTTGGTTCGGGTTTACGGAATGTCCACCATGAATTGATGTCACATTTTTATGTTTTTCCGTTAGTTCCCGTTTCTGGAAGGAACTGTTGTCAACCTGCATCTGTAGTTGTCCGTTTTGACAGATTTTAATGTAATCAGCGATCATGTTTACCTTACAATTTGCCGGCAATCTAGTGGGCAACCATGAGACCTTGTTGTTCTCTGTTCCTATACCAGTGAGCTGGTCTACTGAGTCCAGGAAAAGGAGGAGAGGCTGCTGCTGTGTGGCCATCGTCAGAAGGTGCTTGAAGTGGGCTGTAAGTGGTACCAGGTCGTCTGGGATACCCTCAAAGGGGAGGGCAAAGTTGTATGATATCTGGAAAAATAATTATTTTAAAATATCTTACCGGTAGAGTTTAATTACTAGCCATTTCATTACATCTGTAATGAAGGTTATTCAGAAAGTAACTGATGTGCTTACACGCACAGTTCACAGTTAGAACTGATCCATTTGATAGCAGTCGATCCTATTGCTATTAACCGTGCACAAATCTAAACTCGAAGCTACTACTGGGAATCCCAAAAACTCCCAATGGGATCCAATGGGATCTTTCAGGACCCAATGGGATCTTTTCCACAAAAGCGGCGGTAGCCTATAAACCCACTCGTAACACAAGCATTTTAGCTTATCACGAGGGGTTAACAAGAATACTAGTAATGTGCGATCCACATTGCTAGTAAGATTTTCTAAAAAAAAAAAACACAACACATAACATTTTGCTTGACCTGGGAAATAGATCCAGGACTTCACGCTCAGGAGTCAGGAATCAATAATGGTTTCCATTGTAATACAAAAAATAAAACTGAGAAAAAACGTAAATTTTTGGTAGCTTATAGACCTGTTCTAAATCTCAAATACTTTTTTTTTTAAGATACAGGAAGAAATACCTGCTGACAAATTGAAATGAGTGTAGGTGTGAGAGCGCTGGAATCAGGAGTTGTTCCCAAGAATCTTATCACATTTGTGGGACGTACGTCAGCAAACCACGTGTCCAGCGACATCGCTGCACTCTTCGCTAGAAGACTGGTCTTGCCACAACCACCTGGATGGAAAAATATTAAATAACGATGGAAGTTGTAAATTCTACCACACTTACAAAATTAGTTAGTGCCACCTCGAAACGTGGTTTTGAAGTTTGTTGAAAGACTTGGCTTGATTGCTGAGCCGCAGCTTATGCCGCAGCGGGAATTCTTCAGCCAGCATAAAAAAATTAAGTGTGTTGAATGTTCAATATTATAAGGTATTGTGAGGCTTGTGAGGCTGTATTATTGCTTCTGCGGCTCTTTAGTCTTTGTGAAACAGTGTATAGGCTGCTACAGACAATACGGAAACTTACACAAAGGTGTTTTCTGTATACTCCCAAGATCCCTAGTCAATCAGATCCAAAGAGGTCCAGTCGCTACTACCCCAATGCACTCTTAGGAGATGCATATATGAATGGCACTGAGAAACTGCATTCTAAATCCGAAGGTAGAATTTAATTTATCTGATATGGTGTTTACCTTCTCCATATAGCACCAATGGTTTATCAGATTTGTTCTTCATGTAATCTTCAATGAAGTCCAGATCTGGTTCCCTCCCGTGGAACACCTTCACGGAGTTGTTACATGCGTGGAGATGCTGTAGTATCTCCGTGACTATAACACCCTGGGCACTGCTGTCTTCCTTGCGCATTGCTCTAGAATGGTAATAAATAGATAATTTATCTAATGTTGCTGTCCGGGGGCTCACAGACCGGCGTGAAACAACATTTACGTTGTGTTTCGCTGAGTGAGTGAGGATACAGGAGGCCAATACCCTTTCAAAAGGTCGGCAACGCACATGCGACTGTTCTGGTGTAGCGGGTGTCCCTGGGCGGCGGTAATCACTTACCATCAGGCGATCCCTCTGCTCGTTATATTTATGGGATAGGAAAAAAAATATATAATATTTTTAAAACCTCTTTCAATGCATGTAAAAGACTATACTGAGAGCAGTGTTCGATTACCAGGTCGAATAAAGCTTTTTTTGATTTTTTTTGTAACAGCTTGATGTTTGGACGTATCCATTATCCATACGTTGAATAACATCACGCCTGTATTTTCCGAAGAGTTAGGCTAGTACGTACTTAATTTAGACCACAGTTACTGGGTATGTTTAGGTCTCATGATAAAGGGAGCGATCTTTTTGCCATTGACTGAGCACAAATCCAAACTCGGATTGGTACTGAGAATGGTTTACCAACGATTTTACATTTTCTCAGAGGAGGAGTCTATTAAGAATATGTATAGGTTACCCATCTATAAACTTACCGCGGTAAGCGCAGCTTAATCGATTTATCAGCGAACTATTACTTAGCCACGGGACCAAGAATAAGAACGAAAAAAGAGAAATCAAGTTGAAGGTGCCTCATTAGCCAAGTTGTCCTGAGCGCGACTGCTACGCTAGAGGTCCTGGGTTCGATTCCCAGGTCGAGCAAAGTGTTATTGGGTTTTTCTATGAAATTCTCAGTAGCAGCTCGGAGTTTGGAATTTGTGCCCGGTTAATGGCAATAGGCTCGCCCCCTATTACATGGGACCTAAACATACCGGCGAACTGTGGGTGTACATTAGTACGCCTCTGCCTAACCCTTCGGGGAATACAGGCGTGATGGTATGTTATGTTATGTTAAGTTGAAGGTTAAATATATCTGCTAACCTGTCAACAAGTTTGACGATATTTTTATAGAAGTGGGATATGAAATGACCGAGGTACTCGCTGTGAGTTTCTGTGTCCAGACCCTCGCGGCCGATCCACTCCACAGTATATCTGAAACATGAATAACACATGAGTTACTTTGTCTGTGCTTACGTGCTACAATATCTCAAGGGATCTAAATTGGACGACGGTTCGATTGGTTCCACAATGTTGAGCTCCCTATAATATGGTTGAGCTACACAATGACTGAAGCATGCGTGTCAGCTGGGACTGGTCTTACTGAAAACCACTATGGCTCTTACTTCAAAAAGCTATTTCAGTCATATCAGCTACTAATGTTTAAACTTGTGAGTTTATTCTAGTGTTTCTTCTCAAAGGTCATTAATTCACCCAATAATGGTTTTTTCGAGGCCTTCCTACTTCTACGAACAGTCCAAGAAGTTTCTGATCGATTCTTCTCCATAAGACTCACTTTTCGAAATCATACAACTAAAATTGACTTTCCAAAGTATATACATATTTAAGTGGTCTAATTGAAATTAAACATTTTGACTTGATTTTGACATTCGCCTTATTCATCCCTTCTCTCACCTGGCCTAAACCATATCGAATTATTCTTCTCAATTAATGTCCCTATTTAGGTTTTTGTCATGTTTTGTTTTCTTAAATAGTTATGATATTATTAATTCGTCGAGCTAATATACACACATGCAACACACACATACACACATAACATTATTTATAAAATGCCTATATAATCTGCATTGCACGACATCCGTATGTCACTACCGGGATCCAGCAGAATACCAGCGCCTGGTTTTATAGCCTGGCAAATGCTGAGCTGGACACCCATTTGCTACAGCGAGACATAATAATCACGTATAACTTTAAAAATATTTTTGTGAGCTATTTATGTATCTAAATTTTAAATGTACTGCTTTCTCATTTTTACTGTATTCTTCACTGTTATGTGTCTAGTTTGTGGCAAATAAAGATTTATCTTATCTTATCATGCATATTTAATTACTAATCAGACTTACTTCTGAATATTTGTAGTTTCGATCTTTTCCGGCAGCCGGACGTCCCTGAGGTCAGCCAGTAGCTTCGAGGCTTCGGCGTCCAGACTCCTGTTGATGATGTCCACGAAGTTGCTAGCCTTCTTCAAGTTCTGAAGGTTGATATTGTTGATGTACCGGACATACGCCAAGCAGTGGTTCTTCGTGTTTTTTACATTTAAAACACCGTTTATCACTTCGCGTTCGGTTACTGGAATGTGGAGATTTAAGGATCAAGTTTTGTCGCATCTACAAAGAAGGAGATGATGATGATGAGATGTGCCCAAAAGTGGGTTAAGATGATCCATATTTTTGCATATTCTTTCTAGTGGATGAATTCCAACTCACCAGACATGAAGTAATTGTGCATGCAATCCTTGTCAATCTTGCCAGCGTTGTACAGCTGTAAAGATGCTTTACGGAAGAGCTTCTGCATCTTGCCCAGGGTATCCCACCACACCGCCTGGTCCTCCGCTTGGAGTTTGGGCACCCTCTGGAATATAGAAAATATCTTATTATTTATAGACTACTTTTTAGATGGTTTCGGTGGACTTCCTGCAGCAACATTTCTACCATATTTCAAAAACTATCTATGGAATGATCTATGGAAATTTGCGTAGACCACCGTTGAGTCTCCCGTTGGCCCCTGGGGTGCATCTGAACCACTTTGGGAACTAATGTTCTAGAGTTATGCAAAAAGACTTAGTAGTAAAAGTTAGTAAATACATGCAATCACGCCTGTATTCCCCGAAGGGTTAGGCAGAGGTGTAATAAGTTAGTATCTACCTTATTATTAAAATTGATCAATATAGAAGAGATAGGTTGCAGCACAGAAACCGGAGGTACAGCGTTGGAATCCTTCTTGTACCAGGTATCCATCAGGATCACGTCCACTCCGCCTGCTACCAGCTCGTCCTTCAACATCTGGAGTTCTGAAGACAGCACGTATGTGGGAATTGGTCTGCAAAAAACATATTTTTGCCATGGTTAGAAATAAAATCATTAGCCCAGTGGTCCTGAGCGCGAATGCTACGTTAGAAGTCCTGCGTTCGTTTTCAATAAAATTACTGAATGAAATTCAATGAAATGAATGAGTTTCAGTTGAAAACCGATTCTAAAGTTTTGATAAAGGAAAATTAATAAATAAACAAATTAATAAAATACTTTCATGTTGGACTCTACCGATACAAACCCGCAATTGCAATCTCTTGCTATATAATCTGGGCTATGGGTTCATTTCCACCACCACCCCAATAAATAATGCTTGATGCATCTTACGGATACAGTACTTACCTGTATCCATATTTCTGTCCAAGGAACACGACGAAGTTGGGCCCCATGGAGAGTCGCTGGCAATTCTTGATCTCGCGCATACACAGCTCTGTTGTCATGTGATCGTCTGTTGCCTCGTCTCTCACCCCCCAGCGCATATCCACCACCTGGAGAGATCAGAAAAATTGTAATCACGTAATTTTATTTACTTATGTGATAGGGGAGCAAACAAGCAGACGGATCACCTGATGGTAAGCGATTACCGCCGCCCATGAACACCAGGAGAGTAGCAAGTGCGTTGCTCGCCTTTTAAAAGGGTTTGGGCCTCCAGTAGCCTCACTCACTCAGCGAACCACAACTGTGTTGTTTCATGGTGGTTTTCTTTGAGGTCGTGGTGTCACTTCGGTCAGGCGGGCCCATTAGTGCCGAAGCATGGTTTCATGGGCTTAGAATGGGAGTAGACCAACCATGTGGAAGATTTTTTTAACGGAATCGTACCCAAGATGCGAGAAAGTACCTATATTTCATATCCAGTGTAAAAACATGGGGGAATTCTGCACATACCTTTTTATTTTATAATTATATCTGTCATCGTGTGACTCAACAATATTACCAACCAAGAACCCAAAAACTTCACAATGCCGTCGTTTTAGCTCAATCGATGTTCCACTCTCTAATATTTTCTCTTAGTCTATGGCCTTTTCGTTCAACAATCCCGAAATAGCATTCACAAACACTGGGCATAGGAATTGTAAACATTTACAAAAAGCAAGGTGCCTAGCTACCCTCGTGGCTATTTCGGGTGGCGGAAAGCAACCCACGTGCAACCAGCTATAAATGTGATTTACGAAGCTGTTACTAGCTGTATAAGCTAAAAGTTATGATTGCTGTTATTCTAGGATCAACTGGCTGATTAGTCTAGTGGGCCTATGAGCGAATGCCACGCTAGGAGTCGTGGTTTCCATTCCCGGGTCGAGTTCAAAGTTCAAATGTTTTTTTTTTTCAAACTATCTTCAGCCCGCGACTTCGTCCGCGTAGCGTAAGAAAACAAACAAACTCTTCAGCTTTATATATTAGTATAGATATATAGAGTATAGATAAGCTTTACAAGCGTTTATGAAACGTTATGATTCTAGTTGCACGGTTCCAAAAGGTTGATCCTATGGAGAAGAATCGGGAAAGAAACTCCATGGACTCTCTTTTAAAATAAATTTTAATGATATTACAATCTTCACTGGTACATATTGCGATAACAAGATGTGTGGACGTTGAAGGATGTCTAAGTTTGACCGAGGTCGACTATATTAAACGAGGATCCACGTTATTTGAGAACCAGATGTCATTTCTAGATAATAAATAAACTATGTGACAAATGAAATGTCTACTTAGACATGCTGCAACGTGTTATTGGGATTTCTATGAAATTCTCAGTAGCATGGATCATACCGGCGAACTGTGGGTATACGTACGTACACCTCTGCATAACCCTTCAGGGAATACAGATGTATATGTAATAAAAAAATATATAAACCCTTGTCTAGAGTCCCCACGGTTAGCCTAGCGATACCATTCTTAATTCATCGATTGTATTAATTGTTCAACAACAAAATATCAATGAAAATCGTTAGTAATAGTTAAAAACGATAAGTTATAGTAACGATAATAAACTCTATAGTTTGGAAATTAAATTGAAAATCGAATGACGAAATTTGACGGTTTTGGATACCAAGATAATGGCTGTAAGTACCTAAGTCTTTTGTTGATTGTACAATCAACAAAACGTAAGACGTAGGTAAGATGTACGTACATACATCCACATTTCGCCGGTACATCTCACTCTTAAGAGAATATCAAGCGAGATGATGTTATATTTTGAAAGGTTAGTAAGAAGAGAGAGCAAAATAACAATGACAGCGCCAGAAATTTTCTTTGAACAATTCTGTGGCTACCTACTGAGTATTATATAAATTCATTTCTCATTTCCACGTAAAAATAACCATGGAGTTCGGATTATTACGAAACGGATCATCAAAGGACTGACTTAAGGATGCAGTCTACACATATAAATACAAAAGTAAGATTTTAACCTTTTCACGTTTTGATTTCTGACATGTGAATATAAGACATTTAAATAAAACTTTTACAGATTTTATCGCGTTGTACTGATATAATTTAATACCTGACGTTTCGGATCCTTTACGGCATCCATGTTCACGAGTAGTCTGAGGTGCTGGACGTCTTAATGTGAAAATGACTAGCAGCCAGCTTACATTTTTGTTAATATTAATGATCAGATTAGCGACGAAGGCACCCGTCCACGAGTATGACGGTGTATCAGCGTAGGAAACATATTTTTTTTAATTCTTGGTAGGCTTACGCTTCACCGCCAGTTTGCCTCACGTCAAGCGACACTGCGATCTACGATGAAGCGCGCCTAGAAGGAACCGATTCACTCGCGATTTAAAGACACCCTGATTATATCTATCGGGGAAGACCCACTCGGGAAGCGCATTCCAAATTTCAGCGATACGTATATTGTAGGGAGTAAAACGAACCGACACACAACGCCACTTTCAGTAAGAGATTTTAAGTGAGTATGGCTATGACTACCAGACGAATGAAGCTTCAATTAAAATTGGCAATTTCAATTAAAATCTTAATTAATTCAATTCAATTTAGTTTGCATTCTGAATAAGGACATTTTATGCTACATAACGTTTCAAAAAGACCTTTCGGGGGTATGAGGGAGACTGTAAACAAGAGCTAGTCTTATATAAATTCAGATTTCACGTAAAAATATCTGCGGTTCGAGATTATTACCGAACGGATCATCAAAGGACCGAGTTAAGGGGGAGTTCTCGATTTGTTTGTAATAAAACAAGTAGCTTGCATCTTTATTTCCCCGTGGACTCGATTCTATGCAGCCTTCAATGTATAGTTAGTATTTGGTAGGATATTTGAGATTGTAGAAAAAATATGCGATACTTTGCTTACATAAGATACCATCACGCCACTACCATCCTTGAAGAATTAGGCAGCGGTGTACTAATGTACACCCACATTTCGCTAGTATGTTTAGGTCCCATAATGTAAGGGTCGAGCCTATCGCTGAAGCACAAATCACAAACACAGAGCTGAGAATTTCATTGAGAAATCCAACCCCTTTTGTGGAGGGCGAGGTGTGTTGCCCCTCCGACCAAAAGGAGGATCCTCCGACCAGGCGGTCTACGGCCCAACAGTTTATGTCGGGCGCTTGTATATATATATGCAAGTTGCGTAGCAAATTTCACTTGCGAGTTTCGTATGTAGCGCGGTAGATGTCGCTGCACTTGGCTCGACCTGGACCGAGGACCTCTGGCTTATGTAGCAGTCACGCTTAGGACCTCTAGGCTAATGAGAGATAGCATTGCTTAGTATAGTCGAAAGACTTTCTTTTTTCATAAACCTAACCACAAATATATTAATAAGCGGCGGCTGGCGTAAGGGAAATATCGTACAAACGTAATACCAAAATAAATCGTAATTCAAACACAATTTATCAATTAAATTGGGTTATTATTCGGATTCGGATTCAGCTCCTAGACTACCATTCCGTGCAAAATACTTCACAGAAAATAATTGTAAGTGAATGTAATTTTTGATAATTTTACGAAGTTTTCACAGATTTTCCGCTCGTTTATTTCCAGTGAAGTAGTAGTAGACGAAATGGTACGATAGTAACCTAGACTAACGGTATCCGTATCCGAATATTAACACAATCATATTAACTTCCCTTTGAATTACGATTTATTTTGGAATTACGTTTTTATGGGAAATTCAGCGTCCGCTGGACCCTTAAGATGCGACTGAAAATCACGAAGCATCTATCATCAGAAATTCTCAAATCAGTTTCTGATGTTTTGCGAATTTGTATCTGCATTGGTATTGGCAGTTGTTGTTCCAAAAGTTTTATAATGCTCAACATGTAAAATTGGTCACCAATCCACTGCCTGACCGCAGTAAGCTCAATTTAAGCTTGTAAATAATTCGGTCCATGTATAGTTCAGACTAATCCATACAACGTTTTATTAGTGTGTAATTAAAGTATTGAATGAAACGTCAAATAATATTCTTTCGGTGTTTAATACATTCATAGTTAGTTTAATATCGATTATAAAATTGGTTGACCAAAGAATCGAGTGTTATCGATTCGAGAAATAATCGTGGCGGTCGCCGTCGACGCTTGTCTCATACATAATTCATGGTATTCATGTATATTTTAATGTATTTTCACGGTATTTCAGAGTGAGGTGCGAAAAGCTTCGCTAGGTAGGTAATACATTTCTGTCATACCTACCAGTTATTTGAATAACATAACTAAAATTTTAGCTGATTTCTGATCTTTTTTAATCGTGATTGAATTAAAAAGGAAACGAAGATCACCTTCAAATATTATTTTGGTATTTTTAATATTGATGGTCATATACCATGGTTTCACTTCGGTAGCGCAATGAGTGGGTATTGAACCGGTTACCACATGATCACAAGTCAGACGCCTTAGCCATTCAATTCAGTTGCGCTATTTATTATACATAAAATGAATACATTAATCTTCTTCTTCCGATACTTTTCCCATGTTAGGATCGGCTTCAAGTCTCCCAGATGCGGCTGAATATCAAAATTTTACACGAAGCGACTGCCATCAGACCTCCGCAACCCAATTTCCGGGTAATACCGATATTCGGGGGATAGGCTGGTTCTCAGGCTTATTTGAGCTGCTGACTACCACTACCAATTGTCATAGATGTTTGTATGACAACCGGGACCGACGGCTTTACGTGCCCTCCGAGGCACGGAGGGGTCTCGATGTGTTAAGAATGGTCACCCATCCACACACTGACGGCGGCGAGCGCAGCTTAACCTTGCAGATCAGTTGATCAGCTTAGTTATTACTTAGCCACGAGCCCCTCTAAAATATAGTACATTAATATGATGAAAATATTTAATAAATAAGAGTAAATAATTATTTGCTCGCATTCCCCATTTCTACAGGGAAAAAGGATAAGAAATGGGGTCACCCTTTTTCTATTTCTACAAGGCTTGACCTTACCTCATTTCCTGATACCTTTCAAACCATCCCAATGCCCGATATTTACATAAAAAAACGGACTCCCTCAATATCAATAGTAATAACAGCAAAAAATATGTGTTACATAATACTTTCAATTTTGGGTTTTTTGTGTACTGGAGTTGTTCCTAGCAAATGGAGGTTTGCCAGCATTTTTTTGTAGATATGTCAGATTATGACATAAGTAGGCATTTCTCTACTATTATAAAATCATTAAAAAGCTGTGTCGTACATTGAAGATATAAAAAAAACAAGTGAATTAGGGCATATAAACGTCTCCAATCAAATAATGTGAATTTAATTCTTGTCTCTTTGTCTGTTTGTTACGGGTTGGCGCAAAAACTACTGAACTGATTATAATTTTGTTTTAACTGTTAGAAAGTATAATAAAATTTATGCTCGAACTTAAAAACTGGTGAACTTGTTATCTCAATTAATTAAATTAATCCCTAGATACAGCTTGACCTCTCTGATGTATAGAGGCCCATACAAAGAAGAGATTATAACTATTGGTTTTTTATAAAAACAAAATTGGGATCCATTTCTAATCCTAATCACGTGAGCAAAGCCGCAGGCAAAAATAATTTGTTTACTTTTTCACACAGCTTCTGTTAAAGCTTCTCCTTAATTCGGTATAAAGACTTGACTTAGATTAAGCGGAAGACATCAATTTTTATTAGTATCTTAAGAAAATAATCGTTTCTAACGGAGTTCCTGGAAAGTCTCTGTATTTCACTTAGAAATATTTTATTTCTTTTCAAAGTCTATTTGGCAAAGTCAGGAAAGGGATGTACCTGTTCCGATTTCGTTGAATCGGGGATCGTAATATTAAAAATATAAAATTAAGAAATGACTTTCTATGAGGAAATTTGTGGTTTAGAATTTGATTATTTAGATTTAGAATTGGTCCTCAGTGCCATTCAGATAGTCCTCTCGTAAGAGCCGAGAAATTATCAGGCTTGCTCGATGATAGGAACTCTTGGGGTATGAATGGATAGTCCTGTCCTAGTAGGACTAACTGCCTCATTAGCCAAGTGGTCCTGACCGCGACTGCTATGCTAGAGGTCCTGGGTTCGATTCCCAGGTCGAGCAAAGTGTTATTGGGTTTTTCTATGAAATTTCCAGTAGCAGCTCGGAGTTTGGAATTTGTGCCCGGTTAATGGCAATAGGCTCGCCCCCTATTACATGGGACCTAAACAAACCGGCGAACTGTGGGTGTACATTAGTACACCTCTGCCTAACCCTTCGGGGAACACAGGCGTGATGGTATGTTATCCTAGTAGGACTATCCTTCATGAAGGATAGTCTCGGCAAATATAAACTAAACCCCGAGTAAGGACGGGTTAGAACATAGTTCCTGTCGACCTTGTTTGTACTGGGTTTGACTAGCTGGAGACCATCCTTACGTTGGAGTCAAAAAAGCACCTTGATGTGTGTTTCAACTTTTGCGCGTGAGAGCTAGTTCCTCGTCGATTTTTTGCGTCTTTGGCACTTTCCAGTCCATAGGGACTCTTAAAACTAGGTAACCGAACTCCTTTGGTACTGAGGCATCTGCGGCGATGACCATCAGGTAGCTCTAACATAACTAATAAACAAAACACCAGCATAAAACTTCTGCAGATACAAGAAGTATTTATGGACGTACCTGAAACTCCAACCCATGCTTCTCTCGGCAGTAATCTTTGATGCGGGGGTAGCATTTGGCCATCAGCGTGTTTCTTTCCATTGTGGTATCTGAAATAATAAAAATATGTACATTTATATTAAGAGTGAACTTTTCCGAACTGATGATGGCTAACCTCCAGTAATTATCAAGATGAAACATAGGTATACCAGATTTTAAGTTAGACTACCAGCAAAATAACTATGATAATCGCATCTAATTACATGCAGTAGTTTTTGAGTGATATGCGTACAAAAAACAAATACGCAGATAAAGAATAATTTCCCTCTCAGTGTCACCTTATATACTTACTGAATACTTTCGATTCAGCTAAAGTCTTATTAAGTTACTAGCTTCTGCCCGCGACTTCGTCCACGTAGCGTAATGATATATAGCCTTTAGCCTTCCTCAATAAATGGGCTATCCAACACTGAAAGAATTTTTCAAATCGGACCAGTAGTTCCTGAGATTAGCGCGTTCAAGTAAACAAACAAACAAACTCTTCAGCTTTATATATTAGTATATATAGATTTAAAGCTGTGAAAAGATTTTAACAGGGTCGGACACCCCTGGTATTGCAAGTGTCAAGCTACGGTAACCACTTTCCATCAGACGGGCCGTATGCTTGCTTGTCACCTCGTACAAAAAAAGTGGCGAATTATTTCCCCTTCCCTTGTCTGAGTAAAAAGCGTGAGTGTTTGTATTTATGTTAACCATAGTTATTCCGCAGTTCAATGCAGTTCCTCGACGCAGTATTTTATGGGATTAGGTCAGAACGATGACACGATACTGTGACAGGAATTGTTTTATACGTTCTGAGAATGAGATGGGTTAGTGTAATCTAGTGTGAAGAGAGAGAAAGTGGAATGAAGTTCCTGTGACTAAAGAATCCCCTTGTTCATAAAAATATTAAACTTCAAAACCTTCTGTAGTAGCCATAATAGGTATGTCTTGTTTTGACAGGTGATATTTTGTGACAGGAAAAAGAACACAAATACAAAGATATTAATAGTACTAGATATACCTAGTACTATAATAATATCTATGTATCTGTCCGTTAGGTACGTTTATAAACTGTTTATTTTTTTTATGAATGGGGTTTTATTTTACTGATTTCTGACACTTACGCGAATGTTATATATTGAAATAAAACTACTTTTCCGTGATCTGGAAACTGTAAAGAATCCGAAACGTCGGGGATAAAAATCCGTAAAAAGTAGTTTCATTTCAAGGGGTTACTTTTTTGTTTTGAATTTGTTAATCGTTTTGGATAATCCTGCAGCTGCATGAAGTAAAAGTCTGTGTTAAATAATACATTTTAAAAACTACTTTAAATAGTCAATTTAATCGAATAGGTAATGGACCATGCATTAATACATAGTCATTGACCTTTTCGTTGATTATTGATAATACCATCACGCCTATATTCCCGAAGGTTCCATGAAGAGTTTGTAGGCTTTTTAGCGATTATCGCCGCCCATGTACATCCGCAACAACAGAGGATTCAAAAGTGCGTTGCCGGCCTCTTTAAATGGTTTTGGTCTCCGGTATCCCGACTCACTCGGCGAAACACAACGTAAGCAATAAGCATTGTTTCTCGCCGGTTTTCTGTGAGGCCGTGGTCGTGGTTACTCCGTTCCAGCCGGCTCATTCGTGTCGAAGCATGCCTCTCATCTTTTCGACAGTTTTAGTAAAATAAAAACAACAAAAGTAGGTCAAACGATTTCGTAAACCGATAACCACTATCTGATAGAATGGAATTAATTAAAAGTTGTTCATTTCATCCCCCTTACCACCCCCACCCTCCAGGAGTGTTTAAACTGCAGCTGATCACGAATCGAAGTGGACGTGGAAACTTGTTGGTTATATAAAATATACTGTGTAAGTTTCCGAGCTTAAATTAAGTTTCGCGACTGCAATCACTTGAAGGGTTGAGTAATATCCACGCAGACCGATCGATTTGTTCTTACCGCGGTCAGTTTATTGCAAAAATAATTTAAGCTACCTGCCTAATAACTGCCTCAATAGCCAAGTGGTCCTGACCGCGACTGCTACGCTAGAGGTCCTGGGTTCGATTCCCAGGTCGAGCAAAGTGTTTTTCTATGAAATTCCCAGTAGCAGCTCGGAGTTAGGGATTTGTGCCCGGTTAATGGCAATAGGCTCGCCCCCTATTACATGGGACCTAAACATACTGGCGAACTGTGGGTGTACATTAGTACCTACGCCTCTGCCTAACCCTTCGGGGAATACAGGCGTGATGGTATGTTATGTTATGTTATTTAAGCTATATAAGACACCTCCATGCTTCATGGGTGTTCGTATAATAATGATTAGAAGTACCTATTCAGTATTCAGGAAACCGAAAAGCCTACTATATGCCGCCTAGGTCTTTGGTTGAAGAATTATTTTATTAAAAAGAAAATTTATAACTTCTAATAATACTTCTTATATTATGAAAAAAGTGATAACTTACCTACCACAATGATAATAGGAATCTGATTTATGGACACAGAGGTGGAAAAATCTTATGATCAAACTTAGGGCCTCAGGTTGAGCAGAAACGCTTACGAAATATAAAGTGTTTTATTAGTAACACTACTTACTCAAATAATGTCTATTGTCTACCTTGCTCGAAGTTTGAACATATGACCTGCAATTGCCGTAATTACCCCAAAATTAGAAAGAAAGAAAGAAAGAAAATAAATTTATTTGCATAGACAAGACGCACACACCAATTCTGGCAACTTTTTAAAATGTATTAAAACCTTTCATGAGGCTTAGTATATTTGGCACCTAAGGTGTCGCTGCCACCGTAAGTATTGCCATTTCAGTTTCCACGTTTTATATATTTTTTTAGGGGAATAGTTTTCTTGTAAAGTGAAAATTATTATACACGGAGACTTTCTAGTGGTTTTGGAACCGAAAAATTTAGTCTCTATATCGATAATAGAACTTATTAATGTATAATTTAAATTATATATTTTTTTTATTATTATTGTAAGCAATATCATATTTATACGAACAAAAAATGAGAACTCATGGTTACCCCACTAAATTTTAGATACTACGATCACTACTATCGATGTCATTCAATGTTGCACACACACAAGTAAGCGGTACCTATAACATACCTGGTGCATTACTACAAACAAACTCGAAAAAGTGAAAACAAAAATTGTTTGATGCCATCGTTTTTAATATAAGCAGTACTGTTAATTTAATATTTTAAGTTACCACGTTTCGGTTCCAAAACGACTAAAAATTCACGGTGCATATGTAAATTGAACAAGATTTAGATACAGACCTAACAATACCTTCGCAGGTATTGTTAGGTCAGTATCTATATCTATATCAGGTATCGATATCAGGTCGGACAGGGTATTTTTAACACATTCTATTAATATAGTTCAATTAATAAAACAAGGTCTCGTATAAAGATTAAAAACAATAACTTTTAGGTCGCTTTTACAGCAGTTCTGAGTAAGTTCCGTCCAATTTCTGAATTTATTCGAGGAGTAGCGGCTTAGATACGGATATTACGGAATTAAGTGTATAATTGTAATTACCTACTCTGCGGTGGTCTATTAAAAATATATTTTACGGTAAGACTTCAAGCAACAATATACCTAAGTACCAATAAAACTCTTACGAGTTTAGCGGTTATCCTTTGCGCTAAATGAAGCTGAACTACGAGCTTCAGGAAGCGCAATAACTATGCTGTAAACTGTTACTTGGAACAGATATTTATAAGTGTATCGTTCAGGTAAGGTGAAATAGAGGATGGAATTCTGATGGATGTGCAATTCGTGCAAGAATCATCTCGTTTAACAAACACACTCCATATCTGTCTTCACATAGATTGCGTCATAGCATCAGCAAAACATTTAAGTTAGCATGATAGGCTCTGGCTCTCCATCTCTTCTTCTTCTTCTGTACTATTATAAAATTGTAAAAAAGCTGTGCCTGTACATTAAAGATATTGAAAAAAAAAACAAGATGATTAAGTACGGTCGTTTATACGTCGCCGAATCAAAAAAAAAGAATTTTTAAATTCTTGTCTGGCTGTTACGGGTTGGAGCAAAAACTACTAAACAGATTGTAATTTTGTTATTACTGTTTGAGAGTATATGCGCCTTCTTAAAAACTAGTGAACTTTTGATTTCAATTAATTGAACGGATCC
Source organism: Acronicta leporina (assembly GCA_947256265.1). Lineage (NCBI taxonomy): Eukaryota > Metazoa > Arthropoda > Insecta > Lepidoptera > Noctuidae > Acronicta > Acronicta leporina. The sequence goes on from OX366536.1 coordinate 1,743,698, forward strand.
TTATAGCTTGACCTCTCTGATGTATAGATTCAAAGAAGAGATCATCAGTGTTTGTTTCTGATTAAATTATTTTTGGGATCCATTTCTAATCATAATATAGCTTCAGGTGAGCGAAGCCGCGAGCAAAAGCTAGTGTTTAATAAAATTCTTACCTGTGAAAGTAGAACTAGTGAAGATGCGAACGATCTTGGAGCTGACAGGCGGCAGCAGCTTCAGGGAGCCGCTGAAGATCAGGTCTACTGTACGATCATCCATGGTTAAGGAGTCTGTGGAATAATAATGGAGTCTGTGAAAAAGTAATCACGGTCAGAATGCACGCAATCACTTACCAAACAGGAGTTTTTTTTTATGGGATAGGGGAGCAATCGAGCAGACGGATCACCTGATGGTAAGCGATAACCGCCGCCCATGGACACCCGCTACACCAGAGGAGTCGCAAGTGCGTTGCCCGCCTTTTAAAAGGGTTTGGGCCTCCGGTAACCTCATTCACTCGGCGATACACAACGCAAGCGTTGTTTCACGCCGGTTTTCTGTGAGGCCGTGGTATCACTCCGGTCAAGCCGGCCCATTCGTGCCGAAGCATGGCTCTCCCACGTTTGGTCAAAGGACGTTTGAGTACGGTCAACATATCTGTGCGCTTCTGAAATTATCCGCAAGTTACCTGTTATAAAAACTATAACAGCAAACTCCGAGCTGCTAAGAACTTCACAGAAAAACCCAAGAGGGGATGGAAACCAAGACTTCTAGCTTAACAGCCATTAGGTTAATAATGCAATCAGTAAAATTAAATTAACTTTGCCCAGGCATGCTTCTTTTGCTTCTGCCACATTCATACATCTCATACAAACGCACCTGACTTTTTTGACGGACCTCGCCAATAAGATCGGCGTATGTCCTTCTAGGACGACCTCTTCTGACGTTGCTGCTGATATTCGCCCTATAAATTCGTTAATCGTCAGTCATTCATCTCTAAAAATGTTCAAACCATTTCTTTTCATATTATTATCTAATACAATATAGGTACTTTGCCATAACCATAAATTTGGTTAATGTGTGACAACTGTTTCTTATGATTCCTACACCCCTTTTTTCAAAGAGACTTTCCTTTCCTTCAAAGTGAATTATAATATCGTGATCCAAACCAATTATAATACCTATATTTATTAAAATCAATAATAATATATAATGAGAGCCTCAAATTATAGCCCTATTTGAGTAATTTATGATTGAAGCCAAAAATTACTATCCTACTTTTGAGTGTGACTGTATATTTAAGTGATTTATTCAGAAATAAAATCAAATTTATTGTTTCAATTTCCTAAGGGACAGTTTCTTGAACGTTATGACGTCTGTGGTACCCTCACGCCTTTCTTCCCATAGGGCCAATGACAGAGGTGTATTATTGTACACCTACAGTTCGCCGAAGTAGGAAAGGTTAAGCCGTCCCATTACCCGTCTGTTGCGAACTATGCTCAACCTGGCCATCGAATCCAGGAACTTTCATCATCCAGTCCAATTCCTAGACTAATGAGGCATCAGTTAAACCAATAAAAAGCGATAGATGTACCTAAGTAGTTTTAGTTTATTAAGCTTAACTTTTCAATTCAGCTTAAAGCCCGATAAAAACGCATTGCACAAATTGAGCCAATTTTCCTGAGTCATTCTTTATCTAGATAAAATAACACTAAAGATAAAATAAAGAGATTTAGCGTTCCACCCAGGGGCATTTAATTCAGTTACTGATAAGTTATCTATAGTGATAGCGGTGGCCATTGATGTCCAGTCATTATTGACCGGCTGATAACCTTAGCATGGTTCTATCCAACCGTTGGTTAGTCATCTTTGCGGAGAGATTAATACAATAACTATCGGTCGAATCATAACGACGATAAAATGATTTATTTATTTATATTTAACTAGCTTCTGCCCGCGACTTCGTCCGCGTAGCGTGATGATATATAGCCTATAGCCTTCCTCAATAAATGGGCTATCTAACACCGAAAGATTTTTTCAAATCGGACCAGTAGTTCCTGAGATTAGCGCGTTCAAGTAAACAAACAAACAAACAAACTCTTCAGCTTTATATATTAGTAAGTATAGATTACTACAGTTACAACCAATTACAGTAACAAAGTAATCAACTAAAAAAAATAATTACAGTAATGAACAAAGTAAAGTAAAAATTGGGTTAACAACACTCATAAATTCCTATCACAATACTTCTCACATAACAATAAAATCTTCGTCCACGCATCAGCGAACAGATCGCCTATTGGATTAGAATCGAAGAGATTATTAAGCGCAGCCAGAGTGCGAGGAATTGGCGACATAGAGGCACGGCAAAGAGCCTGTGCTTTGCTGCCGCGGTAGTTATTGTCTGGGACAAAGAAGCGCGCCAGCACATTAAGCAGATCAGGGGCATCAATAGCGCCACGGAGCGTCTTGTAGGATGTTGTGAGCTGAACAAGTATACGGACTTCCTGATGGTAGGTAAGCGGCAACCGCAGGCTATAGACGCCATCAACACCAGTGTCACGTTGTCCAACCGACGACGGCTTCCGGTCTAACCAGCAGGCCTAGCCAAGTTGTAATCTATGATCGCTAACGTTTTTTTTTTATTATGGCGCCACACTTTTGTGTATTTGCCAGTGTCAAGTATTAGAGTAATCAAGTTATATTTCCCATCATGGGATTGTATTATGGCACCACACTTTTTGTGTTCGCCAGTGTCAAGTTTATGTTGTTCAGTTGCCCCAATAAAACGGTAGAAACTTTATTGAGGCTATGATGGAGTTTAGGAGTGAACCCAAAAAATTACGATTTTCAATTCTATATCATTTGCCTACACTCTCACACATTCACGAACACTTAATGGTTAATTATCCAACATAATTACACATTAAACATCGGAGAAATTCAAGTTTTGAAAAATAATATAAAATCGACAATGTGCACTTTTCATTTTCCCGCCTAAACCTCATCGCTAACGTTATAAAAAACGCTGTCACGACATTCTGACCACGTGACTTAGCATTATAGATATGTACTTCCCACACATTGTAATAGTTTTCTATAGCATTAGCGATCATAGATTCTAGAATTGGCTTGGCCCGCAGATGTGACTGAATATCAGTATTTCAAACGGAGCGACTGCCATCAGACTACCTGCCCTAATTTCTGGGCAATACCGATATTCGGAGGATAGACTAGTTGTCAGATTTTTTAGGCTTCTGACTACCAATTTTCAAAGTTATCGTATGACAACTGGGACAGACGGCTTTACGTGCTCTCCGAGGCATCGAGGTGTTAAGAATGGCTACCCATCCACACACTGACCGTGGCAGGCGTGCAGATCAAAGAAATAAAACAGAATTTGACGACTAAAGCGACATATTAACGCGGGTCAAAAATCGGAAGCTAGTCGCTGTACGCAGGAATGCAAGACTGTGACGAGCGTCACAAATGCCTCAGTGTCTGCTGGTATTTTAACGTGCCTCGTAAATGCAACGGAGCGTGAACATCTTCCCAGTACCACGTCGATAAAACAGGATATACTTAGTTTCCTGCTAGTCTTTAGCATGTGTGCCAGAGTAGAATTACCATAAAGTTGATGAACAATAAAAAACAAAACAAAAAAATGAATATATTCTTCTTCAGATAATTCTTGTATTTTTTTTTGAGATTTTATCGGCAAACGAACTACCGACCCCCAGGTGGTAAGTAGTTATTTTTGACCATTGACATCTGCAACGTCAGAAGAGTTGATGATACTTAAGAGCCCCTACGGATTGCAAACCGTCAGACCCGCAGCAACAAAGATTAAAAATTAAAAGATTAAAAACAAAGATTAAAAACCATCACGTGATCATATCATCACGCCTGTATTCCCCAAAGGGTTAGGCAGAGGCGTACTAATGTACACCCACAGTTCGCCGGTATGTTTAGGTCCCATGCAATAGGGCCTAACCTAACTCCGAGCTGCTACCGAGAATTTCATAGAAAAACCCAATAACACTTTGCTCGACCTGGGAATCGAACCCAGGACCTCTAGCGTAGCAGTAGCGCTCAGGACCACTTGGCTATATACCCGGATTGAGGCAGTTAGTTTCAGACAAAGATTTAACTGCCTCTTAATCCGGGTATTCACTATGTTCGTGAACTAACTGTGCTCCACGCATCAGCAACCGCTCTGATGGAGACGTTACACGCATCTCCATAAGAAACACACTGAGCGAGGAGCGCGCACTGTTGCACGATGTATGAGCGCGAACGTATCCACAATGTAGAGCACTTGCAGGAGCCCGGAGCGCAAGAGGTTCGCGAACATAGTAGATACCCGGCTTTACGAGCAACACACACCTTAAGTAGTCATGTCATCGCCGCCAATGGACACCTACAACACCAGAGGAGTTGCTGATGCAATGACGAGCTTTAACAGCTTCTACGGACTGCAGACGGCAGTCGCAGCACTCGACGGTCAACTGGCTCTCACGCGCAAACATCGAAATTCAAACCAAGGTGCTTTAAGACAGACGCTGATGTAAAGGTAGTCTCCACCCTACGACGTCCTACCACGGAGAAAATCAGATACAAAAAAACATAATCGTAGCACTCTGTAGGTACTCAATTCTTATCTTATCCTCTGTAATCCCGATGTCACAAAAACACCATAAACATTTAATCAAAGTTTCGTTATATTACTTATCAGTGCGCAATTATGTATCTCCGGGAACCCATCAACAACTACTCACTTTTATCGCACACAAAATACTTTGTTCAGTGAATTTTGCATAGTTACTAAGCAAAAATATATATTACAAGCGATCTCGCGTTTTCCCTTGCGTCCCAATTGGACTTTTTGAGTCAAAAGGCATGTATGTCCTTTTTCGGATTGCAATCTATCTTTCTCTGAAATGTGGGAAGAGGTAACAGGCTAATATGTGCATTTATACCCAATACTAGTATAGTATGAATCGATTATTATTTATTGTATCTATATGCACTATCATTACACGTTGTTTCCATTTTCCAATCTATCGTTTTCGTTCTCCAATTAAATTATCAGTAGCAGCTTGAAGTTTGGATTTCTACCCATTTTAGGCAATAGTCTTGCGGGTCCTAAATATACCGTTAAATTCTGGGTGTTACTATCGCACCTCTGCCTAACCCTTCGGAGAATACTGGCCTCATATGTTATGTTAAATGTCATTGACTTGAACCAGGTTATTCCTCTTAGCGAACATGTGTTGTAAATCCCAATAAAAATCAAACGCACCACATAAGAAGTATTACAGGAAATGCACACCGCAAAATACTAATTTGTAACTCGTAAAATAATTATGACGGGCTGTCGGCCGACGCTTTACGATGGCTGAAAAGCTAAATATGTTACTTTACGACTTTTAAATGATATTTTCGGGGCTCGAAAATATGAATTACCGTTTGGGGAGCTTGTTGCTTGGTTTTGGAGTTATTTGCCTGAGTTTTGCAGTTATAGTCCCTGTGTTTCTTTACGCGATCAAATTAGAAATAAGGAGATCTGTAGAAGAACTAAAGTTGCCAACATAGCTCAAAGGATTAGCAAGATTAAGTGGCAGTGGGCGGGGCACATAGCTCGTAGAACTGAAGGCCGCTGGAGCAGAAAGGTTCTCGAGTGGAGACCACGCACCGGAAAGCGTAGTGTGGGACGACCACCGAGATGGACGGATGACCTGGTAAAGATCGCTGGGATTAGTTGGATGCAGGTGGCATATAAAGGGTCCTTGTGGAATTCTTTGCGGGAGGCCTTTCTTCATGGACTTCTATTCCTTGTGCCCAGCACAGACGCGCTGGCGGTCACAAGACTAATGTAGGTAATAGAATAATGTCAAGCCAAAGAAGACTGCGACCACTTTCACTTGGGACCTTTTGAAGTCTGACTGGCTGGCGATCACCCTTAGGTTGGAGTCTGTCATAAAGCACCTTCGTGTGTGTTTCTACTTTTGCGCGTAAGAGCCAGTTCCCCGGTTGCTGCAGCTCTGGCAGTCTGCAGTCTGTAGGGGCCGTAAGGCTCGGCGACGCATGAGCAACTCCTCAGGTGTTGCACATGTCCATGGGCAACGATGACCATTTATCACCAGGCGGCTCGTATGCCGACTTAATCCATAATAACACCTGAAACCTTTGCATACAAAACTAGATGACGTGATTTCAAGTTTCGTGCTAACATAAACCGTGGCTTCGGATTTTGAAATCGCGACATGTGCCATGCACGAAAATTGACGGAAAGAGTTCAATGTCAAACAGGGAGAAACACTGCAATTTCAGTGCGTTCTGTTTATTTCTGTTGTTCTATGTAAGACAGAAATATTTTTTACGCCAATCATTAATGTATAAGTTTAACTTTATTTTTATTAGTTTAATTACAACAAAGGAAAAAATTAAGCAATAGAATTTATATAAACGGACCATTACGCTAGTACTCCGCGAAGGGTTAGGCAGAGGTGTGCTTATGTGCACCCTCAATTTATAGTTTAGATTTTATAATTGTATCTAATAGTAGATGAGCCTACACTTTCCTATTGTGCCTTCGATTAAAAAAAATAAATACCACTCTACCCACTCTAAAGGATCTCAGGTATTTTTAAATACTTTTAAAGCCATCTCATTAGCATAGTGGCCCTAAGCGCGAGTACGCTAGAAATCCTGGGTTCGATTCTCAGGTCGAGCAAATTATTATGTTTTTATATGAAATTCTCAATAGCTCAGAGTGTAGGATATGTGTCCAATTAATAGCAATAGGCTCGCCCCCTTTTACATGGAACCTAAACATACTGGCATACTAATGTACACTTCTGCCTATCCCTTCGAGGAATACAGGCGTGATAGTATGGGTTTTATATCTGAAATGATTACAGATACGAATGATTTAAAATTAGAATTCTTTGTTTCACTAAGTTAAAGCTTACATAACATACTTAAACACTCAGAAATTAACTCACCTGGTGTAGTGTAAAATTCTAATCAATACATCAGAAGGTCACGATCAAACCGATTAGATTTCACTTTCAAAACGATTCCTGAATCGATACACGGCGAGAACTCGAATAAGAATAATAAAGACCCTAATTACAACCCTTTTTTCAAGTTCTAGAATTCCAATTCTTTTAATTTAAACGCGTGGTATCGAATGGAAATATTTTGAGGCACTGATATATAGTTCACGGTTATGAAGACTTGTTATCCCGTTGCTAGGCAACCCTTGCATGCGATTGGCGGTTAAAAAAATATTTGACGTCACCCAAATATAGGTAGTGTTTGTAGTGTTAAATTACTGGTTTAGAAAGCATCTTTAAGCCCGTGCTTTTTGTCAAAAAATGCCAGGGTGGTATGGCAATAGGCTCGCCCCCTATTACATGGGACCAAAATATACCGGCGAACTGTGTGTGTGTAGTATTTATTTACGCCTGCTTAACCCGTCGGCTCTACCGGAGTGATATGTGACACGGCCTCACAGAAAACCGTCTTGCAACAACACTTGCAAGTTCGCCTGATGTTTAGCGATGTACGATGGAGCGCGCTTACCGAGAAGAAACCGATTCACTCGTGAAATCTGATCTGGTTGTCCGATATTAAAACGAGCAAGAGGAAATAAGATGGTGGAGACCTGATACACACTCTCCGAAACGTATCCGATAAAAAACCGGCCAACTTTGCGGCGATGTTCCAGACTTTGGAGTTAAGCCCAGACAAGGGAGTCCTTGCCTATGAGCTGGCACGCTTCTCGACGGATTCCAACGCCTCGAGCTGGTATTTCGCCCTTCCATCCCAAAGATGCGAACAGTACTCCACCCACGACGGAACGTGAAAAGTTTATCAACAAACAAGCAATTCATTTAAACCCATGATCCCCCTAGGATGTTTGTTTTCTTGCTGGGTGACGTCATGATCAGTGCCTAACTACCTAACAATGATAAATATCACAAAAAGCAATCCATTAGTAACAGTGTATGCATGCCGCACCTTACCGCGACCGCTGGGTGGAGCTGGGTGACGGTGCAAGTCATAAGCGGTAGCGGGAAGCGCGAGCGATGAAAACATTGTACGTGTGTATCTATACCTTGAATTGTAAATTGCGTCATTAGTCTAGTTGTCCAAAATGCGACTGCTATGCTGGAGGTACTGGGTTTAATTCTTAGGTTGACGAAAGGGTTGGGCCTTTGGGAAGGGTTGGCTGAGGTTCGGGAATTTGTTTTTTTCTTTTATTAATAAGAAGAATCAAATTTAGAACCTTTATAGGAGGTCTACCTCCTATAAAGGTTCTGAATTTGATTCTTAAGCTAATAAAATGATATAGGTTTTAGTAGACAATTATTATAAAATTATAAAAAAAAATTAAGACAGTCTTAATTTTTTTTATTTAAGACTTTTTTTTAATTAATACTGAAAGTCTTAATTTTCGTTTTATAAACGCTTGTAAAAGCTGATTTGAAATAACAACAATTGAACTTGACGTAACAATTGATTTATGACAAGCTATTAGCAAAAGTAAAAAAAAAATTGTTACGTGGGGTTAAATAACATGTTATTAACCGGTGAACTATGACTAAATCAGTAGGTATAAATCTGCTATACGTCCAGTAGAAGACGAATATGGTTTAATAATTATGATACTTCACCCTTCTGATATACAAGAGTGATGGTAAAACTATGCCGCTTTTACTAGTTTTAATAATTATAATGCAGGCTTTTACTTGACACGGCTTTGAACAATTGAACCAACTCTCTATAGCGTTTATAGGGCAAACAACGACGTCCTCCGTCCCTCAAACAGTTCTAGGTTAACCTAACAATGAGCAGAACACTAGACTAATCAATTACATTATAGCGTGTGCCACACCCAGTCTGTGGGTGCAGCCATGACAGGTCTTGAAATGGGAGAGCCGGTGTCATTCAGCTTACGTTTGTACATGCATAGGACAATGTATTTTTTATATTTATACCTTATTACAATACTGTTTATTATTCATTTACATAATCGGAAAAAAATATATTAGCTTAATTTTTTATGGCATAAGGGGAAAACGAACAGACGGATCGCCTTATGATGAGCGATTACTCCTGCCCATGGACACTCGCAATACCAGAGGAGTAGCAAGTGCGTTGTCGCCTTTTTAAAATGGTTTGGGCTCCCGGTATCTACACTCACTCGGCGTAACCCAAAGTAAGTTGTGTTGTGTGCTGTGAGGCCGTGGTATCACTCCGATTAAGCCGGCCCATTCGTGCCAAAGCATGGCACTATCAGAATAAGTTGTCAGTCACTTCCTAAAATGTTCAGTTTAACAGTTATTTTGAAATTATATTACAATTTCAGCTTTCATTTGTTTTAAATATTTTATAAAACACAAATGGAACATGAGAAAACTCGCATTGTAATTTTTTTATGTGATTGAAAGTGTCTTATTTAAATTATATCGTAAAAAAAATACTTTTGTATTTTATCACTGCTTATCATTAACGTTCGTTTACGCCGCCACTGAGTGGCAACAGCCTTTGCGTCAAAATAGAGGAAAAAACAGTCGTTTTCTACCGACTCCTTATTGTTAAACTTTTCCTTTATTTTAAATATACCTAGCTACACCATGCATTTCAAAGCTTTCTTTTAAATTTGTAAACAATCTTCTAAATAAATTTTCTTTTTTTTTCGAGAATGTTTGTTTTAAAAACCTTTTTCTTTTTCAATAAACTTTTCTTTCTTTATTTTGAAAGCCTCTTTTTTGCCTCGTAAGTCTTACAATACTGATAAAGGGTAAAACAATGTTAGTGGTTTTCCGAGTTTGGATGTTTGCTGTTGATGGCAATAGATTCACCCAATATAACATGAGACCCAACCATACTAACGAAACCCTTTCAGAAATACAGGTATGTTGTAGAATGTAATTTTAAAGCGCCTTCAGCTTTAAAAAAATCACAGCACTTCTAAATCGCTGTCGCTCATGCTTTATTCCAGGCCACAACGGAAGCGCGTCTATTTTAGCCACGATATGTAGGTACCTGCTTTTCCACGATTAGACTTTAGCGTTGCGAGTTCCGGTGGTTCAGCTTTCAAGCCGTGTTGCGAATTGATGCCTCATTGTATTACGTGTATTGGAATAAATGGGAGTGACGATGGAAATTATGGAAGGAAGTGTTGGAATTGGGTAAAAAGATAAATTTGGGTAGAGCTCTTGCGTCCAATTTGTGTATTTTGTTTCATGCAGTTATGAAAACAAAGACAAAACATACTGATTTTTGACACACAGAAATAAAATAATATAAGTAATTATAACGCGATAAAATCCGTAAAAGCAGTTTTATTTTAAGTGAAAACGTTTTATTTTGCCTGTAATATTTATTGTAATTGATAGAAAAAAAGAAAATGTGTTTATGATTAAAAGAAATATGGAGGTACATAAATTAAATACCTAATTAGCCTAATAGTCTTCAGCGCGACTGCTACGCTACAGGTCCTGGGTTTTATTCCCAGGAGGAGCAGTGTGATTAGGTTTATTTTCTATGAAATTCTCAGTATTATCAGCTTGAAGTTTGGGAATTCGTGCCCGGTTAATGGAAATAGGCTCGCCCCCTACTATATAGGACCTAAACCTATTAAAAACTGGCGAACTGTGGGTGTACATTATTATTCCTGTGCTTAACTCTTCGGGCAATAAAGTCATGATGGTATGTTAAAATGATTTTTCAGTTCAATCATTAGTCATATTTTTTTAAATGTTTGTCATGCACAGAGAATGTTTAATATCTTAGATGGGTGGGTAATACTTTAACTATAATGTACTATAATATACTATTATGTATTCTGTGCTATAATATGAATATTGCGTGTGGTCAGTATGGCGTTTTGGGTCACTTACTGACTAGCTTCGTTTTGTCGGAACGTTAAGGGTAGGCCCCCAATTTGCTGTGATTTTTGTGATATTTTGATTTATATTTATTTTACTTAATATTATTGAAATAAAACTACTTTTTACGGATTTTATCGCGTTGTATTCATATTATTGACACCCAAACGACCTCTGTGGTTTAGTGGTTCAAGTACCGGACTGCCGACCATGAGGTCGTGGGTTCGATTCCCACAGAACACAAAAATTTATGTGATGAATATAAGTGTTTGTGTTCGTCTGGGTGTTTCTTATGTATTATAAGTACGTAATTACAAAAAAAAAGTATATAAGTATTATATCCATTGTCTAGTAGCCATAGTAAAAGCTCTGCTTAGTTTAGGACTAGATGGTGCTGTGTAAAAATGTCCCAGAATATTTATTTATTTATATTATTTAAATCCCAATGTTTCGGATCCTTTACAGCATCCACGGTCTCGGGTAAGCTAAGTTTTTGGACGTCTGAATGTAATAGTAGTTTTATTTTAAAATCTAATATTCGCGGAAGTGTCAGAAAGCAGTATTTTATAATTGTATCGTTAAAATAATCATCTAATTCTAGTGTTGATATCTAGGTATCAGTAGGTATTTTTAGGGCTAAGCTAAAATGCGCTTATTCGTATAAAACAACATACCACAGCTCCTGTATTTCTCAAAGGGTTAGGCAGTGTAATATTTGTGAAAGGAAAATTCTATATCAGGCAGGATTCAAACCTGCATCCTTCCAGATAAGTAGATACTACAGAAGCTTTGCTGCCGATACCACTGCCTGTGGAGTCGAATGTCTTCCACATTCTATGCCATCTATTAATGAAAGACATTACACCACTAAGGCGGAGGACATCGTGGAGTACGTGCGCCGGAAGAAGTATCACGCGCTTAAACGGTGAAGGAAAACATCGTGAGGAAACCTGCACGTCTGACAGATTTTCTCGACGGCGTGTGAAGTCTGCCAACCCGTATTAGGCTAGCGTGGTGGACTATAGCCTAATCCCTCTCATTATGAGAGGAGACCCGAGCCCAGCAGTGGGACATATAATGGGTTGATTAAGTTATGTTATATAGAAATAAATTCCTTTGCCTGAGCTTGAAACACGTGAAAACAAATTAAGTATTTACGCATACTGTTAAAGTGATTTACTTTATTACAGTATTATACTGAGGCCATATATCGTGGCCTTTGCTGAAGCCCAGGCCCGGTGGCTAGAGAATGGTCCGAGATTTAAGCTTAAGGCTAATAATGGGCGTAATTGACGCTACAAGTTGAATTCCTGATTAAGCAAAAAAGATTTTTATCGCGTTGTATTAATTTTATTTAATTCCCGACGTTTATGATCCTATTCAGCATCCATGGTCACGGGTAGACTGTTTTATTTCAATGTCTAATATTCGCGTAAGTGTCAGAAACCTGTAAAAAAATTTAATGTTATTATTTTATAGAACTTGTAACAGAAGAACCTGTAGCCCAAGCACAAACAACTATCGAATTCGTATCGTAAACGAATGAGTTTTTTTCTGCTACAAATCTCATACATAGACATACATATTTTCACATCTGTCTCCCATTGGGGTAGGCAGAAACTACACTTGCTACGATCCTGGCACACCACTTTCCCTTCATTCTACGTTCATTAACCTCCTTCTCATACAAATTATTCTCGATTTCGATACGAATACGTTTTCGAAAATGTTTGGGCTTGGGCTACAGAATCGAATACTGAATCGATTACAGCGGTGTTTTTTTTCCGAAATGATAATTACAATACCTTAAACTATGGCCTGATCCATCAGCGGCTCGAGCTATGGAAAACTGTAACCTATTTGTACAAATTGTTATTGTGTGTGCGAGTGCGTGTGCGCGTGTGTGCGCCGATATTATAATTGTTATGGATACGACTGTGGTACATCTACCAGTTTTGCATTCAGCTGGTATTTTTTTGTAGGATAGGGGGGCAAACGAGCAGACGGATCACCAGATGGCAAGCGATACCGCCGCCCATGGACACCCGCAACACCAGAGGAGTGACAAGTGCGTTGCCCGCCTTTTAAAAGGGTTTGGGCCTCCGGTAACCTCACTCACTCGGCGAAACACAACGCAAGCGTTGTTTCACGCCGGTTTTCTGGGAGGCCGTGGTATCGCTCAGGTCGAGCCTGCCCATTCGTGCCGAAGCATGATTATCCCACGTGAAAAATGGTATATAAGTAATATATATACATATATTTTTTAATCTGCTTACGTGTCTCAAAATGACTTTAGGTTTTCGTTATTATAATTAGGTATGACGCAATATTCTAATTGACGTGTTTGAGGTTTTCAACTTATTTAATTACAAATGTTCTATTATGTATTTATAGAAACAAAACCCAGACAGCAGACAGACATCTTCTATTATAGTTCGCGCAAAATAACTTGACCCAAAACTAACGGAGAGGTGGAAAGTTTGCGCAGTGCATTTGCGTGCAAAATGTACTAAAAATCTACTACTGCGCCTGCGCATCGACCATTTTGGTTCAAGTTATTTTGCGCCAACTGTAGGTACGATGCGCGCCGAATTCCGAGCCCACTAGAATCATAACCAAATATCTATCAATAAAATATCTAATAAATTACGATGAAAATGAAACGTTATAACTGCCTCATTAGCCAAGTGGTCCTGAGCGCGACTGCTACGCTAGAGGTCCTGGGTTCGATTCCCAGGTCGAGCAAAGTATTATTGGGTTTTTCTATGAAATTCCCAGTAGCTCCTCGGAGTTAGGAATTTGTGCCCGGTTAATGGCAATAGGCTCGCCCCCTATTACATGTGAACCGGCGAACTGTGGGTGTACATTAGTACGCCTCTGCCTAACCCTTCGGGGAATACAGGCGTGATGGTATGTTATGTTATGAAACGTTACATACACAAGGCAAGTCTAAAAACGTAATTAAACCATGAATTAAATATAAGATAGTGTTTAAATCACATCCTGAATCCTAACACCGAATACGGATCTATTCGGTACAGTCGGAGAAATAAATTACGATATACCTACGAGTGTCAAATTAAAACTCTATTAAAAAACGCGTTGCCTCAAACTACCTAGTTTTTCTCATATACCGTGGGGCGCTGCCTTATTAGTCTAGTGGTCAAAACCAGGACAGGTATTTTAGAGATACTGGATTTGTGTCCCAGGTCGAGAAAGAAATATTGGATTTTTCTATGAAATTCTCAGTAGCAGCTCGGATTTTGAATTTGTGCCCGGTTAATGGCATTAAGCTCGCTCGATATTACATGGGACCTAAACATACCAGCGAACGGAGGGTGTTAATACTATATAATATACCTCTGTTCTTTGGAGAACGAAGGTGCAACCTACTTAAAAAAAATACTTGATTCCGTGCAGGGTCTAGGTACCCTGCGACGAGTAGCTGGGAAACCCATCGCTTACTCAAACATAACATAACATACCATCACGCCTGTATTCCCCGAAGGGTTAGGCAGAGGCGTACTAATGTCCAACCACAGTTCGCCGGTATTTATAGGTCCCATGTAATAGGGGGCAAGCCTGTTGCCATTAACCAGGCACACATTCCAAACTCCGAGCTGCTACTGGGAATTTCACAGAAAAACCCAATAACACTTTGCTCGACCTGGGAATCGAACCCAAGACTAGGCTAATGAGGCAGATAAGTCAAAAATAAAAATAAAAACTATCAAAAATAAATTATATAAATTCAAACTAGCTCTTGAATATAGTTTCATCCGAATCTAAGCAAGCGACAATGACGCCACCTAGTGAATATAGCTAGAACTAGAAATATAATAGAACTACCGGCATGACCCCTTACTCCAAAAAAATCAAAAAATTAAGCGGCGGTAGCCTAATGGCTAGGGCGTCGACCTTGCGATCATGTGGTTGCCGGTTCGAACCCCACACATTGCACTACCGTCGTGAACCCACTCGTAACACAAGCAATCTAGCTTAGCACGAGGGGTTAACAAGAATACTAGTAATGTGCGACCCGCATTGCTAGTAAGCTATTATAAAAAAAAAGCTTAAAAAAAATATATATAACGCACACTAGAATTGATAATAAATAATGCTAAGTATAATTGCTTTCGATCTCAGTAATATAAACCGTAATCTAAACTAATATATAAAGCTGAAGAGTTTGTTTGTTTGTTTGCTTGAACGCGCTAATCTCAGGAACTACTGGTCCGATTTGAAAAATTCTTTCAGTGTTAGATAGCCCATTTATTGAGAAAGGCTATGCTATATATCATCACGCTACGCGCACGAAGTCGCGGGCAGAAGCTAGTAAACAATAATTACCTTTGTTTTGACATACCTCATGCCTGTGGCTTAGATTTAACTGTCAAATTAAACCACCCAAACATACCACAGTCAAATTAGCGGCGTGCGGCGTATTGCGCGCGATTGATGGCATAGTGAAGGGTATTTTGAGATATTTTTGCTCAAATAGTTATGTATGTTTGTGCAAATAATCTTTACGCTGTTGTTAGCCTCAGAGTTGAACGACAGATGCTGGCAACTATGGCAATTTTTAGAAGAGAAGAAAATGTATGTATTGGCTCAAAAATAATACTATTAACACATAAAACATAACATCACGCCTGTATTCCCCGAAGGGTTAGACAGAGGCGTAGTAATGTACACCCACAGTTCGCCGGTATGTTTAGATTCCATGTAATAGGGGGCGAGCCTATTGCCATTAACAGGGCACAAATTCCTAACTCCGAGCTGCTACTGGGAATTTCATAGAAAAACCCAATAACACTTTGCTCGACCTGGGAATCGAACCCAGGACCTCTAGCGTAGCAGTCGCACTCAGGACCACTTGGCTAATGAGGCAGTTAATAATATTAATGCTAAAAAAGGACAAAATTGTTATGAATAGAATATAGAGGGTATTTCCGTGGTCATCTAAAGTCAACATATCATACTATAGCTTCTGCCCGCGACTTCGTCCGCGTAGCGTGATGATATATAGCCTATAGCCTTCCTCAATAAATGGGCTATCTAACACTGAAAGAATTTTTCAAATCGGACCAGTAGTTCCTGAGATTAGCGCGTTCAAGTAAACAAACAAACAAACAAAACAAACTCTTCAGCTTTATATATTAGTATAGATAACGCCTATATTTGCCGAAGGGTATTGAAATCAAACTTTTTTCAATTTACTCTTGTCAGCATCTATCCAAACTAAGTAGTTTTTTTGGAGCAACCCAACACTATCGGCAAGTCACTATTGCCTAGGCCAAATAATTATTTAGCCGACTGTACTCGCTCAAGGTAAACACACGCATTCACCGGCTGTCGCTACGAATGGCGTGCAACGCATGATAATGTCATTATGTCACTTTGTAGGTACTACCAACTATTTATCATTGTGCAAATAATCTGATAGCTACAGCGGAGATATCGAGGACTAGTTTAAGCGTGTGGGTTTGGTTATACATTTTTTTATGGGATACGAGCAGACGGATCACCTGACGGTAAGCTATTACCGCCGTCAGTGGACTCCCGCAACAACAACGCGAGGAGCGTGCGTTGCCCGCCTTTTAAAAGGGTTTAGGCCTCCGGTATCCTCACTCACTCGGCGAAACACAACGTAGATATTTCACGCCGGTTTTCTGTCACTCCGGTTGAGCCGGCCATTCGTGCCGAAGCATGGCTCTCCGACGGTATCTAAGAAGTACATATTTTGATTATGGATAATAGTTGAAGAGCAGTGATTGCCGATTGGACTGGCAAGTCAAAGGTTTCTAGTTATGCACCACTGACTTTTCGAAGTCAATCATTACTTCCTTAAACAGTAAAGGAAATCATCTTGAGAATGATTTCTCGACGGCGTGTGATGTCTGCCTGCCAACCCGCATAAGGCCAGCGTGAAGGTCTATAGTCTAATCTGTCTCATTCTGAGAGGAGCTCCGTGCCTAATGTGTTAAATGAATAGTCGATATTCTTCGGGGAATATAGGCGTGATGATATGTTCGGTCTAGGAATCGAACTCAGCATCTCTAGCGTAGCAGTCGCACTTAACACGAGACTCCTGGGTTCGATTTCTAGGTCAAGCAAAGTGTTAAGTTTTTCTATGAAATTCCCAGTAGCAGCTCGGAGTTTGGGATTTGTGTCCGGTAAATGGCAATAAGCCCCCTATTAAATTGGACCTTAAAATACAGGCGAACTGTGGGTGTACATTAGTACGTCTCTGCCTAACCCTTAGGGGAATGCAGGCGTGATGGTATGGGGGTAATTTGTGTTTATTCAGTTTAATCTCATAAATTACTGTATGTATTTACAGAAGGAAGATTATAATATGTACTACATCCGTGCGAAGCCGGAGGGTTGCTAGATTTAAATAAAAAAAATCTTCTGCATACAATTCAACTGTGAAAAAAGATAACAAATGAATACTGAACTAGATAAAGAAAAATGTTATCGTACCTAATCTTTTGAATAATTTAACCATGTTTTCTTATGTAACCGCCAGCAGCGTTCAATAACAGATATCGTGAGAATTTGTACAGGCATTATACATTATAAATGTATGTCCTAGTAAATACACCTGTTATTTTGTTCTATAGTCGCCGGCCGCCATTGTGAATGAAACATGCACGTCGATTCGATAGCTATTTCAAAGCCTTGCTTCATCCACATTAATACATCAATAGCAGTAAGTGGCGTTCTTTAGTTTCTGCCTACCCCAGTAAAAAAGTGGGTCTTATGGAGAAGAGCCGGAGAGAAACTCCATAGATACCTACTCTTCTTCTTCTCTACTATTATAAAATTGTAAAAAAGCTGTGTCTGTACATTGAAGATTAAAAAAAAAACAAGTGGGTTAGGGTATATATAAACCAAAAATATGATTTTTAAAATTCTTGTCTGTTTGTTACGGGTTGGCGCAAAAACTACTGAATATATTTTAATTTTGTTATCACTGTTAGAAAGTATGTGCTCCAAATTAAAAACTGGTACACTTCTTATCTCAAATAATTAAACGGTACCTGAGATTCAGCTTGACCTCTCTAATGTATAGAGACCCATACAAAGAAGAGATCATCACTGTTGGTTTTTGAGCTTCAAGTGAGTGAAGCCGCGGGCAGACGCTAGTTATAAAATAAAATAATCACAATTATTACAATATTAAGCTTTACAACTTTGTTTTAAATAGTTGCTGAAAATTATGTAGATTGATGTGTAGGTTTTTTTCATTAAAAAAAAAAAAATTGCTATGCTGTGGCAATGTTTTTTTAAGAGCTAGTGACCAGCCCCGACAGACAGCAGCCGTTCACGAGCATGACGTGTGTATCATAGTTTCAAGTATTGTAATTATATTTTCGGGAAAAATTAACATATATTAAAAACCACAGTAATCGATTCAGTAGTTGCTTTCAGGTCTTGCAGAGTTGCAGTCTGTAGCATGTTGTATAATAACATTACATAACATACCATCACGCCTGTATTCCCCGAAGTGTTAGGCAGAGGCGTAGGTACTAGAAATATACACCCACAGTTCGCCGGTATGTTTAAGTCCCATGTAATAGGGGGCGAGCCTATTGCCATCAACCGGGCACAAATTCCAAACTCCGAGCTGTTACTGGGAATTTCACTTTGCTCGACCTGGGAATCGAACCCAGGACCTCTAGCGTAGCAGTCATGCTCAGGACCACTTGGCTAATGAGGCAGTCTGTTGTATAATACATGAATTTTAATTCGTTTTTTTGTGGATATTGAGTTGCGTTTATTGATTTTCCTTATTCAACATAGTTTCCATTATCAAACTGTTTTATTGGAATTATAACTATGGGCTTTATTTGTGAAGTGGGTAGTAAATAAACGATGTCAAATATTTTTATTATTTACTGATAATTTTGTAGGCGCAAGTAACTTTTGACGTCACTGGAAACTATAGCACAAGAATCTTGTAACTTTAGTGTGCATTCTGTCTTGTAAGACTTTTTTAAGTTAGGGCCACTTGCCCTAACTTCTTAGATATGTTTAAATTGTATTTAAACGCAAATTTACAACGAAAAATGTGTTTAAATTGTATTTAAACACAAATTTACAATAAAAAAAATATTCTAAATGTATTTAAACGCAAACTTAAATTGAAAAATTGTGTTTAATAACAATTTAAACATATTTAAGAAGTGGCCCTTAATGTTAAATCGATTTTAATTTTGTTTTTGTTGCTCAGCTCTATAAGGACAACTTTTTCATGAGGCTATAGATATAATCAAATAGCCTATTATTTTGTGCTGAAACTGACACAAAGAACACACAGAGCTAGCCGACTTCGTGGCAGCGTCGCCGTCGCGGATGTGCGCCTGACGCTCAATCAAGGTGACTTGTCGGTGCGTGACTTGACATTCACTGGGTCCATAGACACACGACAATTATTTAAATTACAAATTAATACAAGTAGGTATGTCCTACATTGCCCTAAGGATTTGGTACTACCCATATACATTATAGGTAGACAGGAAAGTTCTAAAATAGTCGAGAAATCGGAGGACTAGATGGGTCAATCTTTTTTTATTCATTTTTCGATCTTGTACCTTGGATCTTAAGCTTTTCGCCTGCTGTGGCAATATTTTTATAAGTAACTAGCTTCTACCCGCGACTTCGTCCGCGTAGCGTGATGATATATAGCCTATAGCCTTCCTCAATAAATGGGCTAAATAACTATGAAAGAATTTTTCAAATCGGACCAGTAGTTCCTGAGATTAGCGCGTTCAAGCAAACAAACAAACAAACTCTTCAGCTTTATATATTAGTATATAGATATAGATTATAGGTAGACAGGAAAGTTCTAAAATAGTCGAGAAGTCGGAGGACTAGATGGGTCAATCTTTTTTTATTCATTTTTCGATCTTGTACCTTGGATCTTAAGCTTTTCGCCTGCTGTGGCAATATTTTTATAAGTAACTTCGGCCCGCGGCTTCGCCCCCGTGGAATTCGGTCTGTCATCACATCCCACGGAAACGGGATAAAAAGTATCCTATGTCCTTCTCCTGGTTCTAAGCTACCTCTCCACCAATTTTCAGCCAAATCGGTTCAGCCGTTCTTGAGTTATAAATGGAGTAACTAACACGACTTTCTTTTATATATATAGATGAATGAAACTTACACATCAAACTATATAATTCTCAGCACCTATTTAAAACAAAGTTGTAAAGCATAATATTGTAATTGTATTTTTTTAAAGTCTATGGAGCTTCTTGCCGGCTCTTCTCCATAAGACCCACTTTTCGGAACCGTGCTACTAGTTTTGACATGTCAATAGTACCAATTTTAATCGTCTAATTTAAATAAAACATTTTGACTTTGAAGTAAAGTGAATCTTTAGAGAATTATAGCTTTATTTATGAGATAGCAAAACTATAAAGAAATAGGAGAGCGGTACTATATAGATGTTATTATTACCGCGGGAGAGCCATGCTTCGGCACGAATGGGTCGGCTCGACCAGAGTGACAGCACGGCCTCACAGAAAATGGCGTGAAACAACGCTTACCTTGCGTTTCGCTGTGTGAGTGAGAATATCGGAAGCCCAAACCCTTTTAAAAGTACGGCAACGCACTGCAGGTGTCCATGGGCGGTGATAATCACTTATCATGAGGTGATCATTCTGAACTGCTCGTTTGAGCCCATCATCATCATCAGCTTTTTTCAACACACTGCAGGACATAAGCCTCCTCCTTTTTACGCCATTCATCTCTATTTTGCGCCAGTTATATCATCCAAGACTTGCCATAAATAGGGTGTATTTAAATCAAGAGTGAAACGGATTCTTCTAGGCAAACGCGCTCCATCGAACTTGCGGTGAAGCGGTAAGCCTATCAGGCAAAAAAAAAACAATATATAAGTATCAAATTCATTTGACTATAATAAATCATGTAATGGAATAAAAAATGCCTCTAATAATATGTTACATTCACATAGTTATTCATAAAAATATAATTTCTTCCTTACAAATCATTCGTCACATAATGACGTGATGTATGAACGTGGAGTCATGCCCCAACGGTCAATAGGATGATTTGAAAACATCGAGTTCAATGGACGGACTAAACAGCTGTTTTTTCTGTCTCCCCCTAATTGGACAAATACTAAGACACTATTATTTATTTTGTCACCATAATGGGTTCTTTTTTTATGGATTAAGTCGGCAAAGGAGCTGACGAGCTTTTTACGAATTATGTTAATAAATTTTAATTTATACTAGCTTTAGCCTGCGGCTTCACTCACTTGAAGCTATATTAGGCCCCAAAAATAATTTAATAGTTCTCTTCTTTGTATGGATACAAATTGACTATTAGGCATAGACTGGTTCTCAGGCTTTTTGGGCTTCTGACTACCACTAAGAATTGTCATAGATGTTCGTATGACAACCGGGACCGACGGCTTTACGTGCTCTCCGAGGCACGGAGGGATCTCGGATATGTTAAGAATGGTCAACTATCCACACACTGACCGCAGCGAGGGCAACTTAACCTTGCAGATCAGTTGATCAGCTTAGTTATTACTAAGGGATAAGTCCCTCTTTGTGGCTTCTGCAAAGAGGGTAGAGTAGTGAATAGGTATGTTAAAAATAAACAAAGGTATTTTATAGTTTTTGCCATACCCCCATGAGAGAAAAGGCGTGAATGTATTGTACTAGGACAATGGGATCAACTCCCATGTGACACAGGGTGAGTTTGTAGCCATTTATCGCACACAATTTCAATCCCAACCCAACGCAATCCCGTGATTTGGTTCCGTGAACGTAATTTCACTGCAAGCCTATCGATTTTGCAAATACAGACGCCTTGTTGTGGGTTAAACAAACTTAGTTTTAGTATATGCGAAACTCGAGACACTTTTCTAGTATTTTAGGTAAAGAATCTATGTACAAAATTTCAAAACTCTATCGCGAAAAATCACTAAGTTATGAGCTTGATATGTTAGCTGGTAGTCCGTACAAAAACATGCTCACCACGTCTTATTATCCTCGCCCCACTGTGCGAACGCCTGCCATCCATCTCGATGAGGAACCTATGAATTTCTTGGAGTGAGCAAGTCCCGTAAGGCTCACCCACTCATCCATGTGCCTCGCCCTTGCATACTCCCGAAATGCCGTTTTGACTGCGCTTGTGGCCAGTGCTAAAAATGAACCGAATCCGAAAAAAAAGTTGGTTTCTGGAATGGTGGAAAATGTCTGGATAGGAGTGGTTTAAATATATTGTATTCCTCGTAAACAACTCTTAAATAATCTAATACCCATTACTAAAATTATCCGAAACAATCGGATAATCCGAACTAATTTTATATCCTACACCGTAACCATTTCAATTCATGTCCAGATCCGAAATTTCATACTATTACATGACATACCATCACGCCTGCATTCATAAAGGATAAGGCTGCAGCGCTAAAAATACTGCTATTAGAGTAAATTTTAAAGGATCTTTGTAGAACGAAAAAATAAGTGTCTAATAAGCGTCTCGTTAAATCTGCTGGTACTTAAACCTACAGAAATAAATCCAAAATTAGCCCTCCCAAGGATTTTAACTACTTTGTTTAAGAAAAATTGTAGCTGTATGACGATACAGATTTTTAACTCACTCCCTAAAACTATTAGAGAACTTCCATTTTCCAAATTTAAAACTCAACTTAAGAGATGGTTACTTGACAAATGTTTTTATACGGTTTCAGATTATCTAAAATGTAAAAATTATTATATTATATAGATTAGAAAAAAGGTACTTAAAATTTGCATACCGATTTAACGGTGAGATATGTTGTACAAATTTTATGTTACTGAACAACTTGTTAAATACCGTGTCTCTAGCAAATAAAGATTATTCTTATTCAAAAAAGTCTGTCTATTTGTAACTTTTTGACGCCTAAACAGCAGAATCAATTTTGATGAGCTCTAATATAAAGATAGATAGGACACAGGATACCTTTAGGCTAGTGAAAATTTAGGCTAGTATCACTATAATTCCATATTATTTCAACAATAGGCTAACATAATCTATTTATAGTTAGACAACTGTAGAGTTAAAAATAGACTTATTATGCAATATCCTAACTCAGTAATATGTCAACATTACTCACACACGTCTACACCCAAATAAGGTCGACATTGAGGACAGTTTGTTTTATGTAGGAGTCAGTCTGTAACTGACGTCACAAAATTGAGAGCCTTGAAATGGCTAAAACGGCAATAGGTTTTTTTATTTTACCGTGGGAGAGCCTGAAGCCTGAGCATGCTACGGCACGCTTGTGATACAACGGCCTCACCGAAAACTGGCGTGGATCAACGCTTACGTTGTGTTTCGCCGAGTGAGTAAGGATACCAGAGGCCCGAATTAGGAAGGCGTGCAACGCACAAGCGACTCTTCTGGTGTTGCGGGTGTCCATGGGCGGCGGCAATCGCTTACCATCAGTAACCCAATAATAATAATAATAATACGTTTATTTGTGAGAATATTGTAGTCGCAGGTTGTTACAGTTTGAGATGTCCAAAATATTCTGCCGTTTCCGGCGCACAAATCTTAACATGTCAAAGAAGGAAAATGTCACATATCTCTCTATTCACTATAAGCACAAATAAAATAAGTTAAAGAATATGAAAATAATCATTGAGTACTAGATAAACTAACAGAATTCTCGGTGGTATTGGGGTCTAATTTCAACTTGATGTCAATTTTATCCTTTAAGAAGTCGCCAAGCACGAAGAACTATCGAATTCGTATCTAAAACGTCTCGAGTATTTTTCTGCTACAAATCTCATATAAACATACATATTTTCACGCCTGTCTCCCATTAGTAGTACCAGTAGGCAGAAACTATAGGTTTCTACTTTTTACGATCCTGGCACACCACTTTCGCTTCATCTACCTTCAATAACCTTATTATTGCCATCAACCGGGCACAAATTCCAAACTCCGAGCTGCTACTGGGAATTTCGTAGAAAAGCCCAATAACACTTTGTTCGACCTGGGAATCGAACCCAGGACCTCTAGCGTAGCAGTCGCGCTCTGGACCATTAGGCTAATGAGGCAGTTCCTTATCATACAAATTATTCTCAATTTCGATACGAATACGATACGTAAGTTGTTCTTGCTTGGTCTTTACTGGTTATCTAGGATCTATACTACCTAGTTTCCTTAAACTTTTGAATTTGGTCATGAATTTTGTGGTTAGAACATTATGCTAAACTATAACGCTTGAACAAAAGGTAGCTAGACAGTAAAAGAAAACTAATAGCTGTAGTTTCATTGTCTCATCGGTGAAGCGTGGACGTAGCAGTTAGTGTCATAAAACAGGTCTTATCATGAAATAACTATTTTGTGTTTGTCTTTCATCATTTTTTATTTTAATGTGGCTGTGGCACAGAAGACTAAAAATAGGTAAGTAAGTACCATTTTTATGCAAATAAAAAATATTATCGTAATTAAAACGTAAAATCTTCGGGTCTACAAGGATTTCTGTTGTGTAAAATACAGGTAATTCTTAATCGACGACAAGTTTGGCGTACCGGCTGAGCGATCGGCTTCTGCGACACGTGTTGTGGGTTCGATCCCCACACGGAGCAAATATTTGTATGATCTACAGATAGTTGTTCCGGGTCTGGGCGTTTGTGTATGTGAGAATTTGTGTTTTTAAACGCACCCACGATACAGGACAAAATCCTAGTGTGGGGCAACGTTAAAAAAAAAACTACAATACTTTGAATATCGATGTTTTTCTGTAGATCATAAAATATGTCGTTGAACTTACTACAACTACAACTAATACAACTATTTGCACAAAAGATTTTATATTTATTCTATTTCGCACTTTATTTTTAATGGGATTTGGGTTGTGTTGGGTTAATGATTAGGGCCAAATATATATAACAATACAAGTACTTTAGTACTTAAGAATTATAAATAGTTTAAAATTGATAATAAAATAATAATATTTAGGTAACAAATAGTAAATAATTTAAAAAATACTTTTGTTTTGAACCTGAATTAACGAAAATGGATTGAATCCTTTAAAAGACTTATAATAACCAAGGAGACTGACTGTCTGCTCCTACCTGTTTAAAATTAAAATCCAAACTAAATAATGAGTACAAATAAAGGTTAAATGCTATTTTTGCAGGCTGGACTGGTTTGGCGAAAAAAGTACGCCATTGTCCAAAAAAATTAATAGGAAAGAAATTGTAAAATTATTACCTACCTATTAAAAATTGAACAGGAAAATATGTATTGGGTCAGTTATTTGTATAATGTAAAATCTAATTAGGAATTTCACAAAAATCCTAAATTTTCGACGTCGTCGCCACATACGTACTCAAAACGTAGGTAGGTCGGCAACAATGCTATGACATCACCTCACTCACGGCGAGCGTGATGTGCATCCGACAGACGAACAAACTTATTATGTAAGTAGTTTGCCTGTACATTACAGTTGGATTGCAATTAGTTATCTGATAAATAAATAGTAAATTGGAAATACGTCCCTTGCGAAGTTTTTGCGGTGTAACTCGGAATCAAAGATCTAGGAACAGTGTGATAAGACCGATAGCTTAGAAGAGAAGAGAAGACGTAGTGACATGAATTGAGAACAAGAATACAATGGTTTGAGCATGTCAAGAGAAGAGTTAAAGAGAGAAGTGAGAAATAGTTCGGATTGATCCCTGCAGCCTCTTTTCGCCATCTTTCTACGCGGCAACAATTCTATCCACGTCTATCTGTCAAGTCCATCCAAAGGTTGCCTGGAAGAGATCACTGTTCGCGATGTATATTTTATAATTCAATGTACCTATATCCTGTCTGTATTAATGTTTTTGGTGTACAATAAAGAGTATAATATAATATGCTTTGACGTGGGAGAGCCATGCTTCGGCACGAATGGGCTGGCTCGACCGGAGTGATACCATTGCCTCACAGAAAACCGGCGTGAAACAACGCTTGCGTTGTGTTTCGCCGAGTGAGTTGAGGTTACCGGAGGCCCGAAACCTTTTAAAGGCGGGCAACGCACTTGCGACTCCTCTGGTGTTGCGGGTGTCCATGGGCGGCGGTTATCGCTTACCATCAGGTGATCCGCTTGCTCGTTTGCCCCCCTATTACATAAAAAAATCTACATCATCTAGATGGCTGGCAGTCCACAATTACTGTGCGTTTGTCTAGAAACTTTCTGCCTCGCACAATAAAACTGTGGAATGAACTATCGCCTGCAGTATTTACGGACCAATACGACCTTCAAACCTTCAAGGAAAGAGCGTATTCCCT
This sequence comes from Acronicta leporina, assembly GCA_947256265.1. Lineage (NCBI taxonomy): Eukaryota > Metazoa > Arthropoda > Insecta > Lepidoptera > Noctuidae > Acronicta > Acronicta leporina. The sequence goes on from OX366536.1 coordinate 1,769,887, forward strand.
CTTAAAAGCCCGGCGTTGGAGGGGTTTCAAATGCGTTTGAAACCCCTCCAACGCCCTGGTATTGTGGGTTCCATGAGCGGCGGTGATCGCTAACCATCAGGCGATCCGTTTTTCGCATAAAAAACGTAATCTAAACCTATAACACAAGTACTATTTCTCATACATTTTCATCTGAAAATGTGGTTTCAGAGCTGAAAACTATTTGCAAGCTGGGAACGGAATGCAAATTGAAATGAATTTCAATTGAACTGCCATTTTGAAGTACCGTGTTGGTTTACTAGAATTTCCAATTGAATTTTTATTTCATTTTGCATTAAGAAGTGCAGAAGGATTCATTTATGTAGCTGGATTGGGGATGAAACTCTAGGTACCTATAAATCAATATTCAATGTACAGACACAGCTTTTTTTAGAGTAGAGATTTCTAGAATTAATTTGGATTACTTTACATGTTATAAGTAGGCTGAAATAAATAAAATGAAGCATAAAATATAGCTAGTACCAACAGTAAGACCGACCAAGTCACGTCAAGATGCAAAGCTATTAACTTAAAATTACCCTCGAGACCAACCCTAACTGGCTGTTATTAAAAAGCTAGACATTTCATGGGGGCCATTTCAACCCCTTTACGAGGTTAAAAGGGAAAAAAATATCGTACAAAAGTATCATAAAATTCCAAAGACTATAAAGCATGGTCTTATTATTTCGTGTATGGCTTGTTAAGGGATGATTGGGGTGTGTTGTATCTTCACGCCGTTGATTTTTATGTCACCAGGTAGAAGGGTTGGCATAATAATGCAATTTGGAAAATTGTCGTCAAATTTGCTGATGGTGTAGTCAATTATCGTGTGCTTCCGAGTGGGTCTTCCCCTATAGATATAGCCTCGCCCTATAGCCCTATAGATTCACTCATGATTTAAAGAATCACGAGTGAATCGGCTTCTTCAGGCAAATGGAGCTTAAGCGTGAGCCTGTCAATAATTAAAAAAAAACTGATGAGAAGAAAAGATCGATGGATTGTCTTAAGGCGGATGTCATAGGAAAGGGAGTGAATGATAAGATGACGGAAAGATGAATGGGAGAATGAACAGAGAAGAAAAGATGAGAGAAAAAGACTTGCTGTACCGACCCCAATTAAATTGGGTCCTCGGCAGGAAGAAGAAGATATCCTACCATATTATAAACTAAAAAAAAATATATTATAATCATATCACAAAAAAAAAGCTTTTTTTGTGATATCATTATAATATTTTTTTTTTAAAAGCTTTTTAGTAAAAGCTTATTCAGTATTTTGGTCCAAAATAGCAGACAAAACATAAAATATACCGTGGAAAACTGGATTATCCAACTTACAGAAAATACTCCAAGCGAAATGACAGACAAACTTCTTATTAGTGAATCCTTGGAGTATATTTAGGTACTACCTAGCTTTTTTATTAGTTTACCTGTCTTATTAAACGTCTAGAGACTCCAGGGGACGTCTGAATAGCAATATAGGTATTAAGTATCTTGCTTAAATAAAATTTGACTTGGAGATTTGTGTAAGCAATAGGATTCTGCTATAAGATTTTTTTATATAGATAGGGGGGCAAACGAACTGATGGATTGCCTGATGTTAAGCGATTACCGCCGCCCATGGACACCCGCAACACCAGAGGAGTCACAGGTACGTTGCCGGGCTTTTGACAGGGTTTAGGCCTCCGGTATGCTCACTCACTTGACGAAACAAAATATAAGCGTTGTTTTACGTCGGTTTTCTGTGAGGCTGTGGTATCACTCCAATCAAGCCGGGAAACTGGACTAACGATTTGAAGAAGGTAACTGGCAGCTGATGGATGCAAGCTGCCAAAGACCGGTATAGTTAAGCGCTCGTTGATGGAGGCCTACGTTAAGACGTATCATTATGTTATGTTACATTACCCAAGAGATTAGCGCGTTCAAGGAAACAAACAAACCAACAATTAAACAAACTCTTCAGCTTTATAAATTATAGCTTCTGCCCGCGACTTCGTCCGCGTAGCGTGATGATATATAGCCTATAGCCTTCCTCAATAAATGGGCTATCTAACACTGAAAGAATTTTTCGAATCGGACCAGTAGTTCCTGAGATTAGCGCGTTCAAGTAAACAAACAAACAAACTCTTCAGCTTTATATATTAAGTAGTATAGATTAATATTAATATAGATTTACTTACATTATTGTAATGGTTTACGAGATTCACCCGCTTTACCCCGTACATATGAGTGTTAGTATGATGTTATATATCTTAAAACTTTCTTCAAAAATCCATTCGATAGTTTTAGAGTTTATCATCTACAGACCGACTGATAGGAAGATGCGGATTGTTTTATAACAAGAGTATGTAGTGATAAATCAAACACCAGTCAGTAATCTATACTAATATATAAAGCTGAAGAGTTTGTTTGTTTGTTTGTTTACTTGAACGGGCTAATCTCAGGAAATACTGGTCCGATTTGAAAAATTCTTTCAGTGTTAGATAGCCCATTTATTGAGGAAGGCTATAGGCTATATATCATCACGCTACGCGGACGAAGTCGCGGGCAGAAGCTAGTACTATTATAACTCTCTTGTGGTTTGTTAGGCGAAGCTTCAGAGAGTAGATAATTAGTTGTTCTAGTCTTACTTAAGTGAGTATTACGTCAGAAACTTGGTTCGACTTAAGCTCTAGAAACTAATTTCAATCTTAGTCTAATTCTGCTCTCCCCCATCAGTTTAGTGGTGGAAAGCGCGAATGCTATGTTTATATCTTATCTTATCTGATGTGGGGTCGATGCAGACAAGCCTCAGTGCACTTAGACCCAATGGGATCTTTTGTGGTCCCCATAGATACCTACTCCTCATTTTGTGCCAGTTCTTCAAATAGCCCTTGCATGAGCTTTATAATGAGGCCTGGGGCTATGAGTCTGTAATCTTCTGGTCTTGGATAATCCTGCCCCAAGAGGCAAATTCGCTTTCTATCCATTGCATCGCAAATAGAAAGTATGGAAAACCTTCTGTGTACTACACGGACATAAGGTTTTCCATATTCTCAATTTCCTTTTTGCTGCTACTTTAGAGGTCTTGAGTTAGATTTCCAGTTGAAGCAGTTTCATTGAGGTTTTTATGAAATACTCAGGAGTACTCAGAGTTTGAAACTCTATTCCTGGTGGCTGTGTTTGTTATAGCGTGTATATCGAATCGGAGAATAAACGTTCGAATCGACGATATTGGAATATACATACAAAATACTTGTATAACCTACAGATAGTTGTTCCAGGTCTGGGCGTTTGGGTTTGGAAGAATTTGTGTTTGTAGAAGCAGCCACAATATTGGAGAAAATGTTATTATGGATAATTCCACCGTTTACTATAAAGAAAATGACATATGTAGGTAAGTAGATATAAATAAAATATAATTATTTTTTTCATAAGATGCTGAAAAAAAAATGAATAGGTACAGAAACATTAATAAAGAAGCAAGTAGTTCTTCTATTCTTCTCAACTTTTGTGGTAGAGTCGGCACTAACACACCTGAAAGTTTGCTCACCTTGATAAAAACACAGGTTCGAGCAACAATTCAGGCCCATCAGTGTACCGTACTCTCAACTTCTCACTCTTGATTAATTTTTCTTCTTTACTTCTTTTTCTGTCTTCGCATACTGCATTCTCTTCATGTAGAATATACTTGGTGAAAGATAAAAAGAAAATAATATTTTATTCGAATATTCATATTATTATTGCTTTCTCTTGTTTCTTCAATTTTCTTCCTATAGTATGTTTTATACATGCAGATAAAAATTTAATCGATTATCGGTTTTTGCTCCAAGTAAGTAAATAAATAATATACAGGTGAAATTTAAATAGACGCGACAAATTAAAATATACATATAATTCTATGTTTAAACAAATAATATTTAGAGCATGCATTTTACCGTGGGAGAGCCATGCTTCGGCACAAATGGGCCGGCTCGACCGGAGTAGCCAAACAGAAAACCGGCGTGAAACAACACTTACGTCGCACTTGTACTTCACTGATTGAGTGATGATCCAGGAGACGCAAACCCTTTTATAAGGCGGGCAATGCACTTGCGACTCTTCTGGTGTTTTGAGTGTCCATGGGCGGCGGTATTCGCTTACCATCAGGTCATCAGTCTGTCGTTTGTCCACGTATGTATACCATATAAAATGTATTTAGGGAAAATATTTATACATTTTAATCATTTTGAAAAGAGTTTGGCAACGTTTCGTGCGCTTCTCATGCTACTTTTCTAGTAAATTTTATAGAAAAAATAGACCATGATCGTAAGTGCAAAACGTTGCCATGTTTGACGTAGAATATCTGTATAATGGATTAAATTGATCCGACGCAGACTTTAGCTTACGTTGCAGCATCTAAGATGCCATAAAATATTATTTTTTATACAATTTAGACTGTTGAAATTATGTTCATATTTAGGTAAGAATGAATAAGTAACGGTTACTAAACCTCCCATTTCATTTTGTCGTATGTTATCAAAGTCACCCTGTATAATAAAATTTTCACATAAATACTTTATACCTACCATTTATTTATACCTACATCCAGACCCGCAGCAATAACCTCATACAAATTGTTAGGTCTGTTTTATTTATGGGAAAGGGGAGCAAACGATCAGACGGATCACCTGATGGTAAGCGTTAACCGCCGCCCATGGACACCCGCAGCACCAGAGGAGTCGCAAATGCGTTGCCCGCCTCTTAAAAGGGTATGGGCCTCCGGTATCCTCACTCACACGGTGGAACACAACGTAAGTGTGGTTTCACGCCGGTTTTCTGTGAGGCCGTGGTATCACTCCGGTTCAGCGGGCCGAAGCATGGCTCTCCCACGGTCAAACTATGGCTGGAGAACAAGATAATGTGATGACAGTTTTTTTTAACCTTACTCACTCGGCAAAACAACGCAAGCAATGTTTCACGCCGGTTTTCTGTGAGGCCGTGGTATCACTCCAGTCGAACCGGCCCATACGTGCCGAAGCATGGCTCCCTCTCGTGAATCTGTGCGGGCTTCGAACCTGTAACCTGTGGTTGAGAAGCTCATAGCTGAGCTGCTACGCCAAACGTTCGTTAATAAAAGTATCCATTACAAAAGAAACATAATACACACAACAACCTTAACACCCAGACTGGTCTGCCTTCGAATGACTCAGGCAGAGACCGTAAAAAATAGATCTATTACAATATCTACAAATCAATCAGTTTTTATTAGTTGATTGGCTACCAGACAGATTAGTCATTAGACTTTATTCGCTATCTAGCCTTTTTGAATGTGTAATTAAAATATTCGATTCTTTAGTCTGGCAATTTTAATTTTATTGTATATAACCCCAAAATTAAAGGGTGAATCTGTGGCATCGGATCGATAGACCGATTTTGACGAATTTATTTTTGTATAAAAAGAGGCTTGATCGTGTTTTCTTAGCCATGATATAAGAAGGTAATCAGTCGTTTGAAGAATATCAGCTCTTTTGTAATTGACGAAGGGTTGTGAGTAACAGTGATTTATAATTTGATATACTTACCGTTACTTTAATGATATTGTAAGAGTATGGTAACGTCGACCTGAGGCTGTGGGGGTTTTATAAACCTATTAGGTTTAGGTTTAGGTATGGTTTTAGAACAAATCTAAATTCTGAGTTGCTACTGGGAATTTCATAATAATTATCTAATTGCTTTCATTAAGTATAATTATATATTAGCTCGACTTTGGAATTAAAATAATATTTAAATATTTAATTCAATAATTTTATTACAATACTGGCAATCAAATAAATTCAAACCTAATTTGGGAATGTATCCGAAATAATTGAGTTCTCAACAACATGACAGACTACGGCCGGACGGCCGTAACTATGCGCTACGCGCTACATGTGGCTAAATTATTATAATCCACACATAAACAATATTCTACGTAAATAGTCAAGAAACTAAACAAGTGATAACAAACCACAAATCAAACAAAGGGGACATTATCAACAAAAAATATCTACATCATTACACTCACAGCTAAAATGGCGCGAAAAAGACATGTGACATCTGTCAATTACGCATGTTCGGATACGCGACACGAAAGAATACAAGTTTATTGTGAACAAATAATATTTGATATGTAGTTACAATCAATCGTTAAGTTATTTGTGTAATGTAGTTTCAAAATAAGAACGGCCTGGTTGTTAAATCTTTAACACCAGTTGCGTGGGGCCCCGGGGCGACATATAGTTTACTTTTAGCCTAGTTTGTAATTGTTTGAGCAGCGATATGAGTGATACGGCCATTTTGAATTAGGCTTAAAGGCCGTGAACAAGGATAAAAGGTAGTTTGAATATTTTATTTAGGTCAATGAGGCTTAAAAGATGGCTATAGTTTTTTATCTAGGAAAAATAGGGCTGTCATGAACTTAATTTTACATAATAGGGGCTCACGCTGTTGTGAGAAAGTTAATACTTAACTATGTTAATTAATTAGTTAGTTAGATCGCAGTGTCGCTTGATCAGGCGAAGTGACGGTCGAGCGAAAGCCTATCAGGAAAAAGGTATAGATATTCTATTTCACGAAGGCCGTTAAATTATTGAAATTTGAACTTTATTTCAATTACATAATGGTCATCATACAGGACTTCGTGAGATATAATGACTATACTCTACCTCTAGGGAAACGACAACAAACTGCTCTGTATGATAATAACGTAGTGTGTACCTATAGGCCCATAACACGTACATGACTTTTAAAAGGAAGAGGTCTTGGATTCGAACTCGCGACCTTTGACTTGGCAGTTCAATCGTTATATTATTAGTCTATCACTGCTATATTATAATTATGTACATTATAAGTTATTTAAAGTTTATTCAGATTTTCTACTAAAATCTGAACGCAAGTAAGGTTTAGAAGATATCTGTATTTTACATTATATTTTACAACTGCCTCATTAGCCAAGTGGTTCTGAGCGCGACCGCTACGCTACAGTTCCTGGGTTCGATTCCCAGGTCGAGCAGTGTTATTGGGGTTTTCTATGAAACTCCAGTAGCAGCTCGGAGTTAGGAATGTGTGCCCGGTTTATGGCAATAGGCTCGCCCTCTATTACATGGTACCTAAACATACCGGCGAACTGTGGGTGTAGATTAGTACCTACGCCTCTGCCTAACCCTTCGGGGAATACAGGTGTGATGGTATGTTATGTTATGTTATAATTTTACAGATGTAATACCCCAGATAATATAAATATACCTACTTATCTACAAACTATATTTGCTATATTTATAAATTATTAGCAATAATGGGAATTTCCTCTACAGTACAAAACTAGAGCATATCTCTTGGGGACTAGGGCTGTAATATATTTTTTATTCCCACATGACTAAGGGTTAGAATAACGTGACTGTTTGATGGCATATAGGTATAGTTACTAACATAAGTCACTGAATATTAATCTCGAAAACAAGCAAATTTTGAAAAGAAAAAAAGAAAAATTTATTTTGAAATTTTTTAAATTTATAAAAGTTAAAACAACAAAAAAAAAGAAAACACGAGTGTACCTTAAAATTAAACAATGCTATACATACCTCTAGATAGTCTGTGGCATAGCCTAGATGGACCAGGTGCCAAAGACCAATAAGTCCACGCACTATTATTAGAAAAAAAAAAAGCTTTACATATTTATGGTGTGGGCTGTGGATGGTCTGTGGTACCAACGATAACGAACCATCATACCTGTATTCCCCGAAAGGATAAGCAGAGATGTACTAATGTACACAGTAGTTCACCTGTATATTTAGGTCCTCTCTGTGTCCTCACTGTGTAGGTGTACATTAGTAGGGCCTATTGCCATTAACTGAGCAAAAATATATATGTTTAATGCTGCTACTTATCATTTGGAACTTACATCTGTTTAGAATAGAAAAAGACTCCAAAAACGAAAATATAATTAGGCTATGAAAATAATTGAACATCATCCAATAGATGTTACTGACGTCACCTTTAAGACGTAAGTTCAGAATGTGAAGGCAAATTTCGACATGGCAGGTGGGACTCGCGGTGGCTTAGTGGCATCTGGCGTACCTAACCAAAAGACGCAGGTTTCAATCCTGCCTGCGAGTCGCATTTTTCCAGTAAATCGATCTATACTAATTAATAAAGCTGAAGAGTTTGTTTGTTTGTTTGCTTGAACGCGCTAATTTCAGGGACTACAGGTCCGATTTGAAAAATTATTTCAGTGTTAGATAGCCCATTTATTGAGGTAGGCTATATGCTATTATATCATCACGCTAAGACCAAGTAACTATTCCAAGCGGACGAAGTCGCGGGCCGAAGCTAGTACTTTATAATCTTAGCATGAAAAATGTAAAAAGATAGGATATAGTTATTTGTTATGCAAGGCTGCAAAGTTGTTTTTTGGCGCGAGTACTTGTATTGAAACCTGAGCTAGCTAGCTGCGAGGGTTTCAAAGGTACGAGACGCAGAATAAATTTGCTGCTGAGCGCAACATACAACTTTTCACCTCACTACAGCGAGTAAAATGCTAGGTGCAAGAAAAATATTGAACAAATTGTACGCTTGTAAGTACTTTTCGCGCGATTTTTCCGGCAGAAAACTCAATTCGGCATTATGTACAGCTTGCACTCACTCTGCAGGTGTTAAATTTATATCTTCGTCGCTACTGGACTCACTCATATTATGAGATGTCTTACGATTTTATCAATAACAAATTAAATTAAAAATTTAAAAAAACCCCCGACACAAAAATAAACCTGAATCCCTATAAAAAGAGAAAATAATCTTCAAATTATAACCCTTCGTAAGTACGTATGAAGTTTTTTGATTAAATTTTGTCGCGTCGGGGGACCGCTCTCTAATTATGTGTATCCTTTCCTTTCCTTTTGCTTCCCGACCTGAATCGCGCGAATTCAGAATTGATGTGGATGGCGCGTACATCACCGCGATGCGCGGGAGGGCGTAAAGTGGGCGGAGCGTAACATATTCAAGTTTGGCGACCCGAGCGGGCAGACACGCGAGAGCTCTGTTTTAATCCGAAAATTATTGAATAGAAAGGTTCGAATTTTAAAAACTCTTTCCACGCTAGCGGACAATATGCATTTTTGCACGCATATTTCGAATGACAAACAGAATCTTTCCGAGCTTGTGAGGTGAAAAATAAACTTAACATATAATTCCATAGTTGTCAATCCTGTTTAATCTTTAATAACTTCGTCATGTGAAACTATCTTCTTAGCCTTCATCGTGTGACGTAAAAAATCAATAGCCCATCCCTCAACATGGCCCTATTTGCCCCGAAATGTAATTGGATAACTAACGTTATTAGATAGGATATATCGTAATGATATATATTAACTCATGGTTATTGGATAGCGATCAATCTATACGTTTAAAAAGATAATTTAGTAGCAAGTATAAGTAGAAAATAATTCAATATTCTGTATAACAATAAATTTTAAATTATCAGACCGGTAGGCCATATACAAAATTATGTAGCGAAGTAAATAAACAAGATATGCCTTTATATGAATACTAGCTTTTGCTTGCTTGCGGCTTCGCTCACCTGAAGCTATATTAGGCTTAGAAATGGATTCCAAAAATAACTGAATCAAAAACCAACAGTGATGATCTCTTCTTTGTACGGGTCTTTATACATCAGAGAGGTCAAGCTGTATCTCAGGATCCGTTCAATTAATTGAGATAAGAAGTTCACCAGTTCTTAAGTTGGAGCATATTTTCTAAAAATTATAACAAAATTAAAATCTATTCAGTAGTTTTAGCGCCAAAAAACAGACAAGAAACAAAAACGCGATAAAATCCGTAAAAAATAGTTTTATTTCAATGTCTTATATTCGCGTAAGTGTCAGAAACCAGTAAGAAACAAAAAATCACATTTTTAGAGGTTCAGAGACGTTTATATACCATAACCCATTTGTATTTTTTCAATATCTTTAATGTACACAGTTTTTTTTATAATCGTAAAGACTAGCTTCTGTCTGCGTGGACTTCAGAATTGAACCTAGACTTCGTCTGCGTGGACTTCAAAATTGAACCTAGTTATAAAGCCCTTGTGTTACAATGTATCTGTATGTTAAATTTTATCCAGATCCGTTCAGCCGTTCTGGCGTGAAAGTGTAACAAACATCCATCTATCCATCCTCACAAACTATACATAGGTGGGTACCATAGGCTACTGACTAGTTTATTTAAGTCCACCGTAAATAAAGCCATGGGATTTGATCCTAGGAGAGCCATGCTTCGGCACGAATGGGCCGGCTCGACCGGAGTGATACCACAGCCTCACAGAAAACCGGCGTGAAACAACGCTTGCGTTGTGTTTCGCCGAGTTAGTGAAGTTCCGGAGGCCCCAACCCTTTTAAAAGGCGGGCAACGCACTTGCGACTCCTCTGGTGTTGCGGGTGTCCATGGGCGGCGGTTATCGCTTACCATCAGGTGATCCGTCTGCTCGTTTGTCCACCTATCCCATAAAAAAAAGCCGAAAAATAGATTCACTGGCTACACTGCCCTCCAACTGGACAATTGAACTGGACTATAGATAGGTTTCTGTCCAGGCATTTTTGGCGAAAAATAGAAATGCCCTAGCATAAACCCATATAATTGTAACACTTAACGGCAGAATAAATTTGGCAGTGCAGTGATACCAAATCGGAAGAATTTAACAGCAGTGTTGTGATAGAACACTGCTGTTAAATTCGACGTGCGTGTTCTACTCGTAAGTCCAGAGAGACAAGAAGCCCTAATTCCTAGGCTAATAATTTTATGATAAATAAGACAATACAATAGCAAATTTACCAGCGAAAATAAACCAATGTTGCCCAAACTAATATAATGGGAATGAGATCAATCCGCTCAGTGTTGCCAACACAAATATCAATGGTTTCTTGTGCCAACGCTTAGTCGTAAACATACGCCGAGACGTTTATTTTAAATCATATTTTATACTCCTTTGTGAATGTTTATGGGGTAAAGGCGGTATCTGGTAAATAGAAGTTTCTAGAATTCGGTTCTTGGAATATTTTTTTGTTTATAACAGTAGCCAAAACGTGGGCACTCACAGTGAGACTAGTCCAACTCCACAATTTAAAGTAGGCACACAATTTAATGTAAATTGTAGCTACTAATGTCTGAGTAAATAAATACCAAGCCATGTATAAGCTCTGAGCTTGGGTCTCTTCTCAGAAGATGTTGGGTAATATAGTCCAGCTGGCCTACTCCGGAAAACGATTGGAATTTGATTAGCTGATATATTTACTAAACTAAACATATGCGAGCAGTGGGTGTACATTAGTACCTACACTTCTGTCGCACCCTTCGGGAAATACAAGCTTGATGTTATGTCTTAGGTTCGATTCGCTCCTGAAATCGAAAATCTCTCGAGAAAGCTTCCTGAACGCTGCCCTAGTGCCAATCCGCAGACTTAAAATGTTCTTTGAGAAAATCTCTCAAGCATGTATTTTTTCTCACAATACTTGGTATCTCCCCTTAGGCTGACTATGAGAGTGGGTTATAAAAATAAAACAAACAGTTATAATTTCAAAAGAAGCTTGAGGGTTACGATATTGAAATGAGTTGCGTCGCAATTGTTCACAATACAATTCGTATTTATAATTTATATAAATTTCTTGGGTAACGAAAGAAAGGTTTATACACAAGGAGGTTTCTCTCCAAAAATAACTTAGCGTACGCAATCTCAAGTATCCATCATAATACCTAGAGAAATGAAAATCATAGATTTCGTAAACTTACGAAAATAGCATACTTACATTAACAACAGCAAATTGATTCGAAGTAAACGGTATATTTAAGGTACCCGTGGGTATATTTGACATACAAGGTGTTGTTTTGTGTTTGTGCCATATTTGAGGAGGGGGTTACGACGCTGATGCAGAACAAGAATCGATAAAAAAACTAAATGGGTTGATTATGATGAAAGTTGCCGACATAGCTCAAAGAATTGACAAGCTCAAGTGGCAGTGGGCGAGGCGCATAGTTTGTAGAACTGGTTGCCACTGGGGTAGAAAGGAATGGAAACGACGCACTCAAAAACGTAGTGTGTCGACCTCCAACGAGATGGACGGATGACCTAGAGAAAGTCGCTAGGAGTCGTTGGATCAGGCGGCTTATAAGTTGCGAATGGGGAAGGCTTTTGTTCAGCCGTGAATCTCTTTTAGCTGATATGATGATGAATAGCACGATGGAGGAAAACATCTCTAGGAAACTTTCACACCAAAGATTTTATCGAAGGCGCCAACCCACAGTCTTCTTCCTCTACCGTGGAAGACTATAGCCAAACCCACTCTGAGAGGAGACCCGAACCCAGCAGTTGGACAGTACATGGGTTGAACATGATGAAGTAACAGTTTAAAGATCGGATTTGATATGCTGCCTTCCAAGATGGCAGCCGATCCATGACAAAATTGGGTACCACAAAATAGCTCCCTAATACATGGAATCTAAAATATACTTGCGAACTGTGGATGCAGGTACATTGCTACACTTCTGCCTAGCCATTACGTACAGGCGTAATCGAACGTGATATTTTGTGATCACCAACACAATATGAACTGAAACAGCTCGAAAAAATCAAAATAGGTGACAACCTTATCTAGCAGCAAAATGGCCGCCAAATAAATTGCGGTGACAGCAGATTTATCAACAGAATATGACCAAATTTACACCGCCCTACCTGTTGCTGAAACAGGAATGTTTCAGTAGGTAATGCAAAAATATCACCCCTGAAATTGAGTTGGGAAAACAGTTTGAAACTCTCTGAAAGTAATTTTAATAATGGCTTAGTTTTGTAAATTTTTCTTAGAAGTAAAATTATTATAGTAACTAATTATTATAGTAAGTAACTGCCTCAATAGCCAAGTGGTCCGGACCGCGACTGCTACGCTAGAGGTCCTGGGTTCGATTCCCAGGTCGAGCAAAGTGTTATTGGGTTTTTCTATGAAATTCCCAGTAGCAGCTCGGAGTTAGGAATTTGTGCCCGGTTAATGGCAATAGGCTCGCCCCCTATTACATGGGACCTAAACATACCGGCGAACTGTGGGTGTACATTAGTACGCCTCTGCCTAACCCTTCGGGGAATACAGGCGTGATGGTATGTTATGTTAAAATTATTATAACTAATATTTTTACGTCAATTTGTGTTTGCTTATTTAAACTAATTAGCTTAAAATAAACTTAAGATCTAGTTAAATCAAGTTCGTATTGTAAAAATAATTTAAATCGCCTAATGAACATTTATTTTTCATTTACATACAATTAGGTAAAATTAACAATATAATTTGACATTTAAAATAGGGACGCTATTTTAAATGTCAAATTATATTGTTAATTTTATTATGTTCAATTGTAATATGTGAAACATTCAAATACGTTTGTCAAATTATTTTTGGTGAATAAATGAAAAAAAAATATACATATATATGTGTTTAAAGTTTTTGGTGTAGACAGCGAGAGAGATGCTTTTTCCCATTCCTGTAAAACGAGTGTTACTACGCTCTCTGTCTCTTGCTGGTATAAAATAATGCATAAGTAATATAAAACTTCTTTATTTTCAAACCAATTTTAATTTTATTTTAGTTGGTCGGCCCTATTTATGGTATTTATATATGGGAGAGCCATGCTTTGGCACGAATGGGCGGGCTCAACCGGAGTGATACCACGCCTCACAGGAAAACGGCGTGAAACAACGCTCGCAACGGTACGTTGTGTTTCGCCGAGTGAGTAAGGAGATTCCAGAGATACCGGAGGCCCCTTTTAAAAGGCCTCCGGTATCCTCTGCGGTGGTATCGCTTACCGTCAGAAGATCCAATCTGCTCATTTGCCCCCCTATGCCATAAAAAACAACATTTTCAAGAGGACATACAAAAATATCTGTCAATTATCTTATGGTTAAATAACAATCAATAACAATCCATCAATTTATAGACATACCCAAGTTAATTACAACAAATTGACAGCAAAAATGAGTACACAATTTAACGATAGCCATCAACCCAGTGGATAGCATTTAATGGATAGATGGGGGGATATTGGCTAATTCAATTACGTCTGGGGCCACCACTTTGACTGTCACGCGAACTATAGGTGCGGTGGCATTAACCTAAATGTAGATTACGTATATTATTTTGTCTATGGTGTGGGAATATTCGATGCGTAGGTGACACGTGGAATGTCTAGATAATATGTAAAAGTACCTATCTTGGAATATTTCAGATGTTTTTATTGTTATTTTTCTGTGTTTTTTGCGTGGAAATGGAGGTATGTAGGTATATACCTACTCATCAAGACATGTTATAGGTACCTATAATCTAAAGTTACAGGGTGGAGCATTATAAATAAATACATTATATACAAAATATTGTTAGTAGATAGAGCTTAAGACTATCTACCGTGGGATATGAGTTCAGCACGAATGGGCCGGATCGACCGGAGTGATACCATACCACGGCCACAGAAAACCTTACGTTGTGTTTCGCTGAGTGAGTGAGGATACCGGAGGCTCAAACCCGTTTAAAAGCTGGACAACGCACTTGTGACTCCTCTGGTGTCGCGGGTTTCTATGGGCGGCGGTAATCGTCATCAGGTTATACGTCTGCTCGTTTGCCCGCTTATCCCATAAAAATATATTAACTAATAGCACTTCACTTTGCACTTATTGTGTTTGTGGTCTCCTGTGGCACTGTCCGCGGAAGCGACGGAAAAGTTAATCAATAAATTAATAAGTATCTCCGGTCTCATCTTTCTCTCAAAGCCACATTGAAAAACACATCTTTTTTTTTTGAAATTATTAGAAAAAACTAGAAGAATCAATGGCGTCAGTACAAAATAATATCATCAATTATTACATAACTAGTAGGAATCAATTAAGGAAACAAGGAAATATTGATCCTAGTTAAGTGTTCAAATTGTATAAAAGATCTAGGTCAGATCAATTATTAAAGAAAAGTGGGTCATTTTTATTGCCAGACACTGTAGTAGGAACTCATTACTGCTGGTCAGTTAATTTGCAAGTCAGTTCCTTCTTCTTATATTGTGGTACCTAAGTTACTTTATTTCAGTAGTTACATATGTACATGTAAAAGTGTAAATTACGTGTAATCTATTGCTCTACTAAGAGAATGACCACCAAATTTAGTAAACTGATGACCAAAATGGATAAATAATCACCAAAGGGTTTGGTTAAGTCTATCCATTTTATATATCTTTTTCTCTGTCTTTGCGAGTCAGAAATAAAATGTTTTCTTTACGAAGTGAAATGATGGCTACTTTAATTATTTTGATGAAATACCTAATGATTATTTTTCACAGCGATTTCACATGCGAAATTTCGCAGCCTGCTACTTTTCGTCCGCAATGAATTTTCATTCAAATCATTTATTACCACAGTTGCTATTTTGCTACTTACAATGAAATCGTGAACAGAATGCGATTTCATTGAAATGCGATTTTGAGCAGGCTGTGTGAAAAAAGTAGCAGGTGTGATGTATGAAAAAATATTTCATGTGATTCTTCACATACGATCTGTGAAATGTTTCATGCCTATTTTTCTTTTTTTCTTTCTTTAAGGAACTGGGGCTTTATTACGAGGTGTTTTCACCATAATTTTTAGATTGTCAGAATGGGATAGCGCTATTTAGTCTGTAGAGCGCCATCCCTCTCTTTCAATCGGAAAATGATGGCAATAATACGTCATAATACGGCCTCTGGTTCCATTTCTCATATCGATATCGCAACTATAAGGGTGCGGCTTTTTCCCATCCCTCAACGCAGCATAGATACAGCAGTTAATATTTCTTTATTACAGCTTCGTTTAGCGCTTCCATTACGTGTTACGGTTAATGGTAAAAATTAGGTTAATAGACAATTTACGAGACGGCCGATCTAGTTGTGAGGCCTGACTCACGGGTGTTCGTAAATTGTTACAATTTGTGCCGGTTGCCGGAATTTTGTGGAGCTCTACGGTATGAATTGAATTTGGTATTTTAACTGACTTGAAATAAAGTGTATTCCACTGAGGTAAGTATTGTTTATAAAATGGTATTATGGACGGTTAGGGAAAAATACCCGATTTGTTTTAGTTAAATTAATTTATAAGGAAAAAATTATATTAAAGCGTCGTTAAAATTAGGCTAATCGTCAATTCACAGTTCTGAGTTTAAAAAAAGAATTATTCAAAGCGGTTGAACGCGAAACTTCTGCGATACCAAAAAACAAATTAATTTAGTAAATACTTTTTGAAGTTGGGCCAAAACACGATTATTATTTTTTAAATGGACAACCCTGGCTATTTTATTAAGCCCCGATAATGGGGCCTCTAACATTTTACCAAAACATTTTTCCTCCATTACTCAGAAGTTCGTAGATTCTATAAAAATATCACCACCACCCAATATCAAAATCAATATTTTGGCTGATAGCCAATTTCAAACCTTTGGTTATACAGTCAGAAATATTCTGATTACTTGGAAGTGAAAAAATAGGTTAAAATAACCTATTACTGGCCAAATGCCAAAGTTTTTGGTATAAAATGTTTCAAGTCAAACTTATAAGAAGCAAAATAATTATAAGTAGCATAATTTTGCATTGCAGATATTTTTGCGCAGCGCTACCTGATTGATGCAAAGTTTGTATAACATACCATCACGCCTATATTCCCCGAAGGGTTAGGCAGACGCGTACTAATGTACACCCACAGTTCGCCGGTATGTTTAGGTCCCATGTAATAGGGCAAATTCCTAACTCCGAGCTGCTACTGGGAATTTCATAGAAAAACCCAATTACACTTTGCTCGACCTGGGAATCGAACCCAGAACCTCTAGCGTAGCAGTCACGCTCAAGAGCACTTGGCTAATGAGGCAGTTTTGTATAAAGTATAAGTTTGTATAAACTACTAACTTTTGCCTGCAACTTCGTTTATGATATTCGAACTTCTTCAATTGATTTAATAGTTTGAATTCTTAATTAATTATTTTAGATTTCGAGCATAACATATAAACATAATTATAATTCACACCTGTATTCCTAGAAAGGCTAAGCAGAGGTTTATATATGTACACCTATAGTTTGCGCCCACTCACGTGGACAAGCCTATTATCAAAGCGAAAGTAAAAAACTGAGCTGTTGCTGAGAATGTCACAGAAAACCCAATAACACTGCCTTAACTGGGAATCAAACCCAGATTAACAACCGCAATTCCATCTCGACAGAAGCTAGAGATCAAAATTGTAACAAATAATAATTATACTTGTAACAATGAGAACTAAACTAAAATCGTATTTACACCAGTAAAAATCGATTACAATCTCAAAAAAACTATAATCGCCACCATGTGTGCGTAAATCTGCGCGTGCGCAGACGATCGTCTGATGGATACGCGCCATATGGTGAGTTGGGTCGGCGGGCTTTGTACCATATGATATATCGTTATAGTTTATCGATTTTTTTTGGATATCGAGAGTAGTATCCAAACTTTTGATGAAGTAGATGTCATCGCCCTGTGATGTGACTACCAAGTCCAAGGTCTCAAGTTCAAATCAAATGCAAACACCTCTGACATGTGCGTATTAATAGTTAATTATCAACGCGCTTAAACAGTGAACTACTACAATCACTAAACTACGACGAAACTGAAAAAAATATCTTATCCATAACATAATTAAGTACTCATAGTAATTGATAATGCACTTAAACTACTACTTGCTACCCCACACACATACACACACCTCATTCACATACACATACAACCACTCACTCACTCAAACTCCCTCACCTCACTTCAAATACTTTAAACTACCTACTTTTGTATTATTATTAGTTGTTTATTTTCATTTAACTTCATATTTTCTTGTATTAGTTAACTAGATTGCATGCTCTTGAAGTTATATTAATACTTTTATTGCATAAGAAAACATGTCGCTTACCACGGAAGAGGGCACTGACTCCTGTAACACAGGTATATAACCTAGCATAGGAGTCAGGGACTTCAGTCAGAAATGTACCCAAAATTTTTTATGCCAATAAAGATTATAAGTTATAGTTATAGTTATAGTGGAGGAAATCATTGTAAGGAAACCTGCATACTCACTGAAAACACAACGCACAACACAGCAAGGAGGAGGTATTGCTGACAGGGGTTAGACAGTTCCTATTGTGAGTAAAATTATACAACTCCACTAACCTCACTTCTTCTGAAATTTCTGATTGGTCAATATCTTAACCAATAAAAGTTTACCACGTCAAATTCACTTGCGGCCGTAAGTAGTTCGGATCGATCTCACATTAAAATGTATTTCGGGAACGTCAGATTAATATTTTTTGGCATAAATTCAAAGTTCTCAACCGTCCGTCGAGTGAAGCTGCGCAGACGGCTCTTGCGTTAATACATTTTATTACTATTACGAACTGAGAATGAAAGTATTCGGAGGCCTCACCGTGAGGTGTTAACGAGATCATTTTATGTAGCCTATGCGGGTCTGACCAGCAGAGGCCAGAGGGTTATTATTATTAGCCGTTCTAAACCCACGTAAACGCTCAACATGGGATTGGTTCAAAATTCTATTTTTTTCACACAGCCTGCTAATGAAATCGCATTTTGTTCACGATTTCATTGTAAGTAGCAAAATAGTGCCTCATTAGCCAAGTGGTCCTGAGCGCGACTGCTATGCTAGGGGTCTTGGGTTCGATTCCCAGGTCGAGCAAAGTGTTATTGAGTTTTTCTATGAAATTCCCAGTAGCAGCTCGGAGTTAGGAATTTGTGCCCGGTTAATGGCAATAGGCTCGCCCCCTATTACATGGGACCTAAACATACCGGCGGACTGTGGGTGTACATTATTAGTATGACTCTGCCTAACCCTTCGGGGAATACAGGCGTGATGGTATGATGGTATGTTAGCAAAATAGCAAGTGTGGTGATAAACAATTTGGAATGAAAATTCATTGCAGACGAAAAGTAGCAGGCTGTGAAATTTCGCATGTGAAATCACTGTGAAAAAATATCATTAATCATCAAATGAAAAGTAGCAATAATTTCCATGCCATAGTGTTTAAGCTGCTCTAGTAACTTACACCTAAGTCTTGGAAGAACTGTGAGAAAGTGAAAGAAAATAGCTTATAAAACTTTCATGATAAAAATTCCGTACTATTTCAGAAGAAAAATAAAATGGTAATACTCACTAGTACTGTAAGGCTAGAAGTCCAATCATAATATCGTGAAAAGTCAGTAAGTACCTGAAAAAAATAAAAACAATTCATTAATATCATTGCTCTATAAAAATAAGCTCATTGGACCTCTTCAAAGGGATCTCTGTCTAAGCCCTCGGGAATACAGGACTGATGGTATACTATATCAAGATAAACATAATTAACTTTATAACTGCGTCGTTAGTCTAATGGTCCCACGACTGTGTGACTGCAACGCTACAGGTTCTGGGTTCGATTCCTAGGTCGAGCAAAGAGTTATTGGGTTTGAAATTCTCAGTAGCAGCTCGGAGGTTGGAATTTGTGCCCGGTTAATGGCAATAGGCTCGCCCCCTATTACATGGGACTTAAACATACAGGCGAACTGTGGGTGTACCTTAGTACACGTCTGCACAACCCTTCGGGGAGTACAGACGTGATGGTATGTTAATGTTATTTCCATTAACCAGGCATGAATTTCCCATGAACACCAAACTGCCTCTTAGCTTCATGAAAAAATCAATAACACCGTACGCCCTGGGAGTCGAACCCAGGATACCTAGCGTAGCAGTCGTGTTTAAGATATATAAATAAATAAATAAAAAGATAACAGGCGGTATGTATGTTAACTTCATAATTATTTTAGTGACTCCATGATTATACACAATGCACATTCAATAAATCTAAAATATTATGCCGTTCATTACATCTATACTGAAAATTTACTAATTCAGCACTTTCTAGACTATGACTTACAGCGCTGAATCTCATTTAGCAAATCGGTATGCTGAACTAAGCTTCCGTAAGGAATTTCATTCAATAAATTGGATTTCAAATAGTAAAATCGCTCATGTTTATAATTGGTGAGACTGCCTTATTATTCTAGTGGTCCTAAGCGCGACTGCTACGCTGGAAGTCTTGGATTCCATTCCCAATATAGGCAGCTTGTCTTCTTCAAGGTCCAATCTACCTCGGAGAAAGACATTGGCTTCCTTTCGTCTCTAATAAACTTTTGGGATGCAAATGGAATCACCTAGTCTTTCATAATTCCATAGCATTGCCTTTTAACAACATTTCTGATAAGCACCTTAACTTTTCCCCCCTTTAAAATTATGATGTTGGAGTAATTTCGTCATAACAATCGTGAATTTGACCGAGAAGGTTGGCGCTCTTTGGGGGAAACCTACATTCAGCAGTGGACGACAATAGGCTATATTATATTTATTTGGTGATATGATTGGGATACCTATGTATATGCCCGGAAGGGGCAAGGCTTTTTTACATAGTATAGTTCGCGCAAAATAACTTGACCCAAAACTACCGGAGAGGGGGAAAGTTTGCGCAGTACATTTGCGAGCAAAATGTACTAAAAATCGACTACTGCGCATCCGCCATTTTGGTTCAAGTTATTTTGCGCCAACTGTAGGTATATTACGATATATTCAAACAGTTTAATATCAATATTATTTGTGCACAAAGTCTAACCACCATCCAAAAGAACATTATACCAATTTGCCCAATACTATTTTAAGTTAGTTTTAGTTGTTAGTTTTATTATTATTTATTATAATGGCGATTTAAATAAGAAAAACACCAAAGCGGGCAACTCTAAATCCCGCAGACAACCTTGCCATCTAAAAAAATCGTTTTTAATTGACACGCCATGTTGGCAGCCAGTATCTGCTCTAAATCCTTTGATATCGCGTCTGATCAAACACAGACGGGCTTCGAAAATAGATAATGTTTATAGTAACTAGACTGCCTTAATGCTTCGGGCAAGTAATCTTTTTACACGAGAGTTTGAACGGTAGTAAAGTCGTTTGGATTTGTGAGCTGTTACGAGACCCTTCGGTCGTGACTAATGTCTCCAGATGGCGCTGCTTTGGATCAATCTATACTAATATGAAGCTGAAGAGATTGTTTGTTTGCTTGAACGCGCTAATCTCAGGAACTACTGGGCCGATTTGAAAAATTCTTTCAGTGTTAGATAGCCCATTTATTGAGGAAGGCTATAGGCTATTATATCATCACGCTACACGCACGAAGTCGCGGGCAGAAGCTAGTTTTTGTTTTGTTTACTGTTTACTTTTAGTTTGTTATTTTATTTGGTGATGTCAATAGGATAATAAAATTATACCCCTTTCGTATCGCACTGGGTTTTTTTAACATACCGTTGTCATCTTGATACCTCAGTTAGTAAGCATCACTACCCGACTGCGCCAGAAGCAGGTATATTACATTGCAGATTTGCTGATTTGATTTGTAGATTCACAAAAAAGCGACATTAGATCATGGTGGAAATTACGAAAATCAAACAACGAACAAAATTTATCATGAGTAGGTTCCGCGGAAATGTGTAATGCGCTTTCCGAGTGGGTCTTCCCCGATAGATATAATCCGGGTGTCTTTAAATCCCGAGTGAATCGGTTTCTTCTAGGCAAGCGCGCTCCATCTTAGGTCGCAGTTTCGCTTAACATCGGGCGAACTGGCGATCAAGCGTAAGCATATAAAGAATAAAAAAAAATATAAGCCAAAGCCTCAAAAGTCAAAGTTTTTTATTTGTGATAAGTATTTACATACTGTCCCAATGCCGTCAGTAATTGAAGGTTCATTGTTAAATCATTTAGGACCCGACCGGATTGGAAATCGTGCACGTCATTATGATTGGGTCGTTTGGAATTTAACCAGTGTGGAAGATTTTATTATGGAAGTAACTACGATAGGAGATTAGAGAAGTGAGGGTTACAAAATATAGTTAGCCAATAAAAGTAACCGGCAAGGTTAACTTAAAATGCACAATACAACTTAACAGCAATAATAATTATAATAAATAATAAAATTAAATTTAAATTAATGAAATAATAAAATTTATTCACTACAATATAAATACTACAATTTATACTAAACATACATACATACACTCACGCCCTTCTCCCACAGGGGTAGGCAGAAACTATAGACTGCCACTTGCTACGATTCTTGCATGCCTCTTTTGCTTCTGCGACATTCATACATCTTCTCATACATACGCGTCGGTTGCGAGTACTACGCACCTGACCTTTTTGAAGGACTTCGCCAATAAGATCGGTGTAGGTCCTTCTAGGCCGACCTCTTCTGACGTTGCCGCTGATATGCGCCTTATAAATTCTTTTCGTTAATCGTCTTTCATTCATTCTCTCAACATGTCCAAACCATCTCAGCATATTCCTTTCAATACGTGTCACTACATCATCTTTCAGTCCGCAACGTTGTCTTATCACACTATTTCTCAATCTATCATTCCGAGTATATATATTTATACTAAAACTTATAATATAACAATAATAAAACTAGGTATGTACACAAAATGAAAAGTAATATAATAATGCTAACAAACATTGATGTATCCATTATAATATAATAATTATCTGATCTAAGAAATCTATACATTATTTTTTGCATCCGTACCTACCACCTATTTGTCATATTATTTAATGAATAGTATTATTGTAATTTAGTGATGTAAGTTGTTGCAATGCCCTTATTTTTTTTTCATGTTGGAACTTTTTAAATATTGACACCTACATTAGGTACACATGTAGGCAATAAAGATTTGAATTTGAATTTGAATTTGCATGTAGCGGCATAATTTAGTGTAGATTTAGTGTGTCGCAGTATCGTTTAACGTCAAGCGTAGGCCTACCAAGGATTAAAAAAAAACTGTCATCACATTATCTTGTTCTCCAGCCATAGTTTGATCGTGGGAGAGCCATGCTTCGGCCCGCTGAACCACAGTGATACCACGGCCTCACAGAAAACCGGCGTAAAACAAAACTTAAGTTGTGTTTCACCGTGTGAGTGAGGATACCGGAGTCCCAAACCCTTTTTAAAGGAAGACAACGCACTTGCGACTCCTCTGGTATTGGGTGTCCATGGGCGGTGGTAATCACTTACCATCAGGTGATCCGTCTGTTCGTTTGCCCCCCTATCAGATAAAACAAAAATATTTTCAAGTTGGCAGATATATAGATATTAATAGCATCCTCCTCTCTTCTCAGTTTCCGTGCCTTGCAGGTCCATAATGTACATTTTGTGATATGTAATATCTAACATTATTATAATATTTGACGACCTCTGTGGTTTAGTGGTTCGAGTATCGGACGTGATGAGGGAGGATGAGATGACGGATGAGGTCGTGGGTTCGATTCCCACAGGACACAAAAAATTATGTGATGAATATAAGTGTTTGTGTTCGTCTGGGTGTTTCTTATGTATTATAAGTATGTATTTACAAAAAAAAGTATATAAGTATTATATCCATTGTCTAGTACCTATAGTACAAGCTCTGCTTGGTTTGGGACTAGATGGTGCAGTCTAAAAATGTCCCAGAATATTTAACATAACATATAATCATGCCTGTATTCCCCGAAGGGTAAGGCAGAAGCGTACAAATGTAATACCCACAGTTCGCCGGTATGTTTAGGTCCCATGTAATAGAGGGCGAGCCTGTTGCCATTAACCGGGCACAAATTACCGAGCTGATAGTAGGAATTTCATAGAAAAACCCAATAACACTTTGCTCGACCTGGGAATCGAACCCAGGACCTCTAGCGTAGCAGTCGCGCTCAGGACCACTTGGCTAATGAGGCAGCTAACATTATTATAGAGTGCAATAAAGAGTATTGAGATAATAAGCGATAAACCAAATTATCTAGTGGCGTACATGTTAGGAATCTAGGAAATCAGCCGATCGCTGAGCCATCGCCAAGTTAGGTACTTTCTAAATTCGGAAATCACTAAAGCAAAGTATCTTGTACCATAACTAACAACCTTGTAATATAAAAAGGTCGTAAGCACCTCGAAGTGTTATAGAATCCATTATTAACACAAGATTATCAGCTTTGCAGTAATAAGATTAAGGCTTTTATGAAACACGACGCTGATAATGACGCAAATGGTTCTTTCAAAAGCCTATCAGGCTTAGTGTACGCAGAAAGTTTTATATCGCCAAAATGTTTTACAGTTTGATTAAAGTCGAATGAAAACCCTAGGCACTTAGTATTTTTTTTTCTCTACTATTATACATAAACATACCATCACGCCTGTATTCCCCGAAGGGTTAGGCAGAGGCGTACTAATGTACACCCACTGTTCACCGGTATGTTTAGGTTGGGACCTAAACATACCGGCGAACCGTATAGTAAGTAATAGGGGGCGAGCCTATTGCAATTAACCGGGCACAAATTCCTAACTCCGAGCCGCTACTGGGAATTTCATAGAAAAACCCAATAACACTGCTCGACCTGGGAATCGAACCCAGGACCTCTAGCGTAGCAGTCGCGCTTAGGACCACTTGGCTAATGAGGCAGTTTTATTTAGAGTCTACTATTATAAAATTGTAAAAAAGCTGTGTCTGTACATTGAAGATAAGTATTTAAAAAAAAATACATGGGTTATGGTATATAAACGTCTCCAAATCCGAAAATGTATTTTTAAAATTCTTGTCTGTTTGTCTCTTTGTTACGGGTTGGAGCAAAAACTACTGAATAGATTGTAATTTTATTATCACTGTTAGAAAGTATATTATGCTCCAACTTAAAAACTGGTGAACTTCTTATCTCAATTAAGTAAACGAATCCTGAGATACAGCTTGACCTCCCTGATGTATAGAGGCCCATGCAAAGAAGAGATCATCAATGTGGGTTTTTCCATTTTTACTCCTGATATAGCTTCACGTGAGCGAAGCCGCGGGCAGAAGCTAGTTTCTAATAAATATATCAAAATGAATATTTCATCACTTCAATCGGGCTGACGATCTCTGGGCTACATTAATTAATATGTACCTATCTCTGAATTATTCTTCGGTGAACAGAAATTTCTGACACACTAGCTCAAAGGATTAGAAATAAATAAATAAAAATAAATGTTGTGGGTTTGATTCCCACACGGAGCAAATATGTATATGATCTACCGATAGTTGTTCCGGGTCTGGGCGTTTGTGTATGTGAGAATCGTGTTTGTAAACGCATACACGATACAGGAGAATTCCTAGTGTAGGGCAATGTTTTATTTAAAAAAACCCTTCCTTAAATCTTAAAACAGCACCAGATCTGAGGAATCTTAGCATGAAAAATGCAAATAAATACATAAAAAGACAATACAAATCTTTTATATTACGACGTAAAAAAGGAAATAAAAATAAAAAAAAAACAATTTTTAATCAAATGCCTCTTATGCAACAAATCTTCTAATTGTAATCCTTGTGGGGTTTACGTGATCTCATTTAACAAAAGTCGCCCGAAACAATACGAGAGTGAAACGGAACAATAAGATGGGGTATTTGAATGAATGGCAAACGAATGAAGATGTACGATATATTAAAAAGGAGAAATAATACTTTTGATCGTCAAAGAATTATTTAGGAAACATTATAAAAAAGTTCGAATGAATGAAAGTAATATAAAATATAGTATATTTTTGCCTTTACTGCCTCATTAGCCAAGTAGTACTGACCGCGACCGCTACGCTAGAGGTCCTGGGTTCGATTCCCAGGTCGAGAAAAGTGTTATTGGGTTTTTCTATGAAATTCCCAGTAGCAGTTCGGAGTTTGGAATCTGTGCCCGGTTAATGGCAATAGGCTCGCCCCCTATTACATGGGATCTAAACATACCGGCAAACGGTGGGTGTACTTTAGTACACCTCTGCCTAACCCTTCGGGGAATACAGGCGTGATGGTATGTTATGTTTTTTACTTCCTCTTGAGTCCATCCAACGTTTGTCTGTAAGAGATCGCTTTTAGGGATAAGACCACCCATTGTACCGTATTCTATGATTGATAACTTATACTTGACATTAGTTTTGGGTGTACAGTATAGGATATTCTATCCTATTCTATTCTAAAAGGTGAATGTCAGCGGCGGCGTCGGAAGAGGTCGCCCTAGAAGGACATACTCTGATCTTATCTGGTGAGGTCCTTCAAAAGGTCAGATGTAGTACTCGCAACCGGCGCGTATGTATGAGAAGATTTTAATAGCATGTGGCAGAAGCAATAGAAGTATACAAGAATCGTACGTAGCAAGTGGTGGTCTATAGTACCTGTCTACCCCAATGGGAGAAAGGATTCCCATGCATGACTGCTATGCTAGAGGCCCTGGGTTTATTTCTCAGGACGAGCAAATGAGTTATTGGATTTTTCTTGATGAAATTCTCAGTAGCAGCTCGGAGTTTGCGATTTGTGCCCGATTAATGGCAACATACACGCCTCCTATTACGCATTAATATACCGGCGAATTGTAGGTGTACAGTTTAGTACACCTCTGCATAACCGATCGGGGAAAACAGCGTGATGGTGCGTTATGTTATGCAATAAAAAAGTTGGAATCATAATTGGCTATAGGCACACCAAGATCCCAGACGATTTTTTACAAGTCGTTTACTAAAGATCCTGATTTTACCAAGTTTGTTGAAGCATTTAGTAAAGAATCGTAATGAAGCTTAAGATTACCCACTTAGTAATAAAATTAATGACAATAAGTTGGAAGTGTTACATCGGCTAGACAATCCCTACAGTCGTGTCCGCAAATTAATGGCGATTAGTCTCAGGGGATATCCGAAGACATCGGGTCTCCTTCAGGAGTAATTTTGACTTCTGCTGTAGTAGGTACGCAAGGCTTTCGGACTTTGCTAAGATTGTCCAGCAATTTAATTTGGAACCAATTCGAGTTGGATTACTAAAATTCGTACCATTTATTGGACAAATCGAATTGAACAAATTGTCTGTCGGGACTGGTTTGTTCTTTCATGGCATGGGACTCCGTTTTCGTTTTTAATCCTATTGATACACAAGGGATCAATACCTACACTTTTACTATGTAATCATTAAATTAAATTCAATTTATTCTTCTACGTTAGAGTTCTGTGCAGATTTTGTCAGTTGGAACTATGCAAATAGATTTTGAGGACTATAGATTTTGTAGTATAATGAAATCCAAAAAATAAAGTTCAGTCGTTCAGATATTAGTAGTAGTTTTTTCAATAGTGTAGTTTATTTTTAATGTCTGAAGTCTTTTTCATATTATATTTTTGTCATATTGCATCATTCTTCTAAATCCTGATAGTATTTTAATTTTAAACAATAAAAAACAAGTAACCCGTGCATGCACAGGTAATTTTTTCGAAAAAAATTGTTTTGTTGTTGAACAAAAAGTCAAGGATAGCATTTTGAGGACGGTGTTGTTTATCTTGCAATTTGTAAAGGATTTCGAGTTGCAATAAACTGAAGTTTAGAGACGCGAAACTCGAGACCTCGCTGCAGCAAGCTTTCCTTAAGTTATGCAACAGTATTGGATTTAAAAAAGAAAATATTTCTTCATTTTCTTAGCATTTTTATACGAAGGTATAATCAGACTTTCATTTGTTAGAACTTTGATCAATGATAATTATTTTCTCTTACTATATGCATTAAAATATCTATCTTGAAGAATTTAGCCACGAGGCCAAGCATGCTTCCTTGAGGAACACTTCTATCAATATTAATCAATTGAGAAAATGATTATCAGATCTAAAAAAAAATCTAAAGTTCTAAAAAAAACAAATATCGAAGATGCGATGTAAAATAGCCCAATAACTAAGACGAAATTATAAATTTGCGTATACAATAAGAGATCAACTAGAACTGGAAATCTATGTCATATATTACGATATGTAGTCGATCTCCGGTAATCATATTGTGATTATTCAAAGATGATGAAGCTTAGTTGGAGCAGTGGCGTCGAAGAAGAGTCTGGTCTAAGTAGTCAAATTCATTCCATTATATTATTTATTTATTTACTTACAACTCTTAAACTATCATTACAGGTTTAGAAACCTAATGCGATAGCTAAGCCTACTTATAATATTAACTATTTTAAAAAACACTACTGAACAGAACAAACAAAAAGAACTAAACTAAACTAAACTTATTAGAACACATCATACCATGTCAGCCACATAAAGTAATAACTGCTCTCAATAACAGGCTCGTGGAGAAATATAAGGAAAAAATAATGTATGTGGTCAAATAAAGTTCTAAGCTGTAAGCGTTTAAAGTTTTTGGTGACGGAGGGCTGCTCCGTCCCTTTCTCACAAATCGAGAATTTGAATAACACACATGAGGTTTCATCATTCATCATTCATTCATCTCTCGATAACTTTATAATGCTTATACCTTCCTTGTAGTTTAATCAATTGTTGGTTTGCTCGCCTTAAGTCAATTTCTTCATGAAGCCATAAAAATTAATCAGTCATCAATCCATCTTAAAAGATAGCCTATATCTTCAAAAAAGGTCTATATCTACAGGTCCAAGAAATAAGCCATTTTCCTCATTGCTTTGCCAATTCTGGATTTACATACCACAGTCCCGAGAGACGGAGATAATACACCAGTAAAAGTCTGTAGGATTCCATTTGGATTCCACTCTAAGCCGCAATGGATTCCCAAGGGCGTTGACGTCATTCAACCTCGTAAGAGGCACATAGCAATTTTGATAGTCTCCTACGATTTTTGCTCTCGTTTCGTTGGGAAATTTAGAAACCCCTTTTACAGTATCTGTGTTATTTCTTAGCTCTAGAATGGATATTTTTCTAACGATTTTGTTAGTATTCTTTTAGATAAGATAGGTTCCGAAATTGAGTTTAGGGGATCATGGCTAAGGATTAACATGCGCTTGACGCCGTCAGTCAATGGATGGGTGTCCATTTCTACTACATCTAGAGAGACATTTCCGTCTCTCGGAGAGCATTTTCACTAATCGGGTTGTGTTATCCTACTAATATTATAATTGCGAAAGTTTGTGAGGATGGATGGATGTTTGTTACTCATATAGATTATATTCTGGAATAACACATGGGCTACTTTTTATGTAGGTCGAACCCAATTCTGAAGTTCATGCACGAAGTCACGGGAAAAAGCTAGTAATACAAATATTTATGACAATCCTTAATGGAACAGAAGGTCGCGCAGTGCTAAGAGTGAACACCCATATGTAGACTGACCGCAGCAAGCAAGCACGAATTTGCAGACCGCATGATCGGCATAGTTATTAATTAGCCATAAACCCTGATCTAAGAATATAGACAAAATAATCTTATTAATTACGAGTAGTATAATGTTTCAAAATTAACTGATACATCAGTTTAATTCTCTTTCATTATTGTTATAAAAAAACTAGAATTAAGTTTTTTTTGGGTCCATAACTTTTACCAAATAATATTATATTTTACCATCTACCTATTAATACACATTATGGAAAGAAAATTGATAGCAATATGAATCCTCAAACATTTCATCATGATTGTGTTTCAGAAACTATTTCACAAAAGCACTGAAACCTTTTCGGTCAATTAAGTACCTGAAATCAATTTAAAAGGCCCGTAATTTCGACTCGCTCGTCCGTGTTTAATAGGTGCTTACAGGAACACCGTTTTTCATGTGAGTGATACGACCAGGGGGAATACTCAGGACAGAAATTCGTTTGGATATTTTCTGATTCGGTGTGATTTTTGGCTTTGTTCAGTAACGGAAAAAGATAAATCGAAAAGATGGGCAACGAAATACGTATGATACGATAATTATTGCACGTATTCTTCGAAGGGTTAGGCAGAGGTGTATTAATGATACACACAGTTTGCTGGAATATTTAGGTCCCATGTGCGAGCGCACCTATAGTATAGGAATAGGCGCGGGCAAAAAAAAAAAAATTCCGAGCTGCTACTGAAAATTTCTAAGAAAAAACAAATAACACTTAGCTCGACCTGGGAATTGAACCCGAAGAAGCAGTCTCGCTTGGAATCGCTACACCAATGAGGCAGTTTGATGCTGATATGAAATTTTAGCTCCCAAAAATATATTTAAATTAATATTATTACTAACGTTCTTTTTGAGGTGTAGAAAGTTCCCTTTAATCTTTGGCATCAACAGAGGTGGCACTGTAAATCGGCCTCCTACCGGCTGAAATCCACATTTGCCTTTCTTGCCTATAATCACGGTCATAGAACTCGTGATAATTGTCTCGGCATGACAGACTGCGGAGCAACAAGCGGTGGTCCCCTTTAAGAGCCATTTCACAAAATGTAAGCGCTCGAGCTTAGGTAAAAGACGGCAGCATTGTGTATGTGTGCGTAGCTACCAACACATACCCAATGCAAACAGCGTAGCGCGAGTGTCGAGACGGACTGTACAATCTTGAGCCATCGCGTTATAATTCTAATCCTTGGTTTATGAAAGAGATTTATCAAATGAATTATTTTATTTGTTCAGTCTATTAAAGTTTTGTAGACGAATGAAAAGAACACAACGTTGTATTATGTAAATTAAATAATAAAATATACTCATACATTAATATATACTTTACATAATACAACTTTGTGTTTTTTTCATTCGTCTACAAAACCTCGTAAATTGCAATTATTTACAATTAATTAAAAGAGACAACAGACAATATTATATTGATAATACTATTCAGTACCGTCAATAGATGTCTGTTGTCTCTTTTAACTAAGTACCGGGTTACGGTAACATAAACATAATACCTAAATTAATAAAAGTAAATATAATTTTCTTTTATTTTATTAAACAAAAATATACAGGTTACTGTCCTAAAAAATAAAAGATATAATTAATATAGTATCTACCTACTACTTATAAACTTCTTGTTACAAAACATATTTTAAGAATGATGTAATAATAAGTAAGTACTAAAAGTATTTACGATCGAGTCCGATAGTTCCAATGATTCGTGAAGGTCAGCGTCTAATGCAAAGGGATCATTTTCCTATAAAATAAAAGAAATTATTATTATAATACCTACTACTGAATAAACTTCTGTTTTAAGTTCTACTATGGAACTATATGCTATTGGGAATTTCATAGAAAAACCCAATAACACTTTGCTCGACCTGGGAATCGAACCCAGGACCTCTAGCGTAGCAGTCGCGCACAGGACCACTTTGCTAATGAGGCAGTTACATATAAAATAGGTATTATAGTTATTGTATAAACTACTAAAATAATACTTTACTACATGTTGATAAAAAAAACTTACCTAATAATAAAAAAATACGAAGTGTATCAAAACTTTGCAGTCGTAGTATAATCATGCGTTCACGATACGTAAGCTCATAAATCGGGACGCGGAAAAAAATGACACAGGTCCTTCCTCGACGGGCTCTCGAGCCGTACTAATCGGTGCCTGCTTGTGCATCGTAATTTATCTAATATTAGAGTGATTTTAATAACGTTATAACTTCTAATTAAATAAAGGGATTTTAATGAAACTTTGGAATTAGATTTGTTAAAAGACATAGTTTATTTTGTCATAATTTTTTAAATGTAATAACGCTTTATTCTATCCAAAAAATCGGGATAAAATAACAATAATAACGTAAAAATTGGCTTAGCACTTTATTTTTTTTCTAATTTATGTTCTAAATTTTCGAAATTCTATTACTATATGTGACGACAAGATTATATCGGCTAATGCTTTGTGTATTTTTTCTGTCTTATTTATTAGTATTAATGATAGATATTGGAGTCCGAAATATACTCTGCGATGATTTTTCAGTAAACTAGTTGTGGGAGAATAATTACCACAAAATAAACAAACTAGTTTTTCTAAATCTGTTTCTATATGTGTCAATACGAAAGGTTGGTTTAGTTGAATACATTTCAACAATCAAGCAAAGTATTTCCTAACATGGTAAACTAAGCGACTGAAATGTTAGATATTCTCGCGAAAATGTAAAATGGCTCTTAAGGGGGGCCTTGCCTGGCCTTCCTCTTAGTAGACAAATAACTTGGCAGACAGTAGGTATGTGTTGTGTAGTGAAAGTCAAAAGTCAAAAAGTTTTGATGCAATTATATTTATTTCTGTAAGTAGATCTTTAGAGACCCTTTCAAAGTCAATGACTTGGTTTTTTTTATACCTCGATGACCTCTGAGAAGAAACACCGAAACAAACTCAAATAATCATGGTCTCTTTTAAAGTCTAGACATAGATTGCTTATGTGAGTGAGACAATGCAGGACAATGTCTGAAATGGCCTTTTGAGGAAAGAACCAGAGCAGCTTTGAGTAGACCAGTCCTAACTGTTGGCAAGCATGCATCAGTCATCGAGTAGCTCAACCATAATTAAGGGAGCTCAATTAGAACAATAATATAGATAGTTTCGAAAAGTCTAATATAGTTGCACGGTTCAAAGAAGTGGGTCTTATGGAGAAGAGCGAGTCAAGAAACTACATAGATACTCTTTTTAAAAAGAATCACAATTAGAATATTAAAGCATTACAGCTTTGTTTTAAATAGTTGCTGAGAATTATGCAGTTTGATGTGTGTAAGTTTTATTCATTGCATATAAAAAAGATGATTGCCACGGCAGGTAAGAGCGTACCAGCCCCGACAGACAGCACCCATTCACGAGCATGACGCATGTATGTAGTATGTGTAGTGTTGTGTTCTTAACGGTCGCCAGAGCTCCGCGAGGAAGCGTTGTGTTGACAATGGGGTGAGTGGTAGTGTTTAAGCATCATATTGTATATAATTATTGCTCCTATTTTTTTTTTATTACTGAAAGGCTTACGCTTGACCACAACTTGCCTGATCTTAAGTATCGAAGTGGTCTACGATGGAGCGCGCTTGCCTAGAAGGTACCTATTCACTCTCGTCTTGAAGACACCCAAATTGTAGGTCTCAGGGAACAAAGATTCCGGTAACGAGTTCCACAATAGAGTAGTACGCACTATAATTGTAGACGCAAAACGTTTCGTGCGAGATTTAGGCACTTCCACCATGTAGCGGTGGCGCCTTGCCGTAGCTCTGCTCGTGCGATAGTGAAACGGGGATGCTGGAACTATTTCATGTAGTTCCGATGCACACTCTCCGAAATGTTACCGGTAAAAGACAGAAAGACATGCAACTTTGCGCCGATGCTCAAGGCTTTGCAGTTTGGCATTGCAAAGTGCATCCTATGCGCCTGCCAACCCAACAAATCTTCCTTGATCGTCAAAACGGTGTGAAAAGATTTTTACAGGGTCGGCAACGCGCGAGTGATACTCCTGGTGTTGCAAGAGTTCATAAGATACGATAACCACTTAGGCTTGTGTGCCATCTTAGAGGTATAAAAAAGTGCGATAATTTCACCATATTTCGTCATAAAAGTAATGCGTCATGATGATGTCCGCCTTTTTTCTTACGTCCTCACCGCAGGAGTGATAATTAATATGTTTTGCCAAGAACATAGTACTTACTAGGTACTTTTAAATCGCAAGTTTTTTGTAGCATTTATTATATTCGAGATTAAAGACTTTTTCCATAAAATGCACGCAAAGGAACACACAGAGACTTATAACTAATTAAACTTAATTTATTGGAGCAGTTGTGTGTGAGGTGAAATAGGCTATCGCTCAGCTTGAAGTTATTAGCATTGATACATAATAACATACCATCACGTCTGTATTCCCGAAGGGTTAGGCAGAGGTGTACTAAGGTACACCCACAGTTCGCCGGTATGTTTAGGTCCCATGTAATAGGGGGCGAGCCTATTGCCATTAACTGGGCACAAATTCCAAACTCCGAGCTGCTACTGGGAATTTCATAGAAAAACCCAATAACACTTTGCTCGACCTACTGGGAATCGAACCCAGGACCTCTAGCGTATCAGTCGCGCTCAGGACCACTTGGCTAATGAAGCAGTTTAGCAGTTCAGCAAGGGAATACCAACAACGCTGTTTTCCAGCGACAGCTTCATGTCACCACTGATACGCGATAACTCACACTTAAAAGCAGTTGATTGATTATGTGTTGTGTCTCTGCTGTTAATCGCTGAGGAGATCCTCGATCGTCATGAGCCATCCTTGAGTGCAGTAGCCATGTCGTGATAAAACTTAACCCTGGCTGTCATTTCATATCCCTGCTGTTGCCGGTGAAGAGGTTTCTTATCGGTAGATAATTTTGGATGCTAATTCAGGTTATATTCAAGTTCCAGTTAACATGTTTTTTTTTTCAAATAAGCTTTTACAAGCCTTTATGAAACGTTATGATTCTAGTTGCACGGTTTCAAAAGGTCGATCCTATGGAGAAGAATCCGGCAAGAAACTCCATGGACAATTATGTAACAATCTTCACTGGTACAATATTGCCATAACAAGACGTGTGGACATTGAAGGATGTCCAAGTTTGACCGAGGTCGACTATATTAAACGGAGATTGACATTATTTGAGAACCCGATATACGCACACCATCAAAGCGACAAATGAAACTAGGTGTCTACTTAGACATGCTACATGTTTACGAGTATAATAAAATAAATTGTACTTGGAAATGGATCAACAAGTAAAAATTGAACTCTGTAGCATAAGAGGAAGAGGAAGATATGCCTAATACCTTCTCTGATTTAGACTTTTTGACTGACGGAGTATCAAATCTGTCTGTAAATTTGCTTACTAGACTTTCACATAAGTAGTAATATTTTTCTATCTCTATTAAACACGTCTACTGACAGATATGATAATAGAACATAACATAGAGAGGGGCAGAGACGTACTTCTGTATCACAGTTCGCTGTTGTTTGGCCCTATGTAAATAGGGAGAGAGCCTATTGTCGTTAACCGGACGAGAACTCCAAACGTCAAGCTACTACTAATGACAATTTCATAAAAAAATCTAAAAACACTGCTCACGACGAATCGAACCAAGGACCTCTAGCATAGCACTCACGCTGAGGATCATTAAGCTAGTTAGTAAGTGTGGTATAATATCGATCGATCTGATAATATACCAAAAAATGGTTAAAGATTCCTTTCATAATATTAACTTATCATCCAAGAACCATTTAAAGTCTGCAAGAATGCATGAACTGGGTACCTATTAATTTATACTATTAAAATTAACAGGAAGGAAAATATACCAGGAATTTTTTATCTGGAATCTATCGTACTATCGGGAGTGGTGCTTTTAATTAAGAACTTTTCATTGTAAAATGATTAATTATTATGTTCTTAAAAACATATTATTCTCCTATAAAAAATATTTATTTTTATTTGATTAATCGCCTCTTTAGCCAAGTGGTCCTGAGCGCGACTGGTACGCTAGAGGTCCTGGGTTCGATTCCCAGGTCGAGCAAAGTGTTATTGGGTTTTTCTATGAAATTCCCAGTAGCAGTTCGGAGTTAGGAATTTGTGCCCGGTTAATGGCAATAGGCTCGCCCCCTATTACATGGGACCTGAACATACCGGCGAACTGTGGGTGTTTTTTTTTTTTTTATAGTAGAGGGAGGCAAGCGAGCAAGCGGTTCACCTGATGGTAAGCGATCACCGCCGCCCATTGACACCCACAACACCAAAGGGGTCGTAAGTGCGTTGCCGACCTTTGAGAAATGAATAGGCTCGCTTCTTGAAGGTTGCCATGTGTACATTAGTACGCCTCTGCCTAACCCTTCGGGGAATACAGGCGTGATGGTATGTTATATTTTATTTATTTAGGGCTTTTCGCGCAATGGAAATACTATGTGAGGTCTTGGGGTCGATTTCCAAGATCAGACAGAGTATTTTCTTTGAAAATTCGCAGTAACCGTTCGTAGTTTGGTGTAGTATTAAAATTAAGTTAGTATTACTAGCCTAGTGTAAGTAAGGACTAATATTGTGGTAGTCGTATTAGATCTCTTGTTCCGCAAATAAGTCTCATCATTTTGATCCCGCACACCTCATGGTGACCCTAGATTTGGGTCCAGTGAATGGTATTAGGCTCGTACCGTATTACATGGGACATACTAGCGAACTGGAGTGTATATTAATTAGTACCTCTGCCTTATTATTCTGGAAATACAGCCGTGATTGCATTTACTTCAATGCTGCAATGGTTTCGAGGCATAGTTTAAGGGATTTGGTGTATTTTTTGGTTTCAGAAATTGAGGTAAGTATTAAAAAACTCAAAGGTATGAGAATTATTTCTTATTAGTTTTGAGTCAAGAAGTGAATTAAAACGGAAGTGTTCAACTTCCTTTCTTGCAAGCACCTACTCTCATTAATCCGAATTGCGATTTCAGCGATATAAATCAAACTGAAATTGGAACTGCTTGATAAATGGCGCTTAACTTTATTCCCAAAGTTGTCTTTAGTTTGGAACTGTTTTGAATGCGGATTCAACTCCAAGTTAAACTTAAATCGCTTGTGCCGTCAGTGTCGAATAAACTTTAGAGTTTTTTATTAGTTAGAATAATTTTATGAAGAACTGTGTTCTTTAGATTTACGAATAAAAACTTTTCCATCACGAGCTCTTTAGAAAATGTTGTACTAACGAAGAACTAAATTATTCGAAAAAAAAATGACCGGATATGCTCCGTTTTACTTCGCACCTACTAAATTTCTAATTGTTTCCGAAACTTTCACCATTCCAGATCAAATGTTTACAAAAAAAACTAAAAGAACGTTAATTCGTGTTCTAGGCTGGCGTTCAATTATCGAGTGTGGGCGAGTACGACTCAGAACTGAGTCACTCATTTAACATAACACGATCGAAACAAATTAACACATTATTAACTTAACGACGTGTTTCAGAGACGACCGCGCGCGGCGCCGTCACGTGGACAACTGGACGTTGACGCTCCACGTCTTTCTTTTTAAACCATCGACAAGGGGTTGCGCGCGCATAGACAATAAAAACTAAATGCTAGGTCGCCCCATAAAGTGTCCTCATTAGAGAAAGGGCGCGTCGGTTATGTACACACTGTTTTATTGCAGGTAGACACCGCACCTCGTTTGGCGATCATCTGTTTATTTTTAGGTGATTTCTTGTCTTTATCGTTGTTGGAACTTATTGAGGGGGTAAGGGCAGTTGGGGCCGGGTAATAATGCGACAGATTGACCGATTATAGTGCGCAATACAGTTATATGGGTGGCGCGCCCCGTTAAACAAATGTCGAAGAAAATAGGTTGGCGTTGGAAATGTTTATCGTGAGTCGAGAGGGTGCGGCTGGGTGGGGTTGCAGTCGCGATACACCCAGATTTATAAAGGTGGGCAGAAAATGGGTAGAAAAAAATTAGACCTCACAAATTGGAGTCACCCCATTTTATTTTTATACCGGGTTTTTATCGCGGCCACGTCAATCTGTAACCCTTTTTAAATATTGGATGCGTTGGTGACATCTACCTTCTACGTAAAAAGGTTGGGATATTTGCTTCAACGGATTTATTTTCCAATTTGTTGTGTAACGACTTTATGAAGGCACTTCGTGTTTATTCTGTGTCCTTAATAGTTATTAACACATAAATGGTCCCACTGTTAGGTTTTCTCCGAATGCGAGGGGTTAAACTGTAGTCCATATGCATTAAATCCATTCCATTATTAAGGTTCTTTTTTCGTCCTTACATAAACAAGTTATAATTTAGATTTCTTACATTATATACCATTACGCTGTATATCTCGACAGATTATGCAGAGGTGAGCCATTGTGAGAAATTAAGTCGATGAA
Source organism: Acronicta leporina (assembly GCA_947256265.1). NCBI lineage: Eukaryota > Metazoa > Arthropoda > Insecta > Lepidoptera > Noctuidae > Acronicta > Acronicta leporina. Next base: position 1,807,599 of record OX366536.1, read on the forward strand.
GTTTATATATCATATTTAGTCTACTGATACGCTAGAGGTTTTGGGTTCGATTCCCAGGTCGAGCAAAATGTTATTGGGTTTTTCTATGAAATTCCCAGTAACAGCTTGGATTTGTGCCCGGTTAATGGCATTAGGCTCACCCTCTATTACATGGGACCTAAAAATACCGGCGAACTGTGGGTGTACATTAGTACGCCTCTGCCTATCCCTTCGGGGAAAACAGGCGTGATGGTAATATAAAATATAAATGTGTATAAAGGGCGTGCCCTTTAACATTTATTTAACATTCATTATAAAAACATAATAACAGTTGCCCAACCTGAGAATAGAACACGTAACCGCAGTTTCGTCGCCATACTTGCGATCATTACACCATTAGGACAAGTAAGTTATTATTATATCTTTATTGTACACATTTAGTAAGGTAAGCACATTTAAAATTGGATGTACAAAGGCGAGCTTAACTCCATATAGAGTTTTCTTCCAGCAAACCCTTAGAGTGATAGAGAGATGTGTGTAAAACAGTGTAGTTCTTTCTATTAATATTAAATACCCACCCTTAGGGATCTTACCTTTATAACGAGTACTTAATTTACAAAAGGACAGAGAAAACTGAAAAAATAAACCATAAACGTGAAACAAGGAAACGACCCGTTCGTACTGAAAATAAGGGATTATTTTTTGAAATACAACTTCGGCCATTTCATCGAGGGGTTTCCTGTAACTTTTCCTGTAATCGACCCTGAAAAAGGTCAAACCCAAAAACTCGAGAATTTCGACCTTTTTGTGAGTTCGAAACAATCTTTTTTTTAAACGCAAATTATTGTGAAATGTAGAATTTATTCTGTTGTAGGTAGTTGTTTGCAGAAATTTTGGGAGAAATGAGTAGCACATAAGTCTCACGTAAATATATCTAATGCATTACTGGAGTAAGCCGGTCTTCACAGCATGGTCTCGATAAGTTTAGAACGGTCACTAGGGTTTTGGTCCCGGTTAGTCTCGTGACTCGAAGTCCCGGGATTTTTTGTTAATTTATTTGTCTCGGATCCGCACGGGTGGAGAAATCACAACAATATACTTGTAGCCTATGTTATTCTGCAATAATGTAGCAATGAAATGGTAAATGAAAAGTAAAAAAAAATTATTATCGGCTCAGTAGTTTTTGAGTTTATTCATTACATACCTACATACACACACTACCTCATTATCCAAGTAGAGGTCCTGGGTTCGATTCCCAGGTCGAGCAAAGTGTTATTGGGTTTTTCTATGAAATTCCCAGTAGCAGCTCGGAGTTAGGAATTTGTGCCCGGTTAATGGCAATAGGCTCGCCCCCTATTACATGGGACCTAAAACATACCGGCGAACTGTGGGTGTACATTAGTACGCCTCTGCCTAACCCTTCGGGGAATACAGGCGTGATGGTATGTTATGTATGTTATGTTACATACACACATACATACAAAACTTTCCTGTTTATAATATTAGTATAGATGTAGATAAATGTAGATTTTTACAAAAAATGCCGTTTTATTAATATGACGTTTCACCAGAAATTAACTCAATTCAAATTTTATTCTAAAAGTCCCGGAACATACCGGGTCTTAGATCGCAGGCTGTCTCGTGTCCCGGGAATTGAAATTGTCGAGAATTCCCAAACCCTAGTGGTCACCCACCCGTATTCAAACCGCGGCAAGTGGAGCTTAACAGACCGACCATTCAGCGAATCTCATATTTGAAACAACCAGTCAATAGTAACATGAATTAGAAGTTCTTATTAATAAAACAAAAACACGCGTAGTACCTAACTCCATAACTCGAGTTCAATAGGCTTAAGAATGATTAAAAAAAAGCCATCATTGTTTCAACTGCCACATAAAACGAACAATAATTCCATTCTCGGCCGGGACTCGAACTCTGTACCGTGCGCTACTAGTAAAACAATCAGCTCTTGTTAAAATAACTTTAGTTGACGTTTGGTTCAAGTTACAAGAAATGCTATTGTTTATTGTTGAATGCTATTGTTTATATCTACCTACCGGCTAACTGTGGGTATTAATAGTATACCTCAGCCTAACCCTTTGAGGAATACAGGGGAGATGTTATGATATGTTAAAGTAAACCATGGATGTATCGTGGAATACCTCTGTCTTACTCGCATCCCAAAGTTAGCTATTATATAAATGTTTTTTAAACTAAAGAAACCCTTTCCTGGGCAAATGAGAACGGACAGAATAGGTATGATGACTGATTTTCAAAAACTGTTCTAAAATAATCATAAGTATATACTATTTCCGAAAAATATATTATTTCTGCAATAAAAAAGGATTTTGATACAAAAATGCGATTTTAATTCAATGTTTTTAAATTAGCGCGAAAACGGTCCCTTGTGTCATGGCGTCTGCTTATTACGTCACTGCTTATTACGTTTAGGCATCTTAAACAATAGGAGATTGCATGCCATGCCTATTAGGTATTTTAGCATCTTTATTAGTATTAATTGTATTATTCTTATAATATGCTTGAAAGTATGCCACAGAATACATTTTTACGTCAAAATATTCTATGGGTATAATTTTTTTTTTTTATAATAATAATAAAAACGTTTATTTTCCTTGCACAAATGGAACTTAAATCTATATAACAAATTGGTTACTAGTAGGCTGAGGACAGTTGGACGTCTTAATGTTAAAATTACTACATTTTCATGACCATGAGCGCTGTAAAGGATCCGGAAATCAGGAATCAAAAAAATATCAAAACACCGCGACAATATCCGTAAAATGTAATTTTATTTGAATGTCTAATGTTATTCGCTTAAGTGTCAGTAAGTCCGTTATTGACTTTCTGTCACATTTCATTTATAACTTAATTTAAACGGCCCTCCTTACGTCTATTTAAATTATTAGAGTCAGGCTAAGAAGTCTTGAAAGGATAACTAAAGTTTGCCGAAGCGTTGAAAGGTTCTTCATAATTTTTTTAAACGACTTCAAAGCAAATAAATTATATCTGTATATATTTTCAATTCGTACCTTTTTGTTTTTATGTTTAACGATGTCTTCGCCAATCCTGCAGTTTAACCACTAGGCTAATGAGCATGCCTATTTACACAATTTTTGTCAAAACACAAATGCCGCATACCTGTATATTTAACTGTTTTGTTGATTGTACACAGTAAAGACGAAATCGCTACCGCTCATGACTTAAGGCGTCGCTTCGTCAATATTGAACGATGATTCATAAGTAACACCAGTAGCATGATACATTTCCATTGTAACACGTCAAACGTTACGTCATGCTTTGAAATAGGCACGGAATTATGAATTGGAAACTTATCCGAGTATGCGCTTGGGGCTTTGTTTGGGTGAGGCGTACGCCAGAGTTTTGATCGGGCAAGGACGAAGGACGAAGGAACGAGGCACTGCGAAGTATTCCTGCATCTACAGGATGACGCAAATCTAAAGAGGCTCAGATTGGGTGGCTGGATCGAAGGATTTGTGAATACAGTTGCACCTAGCTATACTTGAATACTCACTCCAGTTCATGAGAGATTTTGAATCCAAAGGGTAATATTAACAAAATATCAGTTCTGTAAAAGTCGCACACATACCTACATTGAATTTGAATTGAAGGGCGTTCTATGATGTAAAAATATCGTTCAAAAAGTACTACCTAGTAGTCTATATTGAATACATGATTTTAACTTTTGAACAACCAGCAGCTAACTGTTTAGGGCGTCGGATTTGCGATCATGTGGTTGCCGGTTCGAAACCCACCGATTACACTACCGAAGTTTACCTACTCGTAACGTAAGCATTTAGCTTAGCACTAGGAGTTAACAAGAATACTAGTAATGCGCGACACACATTCTTATATATGCGTTTTTTTAAAAAAATACCATCACGCCTGTATTCTCCTTAAGGTTAGACAGACGTGTATTGCTGTACACCAACAGTTCGCCGCTGTTTAGATCAATGTAATAGGGGGCGATCTAATTGCCATTAAACGACAACAAATCCAAACTCCGATCCGTTACTGAGATGTTCATAGAAAAAAACCAATAAAACTTTGGTCGACCTGGGAATCGAACCCAGGACCTCTAGCATAGCATAAGGCCGTTAAAACTAATCAATTAATTAATTATTTAATTCTGCAAGCCAACTGCATTGGTATTTGTAATGGTATTTACTGGTCGAATAATTTCGAACGTGAGTTGTCGATTCGTGCCATACATCGCGCGCCAAACGTGCGCCTGGGCATGACTGACATAGCAGTAGGTAATTGTTTCTCCGGAACAAGCGAGGTCGGGAAATTGCGCGTGTATTAGGTTTGACGAATATAGGTCAGGCATATTTTGTTGATGATAGTATATTATACACTTTTTAACGTGGGAGAGCCATGCTTCGGCACGAATGGGCCGGCTTGACCGGAGTGATACCATGGCCTCACAGAAAACCGGCGTGAAACAACGCTTGCATTGTGTTTCGCCGAGTGAGTGAGGTTACCGGAGGCCCAAACCCTTTTAAAAGGTGGGCAACGCACTTGTGACTCCATTTTTACAACATGTTATATTTTGTCCTAAAATATAGGTACTAGTGGTACACCGATTGACACTAAGAGCCACTTGTACCAACTTCTGAGATATGATTAAATTGAATTCAAACACAATTTTCTATGGTAATTTTGTGTTTAAATACAATTTAAACATGTTTAAGAAGTTGGTGCAAGTGGCCCTAAGTATCTTTCCGCCATTTTTTTTTAATGTGACAGAAGAATCATCCTCCTGAGTAGATATATTTGTCACCCAGGGAAGGTCGTTGCCACAATAAGTATTGCTATTTTAGTTTCCTCGTTTTATAATATTTCTTTCAGGGTTTTATTTTCTTTGTATAGTGAAAATGATTATATAAATAGAACTGGAACTCGTTAGCTAACGATTCGAATGTGGATTTCTTTACACATTGTATATATTAACTAGATTTTGCCCGTGGCTTCGCTCACATGATAGGATTGGAAATGGATTCTCGAAGAAACCAGCAATGATGATCTCTTGTTTGTATAGGTCTATAAACATCAGAGAGGACAAGCTGTATCTCGTGATCCGTTCAATTCATTTAAATAAGAAGTCCACCAGTTTTAGAGCATATACTTTCTAAAAGTGATAACTAATTTAAAATATACTCAGAAGTTTTCGCGCCAACCTGTACAAACAGACAAGAATTCTAAAAATCTCATTTTTGGGTTTAGAGACGTTTATACGTAATACTCTCTAACCAATTTGTTTTTTTTTTAAATAATTATCTTCAATGTACAACACATATTTTTTTCAATTTTATAATAGTATAGAGATTACAACTACTTGAAACAAAAAAGGAAGCCTTTCCAAAAAATATAAACCGTAAGTACATTGGAAACATACGTCATATTAGATACTGATATAAAAATGATAACAGAGCAAGCCATTACATTAATGGATTCATTTATCTTAATAAGTAAATGTATATAAATTACATGTTTGCTAGTAGTAGCAATTACTTTGATTATAGGTATAGTATTTCAGCACAATCACCGCTCAGGGCAGTCCCCAAGCTGTGATTGGTTTAAAAGTAACTACAATGTTAAAAAGTTATTTAATTTCAGGGTAAGCGTTCGCTTCGCCCGCAAAAATCAAATTGTATTTGATTTGTAAATTTAAAAATATAAGGCAAATACAATTAAACGCTTAATATATACAGCAAAATTCAACTAGATTAAGATCTATAAAAATCTCTACTATTTAAAAAAAATTAAGAAAGCTGTGTCTGTACATTGAAGATATTAAAAAAAACACGTGGGTTATAAGGTATATAAACGTCACCAATTCCGAAAATGTGATTTTTAAAATTCTTGTCTGTTTGTTACGGGTTGGCGCAAAAACTACTGAATAGATTTTAATTTTATTATCACTGATAAAAAGTACCTATATGCTCCAACTTAAAAACTGGTGAACTTACAACATCACGCTACGACCTTTAGAATCGGGGCAACAGGGATAAAAAGCTGGTTAAGTAATAATTTGCTTTCAGGAAAGAAAATTTTGTAGTGTACTGATGGTAAGACACCAACCAAAATAATATAATTATAGGTACCATCACTCCTCTATTTCCTGATGGGTTAGACAGAAGTGTAGAAAATAGGGAAATAAAATCTAAATCGGTAACCGATCGGCAGAGGCGTCGAATAACATACATACATACAAAAAAAACGGTTGAATTGAGAACCTCTGTTTTTTTAGTCAACAAAATATAGCACTATTTTTCTGTCTGTTACCTAATTTACAAACTGTATATTTTAAAGTAGTCTAAGGGCCAACCTCTCAAATATGTTGAGATTTTATTTAAAGTCTATTTTTACTGTTATTTTGTGTTTAAATACCATTTTAAACGTATTTATGAAGTTAGTGCAAGTGACCCTAAATGTCATTTCCACGACTTGCAAAACTTTGATACCGTGAGTTACCATGAGCTTTATTCACACTACCTGTTTTAATTAAGTCTAAAATTGTGTAACTGATAATTTCAAAATGTAGTACATAACGATTCGTTATCAAGATGTGCAATGCTTAGTGAAAGGAGACGTGAAGCCAAAGAACAGTTAGACTAATGAAGGGTTAGGCTTAAACGACAAACTTAGAGCACACTTTGAGTTTCGTTGTCAACACTATACTTTTTACGTGGGAGACGTTCGGCACGAATGGGCCGGCTCGACCGGAGTGATACCACGGTCTCACAGAAAACCGACGTGAAACAACGCTTCCGTTGTGTTTCGCCGCGTGAGAGAGGTTACCGGAGGCCCAAACCCTTTTAAAAGGCGGGCAACGTACTCGTGACTCCTCTGGTGTTGCGGGTGTCCATGGGCGGCGGTTATCGCTTACCATCAGGTGATCCGTCTGCTCGTTTGCTCCCCTTTACCATAAAAAAACATTTATCTATCTAATAATCTGAAAGATTAGGAAACATTTAATTATGTATAAGTTTTTTAAATTGTTTGCGATAGATAAACACGTTTGCCGTAACGACTGAGCAATCGGCTTCTGCGCCATGTGTTGTAGCTTCGATGCCCATACGCAGCAAATATTTGTATGATCTATTGGTAGTTGCTACCGGGTGTGGGCGTTTATGATTGTATGCGAGAATTTTTATATTTTATAACACCTACGATACAGGGGACAATCTTAGTGTGGAGTACCGTTTACTTCAAACAAAAAAAATATATTTAAATAAGTACATTAGATTATCATTCTATTTGACAATGAAAATTTAGAATAATTCTTTTTCACTATTGTAGAGTTTGGCATCGTTTAATTAGCCTCTTCTTCTTTAATTTAAGAGCTCAACTCTTGTCGGTGGAGCAAACGCCACTGTTCTCTATCTTCTGCTTTCTGTTTTACCTCTTGATACGACTCGATCGCAATCCTTTCCTTCACTTGTTCCACAAAACTTCGTCTAGGTCTACCCCTTCCTCGTTTTCCTTCAATTTTACCTTCTAGTATTACCTTATACCTTCTATTTATCGTTTAATTGGCCTAAATATTAAAAAAATCTCCCGTGGACCCCTGGGGGTCCTACACCTACACCACTTTAGGAACTAATGATCTAAACCATATATTCCTTTTTACTTGATAATATTTTTAGTTCCACCCAAAGCTCTTAATCACGTATTTCAAGTAAAAAGCTCCTCTTTACAAAAGCTACATTTGCATATCAATGTATGATAGAGACATGTTTGTGCCGATGTAATAGGGTCTAAAATCCTCTGACAAGGTCAGAATTTTCTAAGAAAGTATTGATGCGCTGTATACAGCGTGAAATTAAATAGAAGCTACAAACTGACTACAGGTTTGATGGCTGAGCGATAAGTTTCTACGTCACGAGTTGTGTGTTCGATCCCTACACGGAGCAAATGTGTGATCTACAGATAGTTGTTCCGAGTCTGAGCGTTTGTGTTTGTAAGAATTTGTATTTTTAAAAGTACCCACGATACAAGTCGAAATCCTAGCGTGGGGCAATTTAAAAATACAATTAGGGCATTAAAAATCATCCGATGATTTTGAAGAGCCAAAAGGTGGAAAATATTTGCCTTCATAATATTTATTACACAGCAAAATTCCTACGTAATCCGGCAATGCAAAATTGTAAGGATAAACTGCTTAAGAAGATCCGTTATTAATGCTAGGATGAGCTCCTATTGAATTAAAATTATCTTTTCAAATCCACCTGTAGCCAGAATAATTTTAATTTCTTTTGAGGAAAAGACAGCCTCATTAGGTACGCTAGATGGCCTGAGTTCGATTCGATTCGATGGAAGTTTTGAGACTGAAATTTGACTCTAAAGTCGAAAAGCCCGCAAAGCATGGGAGTATATTCGATTCAAACTCAAATCTTTACAGTCAGCATAGCATAAACTGTTCAGTTACCGTAAAGAGCGGGCATCTCGTGGTGATAATTATGTAAAAATGGCGTAGTACCTAGTAGTAATCTAGTAGTACCTACCTAGTAGTAGTTTAGTAGTACCTACCTAGTAGTCGTCTTGAAGTACCTACCTGGTAGTAGTCTAGTAGTACCTATCTAGTATTAACCTAGTAGTAACCTAATGGTACCTACATAGTAATCGATCTTGAATATGACTTTGGATTGTGTGCTTCATAAATTATAAGATTAAGTAAGCAAAGTATTCAAGGCAAGCAGTATGTTTCCACTCCTACAATATTTTATTTGAGCAGTAAATACTTAGTTTCATCTAGTTTCCATGAATTTTGAAACAGGCTAAATGGAAAATATTTCCAAAAATAAATTGAAACATAATTTTGTAACGTTTTGCACAGTTGTGAAGTGTTTCGTACCAAATGTTTCATTGTTTCTGTTTTAAATCATACGTGTTTGTTTTATAATTAAAAACAAGCTTTTTGTAATGCATTTAAATTTGTTTTTGTGCATGGTGGCTTCAAAAGAAAAAGATTAACTTTGTCATGTTATCGTTGGGTGATGGGTTGTTGAGTTCCCTATAATATTGTCGAGCTACTCAATGACTGATGCATGCGTGTCAGCTGGGGCTGGTCTACTCAAAGGCCACTTCAAACATTAACCTACATTGGGACAGTCACATATTTTCGTACTTACTGATAAAAGAGTATAATATTTCTTTCTTTCTTTCAATTATAAAAGAGCTCGTGGCTACATAATAACCAAGCTGATCAATTAATCTACAAGGTTAAGCTGAGCTCGCTGCGGTTAGTGTGTGGGGTGACCATTTCTTAACACATCGAGACTCCTCCGTGTTTCGGAGAGCACTTAAAGCCGTCGGTCCCGGTTTTCATACAAACATCTATGACAATTGTTATTGGTAGTCAGAAGCCCAAAAAAAGCCTGACAGCCTATCCTCCGAATATCGGTACTGCCCAGAAATTGTGTTGCGGAGGTCTGATGGCAGTCGCTTTGTATAAAATACTGATATTCAGCCGCATCTGGTTAGATTGGAAGCTGACCCCAATATATTTGGGAAAAGGCTCGGAGGATTATGATGCCCTAACTTTAAAACAAACCAAGATTCTCTGAGTTTGTTTCGGCGTTTCTTCTCAGGGGGTTTAGAATTATGACTTGTCAGCGCCATCTAGTATAAAAATGGAAAAAATAGACTTGTAAAAGCTATAATTTAGGAAGTTCAACGATACTAGATCAGCAATACATTTCTGTAAGTTACATAGAATGCGAACCCTATAATTTTAAACTCATTTGGATAATGTCTGATTATAATAACAAATTTATACCTCCTTAATCTTCCATTCACAGAAGTTCCGTGATTGGTATGGAAATAGCCCAAATTTGGTACCAAATTATAAACTTGGAGCTATAATCGTGTACCGTTATGATGACGCAACGTGCGTGTACAACAAAGGGTATTTGCATATGTATCTCAACGCATCTGGGCCGAGCTGCACGTGTCCTTTCAAAAAACCCATTATGCACCCAATAGACTGAGAACCATTCAAATAGTAACCTTATCTCAACGAAACAAGATTTATACAAAGCTTTTCCGAACGCACATTAATTTGCGTCGCAACAAACTTTGTATTTCAGGCCGTGGAGGTGAAATGTATTCGAGATTGGACTCTATGTGTTTGGAATAAAGGTGGTGTGTTGGTTTAGTACAGTATTTTTATTGAGGATGATAGGAAGAATGGGCCGTTTGTTGTGAATGGAGTCTTTATAGGTACAAAATGAGTATTATATAGACGTAGATACTCATTATGATGTATGAGTATGTTTCTTGTAAGTATTATAAATAGGTACTTTGTAATGATGTGTGTGTAAGTACCTAATATCTAGTAGTATCTGCAGTGCCTCTCTGAAGTTTCACAAAGTTTAACTGCGCATTTGTCACTTATTACAGGGAATTTATATTATTTTAAGGAACAGTTACTTTTGTCCCACAATGACAGCGCTATAGGCAAAAATATTTTTGAGATATTAGTGTATAATGTTGCAGTAAGATAGATGAAGCCGTAATATAGTTATATCCCTAGGGATATAATTTCAAGATTTAAATCAAGATTTAAAGACTGCCTCATTAGCCAAGTGGTCCTGAGCGCGACTGCTACGCTAGAGGTCCTGGGTTCGATTCCCAGGTCGAGCATAGTGTTATTGGGTTTTCTATGAAATTCTCAGTAGCAGCTCGGAGTTAGGTATTTGTGCCCGGTTAATGGCAATAGGCTCGCCCCCTATTACATGGGACCTAAACATACCGGCGAACTGTGGGTGTACATTAGTACGCCTCTGCCTAACCCTTCGGGGAATACAGGCGTGATGGTATGATGGTATATAATTATATACCGTAACATAGTTATACGAAAGCGATTCCATTTCGGTTCTGGCACTCGCCGGCCGCTGCCGCGGCCCCGCTCGCTTAGCTCGCTTGGCTCGTGCGTCGTTGGTTACAGTTCTAACCTAACCTAACCAAATTAAAAAGGAGGATAACGACTTTATGTTTCTTTCGTATAACTATGTTACGGCTTTATCTATCTTACTGCGACATATACACGTATAAAGTTCTTGCTTCAAAAAGTTATAAGTTCTTGTATATTTTAGTATGTATATGACATAGTGCTCTTTTCAAGGGCAGCAAAGTTTTTTTTTAGGGGGGCAAACGAGCAGACGCCTCACCTGATGGTAAGCGATAACCGCCACCCATGGACACCTGCAACACCAGAGGAGTCACGAGTGCGTTGCCCGCCTTTTAAAGGGTTTGGGCCTCCGGTAACCTCACTCACTCAGCGAAACACAACGCAAAAGTTGTTTCACGCTGGGTTTCTGTGAGGCCGTGGTATCCGGCAGAGCCAGCCCATTCGTGCCGAAGTATGGCTCTCCCATGTTAAGAAAGCCCTATAGCACTAGGTATATATAATGTACTGATTTCTGAAACTTACGCGAATATTAGACATTGAAATGAAACTACTTTTTATGGATTTTATCGCGTTGTAGGTATTCTGTATCTTTACAAAAATAATTGTAATATTTATTGTTATTTTTCATTACCTCACAAGAGTATGCATGGGTAAATTGGAACACTCAGGAAATTATAACATATTTATTCAATTTTGAACAATTTTGTTTGCGATCCGCTGATCCAAATAATTTAGATCTCGTTAAGATAAAACAAATGGAATTTCTCATTGCCACCTGGCATGAAGAGGGGCGTATTCAACAAAGTAGGAAATGAGAGAGACGTAACATAATTATTTAATTTTAAAATACTGTTTCACTGATATTACTTTAAACTTTTTGGTCTTTGGATTAATTTAGTGTTTTCCCTTTAACCTTTAGCAATACAAGCATGATGGCATGAAGTGTCGAAGAAATATCTTAAAAAATCAAAATCACCTATTATAATACTATCGTTAGTAGGCCTTATTTAAATTGTTATGCAAAAAAAGTATGTCATGATGCTGCCTCATTAGCCTAGTGGTCCTGAGCACGACTACTATGCTAGAGGTCCTGGGATCGATTCCCAGGTCGAGCAGTGTTTTTGGGGTTTTCTATGAAATTCCCAGCTCGGAGTTTGGAATTTGTGCCTGGTTAATGGCAATAGGCTCGCCCCCTATTACATGGGATCTAAACATACCAGCGAACTATTGTATTACATTACTACGCCTATGCCCAATCCTTCAGGGAATACTGGCGTACGGTCTGGTCAGAGTGAGGGGTGGACTATTTCTAGTACCTTAATTATAGACTAACTAAAATTAGCCACTGATCATAAATAAACAATTAGCAAGTTTGGTGGTAACCGTACGGGGTGATATTTATTAGCACGCTTGGAATGCACTTCTTATTTTATCACTAACCATAATACATTAACTGCGCATAAAAGGAATATTGTAGGCAAAACAGTCATAACAAAATACCATAATCTACAATTCATTCCGATACAAAAGCACTTACTCATTCTCAGTATAATACTAATCTAGACAAAACAATTGTCATGACTCGCATTGTAAGTTATGGATAGTTAATATAAGTAGATATTTTAATCCTTTATAACTGAAACAAATCTGGGTAGGTGGCATCAAGGCATTTGGATGAAAAAAACTATTACAAAATAGTGGAAACGAAACGAGATAGGCTCAGAGTATGATAGGGTGAACTGGACGACTATTAAAAGATAGACAGAAAAAAGCAATTAGGTAAAGTCGAATATAAAAAGAGAACTAGCTATAAAAGCAGAGACCTGCTAGTTTAAGCATCTGCTTGGTAAATAAACCATCATCTTTTACAGCCCATAATTGATCGAGATATTGTCTCTCAAATACTGCCGTTCACATTTGTCTTAATAATACCCAGTCGTCTACGCAACCTGGCATATAACAGTGTGAGTCTTTCGATGTCATCACTTCATTAGGAGGATTACAAGTTGACATTATTAAAGTAATTCATGGGTATTTTAAATACCAAAACCCGACGACAAGAACACTCAAAATCACGACTTAGACTAATGAATAGTGGAACACATTGAAACAAAAAAAAAACAATCCATTACATGTCAGCCAACACGTGTTACATATCATAACAAAAGCCATAAGTCACTAGCCAGACAGAAATTATTCTAACGCCAGCCGAAATAAAAAAAAGACATGTCAACATTGTCCTCCGCAAACAAAGAAAAAATAAATCAGTAGACGTCCATAGTAACAAGACCTGCCCCTCCCCTCTAGTTGCAACTACACGCATATATTAAAAGCTGCTACACAAAGAAGTTTTAGAGACCAACCAAAGCTGGTCCCTGCTTGTCCTACATATACTTTACCAAATTCTTTTACGGTTGAAATGGTAATTTAAATTTGGGCCTTATTGCTGTACTATTAAGAATTTAAAGGATTTGTTAAAAGGAATATTAAATTTTGTGTTCAACGGTAGGCCTTTTCTTGACAAGGAAGCCATCAGAATGATGTCATAATGATATTTAATTGGGGACGGATTATGTCGTCACAGGATATTTAGTTAGATAGAGCTTTTCCTGCTGGTTTCTCCCAGATATAATAGAATTTGGAGCTGCTATAATACATCTTCTTGAAGAAGAAATTAGTACAGTCTAAGGATAGTCGAGTCACTTAATAAATTAATCTACCAGTTCTTTATTTAGACAAGTAAATAAACGTACTTACCCATTCTATTCTGATAATGTTGTTTTTTCAATAAAATTTGTCATAGATTTAACACTTTAGAAAAAACCTTCACAATCATCGTGACTTGTATTTTTATAGTCCTCTATAAAGTTAACGTTCCAATCTGTTACCGCCTGAATATAGGCACGCAGAATTCACGACAGAATAATCGAATGGAGATCTTCGCTCTCCAAAAGGACATTCAACTCTAAAAGCGGCTAACTCTTCAATTTTATGTTCCACATATTTTTTACATACATACATAATGTTTGAATATGATAAGTAAAACAAACAAAGCACGTGATGTGGCGTTGTAAATACCTGGAAGATTTATCAGCAGGATTAGCTGGATTACGAGGATGAATCGTTGCGACATCATCCAGAGAAATACGAGGCCTTGATGTTGGTGCAAACAGAACTGTATCGCGATGTTGAGACGGTGGATGAGTATGAATTAGACAAAGACATGAATGTACATACTGACGTAATGGACGCAATATTTGAAAGAATCTGAAATGATTGGTAGTGCAAAGTATTCAAATTTTGAAGTACTTGTCAATTGCTTGTGAATTGTTCAATTGGGTCCAATATTTGCGGTTGAAAGCACTTCGTTGAGTCGATATTACTTTACTGTTTGACCACACATGTTTTTTTACGTATTTATATAAAGTATTTCTATAAAAATATACAGTATTTATTATATTATAATCTCTGGGGTGATAAATACTTTTTAGTTGACATTAGGCGGTATAGGTTGTCTTTTTAATACTCTCAGGTTTCAAATACTTGAGCGGGATATTTCACGAATGTAATAAATTAGAAAGTATAACATAGCTTGGGCTGCGTGAGACAATGACCTATAAGTTTCTCCTGATGCTGATCGAAAAGTCGTGAATTCAGATCCGGTATTAAGACATGAATTATGATTATTTTGCTCTTGGTGCCAAGTAATTGGTAAAATTATGAGTATTATTCCCGACACTTTAGTTATAGTTATTGTTACGAAATCACAACAATTCATTGACTCTGATAAAAATATATTTGATCTTTTAATCTGAAAAATAATAATAAAAGTTTAAACTGACATACCTATAATTGGTTTCTGACACTTACGCGAATATTAGACATTGAAATAAAACTATTTTTACGGATTTTATCGCGTTGTATTAAATTTTATTATTTCCCGACGTTTCGGATCCTTTACCCGTGACCATGGATGCTGTAAAGGATCCGAAACGTCTGGAAATAATAAAATTTAATACAACGCGATAAAATCCGTAAAAATAGTTTTATTTCAATACCTATAATTATTTTGCATACATATTTTTATTTAAAATATAAACTGGATTTTAGAATAAAAAACAGTTTATGCTAATCATTAATAAAATAAATTATTTTAAACATGTACTCACAGTAATTTAATAATTTTCTTCATTGTGTTGTCATCTGTAACAATAAAAAATAAAATTATTAGAAGGTTTTTTTTAAATACGTTGCCCCATACTAAGATTTTCTCCTGTATCGTGGGTGCGTTCACAAACACAAATTCTCACAAAAACGCCCAAATCCGGTACTGTAAATTATACAAAAATTTGCTCTGTGTGGGGTTCGAACCCACAACACGTGTCGCAAAAACCAATCGTTCAGCCGCTATGCCAAACGAGTCGTCCAAACTTGTTAATAACATTATGAAATGATGCAGAATTTTCTTTCTTATTGTTATTGTTTAAGAAACTATAAATCCCAAAGTTACTGATGATATTTTAAAAATTATAACTATAATGTTTTTAATATTTTTATCGATAAAATTAGTATTTATATAGTTTAATTACATTGATTGCGGATTTTACGAACATTGTCTCGCACCTTAAAACCAGCCTACAGTGCTACTTTGCCCCATCCCACTCAAAGTCCAAAGTTTGCCGAACGCTGAAAAATCACATAGCTTACTCTACGCGGCTCGTACTTATCTTGAAATCTGGATAAATCTAGTGGAAACTCGTTCACGCTGGTATTAGCCAGGCACGATAAAAAGGCGAGCCTATTGACCTAATATCGCTTGGTTTTATTTATTTTGCCTATTCCAAAGTTTAATAAGCAGTTTGTTTGTATCTAAGGTGGAATTCGAGCTTTGTATATCAAAAACGTTGGCGTTGATCAATTGATTTCAAAGATTATAATTATGAAAAATATTTATTTCTGTTCATCGATCTTTTAAAAACATTCTTACAAGATTCACGAGACCTCTGAGAACAAAAATCCAAGTAAACTCCGAGAATAAACAATACCATCACGCCTGTATTCCCCGACGGGTTAGGCAGAGGCGTACTAATGTACACCCACAGTTCGCCCGGTATGTTTAGGTCCCATGTAATAGGGGGCGAGCCTATTGCCTTTAACGGGGCACAAAGTCGTAAATCCGAGCTGCTACTGGGAATTTCATAGAAAAATCCAATAACTCTTTGCTCGAGCTGTGAATCGAACCCAGGACCTCTAGCGTAGCAGTCGCGCTCAGGACCACTTGGCTAATGGGGCAGTTCTCATGGTCTCTCTTAAAGTAAGCAGTTTTAGAGATAAATTATCACGAATTCCAAGGTAACCATAGGGCAAGCCACTTTTAGCCACCACAAGCAATCTGCTACCACGGCCGAATTGCCCAGTACAAGTCCAACATAACCTACTACCACGAACGATTTTGCCCGCACAATCCTACATATTTGGCTACCACGGACGATTTACCCAGTGCTAGTCCAACATAACCTACTATCACGGTAGATTTAGCCTACACAATTCCGACATAACCTGCTATCACAGACGATTTAGGAGGAGATTCCACACAATGATATCATCCTGTGACGAGTTATTGAGCTCCTTTAATATGGTTGAGCTACACAATGACTGATGCATGCGTACCGTCGGCTGGGACTGGTCCACTCAAAGCCGCTATGGCTCCTTCTTCAAAGGGCCATTTCAGACATTGCCCTGCATTTTGTCACTCACATTTTTGATACTATTATGTCTGGACCTTAAGCGACCATGATTCTCTGAGTTTGTTTCTGTATTTTTTCTCAGAGTTTATCAGTTAGGAAATGTCGTAACCATCTAGTACTTAGACATTGACTTGTAAAAGTGTCATTAAAAGATCTAGTTACGGAAATATATAAAGCCTTCTGACATGTACGCGAATATTAGATAGATATTGAAATGAAAAAAGGCAAGCGCAGTGTGGGACGCCCTGCGACACGATGGACTGACGATTTGAAAAAGGTGGCTGGCAGCGGATGGATGCGAGCTGCGCAAGACCGGGATGGTTGGCGCTCTTTGGGGGAGGCCTACGTTCAGCAGTGGACGGCAATAGGCTGATATGATGATTGAAATGAAACTTTTTACGGATTTTATCGCTTTATTAATTGTTAGGCTGTAGCTGTTAGTAATTTTAACATTGAGACGTCCAACACTTCATTCTACTCGTGACCATGGATGCTGTAAAGGATCCGAAACGTCGGGAATTAAACAATATCAACATAGCGCGATAAAATCCGTAAAAATTAGTTTCATATCAATAAGAAAATATAATCGTTACCTCCTTCTCTAATTTTACAAGGTCACTAGCTAGGACAAGGATGACCAAACAAAATGGCGAAATGGTACAAATCATTAATTACCAATTTTGACGTAACTAACCGTGGAAACCAACATAAGCCATTAGTAATTACAATTACATACAAAATGTCAGTCACGCGGTCCTTACGTGCGTCACCATCAATAATGGAGTGTTCATTCATGAAGCTCGTTACACAATGGTGTGTATGCTGTACTTTTCCCACGAGGAACATGTTGACTAAGATGGAGTAAGACAATTTATATTGTAATATGGATGAGGACAATTCATTCCGAAGGGAATTGATTGACATGGCTTGCTTCATAAACCGTCATTTGAAGAGGTCCAGAGCTTGCAAGACCGCGTACTCTTTTGAGCAGGATGTGAGACAAGGCCTTGATCTTTAAAGGGGTGTCATGAATGCTAGACCATAGCCTGTACCCTGGTTTTGCCAAGAATTCCATGACTGTGACTATAAGGCAAGGGAATGCAAGTGCAAAACCCTTTTAAAGGCGGGCAGCGCACTTGCGACTCCTCTGGTGTTGCGGGTGTCCATGGGCGGCGGTTATCACTTACCATCAGGTGATCCGTTTGCTCGTTTGCCGCCCTATCCCATAAAAAAAAAGTGCAGTTATTAATCAATACGAATCCAACATACTCTGCGACTGACCGAGATGGCAGACGGTCTACGAGGATTTCCCACTCCCCAAATAAGGATATTACCCATCCAAGACTAGTCTTGCCCATCCTAGAATAAGTATATTCTAGCTTTAGTGGTCGCTTGTGTTGCCTCAAGTCGTGAGTGTCTTTAAATCACGAGTGAATTGGTTTCTTCTAGACAAGGGCACTGCATCATAGATCGCAGTGTCGCCTAGCATCAGGCAAACTGGCGGTTAAGCATAAATCTATCCAGAATAAAAAAAAAGTAGTATGTATGAGTTTTTTTTATGTTATAGGGGGGCAAACGAGCAAACGGATCACCTGATGGTAAGCGATAATCGCCGCCCATGGACACCCGCAACACCAGAGGAGTCGCAAGCGCGTTGCCCGCCTTTAAAAGGGTTTGGGCCTCCGGTAACCTCAACTCGCTCGGCGAAACACAACGCAAGCGTTGTTTCACGCCGATTTTCTGTGAGGCCGTGGTATCACTCCGGTCGAGCCGGCTCATTCGTGCCGAAGCATGGCTCTCCCACGTGAAAACGTTTTTTTTTAGGTCAAGCGTAAACCCATCAAGAATAAAACTAAATATAATGAGTTCAAGTTCAGCAAAGTGTTATTGGGTTTTATATGAAATTCACAGAAGCTGCTTGAAGTTTGGATAATGAGCAAAAAATATAAATTAAAATTATAATTGACAGAGTCAGCTGAAAATAATTAACGACGGAAGCGACACCCGTTCGTGGTATTTCAGTATTTCAGTCAAACTTTCAGAAAACTATTTTTACGTGACAAATGTATTCTTGTACTGTATATATTTAGAATTTCGCTGAATTTAGTTTGTGATTCATTCAAATATTATTCTGGGAACTTCAGGAAAATGTATAAGCGGTGGTGTAATATAATTTCCGGGAAATTAAAACACACGGTAGACTCACACGCCGTCGAGAAAATAATAAATAATAATAAATAAATAAATATTCTGGGACATTTTTACACAGCACCATCTAGTCCCAAACTAAGCAGAGCTTGTACTATGGGTACTAGACAATGGATATAATACTTATACACTTTTTTTTTGTAAATACATACTTATAATACATAAGAAACACCCAGACGAACACAAACACTTATATTCATCACATAAATATTTGTGTCCTGTGGGAATCGAACCCACGACCTCATGGTCAGCAGTCCGGTACTCGAACCACTAAACCAAAGAGGTCGTCATATCTCTCAGTCATGCAGGTTTTCTCACGCTGTTTTCTTTAGCGTGTGATAATTATCTATTAATACGCACATGACTTCTAAAAGACAGAGGTTCGTGGCTATTCGAACCTGAGACCTTTGACTTGGCAGTCCATTGGTCATATCACTAGGCTATCACTGCTATTTCAATGTAACAATAACATAACATACCATCACGCCTGTATTCCTCGAAGGGTTAGGCAGAGGCGTACTAATGTACACCCACAGTTTGCCGGTATGTTTAGGTCCCATGTAATAGGGGGCGAGCCTATTGCCATTAATCGGGCACAAATTCCTAACTCCGAGCTGCTACTGGGAATTTCATAGAAAAAGCCAATAACACTTTGCTCGACCTGGGAATCGAACCCAGGACCTCTAGCGTAGCAGTCGCGCTCAGGACCACTTGGCTAACGAGGCAGTTGCAATGTAACAATTAAACATTAAATACTCTAATGAATATATTCACCACACTTCTACTAACCCACTCTAAGTATAACCCACAAACAAACAGACAATACCGCCACTTACCCCACTATCTAAATGAAAGTATGTTAGTTTTTGCTCTTTATATCTAGTGTACACAGTCTTATCTAAATGCCCCGTGCTCCAACACCTAATATGAGTTCGTATCTAACTGGGTATGTGCTGAAATTACATGTAGTCTTTCGTTGTTTTTGTGACGTGGCCTGTAAGATTTGCATACCTATATTTTGTCTCCGATTCGTTTATTTTGTGCTTACAATTGCTGCTAACGACGATTAAAATAACATAGCATTACGGAGAGGTGTACTAATGTACACCTACATTTTACCCGTATATTTAGGTTCCAAGGAATAGGGGGCGAGCCATTTGCCATTATAAAGGCACAGACTCCCAAGCTGCTATTGAAGATTTTATATAAAAACTCAATAACACTTTACTCAAACTAGGAATCGAACCCAGGATGCTTAGGACCACTAGACTAACGAGGATAATACTTCTAAAATTGATGCAGGATAAAAAAGTATATTTTTTTCTAATCTAGATGATTAAAAAATACAACACCAGAGGCATCATTCGCGCGTTGTCATCTTGAGACCTCAGTTGTTAAACCTTATTTGCCCAGTATTTTACTGGCTACATTACCCTTTAAGCCGGAATATAGAAGTATCAGAACATTTATATTGCTTAGCGGCAGAATATTGGACAAAGTAGTGGTACCATTTCAGACGCACTCAACCGCCTATCAGAGATTTTTTTTAAAGATTACTGGAAATGTGGGTCGCACATTACTAGCCCCTCGTGCTAAGCTAAATGATTGTGGTACGAGTGGGTTCAAATCAGTAGTGCAATGGGTAGGTTCCGTTCGAAACCTACCGACGTGACCACATGATCGCAAGTCCGACGCCCTAGCCATTAGGCTACCGCCGCTTAATTGAGACCTTTTGCCTTCTTTCGAATGTGAACTAGGACCTTAGTAGTTAGAATTCATTAAAAGTAAGTTAAAATTAAACTAATTAGGCCCAGGAAATGACCCGCTCTTTATTTTTACGCAACCGATAACCTTATCACGTTCTTCGGTCATATTATTATTTGTTTTGTAAGAGCAATACTTTTCATACCTAAGGAAATAAAATATCGCTTTATATATTAATTAGCTGTTGCTCTCTAGGCTTGTGTAGTACATGTACTATGTACTATTAGGAATTGATTCCCGACAAGACTAGTACGAACTATTCCTTTTCCTTTCTAGTACATCATTTCTTTAGTACTTCCTCGTTCGTCGTAGTCTCTGGCTCTTTAGTTCTGTACGAACTACGAACTGAGCGGTGAGCGACGGAGCGCTCCGTCGCTCAGCGCTCATTTGAACTCGAATAGTACATTTGAACAACTGTACTATTAACCGTCGCTCACTAGCAAGAACAAAGCTATTTTGAACTTTATGTCTATGATCCCAGATATAATTTTTGTTCACTATTCCTTCAGTGAGCTACTGTACTAATAGTACTGTACTGTACTAATAGTCCTAGAAGACCGAACTAGTACATTTGAACGATTGTACTAGTACGGAGCGCTCCGTTCATAGTCCGAGCAAGAACAAGCCTATTGCTCTCGGTTTCCTTCACATCCCAAAGGACTTTTCGAAATAAAATGTAGCCTATGTCCTGTTCCAAGGTCCAATCTATATCCATACCAAAATTCTTCAAAAATAGTTTAGACGTAGGTATAAAAATGTAACTTTTTTTGATAGAACTACACTTGACTGCCAGTCTGCGATCTACGATATAGCGCACTTGCGTAGAAGAAACCGACCTGGGGACCTAAATCATACTGGCTAACTGTATTTCTAGGTACCTACACATCTACCTGACCTTTGTGGAATACAGGCATGATGGTATTTTAACCCTTTAACCGCCCAAGTCCGTCCAATTTAACCGACAAAATTATTTGTGCCTATTAAATTATATAGCATGTAAAGTAAAATTTCCTTGTCAGACAAATCCAAGTGATTAGATGGTTAATAACACTGCCTAAGCACTTTTTATCACGTTGCTAGGCAACACAGCTTGCAAAGTAATCAATACATTATCACGTAAGTATATTTCTATGTAGCGCGTTGTATGTAAGGCAATCAGTTGACTCTTACAAGGGACCGTATAAAATTACAGCTTTTTACAGTGGCCATGCTTTTTAAATTTGGCGGACATTTTTTTTCTGTTGCAAATCACTAATTTTTTTTTTATATAAAATAAGGAGGCAAGTTAGTATGCGTGTCAAACGATGGTAAGTGATCACCGCCGCCCAATTACACCTACAAGACTTGAGGGGTTACAAGAGCGGCCGGCCTTTGAGGAAAGAGTAGGCTCGCTTCTTGAAGTTCGCCATATCGTACCGGATGGGAAATACCTCCGCTGATTGATTCCACAGATTCGTTGTACGAGGTAAAAAGTTTCTTAAGTGGTGGACACCATTCGTCGATGTGAAATGGATGTAATTCCATTTCTGGGTGGATCTGTGGCGGAACGTATTATTTTTATTCAGTAGGTAAATTTCATAGATGATGATAATTTTTTAACATAATCCATTTACCCACTGTTGGGAACGGGTCTCGTTCAACGTACATAGGTACATGATAAAATCAACCCATTATAATATCCCACTGCTGGGCACGAATCTCCTCTCAGAATGAAAGGGATTAGGCTATATAATCCAACACCCCGTCTTAAATCAGTAAGCAGACTACAAACGTCGTCGAGAAATATCTCAAAAATGCAGGCACATATGCTCAAAATGTTTTCCTTTACCGGTTAAACAAGTAACCATACGCTTATGATTTTGTCAAGTCAGTGGTGGCTTGGTAGGTGTCTTAGATTCTGACTCGATTTAACTGTTTGATGAAAAATGATTAAGCTAGATCTACGTGATTATAATGATAATATCAATATAGTCAATAATTTTTAAAAGCTATCAATTTAACTATAATCAATTTATTAGGAAGTTGGTTTCTGTTTGTAAATACTCGGACTTTGAATGAAAGAAAAATCCGCTAACTACCAAGCCACTATGAATCCTTAAATCCAAGACATATTAAATCTTAAAGCTAAAGGAGATTTAATAAATTGCCAAATACTTAATACGAAATTCTCTTAAATACCTGATCAAACGCCAAAGGTGTAAAGCTCCGCAAATAGTTATTTTAAGCAAAGAAAGAGATGGTAAGAAGAATGATAGAAAAACGTATAGTGAACAGAAGATATTCTGTTCACTATACGTTTTTCTCTAACCAAGACTGTCCCACCCTATAATCAACTACAAAGTCACCCTACCATTGCGTCAACATATTTATGAAGTGTCTGGTTTAGGGGCCTGTGATTATCAGCTGAGTGATAAGACCCCCTGTCGCCCCTCCCGTCACCCCCTCTGTATTGAGCGAACCCGCATAAATGCATGATTAGAACAACATGTCATTAGTGGGTCGTTGTTCCTTTCATTACGTTGTTGATTGTCGACAATTTTTGGTGATTGTAAGGTTTCATGAACGAAAGATACTGTTTTGGGGAATTTAGTGATTTAGGATAGCCTAGTGATTGACCATTGGACTCTTCGAAGTTCTCTGAATTCGAAGTTATGTGCGTATTAATAGTTACTTGTCACCCGCTGGTGATGACAACGGTAGGAAGGAAGGGTTTCCTCACGATGTTTTCCTTCACCGTTTCTCTCAGGCGTGCACCTGCACTCCTGCATGCCCTTACGAGATTCCTATCTATGTGATGAGAGATGGTCTTACGAGAGGCCTATCTGTGTGGCAGTGAGGAAAAAGTATTTATTTTTTTAATTCGATGGTAACGCCATTTCCTAGCTGAATATGTTCAATGCAACTGCCTCAATAGCCAAGTGGTCCTGACCGCGACTGCTACGCTAAGAGGTCCTGGGTTCGATTCCCAGGTCGAGCAAAGTGTTATTGGGTTTTTCTATGAAATTCCCAGTAGCAGCTCGGAGTTAGGAATTTGTGCCCGGTTAATGGCAATAGGCTCGCCCCTTATTACATGGGACCTAAACATACCGGCGAACTGTGGGTGTACATTAGTACGCCTCTGCCTAACCCGTCGGGGAATACAGGCGTGATGGTATGTTATGTTATGTTTATATATTCAATGAGAATCGTTAACGAGAAATAGGCTATATTAGGCATTTGTTTGATTGAGTTGACTTAAAAGTTTTTTTTTTTTTACTTTTCTAAGTCACTATAGAACCCAGTGTGTAGGTAATATAAATTTCAAATAATACCTCTACCCGTTCTTGATATAAAAGGTCTTTAAGGGTGAAACACTGGAACAACGAAGTGATCCTACAATATATTCGTTTTTTTTTTCTTTGAAGTAGGAAACCTTAAAGTGTACTTAAATATACCCTTGAAATAAAGTAACTTTTATCTTTTTTATAAAGTTATTTAGTGAAGGAAAAATTCTACTCGCAGGCAGGATTCGAACCTGCGTCTTCTGGCTAGGTACGCCAGACGCTATGACCACTAAGCCACCGCGAGTCCCACATGCCATGTCGAAATTTGCCTTCACATTCTGAACTTACGTCTTAAAGGTGACGTCAGTTTGTCTTTGATCAATCGCTAGGAACAACATAAAAACGTACGGCCACTGGCCGCCTATAGATATAGATGCACGTGGGAGAGCCATGCTTCGGCACGGATGGGCCGGCTCGACCGGAATGATACCACGGCCTCACAGAAAACCGGCGTGAAACAACGCTTGCGTTGTGTTTCGCCGAGTGAGTGAGGTTGCCGGAGGCCCAAACCCTATTAAAAGGCTGGCAACGCACATGTGTCTCCTCTGGTGTTGCGGGTGTCCATGGGCAGCGGTTACCGCTTACCATCAGGTGATCCGTCTGCTCGTTTGCTCCCCTTTCCCATTAAAAAAGTGATATATCTATAGACGCCCCGTATGCTTTTTAATTGTTATCTTATTGCAATACTTAAAAAAAACATAATGCCTGTATTTCCGAAGGTTTGGCAGAGAAGTACATGTACCTACACCACGTACGTTAGTACCTAAGGAACGTAACAAACCGAATCCAGTTATGTTAACATGAGCGCCACGAAATAATTATGTTGTCGCTTATCTCGTGCCGAATCTCAGGCTGGTGACGACAAAATTATGTCATGACATACATGGTAGCCTCGCCGGTTTGTTTACAAATGCTCCCACAAAAGAAAATAACTAGTGTAAAAAATATTATTGTTAATTTTTTTTAACTCTAACAAAATGATTGTTCAGCAATTCAAATAAACTTTTTTTATGCAAGCGTTTATGAAACGTTACGTTTCTAGTTGCACGGTTCCAAAAGGTTGATCTTATGGAAAAGAATCCAGCAAGAAACTCCATGGACATTCTTTTAATCTAGAAATTGTTTAGTCTATTTTGATCTACAAATTATTCGGGTCAAAAGCCGTAACTATTTGTCAATACCTAGCAGTACATTTAACTAATCGTATAACTGTTAATATAAATTATATATTAGTTACTATCACACGAAATGTCATCGCTCCATGACAAATTGATTACTATAATAAAACCGTTACGAATTAAATAGACAATTGCTTTACTATTAATTCTTATGTAGCTTATCTAGTCGAGGAGGCTTGGATTTGTGCTGGCTCTTTGTTTAGTAATCAGGATGATTATTGTGGTACCTACATAAAAACCTATCATAATATAGGTCAGTAGCGCCCACATTTTAGTCTGCGTTGTTTTAGAATTAGGTCCGGCCTAAATAAAAAGCCCATGTATTATTCTAGACTATAGTCTATATCTGTGCCAAATCTTATCCAAATCCGTTCAGTCGTTCTGGCGTGAAAGAGCAACAAACATCCGTACATCGTCACAAACTTTCATTTTTATAATTTCACTAGCTTCTGCCTGTGACTTCGTCTGCGTGGACTTCAGAATTATGTATAATATCGCAGTTGCTACTGATATGAATCTGAAATGTATTATAGATCTATAAATAGCGAAAAACCAATAATTGAAATTTAAAATTGGTTCTGGTGAACGATCAGCCTTAAATGCCGTTTCAGATTTTTCGTTCAAAATCTAAAAATATTAAATGAACAGACAACTAGACTGTAGTTCCTATCAGTATGTCTAAATGGCTCGTTGGTACGGAACCCGCGATCGTAGCAGATGTGCAAGATAAACAGGACACGCGCGGGCTGACTCACGCCTGCGCCCGCGCATGTACGTACAGTCAGTTGCACAAGCGACTTGTAATTAAATACTTTTTGCTTTTTCTTTTGTTTTTATTCATCTAAATAGGTTATGTGAAATAATAATTCCTAAAGATACACATACATATTTTAAAAAATAAAATAAAAAAGTAGTTGTCAATTCACTTACATATAAAAAATCATACAGTTGAAATAAGAACAGAAAAAGGAGATTTTTGAAGATGGTAAAAAAAACAGTTAATTACTGCTAAACAATCATGTCATTGGCGTATTGCATAGATCTAATAACCATTTGAATAAATTGTATTGGAATTACGATTTATTTTGGTATTACGTTTTTAAAGTAAATTTGGTCTCCGACTGGACCAAATTTACTTAAATAAATAAATAAATGTTTCAATGATCCAGTTATCAAATTAATATAAGCAGTTAAAACAGCTTAAACCAAATCCTTCCTTCAGCAAATACTACTTATATTAGCAATATTCCCGAACACATGTGTTTGAGAAGTTTATTTTTATAAAAGGTGGCCCAGCGAGGCCACATGGCGCGGCAAGGTGCAAAAATTTCAACCCCCCTTCGTGTTTAACCCATCTCATAACTAAAAAAGAACCGAGCATAACAACAGCTGTTGTATAAAAACAAAAAGGAATAGAAGCAATGTACTATCACTCCTATTAGATATGCCACAAAGGGTTAGGCTACACCTATAGTTCGCCGGTATGGTTTAAGTCCTATATGATAGAAGGCTAGCCTACTTTCTTTAAACGGACACAAATGCGCTACTGAGAATTTCATAGTAAAACCCAATATCACTTTACTGAACTAAGGAATGGAACTTACAGTAGAAATACTTAGGTAAACCTTATTAAATTTGAGACAGTTTTGGGAGAAAAAAATACAAACCAATTATATTTCATGTAGTGTTTCCAATGCTAGACCACAATAGACCAATATACATGTCCCACGGTAAAAATACTCCAAATTCCAAGCGTCGAGCTGTGCTAAAAATGACCATGAATGTTTAGATAAAAACTAGCTTGAACCGTTCTGACGTGGTTAATAATATTTAGTCCGTGACCTTTCCAACCCCCATCAAGACCCCTCTCTGCTTGCCTTGCAATCAAATTAAGGTACCTACTGATTCCAAAATTCCAAACATCTTCAAAACTTAAGTAGAGCCCGAAATTAAGAAGAATAAGAAAAGAAAAAGAAGATAAGATAAAGAAGAATTCGAACGGTACTTTTAATCAGATGGTAACAGTAGTAAGTTGTGACACAAACAGATACTCAACAGAATTTAGGTACACTGAAAATGAATCCTAACGTAATTAAGAAAAAAACGACGTAAGATACATAGATAAACTATAGATTTCATGGCTTTGCTAAAATCTACAACGCATTTCAACCCTATATAAATCACGCACCCTGTAACCATTAATAAAGGTTGACATGAACCAATAGAAATTTAAATTATTCTATTTAACCAACTCAAACGTTTACCCAAAAGTAATATTGAAACTTTTTCCTGTAAACCTTGAACAAAATTGCCTTTGTCTTACAATATAGACTGCGACATATAAATCTTCATTACCTCATGGCGTTTTATGGTTAACCTACTTCGCTCCACCTTTGTAGACACCTAAAATGGCGACTAATGCTAATTACTGACCCACTTGTACGAAACATGAATAAAGTATACGATTTCGTTGTTTTTCCTTCCTTTTTGTATTGCAGATATTTTCTTTGTTCGTAAAGTTTGGTTTCAAATCGTTTCTATGTTTGTATCTTTGTTTGTATATCGCCTTGTTATTGTTTCATTGTATTAGTTAAACAGTTTACTACTGATTTTAAATATCAAATATAGATCAGGACCATCCAAATCACTTTCATTGCTAGCTCCTGAGCTCCGGCAGTGGTAGTATTCATGGATTGCTGGTAGAAATTGCTTATTAACTATTTTCAGTATATTTTATCGTAACTACTGACACTGTCTTCTTCATTGTCTAGTCTCTAGTGGTTACATGCGTAGCAGTAGCTACGTATGTACGCATGCACGATCAGTAGATCGTATGGTCTTCATCATCAACACATTTAACTGTCCCATTGATAGGCACGGATCTTCTTAGAAGACTGGCAAAGTGTTGTTAGAATTTTCTTATCATCAACATCATCATATCAGCCTATTGTCGTCCACTGCTGAACATAGGCCTCCCCCAAAGAGTGCCAAACATCCCGGTCTTGGGCAGATCGGATCCATCCGCTGCCAGCCATCTTCTTTCCTTCTTTTTTCCATCGTGTCACAGGGCGTCCCAAGAGGAATTTTCTTATGGCGTATTTAAATTCTTTATTTAATCCTTGTATTTCTCAAGATATTTACAGGAAGTAGAAAAACCAGGTCCGTCTATATTTGTAGATCGATTATTAGCATCGTTTGACCAGAAATATAATAATGCAAATAGCATTGTGCAAACGAAGATAGATTATTGATCATTCTAAGTTGTTAGTTCACCGTCTAAATATATTGCTCTACGCATAGTAGTTACCTCATTATTATCTTTATCAGTATTGTTATAAGGTCTAAGGTTAGTTATTAATAATAATTTATTAAATGATGAGTGAGCCATGACACACGATCCTGTCCTTGGTATGAAAAAATTCTCAAGGTCTTGTGGAGTTGGTTATATTTTATTTATTAAATCAAGATAATAAGTTATGGTATTCCCAGTAGTATTGCACCCTATATATATATATTGATAGCCGTAGATATAAAGATATTCTGCTATTTCGTAATAGCATAATAGTTAGTAAGGAGGGCTTGTGGATATGTACTTAATAATAATTAAGGTGTCCGATGGATCTACAAGATTAAGCTGAACTTGCTGCAGTTAGTTTCTGGATGGCAATGCAGTAGCTTACATACAGATAAATTCAACAGTAGAGTTAGAGTTATTCCAACTTAAAATCGACTTAATCAACTGTGACATCTCAAAAGAAACCCTTTCAATATCATCCAAATACTCGATATTTCCCGCAAAAAGTGAGGTCTTGACGTGAATGGAATACCAATAGATGGAGCCACCTGTTACTTGGGACATTAACTATATCGACGTGGACAGATCGTGTGCCATTCACCAAACTGGCTGAAGATTGATTTACTACCTTTCCTTCGATAAGAACTTATACGTTTAGTAGGAAAATAAAATCAAAGGTGTACTGAAACGTTGATAATAGAATTAATATAACATCACGCCTATATTCCCCGAAGGGTTAGACAGAGGCATACATATTATGTAAGTACATCCACAGTTTGCCGATATGTTTAGGTCCCATGTACTACGAGGTAAGCATGTTGCCATTAACCGGGCACAAATTCCAAACTCCAAGCTGCTACTGGGAATTTCATAGAAAAATCCAATAACATTTTGCTCGACCTGGGAATCGAACCCAGGACCTCTACCGTAGCAGCGTAGCGTAGCTAATGAAGCAGTAGAATAACAGGTATATGAATTAAGACAATAAAAAAGTCATATAAGAAAGAGTCGTGATTATTTATTAATAATACTAGTGTATTATTAATAAATAATCACGATCGAAGTAGCAATGCTACTTTCTGATCGCGTCTTTTTCTGCGTGGACTTCAGAATCGGATCTAACTTGGATAAAAACCTTTAGTCCAGGTTAACAAGAACAACTATCTGTGTGCCAAATTTAATTTAAATCCGTTCAGACGTCTTTGTGTGCTTTGAATAACAAACAACCAAACATACAAACGTTTACTTTAATAATATTAGTAGATTTTTTTTTGTAAGACAAATGTAGGTATCTCCACTTCTCTCTGTTACTGTCAAAGGCTAGTGTTTTTGGAAACAGTCCAGCTCATCCTATCATCTCCATCTGGGCCAGCTACGTTGGCATTTACCATTAAGTGGGATCGGGTCATCAGTTCAACCCATTGATCATCCAATATGCAGCAGATGTGAATAAAAATGTAATATTGATAAAAGTTGAACGTTTAAAATAAATATCAACTGTTGAATTTAAATATAGACTTATGATAATGAATGATCATGATCATGCCCATACACACGTAGTACCAAAATAAATCGTAATTCAATCAATTCAATTCAATTAAATTGTGTTATTATTCGGGTTCGGATGCCGTTTGTACCCAATAATTTTCTCTACTACACTTCACTGAAAAACAAAACGACTGGAAAATCGGTCGGAACTTCGTTAAGTTTTTAAAAATTACATTTACTTAATTTCCTGTGAAGTATTTTGGAACTGCCTCATTAGCCAAGTGGTCCTGAGCGCGACTGCTACGCTAGAGGTCCTGGGTTCGATTCCCAGGTCGAGCAAAGTGTTATTGGGTTTTTCTATGAAATTCCCAGTAGCAGCTCGGAGTTAGGAATTTGTGCCCGGTTAATGGCAATAGGCTCGCCCCCTATTACACGGGACCTAAACATACCAGCGAACGGTGGGTGTACATTAGTACGCCTCTGCCTAACCCTTCGGGGAATACAGGCGTGATGGTATGTATGTATTTTGGAAGAAATGGTTGAATAAGAACTTAGATTAATGGTATCCGAATCCGAATGGTAACAAAATTTGATTAAATTCTCTTTGAATTACCATTTATTTTGGTATTTCGATTGTACCGTCAATCCTGTCGGCCGGACCATTAATAGCAGACTTTATCTATTGATGACTTCAAATGAGTGTTTTTTTTCTATTCTATGATTTATTCAGTTAGCCATTAATAATTAACGTTGTTACTCCATCATTATTCTCCTCGCCTTTTTCCGTACAAGACTTCTTAGACTGTATCATTAGTCTAGTGGTCCTGAGAGCGACTGCTGCACTAGAGGTCCTGGTTTCGATTCGCAGGTCGAGCAAAGAGTTATTGGGTTTTTCTATGAATTTTTCACTAGCAGCTCGGAGTTTGGTATTTGTGGGCGTACATTAGTACACCTCTGCCTAATCCTTCGGGGAATACAGGCGTGATGGTATGTTTTATCCTTACTATATTTGGATTGGCTTCCAACCTAACCAGATGCAGCTGAATATTGGTATTTTAAACGAAGCGACCGTCAAACTAAAAAAATAAATTAAAATTCAGCCTTCAACAAGAAAGACACAAACTTTCGAGAACCAAAACCGTTGCGAGGCTTTAAAAAGAAAAGAGACAATCTTTACACGTGTTTAGAATGCATTAGGAACGACTGTTCAAACAAAAGGATTCGAACGCGTACGACTTTTTATCGAACAAAGAGTTAAAAATTTAGAACGCTCGACAAATCTGTGGTGTCTCCAAGACAGATTTTAATGACAACATTTCAAAAAAGATTCTTAGCTGGAGTTTACTGAAGGAAAACATCTTGACGTGGGACTCGACCGGAGTGATACCACGGCCTCACAGAAAACCGGCGTGAAACAACGCTTGCGTTGTGTTTCGTCGAGTGAATGAGGTTACCGGAGGCCCAAATCCTTTTAAAAGGCGGGCAACGCACTTGTGACTCCTCTGGTGTTGCGGGTGTCCATGGGCGGCGGTTATCGCTTACCATCAGGTGATCCGTCTGCTCCCCTATCCCATAAAAAAAAGGATACTAGCTACCAGACATAGATAGCATAGTGATTTGACCATTAGACTGCCAGGTCAAAGGCCTCGAGTTCGAATCTAAGGCATGCACCTCTTACTTTCGATGAAGGAAAACATCGTGAGGAAACCTGCATGCCTGAGAGATTTTCTCTCGATGGCCTGTGAAGTCTGCCAATCCGTAGGCCAGCGTGGTGGACTATAGCCTAATCCTTCTCATTCTGAGAGGAGACTTGTGCCAGGTACTGGGACATAATAATGGGTCGATTATGATAACTATTATCGTCCCACTTCCTTGATTTAAAAAAGGAATTTGCTTTGCGCTTATATATATAACATCAGGTGAACTTGCGATCAAACGTAAGTCTATCAAGACTAAAAAATATTAACGATGTAGTATTTCCCTTTTTTTTATATCAAATTCTGCCTCATTAGCCTAGTGGTCCTGAGCGCGACTGCTACGCTAGAGGTCCTGGGTTCGATTCCCAGGTTGAGCAAAGTGTTATTGGGTTTTCTCTGGAATTCCCAGTATCAGCTCGGAGTTTGGAATTTTTGCCCGATTAATGGCAATAGGCTCGCCGCTCTATTACCTACAACCTAAACATACCGGCGAAGTGTGGGTGTACAGTAGTGCGTCTCTGCCTAACCCTTCAAGGAATACAGTTGTGATGATGTGTTATGTAATATCAAATTCCTGGTTTCCTTTCTCAGCTATTTCAAGATTCTTCAAGTCAGCTTGAAAAATGTAAGCTCCCGAAAATGGCTCCGTGATTTAATTCGGGTCTCAACTTTATGATTTTCTCTCCGCAGTATAAAAGCTTGATGTAAAAATTTTACGATTTGATACAAATAAATTTTTCCGACTTTGTTAATATTTAAGATCTAGCCAGCTTGCATTTACTCTGAACTCCAAGATGAAGCTTTTCATTATATTTTGTTATCCGTTTTTATTAATTTACCTACTGTCAAATTATTATTTTTTATTTTTAAGTGTCAGAAAAGTTTTGGGTGGTGTTTGTTGTAATCGATTTCGAAAAATCCAAAAATGGTTCTAATAATTTTGTTCGTAATTATCGAGTACTTAAAATTCACTTCAGAAAATTTATAATCAAGGATCTTTTTAAGAATCTTTCACTATAATTACAGTAAAGTGCAGAGCTATTTCTACTCGATAGTACCTCTCGCCCACGTTGAGGCCTCTACGGCGCCTGCTGGTCGCATCGCATCCCAGCAATAATTAAACTATGTAGGTCGCATGAACACCCACAATGACCAACGTTGTACAAACCACCAACCTATCTTGACCCACCCCACCTCCCACTAACAATCAAAAGCCAGACAAGTACGCCACACGGCAAGGCTCACCGCAAACTGGACTTGCTGTGACCTCGTCGACCGCTCTTCTGTTGTTCTTTATTCAATTCAAAATGCGTTCCAGACGTGTACGTTGATGATAAATGACGGTTTAAATTCTATTTAAGTTCAGAAATTTGAAATTTAATTATGGAATTTAATTTAATTTTTGGAAAAGTTTTGATGGTTAATTATGTGGGGAATTAACTTTCGTAGTACGCGAAGTTCATATTTTGTGAAACAATTTTAATTTTTTGGATGTGTATGGAATAAATTTAATTTAATTGTATTATTTTTATTCTAATAATAATTTAGACGTCTAGTCGGTGATGTTAAATTAATAATTAAAATAAAATATCTTCTTTTTTTAAAAAGCTCAAAGAAAAGCTGTTGCACCTATAAACATTTTTCTAAACCAATCATCGCACAAGTAAAAATCAAATCGAGAAACATAGTTTCTTATGTATATAATTAATTATAAATCCGTTTGCTACATCTTATACGCTATGGCTTTACAATTCAAGAGGACCGAATAATGGATTTTCTTTGCACTAAAGAAAAATACAACAATGGCTATGAAATCGTAGTATCTGTCAAATGAAATCGCTACAAAATAAAAGTGTACGACGTCATTCTTTGTGCAGTGACAAATGTCTCTTGCGGCAGAAGTAATTTGCCGCAATTTTCAGAATACAACCCCATTCAGTCATTCAAAAAATATTTTTCTTCCGTGAAAGAGAAGGGACAGGATGCGCACAATAATTTGCTTGAAATAAAAATGCTGGTGTGTAAAATTGCTATTGTCAGGATTTTAAAAAGCTATCTTCCATTTGTAATTTCAAAAAGGTTTAAGGTAAGGCAAAGAAGTTTAAATCAGAATTAAAAAGGCACTAAATCGATTCCAGACTCGAAAAAGAATTAATGGAATATAAAATCATCAACTATGATTTCTTAAATAAATTACTACTCAAATAAATTATCATTCAATTCACGTAACTTCCAACACAAAGCGCAATAAAAATTTCTTTAACTAAGAAAGCATTCACGTTAAAGTAAAAACTGCAATACCATAAATTTTAACCAAGCGCCATTGTGACAGATATCGCGACAGATACAACAATATCATTTACATTAAGCGAAAAAAAAACCTAAACTCGATATCGGCGTAATTCGATGCTCGCATAAAAAAATCCTAAACGAAAACTTCCCGTCAACCGCAAAAAGCTTGAAAGCTTTCAATCGATCACTGTGCTACAAGAAAAAAAAAACTTACGCTTCAATCCGGATTCCTTCCGCAAAAGTGCAATAAAAATAAAACAAAAAAGTCGTACACATAACTAAAAAGGCACTAAACGGTATACGTTCAAACGCGTTTTCGAGATAAAAAAATGTGGGTGCGTATCTATACGGCCGCGCAGAGGGCGGCGTGGAGTATACTGATCTAATTTCCAAACGTACGACTGTGAAAGTGACGTAATGCCGGCGCCATGTTGCCCCGCGCCCCTCGCCGCGCCCCTCTTCCCCCACGACCGCGCCTAGCTTCCGCCAGTGGAAAAATGCACTATTTAATCAATTTCAGGAGTGCTGTGAAATGTTACGGAGCTTCATAGGCTTACTGCGTCGTATAGCGTTACCAGCTGTGTTAAGTTTTCTGCGGATCGATTAGAACTGTCTTATCTGTCCTTAGGGCGTTAGAAAATGGCTTTTGCTACATAAGTTTGTATAAGACGGGCACGTCATAAATAAGGGGCTCGCGTGCAGGTTTCGTTAAAGCTCGCTTTCCGAAAATGTTTGTGGTGTGATTTTCAAATGTTACCATTCCCTTTTTCATTTCGTTGTTTGCGTCGAAAGTAACAATCATAAAGACTGAAATAAAAACTACAGCAGCATTCTAAAAGCTGTTCGAAAAACATAAATGCTCTATTCTCAATTACCTAGTGACGTTTTGTTCTGCCAAAACTTCTCTTACCTACATAATTAGTTTCGCTCCAGGATAAACAAAATGAGTATTCGAATGGCGAAACTTTTGAGCATGAAATATGAAGCTCCTCTTAAATCATCTAGACCTTATCTAGAACTGGTCTACTCAAACCTGCAATAGCTTTTTCTTGAAATGCCATTTCAGACATTGCCTTTCATCGTCACTCACGTATTCGATACTAGTTTATCTAGTCAATTTAGGTATAGACTGAATCAAAAGGCTCCCCACGTGATTTTAACATCAAAAATGCTGCGCTCGTCGTGCGATGGGTTTTTGAGGTAGTAAGCGATTAGGTACCATAGCCTATGGACGCTTGCAAATCACCAGGGGTATCACTATCACAAGTCATTTCACACCCTCTATGAGAGAGTAGGGTAAAAATTAAGGAGGAATAGTTGGGCTGGCAGCTTAGGAGACAATAAGTGTGATACTTAAACACCACCGGTCTCCGAGCTCTGGCGACTTTGCTCACCGTTAGGAACACAACATAGGACGGAGCTATGATATTTGGCTACGATTTTCTGCAAGCTGGAGGTAGGTACCTCCCCGATCGGGCAACTCCAATTGTGAGTGGAATTATTCAATTCCACTATGCCCTACCTCTCTTAAGAACTTAGTCATAAAAGTAGATATATAGTAATCTGTGAGCATTTTGGCATTAATAATTAACGAATTTATTTGATCTAATATTCAGTTTATCAAGTAATTATGCGAGGAGAGGCCGGTTAGCGAATAATTTTGAATTAATGTCAAACGCTGCCATTGTGGATTTTCGCACGTTCAGATACTTTGATTCGTAAATTGTTTATTGAGCTTTTTAAATGTTATTCAAATAATAATGACGACACGATTGGCGTAGCGGATGAGCGATCGGTTTCTGCGCCATGTGTTGTGGGTCTAGGTGTTTGTGTATGTAAGAATTTGCCCACGATACAAAAAAATGCTAGTGGGGCAACGTTATTTTTGAAATATCGTCATCGAACTGTCACCTGCAGTATGTCCGGACCAATACGACCTTCAACCTTCAAGAAAAGAGCGATCTCCCTTTTAAAGGGCGGCCGGCAACGCGCTTGTCTCTGGTGTTGCGGGTGTCAATGGGTAGCGGTAATCGCTTACCATCAGGTTATTCGTCAGCTCGTTTGCCCCCATACCACATAGAAAAATAACACAACAACCTTATGAATCCACATTCTTATCAAACTTTTAACAGCATCTGGATCTTGAATTGCTTACCAACCTTATAAGCACGATATACGCTGACGCACGTGGGCACACGCGTCCGTTTCCTCATTATTCTCGCAGCAATCATCCAGTCCTGTTCCTTCCTAGCTGTCCGATCTTGTAACTTGTCCAGGAACGCAATATTGCAGCGGAATATACGATGGGCCATTTCGTCGCTCTTCCGCGAGTTTATTAGGAAGATATTTTTTATTGGTTCAGTCGGCAAATGAGCTGACGTGGTGAGTAGTCATCGTAGCCCATAGACACACAAGCAACACTAAAGGAGTTGCTGAAGTGTTGAGGAACCGTGAGAGCCCCTACCTTACGGACTACAGACTGCCAGAGCCGCAGCAAGATGTTTACGACAAACTCAGATGTAAGAGTGGTCACCTGTTAGTCATTCCACCGATCAAGTCAAATCTTGCCTATACATATAGAGATGCCTGATTCGAGAGACAGCGAGGAACAGTATTCACACGGAAGATCCTATAAATTGATTTAAGACAACGAGATGATCCATCTCGTTGTACGTAGGAGTCCTTGGTTAGAAGTCTCCGGAAGTCCTTGGTTAGAAGTCTCCGGAAGTCCTTGGTTAGAAGTCTCCGGAAGTCCTTTGTTCACCAGTGGACGTGCTTTGACTGATATGACGTTAATAGAAGATTAATACGTGAATGCAGAATTTCAGAGAAGGAAGAGAGTATAGGACGTTTCTATTACTGTGCTCGACTTATAAATCCCACTCGGGATCTCACTGTTAGTTGCTGAGGCGACTACCAGTTTATTTTTTACCAAAGATGTGGAAGTTGTTATATGGATCTTGTCAAGGCTAAACGTGAGCATTAAAATATGACATACCATTATCACGCCTATATTCCCCGCAGGGTTAGGTAGAGGCGTACTAATGTACACCCACAGTTTCCCGGTATGTTTAGATCTCATGTAATAGGTGGCGAGTCTATTGCCTTATGGAGTTTCTTGCCAGATTCTTCTCCATACGATCAACCTTTTGGAACCGTGCAACTAGAATCATAATTAAAAGCTTATTTGAAATAAAAACATTTAAACTTGAACTTGAATTAACCGGGCACAAAATTTAAATTCCGAGCTACTACTGATAATTTCATAGCAAAACCCAATAACACTGCACGACCTGGGAATCGAACCCAGGAGCTTTAAAATTAAAAATGTTACTTAAGCAATATTCCTAAGATTACAATTTTCCAGTCATTCGGTCGAATTACTATTGAATTTTGATTCGAAATTTCCACTGAAATCAAAATATAAACCCAGATTCTATCCGCAAAACCGCTTACATAAAATATTTTCTGGGAATTGTTAAAAAAACCTATTTGCTCAATCTTCGAGTCGGCGGCGACGACCTCATAAAATTCGGGATCTTGGATTACTACCAAGTTATATAACACGTACGATATTTGATGTATGTCTCTATCTTTTTTTTCCAAGTCACCTCCCTTTTTTATTTTTTATTTTAATAGTAGTATAATATTACTAGGTAGGATTAGTACTTATTATTCCCGAAGAAAACCAACAGTGATGATCCCTTCTTTGTATAAGTATGCATAAATCAGAGAGGTCAAGCTGTATCTCTGGTTTCGTTCAATGGAATAAGAAGTCCACCAGTTTTTAAATTGGAGTATTTATTAAAGCTGTGTCTGTAGGATAGCAGGTATTAAAAAAAAGCAAGTGGACTAAATATCATGGATTAAAAGAACAATCATCTCGATGAACCTTTAGTCAACCTCGCTGTCTTTGTTGTGGCGAATGTCATTAATCCCATGCAAAATTTTCTAAGTCACACTCTTGCAGTGGTCAAGGGATTGCTAGACCATACCCGTGGCGAATACAAAAATTCCATGACGTGACTACATATAAAAACTATATTATTATTGGAAGGCAATTCTCACCCCTGCATTTTCCATTTTCGGTAAACGGTTCGATCTAAAATTCGCCGTACAAAAATTTACTAGAATTAGAACACATTGGGAATGTAGTAACAGCGTGCTTTTGGCCTTGATTATAGCCAGCACACAACACACCTGCTCGTGTGTCCCTTGGACCCGAACAGTTGAACACTTTTACAAAGGACGATTTCTCCGCGGCCTAACGCCATTGAGCTGACCTTATATGATACGATAAGAAGAAGAATAATAATTATTAGTATGGACTGGAGATGGCTCAAAGAACTCACATCATATAAAAGATATTTAAAAAAATATAATCTATGGAAAATAGCGATGGCTTTCCTAGTATCACTTCCGGAAACCATGAAAATTTCGGTTCGTAATTCAAAATAAAGAAATAATAGGTATATTTTATGGCATATCGTATAGTGAGGCATTGACAGTATTATTTTTAAAGTCATGCAAATTATAAGCGGGAGCGTTTCAAGATTTATTTGAAAAGAACAAAACCATGAAGACCAGATGAATTGGTTTATGGATTGTGCGAGAGGGTCAGTCACAACAATCAATAGTTTTTTTATAGTAGGTATATATTTATTATATTATTAATATTTCGGTCAATAAGTAGATGAACCACCTTTATATAATTATCGCCGTCGATGGACCCCTGCCAGAGGCATTGCTGAACCTTAAGAGACAAGTCCAACATATTATAAGTCTACAAAAGTCGAAACACACCAAGATGCTATACGACAGACCGATGTAAGACGGTCGCCAGCCAATCAAACCCTAATAAATTTTACCACCGAGCAAGTCAAATACTTTCTCATCTTTTACGCATCATTAACACTCCCGAATGGCGGAAATTCCCAATAATTATGATCTAGATATGGATTATTAACAAAAGACATTTTTTTATTACATTAACTATTTTTTTTGTTAGAGCTGTCTTTGAGGCTCTGATTTACAATGATTTAAAGAAAAGCTTCAATAGCAAGCATTTATTATAGTTTTATACATTTTGATTTACAATATGGACTGATAAAAAATCAAATAATTATATAAATCGATTGTACTTTCCTTGTTCTCAGTCCCCCAATTTGATTTGTTGTTGTAATGACACGCGAAACTTATACTTTAGTCCATTAAAAGGATGGCAAAAGATAAAATGCTTCAACGCGAATGGACCGGCTCGACCGGAGTGATACCACGACCTCACAGAAAACCGGCGTGAGACAACGCAAACGTTGTGTTTCGCCGAGTGAGTGAGGATACCGGAGGCCCAAACCTGGGTTGTCCATGGGCGGCGGTTATCGCTTACCATCAGGTGATCCATCTGCTCGTTTGCTCACCTATCACATAAAAAATATTGCTATGTTCATTTATATCGCTTGTCATTTTTAACTTGTACCATAACACAATATGATCCTATTCCCGTAAAAATCAGCTATGATTTATTCGAATTTTATTAAGTTTGTGCCACATGACGTTGACGTTACTCATAATCGTAACTTAATTTTGACATTAACGCGAGTGTTGAATAAAAAAAATATAAAACGCACTTCCTAAACAGGCCCTGTACACGAGTTGCAATTTGAAGTTCGAATAGACAAACAAATAGAAACAACATTTATGGAGATGACGTTTGTGCACGCCTGATTTGTCAAAAGCAAATGACATATTGCATAAGTATTTAATCAGAATTCTATTTTATTCTATTCAAAACCAGTAGCAGTCACACTTAGGACCGTCAAACTAATGAGAAAATTAAACAGTTTTCTTTATAATTTTTATTCCTTCTTAATGACTTAGGTACCTACATCTAAATGACGTTATTCGATTCAATGTCTTTGTAAATAACTTAGTAAGTTAATTTGCCAAGACTTTCAGAAGAAGTCTTATATTTTGAAATTTTCCCTTTAACCTTCAAGTTTTCGAGTATAATAACTTCTTGTTTGTTGAACCTGGTCCCCTCGACGTAGGTTTTCCTTTACAATTTTAAATTGTAACTTTGTTTTTCACTCAGTGAAAGGTAAACGTGACCTGTGTAGCTGGTTCTGCGTCATTGTTTAGTGATCCCAAGCGCGACTGCTACACTAGAGGTCCTGGATTCGATTCCCGGGTTGAGCAGTGTGCCTGTCAGGTTCGTGGGTAAAAAAAGTTGAGCTGTGTAATGGGATTTTTCTTTGAAATTGTCAGTAGCAGCTCTGAGTTTGGTTCTGTGTTTTAATAGAAATAAGCTCTGCCCATATTACATGGGACTTAAATGTACCGACGAATAGTGGGTGAACCTTAGTCCTCCTCTGTTTAACCCTCAGGAGAATACAGGTGTGATATCCCGAGGTTAGAATTTTGGGCTTTTTGCTGTACATTTTTATTTGCGGGACCCACGGCTTTACGTGCTTTCCTTACCTTGAAAGCATGTTAGGCCATTCCTCCGTAGCGCCTCATTAAATTTTAAGGAATAAAGCGTCAATCTATTCGTTACTGTGATCCGTATTATGAAAATTGCTCACGTAGTAGTCTTTTAAATCCCAATATCCCAAGCAATTTCAACATAATGTGAAACATAATAATGATTCAACGAGATTTTTAGTCCATCTATCAATAAAAAACATTTTAGGTTAGTATTTTTATAAAGTAGGTAGCTCCAAAAACTGTTTTTCTTTACATCACACCCTTTATCGTACTACAAATCTTTGTCCCAAATCGCTATGTTAAGATAAAAACTTGAAGAAACTCGAAAAACTCGTGAAACAGCAATATCGTCGTAAAAGTTTTTACTCGCTCGATTGAACGCAAAGATACCTATAACAATGGGTATCGATTTAAGATGGCCGCTTTCCCGCGCTTTCTTATGTCAAACGTAATACCCGCGTTCTTGCGTTGGAAAATTTTTGCGACGTTCTTTTTTGTTTTTTTTACTAGTGTGGGTGGAACTTTTTGGTGGAAGTAGGAAGTTGTTTATTATACGTCGATATTGCACTTCTATTGATAAAAGGTGCAGTGGTAGCCTAGTTAGTGGATGCCCGTTGGACTACGAAGTCAAATCGGGTTCGAATCCAAGGCACTCAACTCTGACTTTTCGAAATTAAATATTGATTAATTTTATCACTGGCTTGAAGGAAGACATCGTGAGAAAACCTGCACGCCTGAGGGTTTTGCTCAAAGGCGTGTGAAGTCTGCTAATCCACAGTAGGGTAGCCTGTAGGACTATAGCCTTACACCTCTCACGCGGAGACAGAGAACTCTGGCCAACAGTTGGTTAGTGTGTGGGTTGATGATGATGGACCTCAAGGTTTATGGATTACTTGTACTACGTTGATCAGTAGAAATGCGAGGTCAAGCTCCGCCTGCCATGGTCAGTCTATGGATAGGTGACAGCGGCTGTATAAATTCGGGTCCTATTCCACATAGCAAGCTAATGCAAGCATTCTTAGCACATCGAGTCTTATAGTTGCAAACTTAATACCTGTTTCAAGTAAATATCATTATAATTACTAATATATTAGACTATAGGAGCTGCAGGAATGTGCGCATAGGCATTTATTAGGTAAGTATCGTCCCACGCAAATACTAAATGTCAGGTAATGGGAATGGATCACTGAGCAAAGACTGTACCAACGTCATTTTTAGGTTAAGAGAAAGGAATAACCATATTTAAGGTGCTAATACTTAAAATATAACATAACATACTATCACGCCTGTATTCCCCGAAGGTTAGGTTAGTTTGCCGGTATGTTTAGGTCCCATATAGGGGGCTAGGCTATTGCCATTAACCGGACACAAATTCCAACCTCCGAGCTGTTACTGGGCATTTCATAGAAAAACCCAATAACACCTTGCCCGACCTGGGAATCGAACCCAGGACCTCTAGCGTAGCAGTCGCGCTCAGGACCACTAGGCTAATGAGACAATTCAGTTCAGTTCAGTACCTACAATATTAGCGTCTTAAAGCTTAAAATACATAACATACCAACACGCCTGTATTCCCCGAAGGGTTAGGCAGAGGCGTACTAATGTACACCCACAGTTCGCCG
The DNA here is from genome assembly GCA_947256265.1 of Acronicta leporina. NCBI lineage: Eukaryota > Metazoa > Arthropoda > Insecta > Lepidoptera > Noctuidae > Acronicta > Acronicta leporina. The sequence continues at coordinate 1,849,632 of OX366536.1, forward strand.
GTATGTTTAGGTCCCATGTAATAGGGGGCGAGCCTATTGCCATTAACCGGGCACAAATTCCTAACTCCGAGCTGCTACTGGGAATTTCATAGAAAAACCCAATAACACTTTGCTCGACCTCGCGATCAGGACCACTAGGCTAATGAGGCAGTTCAGGTCAGTTCAGTACTTAAAATATTAGCGTCTTAAAACTTAAAATTAATGTTTATAAATGGCAAAAATTGAGCAAAATAGACGTAGCCCGAGCATAGTGGAATTGAATAATTCCACTCACAATTGGAGCTGCCCGACCGGGGAAGTACCTCCTTGGGGACTGGTCTACTCAGAGCTACTATGGTTCTTTCCTCAAAAAGCCATTTCAGATATTGCCCTGCATTCTCCCACTCATATAAGCGTTATTTTATGTCTGGACTTTAGAGACCATGATTGAGTTTGTTTCGGTGTTTCCTCTCAGTGGGCTTCAGTTAGGAAATGCCGAAGCCATATAGCTATAAAACGCATTGACTAGATCTAATTACAGAAATAAATATCATTTCATTTAATTCCATAGTCGGTAGAGTCAGACACTGCCGCCTGTGACAGATGATCCATCTTTACATACTAGAATATCACTACATATTATAAAAGAAAGTCGCTTCCCACTGTCTGTCTCTCCCTATGTATGCTTAGATCTTTAAAACTACGAAACGGATTTTGATGAAGTTTTTTTTAATAGATAGGAGGAAACAAGAGGAAAGTTTAAAGCTATTTAACATAAACCTACAACTCTTAGGAACGGGGCAGCGTGGGTGAAACCGCGGGCGGGTCGCTAGTATCCTATATATTACTTTATTTCAGTATAAAAATATGTAGGTACTTATCTAATATTTTATGGTTCATTTTTTTTTTGAAATACACCTCTCTACCATGTACTACCAAGTTTATCAGGTTACCTTTCCCGTGTTTCTAGGAAATACATTTTCCTTTTATGCGACAATTTGGTCTCTAGAGAGGTGTATCAAAGTATTTTTTGTGTTTATTTTTTTTTAAGTAATTGAAGTAGGCCCAAACCCTTGTTAAAAGGCGGGCAACGCACTTGCTACTCCTCTGGTGTTGCGGGTATTCATGGGCGGCGGTCATTGCTTACCATCAGGTGATCCGTCTGCGAGCTTGCCCCCCTATCCCATAAAAAAAAATTGACATAATTTTCATGCCTGTATCCCCAAAGGATTAGGTATAGTTGTACTAACGTATCGTATCTGAATTGATATATTTTTTTAAAGAGTATCTATGGAGTTTCTTGCCGGCTCTTCTCTATAAGACCTACTTTTTGGAACCGTGCAACTAGTTTGACTTTTCAAAAGTAACTATTTGGATAACTAATTGATGACTAATTGAAATCAAACATTTTGACTTTGACTTTGTAAACCCTCATTGTGCTGATATGTTTAGGTCTCAGGTAAGAGGTGGCAAGCCTAATGCCAGTAACCGGGGACAAATTCAAATTCCAAGCTGCCACTGAGAATTTCATAGAAAAACCTAATAAAAAACTGCTTCGCCTGAGAATCGCGGAAACGTGGAATGCGCTTCCCGAGTGGGAGCTATAGTACTATAGGAGACTCCCTGAAGACACAGGATGACTAAATAGTCATCCTGTGTCATTGATGATGACTATTTAGTCATCCTGTGTCTTCAGGGAGTCTATTCTGTCAAAATATATGTTTTTCTACCCACAACAAAGGAAAATACGGAAACGAGTTAAAAAATAATATAACTTAATTTGGTAATGCGCCCGTTTCCCCTGGCTCATAATTAGTGTTCATTTTTAATTGCATGCAACGCAATTCAGTTAGTGTTTGCGAGTTGATCCAGTGAACGAGTAACTCATTTAGTTAATTGCATACATTATTTCTGTGTTTTGGGTTTATTTATTCGTATTAAACTCATATCACTATCACTGCTTCTACTGTGACAGGATTAAGAAGACAGGCAGGTGGGACTCGCGGTGGCTTGGAGGTAATAGCGTCTGGCGTACCTGGCCAGAAGACGCAGGTTCGAATCCTGCCTGCGATTCGAATTTTTCCTTCACTAAAATAACTTTATAATCTTAGCATGAAAAATGCAAAAAAATTACAAAAAGATAGTTAATAGGTATGGTAGCATCGTACGACATAGAACTAACCATAAGGGAAGTCATATCGCTTGAGAGGCAAAGTAACTTGCCTATCAATAGATGTTACTGACGTCACCTTTAAGACGTAAGTTCTGAATGTGAAGGCAAATTTCGACATGGCAGGTGGGACTCGCGGTGGCTTGGAGGTCATGGCGTCTGGCGTACCTAGCCAGAAGACGCAGGTTCGAATCCTGCCTGCGAGTCGAAATTTTCCTTCACTAAAATAACTTTATAATCTTAGCATGAAAAATGCAAAAAAAACACAAGAAGATAGAGGATATGAAGAAACGATAATCAAGCTCTAACGTATAACATAACAAGTTAACGCTGTCATATTTTGTTAAAGAGAGATGGCGCTATGTAATGTGTAGAGCGGCATCTCTCTCTTTCTCTCTCAATCGCCAAACGATCGCAATTACACATTGTGGTACAGCCTCAGTAACATTTGCTAGGTAGAGAACATCTTTTAGCATGTAGTTCTATATATAAATAAAGCTTAGGTTGTTCTCTGGCCTCCATGAGCTGGGGTGGCTGACTTTGAGATAATAATGACACCAGTAATGGCGCCTAGGCGGCTCCGAGTGGGATGCACAACAGGGCCCTCGCCCTTTGAAGGAATCCAACAAACGCTGGACCGCATCCTGCCCTGGTCATTACAAATCTCACGAATCCTAGGGCGCTGACTATAGTGCAAAGAAAGACAGGTACGGCTTAGTAATAGTAATTATAGTAGGAAGTCCATCATACCGTTTTTTTTCATTCTAAAGTGACGCGGCCGCCGATGGTATGAGAGCGGCGCACCGTGATACCGGCACTCCTCTCCTGCCACGGCTCCTTAAACCTTCAGCCGCAGTGTCGCCGATACAACACCGCGGCCCACCTCAATTGCGGTGCCTCCCATACGACAACCTTTTGGAGGGGAGTCCGTCATACACTGCCTTCCCGGCTGGCAAACGACCCACAAGAACTTCTTGTATTACCAAAGAGGTAGTTCCCAATGGTATGTATTCGTATTAATTAATAAATTGCCTTTATATTGCCTCAGATTGGTTTATCTTTTGCTTAGCATTGCTGCTAACAATGATCAAAATAAATTGAGATATTTATTGCATTGAGGAACTTGGTGGTAACTACATTGATCAATTTAATCTGCAAGGCTAAGCTGTACCTACCATCTATCCAAAATTTCCATGCCGCGGCGAGCACCTTAAACCATCGGTTCTACTAGTCATACGAACACCTCTAAGAGTCGTTAGTGGTTGTTATATAAACCTGACAGTCAGTTTTTCTTTATGATGTTGGCATTGGCCAATTGGGTTGCGGAGATCTGATGACAGTGACTATGTAAAATATTGATAATCATCTGCATCTAGCTTCATAATCAGCTGCATTTAGTTTAGAATTCTAAGTTCAACATAGTGGAGAAACGGCTATGGATAGAGAGCGATAATTGACTTCAAAAATTAGGTAACTAGTATAAAATAACTACGAATGAACTACGGTTCCTAAGGAATTTCATCCTAGGTTCAACAAGGCTGTGGAATGAGCTAAGTTTTCCCAAAAGACAACAGCATGAAGACCTTCTAAAAAGGATTGAGATTTTTACTGGGTTGGCCACCCAATGGCGATTCCTCTGGTTTTGCAGACGTTCATAGGCTACGGCTGCTTACCATCAAGCGGGCTGTAAGCTTGTTTGCCACCTTAGTGGTAATAGAAAAAATATATAGGGCATCAAAATACTCCTTCCACATTGCCATCAGCGTGGAAGCGACAAGCCGAGGTCAGGGTGAAATGGCACACTTTGGGAGGCCTACGTCCAGCAGTCGACTTTAATAGACTGATGATGATGATTTGACAATTTACATACATGACATTCCAAAAACCCGGACGAAACCCGGTCCACTTATGTCATGCGTAGGTACTGCTGAAATGCGCTTCCCGTGTGGGTCTTCCCCGATAGATATAATCTGGGTGTCTTTAAATCACGAGTGAATCGGTTTGATTTAGGCAAGCGCGCTCCATCGTAGATTGCAGTGTCGCTTAACATCAAGCGAAGTGGCAGTCAAGCATAGACCAATAAAGAATGAAAAAGAAATTGGTATCACCACCAAGGGTACCCAGAAAGCTACTAGCATTAGGCACCTCGTTGGATGGCAGTGCTGATTCTACTACCGAAGTATAGGCCAGCCTTTGTGACTAAGAATCATCGTTCAGGCATTTGACAATACCCCTAAAAAGATAAAGTGCACTTAGACCCTAAGGCCCTAGCATTAAATCCCAAAATCTCAAAAATAATTTGATTCACAAAAACTCCCAATACAGAAGCAATCTTTGCACGACATGTAATTTAATTAAGTACCAGAATAAAATAATAAACAATAGCGGTTGATTGTTGCCAACAAAATTAATCTATTCTACCACAACTTCGCTAAAACATATTTTCAACTCTGTCAACAGAATACAAGGTTGAATTTAGCCTGTGGTCGGGTTTAATCTACAGTCGATTGAAAGACAATAGCAAGTCGGCCGGTCTGTCCGTTTGTCCGTTTATTAAGCACGCAATCTCAACTCGAAAACAACTTTGACGAATTAATATTCGTCAAAATTGTCGGGTTTCTTGATTAGTGCCGAAATGTGTATGGTGGCTAGGCTTTACAGTGATTTTGAGACATTTCCAGGAATTATTCGAACTATCTCTAGCTGCTCTTATAAATATTATCTCACAAAGGAAATAGAGAAAATAAATTATAATGTTTTTTCTTTGAATCGGACTGGAAGTACTGACGGCGCAACCAACTTCCAAAAGACTTAAATTTTAATCATTAAAGGTAAAGTCAGTTTAACCGACCAAGTAAACGTTGTTAGAGGTGTTGGATCAAACTTGGCACAACTTTTGAGATTAGAGATTCTTTATTTTATCCAAAAAGAACATACATTGTTCGCTTACAGAATAATACAAATATTAAATGTTAATTATGGTCCAGTAACTAACGTGATTTATATAATTTAACTATACACTCATTCAAGTAATAGTTTAACATAAACACTCATAATATTATAAACATGACTTGGCTATACAATTTGTTAATTATGTAGTTCTATGTTGTTTGTGACATAATGGCTCAGTTTCGCCTTGAATATATTAAAAGAAGATGTGTTTCTGATATCCGAGGGTAGATTATTATAAAGTTCACACCTTCATACTTTATATTTCTTTTGCCATATTGCGTCCGTGGGGTATGCGTGCAGAGTACTTTAAATTTAAAACTTTTAAACTATATATTACTGTAACTACTATTTAACGTATTAATAGTAAAGTCTTTTTCGAGATAGAATCGGGAAATGATACATGTATGTTAAGAAAATTACGTACCTAAACAGAAAATACACCACCATTAATTTGAAGTTATGAAATTACCTCATTTAAAATATGTACATCCCTGTATTTAATTAAATTCTTACGTCATTTTTTTAATGTTCTGTACGGTTTTTATAAAAAGGATAATAAGCAATTATCCTATGCGAAGGAATTTACAATTACTCAAAGTAAAGATTAAAAAAGTCAGGAAGATAAACGTTTTTTTTAATTGTGCAATATCCGATTCAAATTTACCCTTATCAAGTTTATGACTACTATTTTTTATAAGTATTAGCAGTAGTATTACATTGTATTACAGTAACAAATAACATGAAAATTTACCTAGATAACTGTCACTGTACTCATAGCTTAGTTAATACAGACTCTTATTTAGAGTCTTACCTCAGGGGAGCAAAGAACGCCCACAGGCCAGGTGAGGATTTGCTAAAGATTGTTGACAGCAACCGGATGAGAAGAGCCGAAGATCAGGTGCTGTGAAGTTCACTCACACACAAAAGCGGCCTTATAATAAATTCTCGAACTACATTTTCCACAATATTTTTAACAGTTATCCGGAATCTTACAAAATCATGCGCACCCTACAAGCCGATCTGATTGGTTCGTGCCGCTATCGCTTAGCGGTTTCTAATTTAATAGTAGACGCGTGACAAGAAGCCCATAGCCACCCCATGGTGTAATCACCACCATGTCATGGAGAAATGTTAAAAATAGACTAAAAGGAGTGGTTGGGGTTGAAATACAATTGGTGTTCTTACATTGTTAATAAGTATGTGTAAAACTAGCTGCCTGTTTTAACTACAATGTTTTATGAAAGAAATAGAAGAAAGAACTGATGCTAATATACCAGTCATGTAAAAATCGAATCTAAGAATATATGTATAAATAAAAATCGATTGCGGCATGTAGGTATGAAAGATCTACACTTGAAAAGGGCTCAACCGATATGGTTGTTTTTATTTTGCTGTGTTCGTAATTATCAGCACGAGGCACCAGAAAAGTCAGAAATTTGGATGGAATACGCAGCCGAAAATTAATTTAATTTTAATAAATCAAAATAATACCTCATACAAGATTTGAACCTAAATCTTTCAGTTGAATACTTGACGCTTTAGCCGACTAATTTAATAAACCAAGAAGTAATTATAACCCCGCATATTTTTAAATTAAATATCTCAAAGGTTTTTTGTGCAGAGGTCAGAAATCATTATAAAAATTTCCATACTTAAATATTGAGCGACCCACTTGAGCGTACCTTCTCAGGAAAGCTTATCTGCATACTCAATGCCAAGAATTTCTTTATAAGTTCAAGTCACTCAACAGTCTTTCCAACTTAACTAGAACTACGATTGCCACTTATTACCATAAATAAACGAAATGTCTTTTTACACTCATAAATGTATATTGTAAGCGACAATAATTTGTTTTCTAAACATGTCTCATAACAAATTGTTGAGGTTAAGTTGACAGCTGTCATTCATCATGTTGTTTTTGGCGGGAGCGCGACGACCAATCAGGGGCGGCGAGTGATTGCGTTCGGATACAGCTGGCAGCGAGTAGGGATGCCATTATCTCTTAATGCGTTAATATTTGCATTAAAAAAGGTTTTATACGAAAATAAAAAATATAACTATTTTTTCAAATAGCGACAATGCTTTCTATTATAATAATCACTAAGCTAAATAAAATTTTATTCTGTGTTTCGTTCGTTTAACCTGTTGATTATCAGTAGGTATTATTACTAGATACTTAACATACGTAGTTACCTTCATATTTTCATATCGCAATGATCTATGCAATAATGTGCTAATACTATTGTGTTAAAATTAAAATCAAAGCCAACTTATAGAAAGTAAATAGATCCTTTTGGGACGCGAATGAAACCGCGGAGAGCAAATAGTCTGGATAAAAAATGCTAGGCATGCAGCAACAGAATATTTTAATTGCATTTTAGTAAAAAAAGTTTCCCGGTTTTACCGAAAATCCGCCAACCCTATCGGATATACCCCACAACAATTTAAAAAACATACTAAGTATTCCCAAATTCTTGACGGTTCTTAATTCGAAAAGAACAAAGTTCAAAATCCGTTGGCAGTGGTCACAACAACAGCAAAAGTATTATGGTATTCTTTTCGTTTAATTATCGCTAATGACGATCATGTTGGGAGTTCCGTTTTTTTTTGTTTCTGCGTGTCAACGACGGAAATGATGGATGGACCTGAGTTCCAGTGGCCGCGACTCTGCAACTCGGTTTGATCTAAATATGTTTGTTAGCAAGAGCATCAGTTTTTATATTCGCCATAAATGACAGTTGTCGCATTTTTTTGAGAAATGACGCGTATTTTGTGAAATAGCTGCATAAGTTATTTTGAGAAATAAAATATATTCGGTAAAGGTTAGGTAGAGGCCTCATACTACGCTGTTAATCGATCAACCTGATGAAGTTGTGCTTACGGTGGTCAATCTATGCATGGGTTTCATGCACCTGTAAAATAGATTATTATAGGGAGATGATATCAGTCACGAAAAGATCTTCTATTGGGGAATATTTTTATCGTAGACAGAAGTAAAATTTGGAATAAAAATAAACCATGATTATGACAGTATCCGGCCGGATAGTTAAGGGCCGGAAACTGGATAGTTGTCCGCTTCTTTGCTAGGGTATGTATACAAGATGTAAAAATTTGATGTTAAAAAAAGGTGTTAAATTCTATTATTAAATCAATCAACCAATCACTTATTTGCTAAAATACAAATTTGTTTTAAAGGTGTTCTATATCAGCGACATTTCTATCTTCACAAAATCGATATAAATTGTATTAAATAATAATGTCGGGTACCCACAGCGGACGTGTTGTTGCCACAATAACAATGGCATGATAAAACAATAAAATTGTTACAACGTCAATAAAATATGAAGACGCTGGGGTGACCAACATTTTTGCACATTTAAGGATTTCTTGATAAATTACACCTGTATTCCTCAAAGACTTAGGCAGAGACACACTAATTCCACCAATATACACCCACATTTCACGCGGTATGTTTAGCTCTGGATTTGTACCTGCTATTAAGAATTTAATAGAAAAACGAATAACACTTTCTTCTATCTGGGATTTAGCGGCGGTAGCCTAATGGCTAGGGCGTCGGACTTGCGATCATGTGGTTGCCGGTTCGAAACCCACCCATTGCACTACCGACGTGAACCCTCTCGTAACACAAGCATTTAGCTTAGCACGAGGGGTTAACAAGAATACTAGTAATCGTGCGACCCATATTGCTAGTAAGCTTTATAAAAAAAAAAACAAAAAAAAAATCCTAGGACCTCTAGTTTAGCAGTTGTGTTTATGACCACTAGAATAAGGCAATTAATTATACACAATAACGTTTTAATCGTAACGTTTTAAACGTATTTCTTAATTATCTTTTTACTATTTTGAATAATATACCATGCCTGATTATGTGGAAAATTTTAAAACGTTCTAATTTTTGCCAACCCCATGCTATGCTGGGTAAACCCCCCTTTTTTTTCATTTAAACCTGGTTATTTTCTATTTTGCTATACCTATATTATGCGGTCTTAATATTCATAGGCAATTTCCCACTATCCTAAATCTTGGTCACTCTACTCACAGCCATAGTATACCTATTTCGTAACAGTAAAACAACTTAATATGAAGTTCGGTATATTTCACGCATAGCTATTTCGTTACGGATACCGAAGCGAAATTTCTATGGTTTAATTTTATATACGTACTAGCTTCTGCCCGCGACTTCGTCCGCGTAGCGTGATGGTATATAGCCTATAGCCTTCCTCAATAAATGGGCTATCCAACACTGAAATAATTTTTCAAATCGGACCAGTAGTTCCTGAGATTAGCGCGTTCAAGTAAACAAACAAACAAACAAACAAACTCTTCAGCTTTATATATTAGTATAGATTACATACATTAATAGAATAGGCTATTTGGTTGGTATTTAAATAACTCAAAATAAGAGGCTTAGTGAAAAATATAATTGATTTTAATTTGTATACTGACAAAATACAGATTATCCCATACCTACACAAACACCCAGACCCGGAACAACTATCTGTCTGAGGTAGGGTCATAATCGCACCTTTAAAACAAAAGTGGCATAATTCAAAAATTTGACAAAATGACTTTATTAAATAGAAAAGCTCGGAATATCATATTCTTTCAATTCATCAAATAAAAACTGCCACTTTTAGGCTAGGACAACCCATAATGATATTGTCTTGTTTCGAAACATAAGTTACACCTTTTATTTCACACATAAATATAAAACGCTATAATGAATATATCGAAAAATAATCTTTTGTATACGTTAAAACAATCCTTGAGCTGCAATAAAAAAATATAGCATAACCTATTTAAACTAATATTATAATCCAAATACTACATTGTGATTAAAAATCTGATTCTTATATTTTATGAGATTGCCAAAAAACAAGAATTTTGGATTATGTCACTTTTGTTCTAAAGGTGCGAATTATTTGCTCTATGTGAGGATCGAATCCACTACACGTGGAGCAGAAACCGATCGCTCAGCCGCCTCGCCAATGTTTGCGAGAATCGTTCCTAATTACTGTTCCCGTCTTATCAAAATCCAAAGCATAATACACCATGAATCACTACCTGCTCTTATATACTTTAATTAATAGTGGCTACCCTCCATAAGGTAAACATAGGGGAGGGGATAGATTAATCATCTTCCGAGGACGTTGGAGACACTCTTGTTTACGAGAACACTGTCAAAACATGGACAATTTACCAAGAATTGTTGATAAAGTATTTTGGGAGTTAAGAAGTTTGGATTAAAAGCGTTTTGGTTTTTCATATAAGATACATCATCAGAAAAGAGGGCTCTTTTTAATAAAATAACATAACATACCATCACGCCTGTATTCCCCGAAGGGTTAGGCAGAGGTATACTAATGTACACCCACCCACAGTTCGCCGGTATGTTTTAGGTCCCATGTAATAGGGGGCGAGCCTATTGCCATTAACCGGGCACAAATTCCTAGCTCCGAGCTGCTACTGGGAATTTCATAGGAAAACCCAATAACACTTTGCTCAACCTGGGAATCGAACCCAGGACCTCTAGCGTAGCAGTCGCGCTCAGGACGACTTGGCTAATGAGGCAGTTTAATAACATAGCACAATATACCATCACGCCGAAGGGTATTTCCCGAATGGTTAGACAGAGATGCTCTAATAATGGACACCGAAAATTCTCTTAATAATTTGGGTTTAATTCTTAGGGCCACTTGCACTAACTTCTGAAATATGTTTCAATAGAATTTAAACACAAAATGTCAATAGAAAATTGTGTTTAACTCAATTTAAACACATCTTATAAGTTGGTGCAAGTTGTCCTTATTGAAAATGTCCATAGATACCAGTTCTGAAAATACACTTACTTACAAGTTCCAAACGAGCAGACGATGGTAAGCAGTAATCGTCGCCTATGGAAAGAAAGAAAGAAAAATTCTTCATTTGCCACGCATTGTGGATTCGATCCTCATACAGAGCAAATACTTGTATGACCTACAGGTAGTGGTTTACGGGTCTGGGCGTTTGTGTTTGTGAGAATTTGTGTTTGTAAAAGCACCCACGATACAAGAGACAGTCCTAGAATGGATGTCAGTCATAGAAATGTAAAATAACCCATAAAATTCAATCGGTAACACTCTTAGGGCCACGTGCACCAACTTTTTAAATATGTTTAAATTGTATTTAAACACAAAATTACAATGAAAAATTGTATTTAAATACATTTTAGAAGTTGGTGCAAGTGGCCCTTAGTCCTTAGTCCCACTGCCAGGTCTGCGGACGAATGCTACAGCACTCCCGTAGGCCCGGCACCAAAGTGGTGTCGCGAAACGCCGAGGTTGGTTTTAGTCGGTAGATCGCTGTTTTCAGAGCGGAGTCCGACACACCCCACCGCTCTCCCCGGAGTGGTGGATAGTGCATAAAGCATTTCCGACCGCGTCAAAAAAAAAAAGTGGCCCTGTCTCCGTTTGCTTAGCATTTCAGTTTATGCATTCCCTCACTTAAGATATGACGACTTACTCAAACTAAGTAATTAAACTCCGACCTCGTTAAACATTTTAACTATTATAATTGGCTTTAACAAATTAACTATGAATGATTCAACAGAACTGGGGTACAAGCGTAAAATTAATGAGTTGAGCATCGAATCTAGGACTGTCACGCCTACGGCGCACCCACGCTGCTTATCATGTGGCATTTGTTATGGTCATAATATTAGTCTAGGTTTAATGTATGAACACGATTTCATGTTAAATGCTATTTTGTGCTAAGACTAACGGAAAATTTGCCGTGCAATTTTAAAATAAGTACATTATACTTCTATACTCTATCTATACTTACTAATATATAAAGCTGAAGAGTTTGTTTGTTTGTTTGTTTGTTTGCTTGAACGCGCTAATCTCAGGAACTACTGGTCCGATTTGAAAAATTCTTTCAGTGTTAGATAGCCCATTTATTGAGGAAGGCTATAGGCTATATATCATCACGCTACGGACGAAGTCGCGGGCAGAAGCTAGTACTAATACTTATATAAAGCCTATAGCCTTCCTCAATAAATGGGCTATCTAACAATGAAAGAATTTTTCAAATCGGTTCAATAGTTCCTGGGATTAGCGCGTTCAAGTAAACAAACAAACAAACTCTTCAGCTTTATATATTAATTAAAGTATAGATAGAAGTATAGATTTAGAAAATTCCCATTCAACAATCTCGGAAGTCGTTGGCGAAAACAAAAGATCCTTCGAACTTCCGAAATCCGAAATCGTTGACTTCCGATACTGTTTCGCACCTTCCTTTTTTTGTTGTTTTTGAAGGTGGTTTTTAATTTATTTTAGTTGGTACGAGTAAGTGCATTCTAGATTTCTTTAATTCACACTAGTATTAGTGTTTCCTTAACCGGGTCAGTTGAGTTCAACTGGTTGATCCGCAATATATGGGTCGGCCGGCCCCACCCGCTTCCCGCCGCTCCCTCGCTTCCTATGTAAGGCTGTGTCTACAATGAGTTTTATGAACCCATTTAAGAAAAATAATCATACAAGCCTACCTTTTCTATCAATATCAAATACAACCTATTTATATTATACTTTGAAATTTCTGCATAGTCTATCATTGTGATAATTTATCTTAGGTAAAACTAATAATCTCTGGTTTTAGAGGTTCTTAAAAAAAAATAATCTTAAGTACCTTCTTTGTCGCTACTAAGAAGACGCCATTGCACCAAAAATGTATTTAAAAGAGTCCTTCAAATCAAAACTCAACACAACACCAAATTTTACTGAAGTTTTTCAAGGAAATACACGAACTAGATGAAGATATAAACACTTTCGCAACGGTATTTAAAAAATACTTGGTTTCTATAGAGCTGTTGGCTTTTGCTAAGTAGTATCTTAAAAAAAACAAATATTAAATTCAATCGTCTTTCTCATGGTCCATTTGTGTATATACTCAAATGGAGGTTACCTATGGGCCGCAAGGTACACAATAATCTTAGTAACTAGGTGTCAACATTATTGTATTTATGGGTTTTTTCATGTGATGGGGGCAAAGGAGCAGACGGATCACCTGATGGATACCCGCAACACCAGAGGAGTCGCAAGGGCGTTGCCCGTCTTTGTTTGGGCCTCCGGTAACCTCACTCGGCGAAACAAAACGCAAGCATTGTTTCGTGCCGGATATAATAGTACTAGAAGACGACCGAACTAGTTCTTACATTTGAAAGATTGTACTATAATCTACACTAATCTATAATCTATAATAATATATAAAGCTGAAGAGTTTGTTTGTTTGTTTGCTTGAACGTGCTAATCTCAGGAACTACTGGACCGATTTGAAAAATTCTTTCAGTGTTAGCTAGCCCATTTACTGAGGAAGGCTATAGGCTATATATCATCACGCTACGCTGACGAGGTCGCGGGCAGAAGCTAGTATTATATAAAGCTGAAGAGTTTGTTTGCTTAAACGCGCTAATCTCAGGAACTACTGGTCCGATTTGAAAAATTCTTTCAGTGTTAGATAGCCCATTTATTGAGGAAGGCTATAGGCTATATATATTTAATATTTTACATTTCTATACACTAATTACTATAGATTAATAAATGAAAACTTAAGGAAATAAGAATTAAAGAGCTCCTCTCTCCTACTTAGTTAATAATGTTGCTGTGCCCGACAGGGTCCATAATTGTTTCTTACTACTATACTTAACACCTGTATTACATTATTGATTGCAAATAAAAATATGAATATGAATATATATCATCACGCTAGGCGGACGAAGTCGCGGGCAGAAGCTTGTATAGTTTAAATAAAATACAGAGCGCTCTGTTCAGTGTCCGAGCAAGAACAAGCCTATTACCGACGTCATGTAGACGCGCCCTACGGCATTATACCTCGCTGGCCACTCCCAGGCCAGCCCATGACACGCCATCAACTACTTTTAATTATTTTCACGATTCCACTATTCGTGGCTAGACCGCTGTAACAATTATTATAGGCAATCTTAAACAAGATTTTACCTTAGCAAATGTAACATGTTTTGTTTTTTAAAAAAATGTTGCCTCACACTAGAATTTTCTCCTGTATCGTACAAATTCTCACATACACAAACGCCAAGACCCGGAACAACTATCAGTAGATCATACAAATATTTGCTCCGTGTGGGGATCGAACCCACAACACGTGGCGCAGAAGCCGATCGCCCAGCTGATAAGCCAAACGCGTCGTTATGACTTAAAAATTAACCACTTTACGGATTTTATCATGTTATATTTACGCTATTAAATCCATTTATTTTTATCCCAATAAAATCCGTAGTTTTATTTCAATATGTTTACGATACGCGTGTTTGAGTAATTATTAATATGACTGCCCTATTAGTCTCGTGGTTGTAAACGCAACTGCTACACTGTAGGTCCTAGGTTCGACTCTGTGAATATACATTAGTACACCTCTGTCTGACCCTTCCGGGAACACAGGCGTGATATTCCATGTTATGAATTTTTTTAATAAATTTAATTTTAATAAACCAAAAATTCGATTTCTGTATTCGAACCTGTGACCCTCAAGTTAAGTAACTACATTGATCAGCCGGTTTAGCTAACTAAGCTACCGAGACTTTTAGATCTTTAATGTATACCATGTCTGATCAAAATTAACCAGAAAAAGGCGTTCTTTTATATTCATAAATAAAGAAAGAAAAATGGTTTATTGAGAAACTCACGGACACCACACAATATCGTTAAAAAAAATATAAATCTATCTTATAAAATAAAACAAAATTTTGTGTCTAACGGCTGTGGCAAAGAGGTCTAATTCAGCTAAATGTCAGATCGCCGGTGCGCAGCGCTGATTTCAACTGGCCCTATAAAATACATACAAATACCAGAAACATCTCACCAAAAATACAGAAAAAAAACATCATCGTCTTATTCAAAGCTATATTTATAGATAGATTTAAATCATAATGTCAATTACATTGTCGTCCCCGATTGGTTAGATTAGGTTATGAAGGGCTTCGTCACAAAATAATTAAGTACAGAAGGTCAGCTCCATACAAGGTGTGTTCATATTGTCGAGTATTAAGTTTACATATTACTAGCTTCTGCCAGCGACTTCGTCCGCTTGGAATAGTTACTTGGTGTTAGCGTGATGATATATATGCAATAGCCTTCCTCAATAAATGGGCTATCTGACACTGAAAGAATTTTTCAAATCAGACCGGTATTTCCTGAGATTAGCGCGTTCAAGCAAACAAACAGACAAAATCTTCAGCTCTATATATTAGTATATATACAGAAATATAGATTTGATAAAAAAATAGCTACATGTTCTATATCTCAAGTCGTGTGAGGCGTTAGCATCTCAGATTTTTAAACAATAATGCCAAATTATTTGCATTTTATTAATTTAACTGTATCACTTGGCACTTTATTTCTCACAAGAATTTACAAAAAATCACTTATTGAGAAATATACATTAACATTGAGTTGAAGTAAGCATACTGAACATAGGTTAAATTAATTAAACAACACAATAAAAAATTACAAATGATTATAAGTTAATAGTGGGTAGCAACAAAACAAAATGTTATCTAGTAAATGACCACATGACGGTCGGTCAAATATCTTTCTTTGCCGAAACAATATGGATTTACCTGCACAAAAAAAATCTGAACCAAAGAATGTGACTAACTGGATGTGGCATACTTGGTGATCGTAGGCGTAAAGAATTTTGTAGGATAGGGAATTAATACATTTTTGTTTTTATTTTATTATTATTGTAAGTAACAAGTTGTTTTTTATATTTTAGTTTATTTCGTTTATATTTATTTAAATGTAGTCTTGGTGGTCATAGTCGTAAAAAAATAGGTGGGAGAGGGAGTAAATAACTTGGCTTTATAGTTCGTAAATATCTTATGTTATCCTACAGTCGAAAATACTGTGTGGCGTGCGCTTCTGAAGTTAACAGTTCATCATATCAGCCAAAAGATGTTCACTGCTGAACAAAGACCTCCCTCAAAGATTTCCACAAGGACCTGTTATAACCCTCCTAGCATCCTTCACCAGTTCATGCGACCGAATAACGCAGATTGGGATAACTTCCAACAAGATGAACAGATGACCTGGAGAAAATCACTTATTTAAGTGTTTTTTTTTTCAATAAGTACTAATGGCAAACATTTACCTATAACCCCGATTATCTTTACACCAAGTTTGATAATAAGTAAATGTACTACTGCAAAACCACTTGCAGACAACTGTTAACGTGGGAGAGCCATCCTTCTGCACGAATGGCCCGGCTCGACCAGAGTGATACCACAGCCTAACCGAAAACCGGCGTGAAACAACACTTACGTTGTGTTTCGCCGAGTGAGTGAGGATACTGGCCCAAACCCTTTTAAAAGGCAGGTAACGCACTTGTGACTCCCTGGTGTTGCGGGTGTTCATGGGCGTCGGTAATCGCTAACCATCAGATGACCCCATTGCAAAACTTCAAACGTGCATATTAATTTCGAATGTTGATTGAAGTCGGCCTTCTGTGGCCATTTATTTATGTAGTGGCTTCGTAACGTCACCTCGATTGTGATAAATGACCACCCCTGGGGAGTTAGGGGGTGAAAGTAACACTTCGTTTTTAACGAGCTTATTGGTTGGTCTCGATTTTTAGACATGGAGAGAATTGAAAACAATTTTGTCGGTGTCTTCTTTTTGTATTGTGAAGTGCTATAAGCAGTTTTTTCCTTATTCCTATTATTATAACTAGGTACCTATTTCCAATTTATTTGTGGAAAGACTGGTGATTGCATCGGTGATTCTCACTCTAAGGTCCAGTTGAAAACTAGGCCAGCCAGCTGATCGGTGGTCTGGCATTTAGCTGAACTGGACCTATTTGGCACAGCGGCGGGACACACAATTATTATTATTTATTTAATTTGTTTTTTTTTGTTCACTTTCTTTTTGTATTTTATAATTAGATATAAGTATGTATTTTTATGCTATTGTGTGCAGTGTCCGTGACTGTGGCAATAAATCATTTTTCTTTCTTTCTTTCTTTCTTCTTTCTTTCAGTCAAGTGTTTGATGGCTGATGTGTGCAAGGTGTCGAGAAGGTAACCATCACGCCTGTATTCCCCAGAATGAGATTGAAGTATACTTATTAATGCACGTATTTAAGTTTAATAGAAAGATATTTCCATTAACCAGGCATGATTCCATGAACTTTCCATGAACACAAAACTGCCACTTAGCTTCATGAAAAAATCAATAACACCGTACGATCTGGGAGTCG
This sequence comes from Acronicta leporina, assembly GCA_947256265.1. NCBI lineage: Eukaryota > Metazoa > Arthropoda > Insecta > Lepidoptera > Noctuidae > Acronicta > Acronicta leporina. Next base: position 1,867,017 of record OX366536.1, read on the forward strand.
AACCCAGGATACCTAGCGTAGCAGTCGTGTTTAAGATATAAATAAATAAATAAAAAGATAACTGGAGTAATGAGGCAATAAAAAACAATAACACAAGAAACCAAACTTTCCAAGTTCCATACTCGAGACAAGCAAGACACTCCGCGCATCACGCTGTCAGCTACAGAAAATCCAATATGGCGACTGTCAGCTGTCACTTGCAGTTCAACCGCCATTTTGAGCGGACGTCTGTTGAAACTGTATTTTACAAGCATTAAACTAATTGTGTACCTAACGTGAAAGAAATACGGTTTATAATCAATTGTGCAAATAAATAAAGTAGATAATATAACGTAAGTAATAAAATTAAACGCACATCCACTTATAAGTTATTATGTACTAGCTATTTTCCATGATTTCACTAGCACTTTTTGAGACAAAAGGTAACCAATCTCCTTTTTCAACGTCTAATAAAATGTCTCTATAACAAAATTCACCAGAATTGTATCACCGGTTTACACGTAATACAGACGGACGCACTTATTTGCACATATATAAAAAATGTTACTTAAGGATTTTCGAAACTGTGTCTCTTTAAATTTGATTTATAATAGCTTCGTGCGCTGAAAAGAAACAAGTTCCGTTAATTGGATATTTTTCCGAAAATCTTCATAAAATCCCGTCCTAAATCCAGAATCGTATGCGCCTTCTCGTACTTGTGGTACGCCTTAAACCACTGAACCACAGCCACTATAATTATTAGGCCCCTTCATCTAACTGATAATGTTACCGCCACAGCTCACCAAATTAGGAAGCTGAAGTGACAGTAAGTTGGCCATATCTGTAGAAGAACCGACAACCGCTAGGGTAGACATGTTCTTAAGTGGAGACCGCGACTCCGAAAAAGTAACGTAAGACATCCAGCAAGATGAAGAAAAGAAAGAAAAAGGATTTATTGCTACGGTCAAGGACACTGCTTCGTATAAAACAAACCAAACATAAAATAAATCTAACCTAAAAATAAAATATTGCGGGCCCACGGCTGTGGGAAATAGGTCCAGTTCAGCTAAATGCCCAACTGCTCCGGTGAGCTGCCTGGCGCTGATTTTCAACTGGACCTTAAAAAAGTGAGAATCACGGATGCAGACCAGCCATCCAACGTGGCAATGCAGCCAGTCTTCTGGGTACCCTACCGGCTGATAGCGATGGGGAGTTCTTTGACGCCCTTTTTTAGTCTTATTTTTCTAGTTTTAATTTAGTTAGTTTTTGTTTTATTTAGATATTTAGGTAGTTATTTTAAGTTATTTAAGTTTTAGATAGTAATTGAACAGTTATATAATATAATAAAGTTGGGGTGATGATTTGCGAAAGGTTACTGGCGGAAGCTGGATGCTACAAGCCAAGAACAGGGTGGAATGGCGCACATTGGGCCTATGGACTAATATAGGCTGATGATGATGATGTTGATCAAAGTGAGGCCTTTTCACCCGTATCACCGCACAAAAAATGGATAAATTATCCTCCCTTTTGGACCAATGCATGGTTTTTTTATGTGATTGGGCAAATGAGCAGACGGATCACCTAATAGTAAGCGCCGCCGCCCATGGACACCCGCAACATTGTAGCAGTCGCAAGTGCGTTGCCCGCCTTTTAAAAGGGTTTGGGCCTCCGGAATCCTCACTCACTCGGCGAAACACAACTTAAGTGCTGTATCACGCCGGTTTTCTGTGAGGCTGTTTCTGTATCACTCCGGTCGACCCGGCCTATTTGTGGCGAAGCATGGCTCTAACACGGTCTTTCCAACACATCCAGTTAGCTGGCTGGATGCCATAAAAATGTCATTTAATTACCAAAACCACAATAATTACTGCCTCGTTAGTCTAGTGGTCCCAAGTGCGACTGCTACGCTAGAGGTCCTGGGTTCGATTCCCAGGTCGGGCAAAGTGTTATTGGGTTTTTCTATGAAATTCTCAGTAGCAGCTCGGAGTTTGGAAATTGTGCCCGGTTAATGGCAATAGGCTCGCCCCCTATTACATGGGACCCAAAACATACCGGCGAACTGTGGGTGTACCTTAGTACACCTCTGCCTAACCCTTTGGGGAATACAGGCGTGATGATATGTAACCACAATAATTAAATAATTTACATACAATAAGTGCGTAAGCAATTACTGCGTACGTAATTAATTAACGAATCAGTAATTTAGTATGTTCTTGGCCTTGTAGTTTATTAGAATACTGTTAATTCATTATTGTGACTTTTTCAAATCTAATAATTTCTATAGGTATTCTCTTCTGTAGTCAAGTGTGACTGCTACTCTTACTAGAGGGTCTGGGTTCAATTTCCAAGCCGAAAACAGTGTTTTTCTATTAAATTCTCAGTAGCAGCTCGGAGTTTGATTGTTTTGTGGCCAGTTATTGCCAAAAAGCACTATTACATGGGACCTAAAACATACCAGCAAACAGTTGGTTTGCCGACAGGCAGAATTTTATGTTCGTGATATTTTTAACCGACTTAAAAAAGGAGCAGGTTCTTTATACCTCTGTGTGTTTATTTTATATATTTTCACCGATATTTTTGTCAATAATGGAACGATTTTGAAATTATTGTTTTTCCTAAAAGAGTACCCATTTCTGAAGTGATGAGAAAATTTTGAATATAACAATGATACTTAACATATACCGTTGTAATTTATGATGGCGATGGCGTCGTCAACATACCGTAAAATTAGAAATAAAAAACCTTTGACAAATAAAACCTCAAGAGTAAAAAATAAAACTGCCTTCAAAACCCTTTACCGAAAAAACTAAATGTAATGTTACGTACCTACCAATGTTACGTTCCAAATTCAAATTTTTGTTTTTTTTGTTGTTGTTAGATTGGCACAACTGTTTTCCATATTGGAGCGGTGTTTGAGTTGTCATTTAAGATATCTGTTATTTATATTAGATACAGTGCTGATTTAGTTAAATCATATCTAGGGTGTATTGCGAATTTCATAATGGACAAAAACATCTAACAAAGTGATTGTCTTAAATTTTGCATCGCCAATGGAATTTCGTGTTCGGAGCCACTGAAAATATTACAGAAGGCTTACGGTGAATCGACTTTAACAAAAACACGTGCTTATGAGTGGTACAAAGCGGTCAAAAGTGGTCGAGATGTAATGGAAGATTTGCCTCGCTCTGGTAGGCTATCAACGTCTGCAACTGAAGTTAACATTGCAAAAGTGAAGGAAATAGTGACTGAAAATCCTCATTCAACTTTGAGAGAGATAGCCGCTGAACTTTTTGTGTCTCATGAGTCGATCCGTACCATTTTAAATAATCTTTGGTGATGAAACATGTTTCCGCTCGGCTAGTCCTCCCAAAAGACCAGAATTTTCTCCAAAAACTCAATCGCATGAGAGTCGCTGAAGACATGCTAAAACGAGTCAATTCCGACGCAACATTCATGAAACGCATTGTTACTGGTGACGAGACGTGAGTTTATGAGTTTGACATGCAAACTAGTCAACAAGCTTCGGAGTGGCGTCTTCCAACTGACCTCGCCAAAGTAGATCAAAAGTCAAAGTCATGTTGACTATTTTCTTTAACTATCGCGGTGTTGTGCACTCGGATATCTTGCCGGAAGGTCAAACGGTAAATAAAGAATATTATTTGAGCATTATGCGGCGTTTAAGAGAGCAAATTCGACGAAAATGTCTAGATTAGTGGAAAGAAAATTCTTGGATTTTGCACCACGATAATGCGCCTTCGTACAAGGCCATTATTGTGAACGAATTTTTGTCCAAACACTCAACAATTACTATCGAGCAACCACCATATTCACCAGATATGGCTCCACCCGACTTCTTTCTTTTTCCTTAACTCAAATTACCACTTCGTGGCACCCGTTTTCAATCGGTAGAAGACAAAGGAGAATTCGCGGCGAGAACTGAACTCAATTCCGGAAACAGCGTTTAAAAAATGTTTTGATGATTGGATTATTTGTTGGGGTCAGTCTATCGTTTCTGAAGGAGCAAACTTTGAAGGTGATAAATAAATTTGGATGAATAACAAACATTTTTTGTATTATTGATCTTTTCCCGGTACTTTCTTGACAGAGTAGTATATGCAAAAAAGTTTCGGCAGTCGATGGCGAAAGCAAAAGATCGAACCAATTCGAAAGCACTGACTTCAGAAACTGTTTTGCACATCTAAGTAGGAACCGATTTCTTTTATAGGTTTTTTTATAACTTGGCTTTTTTTATTTCTCTTGGATATTTTAATTTATGCCTTAACTAGTATTAGGTTTTTATACATACATACATAACGTCACGCCTCTTTCCCGTAGGGGTAGGCAGAGACCAAAGACTTCCACTTGCTACGATTCTGACATACCTCTTTTGCTTCATCGACACTCATCAATCTTTTCATACATGAACGTCGGTTTAGGGTACTCTTGACCAAGCCATTTTTCAAAACGTCCTCAATCTGATTTCGGAACGTTCGCCTAGGCCTTCCCCTTCCTACATTCCTATTCACTTGACTCTCGTATATCTGTTTAGTCAGTCTCCTTTCATTCATTCTTTCAACATGACCAAACCATCTCAAGGTTTTTATTTAATTTACTGTATAAGTAGGTATATGTTTCAAATAAATATTTATTTAATTTGTCAAATAATTATATATTCTGCCTAATCGTCTATAAGTAATTTAAATTTATTGATAACATTTGGATACGGTTACAGGTTAACAAAGTTAGATATAAAATAACAATTTCGACGAGTAAAAATTATTCATCTACAGAATTTTGTTTAGTGTAGTCGTGTATTTTGGTAAGTTTAATTGTCCCACTGCAAAGTAAATTCCTCCCTTTCTATCTTCCACACATCTCTGTACTCTCCATATAGGAGACCTTCATTTTTTTCTTTTTATTTCGGTAGGAGTTCGGCTTGTCGTTTCATTTTTGTCGTGATCTACTGCGTTCATGCCGAGAGGTTAGTAGGGCCGATGGTTATTTAAAACTATTAGCTCATGTGGCATACGCCTGGCATGTCCAGCCCAATCCCTAAACTATAGTTTAACTGCCTTCCGGGCAACATCCATGACATTGGTTTTAGTGCACTGTTCAATAAATTGTCCTTCATACTCAGTGAAATGTCATACGGTGATGGATGATGGTGGATGGAGCTGCCAGATATTCGATGGCGTAGTTGATGTGCGATCGACTTCTGCGCTTTGGTCCCATATTCGATACCCGCATGAGAAAACATCGTGAGGGAACCTGTATGCTCGAGAGAACTTCTTGACGGCATTTGAAGTCTGAAAAAAGCTGTGGTTACCTAATGAAATGACGATTGCGATGTTACGCGTTTTAATAATTTATTATTATTAGCTTAAATGGTGAAGGAAAACATCGTCAGGAAATTTGCATGCCTGAAAGATTTTCTTTGCCAACACGCATTAGACCAGTGTTTTTTTTTATTTTATGAGATAGGGGGCAAACGAGCAAACGGATCACCTGATGGTAAGTGATAACCGCCGCCCATGGGCACCCGCAACACCAGAGGAGTCGCAAGTGCGTTGCCCGCCTTTTAAAAGGGTTTGGGCCTCCGGTAACCTCCTTCACTCGGCGAAACACAACGCAAGCGTCGTTTCACGCCGGTTTTCTGTGAGGCCGTGGTATCACTCCGGTCGAGCCGGCCCATTCGTGCCGAAGCATGGCACTCCCACGTGTGGAGAACTATAATCTAAGCCCTCTCAGTCTGAGACTACCCGTGCCCAGTAGTGGGTCAGTTAATGGGTTTATGATGAACATAAACACCCAGACCCGAACCAACTACTAGTAGGTCTTTTATTATGGAGGCAGCGACCCCACTAACATCGGCTCACCCTCTTTGCCAAAAATTACATCATATTAGAGAATTCCGTATTATCACCACAGTTCATCAAAGGAGTTTGCATCATGCTCGAAGCTATGGATCCCGCGCAGGAGTTCATGGAGAAGGTGCAATCCCATAACATACGGATGAACCAAGTGACGGAGCGTGGTGATTCCCAAATCCAGCAGTTTTACTCTGGAGCTGTTGTGTTTCTGACGGGCGGATCTGGCTTCCTTGGCAAGCAACTCGTGGAGAAACTCTTCAGGTGAGGATGAGAGTGAAAGGAGAAAGAACGCAAGGTTTTCGCAGTAGTAAATTGCTGCTGCCAAGTTCGTACTAGTAAACCACTAGCTGTTTTCCAAATTAGCTCTGTTATGTAAAACAATTGTACAACGTCCAACTATGTAGATTGTCATTGCAACACGTTTACCAATACTGCTATCCACGTTTAGTTGTTTTGTAGAATGACTTATTTTCTGCTACATTTAGTTATATTTTGGCAGTCAAATTTAGTTTTGACTGAGTAAATTCGGAATGAAAGATATTTATATTGGTTAGGTTAGGTTAGAATTGCGATCACACGTCGCCAAAAAGAAATTAGGGGTATTTTAACGAGATTTCACATAACAGAGTTTTTTTAAGAGAGAGATATATAAGGGAGAAAAGGATCGCTGCCAATATAAATATTTGATTAATTACTTTCAGAGCAACTAAAATATCTAAAGTATACCTTTTATTAAGACCCAAAAAGGGCAAAGCCATTGAAGAAAGACTGCAGGAATTATTGCAAGACCCGGTAAATATTGTATCATTACTGATGCACTGGAATGGTTCAAAGCTTTTAAAAATGGCTCAGTATTGAATTCTTTTTATAGGTTTATGATGATCTGAGACAACAGCAGCCGAACTTTGCAGACAAAATCATACCAGTGGCTGGAGATGTAGCAGAACTAAGACTTGGCATAAATGACGAAGATTGGGGCATTATCACGAAGCAGGTCTGCTCTTTTTCCACTTTACACTAGAGTTGTCCAACTATGGATAGCTTCGCTATCAATAAATGACCTCGAGATTAGTAACAATATCGATAGTGCTATCGATAATATCGATACTATTGACAGACTATCGATAGTTTAGCGATACTCGTTTTTTTTGTTTTGCTGCTAATAAAAAGGTATCTACTGGTTTCTGACACTTACGCAACTATTAGATATTGAAATAAAACTGTAGTGACATTTACCGTGCTACTTACGAAATCGACGAACAAGTCCTGAATCGCGCAAGTTAAATTTGCAACGCAAGTTGCTTATATACAACCACCCGACATCAACCGTTGGGACGTGCCCCGCCACCCAAAACACCGGCCTGATCGGAAGATCCTCCTTTTGGTTAGAGGGGCAACACACCTCGTCCCTCCACAAAACTACTTTATATGGATTTTATAGCGTTGTATTGAAAAGGTACTTAGTACCACTGCGACCGTGATTACTCTATTCAGAATTGTGATCGCCACTTGGTGTTTATTCCTAAACTCTGTAGCTATTATATTATAATTTTATCAACTTCCCGCATTTTTTTCGGGTATCTTACAGCGACACTATTATTTAATATACAGTGATATTATTTAATACTATCCAATTATAGAATAGCATAATACGGTAGTTAATTGGTGTTAAGTATCTTTTATAATAGTACCTAATATAAGTATAGTATAATATCTATATTATTATTGTATGTATATATAGTACGTATATATTTTTGCATCAAAGATTTATGTTTATTATTTATATTTTATTATGTATGTACACCTGCAACCACCCATTGACTTTTCTAATCAACTCTTGTCCATCCAATGGTTGTCTGTAAGAAATTGGATTTAGCGATAACACCGCTAATTGTACTTACTCATTTAACATTTGTTTTGTATCTCCGCTCAGTCCTATAGTGTACAATACAGAATACTCTATCTATTTATCTATCTTAATATACTCAAAATAACAGGCTTATTGAAAAATATAACTAACTAACTTTATCCGGCGACTTCGTCCGCGTAAATATTTGAATTATATTATATAGCCGTTGTATTATTGTGATGTTTACTATAAGCTTATACTATATGATTGTAAAGTTTCATTAAAATCGAAAAGTAACAGACTGGATACATCCTCTCTCTCCATCTCCAAAAAGGAGAAAATAATCTCAATAATAATCTAAATCCCTTTAAGTTTAATATAAGCAGAATATTTTAACCCAAGTATCGTTGTGTGGGGGGACCGCTCCACTCAGCTCGTATTATCGTGTACTCGTCAAAACGCATCGTATAAGCCGAAACACCATTGAAGAGTTCTTCTGGCAGTTAGGTTATGCTGCACGATTTTGTAATATCATTGACAAGTCTAGAGAAGGCTTGAGAAGGCTCTAAACCGTGAGGAGTAGAAGAAGGGTAGGGAGGCCTTTGCCCTGCGGTGGGACGATACCGGCTGACAAAAAAAAAGTCACAGCATTTCAAAATTCAAATTGATCAGGCGCGTGGAAGTTGTTATCAACAAGAAAAGAGTTGATGATCTTCAAACGGCTGAGCAGTATTTTTTATGGGATAGGGGGAAAACGTGCAGACGGATCACCTGCCAAGCCATGCTTCAGCACGAATGGGCCGGCTCGACCGGAGTGATACCACAGCCTCACAGAAAACCAGCACGAAACAACGCTTACGTTGTGTTTCGCCGACTGAGTGAGGATACCGGAGGCCCAAACCCTTTAAAAAGGCGGACAACGCACTTGCCATTCCTCTGGTCTTGCGCATGTCCATGGGCGCTGGTAATCGTTTACCATCAGGCGATCCATATCTTCGATTGCCACCCTATCCCATTAAAAAATTGCTATAAAATCCGTACAGTAATTTTATTTGATCGAGAGTGTTTTTGGCTAAGATTTAAGTAAATCTAGCCAGCCTTTTGAAGATTTTCAGCTCTTTTCTAGTTCTCTCCCATCTCTCTACTTTCATCTTCCACAGGTCTGATTGATTTGAAATTTAGTTTTTTTTATCACTGATAGGCACAACTTGCCTGATGTTAAGCGTAAAGTGGTCTACGATGGAGCGCACTTGCCTAGAAGGTACCTATTCACTCTCGTCTTGAAGACACCCAAATTGTAGGTCTCAGGGAACAAAGATTCCAGTAACGAGTTCCACAATAGAGCAGTACGCACTATAAATGTAGACGCAAAACGTTTCGTGCGAGATTTAGGCACTTCCACCATGTAGCGGTGGCGCCGTGCCGTAGCTCTGCTCGTCCGATAGTGGAACGGGAATAGAATCCTTGTCAATGACATTGCAAGAACGTGGTAACGACCACTTGATGTTGGGGGTGTTGATGGTGGGAATGTTGGTTTTCATAATATCCAACAGTTAAAATGTAAGTGTTATAAAAATATCTTTGTTTCAGGTGCATATAATATTCCATTTGGCAGCTACGACCTACTTCGACGCACCTCTCCGTGTGGCCACCATGATTAACGTGAGAGGGGCCAGGGAGGCTCTCGAGCTTGGCAAAGCGTGCCAGAACCTCGTGTTAGTATTCATAATGTACCTAGTAGTAGTAGTAGATTGAAGGGCTAAAATTATCCTAGGTACATAATAAATTAATTATTATGTTATTCAATTAGTTTAATTTAGATAAATATATCATTATATAAAATTCCTAGGTTTGTATAATAAAATTTATTTCACGTAAATCCTGTTGCTTTTTGGCATTACATTGTATACTTATGTACATTACCTAGGACTTCTATATAATGACGGATTACATTATATTTATCATTATTCTCAAAAAATTAAACTGTTTTCAAAAACATAAAAGATAATGTTATGTGCAAAATAGTTTATTTTATTTTTAATCGAACTTCTGAAACTATTTTGCGCATTATTATTTTTATTATATCTTCGAAGCTCTACTTTTTGTTAAAAAATATTTTATTTCTTAATTTTGAGTAAGTGTAACGATTTCATCGATTTATTAGAACGCTGCGTGTTATTGTTGTTTTATAATCAGGGCCACTTGCATCGACCTCATAAATATGTTTGAATACAAAAAAGGGCCACTGAAAAAATGTGTTTAGATACAATTTAAACATATTTAATAAGTTGGTGAAAGTGGGCCTAAATTTTGTTAGCAGATCATCACTAAATTTGAATGGGACCACTACAAGAGTATAATTAAATACTCTTTGAAATAAATAAATTATTAAAATTGGTCCATTATTATATACAGAAATATCAGTAGACATACATAAAAAATACATACAAACGTAGAACCAAATCCATATTTTAATTTAAAGTCGGGTAAAAAAATGCTTTTGGAGAATTCCCAAAGGTCAATAACGCTTTTTGCTGCCCAACAGATCTTTCGTCCACGTTTCGACAGCATATTCCCATGCCTGCGATCACCGTTCCAACGAGGTACTCTTAGAAGACTTCTACCAGAGTCCTGTAAGTCCGGAAACCTTGATCAGCTTGGCTGAGACATCTGATGAGGAGAAACTTAATGACATAACGCCGGGGTAAGATTTCGAATACTTGTTGACGGCTTTAAGTTCTGACCATCGCTTTTCATACGGCTGTATTCTTCGAAGTAAATATTAGTCAGAGTACCTACTAATGTACTCAGTTCGTCAGTATGTATAGATTCCTCGGTTAATGGCAATAGGGCTCTATTGCCATTAACCGGGCACAAATCAAAACTGACAACTAACAAAGAGAATATTATAAAAAACTAAATTTTCAAAAAATTACCCTACCTATTTTTTATTGTTTTTTTTATGAAAAGGTGCCAAACAAGCGTACGGCCCGCCTGATGATAAGCGGTTCTCGTAGCCTATGGACGCTTGCAACACCAGGGGTATTTATTAATTTTTTTTTAATTGTTTCCTGGATACAAAGAAGAAGTGTTTTTTTATCATATTTGTCATTGATCTGTCGAATAAATTTAATTTAATTAGGTTTATGTAGAATTGGTGGATTTCTCCAATTGTGTTTTCTATCGGTTACTTTTTATAATATTTGTCTTTTTTATTTCACTAAAATGTATATCTTTAAAGTGTTTTCTTCCTCCAATATTTTTAGTCTTATCAAAACCTGGCCTAACACGTACTCGTTTACAAAAGCGGTTGCTGAAGAGATAATAAGGACTATGGAGGCTGATCTGCCAGTCTGCGTCATCAGGCCGGCTATTGGTCAGTATATAGAATCATCATCATCATCCCATATATTGTCAACCACTAGGGACGGGTCTCAGCCGATTAGGTAGTAGCTAGGGATGATTAGGTTGATGCAGGTTTCCTTATCATTTTCGGCGACGCAGGTGCTCTCGGGGCACGGCTGTTTCGGGAAGTACCTGTGTCGCATAGGGAGGGAGCCGGACGCCCGGTGCCATCACTGCGGCCATTGTCGGGAGGACACGGCGCTGTACACGCCGGTAGAGTGTGCGGCATGGGAGGAGCCGCGCCGTGCCCTCGTCGCTGTGGTGGGAGACGACCTGTCGCTGCCAGCCGTCGTTCGCTCAATGGTCGGCAGCGCGGCATCTTCGGACGCGGTGATCGCCTTCTGCGAAACAGTTATCTCGCAGAAGGAAGCTGCGGGCTGTCCACCACACCCCCTCCTTATAGGACCCGAGGCGTTGACGCGTAGTGTTCCACGCGCGCCCCTCTAAGGCCATGATGATGATGTGCGTGTCTTGGATTCGAACTCGTGAATTTTGATTTGGCAGTCCAACGCTCATATCAATGCTTTTTTACCAGATGATGTAGACTATAATTTTAAAATGACTTCACGTACAGTTGAGTTCATTAATATATTGGCCCTTCCAGGCTTCAAAAATATTAGGGGTTAAAATATAAAATTGTCAATTTGTACTGAAAAATTGAAATTAGTTTTTTTTTATTTAACATAAATTTATTTAATCAAAATAATTACCATTATTATCTATACATTGCTGCCATCTAATAGGAAGGACAATTATGCCTTTGCGATAGAAGTCTGGTGATCTAGATTCGATAAACTGTGTGAAAGCATTTTGTACTGCCTCCTGGGAAGAAAACTTTTTATCACCTAGAAAATTGTAGTCCGTGGTAATTTTAAAAAAAAAGAACTTTATACATGGTACCTCCATGTAAAAAAGAATCACTCAAAAATTTCAAACTATGAAGGTTCTATGTCAATTCGAAGTAGGTACCTATTACAATAAAACTTCAAAAAATCATACTTTAACCCCTATTATATAAACGACTAGGTATAAACATCATTAGATTGTGGTCAAGATTAAGGCTGCGTTTCCACCAAATCTGTGCGATGAAAATGTGCCTACAATCATGTGTAGCGGAGCTGTGAAAATACGCTTTAATGTGTGGTGAAATATAAAAGTATCTTCTTTTTCCAATTATCCATATCTATTTTGCGCACTTCTACTTCCAACAACCTCCATCTATGGACTGGTACAGAATGCGCAAACCTCGCAACACACCCTTCTCAACACACATTCCTCGCAACACATCCCTCGCACACAACCCTCGCTTGTTTTGTATGCGCAAAAATCTAGCTCCGCTGAGCCGTTTTCACCAGAGCTGTGCTGACCAAGGCGAGGGATTCTATGGATTCTATGGGTTCTTTACAAACACATCCCTCGCTACGCATCCTCGCACATCTCTGGTGGAAACGCAGCCTTAGATTCATTATTATGTGTCTGCTATTTTTTCAGTAACATGCATACAGCCAAAGGCACATTATATATAAACAACTGTGTGATACACAATTATGTATGCACACATGAATACCATAATATCTGAACAACTTAATGTAATTCTAATTCAACCTTAATTAGTTGTACATAAAGGAGTTTCCAACATTATTTATCACTGGCTTGATTGACATTATGTTTTAATGTCATTTGATGACATTATATTATGTTATAATGTCATCAAATGACATTATGTTTTCCTAATAAAATTATAACCGACGTGAGGAAAACAATGGAAACTATACTGTAAATTCTTTAACGTTTGCTTTAACTTTTTTTTCATTGGGATAGGAGAGCAAGAGAGCAGACGGATCGTGATGGTAAGCGATAACCGTCGCTCATGGACACCCGCAACACCAAAAGAGTCACAAGTGCGTTGCCCGCCTTTTAAAAGAGTTTGGGCCTTTTTTTTTTGTTGACGGGTTGGAAATGCTTTATGCACTATCCACCACTCCGGGAAGAGCGGTGGGGTGTGTCGGACTCCGCTCTGAAAAGAGCGATCTACCGACTAAAACCAACCTCGGCGTTTCGCGACACCACTTTGGTGCCGGGCCTACGGGAGCGCTGTAGCATTCGTCCGCGGAAAAGAGTTTGGGCCTCCGGTAACCTCACTCACTCGGCGAAACACAACGCAAGCGTTGTTTCACGCCGGTTTTCTGTTAGGCCGTGGCATCACTCCGGTCGAGCCGGCCCATTCGTGCCGAAGCATGGCTCTCCCACGTGATAAACGATTTCCAACGCTTACAATATTTTGAATCCTTGACAGTGCCAATATAAATGAACTCGACTGTACGGCAGGCGTAATGAAACTAATACAGTGCATTGCGGCATTTATCCTAAAGATAATTGTTATGTTACAGTAATATGTTCTCTACGGGAACCAAACCCAGGATGGATCGATATGTCTTGCATATACGGAGCTAGCGGTGTGAGTATTTTTTTAGGACTTTTTAGGAACCCTTTTTTAGGTACGCATCTAAATATATGATAGGGAAATATGGATAATTTATGCAGAGAATTTAGGCAGAGGCGTACTAATGTACACCCACAGTTCGCCGGTATGTTTAGGTCCCATGTAATAGGGGGCGAGCCTATTGCCATTAACCGGGCACAAATTCCTAACTCCGAGCTGCTACTGGGAATTTCATAGAAAAACCCAATAACACTTTGCTCGACCTGGGAATCGAACCCAGGACCTCTAGCGTAGCAGTCGCGGTCCGGACCACTTGGCTATTGAGGCAGTTATTCCACCTAATAAAATACAAATAAAAAATACACTTCTGGACACATCTATTGGCCACCTTAGAGTTTAGGTTTCGATGACCCCTACCGAAATATGATTGCTAGATTGAACAAAAACTGTTGATGCAGTTTTAAACCTGATACATTTTACCATCTTTTTCGATCGTATTGTTTTAAATTTGAATTCAGAATACCATACGACATGGAGCTACGCCTAACAAGTCGGATATGCGCCTTGTTAAAGGCAATTGATTTTTGAATAAAAAACATGTTTTATCAAATAAAGGTTTAATTTAATAACGCGTGTTGCCTCCATGGGCATCTACCACAGCTCTCATACGATTAGGCATAGAGTTTATCAACCGCTCTATGAAATTTTGAGGGATCATCTCCCATTCCTCTTCTATGGCAGTTTTCAACTCCTGCATCGTCTGGGCAACTGGCTGACGAGCCCTAACACGTCTTTTTAGCTCGTCCCACATGTGCTCAATGGGGTTCATGTCTGGGCTTCTGGCTGGCCAGTCCATAACTGTGATGTTCACATCCCGAAGATATTCCCTGACAATGCCGGCCGCATGGGCTCTTGCATTATCATGCATAAAAAGGAAATTTGGGCCCACATAGTCCGCGTATGGTATCACGTGAGGTTCTAAGTACTCACGAATGTACCTTTCAGCATTTAATGTTGGCAGCCGTGGTCCTGTAACAACCTCAAGTTGAGTTTTGCCGCTCGCGGATATACCGCCCCAGACAGTCCATGAGCCACCGCCATAAGCAACCCTCTCTTCAAAGCAGCATTGTGCGAAACGCTCTCCCTTACGTCGGTAGACCTTCTTCCTTCCATCATTGCCATGTAACACAATTTTAAACTCATCAGAAAAGAGTACACGGCTCCAATCTTGCTGTGTCCAATTTAAATGACTGCGTGCGAAATGAAGGCGCGCTGTTCGGTGGGCTCGCGTTAGTTTGGGCCCATTAGCTGGTTTGTGTGGTACCATATCGCGTTCTTTTAACCTTCTCCGAACAGTTCGAGCGCTCACAGATACTCCGTGGAAGTCGCGAAGTTGGTTTTGTATCTCAATGGAGGTAAGGTGACGATTTCTCAAGCTGGTCGTCACGATGAATCGATCCTGCGTGGCCTTCCTTGGCGACGAACAAAGCCGCCAGTCTCTAGGTACCTCCGATAAACATTTCGGACCGTAGATCGACTTAAATTAAGTTGAGCACTCACGTTTCTTTGGCTGTGTCCGGCCTGAATAAGTGCCACAGCTTGGGTGGCGACTTCAGGTGAAGTATCCATAGATTATTGATAGAACCTCACCTTAATGTTAAGAATAAGTAATGTTTGTTGCAAAACCAAAGATATCAATCACTTTTTCAAGAATTAAATCCAAGTAAACCAATAAAACCAAGTTTTCTTAGTATTCGATTGTTTGATATCAACAAACAGGCTCCAAATTGTCTTTTGTTTCTTTAAATTCTGTGTTCGAAATTCAAAAAAAGACTATTGAATGAAATTGTGAATGTGCCAGGTTCAAAACTGCATAAAAACTTTTTGCTCGACCTAATATAAAATTTTAGCTAGGACCAAACGAAACTGAAAATACAAGGTGGGCCAATAGATGTGTCCAGAAGTGTACAATGGCATCGTACGACGTCGAACAAACTATACTATAACTATAACTATACAAGTTACTTTGCTTCTCAATGGATGTCACTGACGTCACCTTTAAGACGTAAATTCAGAATGTGAAGGTAAATTTCTACATGGTAGGTGGGGCTCACCTTAACGAAGTTGGTCATAGCGTCTGGTGTATTGAACCAAAACATGTAGGTTCAAATCCTGCCCGTAGTCGTATTTTCCCTTCACTAAACTACATAAATATATTTCAGATAATCTTAGGCAGTGGATTAGGCATCATACACACCGTATTAAGTGATGACGATGTTGTCCTGAGTCTCATACCAGTGGACCACGTCAATAATGCGATAATTGCCGCGGGATGGAAGACTGCTCAAAATAAACGCAATGCCGAAACGAAACCTAAGATCTACAATATAGTAACGTCTGCCAGAAACCCAGGCATTTGGGGTAAGTTTCATTTTTAACGAACTTCAAAAAAAGAGGTTTCTATATTTATCTTTAAGTTTGTATATTTGTATATATGTTCATCGATATTTTCGTCAATTGTAGCCCAATCTTCTTCTTCTTCTCTACTATTAGAAAATTGTAAAAAAGCTATGTTTGTTACGGGTTGGAGCAAAAACTACTGAATAGATTTTAATTTTGTTATCAGTGTTAGAAAGTATATACTCCAAGTTAAAAATTGATGAACTTCTTATCACAATTAATTTATCGGATCCTGAGATACAGCTTGACCTCTGATGTATAGCCCATACAAGTTAGGGATTTCTCCAGCCTTATGAAGCCGGGGCGGGCTGCTAGTAAATAATAACGTAATATTATCTGCAGGACGTCTCCAGGACATATTGAAACATGAGGTAGCTCTGAAATACCCAACACCTCAGGCCGTGTGGTGTTTCTTCTCATTGAAGACCAATAACCCTTTCCTATTTTGGATATACTCATGGCTACTTCATTTGATACCTGGTTACATCATCGACGCAGTCTGTTTGCTTGTTGGAAAGAAGAGGAGGTAAAGTTGACCATATTTTCTTATTGTGGAGGCTTGTAAATGACTTTGTTGGCGCAAGGGTAAGGGGAACCCGAAGGAAACGCAGGTTGCGAGCAGCGAGGGAGCGCGAGCCGGGACCAGCCGCTCGCCGTGAAGTCGTGTAAAGCACTGAACTATTGAACAATTTTCCAAAGCAGTTGTTTTATCTTTTGTTTCTTTCCTAAGATTCTAGAATGTTCTGACGCACGCACTGATACCGTGCGCGTGCCAGATTCTAGAATAATCTCTGACAGGTGATTGGCTGCGGTGCGAGCCTCCCCCGCGACCGCAGCCCCTGATCTTGGTTGGTCAAGCTCTCACTCCGCTGCCACGATCTTTATCTTATTATGATTAAAACAACATAAAAACCTCTTTTATTTGGGAACAGAAAAATAGCCAAGTGGTCCTGAGGGCGACTGCCACGCTAGAGGTCCTGGGTTCGATTCCCAGGTCGAGCAAAGTCTTATTGGGTCTTTTCTATGAAATTCCCAGTAGCAGCTCGGAGTTATGAATTTGTGCCCGGTTAATGGCAATAGGCTCGCCCCCTGTTACATGGGGCCTAAGCATAGCGGCGAACTGTGGGTGTACTAAAGTACGCCTCTGCCTAACGCTTCGGGGAATACATACATTATGTTAAAATATATAAATACTAAGCGCCAAATGTTCTATGCGTCGTTAATAGACTTATCGTATATGCTCCACTATTATCTCTGTGGTGTTATATATATAAAATAAAATAAAATAATAATACATTTTTAAGGCCTCACAACAATATTTAAGTATTTAATTTTATCATCAAAACTTTTAATTGTTTTGCGGGAAAGGGAAAGAGTATCTCTTCTCAATCCCCATACCACCAAAATCATAAAATTTTAAAGTATCCGATAAACAAAATCTAAATACCTACACCCTATTTTGTAAGAAAGAAAATAAAAATATTTGGCCAGCAGACACATTTTCATTTTGTTATTTTTTATAAATAGTCCAGATAACTACACTCTTATTATTATTATTAAGTATTATTTATTTTTGTCATTTTTGTTTCTCCCAGAAGGGGTATTACACTTTCGTGCGGGCCTTAGCCAAGCACGAGAGCTGATTAAGTTAATCTGGATTCATAAATTTTCTAACTATCCTGCATGTGTTAAGTATAACAGCTTTTTGTAATAGGATGTATGTGAGCGAATGCATGTCTAAGAGTTTGAGGCTTGTGTGTAGTGTGCGAGGTATGACTCCAGTAGACGATAAAATAATAGGTACGGTTTTAACAGTTTTTACTTTCCATTGGGTTTTTAATTCAGTGGCTAAGTCGGTGTATTTGGTAAGTTTATTAGTATGTGTGGATGAGAGATTATGCGTGTTAGGGATAGCTATGTCTATTAAATATACTATTTGTTTCTGTTTATCATGTAAAGTTATATCAGGTCGGTTGTAATGTACGGTTTTGTCCGTTAATATGGTTCTGTCCCAGTAGAGTTTGTAGTCTGTCGTGTCTAGTACGGTCTGTGGGGTGTATTTGTAGTATGCTGTTTTGTCTGGTATGAGTTTGTATTTGTATGCAAGGTTTTGGTGAATGATTGCTGCAACCTGGTCGTGTCGGTGCTTGTAGTCGGTTTGGACAATGGCTCTGCATGCTCCAGTAATATGTTGTATTGTTTCTGGTGAGCCCTTACATTTTCTGCAAGAATCATCGGATGAATTTGGTACTTTCATTATATATTTTTTGTAGTTCTTAGTTTTATTATTATTGTTTTTGGGTAGTTTTTTACTATTCTCAGCACATGGGCTGGTTTTAACTTCATTTACGGGCCGAGACCAAGTAAATGAAGTGTGTGATGTGTTATGGTGGGGTGTATAATGTTGTTTTAAGGGACTATTTCATTTTCTTCTAATTGTAAGAACTTTCTCACTATTCTACAAGTATTTATTATTATTATTATTTGTATCTCCTTTTGGGTATCACGGCATGCCTCCCGTGAGGAAGACATCCGGTACTTTGGAAGGCTTGCGGGGGGACACAGGTCCAACGCGCAGAGGCCCCTTGGAGAGCTTTAATCTAATATGGGATGGGGCATACACCCGGGACACTCCACAACTGTACTATGGAAGTACAATCATGAAGTATTCCGGGCGGGTGCAGGACTATTGTAAAGTATGAATAAAAAAAAAAAAATGGGATTATGGATGGGGTGTTTGGTGGACCGATAACTTCTATTGCCGGAAGAAAACGGCGTCTGCCTTTGACCCTCGAAAAAATTTCCTTAGGGATGGCAGACGGTGACTCGCCAACTCACTAGCTGGGCCCCCCGAAAAGCTGCCAGTACAGGCAAAAGGCGGCAACAGCGGCGTGAGCGGCTAAGGGTGTCGAGAGGTGTGGCCCCGGTTTCACCGTCGCGAGTCTCCAAGAGACCCGGATTGGGTTTCCCCGCTATTACGCCATTAGACACTTCCACCCCCAAGCATATAGCTCTGGCAGCCCCCCTCTGGCCAGCCGTTTAAGGCAAGACAGAGTTGAAAGTCCTGCGGGCACTCTTGGGTTTCCACTCCAGCTACCCAATATGGGCAAACTGGAGACGAGGCCCTGACCGACTCTCTGGGGCAATAAGGACCGCAGTGTCGCCACTCACCATCAGCTCGCCACAAGCTGCCCTGCGGTTTGTACGCTTTTCTTTAAACCTTATGACACATTTTTTGTTTTATTGTCTAAGGTTCGTAAAAAGCGATTCTAATCTACCCTCCAGTTTGACGTTAGTCTCATGATGAGGTAACGCTTGTCCCAGAGGGGGTTTATTATTATTATTATTAAAAGCCCGTGGTGTCCCACTGCAGGGCAAAGGCTTCCCCGCTCTTCTTCCACTTATCTCTGTCGACTGCTGCCAGGGACCAGTCCCTCTGAAAAGCTAGTCCAGCTCATTCCGGCATCTCCGTCTGGGCCTGCCGCGTTGACGTCTGCCATTAAGTGGGACCCATTGAGTTGTCAGTTTGGCCCATTGTTCGTCTGACATGCGACAGATATGTCCCGCCCAGTTCCATTTCAGTGTGGTGGCTTTCCGAGTGACGTCTATTATTTTTGTCTTGGAACGGATGGCTGTATTCACACTATTCACTACACTCTTATAGTCCTGATAAATTTTTTTTAGTAAAAAAAAGTCGATAACAGCTTATGTAAATTTTTTTGCAATACTTACTACGTCCTTATTATAAAACTAGGACCACCTAAAACGGCTACCTTTATGGTGGCCCTAGTTTTATAATCATGGGAATGGCTTTCGCATGATACGCGATCCCACCGCGGACGTCCAATGTTAGACTCTCCCCGAGAGCCAAGTGCGGACGGAGGTAGCTCTACTACTCATTAGCCAACTTAACCAATAAAGAAATTGTATGTTTTAATTTCAGGTTTGTGAAAATATTCAGTAAAACACTGAAGCAGATGCTTGCGTTATCATATTTTAATCTACAATCCTGGCAATTTGAGGACAGAAATACAGAACAACTGTATGACAGCCTTTCTGGAGCGGACCAGGACATTTTCGATTTTGACGTTAAGAAAATTGATTGGCATGAGTACATGATAACATGGACTCTTGGCATGAGAAAGTACATCGTAAAAGACGACCTTAAAGACACAAAATACGCCATCAAGAAACAGTTTTACTTTCAGATACTGTCGTGTTTCGTTTTTCCATTGTATTTTTTCACTTTATATAAATTAGTTTATTATATTTTTAGTACAATTTTTTTATTTTTTTGATATATTTAGACCGGACTGTTATGTACATTGTCAGAAATACTGACTCTCGCCGAGAAGGCACAGTGCGCTTTTGATAACTCCGTGGAATATTAATAGGTATTAGTTTTATATATACATAGTTTCATTTACAAAGTTCCAAACCAGTGTATGATGGATATTTTTTCAGTTTGTAAGCCTAGAGCACAATGTAGAAAATAAGTCTTATTTTATTAATATTTGGAGCAGTAAAGTAGAAATCTTAAGAGTATCGGTATCTTAGGAAGCAGGGTCTTCGCATTACGATATTTTGGTGTGAGTTGCGTGCGTATGTGCGTACGGGCGTGCGGGCTTGCGTGTGTCTCTCTGTGTGTTTGCGTGCGCGTGTTTTTGTGATACGTAAGAGACACAGAGTGATCGAGTACAAGAGGTAGGTACGTGTTTGTTTATTTATGTTTGTGTGTGTAAGAATTTTGTCGGATTTAGGTTGGCATAGCTAGTTTTTTGATGTGCTGACCTCAGAGTCCTAATATGCAAATATAAAAATATTAAGTGAGAGGCTTAGCCCGGCCCAGAAAATAAAAACTATGCTTCTATGCCCATTATCGTAAAAATATTAAAATAAATTTCCTGAAAAATGGGGCCTATATAGACCGGGATGGTTGGCGCAAAAAAAGTGTGTAAGAACCATTTTGGTATATAGCCGTAGAAATCTTGTAAACCACTTTTTAAAGAATTTAAAGTCCATACATTACCGTGTATGTCACGGAAGCAACAAAGTTTGTTAAGTTGCACCCTGTCTTATTTAAAACAGCTATTAAATTTATTTCCTAGAAACACAATAAACACAAACTGATTTTTTTTTTTAAAAAAAAGGCTTACTAGCAATGTGCGTCACACATTACTACGAGTAGTATTCTTGTTAACCCCTCGTGCTAAGCTAAATGCTTGTGTTACGAGTGGGTTCCCGTCGGTAGTGCAATGGGTGGGGTTCGAACCGGCAACCACATGATCGCAAGTCCGACGCCCTAGCCATTAGGCTACCGCCGCCGCCGCTTCAAATTGTTCCGACAAATGTACCAGGACAAAAATGTGTTTAAAAAATTGTAATGTAATGTGCAGACGTATTTAAAACGCAATTCCTCATGATATTATAGAATTGCCTTCAAACTTTATCACGTGGGAGAGCCATGCTTCGGCACGAATGGGCCGGCTCGACCGGAGTGATACCACGGCCTCACAGAAAACCGGCGTGAAACAACGCTTGCGTTGTGTTTCGCCGAGTGAGTTGAGGTTACCGGAGGCCCAAGCCCTTTTAAAGGCGGGCAGCGCACTTGCGACTCCTCTGGTGTTGCGGGTGTCCATGGGCGACGGTTATCACTTACCATCAGGTGATCCGTTTGCTCGTTTGCCCCCCTATCGCATAAAAAAAAAAAACAGATTTAGTAAAAAAAATATAAAATGTGGCTCATAGAGATATCATTCTATCGAGTATCAGAATTATTATAACTAATTAATATGTGATATTGTAAAATTGCATGTTATTTCTTAATCATAATTAATTATAAATGTTATTATTTGCATATCGTTAAACGATAAAATGTATATGGCACTGACTGTTGAATTTCTTTCTCTCTTTTTCTTTTTTTTTCTTTTGTTATCCATCTATAATGTACCTAACCTACATTTTAAGCAAATAAAGATATTCTATTCTACGCTTAGGCTGCTTTTTTTCCTACACATTCTATACAAATAAATAAAAATGGAGTTGCTGTTACATGCGCCGTCGTCAGTGAGGTATTAAAAAAAAAGTTGCCGAAGCTACTCTTTTTTTTTTTACTAATAATCGGTTTGCTCTTTACATCAATCTTGCCGAGGCAATGATGAAACCGACGGTGGAGCGAGCGCACCCAGAAGATGCCTATGCACTCTAGATTTAATAGAATAAGTTCGGGTTATATTCACTCGGAAATACAGACGCAGGGAGGGAGTTCCACTGCCCAGCTGTGCTGCCCTACTCTACTACTCCTTGTTACATCAGCTATCTGCCAGCAAAAGTCACGTCAAAATCAGTCCAGCCATTTCACAGACTAAAATTGAGGTTCTAGCAATCATAGAAATTACAGGTATGCACAGGTATGACATTGACCACACAAATAATATGAGGAGACTACAAAAAGTACACGTGACGCTAACTTTTAAATAACTTAAATCAAAAGAAAGAGAGTATCGCACAGACTCCCTGACATACATAATCAACCCATTATAATATGTCCCACTGCTGGACACGGGTCTCCTCTAACAATGAGAGGGATTAGGCTATAGTCACCACGCTAGCCTAATGCGGGTTGGCAGACTTCACACGACATCGAGAAAATCTCTCAGACGGCAGGTTTCCTCACGATGTTTTCCTTCACCGTTTAAGCGCGTGATAATTAACAATTAATATGCACATAACTTCGAAAAGTCAGAGGTGCATGCCTTGGATTTGAACTCGAGACCTTTGACTTGGCAGTCCAATGGTCATATCACTAGGCTATCACGGCAACCGTGCACCCTGACATACTCTGCTTAATTAGTGCGCTTTGAGAACGCTCGCCAATCGAAGAGGGCATGTCTGTATGATGCTTATTTCATAGAAAGGAAATCAGTACTATTGATTGCAATAGACCACTCAACACATATAATACTCGAGACATATAACCTAGCCATGCGTGTTAGGGGACTATAAAATGTAGAGTTTAAAGTGGACTTGGGGATTTCAAAAATTCGATGATGACGCTTACTGCGTTGATTGAGCCTAAAGTTGAAGTGATCTACTAATGGAGCATATATAGTTCACCGTTTATGATCTTATAGAGGATTAGTAAGTCTTAATTATTGCGTCTAGCCTATAAACTTAACATCCCAAAACGCCGTAGCCAAAACGATGTAGTCAGGAATAGTTTTTCGGATTCCAATTTTTATACACGCTTAAAACGGGCTTGAATAGATTCCACCACAACCACGTAAGTTGAATAATAGGGAGACCTTATAGTGGAACAATATTCAAGGGAGCTCCTCACAAGGGCGTTATAAAGCACAATCATTGTACCTACTGTTACTGCGAAACGGTTTGGACATACGCATTATAAAACCAAGCATTATTTTAGCTTTATTGACTACACTCTCAATATGACGACCTCTGTGGTTTAGTGGTACCAGTACCGGACTGCTGACCATGAGGTTGTGGGTTCGATTCCCACAGGACACAAAAAAATATGTGATGAATATAAGTGTTTGTGTTCGTCTGGGTGTTACTGGGTGTTACTTATGTATGTATTTACAAAAAAAAAAGTACATAAGTATTATATCCATTGTCTAGTACCCATAGTACAAGGTCTGCTTAGTTTGGGTCTAGATGGTGTTGTGTAAAAATGGACGGATGACAGAGATTCTGTTCAGGAAAGTTCCGTCTATATGATATCTAAATTTAATGTAATTAACTTTATTCGTGAATGTAAGAAACTGGCATTTTTTAACATTAACGGCCACTTGCACCAAATTCTATTTAAATCATTCTTTTATGCATTTAGTTAAATATGTTTAACTCCATAAACATAACATTTATCTAAATACAAGATAATTTGTTACCAACTCTGGACAGAATATTTTGATGAACGCAGTAAAGAGAAGGGCATATGGTACAAAACCATCCAGTGTGAACCCCCTCGCGTGCCTTGGTTTGTGAAAGCCAACATGAACAGGTTTTTATTAAAAATAGCATTTAGACTTCGTTCGGGACACTATCCATCCGCGAAGTTTGCATGTCTTATGAGAAAAACCGAGTCTCCTAATTGCGCAAATTGTGGAAAAACTGAGGATGTGCAACATTTGCTTATGGATTGTGTCAGGAACGAGGTGGAAAGAGAGACATTTCTGAAAAAAATAAATATAAATCGGACTGATGTGGGAATTCTCCAAACTGTATTGGCGGACCCCATATCGGAGATGGCTCGAATGTTCTTTAGATTACTACCTCCGATTCAGCAGCAACTCTCCCAATAGTATCTATGTGGCCATTTTTTTTGTTTTAACTTTATGGTTATTGTATGATGGAGCTGATGTTTCCTTGAAGGAAAAAAGCTCCGAAATAAAAATAAATTAAAAAAAAAACATAACACATTTAAGATTGTCTTGCACCAAGTCTGTCTTATGTCAATTTTGGTTAACGAAGCAAATAAAGAGTGACAACTGCCTCATTATCCAAGTGGTCCTGTGCGCGACTGCTACGCTAGAGGTTCTGGGTTCGATTCCCAGGTCGAGCAAAGTGTTATTGGGTTTTTCTATGAAATTCCCAGTAGCAGCTCGGAGTTAGGAATTTGCGCCCGGTTAATGGCAATAGGCTCGCCCCCTATTACATGGGACCTAAACATACCGGCGAACTGTGGGTGTACATTAGTACACCTCTGCCTAGCCCTTCGGGGAATACAGGCGTGATGGTATATATATGTTATGTATGTAAAGAGTGACAACTTATTTTCTAGCGGACTAACACGACATCGTTATTATCTCAATTAAATTTGATTCGATAACAGGTATCATTTCGAGTTGACAATTTTGACAATTATTGTTTTCTTCTTTATAGCATGCAGCCATATACTAACTCATTTTATAATGTGAAACCTCTTTTCTTTATTATTTTTTTTAATTATGGCGTCACACTTTGTGTATTTGCCAGTGTCAAGTATTAGAATAATCAAGTAGGTAATAATTATTTCCCATCATGGGATTGTATTATGGCAGATGGCACCACACTTTTTGTGTTCGCCAGTGTCAAGTATAATGTTCGGTTGCCCCAATAAAACGGTAGAAACTTTATTGAGGCTTCGATGGAGTTTAGGTGTGAACCCAAAAAGTCACGATTTTCAATTTTATATCATTTACCTACACTCTCACACGTTCACGAACACTTAATGGTTAATTATCCACCATAATTATACATTAAACTTCGGGGAAATTCAAGTTTTGAAAAATAATATAAAATCGACAATGTGCACTTTTCATTTTCCCGCCTAAACTCCAATTGTAACGTTGAACGTGCACTTTACATTTTCCCGCCTAAACTCCCGTGCAATCTTTACTGATGCCGAAACAGTTATTTGAGATTTTATCTATGTAGGCTCTGTTTATATTTCTATACTTCACGTCAATACCATGTAAACAAATTTTTTAAATTAAGTAATTTATAGGTCAGACATATTATGGTATTCAGAGGTCAATGGCGCTAAGTGTATTACAAATATGGAAAACCAAATTTTCCGAGGTGTTTAGTTAAAACTTGGAGAGAACAACGTCTGTCAGGTCAGCTAGTTATATAATAAAAAAAGGAATGACGACATTTGAAAGCGATGGAGTTCGAGGAGAATACTCGTCTGCTATTCATGATTATTTACTGACAATAAAGCCGACAAGTGTAGGTGCAGGCTATATTTGCAGCTCTATTAGAACTGCAAATATAGCCACATAACTGACTGATGACACAATTAACAATATATTTTGTTTTCTACATTTCATTCATTTTCACAATGAAAATTGATTTTCTTTAAATACTTTTATTATCTTACAATTATTACTTAAAATAATTATTTATCGTCGTAAGTTGATTAAACTAAAGAGTTCTAAACTCACTATTGTGATAATTTTTGCCATTCATTTGTTCGACAGATTCATCAAATATTGATGGTATCTGTCATAATTAACTACACTACTAAATTTTAATTGTTTTCTTGTTGTCTTAACATTGGTTAGGAAATAAAGTTGATTTTATATAACTGCCTCAATAGCCGAGTGGTCCTGACCGCGACTGCTACGCTAGAGGTCCTGGGTTCGATTCCCAGATCGAGCAAAGTGTTATTGGGTTTTTCTATGAAATTCCCAGTAGCAGCTCGGAGTTAGGAATTTGTGCCCGCTTAATGGCAATATTATTATATTACATGGAACCTAAACATACCGGCGAACTGTGGGTGTACATTAGTACGCCTTTGCCTAACCCCTCGGGGAATACAGGCGTGATGGCATGTTATGTTATATATAGATGTGATTTATTTTTTATAAACTACCTACATATAAGTGCAGTGACACTGATTAACTCACTTATTTTGTACTAAAAATCATCCTGATATGATCAATGGTCAATCAATGGACTGAAAATGACACCGGATTGCAATCCCTATTGTCTTTGAATTACGGTCTTACAAACACATCCAGTTAGCTGGCTGGATGCCACAAAAATGTCTTTAATTACCAAAACTACAATAATAAAATAATTTACATATAAGTGCGTAAGGAATTACTGTGTGCGTCATTAATTAACGAATCAGCAATTTAGCAAGTTTTTGGCCTTGAAGTTTAGAATACTGTTAACCCTTCGGGTTATAGACAGGCTGAATGGTATGTTTGTGATTAGCAGGTGCCTTGTACCTCTATCTGTGTTTATGTTATGTATTTTAACCGATATTTATAAAATTATTTTTTTACCTAATGGAGTATCCATATCTCTGAGGTGATCACAAAATTTTGAATAAAAAAATAAAACAACATGTACGGTTGTAAGTTACGATGGCGTCGACAAAATTACCTTAAAATTTAGAAATAAAAAACCTTTAACAAAGTAAAACCTCAACAGTAAAGAGTAAAACTTCCATCAAAACCTTTTAACGAAAATGTAATGTTACGTATGTCCAAAAAAGGTTTGGAAGTCGACGGCGAAAGCAAAAGATCGAACCAATTCAAAAGCACTGACTTCAGAAACTGTTTTGCACATCTAGGTACCTAATTTCATTCTTAGGTTTTTTTATAACTTGGTTTTTGATGTTGATTTACTTTAATATTTTAATTTATGCCCTAATTAGCAAATGTAATTGGATTCATTTAATTTTCTGTATATTTCTTTCAAATAAAATTTATTCCGTTTGTGAAATAATTATATATCCTGCCTAAACGTTTATACATACTTTAAATGTATTGAAATTCATTTCAATAACAGAGTTTTGTTTAGTGTAGTCGTGTATTTTGGTAAGTTTAATAATCCTAATCTAATAATGTCTATTGTTCTACTGCAGGGCAAATTCCTCCCTGTCTATTTTCCTTACGGTAGGAGTTAAGGTTGTCCTTTCGTCTTCTTCGCTGCATTGACGCCTAGCATTTAATAGAGCCCAGTCGATGGTTATTTTCCAGCCAGTCCGTGGTACTGTTCTAGTGCATACTTTTGATAAAATGTGTTGACCGATCGCTCTCTGCGCTTGGGTCGCAGATTCATTGGATGAAATAAATATTTCTATGGCTTAAAAATAAACATCGTAAGGCAATCTTTGTACCTGAGAGATTGTCTCGACAGAGCGTTTAAAGTATGCCAACACACATTAGACCAGCGTGGTGGATGAGCCTAACCTCGCTGAATTTGAGACACTCGTTTACTGTCACAGTAAATGGGTTCATGATGGACACAAACACCCAGACCCAACTACTAGTAAGTCATTTATTATTTAGATCCATGTGGACATCGACCTTACAAATAGTGGAACAGAAGCTGATCACTCACCCACTACGCTAAATATACTATCATATTATACTTAATATGGCTTTATATGACAGAACTCCATATTATCACCACAGTTCATCAAAGGAGTTTGCATCATGCTCGAAGCTATAGATCCCGCGCAGGAGTTCATAGAGAAGGTGCAATCCCGTAACACATGGATGAACCAAGTGACGGAGCGTGGTGATTCCCAAATCCAGCAGTTTTACTCTGGAGCTGTTGTGTTTCTGACGGGCGGTTCTGGCTTCCTTGGCAAGCAACTCGTGGAGAAACTCTTCAGGTGAGGATAAGAGAGAACGAAGAAAGAACGCTAGGTTTTTGCAGTGGTGAATTCCTGCTGCTGAGTTCGTCTGAGCCAGTACCATCGCTTTGACAAACTTTCTGCCGATACAAAATAATGTGCTAACATAATGTCTTCCGGTTTGAGCAGGCAATGTAGCCAGTGAAGGGTGAACTGGGTGTGGTTATACCTGAGGTTTTAAGATGATACCGCAGTACCACAGTGTAGTACTTGCGGCTGTCGCTTACCATCAGGCTGTTCATCAATTTAGTACCTAATACAAAATTTACACATCATTCCCCGAAGGGCTAGGCAGAGGTGTAATAAGGTACACCCACAGTTCGCCGGTATGTTTAGGTCCCATGTAATAGGGGGCGAGCCTATTGCCATTAACCGGGCACAAATTCCAAACTCCGAGCTGCTACTGGGAATTTCATAGAAAAACCCAATAACACTTTGCTCGACCTGGGAATCGAACCCAGGACCTCTAGCGTAGCAGTCGCGGTCAGCACCACTTGGCTAGTGAGGCAGTTGCCTAATACCAATATAAATAATAATTTAAACACAATTTATTCAAAGTGTGTTATTATTCGGGTTCTGATACCGTTTCTGCTACAGCAGAAACCTAGATTCAAGTATTTTGGACGATATGTAAACCATTTCGAGCAAAATACTTCACTCGAAAAAAATATTAGCAAGTCTTGATATCTTTACCAAGTTTATTTCCAGTGAAGCAGTAGTAGATGAAATGGTACGATAGTAACCTGAATCAACTGCATCTCAATCCGTATAATAACACAAATTGATAAAATATTGTTTGTATTACGATTAATTTTGGTAATACTTTTTTGTGGGTTATTCAAGCTTCGCTCCCTTAAGACTGATATGATTCAAAAGGGAGTGGCTAATGAGGTGAAAGTGTAAGGCAGAAAAGCACCGGGGACGATAATTAATATTTAATTAATTACTTTCAGAGCAACTAAAATATCTAAAGTATTCCTTTTAATAAGACCCAAAAAGGGCAAAGCCGTTGAAGAAAGACTGCAGGAATTATTGCAAGACCCGGTAAATATTGTATCATTACTGATGCACTGGAATGGTTCAAAGCTTTTAAAAAATGGCTCAGTATTGAATTCTTTTTTTAGGTTTATGATGAGCTGAGACAACAGCAACCGAACTTCGTAGACAAAATCATAGCAGTGGCTGGAGATATAGCAGAACTAAGACTTGGCATAAATGACGAAAATTGGGACATTATCACGAAGCAGGTCTGCTCTTTTTTCAGTAGTTTCATTTGATCTAGAGTATTTTTAGCTATGATTTAAGAAAATATTTTTTCTTTTTGTCAGCTGTTTAAAGATTTTCAGCTTTGTTCTAGTCGATGTGAGCAACTTCCACTTCCATCTTCCATAAGTCTGATTGATTTGTAATTTAGTATCCTGGTCCTCAATGACATGGCAAGATTACGTTTACCATGACTTGATGCTACGGGGGATTTTTAAGGGCTTATGTTTAACTAACCACCAGATCTAGTAAAAAGTAACGGCAAAAAATCACTTTATATTGACAAAATAGTAACTGATCATCAAAATAAATCCCCATTTTAGCGTAAAATAAAAAAAAATGAAATAAATTGACCAACGAAGTAGGTACGAGTATAATAGGTAGAATTCGGCTCTAGCACTCGCGTGCGTTGTGGTCACAGTTCTAACCTAACCTAAACCAATTAGGTATATATTTTGGAAAGCATTTTGGTGATCAATTTACTAAATTTGGTGATCATTATATTTATTCCCATTTTTAAGTTCAATGTCATTTATGTTTGCGATAATTGTTATACAATGTCGGTTTTCTTTAGAAAAATAAATAATTATGCAATGAACGAATAAGAACCGCTGCGGCAACGCTCCTACGGAGCCCAACATGAGTCTGCGTGCCGCTAAGCCGAACACACCGGTGTATATCTCCCGCCTGCACTACACCACTAAGGCGGAGGACATCGTGGAGTACGTGCGCCAGAAGACCAAGTACACGCCGCGGGTGTAGTTACTGGAGTCGCGCCGAAACGTCAATTTTAAGGCGTTCGTGGTGCGAGTACCGAATTGTTTTCTGCCCCGCATCATGGAAGAGGACTTTTGGCCGCAGGACGTGGTGTTCCGTCGCTTCCGCGGACAAGTGCCACAGGACAGCACAAAGACAATAAGTGCAAAGTGAAGTGCTACTAACATAGTTTTAAGCTCTATATACTAACACTTTTTGTATATTATATTTTATATATGTTAGTCTGTAAGGTGCATCTATGGGCCATAGATGCCTGAAATAAATGCTTTATTATTATTTCATTTATTCCATTAAAATCATTATTATTTACATTTTTAAATATTTTTATAAAAAACAAGGGAAAATGAAAACATTATAAAAAATATAAAAATAGTTGTCCACCGGCATGGAGAGCAGGGTGCAAGCTACCGGTGGTTAGGGCCCCAGAGACAGGAACCTCCTCACAATACGCGCCGTATCAAGGAGTGCTGCCTTCTGAATCAGGCCCTTAACCCAGCCATCCAACTCGAGCCTCCTGGGGTGTTGGTCGAGGCTCTTGGCGATAAGTCCATTGACCGTGACGAATATCGGTACAATGATGGCCGAGTCCACATCCCACATGGCGACCACCTCGTGGGCTAAGTCGAGATATTTTAACTGTTTCTCTTTCTCTTTTTTTATTATTATTATATTTAATAGTTCACATGACAAGTGGTATAAAAATTGCTCTTTTTCACAGGTCCATATAATATTCCATGTGGCAGCTACAACTAACTTCGACGCACCTCTCCGTGTGGCCACCATGATTAACGTGAGAGGTGCCAGGGAGGCTCTCGAGCTTGGCAAAGCGTGCCACAACCTCGTGTTAGTATACATTATATATGTACCTAGTTGTAGTAGTAGATTGAGGGGCTAAAATCGTGCTAGGTTCATAATAAATAAGAAAAACTACTCCTGTTTAGGAAATGTTTTTTTTTTATGGGATAGGGGGGCAAACGATCAGACGGATCACCTGATGGTAAGCAATAACCGCCGCCCATGGAAACCCGCAACACCAGAGGAGTCACCAGTGCGTTGCCCGCCTTTTAAAAGGGTTTGGGCCTCCAATAACCTCATTCACCCAGCGAAACACAACGCAAGCGCTGCTTCACGCCGGTTTTCTGTGAGGCCGTGGTATCACTCCGGTCGAGCTGGCCCATTCGTGCCGAAGCATGGCTCTCCCACGGAAAAATGTATAAAATTCCTAGGAAATGTGTATAATAAAATTTATTTCACGTACATCCTATTGATTTTTGGCATTACATTGTATACCTACTCATGTAGGTACATTTCCTAGAAATTCTATATAATGACGGATAACATTATATTTACCATAATTTACATAATTCTCAAAAAAATTAACCGTTATCAAAAACAGAAACGAGAATGGTATGTGCAAAATAGTTAATTTTATTTTAATTCCGACTTCCGAAACTATTTTGCGCATTATTATTTTTTTATATCTTCTAAGCTCTTAACTACTTTTTGTTAAAAGTTATTTTATTTCTTCACTAGCTTCTGCCCGCGAGTTCGTCCGCGTAGCGTGATGATATATAGCCTATGTCCTTTCTCAGGGTCTAAAGATTGTCTGTGCCAAATTTCATCAAAATCGGTTGAGAGGTTTAAGCGGGAAAGCGCATTTCGCATTTATAATATTAGTAGGGATTTTGAGTAAGTAAATAAGATGAAAGAGTGAATGAAAATGGGAGAAATTTGCTTTAAGTGTGCTTGGAATGGAATCTATGTGTGACAACACTCTGTTTGAGCACAAAAAGATCCATTTGTGTACAAGGAAAGCGGGAATGTCTCGAAGTATGAATGATCCACTTTGTGATTGAGGATGAAAGGCTGAGGAAGAAAGTACGTGATACTTGGGCGTACCGCGGTGTCGGCATCGATACAGACCACTACGTGGTAATAACACGTTTAAAATATGGTCTCTTTAAACGATGGCGACACCGAGTGCGTGAACCTTCGAGTCTAAGTAGTTTAGAACGAATAAAAGTAGAAAATCTGCAAGAGAAGAGTGTTCAAGATGAAAGAAAGAAACTGCGAGAAAGGTTTGATGGCTTGGAAGAGAAATATGAGATGGAAGAAACACACGCGGCAACAGATCAATAAAAATGCTTTTGGAGAATTCCCAAAGATCAATAACGCTTTTTGCTGCCCAACAGATCTTTCGTCCACGTTTCGACAGCATATTCCCATGCCTGCGATCACCGTTCCAACGAGGTACTCTTAGAAGACTTCTACCAGAGTCCTGTAAGTCCGGAAACCTTGATCAGCTTGGCTGAGACATCTGATGAGGAGAAACTTAATGACATAACGCCGGGGTGAGATTTCGAATACTTGTTGGCGGCTTTAAGTTCTGTCCATCGCTTTCGGTACGGCTGTATTCTTCGAAGCACATATTAGTCACAGTACCTCCTAATGTACTCAGTTCGTCAGTATGTTTAGATTCCCATGTAGAATTCCCGGATAATGGCAATAGGCCTCTATTGCCACAAATCAAAACTGAGAACTAACTCTGAGAATAAAAAAAACTACCCTTCCCATTTTTTATTGTTTCTTTTTTCATACTACAAAGGTTGCAAACAAGCATACGGCTCGCCTGATGATAAGCGCTTACCATAGCCTATGGACGCTTGCAACACCAGGGGTATTTTTTTTTTTAAACGTACCCTGGACTCGAAGAAGAAGTAGTGATTTTTTATTATATTTGTCATTGATCTGTCGAATAATTAATTTAATTTAATTAGGTTTATGTAGAATTTTTCCAATTGTGTTTTCAATCGGTTATTTTTTATAATATTTGTCTTTTTTCTTTCACTAAAATCTATATCTTTAGTGTTTTTTTTTCTCCAATATTTTTAGTCTTATCAACCCCTGGCCTAACACGTACACGTTTACAAAAGCGGTTGCCGAAGAGATAATAAGGACTACGGGGGCCGATCTGCCAGTCTGCGTCATCAGGCCGGCTATTGGTCAGTATATAGAATCATCATCATCATCCCATATATTGTCCACCGCTGGGCACGGGTCTCAGGGATTACGCAGGGATTAGGCTATAGTCCACCACGCTAGCCTACTGCTGATTTGAGTCCACACGCATTTTAAAAAATCCCTCACTTTGATTGACACGCACGTTGTCTTGGATTCGAACTCATGAAGTTTTTTTTTGTTAAAAAAAAGCTTACTTGCAATGTGTGTTGCAAATGTGCAACCCACATTGCTAGCTTAAGCTTTTTTTTAGCTTAGCACGAGGGGTTAACAAGAATACTAGTAATGACTAGTATTCTTGTTAACCCCTCGTGCTAAGCTAAATGCTTGTGTTACGAGTGGGTTCACGTCGGTAGTGCAATGGGTGGATTTCAAACCAGCAACCACATGATCGCAAGTCCGACGCCATAGCCATTAGGCTACCGCCGCCTAAAGTTTGATTTGGCAGTCCAATGCTCATATCATTGTTTTTACCAGTTAATAAAGACCATAATTTTATAATGACCTTACGTATGTACAGCAGGCGCAATGAAAGTAATACAGTCCATTGCGGCAATTACCTAAAAGATAATTGTTATGTTACAGTAATATGTTCTCAACGGGAACCAAACCCAGGATGGATCGACATGTCTTGCATATACGGCGCTAGCGGTGTGAGTATTTCAGTAATTATATTATTAGGACTTTTATGAACTTTTTTTAGGTACGCATCTAAATAAATATGATAGGGAAATATGGATAATTTACGGGGCTAAAACAAACACTACTGTAAACCACATTCATGCATGATATTTTCTTCTGATAATAGATAGATACTTGTATTTTTTAAAGTGGGAGAGCCATGCTTCGGCACGAATGGGCCGGCTCGACCGGAGTGATACCACGGCCTCACAGAAAACCGGCGTGAAGCAACGCTTGCATTGTATTTCGCCGAGTGAATGAGGTTACCGGAGCCCCAAACCCTTTTAAAAGGCGGGCAACGCACTTGTGACTCCTCATGTGTGTCATGGTGTCCATGAGCGGCGGCTATCGCTTACCATCAGGTGATCCGTCTGCTCGTTTGCTCCCCTACCTATCTCATAAAAAAAAAGATCTATTAAAAATAGTTTTAAAAGTCAATGCTTAAACTAAGTGGCGCCGACATTTCCAAACTGACGACCTCTGAGAAAAAACACCAAAACAAACTCATAATGAGTTTCTCATTAAAGTCCAGACATAGTAATAACAATTTATGAGTGTTACAATCCAGGACAATGTCTGAAATTGAAGAAAGAGCCACAGCAGCTTGGGTCGTGGGGCTTTTGGGACCTAGACGACGTCCCCGGATTCCCCCTGTTAATACAGTAATAATTATTTTTGACAAAGTTTCGGGAATTAAGTTTTGTTTCGGAACATAAGACATAAAATGTAATTCCATAACTTTGAATATAGACCTAATTCGCTTCCAAAATGTTCCATACAGCCCTGAAACCTACATAAATATAATTCATATCTTTTTGTATTTTTTTTACATTTGCCGTGCTAAGAATACAAAGTTATTTTAGTGAAGGAAACAATATAGATCGCGGTAGCTTAGTCGGTCATCGCGTCTGGTGTTTTGATCCCGAAAACGCAGGTTCAAATCCTGCCCGCAGTTGCATTTTTCTTTCACTAAACTACCTACATAAATATAAATATATTTCAGATAATTTTTGGCTCTGGGTTAGGCGTTATGCACACCGTATTAACTGATGACGACGTTGTCCTGGATCTCATACCGGTCGACCACGTCAATAATGCGATAATAGCCGCGGGATGGAAGACTGCTCAAAATAAACGCAATGCCGAAATGAAACCTAAGATCTACAATATGGTAACGTCTGTCAGAAACCCAGGCATTTGGGGTAAGTTTTTTTTTTTGCAACTTGTAGTTTTGACTTTGCAAAAGTAAAACACATTAAAATAAAACATTTTGACTTTGACTTTTCATCATAGTAATAAATTGACGGGCTCTGTGGTTTAGTGGTCGATTACCGGACTGCTGACCATGAGGTCGTGGGTTCGATTACCACAGGACACAAATATTTATGTGATGAATATAATCGTTTGTGTTCGTCTGGAAGTTTCTTATGTATTATAATTATGTATTTACAAAAATAAAGTATATAAATATTATATCCATTGTCTAGTAGCCATAGTACAAGCTCTGCTTAGTTTGGGACTAGATGATGCTGTGTAAAACGTCGCAATTACAAGTGCTGTCTAATTACAAGTAATAGACACCAGTGTCTACTATTTTATTATGTCAATATCGTCATGACTTAAGAATTGAGGACAACAGCTTCTGCTCCAAGTGTTGTGGATTCGATCCCCACACGGAGCAAATATTGATGTGACCTACAGGTAGTTGTTCCGAGTCGGGGCGTTTGTGCATGTGAGAATTTGTGTTTGTAAAAGCACCCATATTATACAGCAGATACAGCAGAAAATCCTAGTATGGGATTCCGTATTTTGAAAAGATTTTGAAAAGATAAAATTTGTCTAGATCTATGAAATCTGTCACCGTCATTAAGTACCATTGAAATCTCTGAGATAAAAGATAGATATAAAATGATAACATTTATTCAATCCTTTGTTACATTGTGTAGGTCTCATAACTTAGTGCTAACAGTAAGGTTTTCATGTAACATAACACAAACAAATCTTCAAAATTATTTGGACAGTGACCCCCTAAACTAGACGTTTGTCTGTATCTTGGGGGCCAGAGTTGCAACTGACTCACAATATAAAATGTGTGAATGCATAATTTCTGGGTTGTGTAGGTCAATAAGTAATAATTAAGGATCACGAACAAATGATAGGAAGGACACGAGGAAATAACGTGAATCTTCGTTTAATATAGTCGACCTCGGTCAAACTTGGACATCCTTCAACGTCCTCACATCTTGTTATCGCAATATTGTACCAGTGAAGTTTGTAATTTATTTATTTTAAGAGTTTCCATGGAGTTTCCGGATTCTTCTGAATAGGATCGACCTTTTGGAACCGTGCAATCATAATGTTTCAAAAACGGTTGTAAAAGCTTATTTGAAATAAAAACATTTGAACTTGAACTTGAAAAAGGATGAAGACAAAATTAGTGATATTAAATTAATTAAAGGAATAACACGTACGCGTACACGTACACTTTTTCTTAAGTTTTTGTGAGAGATAAAGGTAGCAGCGAGGATGAAGGGTTGTCGAACTCGTAGGACCGGGAAGTCGTTATAGAGTGAGTCAGTGGGGTACCGAAACGGCTTCTTAAGTATTACTTTAATTGTGAAAATGATCTTTCGATTTCTATTAAAGCAGATTTCCCGGCGCCACCCCAGATAGAGATACCATATTGGAGGACAGACTGGCAGAGGCCTAGGTAAACGGTGCGGAGAATCTGAATAGGAGTGCAATCACGAAGTTTTTTCATCACGTTGATATTTTTTCTTACTCGGCCGGATAGGGAGTGTATTTGCGGCTTGAAAGATAAGTTTTCGTCCACAGTAATACCTTAATATCTGATGGAGGGGACGCGGCCAATAGGAATACAAGTGCTACAATGTTTATTGTGCCTATTGGAGCACGTATTGAATTAAGAATCAGATGTGGTGGAGGAACCGATGCAAGGGTCTGGAAAAACGTGACGAACTTACTTTTTTTTACATTTAGAGTTAGCAGGCTACGATCAAGAGCTTTAGCTACAATTACCAGATCATCCTCGCCAGATTGTATACGCGTTCCCAAGTTTCTGCATGGAAGATGATGACTGTATTGTCTGCTTAAGCAATCATTTCAGCATTAGGAATAGAGAGATTTAGTATATCGTTCATGTAAATTAAGAACAGAGTCGGACCAAGTGTACTTCCTTGTGGTATTCCAAACCTGATAGGATCAGAGTCACTGTAATATTCACCTATTTTGATGAATTGGCTACGGTTAGAAAGATAGCTTGTGAACCAGTCAAGCGGGGTGCCTCTTATACCAATAGTCTCTAGCTTTTTCAACAGAAGATCGGTCGAAATGGTATCAAAGGCCTTAGCCAAATCAAGAAATACCGCCAAAGTATGTTCCCCTTTTTCAGTGTAGGACGACACATAGTTCGCAAGGAGGATGGCTGCATCTTCGGTTGACCTACCTCTTCTGAAACCAAACTGCCTATTGGATATTATATTGATTTTGATTATAGTGTAGATTGGAGTACCATTCTGATTGAATGGAAATGGTAGACTTGTGCCCCCGATGACAAGTGGCAACCGCAGCCTATTGACGTTAGCAGCACCAATATGACTGAGATATCACTCATGGGTTCAATTCTCAGGTCGAGTAGTGTGGTTGGGTTTTTCTATGAAATTCTCAATACCAGCTGAAAGTTTGGATTTGTGCTTGATTAAGGGCTATAAGATCGCACCTTATAGGCTAATAGCCAGGGGCTATTAGATTTGTACACCTCTGCCTAACCTTTCAAGGAATACTGGCGTGATTTTATGTTCTAATTCTTAGGGCGTCTCCGGGACACTTTGGAAAATGAGTCAATCCGGAAATACTCGACACCTGCGGCCGTGTGGTGTTACTTCACTTTGCGGACTACCAAGCCTTTCCTATTTTGGATATACTCCTGGCTATTTCATCTGATACCCGCTTACATCATCGACGGAATCTGTTTGCTTGTTGGAAAGAAGAGGAGGTAATGTTATGAAATAAGCTAACTCAGTGTTTATTTTTTATAACCTCAAAGTTACTTAAGTACATAATAATAGAACCCATCAATAGAAAATTGGTTAAAAAAATATAAGCAT
The DNA here is from genome assembly GCA_947256265.1 of Acronicta leporina. NCBI lineage: Eukaryota > Metazoa > Arthropoda > Insecta > Lepidoptera > Noctuidae > Acronicta > Acronicta leporina. Next base: position 1,905,043 of record OX366536.1, read on the forward strand.
TTTAAGTTTATCCAAGATAGAGAGCGTACTAGGTAAAAAGGGTTGGGCCTCCGATATCCTCACTCACTTGGCGAAACAGAATGCAAGCGTTGTGTCACGCCGGTTTTCTGTGAGGTATGTTATCACTCCAAGCGGGTCCTTCATGCCAAATGACTGTCATACAGTAATAATACGGTAATAAAGTAATAGCTTGCAGCCCGTAGGGGCTCTAAAGGCTCGGCAACGCACCAGAAACTCCTTTGGTAGAGCAGCTTGGTAGTCTCCTTTGATAGTCCAATGACTACTTATGATCACTCGATCATGCTCATCAGCTCATCTACTCATTTGCCAACTAACATACATACATACATACATATTTTCACGCCTGTCTCCCATTGGGGTAGGCAGAGACTATAGATTTCCACTTGCTACGATCCTGGCATACCACTTTCGCTTCATCTATGTTCATTAACCTCCTCATGCATGAACGTCGGTTTAGGGTGCTCTTAACCTGTCCTTTTTTAAGAACGGCCGCAACTTGGTTGTCGTACGTTCGTCGAGGTCGGCCCCTTCCAACTCTTCCATCCATACTCATCATGTATACTCGTTTCGTCAATCTCCGTTCATCCATCCTCTGTACATGCCCAAACCACCTTAACATACCTTTCTCAATCTTTGTTACTATACCTCCCTTATCACGCTGTTTCTCACTCTATCTTTCAAAGTTACCCCACACATACTTCTCAACGCTCTCATCTCTACAGCATTTATTCTACTTTCATGTCTCTTCTGCCATACCCAACTTTCACTACCATACATTAGTAACTAACAAATAAATAAATTGGTTGTTTTAATTTCAGGTTTGTGAAAATATTCAGTAAAACTCTGAAGCAGATGCTTGCGTTATCATATTTTAATCTACGCTCCTGGCAATTTGAGGACAAGAATACAGAACAACTGTATGACAGCCTTTCTGGAGCGGACCAGGACATTTTCGATTTTGACGTGAAGAAAATTGATTGGAAAGAGTACATTATAACATGGACTCTTGGCGTCAGAAAGTATATCATAAAAGACGAGCTGAAAGACACAAAATACGCCATCAAGAAACAGTTTTACTTTCAGATACTGTCGTGTTTCGTTTTTCCATTGTATTTTTTCGCTTTATGTAAATTTGTATATTATGTTTTTAGTACAATTTTTATTTTTGATATATTTAGACCGGACTGTTCTGTACATTGTCAGAAATTCTGACTCTCGCCGAGAAGGCACAGTGCGCTTTTAGTAGCTCCGTGGAATATAAATATTAGGTAGTTTTATAAATAGTTTCATTTACAAAAATTACAAACATTGTTTTTCAGCAGTTAACAGTGTATGATGGGTATTTTTCAGTTGATCGGCCTAGAGTACAGTGTAGAAAATAAGTCTATTTTATTTTGGTGTGAGTTGCGTGCGTATGTGCGTACGGGCGTGCGGGCGTGCGTGTGTGTATCTCTGTGTGTTTGCGCGCGCGTGTTTTTGTGATACGTAAGAGACACAGAGTGATCGAGTATAAGAGGTAAGTACGTGTTTGTTTATTTATGTTTGTGTGTGTAAGATTTTTTTCGGATTTCGGTTGGCATAGCTAGTTTTTTGATGTGCTGACCTCAGAGTCCTTTTATGCAAATTAAAAAAAAATATTATGCGACAGGCTTAGCCCGGCCCAGAAAATAAAAACTATACGTCTATGCCCATGATCGTGCAAATATTAAAAGAAATTTCCTGACAAATGGGGCCTATATAGACCGGGATGGTTGGCGCTCTTTGCCAGGCCTACGTTCAGCCTACTCTGTGGTTCAGCAATGGACTGAAATAGGCAGATAATGTTAATGATAATGATAATGATGTGGCTTGCCGAAGATGATGTAATTCATGTATTTCATTTTGCTTTTGCGTTTTTTTTTATATTTTCCATACTAATTTTCTGGTTTGATACACCAGACGCTATGACCACTAAGCCACCGCGAGTCCTACCTGCCATGTCAGAATTTGCCTTCACATTCTGAACTTACGTCTTAAAGGTGACGTCAGTAACAAAGTCAAAAAAAACAGTCAAAAAAAAAAAAAAATATATATAATCAAGTTGGAGTGATTATTTGCGAAAGGTTACTGGCGGAAACTGGATAATACAAGCCAAGAACAGGGTGGAATGGCGCACATTGGGCCTATGGACTAATATAGGCTGATGATGATGATGATCGAAGTGAGGCCTTTTCACCCTTACCACTACACAAAAAAAAATTGTTACTATCCCCCCTTTTGGAGCTATGCATGGTTTTTTTATGTGATAGGGAAACGAGCAGACGGATCACCGGATAGTAAGCGCCGCCGCCCATGGACACCCGCAACACCATAGGAGTCGCAAGTTCATTGCCCGCCTTTTAAAAGGATTTGGGCCTCCGGTATCCTCACTCACTCGGCGAAACACAACGTAAGTGTTGTTTCACGCCGGTTTTCTGTGAGGCCGTTTCTGTATCACTCCGGTCAACCCGGCCTATTTGTTGCGAAGCATGGCTCTAACACGGTCTTACAAACACATCCAGTTAGCTGGCTGGATGCCACAAAAATGTCATCTAATTACCAAAACCACAATAATTAAATATTGTACATACAATAAGTGCGTAAGCAATTACTGCGTGTGTGAGAATATGTATTGTATATAACCCTTGATTATTGTTTTATGTATTTCTGAATGTTTTATTCTTAGTTGTTCTATATCATAGATCATGATTTCGAAACGAAAGTTATGATCTATGTTACAATTTATTTACTAACTAAGAAGTATATAAATAATTGCTCTCAGACTTGTGTTTAATGAATATAAATTTATTAATGACTAACTGACCTGAGAGACGTTGTCCTCTCCAAGTTTCAAATAGCCACCTCGAAAAATTTGAATTTCCATATTTGAAATACACTTAGCGCCATGGACCTCTGAATACCGTATTTCTGACCTATAAATTACTTAATTTCAAAAATTTGTTCACGTGGTATTGACGTGAAGCATGGAAATATAAACAGACATACCTACATAGACAAAAATCTCAAATAACTGTTTCGGCGTCAGTAAATTAAGATTAACGCACGTTGCATTTTTTTTTATTATTATACATACTTATGTGGTATATTCTTAGGGTATATTATTTAATTATTTGAATAATAGGAAACTCTTTAGTTACTTTCCCAAATAAAATGTGCACATTGTATCTACACTATGGAGGTTTCAAATTATAAAATAAGTTACTATATGGCTGGATGCTTTAAAGAAGATAACAATAATTGTCAAAATTGTCAACTCAAAATGACACCTGGTATCCAATCAAATTTCATTGAGGTAATAACGATGTCGTGTTAGTCCATTAGAAAATAAGTTGTCATTCTTTGTTTACTTCTATAACCTACTCAAATATTTAGTTTTTACACCGGCTTTTGCTCCCTGGATAAATCCTATGTATGCCCCGTGATTCCCTGGGTAAGTAGAGTTAGAATAACTGTACTAATAATCAATTCCTGGTCACAATAATGGTTTCTGATTGATCTGCTTTATTTTCTTGTTTTATCTTATTTAGTCCGTGTAAGTGTATTTTTTAATTTTATTATTTGATTCTGTTATAATGTTTGATCCGTGCTAGTCTAATACAGAATTACTTGACTAATAAATTGACTTCAATGGTTATTTTTAAAATTCAGCGTTTTCAATGGTTAAAATGTTAATAACTTTTGATAGGGAGAACCGATTTGAATTTAAAATAGCCTAAATGTTAATCCAAGAAACAGGCTATGAATTCCTGCCCACTTCCTCCAAATCTCTTCAGTAGTTATCATTTGATGCGTGGTCAAACATACAGACAAACCGACAGACAAACCGACAGACAAACCGACAGACAAACAGACAGACAAACAGACAGACAAAAGTTCCAAAAATAATAGAAATGGATTGTGTTACCGATTCTGAGTCCCCCAAATTAGTTTTTTTGTAAATATAAGCAATGTACAGACACGGCTCACTTACATTCTTATTATATGTAAGAAGATTTATAGAATGATCCTCAGGTTTTATTTGTTAATTTAATTTATGTAGGATAGTCAATTGATGCAACGTTTTATTGTGTTTAAGCTAAAGTTAACATATTTGTTGGTTCTCGAAGTTGCTTAATTATCCTACCATGTTTTAAAAGAGTTTTAATGAATTGGATCTAAATAATATTGTTAATGTTTATTGTTATTCGGATAATATATATGGTTATCTCTTATTGGTCGAAAATGGCGCGGTATTACTAATATTGTTCTATTGTTTGGAAAACGTATAAAAAGGGAGGTATTCCTCAAAATAAGTGAGTCAAGGATCTACTGCTGTGTGTGAAAGTTACTCTGATTGTTACTATGCTGTGTTATTATGATACTGTTACTATGTTGTGTTATTATGCTACTGTTTCTATACTGTGATATTATGCTACCGTTTCTATTATCGTTGTGCCTTGGATGCTAAATCATTTATTGTATCGAACTAATTTCTGGTTGCTAAAGTACCCGTAACGAAATAATTAATTGTAAAGTAATTGAATAATATAATATATTGTATCTACCCACATCTTCTCATGATTTAATATAAATGATGTGATGGTGTTGATATTAGCTTGTTGAACTTTGAATATCAAAATGAATATGACCTTGGAGTTTCTTGCCGGTTCTTCTCCATAGAATCTATTTGGAACCGTGCGTTTGAGAAATATATTAGATTTGATTTAAAATGATGCATTTGTTTGATTCCTTACAATTATCTCTACTTTATATAAGTACACACACATAAACCCCCCTATTCTGACACGTGCATAATTAATTAACGAATCAGTTATTTAGAATGTTCTTGGCCTTGTAGTTTATTAGAATACTGTTAATTCATTGTTTTGACTTTATTCTACATTTATATATGTACCTACTATCTTTTGTAGTCTAGTGTGACTGCTACTCTAGAGGGTCTGGATTCAATTCCGATGTCGAAAACAGTGTTTTTCTATTAAATTCTCAGTAGCAGCTCGGAGTTTGATTGTTTTGTGGCCGGTTATTGCCAACAGGTCCTATTACATGGGACCTAAATTATTTTGGTTTACCTACATTAGTATACGCCTCTGCCTAACCCATCGGGTTACAGACAGGCAGAATGGTAACCGATTTAAAAAAGGAGCAGGATCTTTGTGTATTTGTTATTATTTTATGTATTTTCACCGATATTTTTGTCAATAGTGGAACGATTTTGAAAATATTTTTTTTACCTAAAAGAGTATCCGTATCTCTGTAGTGATCACAAAATTTTAAATGAAACAATAAAACTTAACATGTAGCTTTGTTATTTACGATGGCATCGTCAAGATACCTTAAAATTTAGAAATAAAATCCCTTTAACAAAGTAAAACCTCAAGAGTAAAGAGTAAAATCGCCTTCAAAACACTTGAAAACACGAAAATGTTATGTAACTTATGTGCAAAAAAGTTTCTGAAGTCGGTGGCTAAAGCAAAACATCGAACCAATTCCAAAGCACTTACTTCCGACACTGTTTTTTAGACTTCACTTCTAGTAATGTACGTAGCTATTTTTATTATAAGGTTTACTTATAACTCTGTTTTTGATGTTACTTTGATATTTTAATTTATGCCTTAATTAGTATTAGGATTTCATTTAATTTACTGTATCATCATCATCAGTCTATACTAGTCCACTGCTGGACGTAGGCCTCCCCCAATGTGCGCCATTTCGCCCTGTCTTCGGCTTGTCGCATCCAGCTTCCACCAGCAACCTTTCCCATTTACTGTATATTTGTTCCAAATAGAAATTTATTTCATTTGTCAAATAATTATATATTACCCTTTGTATCTACCTATCATAGATTCTGCCTAATCATCTATAAGTAATTTAAATTTATTGGTAACATTTCGATGCGGTTTCAGGTTAACAAAGTTAGATAGTCAATAACAATTTCGACGCGTAAAAATTATTCATTTACAGAATTTTGTTTAGTGTAGTCGTGTATTTTGGTAAGTTTAATAATTCTAATCTAATAATGTCTATTGTCCCACTGCAGAGTAAATTCCTCCCTTTCTGTCTTCCACACATCTCTATACTCTCCTTACAGGAGATCCTCATTATTTTATCTTTTTGTTTCGGTAGGAGTTAAGCTTGTCCTTTCATCTTTGTCGTGATCTACTGCGTTCATGCCGAGAGGTTAATGGGGCTGATCGTTATTTTAGACCGCAGCTCATATGGCATACGGCTAGCATGTCCAGCCCAATCCCACTATATCTTAACATCATCCATGGTATTGGTTTTTGTACACTGTTCAATAATGTCCTTCATACTCAGTGAAATGTCATACGGTGATGGATGATGGTGGATGGAGATGCCAGATATTCGATGGCGTAGTTGATTAGCGATCGACTTCTGGACTTTGGTCCCATGTTCGATACCCGCATGAGAAAAAATCGTGAGGGAACCTGTATGCTCGAGAGAACTTCTTGACGGCATTTGAAGTCTGAAAAAAGCTGTGGTAGCCTAATGAAATGACGATTTCGATGTTACGTTGTACAATTATCACCACAGTTCATCAAAGGAGTTTGCATCATGCTCGAAGCTATGGATCCCGCGCAGGAGTTCATGGAGAAGGTGCAATCCCGTAACATACGGATGACTTTAGTGACGGAGCGTGGTGATTCCCAAATCCAGCAGTTTTACTCCGGAGCTGTTGTGTTTCTGACGGGCGGTTCTGGCTTCCTTGGCAAGCAACTCATGGAGAAACTCTTCAGGTGAGGATGAGAGTGAAAGGAGAAAGAACGCAAGGTTTTCGCAGTAGTAAATCGTTGCTGCCAAGTTTGTACTAGTAAACCAAAATCGCTCTCACGCAATTCCAAATTAGCTCTGTTATGTAAAACAATTGTACAACGTCCAACTATGTAGATTGTCATTGCAACACGTTTACCAATACTGCTATCCACGTTTAGTTGTTTTGTAGAATGACTTATTTTCTGCTACATTTAGTTATATTTTGGCAGTCAAATTTAGTTTTGACTGAGTAAATTCGGAATGAAAGATACCTATTTATATTGGATAGGTTAGGTTAGAATTGCGACCACACGTCGCCAGAAAGAAATTAGGGTTATTTTAACGAGAATTCACATAGCAGAGTTTTTTTAAGAGAGATATATATAAGGGAGAAAAGGACCGGGGACAAATATAAATATTTGATTAATTACTTTCAGAGCAACTAAAATATCTAAAGTATACCTTTTAATAAGACCCAAAAAAGGTAAAGCAATTGAAGAAAGACTGCAAGAATTATTGCAAGACCCGGTAAATATTGTATCATTACTGTTGCACTGGAATAGTTCAAAGCTTTTAAAAAATGGCTCAGTATTTCATTCTTTTTTTAGGTTTATGATGAACTGAGACAACAGCAACCGAACTTTGCAGACAAAATCATAGCAGTGGCTGGAGATGTAGCAGAACTAAGACTTGGCATAAATGACGAAGATTGGGACATTATCACGAAGCAGGTCTGCTCTTTTTTCCACTTTACAATAGCGTTGCGTTGCTATCCTATTTTACTAAAAACGGTGTTGATAATGTATAAATGTTAGATACTACCATTTGCTGAATTTTCTGTAACTGTGTATCTATTTCGTATAATTTTCGTAACTAACTTTGCTTCATCCTCATCATCATCATCAGCCTATACTAGTCCACTGCTGGACGTAGGCCTCCCCCAATGTGCGCCATTTCACCCTGTCTTCGGCTAAACTTTGCTTAAGCTGTTAAAATTACCATCATATTACAAACTAAACGTGGATGCTTGTTATCTGCATTTATTGATCTAATTTGATATCTATTTGTATTTAGGTGTCCCTAAGCTCCCCAAATAAAATAAAAAATAAATCTAGTAACAATATTGATAGTAATATCGATACTGACGTTGAGAGCCATTATTCGGCACGAATGGGCCGGCTCGACCGGAGGTACCACGGCCTTACAGGAAACCAGCGCGAAACAACGCTCACGTTGTGTTTCGCCGAGTGAGTGAGGATACCGGAGGCCCAGACCCCGTTTGCGTCTCCTGTGATCTTGCGGGTGTCTGTGGTGTATATGATGGGATTTAGATCTAACTATATGCGAGCCCGTGCTGTGAATGCATATATGTGTTTATGTTTATGAAATTAAATGATTTTTTTTAATATTTGAGTTGATTGAATGAAAGGTAAATTTTGTGATTTACGATTTATGACGTATTAAAAAAAAATACTTACTAGATCTCATTCAAACCAATTTTTGGTGAAAGTTTGCATGGTAATGTACATCATTTATTTCTTTAGTTTGATCATTTTCTTATTTTAGAAGTTACAGGGGGGGGGGGGGCACACATTTTACCACTTTGGAAGTGTCTCTCGCGCAAATTATTCAATTTAGAAAAAATGATATTAGAAACCTCAATAACCAACAGGGTTTGATGAAAAAAAAAATCTTTAGTTTCAGTTCTAAGTATGGGGAACCCATTTTGTGCCAAAAAAGTTTTGTGTGTTAATCTTAATACGATTCACAGAATACATCTACTTACCAAGTTTCAACAGTATAATTCTTATAGTTTCGGAAAAAAAAGTGGCTGTTACATACGGACGGACAGACATAAGGAATCCATAAGTGTTCCGTTTTTTGCCATTTGGCTATGGAACCCTAAAAATATCTTTGTTTCAGGTGCATATAATATTCCATTTGGCAGCTACGACCTACTTCGACGCACCTCTCCGTGTGGCCACCATGATTAACGTGAGAGGTGCCAGGGAGGCTCTCGAGCTTGGCAAAGCGTGCCACAACCTCGTGTTAGTATACTACATTATGTACTACCTAGTAGTAGTAGTAGATTGAGGGGCTAAAATCGTGCTAGGTACATAATAAATAAAAAAAATCGATTCCAGTTTAGGAAATTTGTAAAATTCCTAAGAAATAAGTAATCAAATTTATTTCACATATTCTAAAACATAAAAAAAACGGAAAATAGTTAATTTTATATTAATTCCGAGTTCCGAAACTGTTTTACACATTATTATTTTTTTATATTTTCGAAGCTCTTAACTACTGTTTGTTAAAAGTTATTTTATTTCATAGTCTTGACTAACTATTATTTTACTTATTAACGATTTTATCGTTTATCGCAACGATATGTTAAAATATTGTTTTTTTATTCTATATGTTTTTATCGGATCATCATTAAATATCGCTTCTTCTTCCCAGCGAAAACACTAGGCCTCGAAGGACGGGCGTTTTGGGGGCTGTCTATAATGTAAAAATTAAGTTCAAAAAGTACTACCTATACAGAGTGGTGACGACAAAACGACATTAAATTAAAATACGATACCCACTAGTTTATCAAAACACTTAAAAGTTATCAAATTAGAAATTACACTAAAATTAAAAATCTATATTTTCGAACCAACTAAATGCGACAAAATTTTAAATTAAACACAACAGCCATTATAATATTGTCTACTAACCTCATCTGACCTGTTGGCACTGCCCGTAAAAGCGGCAACATCGCTCCCATTCATTAATCTATCACTAGGTTCACGTTTCATTCCAACATTAATTCAAAACTTACACATTTCACTTATGTTTTTTTTATTTTTTATGGGTTAGGGGAGCAAACGAGCAGACGGATTACCTGATGGTAAGCGATAACCGCCGCCCATGGACACCCGCAACACCAGAGGAGTGGCAAGTGCGTTGCCCGCCATTTAAAAAGGTTTCGGCCTCCGGTAACCTTACTCACTCGGCGAAACACAACGAACCGTTGTTTCATGCCGGTTTTTTGTGAGGCTGTGGTATCACTCCGGTCGAGCCGGCCCATTCGTGCCGAAGCATGGCTCGCCCACGTTAAAAATCGTTATGATACTCTGAATTAAATTTTTAATTGCTTGAATTGTTCACCGTTTACTCTAATACACATGTGACAACGTCTTGTGATATTATTTCTTACTTTCCTTAACAAATTACTACTGATAGCCATTGATTTTAATTTATTAAAAGTGTCAATAATTCTATGTCGCAGTTCCTCTACGGTATTCGCATCCCGAACATAAACCTCATTTTTATTAAATCCCCATAAAAAATATCCAGTGTAGTTAGGTCCGGTGACCTTGCTGCCACCGGCGTGGTCCATATCTGCCAATTCACTGACGTCCAAAAATATCAGAAGAGATTATGAACTATTTTTGCCTACACTTACTTTGTTTACACGAAGATGTCGAAGTGGCAACGTAGCATCTTCTCAGTTTACGAAACGTATCTTTGTTTGATTATGATATTAAGAATTTTATTGTTATGGTTATTAGGTCTAAATTTAATCGGCAATACATCATTGTATTATTTCTTAAGAGTATTAATTAATTAGGTTTTGTTTTACGCATGTGCCTAGTAAGTAAATGAAATTGCTTTGATGTGAATGACCTAAAGAACTTGCGAGGCGAAATCGTAAAGTATTCACATCATGTTTTTAAATCTTTAAAGTAAAAAAAAAATCATACGGCTATACAGTTGATTATAATTTGATAATTTTTGGTATACGTACTACTAACACAATACACAGTATATGGTTTCAATTAGTGTCTTATTATCCCCACCACTCTGTATAATGAATAATGCTTTTGGAGAATTCCCAAAATTCAATAACTCTTTTTGCTGCCCAACAGATCTTACGTCCACGTTTCGACAGCATATTCCCATGCCTGCGATCACCGTTCCAACGAGGTACTCTTAGAAGACTTCTACCAGAGTCCTGTACGTCCGGAAACCTTGATCAGCTTGGCTGAGACATCTGATGAGGAGAAACTTAATGACATTACGCCGGGGTGAGATTTCGAATACTTGTTGGCGGCCTTAAGTTCTGACCATCGCTTTCCATACGGCTCTATCCTCCGAAGTATGTTCAGATTCCTATATAGGTCAGAGGGCGAGCCTTTTGCCATTTCGGCAAATCTAAATTATTAACTCCCACTTAGAATTTTATACAAAAAATCATTTATCAAACATTTGCCTAACCTAGGAATCAATGCCAGGATCTTTAGCGTAGTAGTGGCGCTAAATTCGCGTAAGTGTTAGACATAAAGGATATTATATTCTATTCTATTACTAATATTGGTCCTATATTATTATTGTCTAATACATACGCGAATTTACGAATATTTAAGGATTTTATTGCGTTATATTGACATAATTACGGGTTTTATCGCGTTATATTGACATTATTAAATACTATACTGATATACATACAATTCGGATGAAATGTTGTGTGTATATTTGAGTGGATGGACCCTGGATGGCTTGAAAAGACAACTGAACCCGGTTGAACCCGACTTCAGCGCCTGCTACCTTTATAATATTTTTCATAAGATTGTCGAATAAATTCTCCATATCCTGAGATCGAATCTTTCTTTCACTAAAATGACCTTAAAGTGTATTTTCTTTCTCCAATATTTTTAGTCTTATCAAAACCTGGCCTAACACGTACTCATTTACAAAAGCGGTTGCTGAAGAGATAATAAGGACTATGGAGGCTGATCTACCAGTTTGCATCATCAGGCCGGCTATTGGTTAGTATATAGAATCATCATCATTATCATCCTATATATTGTGTACTGCTGGGCACGGGTCTGTTCTCACAGTGAGAGAAAAGTCATAGTCCACCACGCTTGCCTACTGAAGGATTGCAGAGTCCACACGCGTTTGAAAAAAAAATCTCAGGCGTGCAGGTTTCCCTACGATATTGATGATGTCCTTGCCTTGGATACGATCTCGAGACCTTTGATTTGGCAGTCCAACGCTCATATAGTAATTTTTTATCAGTATATAGACTAGATATTTTATAATGACCTCACGTTCGGTAGGTGCACTGAAATTAATACGACATTGCGGCAGTTACCTTGAAAATAATTGTTATGTTACAGTAATATGTTCTCAACGGGAACCAAACCCAGGATGGATTGATATGTCTTGCATATACGGAGCTAGCGGTGTGAGTATTTTTTTAGGAATTTTAGGATATTTTTTTAGGTACGCATCTAAATAAATATGAATAATTTACGGGGCTAAAACTAATACTACTGAATACCATATTGATGCATGTTATGTCCAAAGATAGTTTTACAAGTCCAATGTTTAAACTAGATGGCGCCGACATTTCCAAACTGACGACCTTTGAGAAGAAACATCAAAACAAACTCAGAGAATTATGATCTCATTAAAGTCCAGACATAGTAGTAGCAATTTATGAGTGTTACAATCCAGGAAAATGTCTGAGATGGCTTTTTGAAGAAAGAGTCACAACAGCTTGGGTCGTGGGGGGCTTTTGAGACTGGGACTACAGTCCCAGATTCCATCTATTAAAATACAAAAGAAAATGGCATCGTACGACGTCGAACTTACAATAAAGTAAGTCATGTCGGTTGAGAAGAAAGAAACTTGCTTTTCAATAGAAGTCACTGACGGTCTCTTTTAAGATGTAAATACAGAATATGAAGTCAAATGTGGATCTAGTGGGTGGTACTCACGGTGGCTTAGTTGGTCATAGCGTTTGACGTATTGAACCAGAAGATACAGGTTCGAATCCTGGCCGCAATCGAATATTGCTATCGGTAAACTACATAAATATATTTCAGATAATCTTAGGCACTGGGTTAGGCGTTATGCACACCGTATTAACTGATGACGATGTTGTCCTGGGTCTCATACCGGTCGACCACGTCAATAATGCGATAATAGCCGCGGGATGGAAGACTGCTCAAAATAAACGCAATGCCCAAACGAAACCTAAGATCTACAATATGATTACGTCTGCCAGAAACCCAGGCATTTGGAGTAAGTTAAATTGTTTTGCAACCAATTTTGACATAACAAAAGTTCCCATTTTAGTTGTTTATTTGAAATAAAACATTTTCACTTTGACTTTTCATAGTAATTAGATGAATTACAAGTATAGATACAAGCGTCTACTATTTTTAACCCCCGACGCAAAAACGACGGGGTGTTATAAGTTTGACGTGTCTGTGTGTGTGTGTGTGTGTGTCTGTGGCATCGTAGCTCCCGAATGGATGAACCGATTTTGCTTTTGTTTTTTTTTGTTTGAAAGGTGAATAAGTCGGGAGTGTTCTTAGCTATGTTTGATGAAAATCGGTCCAAGATGGCCGCCGCCACAAGATGGCGGTTTGCATATTTTTTCACAACTCCCACAATATTGGTATCAAATGAAAGGGCCTGACTAGTAGAATACTATACACTATGAAAAATTTCAAATCCAAGATGGCCGCCTCCACGAAATGGTGAATTTATTAATTTTTTTCACTACTCCCTCAATAAAGGTATCAAATGAAAGGGCTTGACTAGTAGAATACTATACACTATGATATAAGATATCTAATAGCTATAAAATAATTGTACAAAACTTGAATAACTAAACGAAGAAAATACCTAATTAAACACTAAATTACCTGGATCTTAAAACGCAAGAAAATAAAAGAAATTAAACAAAATAACTAAGGAGTCCCTACAAAAAGTGTGAACAAATTAAATTAAAAATTTGAAAAACCCCCGACACAAAAACAAACCTGCGTCCCTATAAAAAGAAAAAAATAATCTTGAAATTATAACCCTTCGTAAGTACGTATGAAGTTTTTTGATTAAATTTTGTCGCGTCGGGGGACCGCTCTCTAGCTCTCGCGTGTCTGCCCGCTCGGGTCGCCAAACTTGAATATGTTACGCTCCGCCCACTTTACGCCCTCCCGCGCGTCGCGGCGATGTACGCGCCATCCACATCAATTCTGAATTCGCGGGATTCACGTTCGGGAAGCAAAAGGAAAGGAAAGGATTCACATAATTAGAGAGCGGTCCCCCGACGCGACAAAATTTAATCAAAAAACTTCATACGTACTTACGAAGGGTTATAATTTCAAGATTATTTTTTTCTTTTTATAGGGATTCAGGTTTATTTTTGTGTCGGGGGTTTTTTTTATAAGTCAATATCGTCAATATCGTGACCTAAGAATAAAAAAAAGTTTAAATAAAAATAAAATAAACGACCTACAGTAATTGTTCCGGGTCGGGGCGTTTGTCCATGTGAGAATTTGTATTTGTAACCCTTATACAGTAACCCTTACACAGTATTTGTAACCCTTATACAGTAGATACAGCAGAATTTCTTAGTACGGGACAAAGTTTTTCGAAAAGATAAAAAATCTATAAAATTTGTCTAGATCTATGAAATCTGTCACCATCATTAAGTACCATTGAAATCTCTGAGAATGTAATACCATTCTGATTGAATTGAAATGTTAGACTTGAGCTCCCGATGGCAAGTGGCGACCGCAGCCTATTGACGTCAGCAGCACCAATATCACTGAGATATTACTCATGCGTTCAATTGTCAGGTCGAATAGTGTGCTTGGGTTTTTTTTCTATGTGATAGGGGGGCAAACGAGTAAACGGATCACCTGATGGTAAGTGATAACCACCGCCCATGGACACCCGCAAAACCAGAGGAGTCGCAAGTGCGCTGCCCGCCTTTAAAAGGGTTTGGGCCTCCGGTAACCTCAACTCACTCGGCGAAACACAACGCAAGCGTTGTTTCACGCCGGTTTTCTGTGAGGCCGTGGTATCACTCCGGTCGAGCCGGCCCATTCGTGCCGAAGCATGGCTCTCCCACGTGAAACTCTCAAAACCAGCTCAGAGTTTGGATGTGTGCTTGATTAAGGGCTATAAGCTCGCCCCTTATTTCATGCTGAACTGTGGATGTAGATTTGTCCACATCTGCCAAACTCTTCGGGGAATACTGGCGTGATTTTATGTTCTAATTCTTAGGGCGTCTCCGGGACACTTTGGAGAATGAGTCAATCCCGAAATACTCGACACCTTTGGCCGTGTGGTGTTTCTTCACGTTACGGACTACCAAGCCTTTCCTATTTTGGATATACTCCTGGGTACTTCATCTGATACCCGCTTACATCATCGACGGAATCTGTTTGCTTGTTGGAAAGAAGAGGAGGTAAAGTTATGAAATAAGCTCTTCTTTAAAATAAAACTATTTTTTTTACGGATTTTATCGCGTTGTATTAAATTTTATTATTTCCCGACGTGATTTCCCGATGTCAAACACCGCCGTTCCAGAAAGTCTGCAGTTTGTGAACATACCCTAGACAAGACCTAGCACTACATCAGATTTGATAAGCCACAAGTCCTCGCAAAAGACAACCGATTCCTACCCAGGATGATTCGTGAGGCTATTGAAATTAAAAAACACCAAAATTTCAATAGAGAAGATGGTTGGGTCTTACCAGCTACTTGGGACCCCATTATAGAATCTATTAAATCTAAATCCAAGCCCAAAACTGCAAGACCAAAGGATACGGTGAGCTCGTTCTGCGTGAATCGGATCACTAATAATTAACAAAATGTAAGGTAGCTGTTAGTAATTTTAACATTAAGACGTCCAACACCTCAGTCTAGCCGTGACCATGGATGCTGTAAAGGATCCGAAACGTCGGGAAATAATAAAATTTAATACAACGCGATAAAATCCGTGAAAAATAGTTTTATTTCAATGTCTAATATTCGCGTAAGTGTCAGAAACCAGTAAGCTCTTCTTTAATTTAAGAATTTGCTCTTGTCGGTGGAGCAAACGCCACTGTTCTTTATCTTCTGCTTTCCGTTTTACCTCTTGATACGACTCGATCGCAATCCTTTCCTTCACTTGTTCCACAAAACTTCGTCTAGGTCTTCCCCTTCCACGTTTTCCTTCAATTTTACCTTCTAGAAATAAGCTAAATGACTATATATTTTTTAAAACCTCAAAGCTACATACGTAAATAGAGCCCATTAATAAATAAATTGTATGTTTTAATTTCAGGTTTGTGAAAATATTCAGTAAAACTCTGAAGCAGATGCTTGCGTTATCATATTTTAATCTACAATCCTGGCAATTTGAGGACAAGAATACAGAACAAATGTATGACAGCCTTTCTGGAGCGGACCAGGACATTTTCAATTTTGACGTGATGAAAATTGATTGGCAAGAGTACATGGTAACATGGAGTCTTGGCATCAGAAAGTATATCATAAAAGACGACCTTAAAAACACAAAATACGGCATCAAGAAACAGTTTTACTTTCGGATACTGTCGTGTTTCGTGTTGCCATTATATTTTTTCACTTTATGTAAATTTGTATATTATGTTTTTAGTATTATTTTTGTTTGATGTCTTTAGACTGCACTGTTATGACATTGTCAGAAATTTCTGACGCTCGCCGAGAAGGCGCAGTGCGCTTTTGGTAACTGTGTGGAATATTAGAACAGTTTTATAAATAGTTTCATTTACAAAGTTACAAACATTGTTTTTCAGCAGTTGCTGGTAATTTTTCAGTTTAAATCGGCCTAGAGTAAAGTGTGGAAAATAAGTCTAATTTATTAAAAATTGGATGAATGGATTATAATTTGTTAACTAGGAATCTAGGAGTATCTTAGGAGGCATTATAATATTATTGTCGAGTAAGATGTGTGTATTCGTGCGTGATTGTGTATCGATGTGTGTGTGTATCATATAATATTCAAATTTAAAAAATATTAAGCGACCACAAAGCTAAGCCCGTCCCAGAAAAAAATCTAGCTATGATCGTGAAAACATTAGACGAAACCTGTCGATATGTGGCTTATATGGCTCAATAATGGCGACCCCAAAGAGCGCCTCTTTGGGTTCACCTACGTTCAGCATTGGACGGTAAGAGGCTGATGGCCTGCCGAAAATTATATAAATAAATCTTTATAACTTTACTGTTCTTTAATTTTCTTTTAATTTAATTTAACTGCCTCATTAGCCATTCCTTAGCGCGACTGTTACGCTAGAGGTCCTGGGTTCGATTCCCAGGTCGAGCAAAGTGTTATTGGGTTTTTCTATGAAATTCCCAGTAGCAGCTCGGAGTTAGGAATTTGTGCCCGGTTATTGGTAATAGGCTCGCCCCCTATTACATGGGATCTAAACATACCGGCGAACTGTGGGTGTACCTTAGTACACCTCTGGCTAACCCTTCGGGGAATATAGGCGAGATGGTATGTTATGTTATGTTAATTTTCTTTTTGTGTTTTTTTTACAGTTTCTACGGTAAGATTACGCCCGCTGCAAGCTATTGAAATAGTAGCAGCAGGCTTAAACACAGAATATGAAGGAAAAATTCAACATGGCCGGTGGGACTCGCGTTGACTTAGTCCCAGCGTCTGGTCATTTTAACAAGAAAACGCAGTTACAGTTCAAACGTTCGATTCCTGCCCTCAGTCGATTTTTTCCTTCACTAAAACAACTTGTTCTTTAAATTTTTCACACAATCAAGTTTCGGAAGATTATATGAGGTTAAGGGCCTGTTTCACCACATTCTATTAAATCTATATATATAAAAGAAAGTCGTGTTAGTTACTCCATTTATAACTCAAGAACGGCTGAACCGATTTGGCTGAAAATTGGTGGAGAGGTAGCTTAGAACCAGGAAACGGACATAGGATACTTTTTATCCCGTTCCCGTGGGATGTGATGACATACAGAATTCCACGGGGGCGAAGCCGCGGGCAGAAGCTAGTTTCCAATAAATTATCTGACGCAAAAATTCAAATTCTGTTCCAATTTTGAGCTTATCCGGATGTGGTGAAACAGACCCTAATTTTATTGTTATGATATTTCTACATCTGTACTATAAACTAGCTGACCCGGCGAACTTTGTACCGCCTAACAGTCGATTCTGAAACGAACGTCACTCAATTGTTTTGCCTTCCCGGAACCCTTCCACTACACTACTACACTTAAACTTTATGGTATGGTATTAAAGTTCAAATTCACTTTTAAGCATTATTACGGATCTTTTGTATGGGAATATAGAAAATTGTTGTTTTTAGATAATCCATACGAATGCGTTATTAGCCTAATGGTCCTGAGCACGACTGCTAAGTCTTGGGTTCGATTCCCAGGTCCAGCAATGTAAATTGGATTTTTCTATTAAGTCGGAGTTTGAAATTTGTTCCCGGTTAATGGCAATAGTTCCCGTTTGGGGACGGGTAGAATACAGTTCGGCACTGCCGTTCAGATGGGTCTTTTGTAATAGCAGAGAAAATATCTGACTTGCTCGGTGGTAGAACCTTTTCTTAACTTTCGACTTTAGCGCGTGAGTGCCAGTTCCCCCTCAGTTGCTGCGTCCCCGACAGTCTACAGTCCGTAGAGGCTCGGTAAAGTATCGAAATCTCCTCTGGTGTTGCAGATATCCATGGGCAGCGATGAGTACCTACTTAGCATCAAGTATCACGTCTACTCGTTAGCCGACATAATAAAAAAATTGGCTCGCCCCACAGTATGTAATGTTCTTATTAATGCCAAAGTATCTGTTCTATCTGTCTTTTTTTATGGGATAGGGCGGCAAAGGAGCAGATGGATAACCTGATGGTAAGCGATAACCGCCGCCCATGGGCACCCGCAACACCAGAGAAGTCGCAAGTGCATTGCCCGCCTTTTAAAAGGGTTTGGGCCACCGGTAACCTCACTCACTCGGCGAAACACAGCGCAAGCGTTGTTTCACGTCGGTTTTCTGTGAGGTCGTGGTATCAGTCCGGTCGAGCCGGCCCATTCGTGCCGGCCGAAGCATGGCTCTCCCACGTGAAAAAAGTTATCTTACATACTAAACTAAATCATTCTCTACTATTATAAATTCGTTATTATATTATATTATAAAATTATAAATGTCGATTCTTTGAAGATATGTAAAAAAAACAAGTTGGCTATAAACATCTCCGAACTCAAAAAGGTGTTTTTTAAAATCCTTGTCTGTTTGTAGTATATACTCCAACTGAATAACTGGTGAACTTCTTATTTCAATTAATTAAAATTGATCTTGAGATACAGCTTTACCTTTTGGATGTATATAGACCCATACAAAGAAGAGATCATCCCTGTGGGTTTTTGATTAAATTATATTTTTCTTTTTTTTGCTCATTCGTGAGTTTCATGTGAGCGAAGCCGCGGGCGAAAGCTAGTACCTATATTTCCTCCACAAGTCCCACTAACAAACAAAGGAAGTTACAGCTTTGCGGCACAGCGCGGGACGCTTGTCAGCCTAGTAACCTGAATACCCTGTTTGCTTGCATCAATACTGCATTGTACACTAACGTCTCTCTTATCTATTTATACGCCATTATCTATGTAAGTATATTTTATTCTTTAAACACTGTCTTTAAGCTGTATTTTATGAATTATTATTATTATTATTTTATTACACAATTTATCTATTTACTGATATTATTATTTTTATTACTGATTTTCATCCGTGACACCTCGTAGAGGTTCAGTTGAAAATCAGCGTCAAGCACTAGTGGCGCACCTATTTGGCGCAGCCGCGAGGCACACAATATGCCATAATATGTATGTGAGTAGTTTGGTGCATTTTTATTGTTGTAGATTATTTTATTTTTATTTTTCTGTCTACTCTGTTTTTGTGTGTCTTGAGCGAACTGTTGCCAAATAAATTTCATTCTTTCTTTCTTTCTAAGACTTGAAGCCTCAAAATGAGGTGGAAATAACTATGCGCCTTCAGATGCACACAGCAGATACATGCACATGCAGACAACTTCAGAGTTGTCTGCACGTGAAGGTTTGCAGAGGTAAATACATACTTCCAAATTTGTTTATTGTACTAATAATAATTATGACCTATGATGAATACCACTTATTGTAGGATGAATTTACTACAATAAGTGTACCTATATTTATATACTAGCTTTTAAACCGCGGCTTCGCTCACATAAAGCTGTATTAGGATTATACAGGTTGTAGGTTTTTCCATTTTTTTGGAAATACCTACATGATCTTCTTTGTTAGGGTCTGTATACATTAGAGAGGTTAAGCTGTATATCAGGATCCATTCAATTAATTGAAATAGAACGTTCACCAGTTTTTAAGTTGGAGCATATACTTTCTAACACTGACAACAAGATTTAAATCTATTCGGTAGTTTTTGTGCCAACCTGTAACAAACAGACAAGAATTTTTAAAATCAAATTTTTGAGTTCGGTTACGTTTATATACCCTAACCCACTTGTAATTTTTTAAATATATTCAGACACAGCTTTTTTACAATTTTATAAAAGTAGAAAAATAAATATATTTCCCTTTGTCAAAGCAACACCTGATAAAAATAGCACATTGAAACTCCAGAAATCCCTTTCGTTTGTAACTTCAAAGCGAGGTCAAGGCAAGTGCCCTGTCTCCCGACTGATGACCCCAATGCCTCGGTAACGATCTCCCTATCTCTTTTCTTCTAACACAAGCTCATATTTCCATCTCCCTCTCGTGTCAGCTTGTCAGTACACACTTAGCCTGAATGAGCGCAATCGCAGTTTTTTTTTTGCATTTTTTTTTCGTGTTTGGAGTATGTTTTCGTCTGCTTGTGGTATTTAAGAGGTGATAAAATACGTTTTATGTAACCAATATGGCGTTATGCGGGTGAAACGAGGTTCCAAGACGGGGACTGCTACGCTAGAGGTCCTGGGTTCGATTCCCAGGTCGAGTGAATGGGTTTTCCTATGAAATTCCCAGTAGCAGCTCGGAGTTAGGAATTTGTGCCCGGTTAATGGCAATAGGCTCGCCCCCTATTACATGGGACCTAAACATACCGGCGAACTGTGGGTATACATTAGTACGCCTCTGCCTAACCCTTCGGGGAATACAGGCGTGATGGCATATATTGGGAATATTTGATATTAATGGGTCCTTTCCACAATGTGCTATAGTGGGCATCGTTTACTCATAAATTTCTTTGTCACAAAGATAAATATTTAACCGATTTTAGTGACGAGAAACCTGGGTTTCGCTGAATGAGTGAGGATACCGGAGGCTCAAACCTCAACGCACTTGCGACTCCTCTGGTGTTGGGTCTACCGTGGGAGAGCCATGATTGGCACGAATGGGCCGGAGTGATACCACGGCCTCACAGAAAACCGGGGTGAAACAACGCTTGCGTTGTGTTTCGCTGAGTGAGTGAGGTTACCGGACGCCCAAACCCTTTTGAAAAGGCGGGCAACGCACTCGTGACTCCTCTGGTGTTGCGGTTGTCCATGGGCGGTGGTAATCGCTTACCATCAGGTGATCCGTCAGCTCGTTTGCCCCATCTATCCCATAAAAAAAATTAAGCGAATATAGCGTTTATCACCAATATTATGACCATTTGTACCGCTATACCTTCCTCGGCTGGGTTTCCACGTTTATGTCGCAATGCGATAAGAAATCAGCTCAGCCCTCAATATCGAAAGGATATAAACACGACTTAATCCAATGTAACAAATAATGACGTCCGTGTCACTCCCTTTCATAAACAAAGTCATTTCCCGCTACGCTACAGGAATTAGAGGACCAGAGTAGCCACAACAGAGTCATGCTGAAGAAGTTCCAAGTTATTATTTAGGCATACGAGCTGTTTCCTCTGTTACTTGAGAAAAAAAAAAGAGTCTGAGTCCTTCTTCAAATTTCAATCTATTTTTTATTAAAATTAATTCAGAGATTCACTATGACGAGTATCTATAAGTCACCTCATACGGGCATTTTTCGGAAATCGACTCACTCATGAATTAAATTCACTCATGATCTATAGGGGAAGAGCCACTCAGGAAACGTATTCCACATTTCAGCGGTACGCATGATAAAAATGGACTCATAGCGTTTCGTTCGGGTTTTCGGAATGTCCACTATGAATAGATTGAATAGATGTCGCTTTTTTGTGTTTTTCGTCATTTTCTGTAGCCGTCATCAAAAGGCCATTTTAGCCTCGCATCATCATCATTATCATCGACAGCCTTCACCCACTGCGAGATAAAGGTTTCCTTCAGCTTGTGCCATCCCTTTAGTTCCGTTTAAAATATTGGTAGGAACATTTCCAAAGAAACTTTTCTTGAAATTCATACGTAGTTGGCCTTCTGAATTATTAAACCATTTATAATGCCATATACTCGGTATAGTTACTTGCTATAGCATCGAAACTTTTAGCTTACACGCGAGCAAACTTGCGTCATTGCCAAACACCTTTGGGGCGGGTTTCACAGTTGCCAGTTAACTGACATTTTATGACTCAAGAGTTAAAATTGATTTTGTGTTAGAATAAATACAGGATTATGGCAAATGTCGTAAATAAAAAATAAATAGAACTAGGGAAAGCAAGAGCAGTTTTTAATCGGTACGAGTCCGATATGCAAACTTTCTACTAGGATTAATTACTAATTTAAAGCACATAAGTAGGCCACTATCTATCTATAATTTACATGTTATTTACTCATAAATAAATCAATAAAAATTCTATACTTTGAAAGAAAAAAATCATGACGTTTCATTTCTTCTTCTTATACTTAGAGCTAGGCTCTTATCGGTGCAGCATCTTCCACCGCTCTCTGTTGAAAGCCAGCCAGACTTCCATAAACGTCACGACTTTCATTTTATCTTTAATTTGTTTGTGTAGCTTAGTCTCGGCCTACCCCTTCCTCTTCTTCATTCTATGATAAAAAGTTGGAAATGCATTAAATTGTATTAACTATTGATTAACATATCCATATTAGATGCCAAACATAACTCTAGTTAACTCGGGTTTGATGTTAACGGCGCGTGGTGTAGCCGGCCATATTTTAGTAGTGGCCCATCCATCAACCGTGGAGGGGAAATGTTTTGCTGAATGCTTTCCTTCCTGGCCGCTGCTACCAAAGTGCGGTTAATAAACGGTGGTAATATCCTACGATTATACAACTTGCAAAAAATTTGACTTTGCTACCTTCATGTAATTTTGGCCAGATATGTACCTATATTCAGAGCAGCGATAGGCTAGTGATTTGATAATTGGACTGCCTAGTCAAAGGTCTCCAGTTCAAATTTAAGGCATTTCATCCGTTCTGCCGGGGTAATCGAGAGGGGAGTAAGTCAAAGGTCCACCAGGTGACTTACTGCCCTCTCAATTAACACGGTAGCGTTACACGCTTAAGGAGCGCGAAAGTATCCATAATGTGGTGCAGTTGCAGGAGCGCGGAGCACACGAACAGTGGATATCCGGCTTAACAAGATTAGGAGGGCCGACCCCAAAAGACATGGGACATAGGAACGGAAGAAGAAGACGATTATACTTAACGTGACATCAGCAACTTACTTCACATCTCTCAATATATACTAACCACTGTACCTGTGCCTTTATCACGACTACGAAGCGTGAATAATTGACTTAGATAGGAACATTTAGCGTGTTCTGACCAACTATGTAGGCGGTGCACACAATTGGTCGAATTAACCCCTATAATAGGATCTGTGACCATGGTACTGTCTTGCGCACAGTGGTTACAAGAATCCTACTAATCTTACAAACGTGAGAGTTTGTGAAGATTTTTGTGACTCTTTCACGCCAGAAGGGCTGAATGGATCTGGATAAAAATTTGGCATAGAGATAGATTACAGTCTGGAATAACACATAGGCTACTTTTTATCCAGGTCGGACCTAATTCTGAAGTAAGAAGCTAGTATGTAAGTATTTGGGATACACACCATCACGCCTGTATTCCTCGAAAGGTTTGGCAGAGATGTACTCTAGAGTTGTACCACAGTTCACTGGTATGTTTGGGCCCATGTAATATTGTAGATAGCAAGTCTATTCCCACTAACTGGGCACACATCCAAGCTCCAAGAACTGAGAATACCATCATATTATTATCAAGCCTGTATTTCCCCGTGTTAAGTAGAGGTGTACTAATGTAGGTACACCCACAGTTTGCTGGTATGACAAGGTCCAGGAGCTAGCCTATTGCCATGAGGACATCCGTGAGGATTTTCACATGGAAAAAGGTAGATGCTTCTGTGATGAAAGAAATATATCATCGTGGGAGAGCCACGCTTCGGCACGAATAGGCCGACTCGACCGGAGTGATACCACAGCCTCACATTAAACCGGCGTGAAACAACACTTACGTTGTGTTTCGCAGAGTGAGCGAGGATACCTGGAGCGAGGAGGCCCAAACCCCTCTATGTGTGTATAGGCCACCTTCTGCAAGTTTTCAAAAATTCTTAACAGTAATGGAAGACATTCTTAGGAAAGTTTTTAAGTGCAAGAAATACATCTTTGTTTGTGGTGATTTAAACATTGATATTTTAATAGAATCGCCCGAAAAACGTAAACTTTTAGCTTTGTTTAAGTCTTTCAATTTAGAACATATATTTAATCAACCAACTAGGATTACTACTACTTCCATTACTTGTATTGATAATATATTTTCAAATTATCCAGTTCAAGGCTCTTCCCTAGTGAGCGGTGTCAGATCAGATCATATGGGACAACTGATCTCCATAGAGACTAACAAAAGGAAACTTATTAATAATAACTACTCGGTTAGATCTCTAACGGAAAATAAATTACGTTCTATGCAGGAGTTAATTAAAATGCAATTATGTAGCACAAATTTTACTTCAAAGGATCCCAATATAAACTATACCAATCTATTCAATATTATATGTAAATCATTTAACAAGGCATGCCCTCTTAGAAGAGCTTCACAACGTAAAAATAGTAAATTTAACGACTGGGCCACAAGCGGCATTAGAAAAAGTAGAGATGTGCTTTATAAGCTGTATTACGAAAAATCGTTAACCTCTGACGTTGGTTTCCATGGACTATGTTCGGAAATATTCTAAGTGTTTTAAAAAAGTGTGTATTGAAGCTAAATCAAAATTGATTAGTAGACAAATAATCAAATCTGATAATAAAATTAAAACGGTTTGGAAGATAATTAATTCGGAAACGGGAAAAAAACAAAAACAGGACACAGAATTTAATTTGGAAATAAACAACAAAGTAATTTCAGACAAAGCAGAAGTTGCTAACGCTTTTGAACAATACTTCACTAATATTTCGATCGAGGTCACGAAATTTTTACATTCGTCCTCGTTAGTAGCTGAGTCTTTAACAAAGACTTTCTTCAACAGAGACATTCCAAATTTTGAATTTAGTAAAGTATCTCCTCTTTTGGTTATAAAAGCGTTTAAAAGTTTAAATATGAAAAACACAGAAGATTTATGGGGCATATCTGTTAAAGTACTGAATTCAATAATTAACAATATCGCCCCGATCCTTGCTAATATATTTAATCTTTGCATTAAGACAGGAACCTTTCCAGAGTTAATGAAACAAAGTAAAATCATACCAATTTTCAAATCGGGCTGTAAAGCGAATCCCTCTAATTATAGGCCCATTTCTATTCTTCCCGCTTTAAGCAAAATATTTGAAAAACTGATGCTTAATCAAATGATAACACATTTTAATGTAAACAAGATCTTGCATGATCAACAGTTTGGCTTCACGAAAGGTAGGTCAACGTCTGATGCTGGTACGAAGCTAGTGTCGCATATTTTAGAAGCTTGGGAGGGGTCACAGGATGCCATAGGCATCTTCTGTGATCTTTCGAAGGCTTTCGATTGCGTTGATCACAACACGCTTATCCGTAAATTAAACCATTACGGTATAAGGGGGCTATCTTTGGAGCTCATATGTTCCTATCTTTCCGAAAGGCGACAAAAAGTGGGCATAAATGGAGTTACATCTCTCGGGTCTGTTGTCAAAATGGGTGTTCCACAGGGCTCTATTTTAGGCCCTTTTCTTTTCCTAGCGTACATAAACGACCTTCCCTATATGATGTCCGAGTTATCGGATATAGTATTATTTGCTGACGATACCTCACTTATATTTAAAATCAATAGAAATGATAGCGATCTAGCTAATGTAAATGAGAGCCTAAAATCACTGTCTAAATGGTTTGCTGCTAATAACTTACTACTTAATGCAAGCAAAACAAAATGTCTAAAATTCTCATTACCAAATGTACCCCAAGCTGAAACTAATTTAATTCTTGAAGGCAGCAAACTTGACATAATCAATGAAACTGTTTTCTTAGGTATTACTGTTGATTGTAAGTTGCAGTGGGGCGCACACATTTCAGCACTGTCTAGCAGGTTAAGTTCCGCTGCATATGCAGTGAGAAAAATTCGACAGATTACTGATATAGCTACGGCCAGACTAGTGTACTTCGCTTACTTTCACAGCATTATGTCATACGGTATTCTGCTGTGGGGATCAGCTGCAGAAGTAGATTCAATCTTCATCTTACAGAAAAGGGCCATCCGCGCAATCTATGATATGGGCCCTCGCGATTCCGTAAGAGAAGTTTTCAAGAACATCAATATACTTACACTGCCGTCACTCTACATTTTTGAAAACATTATGCACGTCCGTAAAAACCTGCAAAAATTCAGCATCAATAGTGACTTTCACAACATTAATACCAGGAATAAACACAAAATAGTGGTACCTAAATTTAGACTATCTAAAACACATAAATCATTTCTGGGAAATTGTCTACGTTTTTACAATAAACTACCAAAATCTGTCACCGATCTCACTGGTAAGAAATTTAAAAATTACGTCAAATCTGTCCTTGTTAAGAAAGCCTATTATAAAATCAAGGACTACGTTGATGATAAGAATGTGTGGTGTTTTAATACGAATGCACATGTGGCCTCCCTGGCAACCTGAGGTTATTCGTGAATACTTTTTTTACAAAAATTTCGTTGTGTCATCATTTAGTTATTTATTGTTGTCCCCAACTATTTATAAACAGGACTTGTAAATGTGTGTACATTGTAGCATGTCTAAGTGGACACCTAGTTTTATATACTTCGACGATGTGTGTGTTTTCCACATAGTTTATTTTTTATTTTTTTACATCGACCTCTTCCACTTAGACATAAGCCTTCAATGTTCACACAAACTGCTATCGCAATATTGTACCTGTGTGAAGATTGTAACTTTATTTATTTTAAAAGAGTGTCCATGGAGTTTCTTGCCGGATTCTTCTCCATAGGATCAACCTTTTGGAACCGTGCAACTAGAAGCATAACGTTTCATAAATGCTTGTAAAAGCTTATTTGAAATAAAAACATTTGAACTTGAATTTGAACTTGAACCCTTTTAAAAGGCGGGCAACGCACTTGTGACTTTTCTGGTGTTGGGAGTGTCCATGGGCGGCGGTAATCGCTTACCATCAGGTGATCCATCTGCTCTTTTTCCCTCCTATCCCATAAACAATAAATATGAAATAAGCTTTCAACTCAATATTTTGGGTCTACATTTCAAAATGTAGGCCGTAACAAAATAGTTAATCCCACTAACTGACAGTGCCGGCCGAAAACTAACAGTTTAAACGACAAGATAATCCATTTATCGCGCGTCTCTTTTGTAAATATCACGCAACCTCAATAACAACACTAAAAGGATACCAGAAGGTTTATAAAGTTATTTTAGTACAGGGAAAATTTGAATCGCAGGCAGGATTCGAACCTGCGTCTCCTGGTTAAGAAGAAGCCAGAAATCCACTCGCCAGAAATGGAAATTTCATCCATTTCATATCGAAGGATGGATGTCCACGACAGTCCGTTTCTCAAGAAAATTTTTACCTAGCACAACTAATCTGTGAAATCAATTAAGTACCAGCGAAGCTATTTCCGAACTGGTACGATATGGCAACCTTTAAGAAGCGAGCCTATTCTTTTCTCAAAAGCCGGCAACGCAATTAGGTATTCCTATTCCTGAAATAGAGCGGACATGATAGAGCAGACAAGAGTTATTAGAGTGGAAATTGGCTTGAGCCAGCGTTGTGTGGAACGCCCTGCGACACGATGGACCAACGATTTCTAGAAGGTAGCTTGCAGAGGATGGATGCGAGCCGCCCAAGACCGGGGTGGTTCGTGTTCTTTTGGTGGAGGCCTAAGTGCAGCAGTGGACGACAATATACATGCTGATAAAATACTGAGTAGAAGCTCGGAATTTGGATTTATGTCGGTATAAAGGCCATAGGCTCCCTATTATATGAGACCTAATCAAACCGGCGTGCTGTAGGTGTACATTACGCCTCTGCCTAACCCTACAGGGGATACAGGCGTGATAATGTGATCACCAATTTCAAATAGGGATTTACAAAACGCATGCATTAACCTCCTTATGCATGATCGTCGGTTTAGGATGCTCTTCTTAACTTTCTTTTTGTGATTTTTTTGCATGTTTGCTATGATTCTAAAGCTGCTAAGATTATAAAGTTATTTTAGTGAAGGAAAAATTCGATTCGCAGGCAGGATTCGAACCTGCGTCTTCTGGTTTGATACACCAGACGCTATGACCACTAAGCCACCGCGAGTCCTACCTGCCATGTCGAAATTTGCCTTCACATTCTTAACTTACATCTTAAAGGTGACGGCAGTAACATCTATTGCTCTTAACTTGTCCTCGTGCATCAACAGCGCAAAGTCGCAAACCTGCAATACAGTACTCAACGGATATATCCCGCTTACCCACGAGCAGTGTCGCGTGATGATACTTTATGACCTCGTTACGGAACGCGTACAGTTGAATACAATAGTGTTTTGTTTAGGATTTATCCGATTCCGCTGAGTCCTTTACTAAAGGACTTATTTCTTGTCTTTTACTTTTTCTTGTCCAGTGCTCAAATCACTTTGGTTTCCTGGAAGAAATCGCTTGCCGCCCATTGTAAATTATTTGTAAAATAGATGTGTTTTAATTTGTATTTTTGGTGTACAATAAAGAGTTAAATAAATAAAGGTATTTTTTTATTTCGCTTGTCACATGAAGCCTTATGTCTTCAAAATCTCACTGGGCAAAATCTAATATCAATAAAACCTTAAATCTTTCACTTGAAGTCATAATCAACCCATTATATGTCCCGCAGCTGGGCACGGGTCTCCTTTCACAATGAGAGGGATTAGGCTATAGTCCACCACGCTAGCCTAATGCGGGTTGGCGGACTTCACACCCCGTCGAGAAACTCTCAGACGTGTAGGTTTCCTCACGATGTTTTCCTTCACCGTTTAAGCGCGTGATAATTAACTATTATTACGCACATAGCTTCGAAAAGTCAGAGGTGCGTGCCTTGGATTTGAACTCGAGACCTTTGACTTGGCAGTCCGATGGTCATATCACTAGGCTATCACGGCTTATACTTGAAGTCAAGTCTATTTTTATTCTGATATCGGCATCATGATCAAATCTACCTATACCAAAAATACCCTATTGCCGTCTACTGCTGTACGTAGGTCTCCCAGAAAGAGCGCCAACCATGTCTTGGGCAGATCGCAGTCATCCGCTGCCACCTTCTTCAAATCGTCGGTCCATCGTATCGCAGAGCGTCCCAATCACCGTTTAAGGGAATGATAAATAATACGAACATTTTTTATAGACAAACGAGCAGACAGATCGCCTGGTGGTAAGCGATCACCGTCACCCATGGACACCCTTAACACCAGAGGAGTCACAAGTGCGTTTCCAGCTTTTTAAAAGGTACGCTCTTTTACGAAAAGACTTACATTTATACAACCAAGTCATTACTCTATAGAATAGGAGACAACCTCCTTGGGATTCGGTTAAAATGTATATCATGTGTTGCATAAGAAATGGTTTCCAGTAACATCTTCGTTGCAGTTTTCATGAAAAATAAATAGTCTATAAATAAAAGCTTAGTCTTGGCTACAAAATGCTGAATTTGTAAGCGACTGTCGTACTAGAACTATCGACCACGACAAAAGCCAACATATGTATAGAACGCATACATACTAAGACAGCACCACACAAAATCCAACCTTATCCTTACACAATAAGATTCAATTCCCACAAAAAAAAACGAAAATTTCTCCCGCGTTCAATTTTCTACTCTAGCCACAAACTATTAAAAGTGAAAATTGAATATTCTTTAATATACGCACACAGGCGTATCCCGTTCGATAATGTAACCTGTTGCACGTCATAGCGCACACATACGCAAGTCGACGCACACATATAATATTTCCTCTAGCTAAAGTAGATGGGGTTGTGTTAAAGAAATGTTAAAATATCAAATCTCTACTATTATAAAATTGTAATAAAGCTGTGTCTGTACATTGAAGATATTTAAAAAAAAAACAAGTTGGTTAGGGTATAAGCGTCTCCGAACCCAAAAATGTGATTTTTTAAATTCTTGTCTGTTTGTCTGTTTGTTACGGGTTGGAGCAAAAACTACTGAATAGATTTTAATTTTATTATAACTGTTAGAAAGTATATGCTCCAACTTAAAAACTGGTGAACTTCTTATGTCCATTAATTAAATGAATCCTGAGATACAGCTTGACCTCCCTGATGTATCGAGGCCCATACAAAGAAGAGGTCATCAATGTTGGTTTGTCCATTTTTACTCCTGATATAGCTTCACGTGAGCGAAGCCGCGGGCAGAAGCTATTGAATAATTGCTTTGTGGGGTCAGACTTAGGCTTATAAGATTGATAAAGTGCAAAAAATATACCTTTTTTTTATGCTTGATAAGCCTACGCCTGGCCGTCAGTTTACCTGATGTTAAGCGACACTGGCCATCCGATAGTAGAAAGGGGAAGGGGGAATAAGATCTTGGAGAAATAAAAAAAAAACGATAACACATAGCAGTAAGCAGTCGCAGATAGAAACACTAGACTAACATGGCGGTGATCGCTTACCATCAGGCGATCCGTCTGCTCGTTTGCCTGCTATCACATAAAAAAAAAAATGGCATTCTATAGATTGTGTTATACACTTAATAATACCAACGTCCTCACATTGAGTAATGCACTTTTGAACATTAATGCAATTATAGAAAGAAATAAAGTTTATTTGACACAGTCAAGGCACATTTACAAGAGAAAACAAAAAAATATATATTAAAATAGAGAAAAGACTAAAATTATTGTGCCTCACGGCTTTGGCAAATAGGCCCCGTTCAGCATATGCCAGGCAGCTAGGCTAGTGCCTGGCGCTGATTTTCAACTGAGCCTCAATATCGGAGGCGTCCCGGATGCAAACAAGTTTTAATAGCATGTATGATATATATTGTATATATTATTAGATAATATAAGATATATAATATCAGGACCGTTTAAAAAAACGTTGTTTTGACCCATTTTGTTTCCATATTGTGTATTCACAAAGCAAGCTAACCTATCTTATCTAGATATATGAGTATATAGGTGCACTCTAAGACAAAGGAGCTCAGCTCTAGTGAGCTAGTCTAGTTAAAAGTGTTCGTCAGACTGGTCCGGCCCCGTGGAATTTGATAGCGAGATACATAAATATATTTTTGTATTTATTTGCATTTTTACCCAGAACGGAACGTAGACTGTATATGCGATTATGGTGAGAGGGTGGTTTGTTTGTTTGCCATCGAATGTTGCCATTTATCTCATGAACGGTTCAACCGATTGAGACGCGGTTTTCTGTAAGGGTTCGTAATTTATCAGTGATTGTTCGTAGATAGGTACAATGAACATTTAGAACATAAAAACCATACTACAATTTTAACCTCAAACATATTATTTCATTGTTATCGAAGAATTTAACCATTTAAAAAAGTAAACATTGGAGTAAATTCCCTATTTAAGTACAAGTCTGTACTAGACTAGCAGATCTAATTCCAAAAAGTCGGGGAATTCCAAAAAGTTATTTATTTTTCGATTTATTCCTTTAAAATCATATAATTTATATTTTTAAATATTTTTATAAAAAACAAGGGAAAATAAAAACATTTAAAAATATAAAAATAGTTGTCCACCGGCATGGGGAGCAGGGTCCAAGCTACCGGTGGTTAGGGCCCCAGAGACAGGAACCTCCTCACAATACGCGCCGTATCGTATTATTTATTTTATTATTAATTAATTATTGAAGGAAAAATTGGACTGCGGGTAGGATTTGAACCTGCACCGCCTGGTTAAATACTCCAGACGCTTTGATCACTAACCCATCACGAGTTCCGCGCGTCTGTTCGAAATTTTCCTTCACATTCTGAATTTTGTAAGCAATATCGGATGAGAAGCAAAGTAACTTGTTTTTCAATAGTTGCCACTGACGTCACCGTAAAGATGTAAATTTTTTTGAAACGACCCATTTGATTTATACATAAATCTCGTTATCAAATTCCACGAGGCCGCGGCAGTTTGACGTACACCTAGATTTAACAAACGTTTACCGCTCAGCCTCACTCGCTTTCTCTCTGTCAGATACACATCCTCCTAAATCAACAAAGAGGTAGGCAGAGTGACTACCGATATTGGGATGTAAAATATGTAAAATCGAAGTGACTTGTTTTGACGCAAGTGGAATTCAAAGTTGATTGTTGTTCATAAATCTCGTTTTCGAATCTAAAGCACGTACTGCAAATGTTCTCGATTTCGATACGAATACGTTTCGAAAGTGTTCGGGCTTGGGCTGCAGAGTTCAGAGGCTTTGAATTCGAACTCGAGACCTATTTCTTGGCAGTCGAATGGCCATATCACTAAGGCTATCACTGTTCTATACTTACATAACATGAAATACATTGAATTAGTGCAAATTACTACGAAGGGCCACACTTTTTCTCAAACGGGTTATTTCCAGCCGTCTATCGCATAAAACAACCAGCATAACATAACCCACCTCTTTGAACTAGCTCTTCAACAAGCGGGGCCAAGCTATACTGGCCGCAATTACCACTATAAAAAGACCCCTATCGTTAAGATTTCGTCCCTCTAGAGTAGAATAAAGTATTTGGGATCGCGGAGGTCAACATAAAATGGGAATGTGAAGTCTGAATGACTTTCAAGGTCAAGGGGCGATTTTCAGATTTCGATTCTCAATACCGATTTCATTGTGGGCATTACATTGCTATGTGTATTTTCAGGTACAAAAATATTATTTGAAATATCTTGTTTGATATCTTCTTCTCTACTGTTTTAAAATTGTAAAAAAGCTGTGTCTGTACATCGAAGATTTTAACGTAACATACCATCACGCCCGAATGGTTAGGCAGAGGCGTACTAATGAAGTACACCCACAGTTCGCCGGAATGTTTAGGTCCCATGTAATAGGGGGTGAGCCTATTGCCATTAACCAGGCACAGATTCCACACTCTGAGCTACTACTGATAATTTCCAAGAAAAACCTACCTAGGAATTGTACCGAAGACCTCTAGCGTACAAGTCGCTCTAAGGACCATTAGACTAACTGGCAGAAAAAAAATGATTAATTAAGGAAACAAAATTGAACAGTATCGACTACTCTCGCATCGGAAGCCTCATAAATTCCTTTCAGCTGACATAATGATGATGAAGCCGGCGTTAATCTGGCAAAGCATTCGCCATTTCTCGATAATTACACTCGAGAATTACCATCAAGTATTCGTCATTAGGTATGAATGATATTTGATTAAAGATAAGACCGTTTATTTTCTATCAACTTACATACACTCACGCCTTTCTCCCACAGGGGTAGGCAGTAAACTATAGACTGCCAATTGCTACGATTCTTGCATACTTCTTTTGCTTCTACCACATTCTTACATTTTCTCTTAAATAGGTACGTGTTTCTCCCACAGGGGTAGGCAGTAAACTATAGACCGCCACTTGCTACGATTCTTGCATACTTCTTTTGCTTCTGCCACATTCATACATCTTCTCATACATACGCGCCGGTTGCGAATACTACGCACCTGACCTTTTTATTAGTTAATTAATTAATTTATTACAAACAGTACGGCCGAAGGCCATTTACACGGTTTATAGTAAGTATTAACAATATTTAAAATTAATAATATTTTAAACTGTCGTAAATCGCGCTCGCAGAGCTTCTTTCTTTCAAATCCTCTCTCGTTCGCAAAACGCCACACTCTGGCTTCTCTGGATATAAGTCCAGGAATCGGTTGAGCCGGTCTAGTACAAGGGGCAATGGGAACTTTTTGAAAACGTTTGGGGTCCTTTTTCATAAGCCTCCCCCCAAGCCGAAGGCCCTTGGCTGGTGTATGAAAAAGACGGAACTTTCTGTATGCTTGATTTCCTTAATGGCTGCTACTTAAAGATACGAGGGAGACCTGAACCTGTCTGCCTCTTTTTTTTAAATAATAAAGCTTACTAGCAATGTGGGTCACACATTACTAGTATTCTTGTAAAGCTAAATGCTTGTGATACGAGTGGACTCCTCGCAAGGGTCCAGTTGGAAATCAGCGTCAAGCACGCTTGTCAAGCAAGCAAATGGCTTGACAAAGTGCAAAACTGGACCTATTTGGCGCAGGCGCGAGACATAGACTCCCATAATTTTAAGTACTTATAAAATATACCTATATATTGGAGTGAACTGTTTAAAGTTGTGCCGAATAAATTTATTTTCTTTCTTTCTGTCTGTTCCCAGCAGTTATGTAATAGGTTCCCCATAAATGACGTTTGTAAAATGACCCTTTCAGTATAACGAAATCTCTACAAAAGTATGCACTTACCTCATGTAAGATAATATCATACTTTTCATGAATAATAACGTCGAGGCGCACAGGCGTCTGCGATGATTTTTTTGTGCTATTTTTATAAAATATTCCAGCCGTTTTCCATAGCGTAAAGTGGCTAGCCTTAATACTGTAGCGAACTGACTTAAGAGGTAGAATACTTTTTTGTAGTATATGGGACAAACGGGCAGACGGTAAGACACCCGCAACTCTAGAGGAGTCGTAGTGCGATGCCTTTTTAAAGGTCTTGCGCCTCCGATATCATCACTCACTCGGCGAAACGCTTACCATCAGGTGGTCCGTCTGTTCGTTTGCCCACCTATCCCATAAAAAAAACCTAATCCAATCTAGACCCCAATCCAATCCTAACGGATTTATCTTCAGGAGTACGAAATCGTCTGACAAGCCAATTGACATTGGAATTGGATTGCTTTTGGATCGGAATTGGATAATTTTCAAGAGTAAGGCCCACTTGCACCAACATCTTATATGTGTTGAAATTGCATTTAAACACGAAATTTCTTTTTTTTTAATGGGATTGGGGGGCAAACGAGCCAACGGATCACCTGATGGTAAGTGATAACCACCGCCCATGGACACCCGCAACACCAGAGGAGTCGCAAGTGCGCTGCCCGCCTTTAAAAGGGTTTGGGCCTCCGGTAACCTCAACTCACTCGGCAAAACACAACGCAAGCGTTGTTTCACGCCGGTTTTCTGTGAGGCCGTGGTATCACTCCGGTCGAGCCGGCCCATTCGTGCCGAAGCATGGCTCTCCCACGTGAAAAACGTGTATCTCCCACGTGAAATTTCTATGAAAAAATGTTTTTAAATACAATTTAAACATATTTAAGAAGTTGGTGCAAGTGGCCCTAATTCTACTGAATGGCAGTGAGCGAAATAGTATTGCACCTAATTAAAATCCGAATATATTTTGCCCTGTAGGTAACCATAGTGATCATATTCGACGTCACGATTCTGACAAACTTGAGAGCTCTGACAGGCTTCCCATTTAAGAAGCCATTTCTATACATATACTACTGTATATTAACCATACTACTACCTTATACTTTTACTCCCTTTTACTCCCGACGCTACCTGACCCATCAATAAGTAAAGGATTGGCGAGTCACTACAAATTTCATCATTGTCTGATAAAAAAAAAATTGATCACTTTTTGAAACAACCTGTGTATTTAATAAGTACTAATAAATTAATCCCTGCTGTCCTTAAGTTTCATTTCCAATCATCGTAAAATCCAAAAAGTTATTCAGAGATAATAATTTCCATACAATACATACTCCCCTTAACACATACCTCGAAATAGCAGCGTTTGATCGCCAACAGGCGCTGCGCACGCGTCGATCGCTTACGTAGCGATCGATTGATTTATATACACATCCCCGTCACAAATTTAACGTAACCACCACTTTTGCTCCAGTCTAAAACATACTTTAGCGTCTGAGTAGAAGGTCTAAAATCAAATGGATCGGTGTTTATTCCAGAACTAGGTATAAATTCACAGTTCTTCTTTATGGGAGTTGGTAGAATTGTGAAATTGGGACCTGGCCACGTGCCATAGGAGTCCAGACGCTTCACGTAATGTGGCTTATTTAAAATTTGGGGACGAGTAACGGTATTCCAAAGTCATCTCTTTGTCTTTTGAGACTATTCAATGTATTTAAAACGAGCATTGAGAAATAATAAATTAGCAGTCTGGACCCATTCTAGAAATTGAGGCTGAGTGAATTGACAGCACATAGCTATATTACATTGCAGATTACTCCAATCTACTGACTAGACGGCTGACTTTCTAGAATGGGTCCCGACTGCTACTTTCTTGTTTTAGGTGGTTTTTTTTCTTTTTATTTCCAAATTACACAGAAACGTAGTAGGTAGTTTTTTAAATCACCGCTTTTTATTATGGAACTCATCGCGTTATATTGATATATAATTTAATTCCCGACGTTTCGGATCCTTTACAGTCCATGGTCACGAGTAGACTGAGGTGTTGGACGTCTTAATGTTAAATTTACTAACAGGTAAAGTTCGCGCAAAATAACTTGACCCAAAACTAACGGAGAGGGGGAAAGTTTGCGCAGTACATTTGCGAGCAAAATGTACTAAAAAACGACTACTGCGCATCCGCCATTTTGGTTCAAGTTATTTTGCGCCAACTGTACCTTACATTTTAGTTAATTAAGCGTAAGTATCAGAAATAAGTATTTAAAAAAAAAATAGTTTTATTATTTTGTGGCAATATTCATATTTTTATATAACTATAACTGCCTCGTTAGTCTAGTGGTCCCAAGTGCGACTGCTACGCTAGAGGTCCTGGGTTCGATTCCCAGGTCGAGCAATTTGTTATTGGATTTTTCTATGAAATTCTCAGTAGCAGCTCGGAGTGTGGAATTTGTGCCCGGTTAATGGCAATAGGCTCGCCCCCTATTACATGGGACCTAAACATACCGGCGAACTGTGGGTGTACCTTAGTACGCCTCTGCCTAACCCTTCGGGGAATACAGGCGTGATGGTATGATGGTATGTTATTCATATTTCTGAAATCAATTAAAATCACTATTAAATAAAATAAAATTCTGTCAAAGAGCAATAGTAAAGAGTTCAAGTGAACATCAAACTGAAAGCTACAGGAAAATTATTTCAGTGTTAGATAGCCCATTTGGAAGAAGCTAGTAAATAAATATGTACACAAACCAAATAGTAGATCGAATTTTAAATAAATAATATTTTTGAAGAAAGAAACAGTCCTTACAGTCTTCATGACAGTTTTAATACGGTATCTCGGTTTTTTTTTCTTTCCCATTTACCTATTCTTACTGCTGGGTATATAAGGCATTTATATACCCAGCAGTAAGAATCACCTTCCTTTTTTCAAAGTCTTGGTTTTTAAGAAACTATTTGCTAGAACCTTTGCCACTAGGATTTTACCAAGTCGAACAACCATACCTGGATTAAATAACAGCTGTGGGCTATTCAAATATTTTTCTAGGATTCGAACCCGTGACCAGTGGTTGCCAGCCACTGTCACATGCACTGCTAATAGTTTGACAATAGTTTACTTTTTTTTAAATATAATTTTTAAAATAAATAAATAAAATATTAGCTTCTGTCCGTGAATTTGTTAGCCTATATGTTATTCCAGACCATAATCTATACCTATCCGTGCCTAATTTCATCCAAATCCGTTCAGTCGTTTTGGCGTAATTGAGTAAGTAACAAACGTCCGTCCAAACTTTTGCATTAATAATATTAATTTATTTCAACTACCTACCTAAATTAAAGTCCTGTTACATAAAATATTACCCACAAAACACTCAACTTCGAATTTCTTCTATAAAAAACAAAAAGTGAAAGTAATTCACATTTCTAACAAAACGCCAATTTTTAACAAGCTTTGCTTAGGGCTGGTAGAATCAAGCCCTTGGCTTAAGAACCAAAACCCTTACACAAACCAAAATCAACCTTAAGCTTCGATTTTAAGGTATAGTTTCGAATAACGAAAATATCCATCGAAGCATCGCCTCCAGAAAACGACGAAAATAAAGGAAAACGCGCATTATTTTTTGAAGGAATAAAGTTTAAATTTCAATAGAATATGTAAATTTTCTTATATTTTAAATAAGTATTCGCTGTATACGTTGTAGAAAAGCATTTTATAAAGGAAACTCATTGTTTCGAGTGCGCCTAGTACTTCACAATTAATTTTTAACCTTAGTATTCTCTACATAGATTCTAAATTCGTCTGTGAAGGGTAATATCGATTACTGATACTATAGGAAGGGAGCTCACGGCTCGTTTCAAGTTTACTGGGTCATTCCACTCGCTAGGTAGTACTGGCGCGATTAACGATTGTACTTATAGCTCTTAGACTACAATTCAATTTATCTGTCACTTACCGCTGTCAAATTACTTCTAGACATTGTATTTTCAGTGAATCATAGTACTTTTTTTTTCTTTAAATAAGCTTATTAGCAACTGCCTCATTAGCCTAGTGGTCCTGAGCGCGACTGCTACGCTAGAGGCCCTGAATTCGATTCCCAGGTCAAACAAATCAGATTGAGGACGTTCTAAAAAATGGTTTGGTCAAGAGTACCCTAAACCGATGCTCGTGTATGAAAAGATTGATGAGTGTGGATGAAGCTAAAGAGGTATGTCAGAATCGTAGCAAGTGGAAGTCTGTGGTCTCTACCTACCCCTACGGTAAAGAGGCTTTATGTATGTAAGTACCTATGTAGCTCGGAGTTTGGAATTTATGCCCGGATAATGGCAATAGGCTCGCACCCTATTAATACATGGGACCTAAAAAACATACGGGCGAACTGTGAGTGTACATCGGTGCGTCTCTGCCTAACCCTTCGGGGTATACAAACGTGAATCGCGCCTGTATTTATTTTAAAAGGTTGCTAGCAATGTCGGTCGCATTACTAGTATTCTTGTTAACTAAGTAGGATTAGTTTACTTAGGATTCACCAAAATGACAGTAAATCTACACTAATAACATAAAGAGGAAAGATTTGATTGTTTGTTTGTTTGTATTGAATAGGCTCCGAAACCACTGGACCGATTTGAAAAATTATTACCATTAGAAGCCGACATTATCCCTGATGAACATAGGCTACTTTTTACCACGGGAAAATGCTTCATTCCTACGGGAAAACGGGCGAAGCCGGGCCGGGCAGCTAGTAATTTCATATTAAGATTTTTTTAAGACTGTCATTTCATATTTAGACTCTTAGGGCCACTTGCACCAACTTCTTAAATATGTTTAAATCGTATTTAAACACAAATTTACTATGATTGTGTTTACATACAATTTAAACATATCTAAGAAGTTGGTGCAAGTGGGCCTTACTCTAGTTACTCTACAAATTGTACCAAATGTTTGATATGATGAAGTCGTGATAAGTTATAAGATTAATTTGGCCTATTAATATCTAATCTCCTACAGTTTCAAATTCGTTTTTTCTATTTTTGATAGGCTTACGCTTGATCTGCAAGGTTAAGCTGTGCTTGCCGACGTCAGTAAGTAGATGGGTAATCGTTTTTCACAGTTCGCTGGTATTTTAAGTTCCATGTACGCCTTGCCATTAATCGGGCACAAATTCCAAACTCCGAGCTGCTACTGAGAATTTCATAGGAAAACAATTTGCTGGACTTTCGAATCGAGCATAGGACCTCTAGCGTACCTACTGTCTTAGTTCTACTTACTTACTCAATATCTTTATAAGTTCACAGATACAGAAAGACACCAAATACCATATCGTTTAACACTATAAATACGCACTTTCACTAAAAAGTTCCATTACACAAATAAATAAATAGTATCTTTTTGTGATTTTTTTTGCATTTTTCATGCTAAGATTATAAACTTATTTTAGTGAAGGAAAATTTCGACTCGCAGGCAGGATCCTGCCTGCGAGTCGAAATTTTCCTTCACTAAAATAAGTTTATAAATAAATAGTAATTATTTTGGGACATTTTTACACATGACCATCTAGTCCCAAACTAAGCAGAGCTTGTACTATGGGTACTAGACAATGGATATAATACTTATATACTTTTTTTTTGTTAATACTTACTTATAATACATAAGAAACACCCAGACGAACAAAACACTTATATTCATAACATACCATCACGCCTGTATTCCCCGAAGGGTTAGGCAGAGGCGTACTAATGTACACCCACAGTTCGCCGGTATGTTTAGGTCCCATGTAATAGGGGGCGAGCCTATTGCCATTAACCGGGCACAAATTCCTAACTCCGAGCTGCTACTGGGAATTTCATAGAAAAACCCAATAACACTTTGCTCGACCTGGGAATCGAAACCCAGGACCTCTAGCGTAGCAGTCGCGGTCAAGACCACTTGGCTATTGAGGCAGTTACACACATATACACAGTTATACACCTAAATTCATCCCATATTTTTTTGTGTTCTGTGGGAATCGAAACCAACTCATGGTCAGCAGACCGGTACTCGAACCACTAAACCACAGAGGTCGTCAAAAATAAAAAAAACTGGACCATTGTTTTAATTTTCGATGCTAAAATAGCCGGATGCCACAGAAGGCTTAAATTAATAGAGCGCGCACAATAGCTAGGCCGGTGGGGTCGTTGACCAGGTCATGAGTTCACATGGGTCACCGCACCATTGTTTCATGGGACTTTTTATATCAACGCTTCTTTATGGTGATTTATGAATGGTCAAGTAGGTAGTGCTAAATTGTTTGCTAGTTATGTGCAAGCAGTTTGCGGAAAGTAGGTTTCTTTAACCTTACAGGCTTAGATATACAAAATGCCCTCGCCGCGTTTGTCTGATGGTTCGCAATAAACTCAAAAACTACTGAACGGATTTTTATGCGGTTTTCACTAATAGACGTAGTAATTCATGAGGAAGGTTTTAAGCTATTTAACATCACGCTAAGACTCTTAGCAACGGGGAAAAGTAGTGAAAACTGCGGGCCGGTCGCTAGTTGTATCAAAATATGTCTATGATTTCTGTCATTTTTGCAATTATTAGACATTTTCGCAATTTATTACTAGCTTCCGCCCGCGGCTTCGCACGCGTGGAGTTCGTTTTTTCACTCAAAGTCTTTATCAACTACCGACGTCACTTCCCAATCA
The DNA here is from genome assembly GCA_947256265.1 of Acronicta leporina. Taxonomy (NCBI): domain Eukaryota; kingdom Metazoa; phylum Arthropoda; class Insecta; order Lepidoptera; family Noctuidae; genus Acronicta; species Acronicta leporina. The sequence continues at coordinate 1,946,135 of OX366536.1, forward strand.
ATAATCAAATAACTATCTTTATATATTTTTATTTTATAATTTTCCATGCTAAGACCCACTTGCACCAAATTTTTAAATATGTTTAAATTGAATTGACTGCGGGCGGGTGTCCTGGAGACCTGAAATACAGGGCTTCCCTAGTTTAGGCTCCAGTCCACCACAGATAAATCATTATTGTCTAATGCCATTCTCTCTCTGTTCTGTACTGTACCTATTCTTTATTATGTGGTGGAAAATAAATCAATTTTTATTATTTTTTTTTTTTAATTACAATGACACTATTTTTCATATAAATTTCGTGTTTAAATACAATTTAAACACATTTAAGAAGTTGGTGCAAGTGGGCCTAAGATTACAAAGTATTTTAGTGAAGGAGCAATTCAACTGTGGGCAGGATTCGAATCTATGTTCTCTGGTTAGATACACCAGAAATTGCAAAATGCAGTTATTAGGTAAGGTAGCATCATACAACATCGATCTGACTGCAAAGTATCTAAATCATGTCGGTTGAGAAGCAAAGTAACTAGTTGTCATTAGGTATTAGACATATTTAAAAGCTACTTTTAAAAGATTTTATCGCGTTATGTTAAAATCGAACTGCCTCGTTAGCCTAGTAGTCCTGAGCGCGACCGTCACCCTAGAAATCTTACGTTCGATTCGCAGGACGAGCAAAATGTCATCAGGTTTTCTATGAAAATCTCAATAGCAGCTCTGAGTTTGGGATTTGCTGCCATTATGAGGAAACCTGCACGCCTGAGAGATTTGAAGGCGTGTGAAGTCTGCTGACCCGCACTAGGCTAGCTTGGTGGACTATAAGCCTAAGCCTTCTCATTTTCAGAGAAGACCTGTATCCAGCATAACATAACATACATAACTTAATCAACCCATTACATTGTCCGACTGCTGGGCACGGGTCTCCTCTGATAATGAGAGGGATTAGGCTAGAGTCCACCACGCTAGCCTAATGCGTGTTGGCAGACTTCACATGCCATCAAGAAAATCTTTCAGGCATGCAGGTTTCCTCACGATGTTTCCCTTTACCGTTTAAGCGCGTGATAATTAACTATTAATACGCACATGACTTCGAAGAGTCAGAGGTGCGTGCCTTGGATTCGAACTCGAGACCTTTGACTGTGCCCAACATGGGACAGTATTTAAAGGTTGATGAGTATACCAAGCTTAAAAAATGCGTATTACAGTTATATGATGAACTAGCTTCTGCCCGCGGCTGCGTCCGCATAGCTTGATGATATATATCCTTTAACCTTCCTCAAAGGCTAACTAACACTGAAAGAATTTTTCAAATCGGACCAGTAGTTCCTGGGATTAGCGCGTTCAAGCAAACAAACAAAAAACTCTTCAGCTTTATATATTAGTACTAGCTTCTGCCCGCGACGTCATCCGCGTAGCGTGATGATATATAGCCTATAGCCTTCATCAGTAAATGGATAGCCCATTTACTGATGAAGGCTATAGGCTAACACTGAAAGAATTTTTCAAATCGGACCAGTAGTTCCTGAGATTAGCGCGTTCAAGCAAACAAACAAACAAACTCTTCAGCTTTATATATTAAGTATATAGATAGAGTATAGATAATAGACTCCTTATTCTATTGACCACAGTAGAGAATACCTAGGTACATATGTATGATGCCAACTGTTTGTTCAAGCAAGCAACTAAAATAATACTTTGATGACTTAGTATGCAGTACGCCCACTGCTTACTCATAACTGTATGGGTGTTATGTGACCAGCTTAATCATAAACATCACATGCTTTACGCCCATGGTGGTCCGATATGGTGTTTTAATAGTTTGTGTGATTGCATTTATGGCTAGCCCGTGATTTTACCCATTTTTTATGGCATAGAGGCGCAAACGAGCAGACGGATCGCTTGACGGTAAGCGCCGCCCTTGAACACCCGCAACACCAGAGGAGTTAGAAGTCCGTTGCCGACATTTTAAAAGGGTTTGGGCATCCGGTATCCTCCTCACCCGGCGAAACACAACGTAAGTGTTGTTTCACGCCGGTTTTCTGTGAGGCCGTGGTATCACTCCGGTCGAGCCAGCCCGTTGTCGTGTCGAAGCATGGCTCTCCCATATGAAAAACTATTAATTATTCCCGATAGGCTCACGCTTGACTCCCAGTTCGAGATTAGATCGACACTGCTATCTACGATGGAGCATGCTTGCCAAGAAGAAAGAATTCAATAATGATTTATTAACACCCATCATATCTATCGCGGAAGACCTACTCGGGACATGCATTCCACATTTCAGGAGTACCTACCTACCTACGCATAATAAAAGTGGACTAATAGCACTTTGTTCGGATTTTTGGAATATCCACCGTCAATCGACGTCGCTTTTTGTACTTGTCCGTTAGTTGAAAGGGCAAGGGCAATACAATCGTGCAGATCTGATGCACACTCTCCGAAATGTATCGGGCTTATGCTATCGTCCACGCTAGCCTCAGTTATCCAGTCACATCTCGCAGTAATGCAGGTTTCCTCGCATTTTTTTTTCCTTCCCTCTCTCGCTCAACTAACGGTGAGCCATAGATAGTCATTAATAAGAAAATAATTGCGAAACGTCAGAGGTTTGTGCCTAGGATTCGAACTAAAAACCTATGACTGGGCAATTCAGTGATCATAATCATTAGGCTATGCTTAATCAACGACGGTTTTCCTAGTAGTTCAATTTAACAATAGTGATCATACCATTGCCACAGCATATCTATATTATTGATCTACCGCGGAAATCTCATTCTGCCCACAAATAAACAATGTATACCCACTTGATATCCAATATACTTTGAGAGGTCGGTCAATCTCCATCATGATTTTATATTTAAAATCAGACCAGTTGCCAAAACCTTTTGTTAATTTTAGCGTAGTTTACGATCGCCAGTAAAATCCGCCATGTTGACGTCGCTTTATCGCAAAATGGCGGTGTGGATGTCAAAAAGGGCGCGAAAACCAAGAAAATGGCGACCCATAGTCGTTATTTTTTAATAGTCTGTGTGCTGGCTATTAATTTTGTGGGAATGCTTGATGAAATGGTCTTCCTTTGTGGTTCCGTAATGTAATTAGGTGGAGTGAAATACGTTGCAATCGAAATTTGAACTTTAAAAATGTTAGGTTGGGTGCAAAATAATCTTCAATCTCTTAAAACATGTCGCTTTACAAACTAATTAATATGTAGATGAGCGTATGCGATACAACGAAGTAATTCCAGGTACAAACAAAGGACGGAAAGGTGTTTAGCGCGATCTTAAAGAATTTACATACAAATTTCAAATTCTTCGAAACTCCTCGAATTAAGTGCTTCCCTAACTTTTCGCACCTTTGCGCATCACCCTAACACGGTTCGGTACGCATCATTAAAAATACAATGCATGCAATGGTATTATAAGATTCCGCCGTATTATAATAGTATGCGATTTTTTACAGGAAGTACTTACTTCTTCTAATCTACAAGTATAAAATGGTGAAAAAGCTGTGTCTCTACATTGAAGATATCAAAAAAGAACAAATGAGTATAAACATCTCCTAACCAAAAATAATTCTTGTCTATTTGTCTGTTTGTTACGGGTTGGCGCAAAAACTACTGAATAGATTTTAATTTTGTTATCACTGTCTGAAAGTAAATATTATGCTCCAACTTAAAAACTGGTGAACTTCTTATCTCAATTAATTGAACGGATCATGAGATACAGCTTGACCTCTCTGATATATACAGACCCATACAAACTAGAGATCATCAATGTTGGTTTATCCATTTTTACTCCTAATATAGCTTCATGTGAGCGAAGCCGCGGGAAAAAGCTAGTAAACTAATATTACTGAAAACTATCAACAGTTTCACATCTAATAATGTAGCAACGATAAAGATTTTAGAATACATTTCTAAAATACATTAGGTATCTCGAAATAACCGCTAGCATTTGAAGTTAGCCATTGCGAACAGCGGCGCAGTTCTAATATCTTAAAAAAGTGTACTTAAGCAAAAATATCGATATCAGTAAGGACAATATCACGAATGCGAAACATTTACGAACCCAAATGCCTTTACATTGAGTTCCTTTTGTATTAAAATTTACGGCAAAAACCACTTGCGGATAACTTCAGACAGGCAGTGATACTTCGGGAGTTCTTGTAGTTCTGTAGAATTTTGGGGCTGGCTTAAAATATTTTGAGTATATAGTAATATAGTCGACCTCGGTCAAACTTGGACATCCTTCAACGTCCTCACATCTTGTTATCGCAATATTGTACCAGTGAAGTTTGTAATTCATTTATTTTAAAAGAGTGTCCATGGAGTTTCTTGCCGGATTCTTCTCCATAGGATCGACCTTTTGGAACCGTGCAACTAGAATCACAACGTTTCATAAACGCTTGTAAAAGCTTATTTGAAATAAAAACATTTGAACTTGAACTTGAACTTGAGTACTTTTTCTTCAACAATATCGCTCTGACATTTGACACGGTCATTGCTTTACTGTTTATAATGCTTATATTAATATAAGGTGGGCTTTCAAAGTCACAAAGCAGTTCTTCCCCAATGACCTTCAAATTCCGAAATATCGCCGCGAATACCGAAACCTTTCCCTATTGGATCATTAAAAAGAAATCTATCGATGTTATTGCCGACTAAATAGCTTCGAAATGTCAGAAATAAGGTCGGGAATCAGAAATGCCAGTGCAAATGCTAGGTCGCGACATTTTCGACCATGATTCGATCGCTTTACGGTCGGGTAGACACCCCAAGTTGGTGCCGATTCCTTGCGTTTAAAATATACAGGATTATAAAGATCGGCTGTCACGCTGGAGAAATTTAAAACTATAGAATAGATTATCATTTATTGTACACCAAAACCGAATGTCAAGTGGTTAACAATCATAGAATATGGGTCTTATCGCTAAAAGCGATCTCTTACATGTAGGTAGGTACTTAAATTGCCTCTTTAGTCTATAGGTCCTAACCGCGACTACAGCGCTAGAAGTCCTAGGTTCGTTTCCCAATTGGAGCAGTGTTAATGAGGTTTTCTACGAAATTCTCGTTGGATCAACATGAATAAAAAAATAAAGGTACAATTTGTTTAGAATATAGGGAAGTACCTCCCATCAGGCGGGTCGTGGGCTTGTTCATAATTCTTTACGGTTCCTGCAACCACATTTATCTCCGTATGTTTTCTCAAACACTGCCTATTGTTTTTCACCGTTATTTATTACGAAGTTTAGCATAATACCGAGTTTATTAGGGGCCGGCCCGAAAGGGGACGAACGTTTTGTTTTTAGCAAAACACTCGTGAATCATTTGCAAGATGTAGGTACTAAATCATTAAGTTGTATTTTGAATAGATTTTTATTAAAGATTTAAGTCATTTTGAGTCGCTAGCGTCCGTAAAGCACGGTAGCACAATTAGTAAACTGTAATTTCAGGGTTCGCTACCCAGCTCGACTAGCTTAATTGGAGTTTTGTATTAGGAAATTCGTTGTTGTCCAGGGTCTGTGTCCAACCACAAGCCTCACACTCTAAAATATGGGCAATCTTTTGAGAAATACAGCCAGTGGTGTTGTCAAACGTCAAAGGTAAGGTCAAACTGTTGTCTGATTTTTGTTATTCCGAACAGCTTGTAACCGCTTTGTATTTTTTCTCAATTGCGATAAGAAAAACAAGCAGACCACCTCACGGTACGTACGGTACGTCACCAGCATACACATAGTATGACTAGCGCGTTGTCATCTTTAAGACCTTAGATGATAAGTTTCACAGGACTAGTCTTTTCTCTCTAGTCTATGGAGTTTCTTGCCGGATCCATAGGATTAAATAAATAAATAAATAATAAATATAAATAAATATTCTGGGAAATTTTTACACAGCACCATCTAGTCCCAAACTAAGCAGAGCTTGTACTATGGGTACTAGACAATGGATATAATACTTATATACTTTATTTTTTGTAAATACATACTTATTATACATAAGAAACACCCAGACGAACACAAACACTTATATTCATCACATATTTTTTTGTGTCCTGTGGGAATCGAACCCACGACCTCATGGTCAGCAGTCCGGTACTTGAACCACTAACCCACAGAGGTCGTCATCAAATATTTTAGAACCGTTTTTTTATGGGATAGGGGGGCAAACTAGCAGACGGATCATCGATGGTAAGCGATAACCGCCACCCATAGACACACGCAACAACAGAGGAGTCACAAGTGCGTTGCCCACCTTTAAAAAGGGTTTGGGCCTCCGATATCCTCACTCAGTCGGCGAAACACAACGTAAGCGTTGTTTCACGGCGATTTTCTGTGAGGCCGAGTTCTGCAACTCGGCCTCGGCCTCGTATTTGTTTCCACAAGCCCACGTGACTTGCGTACGTGTATTTCGTAATCTATATACCTATAAACCCACAGATTAACGATTCAACACCCAACAAATGGTTCGGGAACTAATTTCCATACATTACTCCGAATATTAGCATAATTTCCAACTTTTATGTGCATATCAAAAATTTATGAATAAAACAAAATATTTCTCTCTTTGTTCTCACAGACGTGGTTTCGCAAAATTATGTCAATAATATACGGTTGTTTTAAAAACTAGGTGCGGTTCAATGAACCCTGGAGGTGCAACAATGGACAACTCCAATATTTTGACGTCATTTCCTCTGAAGTAATAAAGGAGTCAGAACTAAATAGTTTTTCTTTTGTGTAATAGCTGCGGCTGTTTTGGGGGTATTTTGCAAATGTGTGGCTTATAAAAAATACTAAAATAGACATAGACAATGATTGCCTCATTGATTGTGTTCGCATGTAAGGTTAGAAGTCTTGGGTTAGATTCCCAGGTCGAGAAAAATGTTGCTGAACAGCGTGTTGCATCCCTTCTGGGAGTAAGGAACAGGGGGGCGAGGTATCGGTTTAACATAGGGTTTTTTAACGTGTCTAGTATATAGAGGACGCATACACTATGACAAAAACCGCTGTCCGATCTCAAAGGGGCTTAAAGGTACCAGGTAATGTAGTAACTGCCTCATTAGCTAAGTGGTCCTGAGCGCGACTGCTACGCTAGAGGTCCTGGGTTCGATTCCCAGGTCGAGCAAAGTGTTATTGGGTTTTTCTATAAAATTCCCAGTAGCAGCTCGGAGTTAGGAATTTATGCCCGGTTAATGGCAATAGGCTCGCCCCCTATTACATGGGACCTAAACATACCGGCGAACTGTGGGTGTACATTAGTACGCCTCTGCCTAACCCTTCGGGGAATACAGGCGTGATGGTATGTATGTATGTATGTAATGTAGTAAACATTAAATATTCGTGGCTAAATTACTGCAATTTCATCAAAATCCAACAAATTTTCAAATTGTAAAAAAACATCATCGTCCTTACATAATATGTTGGCTTATATAATATGACCTATCGTAGATACCTTCATATGTAACGACACAATCGAATCCAATCCAAACCTAACGGATTTGTCGATAAAGTACGAAATCGCCTGACAAGCAAATTTACATTGGAATCGGATTGCATTTGGATCGGAATTGGATTATTTTCAAGAGTAAGCCTGCAGACAAGGTTTTCCTAACAAATTGTATATTTTTAATAACAATTCAAAGCATTTTTGTTGAAACCTTCCTACTCTGTATACTCCATGATACTTATAACTAAGACGCGCATCATCTCCTACAATATCGCATACCGATTTTAATATAAACAGGCGTGAGTCAGCCGCTGACTAACACACTATTTAATATTAAAACTATTTGCCTGTCTGTCAATCTGTTATCACGGGCGCCTGTCAGCATCTGTTCTTCGAATTTTTGCTCGTAAACTGGTTAGCAACAGTAATGATTGATACCACGTAAGAATTTATTCGAGTAATTTATGTCGAGTTTTACGTAACAATGAATTTTTTTAGTCGAGATTTTTCTAAATTGTTTCAGTGGTCTTGTAGTGTCAATCGCGGCTGCTGGGCTTGAGGTTCTAGGTTTGAATCTCGGGTCGAGCATAGTGTTATTGGGGTTGTGCTATAGAATTCTCAACAAAATTGATTCTGTAGTTTAGGCATTCAAGTTCAAATGTTTTTATTTCAAATCAGCTTTTACAAGCGTTTATGAAACGTTATGATTCTAGTTGCACGGTTCCAAAAGGTTAAAGGGAAGAATCCGGCAAGAAACTCCATGGTCACTTTTAAAATAAATTATGTTACAATCTTCCCTCGGCATCGTTGCAATGCCTATTACTATTTTTTGTCTTTTTTTTACTTAAACCTTTCCAGGCAAGTACAGAACAACTTACCAAAGTTTTATCGCAATCAGATGAATGGTTTGGGAACGCATAGAGGACAAACATACAAATATTCATTTTTTTACATACATGCATACACTTACTCCCTTTGTAGGCTGATACCACAGAATGCCACTTACTAAGATTCTTGCATACCTACCTCTTTTGATCCTGGCGTTTTTGAAGAAGTTTTTATTTTTAGGATGTCATATTTATTTATTTAAAAAAAGATTAGGTAGACATGTTGTGTTATAATGGGTCTTTATGCCCAAAATAATAATCATAAAAAAGCTTGCTGAACTATGTCGATCTTCGCTAAATAACTTACACGTTCAGAATGCGGACTGTACGCGTGCCACAGGTACGTCTCGCACTTGGCCGTTTTTATTTTTACCTCGAGTACAGGCCATGTGTTGTGTACACGGTGCTACATCAAAGAACAAAAGAATTAGCCTCATGAAGAAGGTAAAAATAAAACGAGATATGCACAGCGTGTTGCTTTTTGTGAAACTCTGTTGAAAACCGGAGGAGGAATAGGTCGCCTATATAAAAACACATATTCAAAATGATCTATACACAAGTATTCTATTATCTGTGCCTATACCTTAGAGAGATTAAAAAAAATAACAATAACTTTTTAGAAAAAGGTTTTTATTAAGAAAATTTAATTGAAACTGAACTGAAAACTGCCTCATTAGTCAAGTGGTCCTAAACGCGACTGCTACGCTAGAGGTCCTGGGTTCGATTCCCAGGTCGAGCAAAGTGTTATTGGGATTTTCTATGAAATTCCCAGCAGCAGCTCGGAGTTAGGAATTTGTGCCCGGTTAATGGCAATAGGCTCGCCCCCTATTACATGGGACCTAAACATACCGGCGAACTATGGGTGTACATTAGTACGCCTCTGCCTAACCCTTCGGGGAATTCAGGTGTGATGGTATGTTATTATTGGGATACGGATAACGTAAATCTAGGCTCCTAAATTACTATTAATACCATTTACTGAAATAAACGATAGGAAAACCGGTCGAAACTTCGTAGTTCTAAAAAAATACAATTTCTTACAATTGTTTCAAGTGTAAGAAATTGTAACCCTAACCCTTCGGGGAATACAGGCGTGATGGTATGTTATGTTATTTAATTGACCTACCTGCCCTACCTGCAACATTAGAGGAGTTGTTGATGCGTTGCCGACCTTATAAGATCCCCAACGTACTGCAGACTGCTAGAGCCACGGCTACCGGGAGGAACTGGCTCTTATAAGCTAAAGCTGAAACATCAAGGTGCTTTACGACAGTCTCCGACGTTAGTGTCAGCCAGACAAACCCCAAGAGGTACCCAGAACCTACCTTGGTGGTAGGTTCTGGGTACCTCTTGGGGCAAGTCAGATGTTTTCTCGCCTCTTAGGAGATACCTATCTGAATGGCAGCGAGGAATACTACCTATTCTTACCCGTACCCCACGGGGATAAAACTCTAGTTCCCCCTTTAAATCTGCTGTTATTATACAATGCAGAATTTTCCTAGATATCTTGGCTTAAATTATGTGTGTCAACATGAGCATTGGAATATTAGCAATCCACCCTCAGATGGTGAAGCGTTTCATCAGTCAGCCTCGTCAGATCTTGGCGTGTCTCCAATTATTCATGCCTAGGCGACAGGATATGACTGGTGAACTATGTCTGGCAATTCCGTCCACAGAAGGTAATTTCAAAGCGAGTTCAAGTTCAAGTTCAAATGTTTTAATTTCAAATAAGCTTTTACAAGCGTTTATGAATCGTTGTGATTCTAGTTGCACGGTTCCTAAAGGTTGATCCTATGGAGAAGAATCCGGCAAGAAACATGGAGTTTCTTGCCGGATTCTTCACACACACGCTTTTAAAATAAATATTTGTACTTTTATAAATTCCTAATTAGTCTAGTGGTCTTAAACGCGACTGCTACACTAGATAACCTGATGGGTTCAATTCCCAGGTCGAGCAAAGTGCTATAGGGTTTTTCTATGAAATTCTCAGTACCCCGGTTAATGCCGAATGGGAATAGCGGCGTGATTGTATGTTAATTAATAAATAGTTTTATGAAATAGGCATCTGAACAATAAAGTAATCATAAACTGCATTGCGCACTTATGGAAATGAATTACAGAAATGTCGGTAAACGTAATATTAAAAAGAAATCGGTTTATGTCCGTCAATTATTGATATTTCAATGGAAACTCATAATTGCTCTATTTTATATACCAAATCTATATCTTTAAATACTAATAATAAAGCTGAAGAGTTTGTTTGCTTGAACGCGCTAATCTCATAAACTACTGGGCCGATTGGAAAAATTCTTTCAGTGTTAGATAGCTCATTTATTGAGGAAGGCTATAGGCTATATATCAATTCCACACGGACGAAGTCGCGGGCGGAAGGTAGTATTACATAAGTAAATTATGAATAATTTGTTTTGAATACAAGAATTTTTATACAGATAATTTTTCCCTTTATTTTTTTCATATTTTCACACGCGTTCCAAAAGTATTTATGTACTTACTATAACTCGATTTGTAGACATTATCAAGATGAAATATAATCAGATTTTATGTTGCATTCAGTTTTGTGCAACAGTTTTTGCATGAAGCGCGTAAAAACACACTGACGAACAGATAACCAAAAATTCTAAGGGCTGTGGCCCTTATAGGTACCTAATATGAACAAACATAAGTCCTACAATTTTATTATATGAGTATAAAGTATGATGGTATTTCATGAATCATAAAATGTAGGTACATATTCAGTAAAAACACGGAAACTTACATCTTTATTGATTTATCATGACAAAAAAAACTCTAGTTTTCGTAAAAAAATCCTTTCGAACATAATTCGGAATTGGGTGTTGTTGCATGAACGCCTGCAAGTTGTAAAGGCCAATTGAAGGAGAAGGGTTAAGAAAGGTTGGGTCCAAAGGGTCGGGTCTACACGTAGGCGGGTTAACGATCTGTCACTGCACGAGATACGAATACGCGATATTTCAATCGAACACCTTGCCTATTTGTATATTGAGTAATCCAAAAGCTTCTCAATAAGTTCAGAACAAAATTTGAAATTATAGAGAAATATTTTAATCAGAATTTGTTTTTTTCTTTATCCCACAACTAGTTTTTGACTTTACAAAAGTAGCTACTTAATTATAACTATGTAATTTAATTGGAAATTTCGACATGGCAGGTAGGACTCACGGTTTCTTAGAGGTCATAGCGTCTGGTGTATCTAACCAGAAGACGCAGGTTCGAATCCTGCCTGCGAGTGGAATTTTTCCTTCACTAAAAAACTTTACATTATTTTGACTTCATTTGGCGGGTTCAAAAGATACGCATTATACGATTTTAGTGAAGGAAATATTCTACTGCGGGATTCATGTATCTAACCAGAAGACGCAGGTTCGAATCCTGTCCGCAGTAGATTTTTTCCTTCACTAATAAAAAATTTCAGCGCATACTGACATAGTTCATTTTTAAATGATTTTACTAGTCAACATTTGAAGATGTTTTAATAAAGTACTACCTATACTTCTTGCATTTACTATAAACACTAGCTTCCGCCCGCGATTTCGTCTGCGTGGACTTCATAATCGTGTCCGACCTAGATAAAAAGTAGCCTATGTGTTATTCTATGCTATAATCTATATGTGTGCCAAATTTTATCTAGATCCGTTCATCCGTTCTAAACGAGTAACAAACATCCATACATTCTTACAAACTTTCACGTTTATAATATTAAGTAGGATAATAATACGCTATAATATCATCTTCGTGGTCATAATATAAATAATCGGTGTACATAAATAAAAAAAATCAAATGAAATTGTAAACCTCCTCCTTTTTGAAGTCGGTTAAAAATAGAAATCAATTTGAAAATAAAATCTCAAGGGTCCGGCTGAGCTTGAATTGCCCACTAAACCGTAATACCAAAATAAATCGTAATGCAAACAATATTTTATCAAATTGTGTTATTGGGATTGATATACCTACCTACTGTTAATGTTCCTATCGTACCATTTTGTCTACTACTACTTCACTGGAAATAAACGATCGGAAAATCGTTACAAACTTGGTAAAGTTATCAAGAATTGCATTCGCTTACATTTATTTCCAGTGAATTATTTCGGACGAAATGGTAGAGCAGGAACCTAGATTAACGATATCGGAATCTGAATAGTAATACACTTTAATTAAATTGTGTTTTCATTAAAATTTATTTTTGAATTACGTTTGTATTGGAAATTCGGCCCACCGCACTCAAAACATTTCAAAATTACAGAAAAAACTGCACCATACTGTATAGATCGGGCCCCAATAAAGGAGTGTTAGCTGCGCGGACGCACCGAAATCGTTCATCGAACTCGGAACATCTGTTCCTTTGTGCGCGCGCGCCCGACACCCTGTCTCGAGTGGAGTTCCTTTCTTTTAAAATCGATAACATAATCATCACGCACATACCTCGAAGGGTTAGGCAGAGGCTTAGGTACCAATACACACCCTTGCTTGGCTTATTGCCACAAATCATAAACTCTGAGTAGCTTCTGAGAATTTCACAAAAAAAACAATAACACTTCTCGACCTGGGAATCAAACCCAGGACCTCTTGCTTAGCAGTCATGCTTAGGACCACTACACTACTAAGAAAGTCGTTGCAAGTTTACTAAGTAAATCTACACTGTCACAATCAAATATAGCCTCGAATCGAATATTATATAATAGCTTACCTAAATGCTGATCTATTTAACTTCGGAATGAATGGCTCTTCAAACTTTTAGATTTCATCTGATCTTTACTACTGCTACTCTTTCCAAACTATAGCAGGATCAGTTTTGCTTTGCTTTGCTTTAAAAGATCTATTTACAGAAATAAATTTCATTTATCAATTTAATAGAATTTTCTATATAGGAAATCGCCCCGCGAGATATGGATTTTTTATATGTGAGTCGTACTCTTTCACCTTTTGCTGAATACAAGCATTATAATATTTAGTGTAACTTTTTTTTATTTTAAAAAAACCTTACTAGCAACATGGGTCGCACATTACTAGTATTCTGGTTAACCCCTCATGCTAAGCTGAATGCTTGTGTGGGTTCACGTCGGTAGTGCAATAGGTGGGTTTCTAACCGGCAACCACATGATCGCAAGTCCGACGCCCTATCCATTAGGCTACCGCCGCTCTGCAATTCTCTTCTTTAATTAACATAACTTAACATACAATCACGCTTGCACTCTCCGAAGGGTTAGGCAGAGGAGTACTAATTTACACCCACAGTTCGCCGGTATGTTTAGGTCCCATATAATAGGGGGCGAGCCTATTGCCATTAACCGGGCACAAATTCCAAACTGCGAGCTGCGACTGGGAATTTCATCGAAAAACCCAATAACACTTTGCTCGACCTGGGAATCGAACCCAGGACCTCTAGCGAAGCAGTCACGCTCAGCACCACTTGGCTAATGAGGCTCTTCTTTAATTCTGTAATTATTATTTAAATATTAAAAACAAGCCGTGACGACACGTTTGGCGTAACAGCTGAGTGATTGGCTTCTGCATCCAGTATTGTGTACGCAAGAATTTGTGTTTGTAAAAGCAACCACGAGGAGTTATTTAGTTTAGGGCAAGTTTTATATAAAAAAATAATAAGCCACTTCTAGAAAGATGATAGACAGCTTCCTTAGACGACGCAGGCGTCCGGTATGATAGGATTTTAGGAAATTCCTACGGTATTTATGTATAACTTATACTGCACCAGACGTTAGTTAATATATATCTTCTTCTCTACTATTATAAAATTGTAAAAAAGCTGTGTCTGTACAATTGTATATTGAAGATATAAAAAAAACAAGTGGTGTATACATCAGAGAGGTCAAGCTGTATCTCAGGATCTGTTCAATTAATTGAGATAAGGAGTTCAACAGTTTTTAAGTTGGAGCATTTATACTTTCTAACAGTGATAACTCGGACTTAAAGACGTTTATATACCCTTATATAAACGTCTCCGAGTCCGAATCCAAAATGAGATTTTAAAAATTCTTGTCTGTTTGTCACGGGTTGGCGCAAAAACTACTGAATAGATTTTAATTTTGTTATCACGGTTAGAAAGTATATTATATGCTCCAACTTAAAAATTGGTGAACCTCTTATCTGAATTAATTGAACAGATCCTGAGATACAGCTTGACCTCTCTGATGTATACGGACCCATACAAAGAAGAGATCATAAATGTTGGTTATTTCATTTTTTCTCTTAATATCGCTTCATGTGAGCGAAGCCGCGGGCAAAAGATAGTAGTAGTAAATAAGAGCAACACACTCAGTTTTGTTCGGGTTGATTAAATCCCATTAAATTTCTCCCACCCAATTAGAAAGAAAGAAAAAATAACTGTCAGACAATTCAAAGAATTCCTTATTTCAAAATTCACACTAAACTATTATTCTAACGGAAGAAACGGTTTAACACTTCTTAATTCGAAAAAATACAAAACACACCCTGTATATCGGGGCCCCCAATAAAGATGCGCCCGCGCCGGCGCGCCGAAACCGTTCATCGAACTCGGGACATCTGTTTCCTCGCACGCGCCACGCACTGACTCGCTCATTCATCGTAACGTTTTTGTTTTTTTAAATATCCTCCTCTTTAACTTTCAAGCTGTCTGGGGCCGGCTGAGAAAGTGCTTTGAATTTTTATTTTGAATTGAATAACAGCTCAACAGCTGTTATTCAATTGGTGGTATTTTATGTGGTACCACCAAATTACCAAATATTATGCCGCGATGCAATAATGTGCTAACATTTTTTGTTCCTGTTTTATATGGCTAAGTAGGTACGGGACAATCTACGTTTTTTTTATGGGATAGGGGAGCAAACTAGCCGACGGATCCTCCTTATGGTAAGCGATAACCACCGCCCATGGATACCCGCAACACCAGAGGAGTCACAAGTGCGTTGCCCGCCTTTTAAAAGGGTTTGGGCCTCCGGTAACCTCACCCACTCGGCGAAACACAACGCAAGTGTTGTTTCACGCCGGTTTTCTGTGAGGCCGTGGTATCATGCCTTTCCCACAGTGTATTATATATAAATGGGTGATGCGATGGGTTAGGCAGAAGTTTTCTTTGGTGGCCTGATGGTAAGCTATTACCGTCCGTATTACCTATGGGACATCGCAACTCCAGAGGAGTCACAAGTGCTCCTTACTTGGATTGAAGGTCGTATTGGTCCGGAAATACTGCAGGCGAGGTGTACAAAGAAACACCTACACTTCGCCGGTATGTTTAGGTCCCATGTAATAGGGGGCGAGCCTATTGCCATTAACCGGGTACAAATTCCAAAACTCCGAGCTGCTACTGATAATTTCATAGAAAAACCCTATAACAGCGACGGGAATCGAACCCAGTACTTCTAGAGTAGCAGTAGTACTTAAGACCACTAGACTAACAAGGCAGTTTATCCCATAAATTTGAAAACTCAGCAGTACATTTTTTAGATAAAAAATAAAATAATTGAAGACAGCGTCTTACATTATGTTTTATCTCAACAAAGCATTAGTAAAAGTATCTTCTGACAGCAACACCATTGTCATATCTATAAAATGAAATACCGACATAAAGTACGAACGATTAATATTTAAAACAGCTGACAAAATGCAAATGGCGGCGAGTTGAGGACCGGCGCCATCTTTGTGACGTCATTTTTGTTAATTTACTTGGAATCCAGAGCTCTCTCATATTTAGTTAAATATATAAACGGAAGGGTTCTATCAGAGTACCTTCATAACTTGATATTTTTTTAATATAACATACCATCACGCCTGTACTCTGAAGGGTAAGTAGTGATATTAATATCACTGGCTACATGCCTTTCAACCTCATTTCCTCAATTAATGTGAACTTTTGTTTAATATTATCGACTTCAGTCAAACTTGGACAGCTTTCAACGTCGACACATCTTGTTATCGCAATATAATTTATTTTAAAAGAGTGTCCATGGAGTTTCTTGCCGGATTTTTCAAAAAAGAATCAATCTTTTGGAAACGTGCACCTAGAATCATAACGTTTCATAAATACTTGTAAAAGCTTATCTATACTACTAGTATTCTTTTATCTGTGTCTATACTAATATACAAAGCTGAAGAGTTTGTTTGTTTGTTTGCTTGAACGCGATAATCTCAGGAACTACTGGTCCGATTTGAAAAATTATTTCAGTGTTAGATAGCCCATTTATTGAGGAAGGCTATATAATATATAGCCTATAGCTATATACTTTATCCGCGTAGCGTGATGGTATTACCATCACGCTACGCGGACAAAGTCGCGGGCAGAAGCTAGTTGGAAATAAAAACATTTTAACATGAGCCGGAATACATTAATGTTATTAGATTATTACTTAGCGACTGCCTCGTTAGTCTAGTGGTTTCGCTATGCTAGAGGTCTTGGGTTCGATTCCCAGGTCGAGCAAAGTGTTATTGGGTTTTTCTATGAAATTCTCAGTAGCAGCTCGGAGTTTGGAATTTGTGCCCGGTTAATGGCAATAGGCTCGCCCCCTATTACATGGGACCTAAACATACCGGCGAACTGTGGGTTTACTTTAGTACACCTCTGCCTAACCCTTCGAGGAATACAGGCGTGATGGTATGTTATGTTACGTTACTTAGCGACAGATATTGGCTAATAGGACGGTGAACTCAAAGGCGAACTCAGGATGAGAGTGCTCTCACGTTGAAAAATGAATTAAGGATCAGACACTTCATCCATTTTTGTTATTAGATACTGTGTGAATAATTCAGTTTCCATTCCACCTAGTTTCACAGTTAAAGGCGTTCGCGAGCGGACAAAAGTTACAGATTCGGATGAAAACGGTCGAAATTTTTCCAAGAATTTTTCCGTAAGCAAATTGTACGTCCAATTTGGGATTAAGATTTCTGGGATTAAATGTATTGGATGAAAGGTATTGTATTTGGATTTTGTTTTTATGCTAAAAAAAAACAATAATATAAATAAGTGACGACACGTTTGGTGTCGCGGCTGAGCGATCGGCTTCTACGCTACTTGTTGTAGGTTCGATTCCCACACGGAGTAAATATTTGTATGACCTACAGGTAGTTGTTCCATGCCTGGGCGTTTGTGTAAGTGAGAATTTGTGTTTGTAAACGCACCCACGATACAGGAGAAATTCCTAGTATGGGGCAACGTTTTTTTAAGTAGTGCATTGGGGGCCATTTTAATACATCCGTACTTTGAACACTTGTAACACTCGCTAATGGTAGTTAAATCCCAAAAAAGATTATTTGCAGATTATTCTAGAAATTGGGTTATCTGATAGCAGTCGCTTCGTGTAGAATACTTATATTCAGCCATATCTTTTTTTATACCATTAAGATGGCATACGGCCCGCCTGATGGTAAGCGGTTACCGTAGTCTATAGACGCTTACAACACAAGGGGTATCACTCGCGCGTTGGTAACCTTGTTAAAATATTTTCTTTAACCTACTAATATTATAAATGCGAAAGTTTGTGAGGATGGATGGATGGATGTTTGTTACTCTTTCACGCCGGAATGGCTGAACGGATCTGGATAAAATTTGGCACAGAGATAGATTATTCTCTGGAATAACACATGGGCTATTTTTTATCTAGGTCGGACTCAATTCTGAAATCCACGCAGACGAAGTCGCGGACAGAAGCTAGTTGTTTTATATATCCTGCTATATTGGAAACCCCAACATGTCTACTATTATAAAATTGTAAAAAAATCTGTCCGTACATTGAAAATATTTTTAAAAAATCCAAGTGGGTTAGGTTGTCTACAATATAAACGTATCTCAACCCAAAAATATTATTTTTTAAATTATTGTCTGTTTGTTACGGGTTGGCGCAAAAACTACTGAATAGATTTTAATTTTGTTATCACTGTTAGAAAGTATGTGCTTCAACTTAAAAACTGGTATACTTTAAATAGACTATAATTTATAGAGACCCATACAAAGAAGTGATCATCACTGTTGATTTTTGGTGAGCGAAGCCGCGGGCAGAAGCTAGTATTATAATAAAGTTAGGAGTATGAATACTACCCATTTAAGTCATAAAACACTATTACTGCATAGCATAAGAAGCATACAGTTCACGAAACGAACACAGACGCTATAGACAGCTAATTACATTAGCACAAGATGTGTTGAATTTTGTGGCCACAGTAAAATGTCAACAGAAGTTACATTTTGAGTGATGTTTCAAATATTACTTTAAAAGTGCGTTCATTATATTATGAGCACGTAAGTAGGTATCAACTTTTCGGGTTTTATCGCATTATATTAGTAAAATCCGTCCGTCCATCACGGGCAGACTAAAAAACTAAATGTCGGGATCTGATTTTTACCAATATAACAACATAGAATCCGTAACGTTGTTTTATTTCAATAGGTACCTAATAAATAAATATTCTTTATTGACACAAAAAAAAGTATGAATTTAATTTATAAATTTTAAAAATGCGCTTTGACAAGTCAATATTTCTGAACTTAAACATACTGGCGTGTCATGTTTGTAAATTAGTACACCTCTGCTTAACCCTTTGAGGGATTGAGGTGTGGTGACATACTATTTTTAAGACATTATCTATTTACACCATCTTTTTCGTACTCAGTGTCTACTCACGAGGACCTGTTAATGGCTGCCTGTTTTCTTATTGTAGGTATAAATTCAAATATGTTAGTTACTAGCTCTTCGTCCTCCATGATCAAATAAATAAATATTAATTGCCTACTGAATGTAATGCAGAATCTACCTATGTACAACCTACTTATGGTAATAAATTGATATACCTACTTAAGTATTTAACTTAACTGCGAGTATGTTCGCGCAAAATAATTTGACCCAAATCTAACGGAGAGGGGGAAAGTTTGCGCAGTAAATTTGCGTGCAAAATGTACTAAAAATCTACTACTGCGCATCCGCCATTTTGGTTCAAATTATTTTGCGCCCACTGCATAACAGCAATGTTCATTTCTTCACTGAGATCAGACCTCTGATATCCCGTCATGGGACAATTATTTGATCGCATATTGGTAGCAACAACCGATTATATTGACTTACTGTATC
Organism: Acronicta leporina; assembly: GCA_947256265.1. Lineage (NCBI taxonomy): Eukaryota > Metazoa > Arthropoda > Insecta > Lepidoptera > Noctuidae > Acronicta > Acronicta leporina. The sequence continues at coordinate 1,965,544 of OX366536.1, forward strand.
GTGTATGCGCAAGCGCACGCGCTGCACACACGTGCGCCGCATCTGTGACGTGTAAACATTAGGACAGGGGTCACGGAACGTGGTGACTCTTTTTTTAAACCCACTTTTTAGTCGACATAAATGCGTGCCTGAAGTTAGCTCAGAACACGTACAAGTAAAATGTAACCCTATAAGAAAGGTTTATGTGTTATTGACAATGATATTGAAAGTTATATGTGACAATGATTTGAATTAATAATACTTTTTACTAGGTATTAAAAAGCGCACTCTTGTATCTGATACACGAATATTAGACATTGTAATAAAACTAAATTTTACCTACTTTTAATAAAAACTAGCTTCTGCCCGCGGCTTCGCCCCCGTGGAATTTGGTCTGTCATCACATCCCACGGGAACGGGATAAAAAGTATCCTATGTCTGTCTCCTGGTTCTAAGCTACCTCTCCACAAATTTTCAGCCAAATCGGTTCAGCCGTTCTTAAGTTATAAATAGTGTAACTAACACGACTTTCTTTTCTATAAGATAGATTTCAGGTAGCTGTTAGTAATTGTAATATTAAGACGTCGGGAATTCGATAAACAACGCGATAAAATCCATAAAAAGTCCATCATACTGTACCATCATCACGCTTGTATTCCTCGAAGGGTTAGGCAGAGGCGCACTTATGTACGCCCACAGCCACCGGTATGTTTAGGTCCCATGTTATAGCGAGCGAGTTTTATTTCAATACTAATATATTTTTACCAAATATTGTCAGCCCCTGGCGCCGTCTGCCTGGTATGATAACATAAACAGTGCCACTGATTGTAATCCTTAGTAGGTACTCCTTCGTACTATAATAGGTACTTCCCCAATGAAACGTTAAGTCTAACCATTTTTTGTATAGCAATTGATTATGAAGCAGAGGTGGTGAATATTGGCCTGCCAAGTCATAATCATGTGCGACTATTGATTATAAATAATTTTTTAAATTAATTATAATGATTCAGGTAACGAAATTGGAATTCCGAAGATTTTGATAAATTTTTTAGGATATTTTGTGTGTGAAAGTTCTTGAAAAAAAAGCTTGTAGAAAGATAGGTACGTTAATAACACTGTGATCGTGATGATGTGTGACCTGGAAACCAAACCTAGGACCTTTAGGGCCTATTGCACCGCCTTCTGATAAGGTCCCGATGAATTATCTGACGTAAGAATTCATACAAATTCTGTTCCAATTTTGAATTTATCTGGTACCTATATAGAGCTTATCTGGATGTGGTGGAACAGGCCCTTAGAGTATCAGTGGCAGTTACAACCACTATTTAAATCATCATCATCATCATCATCAGCCTATACTAGTCCACGGCTGGACGTAGGCCTCCCCCACTATTTTAATAATAATCAATAATGTGTAATTCCAATACGAAATAAAACGAACAAAGAGGCGGCACCACAAAGAGGTAATTGTTACTGTAACACTAACAGTAACGGCTACATGTTGCAGTGTAATCCGAAAAAACGGATAATAGCGAAAATCCTTGGGCGATGGTAAATTGTCTTGTCCGCTGCGCGTTGAGAACAAATATTTGTAATGCAATACTCAATGTGAGTTTGTACACCTGTGTTATATGCAAGATTATAATACTTATCTATACTAATATGTAAAGCTGAAGAGTTTGTTTGTTTGTTTGCTTGAACGCGCTAATCTCAGGAACTACTGGTCCGATTTGAAAAATTCTTTCAGTTAGATAGCCCATTTATTGAGGAGGGCTATCCCTACTAATCCCTACTAATATTATAAATGCGAAAGTAACTCTGTCTGTCTGTCTGTTACGCTTTTCCGCTTAAACCTCTCAACCGATTTTGATGAAATTTGGCACAGACAATCTTTACACCCTGAGAAAGGACATAGGCTACCTTTTATTGCGATTTGTACTAAGTAACTATTCCACGCGGACGAAGTCGCGGGCGGAAGCTAGTAGGCTATATATCATAACGTCACGCGGACGAAGTCGCGGGCAGAAGCTAGTTCTTTAAAAAAATGTAAGGTAGCTGTTACTAATTTTGACAATAAGACGTCTAACACCCCAGTCTACCCGTGACTATTACAGATAGTTCAACTCAGTTGTGCGCGGCCCTATGTGTGCGTGGGCTTGTAAATATACAACTTTCATTCGTGTGGCAGTGACGTGGCAGTGGACGACGACTGCCACACGAATGAAAGTTGTATATTTACAAGCCCACGCACACATAGGGCCGCGCGCACAACTGAGTTGAACTATCTGTAGCTGTAAAGGGGATTTCCAACATTCGCCACGACTATCTTATCTTATGTGGGGCCGAGGCAGCAAGGCCTCAGTACACTTCGACCCAATGTGATCAAGGCATCATCTAGACAAGCGCGCTCCATCTTGAGTCGCAGTGTCGCCTAACATCAGGCGAACTGGCTATCGAGCATAAAACTATCAATCAAAATATTTTGTGCTCCCCCTAGATACCTCATCCCCTCCCAGTTCATCTTTGAGCTTTATAATATTCACTGGTCTTGAATAACACCACGACTATGACAGGAAATTGTATTTTTTTTAAAAAAAAAAAAGCTTATTAGCAATGTGGGTCGCACATTACTAGTATTCTTGTTAACCCCTCGTACTAAGCTAAAATGCTTGTGTTACAAGTGGGTTCACGTTGGTAGTGCAATGGGTGGGTATCGAACCGGCAACCACATGATCGCAAGTACAACGCCCTAGCCATTAGGCTACCGACGCTTCTATTATTTCTGGTATTTTCGCTACGATCCGTTTTTTGTTTATGTTCATGCAACATATAGGTACACTGGTATGCACCAGCCTATGCGCAGTGATTAGCGACGCAACAAGGCCGTTTTAATCAGAGCTCTGGAGATTTTCTAGTGTATTGTTTTGTTAGGACAGTCGCGAACAAAGCTGCTGAATCGCTACGGCGGATAATTTTTTTTTCTGTATACGAAAACAAACAAACAATCAAAATCTTCAGCTTTATTATATTAGTATAGATGTCCTTCGCATTCCGCAGTGTTTGAAGAGTTTTGAACTAATCGCAGTAGCGATAATGACAGATCTTTATCGAGACAATAGTGTGTGGAAACAGTTGTGTATGTATGTATGTATAAGTGTATATGTATAGCGGCCATTTTGTATGAATATGCAACGAACAGATTAGTGTACGGTCAGCAGCAACATTTCATTGTTTTAATTTTGTTTTTGTTTTTTAATTTTTGCTTACAGTCTAGCGGGCGTAAATGCGACTACTACGCTACGCGTCCTTGGTTTCGATTCCCAGGTAGAGCGAGTTATTGGATTTATCTATGAAATTCTCAGTACCGGCTCTAAGTTTAGATTTGTGCCCGGTTAATGGCAATATATATAGAGTTCTTAATACATAGGGCCATAACATACCAGCGAAGCATAACTATGGGACCCCTAGTTCCCAAACAAACGTAGGTCTAAGAAATATTTCTTCACTGCTGGAATCAAACTGTTGACTCGGGACGCTGAATCCGATCACATAACCACAGTGTCATGATTTCGTACCGTCAAAACATAATCTATCTACGCACTGGCGGTAGCAGCAAGCACAGCTCAATTGGACTGGAAACATATCAAAACTTTTTTTTTTTCATAGCAACACCGTTCGTAACGTCACTTTATAAGTACGTGAACGCAAATTAAGGTGTACTTAAATTATTTTTTAAGTTAATGTGGTAACATACAGATTTTATCTATACTCTCTACTATTATGAAATTATAAAACAGCTGTGTCTGTACATTGAAGATATTAAAAAAAAAACAAGTGGATTATGGTATATAAATGTCTCCGAACCGAAAAATATGATTTTTAAAATTCTTGTCTGTTTGTTACAGGTTGGAGCAAAAACTACTGAATAGATTTTAATTATGTTATCGCTGTCAGAAAATATGCTTGAACTTATCTCAATTTACTGAATGGATCCTGATATACAGCTTGACCTCTCTGATGTATACAGACCCATACGAAAAAAAGATGGTTATTCCATTTTTACTCCTAAATATCTTTTTTTTTATTATGGTGCCACACTTTTTGTGTATTTGCCAGTGTCAAGTATTAGAGTTATCAAGTAATATTTACCATCGTGGGATTGTAATATGGCACCACACTTTTGGTGTTCGCCAGTGTCAAGTATAAGTTGTTGAGTTGCCCCAATAAAACGGTAGAAACTTTATTGAGGCTTCGATGGAATTTAGGAGTGAACCCAAAAAGTCACGATTTTCAATTTTATATCATTTGCCTACACTCTCACACGTTCACGAACACTTAATGGTTAATTATCCACCATAATTACACATTAAACTTTGGAGAAATTCAAGTTTTGAAAAATAATATAAAATCGACAATGTGCACTTTTCATTTTCCCGCCTAAACTCCCTAAATATCTTCATGTTAGCGAAAGAGCGGGCAAAAGCTATTCTTTCATAAATCCCTTTTCAAAGAGTTTCTAATAAAAATAATACAGTACCTACCTATTAAAATTAGCAATGCCTTCCTAATTAAAACTTTAGTACTCCGATAAAAATTAAATGTAGAAATTTAACTACCAATGAAATTACCGGAAAATAAAAACGTCGTTAAAAAAGGATACAAGTACCATTTAATTTGCTAACGGTGGTTTACAACAATGCATCTGCTAACCACCTGTTGAGGAAGGTCGATTAGTCACTGCCCGCTGGCCGGGGTTGTGTAATAGATGGGGTGGGCAGATTTAGCAGTAATCCACTACGTTATAATGAATTTATGATTTGAGGATAAAATTTGAGTTCATTTTTTTATTATGGGATAGGGAGGCAAACACTCAGACGGATCGCCTGATAGTAAACGATAACCGCCGCCCATGGACACCCGCAACACCAGACGAGTCTTAAGTGCGGTACCCGCTTTTTAAAAGGGTTTGGGCCTCCAGTATCCTCACTCATTCGGCGAAACACGTTGTTGTTGGTTGTTTCACGCCGGTTTTCTGTGAGGCCGTGGCTCCGGTCGACTCGGCCCATTCGTGCCGAAGCATGGCTCTCCCACGGCAGGTTTCTTTAGTTACCGTAGAAGAGAAGAGCAGTTAAGTGAGTCTGTAGTTACGAGAAGTTAAGTGAGCACATTTTGTAATTATTGTGCATGTAAGGAATACCCCCTGTAGCGACATCTAGCGTGCTACATACATACTAAAACTCAGAAGTGCGTACCTCGGTCAAATCGGGTTAAGAATCTTTATTCTCATAAAGAATTTCATTCACTTACATGAGAACACAATTACAAATATACATTTACAACATTTGCCGAGCGGCGTAATCAGAGAACAAAACAATTCACAATAATAACAAGTGAAAAAAAATTAAAAGAACTGCTAAACTGAGGGTAGGTATATGTAAATACTTTTTGTAACATTGCAGTTTTGTGATCTACCAACTTCAAAAAAGGAGTTTCTATTCTTATTATATTTATTATATGGTTATATTGGATACCCAAGAGGAGCAAAGAGATATTGGGCTTTTCTGAATTTATCGTTTCTATGAAATTATCTTATTTCATAGGAAGGCTTAATAACCCTTTGCTTCGTATAAATCGAACCCAGGACTGTACGTTGAGCAGGTTCTTTTACGACCATCGGAAGTCGTTTATAAATAAATATATTGTCGACAGTGATTATGTTTTAGTTGCTCAACGAGAAGAGTGATAAAATAGGGACGCTCCCTGTTATTGCTACAAATGAAATTATATCACTAAACGCTAGGTATACTGCGCAATATGAGTGCTAGGGATGTGCCCTTGCAGTACCTAGGTATATCGACTAAACATAATATGTTATCGATTATCAGACTATTCGATAAGATCTACCACTTCAAAAACGAGTAAGTGTAGTAGTAGTAGGTACTTACTCACTTCTGATGTGAAACCTTTAATGGTGTAAATACATTGCGTCCAATTTATTTTAGAATATAAATAATTTCTGTTAATCTGTTCGAACCATAGAAAGTCATTACAACTTCAACGTTGTTCTTCAGAAATATAACTAACTTACATAATGAGTTGAGTTTTCAAAGAAGTTCTCTAAAAAGTTTATAATAAACTAAACATTTTTTTTAACCCACGACGAAATTAATTGTAAAAGGATTTCTTAAACAACTTTTTGGAAACCTCCGATTACCCAGCCAGAAGACACAGGTTCGAATCCTGCCTGCGAGTCGAATTTTTCCTTCACTAAAATAACTTTAAAATCTTAGCATGAAAAATGCAGAAAAATCACAAAAATATAGTTAATAGGTATGGTAGCATCGTACGACATAGAACTAACCGTAAGGTAAGTCATGTCGGTTGAGAGGCAAAGTAACTTGCCTTTCAATAGGATGTTACTGACGTCACCTTTAAGACGTAAGTTCAGAATATGAAGGCAAATTTCGACATGGCAGGTGGGACTCGCGGTGGCTTAGAGGTCAGAGCGTCTGGCGTACCCAGCCAGAAGACGCAGGTTCGAATCCTGCCTGCGAGTCGAATTTTTCCTTCACTAAAATAACTAAGCTTTCAAGATAACAACGCGCTATATATAAAATAAATTGAAATACTTACTATAAAAGCAAAATTTGTAGTGTTTTTTATTCTAATATAAGTAAATTAATAATCTCTGACATTTTCAAGAAAATCACAACCCAAGAATAACCACACAAAAATTACAATCTAATTTAACTTTCACAATCTATATTCGCGAAAAAAATCGACAGAAAAACTATTTTCCCCGTCCCTAGTGTATAAGATGAGTTTTTGAATCACCCCATTACATACGATGGGTCGCATTCCTCTGAGGGGTGGAAATCAATTACTGGGGTGTGTTGGTGGGGGAAGGGGGGTAAGACGCATGGGTAGGTACTACGACATTACGTAGGCACGTAGACCTCCTTCAATATTTTTCAAGAAGTTCTGTCAACATACCTTCATTTGGGAAGTTCAGTATTCAATACTCACATGCCGAGACGTAGTCCCCGAACGGTAAGGCAGAGGTGTTACGATGTTCGTATGTCGAAATTAACTGTGTACAACAACAACAAAGTGGACAGTCGCAGACTGGAACTAAGGGCCATTTGCACCAACTTCATAAATATGTTTAAACACGAATTTTCATAGAAATTTGTTATTTAAATACAATTTAAACACATTTAAGAAGTTGGTGCAAGTGTGGCCCTAAGTACTATAATTATCACCGTGAGAGCTGGCTCGACCAGAGTACCACAGCCTCACAGAAAATCGGCGTGAAACAACGCTTACGTTGTGTTTCGACTGAGTAAGGATACCGGAGGCCCAAACCCAAAGCCGGCAACGCAATTGCGACTTCTCTAGTACATAGATAAGTATTGCAGGTGTCCATGGGCGGCGGTATCGCTTACCCTCAGGCGATCCGTCTGCTCGTTTGCCCCCTATCCCATAACATACCTAAATAAATAAATATTATAAGCGTCTACTATGCGTGAGTTTTGTAATGTTAAATTATTACCATGATTCAAACGACACGTTTGCCGTAGCGGCGGTTTCTGCGGCACGTGTTGTGGGTTTGATCCCCACACTGGGACGGGACTGGGCGTTTGTGTATTTAAGAATTACTTATTTCTCTCTATACCCACGATACAAGAGAAAATCCAAGTGTGAGATTAAATAAAACTAATTTCATAAATTAATGTAAATGTAAATGTAAATTAATGTAATTTTTTAATGTGAATTTTAATTTTAAATTTTTAATGGATTTTTTAATCATCTTTTAATAATTCTTTATGTAATTGTTTAATTTTTCTGAGGATTTTACCAACACCCCATTATGGACCAATGTCTGAAATAAAAAGATTTTATTTTATTTATTTATAAATTTCCCTTCTAATTTCAGGATAAATAAAGATTAATCAAATGTAAACTATTTGTTACAACTCGATATGAACGCAGAAACAGTTTGTATTGACATCTGTACCGATCGATACAGTCCGTCTGCACGCCCGTACACTGGGGGGATCGGCAGAACAATAGCTGCCAACACTGTTGACGAGCGATAAGCGTAAATAGCGCTGAATGTAGAATTGTAGACTGCAAATTAAAGATTATGATACCTACTTGTAATAAAGCTACAATATATGCAAGTTTAATAGTTATTACGTGGTAAATAATTAGCTAGGTAGGTGTTAAGGTGGGCCGCCAAATTCTCATTTTCTACTGTCTGATTGTATAATACGACCTCTGTGGTTTAGTGGTTCGAGTACCGGACTGCTGACCATGAGGTCGCGGGTTCGATTCCCACAGGATACAAAAAATTATGTGATGAATATAAGTGTATGTGTTCGTCTGGGTGTTTCTTATGTATTATAAATATGAATTTACAAAAAAAAAAGTATATAAGTATTATATCCATTGCCTAGTACCCATAGTACAAGCTCTGCTTAGTTTGGGACTAGATGGTGCTAGGTAAAAATGTCCCAGTTTTTTTTTTTTTTTATTTATTTAATACGCTGTTTTACATAACAGACGGTTAAGTACAACGTCCAGCTGGATTGGCATTGCGAATATTCTATATATTTTAGGTAATAAGTCAAAGTCAAAATGTTTTATTTCAATTAGACCAAAGAAGGTACTTTTGAAAAGTCAAAACTAGTTGCACGGTTCCAAAAAGTGGGTCTTATGGAGAAGAGCCGGCATGAAACTACATAGATCTACTCTTTAAAAAAAACACAATTGCTATTAAACTATATTGCAATTGCTTTATTTCCAGAAGGGTTAGGCAGAGGCGTACTAATGTACACCCACAGTTCGCCGGTATGTTTTAGGTCCCATGTAATAGGGGGCGAGCCTTTGCCATTAACCGGGCAAATATTCCTAACTCTGAGCTGCTAACTTGCCCTAACAGGGCAATTTCATAGAAAAACCCAATAACACATGGTTAAACTGGTTGAACTGGAAGTCTAACCAGATGAGTGTAAGTTTAACCATAGTTGGGTAGTTGCGAAAAGGTTCAGAAGATGAAGTAAGTTTTGTTTATTGAAGTGGCCACTCGCCTCGAAGCGGACGAACACGTACATTATTAACTAGGTCAGCTGATCGATTGTTTAGTCTTGATTCACAAGGACAACTTCAATCAATAAACGTATGTAACCTGAAACCTTATTTTTCTACATAAATTTATATTTTTACACGTTCGGCGTCCATTTTTTATTTTATTTACGGGAGGAAACCTTCAAAAAGCTGTCGGTAGACCGGAGAGTGTGGTATTTTTACCCTCTAAAACCACCCTGGTGCCCACCATCAGCACAAAACTGGCGTAGCGGGAGTCCTGCGGAGTCTGTTGCCCAAACAAATAATTCATAATTCAAACACAATTTAATCAAACTGTGTTATTCGGATTCAAATAACATTAATTTAGGTTTCTATTCTACCATTTCGTTATTTTTATGGGATAAGGGAGCAAACCAGCAGACGGATCGCTTGATGGTAAGGGATTACCATCGCCCATGAACACCCTCGACACCAAAGGAGTCGCTAGTGCGTTGCTCGCCTTTTAAAAGGGTTTGGGCCTCCGTTATCTGTGGTTTTGTCGCGTAACACTACGTAACTCCTACTTAGTTATTAATGTTGCTGTGCCCGACAGGGTCCATAATTGTTTCTAACTACTATACTTAACACCTGTATTACATTATGGATTGCAAATAAAAATATGAATATTAATATGAATAAGTGTTATTTCACGCCAGTTTTCTGTGAGTGCAAAATACTTCACTAGCATTAAATGTAAATGAATGTAATTCTTGATAAATGATTCGATCGTTTCTCCAATCATTTACTTTTGTTTAGCAAAGTGTTGCCCCACATTAGATTTTTTTTCCTGTATCGTGGGTGCGTTTACAAATACAAATTCTGACATCCACAACCACTCAGACCCAGAACTACCTGTAGATCATACAAATATTTGTTCCGTGTGGTGATCGAACCCACAACGCGTGTCAAAGAAGCCGATCATTTAGCCGCTGGGTGATAATTCGAAAATTATTTTGTAAGAGTACGTATGTACTATAGCGCTGTCACGACATTCTGACCACGTGCGTTAGCGTTATAGAAATGTACTTCCCATAAAAAAAATATAGTTTTCTATAGCATTAGCGATCATAGCATAGATTCTAAACTTGGCTAGGCTCGCGGTTTATTTATAACTTAGCCAAGAGACAAAATCCTAAGTAATCGTCTGTATTCATGAATATTACGAGGATTTCTGTTATAACGCATAGCTATGCAGGCGACGCCGGGTGTCGCGATAAACGATATGAATGGGTCCTACGTGTCTCCTATAATGAAGATGCTGTAAATCAGTCAGCAGAGTCAACACCCCTTCAGCTCTAGATAACATCGTTTTGTACCGTGTATATCGTGGATGTAGATCTTACAAATATTTCTTCCGTGCGGACATCGAACCGACAACACGTAGCGTAGAAGCCGATCGCTCTGCCATTACACCAAACATTTCAATATATTACATTGAATTCAGGTTAAAAATTAACACAAACATGTATTTTGAGTGTGAAGACACATAATTAGACCGATATTATACTATTTTGATTTTTTTATGTAAGTAGGTACCTATCAGAATTTACCTTCTAATCGTAGTTTATATCATAGCCATAAAGATGTCAAATGTAGTGTGAATTAAGCCAACACGTTCAAGACCAGTATGGACAATAGCAATACCTTTATTAGGTATCCCTTTGAAACAAGAGGAGCCTTCGCCCAACGGTGAGACAGTAATACACAATTAAATCTGCAAAACGCTTAGTTGGCCACTTCATCAATATAACCTACTTTATAAAGATATCCACCATCTCATCTGAAGGATCTACTCTATATCTCTAACGTCATCCACGTCAGGATGACGTCACCGGGCGTGCTAACTGCGTTTACACCAACATAATAAAGTGTACGTAGATATGAGGGTTGCATCATACTTTTAAATACAGTTAAATTTATTGTTTAACATGAGAAAATAAAGGAAGGTTAGGCAGAGGTAGACGTAGTCCGCCCTTAAAATGAAAACAAATCCTAAAACCCGCCTGCAGTGCCACCTGTCGGGTCCAATTGTGAATACATTAAACCCACAAAAAATAACAAAAACTCGGAAAAAATTGTCGTGAAGCGACAGATAAAAGATTAAAAATAGAAAATAATACAATTTATTACAATAATTAAAATATCTAAAAAACCCGACTGCATAAAAACACAAAAAAAAACTAAAAAGACAAAAACAAGTCTAGTAGTCCAGACCTATGTAAGGTAATATTGAATAACTACACCATTTAAATGTTTTCATGATCGATAAATACATAAAAAAATAAATTATATAATACGTAGAATAAAGTCAATCTTGCCGTTGGGACCCATTCAAAATCGTGACCGTCTCTAAAATTCCCAGTAATGGGTCCCGACTTTTAATTACGTAACTTGTTTCCGGATTTTTAGTGCAAAACTACGAAAAATCTGCAGACGCTTAATTTAAAACTAAGGTGTGTTATTTACTTGTGCAAGATTTCGCAAACGATTTAAACCAACGATTTAAAACATATTTTTCAGCCCACGCATTAAAGCGCATAAAATCCGCCATTTTGTTTTTTTTTTTAATTTCATGTACCCAGTGACACTCGTGCTATCAAGACAAATCTAATGAGGTATCATTTATCTAAATCGGTTGCACCGTTGAATAGTTACGAGCGGACATAGGAACGGACATACATACATACACGTCAAACACATAACCCTCCTCCTTCGGCAGTCGGGTAAAAAGATGGGAGAAGGACGTGAGATGATTTTTAGCAGATTAAGGGTTGCCCGTAGACGGCGGAGCACGAGGACAGCTTGCACGCAGCACGATGACTGACGGAGCGCGTGGACCATCGTGGACCATCCGCTGCCAGGTGGCTGGCAGCGGATGGATGCGAGCTGCCCAAGACCGGGATGGTTGGCGCTCTTTGGGGGAGGCCTACGTTCAGCAGTGGACGGCAATAGGCTGATATGATGATGATGATGAATTAACCATTAAGTGTTCGTGAACATGTGAGAGTGTAGGCAAATGATATAGAATTGAAAATCGTGACTTTTTGGGTTCACTCCTAAACTCAATCATAGCCTCAATAAAGTTTCTACCGTTTTATTGGGGCAACTGAACAACATAAACTTGACACTGGCGAACACAAAAAGTGTGGTGCCATAACACAATCCCATGATGGGAAATATTACTTGATTACTCTAATACTTGACACTGGCAAATACACCAAAAGTGTGGCGCCATAATAAAAATAAAAAAATGTCAAAAGAAATAAAAAGTGCAAAAACAAACAAAATAGCTAAAAATACAAACCATGGCAGCAATATATAAACATATTATGCCTTAAACTACAGTTTGAGACTATAAAATCGTACGTTGATGATGTAAAGTGAAAAATTACAATAATTTAAGGATAATGGTGTGATGAGAATTCGTGATGTAATACTCTACTTCACTTTTACTTTAATAATACTATAAAAAAAAACTATTTATTATATTTTAATTTAATAATAATAAATAGTAAAATAATTATTTTGTTTTTATTTTTAAAGTAATATACATATATTTTCTTTTGTTTTATAAATAAAATAATTATTTAACAAAATGTACACACAGAAAACTAGCAGTTATTATATTCATTAACAATTAATAAGTTACCAGCGGAAAGACAGAAAGTGTATTTGTTAAAAATTACCACTAACATCACGGGCTATTCACAACCGAAACTCACGTGCAACAAAAATGTCTAAAATCACAAAATTCGGAGTTTGGAATTTGTGCCCGGCTAATAGCAATAGGCTCGCCCCCTATTACATGGGACCTAAACAAGCCGCAGAACTGTGGGTGTACATTAGAACGCTTCTGCCTAACTCTTCGGGGAATACATGATGGTAGTTATGTTATGTTAAATTGTAAGATAACTTTTAACGCAAATGTTATAATCTCAGTTTAACACAATGGTGTAATCAACCACAGACTTCAGGAAATCGTCCTCAACGTAGATACACACGACTGTCAATGTGTGTGTGTGTTTAGATTGAACTAATGTATGTGTGTGTTGTGTATCTATATGGTATTCGTGTGTGTGTGACAAGTAATGCCGCGGGAAACGCTTAAATTGAAGCAGGATTAGTTTTAACTAGGTTCTGCCTCGGGTTTAGCTGTAATTTCTAGTTGATACTTGATGTAGTTTGCAGTAAATGTCAATTTACTGCACGTGCTTATATATTGCGAAATACTACTTCATCAAACAATTAGGCGCATGATCGGTACCTACGTTATTGAAACTACATATTTGCTATTTGGATTCCCAGGTCAAAAAAAATCGATGAAATTGTCTTTAGAAGCTGGGAGTTTTGACTTATGCCCGGTGTAGCAATAGGCTAGTCCCCTATCACCTACACGTGGGACCGAAACATACCGGTAAATTGTGGTATCCAGCCTATACTTACGTCCACCTTTAAAAAAAATCTACTCTATACCTGGTTCAACATAACTCTCGTATCACGCAAGTAGCTCACAAAGGGGCGGGGCAGTAGGTCAAGTGGTCCTTATTCCCGCCACCAATTACACGACCCTTGGAGACGGTTTTCTTTGTCATTTTACTTCTTAAGCGAAAATTTTGTTACGAGATCATTTTTAAAAGATAAGAAGCCTGTATTATGTAGCAAAGAGTAACTGAAAACATTATAACAGGTAGGTACTAGCTTAAAATAAAATTAACCTCCTGTGTTATTATGTAGTGCGTTTACGAATTTTCATATCACTGTCATTGTTTCGGCTGATATGCAGTTAGTAATTATTTCACTTCTACTGGCCGCTGTGAAGGTGTATGGAACATTTGCAATTTTAGGTGTATAATGAGTATTTCTTTGATATTCTTATCTATACTAATATATAAAACTGAAGAGTTTATTTGTTTGATTGCTTGAACGCGCTAATGTGAGGAACAACTGGTCCGATTTGAAAAATTATTTCAGTGTTAGTAGATAGCCCATTTATTGAGGAAGGCTATAGGCTATATCATCACGCTACGCGAACGAAGTTGCGGGCAGAAGCTAGTACTAATATATAAAGCTGAAGAGTTTATTTGTTTGATTGCTTGAACGCGCTAATCTCAGGAACTACTGGTCCTATTTGAAAAATTCTTTCAGTGTTAGATAGCCCATTTATTGAGGAAGGCTATAGGCTATATATCATCACGCTACGCGGACAAAGTCGCAGGCAGGAGCTAGTACTTTCGATTACCAGAAACTAAAGATAGGACATTGAAGGAGATTGAATACTTTTTTAATCATGGAAGATTTAGAGATGAAGTTGTCATTGAAGGTGAAGGGGCTCAAATTAAAATGATGTCATTAAAGAATTAACATAACATACCATCACGCCTGTATTCCCCGAAGGGTTAGGCAGAGGCGTACTAATGTATCTACACCCACAGTTCGCCGGAATATTTAGGTCCCATGTAATAGGGGGCGACCCTATTGCCATTAACCGGGCACAAATTCCTAACTCCGAGCTGCTACTGGGAATTTCATAGAAAAACCCAATAACACTGCTCGACCTGGGAATCGAACCCAGGACCTCTAGCGTAGCAGTCGCGGTCAGGACCACTTGGCTATTGAGAAGAATGAAATTGATGCATAATATTGTTTTAAAAACATACCAGGGAACTATGGCTGCATTCACTATACCCACACCTCTGCTCTATCTGTCGGTGATATAAGCGTAGTGGTATATTATGTAAAAAGATGTGCTGTTTAGTTGCTATACTTCGACTTTTAATTGTTTTCAGTAACTTAACAATTCGAAGTAAAGTTACTTTGACTATAAAATAATGACCACACTACAACTAATAGTGTTGGGGTAGTGAATGATTTTATGTAAAGAATGAATGATGAACAAAACTTTACGGAAAACCAGGATTTTGTGACGGCTTATCAAAATTGGCTATACTCCCATGAATGATACTCCCACCTAACCCTTGAATATTTTCAGTTTCTTGTCAGTAATTTTGTAATCGACACCTATTCTTTTTTAATAAAGAGCCATCTATTGACAACGGATCGAATCAGTAAGAGCGATCAGTGGCATCTATAGGCTAATAATAAAAACGAATTTCAATAAATAAAACTACAAAATAAATTAATTTTGAAATTTACACCTATTATTTTTTAATAAAGAGCCATCTGTTAACAAAGGAACGAATCAGTAAGAAAGATCAGTGGCATCTATAGGCTAATAATAAAAACGAATTTCAATAAATAAAACTACAAAATAAATTATAGAACTTATTTATTTGTCAAAATTCATGCTAATAACTAATTTACAATGGCATAACGACCCTTCTGTGATAGGTACTTACAGAGAAGTAAGTAGTAAGTAGTTAACAACACTGAGAGAATGCCAACGGTCGTAATTATTATTAAATAACTAAACAAAATTGCCTAGGAACAAAATAATCGCTTAAAATGAAATGTCATTGATTTTATTTACAAAAAAAAAGTATCACAAGCAGTTTGTATGTTGGAGTTATAGGTTTTTTAAATATTTTGATTAAAATGTGTGTTGTCTAAGGAAATATCCAGTGTCTAGAGATTGTATGAGCTACTGTGAATGTACGAATTCTGTGTAGATTGTTGAATCCATTTCGCTGGAGACCCAAGTAATCTTTAAAAGAATAGCTATTTATCAACTGACTGCGGGTTGATTTAATTAACAAAGATGTGGTGTGATGTCTTTCGATCCACTGCGTTTCATACATTCACATTATTTTTGATTTTCTTGCGGCTCAAAGGTCTCAAGAACAATTAAAGCTGATGATGCTGAAATCCATGGTTCTGATATTAGTTACCTGGAGGAACTACAAGTGGTTATAGCCAATAACTTTCCTGCATAATCATTCACCTTCCTCAAGCAAGTGTACACTTGAAAAGAAGTTGAATGAGTATTAAAAGCCAGGAACTTCAATGTATACATTTAGCAAAATTCTAAAACAATTTTCTCTTAGAGCATTGATTTAAATTGTATTGTTTAACGAAAACAGTACTTTGTATTAACTAATATTAATGTGGTAAAGGTAGACGAAATCTCATATCGTCATTTCACCAGAAAATAATTTTAGAATTTTAATAAATGTATACATTACCGATTTTATGCACAAACCTAATTATCCAACCACTAACACATGCATTATATTAACTACATTATATAGTAGATGTATACCTAATATTTCCCATAATATACCTACAGTTTGTTTACTAGGCGATTCAACCAAAAACTACATATCACAATAATAGCTATTAAAGTCCAAAATACATCAATAATAATCATTAGATTCCGCAAATTATCCACGCAAAATTGAGAAAATATAATTCTGAGTTTGTATTCTATGAGGATAAATTGAGCGTGACTTTAATATGTTAAAGACAGATGCCGCGATGTGAATTTATCGAGATAAAAACTTTTTTTATATAATTTCTTTCTTCACATTGGTAATGTTACTTATTGTTTTTTTTTCAGAATAACGATGTTCACATGTCTTTTCATTATCAGGCACTTAAAGCCACCCCACTATCTTTACGAAAATTTAATTACGATGTTTTTTCATTTATCGATAAAGCATCACTCTAAGATTTTCTTATCAGATTGAATGTCAAAATCTCAGATTACATTTCAACGTTATTGAACGTGTCAAGTATCTTTGGCACATTAAAACTACCAACGTTAAAAATCATATTTATAATAACATTTAAAACAATCATACATTGAGGTTACATAGATAAATAATCCTAAATATACACTAACTAATCACAAATACTCGTAAACAGTAAACTTAAAATGATTTAAAATATTTTTTACATAAATAATCATGATATAAATTATGTAATAGTATATTTTTTTATGTCATGTATGATAAAAATGTAAAGTAAATGATAGTTGACTTAATCTATGGTGACCAGCACCCACGAAGCTCATTTCCATCTAAATAATGTAATATAACAAAATATAATACATCTGTAACAAAACTGCATTATTTTTTACTAAAACATTATAACTCTTTAGAAATAACTCATCGTTTGGAAAGTTATTTCTAATGAGTTATAACTTTTTTACTATCCTGTTTACTAATAAACAATGTATATTATATGCTGTGTATATTATACACTGTCTTGTCTTGTTTCTTTCAAATACTTGCTTAAATAGTGACCGTTACATGAAAGAACACAGTGCGTAAGTATAGCCAGCATAAAGAATATTTCTTTAAAAAAAATAAGTAGACGTACCTATCAACATTTATTCAAGTTAAAATATTGTCAATTAAAAAACTGAATAGATAAAATATCATGTGCAAACTATGATTTACAAGCAAGTCACAAAATAAACTTACATAAAAATCATCACATTGTCTATACTTGAAGCAAGTTTTTGACATTCTGAAATCGCATTCCCGCCAAAATATAAATGCATACACATGTACAATGAGATATTATGTACATTATAACAGGGGAAATAACATTGTCTACTTACGAACTAAAGCTAGGCTAATAAAACTAATAATACTCATTTAATACCTATATTTATAAAAATATTGACTATTGACTTTGTTCAAAATTAAAAACGTAGGTTAAAATATTTTCTCCGGAGTCTCTGAGAAGTATGATATGGGTGTCAGGATTATTGTTTTAGTCTTTATGACTTACCCAAAAAAATATAAAGTATTATTATAGTCATCAGATACAACAGAGGTTGGTCATGACGTAGTTAGAATAATTAACAATATAGTTACATGCACTTCACAAGATGGCGTTAGTTGTACAAACAATAATTACACTTTTTCAAATTTAAAATGTTCGAATATGATCCAACATTTTAAATAAAAAATTGATAGGACTTTTTATTTAGAAGTTAGGAGTTTTAACAAGCATTATTCTAATTATTTATTGCAGAACAATAGTGAGACATACATTATCGGCTTTAAAAGCCAGTCTCATTGAAAAATAGGGACTTTTTACCATACATACAAGGATAGTAAAAAATTTAAATACAGCAAAAATGCGATTTCAGGATGTAATTTTATTGACAAAAGTATACATATATTGCTTTAAAGAAGAAAAATTGAGCTTCTTATGTACGCTAAAGTAAGCATGAGATATTATTTCATAAGTCGTTATATACAGAACCTTAGATGATTCATTTGAGACCCGAGATATTTTGATATAGGTGTCTACAAAATCGCCAACGAATTTTAAAGTTGAAACAGTTGCCAATGGGTTTATTTATGGTCTGCGACTTATATAAATGTACAGAGCGCTTTATTACATGGAAAAATAGACTAAAATTGCATATTATTTTATCAACATTTATCTAACAGCTAAAACTAAGCTAATATACAAGCAATAATAGTTGTTAGCTATATACAAGTACAGACAGGGCTGAGCTGCCTGGCGAGGCGACTGCGTGGCGTGTGCGTTGCGACTGCGTTTAATTTTTTAATTTGTTTTAACGTGATGTTCCGCACGTGCCACGTCCAACAACCGCAACCCAGCCGAGCCAAATTCACAGCACCGCAGAACTGGTATCATACAAACGCCGTTTTTGTTTAACTCCTAAAAAGAATGACGTCAACGTTTTTACTTAGTTCACGTGGCTAATAATAGATGGCGCACTTCGTTACTCTTGGCGTGTTGTATGAAAGTGTTTGTTACACATTTTTTTGTCTAAAATATTCCTAATAAATCCTATCTTGATAAATATCACTGAAATATCGGACCACATTAAAAATGATATTTATTGAAGATCTACCTTCAATACCCCGCCAATAAGCTGTCCTTATATTTCATGTCTTTATGTGAACTAAAAAATATATATACCTTTGTGAGATAGAATTAGGTTAACTAATGATTTTTTTATTACAAAGTGTCGCTTCAGTGCCCATTAATTATAATAATATACACATTGAGCTACAATTTACATAATACGCAGATAAAATATCTGCATTAGGTACATTATTTTGCTATACTTACAATAACAAATTTTTGATTCTAAATATTGATTTCTGAATATGACACACTTAGTAGACGATCACACCAATACCCTTACAGACCTCAAGAATCTTCAAGCATATAGTCAATCAATTGCTGTTCGTTAGTCTCGCTAAAATTCAAGAACGGCTGGGCCGATTTAGCTGATTTTTAATAATAAATATTCTGGGACATTTTTTACACAGCACCATCTAGTCCCAAACTAAGCAGAGCTTGTACTATGGGTACTAGACAATGGATATAATACTTATATACTTTTTTTTTTGTAAATACATACTTATAATACATAAGAAACACCCAGACGAACACAAACACTTATATTCATCACATAAATTTTTGAGTTCTGTGGGAATCGAACCCACGACCTCATGATCGGCAGTCCGGTACTCGAACCACTAAACCACAGAGGTCGTCAATAGTATAGTGCTTGAAGATTCTTTAAGTGATTTCATTCCTATGTTTGAAATATGAATGAAATCACAAGTTGTATATAGATTGAAATCTTCTGTATGTATTCAAGACACAGGGCTATGCAAAATTACCAGCATAATCTGATCTCACATTTTTTAGGTTTTTACTGCAATAACAGGTCAGCTTTTAGCCGTGTGTCTTGCAATACACACAGAAAGATTTCAATCTATATAAAACGTGATTTCATTCATATTCATATATGATTCATCAAAAGTTGCCATTTTAGCCCTCATTACACACGAATTCATAAACTTAAGCAATTATAAAGTTTTAGAATAAGAAGCTTAATATACCTACCGCGCCCATCAACTAAGTAACAAGTGTTACCGTTTGCTCCGCATAATAATCATTTTAAGTGGTTTAAAGTGTACTTATTAACTTTATTTTGAATGATAAACAATAATAACCATTTAATAAGTTCAGTGACTAAGTTTTATAGTGAAAGAAACTCGATTAACAAAGATAATACACATAAATAAAACTATCTTTTATAAAATTACCCGTAGTGTTATGATTTCAAATCAGTGTTGACAAAAACGCGTAAGTGACATCTATTTCATGGCGCTTAAGACGTATCTACAGTGACTTTTCTAACGAGTTGCATTCCAACGCTCCGCTCAGTGCTTAAAGCATATCATCGCTTTATTACAAGTAATCCGCTAGACGCCCCAAAGTCTATGCTTTGCTGTCAGCGCTTTATTGGATGAACTACAATTTTTAAATAGCACTAACAAAAATGTCAACAAAAAGCTGCGCCGGTTGTTTGAAGGCTTTCAACAGCAAAGAATGCTTACAATGTTCCATTTGCCATCTATGGTATGAATTATTATGTGCTAATGTTCCCGAAAAAGTATTTAAATGTATGAGCATTAAACAAAAAGCCATCTGGAAGTGCCCAAGCTGCCAAAGTAAACAACCTAAAGGCGATAATACAAATACACCTGCCAGACCGAGTAGACTTGTGAGCCCCACCACGGAGCGGTCAGCCCAATCGGTCTCTCCAACAGACCCCAATGTTACTCTTCGATCTAAGCGCTTACGTAACCATACGCCTGAGCAAGAAAAGGATGATAACATAATTGAGTTTTCGAGAGATACGTTGCGGGAAATCATTAAACATGAAATCAAGAGTGCACTTAAAGATTTAGTATCCGATCAGTTCAAACAGGTCAACGAATTAGTCGCAGATTTCAAAAAATCACTTTCTTTCTATAACGAAATGTATGAAGAAATTAAGTCTACGTTGCAAGAAAAATCTGCTCAAATACAGAAGCTGGAAAAAGAAAACAGTTGTCTGCGTGATGCCACTCATCAACTGAGTCAGCGTCTGAACTCGGTTGAACAAAACTCCAGGTCCGCCAACATAGAGATACAATGTGTGCCGGAAAATAAATCAGAAAATTTAGTCACCACCGTACTTCAGCTAGGTAAGGTGATTAGTTGTGATATTAAGGACCCTGACATTCAGCATTGCACAAGAATAGCTAAGAAAGACCCGCATAGTGGCAGACCCCGGTCTATTCTCGTTAAGTTCAGTAGCCCTCGTCTTCGTGATAGCTTCATCGCCGCTTCTATAAAATATAATAGAGATAATTGCCAAGATAAATTGAACACAAGTCACCTAGGTATCGCGACAGAAAAGCTTCAACCCATCTACATCAACGAACATCTATCTGGTGAAAACAAAGCAATTCATGCAGCAGCTCGTATCCGCGGAAAAGAGCTAGGGTACAAGTTTGTTTGGGTTCGGAACGGCAAGATCTTTGTAAAAAAAGATGAGTCTTCACAAAGCATCGTCATCAATAGCCTAGAAAAGTTAAGATCATTAGCTTAAGATTAGTAATAAATAAATATTTTTCAATTTTGCAAGTTCCTATTGTTATCACTTAGTCACATTCAATTGTTCACTTCACGTATACTATCAAAATGTACGAGGCTTGAAAACCAAAACGAATAACTTTTACCATAATTTAACTATGCATAATTATGACGTTATAGTGCTTACAGAGACTTGGTTGAACAGCGGTGTATATGATTCCGAATTGTTCGACGATAGATACAACGTTTATAGGCGCGATCGCGAGTCAAGTCGATATAAAATGCGTAAAGACGGTGGAGGAGTTTTAATTGCCGTCTTAAAAAGTTTAAAATCGTGTAGGATATCCCATTTTGAAAGTGAGTTTGAAGATTTATGGATAAGCATAGACATCGGTCCCTCAAAAAAAATAACTAATAAATTGTATATAAGCGGAGTTTACCTACCGCCACCAATTCATCACACTACTTTACAATTATATATCAACAGCGTTCAAAACATATTAAATAAAAATGAACAAATTCTAATTATAGGAGACTTTAACCTCACTAACATAAAATGGCTTACAAATAATGACTCCATATTCTTGTACCCGGAACTAGACACCTCAGATATAAATAAGATATTCTCTGAGTTCTTGACTTTAAATGGCCTGAACCAATACAACAATATCTTAAATAACAAGTTTAAAATATTGGACTTAATACTTTGCAACACCTGTATTGAGGACATTACCCGTTGCAACGTAGGTTTATCAAAAGAGGATCCCTTACATGCCCCACTGGAGTTTTATTTACCAGTGCTGGCAGATCGTTTATTACAGCCTAAAAACATACTAAAACCGATTTTTTTCCGAGCTAATTATGACAATATTATTCATCACTTGTCATCAATAGACTGGGACAGTGAGTTCAAAAATTGCACCTCTGTTAATTATATGATAGACGTGTTCTATAATTTATTAAGACAGACTATTTCAGAAAATGTTCCTATGAAAAAGAAGGTTAGTAATAAATTTCCACCTTGGTACTCACGTGACCTTATACGTCTACTCAGAGACAAGTACAAATACCATGTTCGTTTTAAAAAGTACAAAAACCCATTAGATCGATTATCATTTGAGAGGCTACGGGATGATTGCAATGTTCTAAGTTCATTATGCTACAAAAAATATATCTCAGACATGGAGAACACAATTACAAAAAATCCTAAAATGTTCTGGTCTTTCATAAAAAACAAAAGAAAAGGTAGTTCTTACCCGGCATATATGTTTCATAATAACAAACTTGCAAAGGATGGGAAGGATGTTTGCAATATGTTTAGGGATAACTTCGCAAGTACCTTTAATGTTCCAGCAGACAGTCCAAGTTTCACAAATGCTAGTTTGTCATTCACGTCAGCGTCACTGTGTAACTTAGAATTAGATAACACTGAGGTGTACCGTGAATTAGTTGGTTTAGATGAGACTAAAGGAGCGGGTAGTGACGGTATTCCACCTATATTTACTAAACGCTGTGCAAAGGCTTTGGTATTACCCCTACAAACAATTTTCAATCGATCTTTACGCGATGGTATCTTTCCAGACACTTGGAAAGAAGCTCTAATTATACCCATATTTAAATCTGGCCAAAAACACCTAGTGACTAATTACAGACCGATCTCTATTCTAGTTACATTTGGGAAAGTATTCGAAAAACTAATAAGTAAACACCTGATGTGGTACCTCAAGCAATATATAACAGAGTATCAGCATGGTTTTGTAAAATCTAGATCTACCAGTACTAACCTATTATGTTTCACATCGGCTCTGTCTAAATTTCTTGACCAACGAATTCCAGTTGACGCAATATATACAGACTTTAGCAAGGCTTTCGATAAAGTGGATCATTGCCTTCTCATTAATAAACTGGCTCAACTGGGTGTAGGTGGATCATTATTAAGGTGGTTTAAATCTTATTTGGAACAGAGAGCATCAAAAGTGGTAGTGAACGGTCACTCCTCCGATAGTTATGTCTCCACCTCTGGAATCCCACAAGGATCGCACTTGGGTCCGATTCTTTTTAACGTTTTTATAAACGACGTAGCTCAGTGCTTTAAAAATTCTCACCTCTATTTGTTTGCAGACGATCTGAAGATAATGAAACCAATTCAAAATAACTTGGACTGTATAATGCTACAGAATGACTTAGACAGACTTACAGAGTGGTGCAAACAAAATAAAATGCGTTTAAATATCAGTAAGTGTCACTACATCCAATTTACTCGTAATAAAAAAGCGTTAGATAATAAATATTTTATAGAAGGAGTTCAACTAACAAAACTTAATGATATTCGCGATCTGGGAGTTCAACTAGATAAAGCACTTAAGTTCGATGTTCACATATTGAATACTGTCTCTCGATCTTTTAAGGTGCTAGGATTTGTTCTGCGTAATTGTAAAGAATTTAGAAAACCAGCCACTAAAATAAAGCTTTTCTATACATTAGTGCGCCCAATCTTGGAATATAGCTCCGTTATATGGAACCCGCACTATGAAGTTTATTCCAAGAGATTAGAAAGTGTCCAAAAGCGGTTCCTTTACCATCTTAGTTATGGAGACCTAGTGGCTAAAAAACTAAATAGTTACACCGCCAGGTTGAAACATTATCATATGGATACTCTAGCCGCTCGTAGAAAGAAACTGGACTGCATAACTCTTCATAAAATATTAACTGGAATTATAGATTGTAATGAACTTTTGAGCTCGATAGAAATAAAAGTTCCAACTCGGCTTCCCAGGCATAATTCTTACAGTCTATTTCACATTCCTGTCTCAAAAACAAATCTCGGTCATTACGCCGCTGTGCCAAGGCTTTGTAGACAATATAACATGTTAGCTAAATCTACAAACCTAGACATCTGTGAATCCCTGTCTATGTATAAAAAATGCTTGAATGACTTAATCTGAAATTATTTTTGTAACAAACTCTTATTCTCATTTTTAATATTTAATATTATATTATTTCTAAAATTGTATTACCTTTTATCTTTTATGACTCGCCAATAAGTAATTGTATTTATACTGTTTTTATGATTATTATTTAAACTGTTACTTAGTTCAGTTGTGAAAGCTGTGGTCTCCTGTAAGTGAAGGAGTACACTTCTATGATACCTATTTGTTTTAATATTTTTTGTCTTTGTGTGTATATCTTTCGTTGGAGATCCTAAATGAATAAATAAATAAAATAAATAAATAAATATCTTACTAGATAAAGGTCACATTCAATTGCTACCTAAATTCAATTAACCATTTTAAATGTTTTGCAACTTTAATTCCCGTTTATAAAGTCCAATGTATATTGCAACTAAAATACTTTAAGACCGTTTTTGGTATTTCAAAATCGGCTTTGCTGGTATATATTTTTTTGTTTTGTCATTTGACATTATGAATAAATTATCACGTTATTTTTTATATTAATTTTAGCAATAACGATGATAACTTTAATTTTTTTTAATTGTTTTTTTTCTTAGTTTAGCTTTTCACTATGCGCGTCATTTCAGAAATAATTATATTATAGCAGTTTGTTTAACTTTTACTATTCAGTTAATCAATAACTTCAATCTGAAGTTTGACAACTGTTCCATCTCACGTTCGCCAGTCGTATAACAGGTAGGAGGTAGGTGCTCACCGCATTCTTGGGTTCGCTGCCCCGTTAAGGTTCCTGAGTTCCACGTAGGGTCTTCGGCCAAGGAGATTGAAGTCTTCACCGCCACTGATTTTGATGTATTGTCTACGTTTCTTGTACACCAGGATTCTGGAAAAAGAAAGATAAATATAAGTCAAGTATTTCAGTACTCTTAGAGAGTTTTGTAGAGCTCCTTTTTATTACAAGGAAACGCTCTTCAGGTTTAATAGTTGCCTACTGTACTTAAATATAAAATGCAAAAAATATAGAAGTAATATGGGGCTATGCACAAAATATTACGTGAAGAAGAGAAGTGTGACAAGGGATCATCAGCTTTGTGACGTAACATCTAGGTAATAAAAAAAATTGATCTGTAGTGGTTGCTTTACGATGTAAAATTGAAAAATATGTGACGTCAAATATTTCCCCTGGAGACTCCCCTGGGGGCGAATAAAAAAATCATGACATTCATACAAATATTTGGAGGCCCGCTAAAACAGTTCTTAGCAATATTGTAGATCTTATCGTACAATGAGAGGTATTTTTATGCAGAAAGAAAGAACAGAAATAGACACGTCTCCCTCTCTCCTACTAAGCTGTGCTGTGCCCAACAGGGTCCATAATTAATTCCTAGATTTAAGCCTACCATCTATTTTATATATTTTTGTACATTATGGAAAACAATAAATGAATATGAATATGAACATTTATTTTCGCCCTTAACAACGCACAAGATTTATTTAGCCAAAGGCCATTTGTGTCGGTCAGATACTACAATAACAGAAACACAAATAAAAAAAAAAACAAATTATTGCATCTGACAACACTGGCAAGTAACACAAGTAACACTGGCAAGTAAGTGTGTTGCCCCTCCAACCAAAGGGAGGATCCTCCGACCAGGTTGGTGTTCTGCCTGGCGGGTCACGCCTCAATCAAGTTTCCACATGCCTCAATAAAGTTTCCTGGCGCAACTGAACAACTGAATACTTGACACTGGCGAACACAAAAAAGTGTGGTGCCATAATATAATCCCATGATGAGAACTAATGTTACTTGATTACTCCTTAAACTTAACACTGGCAAATACATAAAAAGTGTGACGCCATTTTCTTTTATGGAACCATACGGGTATGCATGCGGATGATACGGTCACTAACAGCATATCAGACATGTACCTATATAACAATACAGGTATGATACGCTTCTTAGCATGAAAAATGCAAAAAATCATATGCATAAAAATAGTTAATAGGTATGGTAGCATCGTACGACATAGAACTAACCGTAAGGTAAGTCATGTCGGTTGAGATGCAATAGATGTCAGTGACGTCACCTTTAAGACGAAAGTTCAAAATGCAAAGGCAAATTTCGACATGGCAGGTGGTACTCGCGGTGGCTTGGTGGTCATAGCGTCTGGTGTATCTAGCCAGAAGACGCAGGTCCGAATCCTGCCTGCGAGTCGAATTTTTCTTTCACTAAAATACCATTCTAGTGGGCTTAGTATATAGTGTCTCGCTCGTTTCCGTATCTGATAAGTTCCTACTACGATCATGGTAGGAGGAAAGACCCCTTAAACATGTAAAAATATAATATAGCAAATCGTGTGGCACATGGTCTTGAAGATCTCACTAGATCAACGGCGCAGTGACATTTGCGAGGCGTCCTCGCTTTGTAAACAAACAAATATTATTTGTTGATATTACATCTGTTTACGATTTATCAGTACTAGAATTATTGACTGTTACGTGCTAATTGCTTATGTTTATCCAAACATAATTCTTATAGTGATAAATATAACAGCAATATCATCAATGACGTGGAAGTCATGAATTTTGACTTCTTTTTTATGGGTGTGTGTATTTTTTTTCGGGGTGTTCACCAACTCTACCCACTATTGATCTAACTGGTGATGATACCATAATGGAAAGGCCACTATTATTGAGTCATAATAAGTTAAATGGGATAGGTGGGCAACCACCAGGAAGTGGCTACCAGAGGAGTCGCAGGTGCGTTGCCCGCCTTTTACCAGGTGTTGGGCCTCCGGTATTACTTACTCGGCGAAACACAACGTAATTATATGTGATTACATGATAATTTGCTAAAATCACTACATAGTATAAAACAAAGTCGCTTCCCGCTGTCTGTCTATCCCCATGTATGCTTACATCTTTAAAACTACACAACGGATTTTGATGCGGTTTTTTGCAATAGATAGAGTGATTCATGAGGAAAGTTTTAAGCTGTTTAACATAACCCTACAACTTTTAGGAACGGGGCAGCGTGCGTGAAACAGAGAGCAGGTCGATAGTGTAAAATAAATTAGAAAAAAAATATGATCCCGTACAATGTCGGTGAACTCTTTGAGGTGACCCGAAGTTGTTAAATAACGGATATATAAAAGTGCATCAATTTGTTGCACTCTTACCTCCTTGGCCGCGACCAAGAGGATACTGAGGCATATGTCTTTTATACAATTGATCCACGGATAAATTGCCTATTATCATGTCGAGATTGAAGCTAAGGCCCGGACGAGCAATCGGATCTCCCGGTCCAACAAAAAAAAAACAATGTTTAAAGAACTTCATAAAATCGGAAGACCAGCGTCGTTTTGCCTGAACTGGCAACTCGGCAATTTTGCTGAGATTGGACCGATTTGTAAGGTTCACTTGAATTATTTTAGTTGTAGCTACTTAGACTTAGATTTACTGTTTACAACTGCTTCTGCAAGCTGTATTTAGTGTTTTATGTAATTCAGGTGTCCTACAAATAATTTTTTTTTCTTTCTTTTCTTTTTAAATAAGAACATGTTTAAATACCAGAAAAATAAAAAATACACCCGTATTTTTTTATGTTTCCGGTATCCAATCATGTCCTTATTTAGTATCTACATGGTACTTATATCCTATTTTCCGATCTAGATTCAAATAATTTAAAAGGTGTTAAAAAAATTTAATGTTGTCGATCCGAAAATCAGAATCGGTTAACTCGATTCGAATATTGTTGATGCTGGGAAATTCAAATGTTTTCTTATCTATTTGAATTCCGAATTCTTCGACCGTTATCTATTTGAATTCCGAATGCTTTGTAGTCCGAACCTTATAATATGTTGGGATAGTTTGTTTGACGTCCGATAACGATTGAGATTATTAATTACTAGCTTCTGCCCGCGACTTGTCGCGGGCAGAAGCTAGTATGTATACGGGTATAGTATACCGGTATAGTATACGGGCGCTATAAACGGGCTATCTAACACTGAAAGAATTTTTCAAATCGGACCAGTAGTTCCTGAGATTAGCGCGTTCAAGCAAACAAACAAACAAACTCTTCAGCTTTATATATTAGTAGATTCATAACAATTGCTCTATCATCCTGAGAAGAAGTTCGATTAAATACAAAAAACTATTATCACTGCATATCTGAATGTAGAATTTATCGAAATAATCAAAACACACACGCTTATAACAACACGCTGTATAGGCGACAGTGTAAATTAATTGCATCAAAATAAGCGCGCACGCAACGAGATCTAGCGAATGCCGTACGGGCTGAGGGCTCAGTATTCGCGAAACCGTTTATGTGTTAACACGTATTGTCACGGAAAAATACTCTGCAGTATAGACCGAGATGTTACTGGATCAAAAAACTAGATTGAAAAAGAAAATAACTATCATAACATGGGAAGCATGCTTTTCAAAATTTCAAGACTTTTTCAATTGAAGATGAAGCCAATTTTTTTTTTATTCTAATGATAAAAGTATCTACGAGATTGGATGCGATATCTCTACTAAATAAGGTTAGTTATATTTTCGTAAGAGTTTTTTTTAAAGAGATATTTTTGTTATTTTTTTTTTAATTAAGAGGTAACCTGCTTTGCAATTTAGTGACGAATTAATTTCGAAAAGTTAGAGGATCCCTTTCTATTAAACCCGAGTCCTCTGACTTGGCAGTTCAACGATTATATCACTGTGATATATTCACTGCTTCTCATAATTAATATGTATATAATTTTCATTTTATACCATATTTATTATCTGCATTATATTATATAATATTTATTAACTGCATATATATAATATTTATTAACTGCCTCAATAGCCAAGTGGTCCTGACCGCGACTGCTACGCTAGAGGTCCTGGGTTCGATTCCCAGGTCGAGCAGTGTTAT
Organism: Acronicta leporina; assembly: GCA_947256265.1. NCBI lineage: Eukaryota > Metazoa > Arthropoda > Insecta > Lepidoptera > Noctuidae > Acronicta > Acronicta leporina. Next base: position 1,994,803 of record OX366536.1, read on the forward strand.
TGGGTTTTTCTATGAAATTCACAGTAGCAGCTCGGAGTTTGGAAATTGTGCCCAGTTAATGGCAATAGGCTCGCCCCCTATTACATGGGACCTAAACATACCGGCGAACTGTGGGTGTACCTTAGTACACCTCTGCCTAACCCTTTGGGGAATACAGGCGTGATGGTATGTATGTATGTATTTATTATCTGAAGGTTCGATGAGAGCTAGCGCTGTAAATCAGAAATACTTTCTGGTACACCCAGTTTCCAGCCTAAATTGCAAAAACGATCTACTCGTCTTCCCTACACTAATTATTATTAACAGTGTCGTAAGGGCGAGAGATATTGCAACCAGTATATTCTGTCAATATCATTCTCATTACTTGCGAAGTTCTTCTTCTTCTTCTCAACTATTATAAAATTGAAAAAAAAGCTGTGTCTGTACATTGAAGATATTTAAAAAAAGAACAAGTGCGTTAGGGTATATAAATGTCTCCGAACCCAAAAATGTGATTTTTAAAATTCTTGTCTGTTTGTTACGGGTTGGCGCAAAGACTACTGAATAGATTTTTATTTTGTTATCACTGTTAGAAAGTATGTGCTCCAAATTAAAAACTGGTATACCTACTTCTTATCTCACATAATTAAACGGAACCTGAGATTTTTTTTTATCGGATAGGGGGGCAAACGAGCAAACGGATCACCTGATGGTAAGCGATAACCGCCGCCCATGGACACCCGCAACACCAGAGGAGTCGCAAGTGCGTTGCCCGCCTTTAAAAGGGTTTGGGCCTCCGGTAACCTCAACTCACTCGGCGAAACACAACGCAAGCGTTTTTCACGCCGGTTTTCTGTGAGGCCGTGGTATCACTCCGGTCGAGCCGGCCCATTCGTGCCGAAGCATGGCTCTCCCACGTGAAATGCAGCTTGACCTCTCTAATGTATAGAGAGCCATACAAAGAAGAGATCATCACTGTTGGTCTTTGAGCTTAAAGTGAGCGAAGCCGCTGGCAGAGGCTAGTAAAATATAATATAGGTAAGTAAACAAAACCTCTATGTAAAAACAGATACGTAAAGACCATATTTGTACAACTGTTTTATTAGACAATCACCTTTGGTATTTCTGAGTCAATATTATTAAGTAAAGTTAATTTGCTTATTTACTGAAGCTTGATTTCAATTTTATAGTGAACAGAACCATTAAATAAACGATGCAAGGTTACACTACACACTACATTGATATCGTAAAATAAAAAGTAATTATCAAGAGTATCAACTTGTAATTTTAGTTTTTGATTCGTAAATGCATTTTCAGCGGTTTTTGCAATAAGCATATTCACTATACTCATACATACATATATTACGTCTGTATTCCCCGAAGGGTTAGGTAGAGGTGTTCTAATGTAACTCACAGTTCCCCGGTATGTTTAGGTCCCATGTAATAAGGAGGAAGCGGCTATGATTTTGACTTTGACGTACAGATTTATTCACCTGCACTTGGAGTTCCTGCTCGTTCCAAACTTGGTAAAATTAACAAGAGTTGCATTCGCTTACATTAATTCCAGTGAAGTATTTTGGATGAAATGACAGAATAGAAACCTAGATTAACGATATCGGAATCCGAACAATAACACACTTTGATTAATTTGTGTTTGAACCAAAATAAATCGTAAGTATATTTTGGTATTATGTTTGTATTGGAAATTCGGTCCGCGGCTCTTAACTGATCGATTCGATGAATAAATCGGCCCCTTGTATACTTTATTGTTTATTGGCAAAAGACATTGTAAAGTATATGTACCTGTAGACACAGTGTTAATGACCCCGACTTAAGAGTAGTAGGTTCAGATATTATATAGGGGGCGTGCACCGATAAGTATCACTACTTATTATAAAACAAAGTCGTTTCCCGCTGTCTGTCCCTATGTATGCTTAGATCTTTAAAACTACGCAACGGATTTTGATGCGGTTTTTTTTAATAGATAGAGTGATTTAAGAGGAAGGTTTTAAGGTATTTAACATCACGCTATGACTCTTAGGACCGGGGCAGCGCGGGTGAAACCGCGGGCGGGTCGCTAGTGATAAATAAATAACGAGTGTGTGTCTGTGAGTATTGAAAGCCTAGTGATGTGATCATTGAACTACCGGGTCTCAAGTTCGAGTAACAAAGGTCTCGAGTTCGAATTCAAGGCATGCACCTCTGACTTTTTAATGTCATGTGCGTATTAATAGTTATCACGCGCTTAAACGGTGCAGGAAAGCATCGTGAGGGAACTTGCATGCTTGAGAGATTTTCTCAAAGGCTTGTGAAGTCTGCCAACCCGCATTAGGCCAGCCTGCTGGACTATAGCCTAATCCCTCTCGTTCTGAGAGAAAACCCGTGCCCAGTAGTGGGACAGAATGAAAAATGTTCAAATTAATAATTCAAGAATGAAACTCTTTGATTCCAAAATACAAATTAAGTATTTATTTTTGAATCAGAGTTTTATTGCTTGAACAATAGATTTTTGTACCTATTCATTTTATGTGTGGTCCCAGTAGCTGGAAGAAATATATTAAAATGAAATGGAACCGGCAACTGGGACCATGGTCCGAGTTAATCGTGGTCTCAGTCTCCGGAATCCTCATTATGTTGTAGCTAAAAATAATTTTATATTTTTAGAATTGCAAGAACTCATATTGCTGAGTATATATTCATAACATAATTTATAACTTTGTATTTTCAGAATTGCAAGTACTTATAGTTCTCACGTTTTTGCAATAACGTGGACAATGGAGTCTGGACATACATTAATAAACAATACAAAGGAATTGAAAATTCATGTAAGTATAATAAAGTCAGAACACTGAAGGTTATTCGATAACTTTTTATTAAGTTAGGTACTTACTGCGAAAGGAAAAATCGACCTCGGGCAGTATTCGAACTAGCTAATCGCTATGCTTATACCTAACACATAAGCTTTTTATCCTTGTCGGACCCAATTCTGAAGTACTCGCAGCAGAAGTCGCTGGCAGAAGCTACAGTACTCTACATAAAAGTACTACGGCAATTCGGAACGGCTAACTTCAGAAAAGTACAGTTATTTTGAGCTTACTGTATCTAAGTTTCTTATTTGGCTAAACAGTTTCCTACCACACCAGGGGACACCTGTTCGAATCCTTTATGAGGTTCGAATCTTTCCTTGATAAAAATAACTACTTAGACAGCATTGTCTAGTTATTTTGTTGTTTAAGTATCTATTATAATGTTACTTTTAAGTTATAATAAACTATTATAGGTGTTTGTGTTTTATTTTGTAACTTGATTTAGTTATTTGGTGAATCCAGAAGTAGGTAGAAGAAGCGTTGACGGTCAGCGTTAGTGTTTAGATTGATAATCATCGCTGATTTGACATTGACGCTGACCGTCAGCGCTGATTGGCAAACGATACATTCACAATCATTCATGCGGTTATGAATAGTCACTACAGGGAAATCAGACTTCATGACATAACCACATGACGAAGTTATTCGCAGAACCTGTGTCATAGGAGTGTTTCATACCTTGAGGTACCTAATTCTTAAATTTATCCTTTAATAACTTAGGTATATTTCCTCACCTACCTTCAAAGAACAATCGAGAAACTTGTCATGTGAGAAGTTTTTAACCGTAGGTAATCCATTATGAACACGAGGACAGAATATGGTCAAATCAATTTTATTTGATAGCAAAGTTTTACTAATATTGAAATCTATATAAATAAAAAAGAATGTAAGATCACATTCATCACTTCAAAATGGCCCGATCGATTTAACTGTTTTTGTGTACCTAGGTACATAATTTTTAGGACATGGTTTGTAAGCTAACCTACCTATCTATGAAAAATGTTTTATTAATACATTAGAAATGCCAGAACGCGCTATCTTATTAATCGATATATTTACAACACTTACACATAAAGTTTTAGTAGCTATTGGACCTACCTAAATGGCGCCGACTGGTAATGTTTACTATATCACGCCAGAACGGTTGAACCGATCTGAGTGATATTTAGCACAGAGATAGATTATAGGCTGGAATACTTTTTATCCAGGATGGACCTAATTCCGAACGCAGAAGATAGAACAAAATAAGTTGAATGTAATCAAATTCAAGGAAAAAATCATTGCAAATACCTACCTACATACAATTGTAAATATGTATTTTATAAATTCACACATCATGACGCGGTGAGATAAAATCTCTCATAAACAAGGCAATGCCTCATAACATCTTCACGCTTGACGGATTTTAGAGATCCGCACGACACAACAAAATGTGCGAAAATAAATGGCGAAATGAACTGTAATAAACTTAATACATGGAAATAAAAACTGCCTCATTAGCCTAGTAGTCCTGAGCGCGACTGCTACGCTAGAAGTCTTGGGTTCGATTCCCAGATCGAGCAGTGTTATTGGGGTTTTCTATGAAATTCCCAGTAGCAGCTCGCAGTTAGGAATTTGTGCCCGGTTAATGGCAATAGGCTCGCCCCTATTACATGGGACCTTAATATACCGGCGAACTGTGGGTGTACATTAGTACGCCTTTGCCTAACCCTTGGGGGGAATACAGGCGTGATGGTATGTTTATGTTTAAAACATGGGAAATGCAAAAAAATACAAAAAGAAGGCATAATTATATTTTCAGGCACATCAAATAAATAATCACCTACACAAAGGTAACATCTATCACCAAGGCACATGACGTCCTTGATAGGGTAACACCGGAAGCTGCTATTGTCAGTACTTCCGCTGTAGTTATTAATGTTACAATAGAGATGCACATGTTGAACCTTGAATTATGGTTACTGGGTATGATTGTGGAGGTGGTTCGTACGTAGAAAAGTCTAGGAAGTAACAGTGTCTTGGTATCTAAGTGTACGATGTACCATCACGCCTGTATTCCACGAATGGTTAGGTAGAAGTGTACCTACTTAATATACAGTCACAGTACATCGTAATATTATTAATCCCGGATGGATCTAAGCTGCTTGCTTTCTTTTACACTCACAAAGGCGGCAAAAAGCATACGGCCCGCCTGATGGTAAGCGGTACCTATGGACGCTTGCAACACCAGGGGTATCTCCGGTAAAAATCTTCATTCAACCAATCACATACTTTTTGATAGGGTAGGTTAGATGAGGAGGAATAGTTGGGCTGGCAGCATAGGACACAATAAGTGTGATGCTTAAACACCACCGGTCCAACTGCCAACTCAACGCTTCCTCGCGGAGCTCTGGCGATCTTGGTCACGGTTAGGAACAGGGAGGGAGCTATGTTATTTGCTACTGAAGACTTCATAAAAAAATACAGTTTACTAGACCTGGGAATGTCCTGGAATGTCAATGAATATCCAGGATCTCACGATTAGCAGCCACACTAGAGACCACTAAACCATTGAGATTGCGCAGAATTTATTTTTATGGATGATGAAACTGCCTCAATAGCCAAGTGGTCCTGACCGCGACTGCTACGCTAGAGGTCCTGGGTTCGATTCCCAGGTCGAGCAAAGTTATTGGGTTTTTCTATGAAATTCCCAGTAGCAGCTCGGAGTTAGGAATTTGTGCCCGGTTAATGGCAATAGGCTCGCCCCCTATTACATGGGACCTAAACATACCGGCGAACTGTGGGTGTACATTAGTACGCCTCTGCCTAACCCTTCGGGGAATCCAGGCGTGATGGTATGTTATGTTATGTTATTTTTATGGATGAAGTAGTAACCTGGTGGTAAGTCATCGTCGCCCATGGACACCTGCATCACCAGAGGAGTTGCTGATGCGTTGCCGACCCTTAAGAGGACTGCAGACTGCTAGAGCCGCAGCTACCGAGGAGGAACTGACTTTTACGCACAAAAGTCAAAACACACACGAAGGTGCTTTACGATAGACTCCGACCGAAGGGTGGTCGCCAGCCAGTCAGACCACAAGAGGTCCTAGCACCGAGCAAGTCAGATATTTTCTCGCCTCTTAGTAGATGCCTATGAAAGGCAGTGAGGAATAGTATTCTAACCTGTCCCCACACGGGGAGAAAATCTTGAAATCCTGCCCTTTGTGCAGGGCCGGATCTACCATATGGGTATACTTTATTACAATATACTTTTTGGGCTTCAGCCCAGGGCCCCGTGGATTCAAGGGTCAAGAAAATATAAAACAAATATTTTACCGTCTCATTTTTTTCTAGTAATTAGGTGGGCCCCTAAGTAGTATTAGCCCAGGGCCCCCTAAACTCACAGTCCGGCCCTGACATTGTGTATTCTACAGTTGTTTACAGGTAACTACATTTACGTAAAACGTAGAGCCAAAAGCAAATGTTGATAAAACTACAAATGTGTTCAAGGTAAGTGAACGCACTGATAAATAAATACCTACCTATGACATTTACAAGTAGTATAATAATTAGTACTATGTAGAAAGCGTTATTTTTGCACTGACCGAGGACAATAGTGGCGATATTTGTAACAGGGTCGATTGAAATAACAACCAGGTGATATCCAGGTTATAGACGTGGTTGCATTATAGTTAGGTATATTTCTGTTCACTGATCTTACAATTCAACATTAAATTGTTACAATGCAAGATTTTTTAAAAGCCGTCCTTTGAAACGCCGAAACAATCTCGGAGAATCAAGCTCTCAAATAATACCTATTCAATGACGGCTTTTTTAAAAAAGCTTACTAGCAATGTGGGTCACACATTACTAGTATTCTTGTTAACCCCTCGTGCTAAGCTAAATGCTTGTGTTACGAGTGGGTTCACGTCGGTAGTGCAATGGGTGGGGTTCGAACCGGCAACCACATGATCGCAAGTCCGACGCTCCAGCCATTAGGCTACCGCCGCTTCAAATTTGTTTGTATTTATGACCGCAAACGAGCAGACGAGCTACCTAATGGTAAGGAGTAATCGCCGTCCATGGACACCTGCAATACGAGGAGTTGCTGATACCGTTGCCTAACCTTAAGAGACCCTACGGGCTGCAGGCTGCCGGGCCCGAAGCAGCTGAGGCGTAACTGGCTTTCACCAGCAAAGTCGCACCAAAGTGCTTTAGGACTCCGATGTAGAGATAGTCGCCAGCCAGTCAAACCTCAAGAGCAAGTCAGATATTTTTTCCCTTCTAAGGATGGCTATAGGAGATGCCTATAGGATAGCAGCAAGGAACTGTAGGTATTCTATGTAACTAACCCCTACACGGGATTCAATAACATTAGCATTATACTTCGACTTTTAATTGTATTCCGTAACCTGACAGTTCGAAGAGAAATAATGATACCACACTACTTCTAATAGTGTTGGGGTAGGTAGTGAATGATTTTGCGTAAAGAATGAATGATAAAAAAAATATATAAAAAAATAACTACCTAAAAATTCTTTATTAAGATGTGAAATATAATAAAAGTAATTTCCTTTTTACAAACCAAACATAAAAATCACGTAATTTCTTTTTTTTACTTTTACCATTTTTGACATTTATTTATTAGATTATCTTACTACTAAGAAACAAATTCTACAATTTTTAATAGTTTACCTATATGGTGTTTTGAAGACAAGTTATTAAATATTAAATAAAAAGTTTGTTCATGTAAGTACATTATCTAACTTCATTCTTACACCACCTCATTATCATTTTTTGTCAAAAACTGGTAACTCTTCAACTTTCAAGTTAATTAAAAGTCGAAGTGTAGTAACAGCTGATATTGGTATATGTATATTTTACTTACATCCATTAGATATATGGGTCCTACCGTATAATAGCGGGTTTTTAACGTAGATATCTTGCTAACTCACAGTTAATTGCTCTCTCGTTATGTCATTACATAATAACATAATCTATTCAAACTGTCCAGTCATTGTTTGGGTTCTGTGTACCTGTAACTAGTGGAGCCAGAACAGGATCTATTTCAGTGTTTTACACGAAGCGAGTGCCATGACCACATGGTTTGCATGAAATTGTAGGTAAAGGGTGTTGGAAACACCTTGTTATGACTGGAAAAACGGGGATGAATTGTTTGAAAGTGAGGGCTAAGTAACCATAACCCATGTTGTGGTTCTATGATGATAAATGCTATGTATGGCGACTGCCATCAGACCTCCGCAATTCAAATTCAATGGTCATCCTCCGAGCCTTTTGCCAACTATGTTCGGGTCAGCTTCCAGTCTACCTAGATAAGGGTGAATATCAGTATTTACACGAACCTCCACAACCCATTTCTGGACAATACCGATATTCGGAGGATAGACTGGGCGTCAGGCATTTTTGGGCTTCTGACGATCATTAACAATTGTCATTGATGTTCATTGTGACAACCGTGACTCTCCGAGGCACGGAGGAGGATGTGTTACGAATGGTTACCCATCCACACACTGACCGCAGCTAGCGCAGCTTAACCTTGCAGATCAGTTGATCAGTTTAGTTATTTCCTAGCCCCTCAAAAATTCAATAGTATGAACACAAAATCAATTGCACGGTGGTTAGATTGATTCGAAGTTCATAAAATTTAACTGCCTCGTAGTCGTTGACTGATAGTTCCAAGCGCAGCCGCTGCGCGTGAGTTTCTAGGTTCGATTCCCAGGTCAAGCAGTGTGATTGGGTTTCAATTTCTCAAGCGCAGTTTGAGTTTTCCCTTTACCCTCTATTACATAGATATTCAAAACATAGAACTCTGCCTCACCCTTTCATTAACGACACGTGTGGCGTAGCAGCTAAAGGATCGTCTTCTGTGACACTTGTGTTGGGTTCGATCCCCACACGGAGCAAATATTTGTTTGATCTACAGGTTGTTCCGGGTTCCGTTTGTGTATGTGAGAGTTTGTGTATGTGAGAATTTGTGTTTGTAAACGCACTCACGATACAGGAGAAAATCCTGGTGTGGGCCTGTGGGGTAAGTTTTCCTTAAACAAAAAAACAAAAAAAAAACAACCTTTCTGGGATATGGTGGTATTATTTTACGGATGATATTATCTTTTTGTAATTTCTTTTTGTATTTTCCATGCTAAGATTATAAAGTTATTTTAGTGAAGGAAAAATTCGACTCGCAGGCAAGATTCGAACCTACATCGTCTGGTTAGACACACCAGACGCTATGACAACTAAGCCACCGCGAGTCCCACCTGCCATGTCGAAATTTGCCTTCACATTCTGAACTTTAAGACGTGGGAGAGCCATGCTTCGGCACGAATGGGCCGGCTCGACCGGAATGATACCTACCACGGCCTCACAGAAAACCGGTGTGAAACAACGCTTGCGTTGTGTTTCGCCGAGTGAGTGAGCCAAACCCTTTTAAAAGGCGAGCAACGCACTTGTGACTCCTCTGGTGCTGCGGGTGTCCATGGGCGGCGGTTATCGCTTACCATCAGGTGATCCGTCAGCTCGTTTAATCCCCTATCCCATAAAAAAAACTATCTCATATTGTATGTAACGTCTTAACCTATTTATAGTGTTGGATGGGTGACCGTGATTGTGCAACGTCGACGTCCGCGCATCTAATAACAAACATCCTGCAGTAAATCTTGTCTGTTCGTCCGTCCTTACGTCCGGTACAAGGTCTTGGTCGTTTCCTATATAAGAATGACCGTATCGCATTCTTAATAAAACATACCATCACGCCTATATTCCCCGAAGGATTAGGCAGAGGAGTATTAATGTACACCCATATTTCATGTTATGGGGGCGAGCCTATTGCCATTAACCGGGCACAAATCCCGAACTCTGAACTGTTACTCGAGAATTTCATAGAAAAACCTAATAACACTGCTCGAACCAGGAATCGAAACTAGGACTCTAGCGTGAAGTCGCGCTCAGGACGACTAACATAATAACCATAAAAACTTAATTTACTTTGAGATTTAACCTTTGATATAAAGACAAAGGTCAAATGTAAGCAGATTTTCCGCCATAAGTATTTGAATATAACTAAAGATTCCCAATTTAAGCGGCGGTAGCCTAATGGCTAGGGCGTCGGACTTGCGATCATGTGGTTGCCGGTTCGAAACCCACCCATTGCACTACCGACGTGAACCCACTCGTAACACAAGCATTTAGCTTAGCACGAGGGGTTAACAAGAATACTAGTAATGTGCAACACACATTACTAGTAAGCTTTTTAAAAAAAAAAACCTTTAATCGAAGCACATAGATACTCTCACTCGTTTCTCCCACAGGGGTAAGCAGAAGTTATAGACCGCAACTTGCTACGATTCTTTCATGCATCTTTCGCTTCTGCCACATTCATACATCTCCTCATACATACGCGCCGGTTGCGAGTAAGTACTACGCCCCCGACCTTTTTCACAACACTTTAATCGAAGTAAATTCAATATAAGTTACAAGACTTCATTATAGCCATGAAGGTAAAAAAACATTGAGCCAAAATGTTTTGCATTTTACAAAGGGAAAGGTTACTTGGAAATCAAACTTTCAAAACGACTTTCAACCTTGATAATACAACAAGTTATTTAAAAGTTTGATACTAATCTTAAAAAACACCAAATTAAGCTTGGGTTAGTGGGAATCGGAATAAAATAAACCTAGAGTTGATTCATTTTACATGAATACTAGCTTCCGCCCGCGACTTCAGCCGCGTGGAATAGTTACTTAGTCTTAGCGTGATGATATATTATAGCCTATAGCCTTCCTCAATAAATGGGCTATCTAACACTGAAAGAAAATTTCGAATCGGACCAGTAGTTCCTGAGATTAGCGCGTTCAAGCAAACAGACGATACATGATATTTATTTCTGTAAATAGATCTTTTAAAGACACTTTTACCAGTCAATGTTTTACATTTTTTTGAACTAGATGGCGCCGGCATTTCCTAACTGACGACCTCTGAGAAGAAACACCGAAACAAACTCAGAGAATCATGGTCTCTTTTAAAGTCCAGAGAGTAATCGTTGATATTACAATAATAATATTATTAGATATTATGCGAGTGTTACGATGTAGGGCAATATCTGGACAGGCCTTTTGAAGCGAGAGCCATAGTAGCTTTGAGTAGACCTGTCCTAACTGACTGACAACAAACAAACAAACTCTTAAGCTTTATATATTAAGTAATAGATAATAGGTACTTAGATATAGATTAGTGGGCCCGGCAAACCATGATTTTAGACAAGTGGCATGAAAGCTAATCAAATAGAATAGAATACAATTCTCAATATATGCAATTAATGACATAAGCTTTCGACAAATCGTGCGCGCAGAAATATCATCTCCATTTATTTTGTTTCTCTATTCCAACTTCAGATTGCAACTTGTCTACAAGTTGCAAGTCCCCCTACATTATAGGAACAATATATCGCAGAGAAGTTACATTTGTGGTATCTGAGTAGGTACGAGTACGTGAGGTGCTGGTTAATCTATGCACTTTTTTTATGGGCTAGAGTGGCAAACGAGCGGACGGATCACCTGATGGTAAGCGATTACCGCCGCCTATGGATACCAGCAACAACAGAAGAGTCTCCAGTTTTAACGTGGGAGAGCCATGCTTCGGCACGAATGGGCCGGCTCGACCGGAGTAATACCACGGCCTCACAGAAAACCGGCGTGAAGCAGCGTTGTATTTCGCTGGGTGAGTGAGGTTACCGGAGGCCGAAACCCTTTTAAAAGGCGGGCAACGCACTCGTGACTTACCATCAGGTGATCCGTCTGCACGTTTGCCCCCCTATCCCATAAAAAAACGAGCGTCACCCGCCTTTTAAAAGGGTTTGAGACTCCGGTATCTTCACTCACTCGGTGAATCAGCGTGTGTTGTTTCACGCCGGTATTAGATCGGTCGAGCCGGCCCGCTCGTGCCGAAGCCTGGCCCTTCCACGTTAGAAGAATAGTAGCATCTACCCTTTTTGGCGTTATCAAAGATCACGTTCTATTATAGTTAATAGTGTAGTTAGTGATATCACGCGATATGAGGATGTAGTCCCGACGTTTCTTACATAATAGCCGTATGTTGCCGTAATGTTACAGTTTAACTGGGTAAATACGCTATTATTATAGTGTTCCTGAATACGCTTGGATGCCACTGGTTTTCATAAACCATGTTACGTCATGAAGAAGGAAATATACTTTGTTATGATTAATATAGATATAGTAGCTATAAGTTATCTTCTAAAAAAGCTGTGTCTGTACATTGAAAATATAAAAAAAAACAAATGGGTTTAGGGTATAAGTATAAACGTCTCCGAACCCAATAATGTATTTTTTTAAATTCTTGTCTGTTTGTTACGGGTTGGCGCAAAAACTACTGAAGAGATTTTAGTTTTGTTATCACTGTCAGAAAGTAGGTATGTGCTCCAACTTAAATACTGGTAAGTATACTTCTTATCTCAAATAATTAAACGGAACCTGAGATACAGCTTGACCTCTCTATTGTATAGAGACCCATATAAAAAAAGAGATCATCACTGTTGGTTTTTAAGCTTCAAGTGAGCGAAGCCGCGAGCAGGAGCTAGTATATAATGTAATAAGATAATATACATTTCAGACTATATAGGTATATACGATTGAATTATGTTGGTTTGCTTAAAAAATAAAATACATTGCGTTCCTATAAACTTGTTCACTGGTACCCTACCATTTTATTATCAAATTAAGAGTAAATAACTATATAAATAACGCTAATATCACTATTTTATCAAACAGACTTAATACTTACAGAAAATTTAATTGAACATAGATATATTTAATAACACACTGAATTATAACTTAACTTTGTAATTATACAGCTAGAGATTGCACAGTTAATTTTTTTATCTTTAAGTTACAATAATATAATATCACATTTATAAGGAATGTTAGTAACTCAGAAATACCAACGATGAAGATAATATTATGCTTGAAATCTTATATCTATAATCGATTCCACCAAAAACATTTTCATGAGAAATGTTGCCAAGACGAGACCATATGGTTTTCACTGTCAAAAAGTTATCATATCCCATGTAGAGCCAAACTTGTAACTCTTCACGCCGTAACCCTACAAGCCCTAACTTCACAAATTATTAGTAGGTACATTATACTTCGACGAATCGGTTAGATTATTATTATATTTTACTAATCAGCAATAGTGTTGACTTTTTACGAGGCAGCCTCGAGTGGAGGCGCATAGTTTTGTCAGAATTTACGACTTAAAATCAAATTAAAACATGTAAGTTTTCAGTTCAACCGGAATATATTGACAGCTCCCAGATAACATCTCATAGATTATAAGAGCCGCATTGAGAATGAAAATAGCTTCAAGATGGAAAACTTCAACTCGAAAATTCTGACAATTTTGAAAAATGACTCAATTAATTTATTTTTAAGGCAAATCACCAATTTTTTTTTGTTATTTATTTTACTCTTAAATACATACCTAACATGTAATTATGTTCTTTCTTTGATAAAAATATAATTACCTACACTTTGTACTTCACTAAGTTGCGTTGATTTACCTATACTTAATTATTATAAATTACTAATTAAGGATAATAATGGAATGATCTTACTTTTAGCGGGCCTCGGGGAGCACTGGGTAACACGCCACGGTAATATTTATAAACTTATGTAAAGATTCATATCTGAAACAAAAGAAAATCACGTTTAATAAAAAGAAAAAGAAAAGTCGTCAGATAAATTTATATCTTATTTACTTGACTTGTACCTACTATAAAGATAGATTATAAAAAAAACATTGGTTGTATAATTTTTTTATTATTTATTTGTTAACGTTAATAAGACTTAAGACTTCTTAAATGTTACAAAGTGAAAGTCAAATGTTTTTTTTTTCAATTAGACAAGTAATACAGGTACTTTTGAATTGTCAAAATCTAGGTATACTGGCGAGTGTCTGGTTGAATCCCTAGCACACACCAAATGTCCGTCGACCGAGAATACGAACAGGTCTCTTACTGACTCAAACCAACATGGTGTTCCAGTTTATAACAAACTAGCTTCTGCCCGCGACTTCGTCCGCGTAGCGTGATGATATATAGCCTATAGCCTTCCTCGATAAATGGGCTATCTACCACTGAAAGCATTTTTCAAATCGGACCAGTAGTTCCTGAGATTAGCGCGTTCAAGCAAACAAACAAACTCTTCAGCTTTAAATATTAGTATAGATATTACAGGCTGGTGGACTAGCTGTGACTATCATAGCTAATCACAGCTAGTAATTAGTTAAATAGTACGTATATAAATTAAAATTCTTGAGACACTTACCTCACCCAAGACTTCCAGCGGCCAAAGATGCGACCACAACTAGAATCGCCGTCGCGACCCCGCTAGCTCCAACGTGCGCTCCGTACACAGCGCCCGAGTCCGCCACGCCTTTCCCGAACGCGTCCGCTGAAGACAGTGCATCTGTCAAATGGCCAACCGGTGAGCGCGTGCGCACCAGTGGGCTCATCTAGCTAACACGCGGGTTTTGTGGCTTTGGCTTAAAATGTGTGTTTTTTCTCATCATATAAATGTGTTCTATTTTGTATATACATTCTGTTTAAAACACATTTTTGGGAAGAAATCTAAATTTATATTATAAAGAGGAAAGATTTGTTTGCTTGTAATCTATACAGTAAGGAGTTCTGCTTAATTATTATTATTTTATCACTACCAACAATAAATTCAATTAAACTACAATATTAACCAGTTTGCCGATACCAGTAATATGAATACTTCAGTAACTACATTAATAAGTACAGATTAAATAAATAACTATTGCTACTATTAATAACTACTGTGCCTAATAAGCAGATATGAAAATAAATCAAATACCGGTGTTAAAATAGAAATATAAATACCAGAAATACCAGAAGAACAAAACCCGTGTAATTAGTCCAAACTGGCCCACCAACTCATGCAGTGCAAAAACAAATAAATAATTATATAATAAATTATTATTATTACAAAATTTATTTATAAATAAGTGCATTAAATTAAAGCAAAACACTTATAAAACGAAGTATACACCATCGTAAGGTAAGGGTTTCAAAATGTCCGAGGCAGATTGAACTTAAAGAGGCTGCCTCGAATGGAGTTCAAACAAAATTATGTTATTGAAATAAGGCTGATATTGAAAATTATATAAAATCATATTAAAGCTTGAAAACATAAAGCCACATTAAACGAATATTTATATTTAAATAATAAACCTTTAATGCACTGTATATATTTTTTTATGTAAAAACATAAAAAAATATTCGCCTTATACATATACCTTTATTAATATTTTTTTCATAAATAGAATAACTATAGGAAACAAAGCAAATAGTACTTATAATATACAACAATGCAAATAAATAACGCAAATATTAAACATCAGCTTATAATCATATTAATACAATAGGTTTTGAAATATGTATAAACATTTTTATGTCATTTTCTAAGAATAATTTAAAGGTGCTCACCGGGAGCATTCGCCTGTAAAGTAACGTTTGAGTCAAGCTAATGCTTGACTTGTTACAGAGTCAAGCATTACATCAGAGAGGGAGAAGAATCGATCATTACATCAGAGAGGGAGGAGAACCAAGCATTACATCAGAGAGGGAGGAGAACTAAGCATTACATCAGAGAGGCAGGAGAACCAAGTATTACATCAGAGAGGGAGGAGATCTGACCATTACATCAGAGAGGGAGGAGAACCGACCATTAAAGTGCGCAACTTGATGAATGTAATGCTAAAAATGTTACATTACAGGTGAATGGTCGTCAAAGCATGGATGCACTATTGTAATGTAATGCTTAAAATCGAATCTGGAATATTTTAAATAAAAGTTTAATAAAGTGTTGAAAAGTTTAACAAATAAATATTAAATCTAAATACTTATTTGATTTTATTTAATGTGACTCACGTCTAGCGAAACCCTGCCATACTTTTTACGTCACTTAAGTCGGGCATAATTGTTTTTTTTTTTTAACTTAGTGAAACACTCGGAATTTCCCGTTTGTACAACTTTACCGTCAAGTTCTTTTCGAGTTTTACGAAAACAAACATAGCAGCTGTATTTTTTTAATTATGAAGCGATGGTATGTTATCTTATAAAATAATTGTCATAAAAATGTTTATAGCTCCATAACCGACAAAGGAGAAGGAAACGTCTAGATAGACAAACACAACACATATTTGAATGAACGACGTACCTATACCACCGACTTCCACGATGAATGAACGAATGGTGAACAAAAAATAATCGATTAATTAAAGCGGCAACACAAAGTGGCGTGACGTCATGTTATTGCGAGAATGAAATGAGATTTGTGATTCATACTTCTCTCTATATCACTCTTAGACTGATTTTATTAAGAAGCAATTGAATTTTACGGTACAATAATAAAAACTACTATTGAACAGTTTCAATGCTACTATTTTAATTAATTGCAATAAAAAATCAAGGATAACTTTCGTAAATTCAAATAACATTCTAAGTGCACTAAAACGCACATCTTTCTTATGCGCTATCAATCATGGGAATCGAACCCGTATACAGAGGATTGTCTACCTGAATCTTGAGGGTCGAGGGTCAACTCTAGCTTGAGTCTCAAGTATAATTTGTCATAAGCTGCTTTTCAGTCACATTCAAGTCTGCTAACCGTTCACTCAAATTGAAACCTTATTCCTCACACATAAAGCGCACAATAGCTTACCTCCATATCTGTTGAGTAAGGCCATTATGACTCCATTGGTCCATCCGAAGCCAGTCTGGACAACATACTCGCCGCCACCGCCGAGACCGCCGAAGATTGTCGCGTCGTACTAGATAATAGACTCTATTGTTAATACTAGAGAGTTCATTTTGGGAAAACGTCAAATTTGTGATAATTTGACAGTCGTGTATCATACGTCTCTACTATTATAAAATTGTAAAAAAGCTGTGTCTGTACATTGTAGGTATTTATAAAAAAAACAAGTCTGTTAGTGAACTTCTAATCTTCTTATCTCAATTAATTAAACGGATCCTGAGATACAGCTTGACCTCTCTGATGTATGCAGAGTCATAGAAAGACGAGATCATCACTGCTGGTTTATGATTATTAATTATTTTTGGGATCCATTTCCAATCCTAATTTAGCTTCAGGTGAGTAAAACCGCGGGCAAACAGCTAGTATAATATAAAGCGATAAATTGAGTGAAAAATAACTTTGTAACAAATACTTTACTGAAAACTGCATCGAAATCGGTTCAGCCCAACGCGAGATAATCGCGGACAAACATACTTAAAAGATAGGTTCAAACCTAGAACCTCCTTATTGAAACATACCATCACGCCTGTATTCCCCCAAGGGTTACGCCGAGGCGTACTAATGTACACCCACAGTTTGCCGGTATGTTTAGGTCCCATTTAATAGGGGCGGGCCTATTGCCATTAACCGGGCACAAATTCCAAACTCCGAGCCGCTACTGAGAAGTTCATAGAAAAACCCAATAACACTTTGCTCGACCTGGGAATCGAACCCAAGACCTCTAGCGTAGCAGTCGCACTTGGGACCACTAGACTAACGAGGCTAATTAAAAAAATAATAGTGGTATCCCAATATATTTTATTCGCATCATTGAATACATTTGTATAAATCTGCCAAAAACCCAAAATCTAATAAGTACTATTTTTTTGGACCTTCTCAAGCATAGCTGTCTTTTGCTTCCATACTTCGAAGTTGGAGCGCACCCATTTCGTGGCTATCTCGCTGGCCAGCCTCATGGCCTCGGGTTGGCCGGTGTTGGCCAGCCCCATCACCACTATGTACTGGAGGGGCGGCCACGCGTTGGGGTAGTCCCACTGCTCGCCCGAGTGCTCGAAGGTCGTGGGGATACCACCATCGAAGATGTCCACCTGGTAAGAGAAAAAGAGGCAAACAATTATAATCTATACTAATATATAAAGCAGAAGAGTTTGTTTGTTTGCTTGAACGCGCTAATCTCAGGAACTACTGATCCGATTTGAAAAAATCTTTCAGTGTTAGATAGCCCATTTATTGAGGATGGCTATAAATCTAACGAAACGCTTTAAGTCCACTTTCTTTTATCATGCGTGCTGCCGTCCCGAGTGGGTCGACCCGATAGATATAGTCTGGGCACAGATAATAGAATGGTCTGGGTGTCTTTAAATCACAAGTAAATCGGTTTCTTCTCGGCAAGCGCACTGCATCGTAGATTGCAGTGCTTAACATCAGGCAAACTAGCATTCAACCGTAAGCCTAAAGATATGAGGTAAATTTGAAAAAAAACTATTAATGTATCACTTCCTGCATTTTGTTTTGAATTGTAAAGATTCAAATGTGAGAAACATTTCTTGGTACTTCAGAAAAAACCAATGTCTGTTCAGACACAGATTTTAGAAATTCTTTATTTTTTTTGGATTTTTATGCACAAAGATACGACAACCACATTGTATCTTAAATAATATATGCATACACTATACAATTAAATTGACTAAAAAATAAATTGTAAAAGGAATATGATGAATTCTCGACTACGGCCAAACTACAAAGTTTATTTGCTAAAAATCAGACATATAATAAATCCAATATTTAATATGTTCAATGAATACTCCCGCAACACGGTTTAAAAAAAAACAATTCCAAAATTGCAACTAATCAATTCAAAGCTGATATAGGTATATCATTCATTCATTCAATTCAATAATAAATTCAGAACTGATTTTTCAAATATTTTTTTTATTTGGTTACGTAATGTCTATTTTATAATTTTAAGATAAAATTTATTAATTATTCTAGTGTAATCTAAATTGTGAAATAGTACTTTAACATTTTATATTTTCGTTTTATTGTAAGCTTTTGGGAATGATGTGGCATTCTGTAAACATATTTACATAAGACCATACGTTTTATTTATATTGAATGTTTAGTGTAATCTTTGTTGAAGACCCAATAAATAAATAAACAAATTCTTCCCTTTATTATTTTATTTTTTAAAACAATCTATCAGCAAAATATGTAGAATTGATTAAAATCTTCAATTAGATGAATTGTACGTTAAGATCTTAATATTAGATAAAATAACAATTCCTTTTTTATCAAATAAATGTTAATAACAAACATTAAAAAATACTACATAAAACCAATGTAAATATAAAATAATAAATAAACACAAAAAGTTGACTTTGACCCCGACGTGATTTGAACACGCAACCTTCTGATCTGGAGTCAGACGCGCTACCGTTGCGCCACGGAGTCGCATATCTTATGCGTTGAAAAAGCAGCTCTTATTTGTAAACGTGACGCAATTCTAGGTTATCAAGTATTTTCTTTCAGCAATCAAGAGTTTAATAAAGGAACCTTTGTATGATATATTTATTGTTTTTTTATTGTTGGCAAACATGATGACGAACCACCTGGTGGTATGTAGTCATGGTCGCTATAGTTACCTTTCTTACTAAAATCATTAAATATTTTCATCCTAAAATTATGAAATATTTTATTACTAAATTTATGAATTATTTTCCTTCTTATATTATGTTTTTTTTTGTTAAAATCATTAAATACTAGCGGCCCGCACCGGCTTCGCACGAGTGGAGAAATCCCTTTCAAAAACTTTTTCAAAATACTCTATAGCCTATGTTAATCTGGAATAATGTAGCATTAAATTGGTGAAAGAATTTTGAAATCGTACCAGTAGTTTTTGAGTTTAATCGTTACATACAAAATCTTTCCTCTTTATAATATTAGTAATTAGCATAGATTTTCTTACTAACTACGCCTAAAGAATATTTTCCTTGACCCACCTTCACTTTGTCCAGATAATTGACGACTCTATTTACATAGTATTCTTTCCTGGCCATGTCGTAGCACAGAGCCCAGAGTGGCGACACGTTGGATGGGTAGAAGTAATCACGCCGTCTTCCAGACTCCAGGCTGTAATCCAGCCAGACTCCAACATCCTCATGCCAGAGTACCTGGAAGATTTAAAAGCATGTTTTATTTATTGAACTAGCGACCCGCCCGCGGCTTCACCCACGCTGCCCCGTTCCTAAGAGTCGTAGGGTTATGTTAAATAACTTAAAATCTTCCTCTTGAATCACTCTATCAATTAAAAATAAGCGCATCAAAATCCCCTGCGTAGTTTAAAAGTAGGGACAGACAGACAGCGGGAAGCGACTTTGTTTTATACTATGTAATGATGATGGAGGCTAGCTCACTAAGTAATAAAAATGCTGATCAACTGATCTGCACGGTCAAGCTGCACTCGCCGCGGTCAGTGTGTGGATGGGTGACCATTCTTAATACATCGAGGAAAGTACGTAAAGCCGTCGGACCCGGTTGTCATACGAACATCTATGACAATTGTTAGTGGGTAGTCAAGCCCTAAAAAACCTGACAATCAATCTATCCTCCGAATGTCGGTATTGCCCAGAAATTGGGTTGCGGAGGTCTGATGGTGGTCTGATCGCTTCGTGTAAAATACTGATATTCAGCCGCATCTGGTTAGACTGGAAGCCGACCCCAACATATTTGGTAAAAGGCGCCGAGGTTGATGTTTTATTTATTGAATCGGCAACTACCTCATTAGTCTAGTGGTCCCAAGTGCGACTTCTACGCTAGAGGTCCCGGGTTCGATTCCCAGGTCGAGCAAAGTGTTACTTGATTTCTATGAAATTCCCAGTAGTAGCAGCTCGGAGTTTGATATTTGTGCCCGGATACTGGGAATATACTCGCCCTCTATTAGATGGGACCGAATCATACCAGGGAACTGTGGGTGTACATTAGTACGCCTCCGCCTAACCCTTCGAGAAATACAGGCGTGATGGTATGTTATGTTATTTACCTGTTCGATAGCATCCATGAATCTAGCATGTATGTTTCTATAGTACTCCGCCTTGTCGATATTGCCCAATCGGGTGTGGAAATCCCTAAGCAATTGCGCATTCCAGCACATGATGGCGTTCAGATCGACTGGGATGATGGAGCGGGTCTTCAAATTCGTCAGGTTACCTAGAAGGAAAATTACGATCAGTGGTACGATATAATAGTCTTTATGTATCTAATATTTAAGGCACAGATTGCTGGAAAATGTAACGCTATTTTGAGTACTCCATCCTAAAAATAGATATCAGAATCTCCCACAGTATCAGAAATATTAAATTAAAAGTTTTAAGTTATTGCTCGTACGACCTAGCCCGCCAAATTTTATGATTTTCACCAATTGTTACCTGTTTTTTGAGATATGGGGGCAAACGAGTAGACGGATCACCTGATGGTAAGCCATTACCGCCGCTCATGGACACCCGCAACACCAGAGGAGTTGCAAATGTATTGCCCACCTTTAAAAAGGGTTTGGGCCTCCGGTATTCTCACTCATTCGGCGAAACACAACGTAAGCGTTGTTTCAGGCCGGTTTTCTGAGAGGCCGTGGTATCGCTCCGGTCGAAACCACCCATTCAATCCGAATCCGGCTTTCCCACAGATAAAACATTATCCTTTACAATAAAATTATGAAGTGGAAGCCGTTTCTTCTTTCGAGTTCAGAAGATTTTAAAGGTCCTATATCCATGTTGACATTTGAAATAAGTAATTTAACAAAAGGATATTTAGATTTGTTAAAGAAAGGAGATGGATTTAAAGTAGTAAGTGGTTTTCAGTACATACACTTTGCTGAAAGTAAAAGAAAACTACTGTAAACGATTATACAGGCATATTGAGACTATGTTAATTATGTCTAAGACCTAGATTAAGGTACATTAGAGCTATGAACCATAGACTAAGTAACAACTGTTACAATATTCACAACTCCGGAAAGAGTTAAAACGTTAGACAGGTCCAGATTCAAAACTTAGGACTTTCAACAATTAGGGAAATTGTTATTTTTTAAAAAACTTGATGTTTAACTGAGCATACATTAGTATAACTCCAGGGTAACTACTCTTTGGGGGAAGACAGGCGTATGGTATGATAAGTATGTCCATTCAAATCCCAATTCAGCCATTTTATCATGTCAAAAATCGTCATAAAATGACTTGGGCATTGTTGATTTTTGTCTGCCAAGTCTGTCTGTCAATTTGTGTCGTTAAATGGCCAATTTGATACAATTGAAATAGCAAAATTGGGTCAGGATTATGAGACATATTATATGTTATAAAGGGACGGACGTTATCGATGAATTTTGTCATGCTGTTTAAATCAATCTAGCTAAACACACCGAGTATAGTTACATACCGCCGACTTGCTTATATCCTTCAATCGAGAGATCTGTTATCTGATGTAGATAATCTGTGTACGCAATACAGATAAAATATAGTACAAGACATAACTTGAGTCCCATACAAAGAAACGGGCCCAACATAACTCGGCCAATTTTGTTTAGCTTGTGTTGGCGATAGATGTCGCTTGGAGCAATGGATATCGATCTCAAAATTATAGAAAAATACAATGAGAATATTATAACATTGTTATTGTATAATGTATCCTTGGATTTTGAGGCATTCCCAAGGGATTGGGTAAAAAAAGCATTGTGGAGCACGCATAGCAATATAAAAAAAGTTTTCTATAATTCGCTTACCTTTATTCGTGCCATTGAGAATGAACCATCGGGACGAGAAGTCCCAGCCAGACTCGGCCGCGGCTTTCAATTCAGCATACAACTCTTCTTTCTTGTCATTTGTATCTAAGTGTCTGGAAAAGTTATTTTTGTTTTAGAAAAACATTGCCAAAAATTTAATTACAAATACAACACAAATTCTCACATACACAAACGCCCAGACCTGGAGCAAATATTTGTAGGTCATACAAATATTCTCTACATGTAGCGATCGAACCCACGACATGTGATGTGGCTCAGAAACCGATCGCTCAGCCGCTACATCATAATGATCAGCTGCTAACGAAAAATAAACCTTACTTCTACAATTTAAGGTTTATTATAGCTTTAATCGCTCTATGGTGGCCATACTGTGGTCATTCCAAAGGACTTTCCGAGACTTATATTTATGTCATTTATCAAAATTGGTTCAGCGATTTAAGCGTAAAAACAAGGTAACAAACAAGAGTTTTTTCGCATCTATATATATATAAAAGAAAGTCGTGTTAGTTACACCATTTATAACTCAAGAACGGCTGAACCGATTTGGCTGAAAATTGGTGGAGAGGTAGCCTAGAACCAGGAGACGGACATAGGATACTTTTTTTCGCGTTCCCGTGGGCCGTGATGACAGACCGAATGCCACGGGGGCGGAGCCGCGGGCGGAAGCTAGTTAATAATATTAATATGATTTTTTCACCATCATGGGTAAGGGTCTCCTCTTAGAATGATAGGGATAACGCTATAGTCTACCACGCTGGCCTAGTGTGGGTAGGCTGACTTCATAAATGCCGTCGAGAAAATCTCTCAGGAATGGTTTTCTCACGATGTTTTCCTTCACCGTTTAAGCGCGTGATAATTAATCATGACTTCGAAAAGTCAGAGATGTTACTGACGTCACCTTTATGACGTAAGTTCAGGATGCGCCATTATATCTGGAGGAACATTGCCTACTAAAACACTGGCTCCTGGCCTAGTTTAGGAGGCATCAGTTCAACCCTTAATTTGACTTTTCTGTGCAACATTGAAAACTGACTGCGTACTTATGTTATTTTATCTTTGTATTTAAATAAAGTTATTATTATTTATTAATGTGAAGGTAAATTTCGACATTCGCAAGTGGGACTCGCGGTGGCTTAGTGGTCATAGCTTCTGGTTAGTCCAGAAGACGCAGGTTCGAATCCTGCATGCGAGACGAATTTTTCCTTCATTAAAATAACTATTATTTTATGCTTTTAAACACTTACTTAGCGACATCGACGTCTTCTTTGTAGCTCTCGGGCCGGGGTCCTTGTGAGAGATCGAAGTACCTTGCTAGCGTGTATCTGAAATAGATCGCTGTATTAGTCATATTGAAGAATAACTAACTGCCTCGTTAGCTTAGTGGTCTCAAGTGCGACCGCTACGCTAGAGGTCCTGGGTTCGATTCCCAGGTCGAGTAAAGTGTTATTGGGTTTTTCTATGAAATTCTCAGTAGCGGCTCGGAGTTTGCAATTTGTACGCGGTTAATGGCAATAGGCTCGCCCCATATTACATGGGACCTAAACATACCGGCGAACTGTGAGTGTACCTTAGTGCATCTCTGCCTAACCCTTCGGGGAATACAGGCGTGATGGTATGTTATGTTTTTTTTTTTAAATAATTAATAAATTATATTGAAGAGGGGCTTCTGGCTAAGTAATAACTAACTGATCATATTAGTTACCAATCAAAGTTAGTAGCAATACCTACTGTTGCGTCTCAAGGGCGCAATGAGGATCCAAAATAAAACTTGTCTAGAATTTTCAGACCCTTGTATTTTAATTTTACAAACTAGCAAACTTGCAGAATATTCTAGATATTAAATAGTTAAGGCTAGTGACTCGACTTGCCGAGCTAGTGGCAAGGTATGGAATGAACAAAGTATAATTTTGGTTGATTGAAGTTCGTTGAACCCAGGATTGAAGAACGAATGACAATAATGAAATACGATGACAAGAACATTTAAACGAATATAAAATAACGACGACTTGTCACTTGTTGCTCTAGTAAATGCGTAGGCGTAAACATATTCCCCGCGTTGAAACGACGTGCTTGAGACGTTTCAAAGTGTTTCGTCCGGCTTAGGTAGGGGACAGAGGCGAGTGAATGCACGTCGAAGACATCCTCGAACGGTGTTGACGTCGGCTACACGGGAAACTCCATCGGGTCCCGGAAAAAGGCGGGCGACTCTGCCAATACGCCAGGACAGCGGTGGCGTGTTATCCTCCTGGATAACAACTAGGTCGCCGACGTTGAGGGTGTCGTAGTTCTCTCGCCACTTGGTACGTGTCTGCATCTCGCTGACGTACTCTTTCTGCCAGCGCAGCCAGAAATGACGGCGAATCTGCTCGAGCCTGCCATATCGTTGCAACGGGCCAGGGTTGTCGCTCCGGTCGGAAACTGGTGCTGGTAACGCAGTGAGCGGCCGTCCGATCAGAAAGTGCCCTGGGGAAAGGAAACATAGGTCGTCAGGAGATGAAGAGAGGGGATGTAAGGGACGGCTATTTAAGATAGCCTCCACTTGTGCAAGAAGAGTAGAAAATTCTTCTTGAGTTAGATGGGTGTTGCCTATTACACGCCTTATGTGATGCTTGCAGGATTTTACACCTGCTTCAGCTAGTCCGTTAAAATGAGGGCTATACGGTGGGGAGAAAACAAAGCTTATGCCATCTTGAGCCGCAGAGTCAGAAATAGAAGCATTGTTGGTTTGTATGAAATTTCCTAACTCTTTAGCGGCGGCAACGAAGTTGCGACCATTGTCACAAAAAATCTCTGCCGGTTTGCCTCTGCGTGATACGAAACGACGTAGCGATAATAGAAATGAATCCTTGCTGAGCTCGCTAACGGCTTCTAAGTGCAAGCATTTATAGCGCATGCATACAAATATGGCTAAGTAATATTTAATAGTTGTAGCACCGCGACCCCTTCTATTTAAAACAGCGAATGGACCTGCCATATCAAGCGCAACTGACAAAAATGGGAAGTCTGGGGTCACACGCTGGGCAGGAAGGTTGCCCATTAGTGGGCATAATGGACGTGGGCGCAGGCGTCGACACGTGACGCACAGACGAACAGCGCGCCGTGCGCCTTGTCTTCCATTTATCGGCCAGACATAATCACGCACGCTAGCTAGTAGCAGCTGCGGACCGGCATGAAAGTGACGTAGATGCTCGTACGCGAAAATCAATTTAGTAAAATGATGCGACGAATCTAACAATATAGGATGTTTTTTCTCGTACGGGTAAGGGGAGGAGTCGAGACGTCCGCCGACACGTATCACATCGTTATTATCTAGAAAAGGACTTAAGGAAGCGATCTTTGATTTAGAATGTAATTCTTTGTTATTGTATAGTGCCCTGCACTCATCGGGAAAGGATTGTTGTTGAGCGAGTTTGCAAAGATGAATAAATGACTCATTAAGTTCGCGCGTAGATAAGAAACCGGTTACCTTATTCTTGGGATCTTTACAATTTTTTATATATCGTTTTATGAAGGCAAACGCTCGTTTTAAATGAGTAAAATTGGAATACCTTTCGAATACCAATATGCATGCTTGATTGACAAATGAAAGTAAATTAGTGGTGTTTGATTTGATTTCGGGCAAATCTAGGAATGATTGGTTGTCAGATCTAGGCCAATCAGATTGCGGTTTTTTGAGAAAGCTAGGCCCATTCCACCATAGGTCTGATTCCTGTATATGTTGAGGATCGACACCTCGAGATATAAGATCTGCGGGATTTTGGGAAGTGGGCACGTAACGCCAACATGACGTGTCCGTCAAATCACTAATCTCGGAACTACGATTAGCTACAAACGTTTTTAAAGTTCGTGGGTCTTTCCGAAGCCAACCTAGAACCACGTTTGAATCAGACCAGTGAAAGCGACTGTGAACCTTATAGCGCAGGGAATCTAGTACTGACTTGCATAATCTAGCGGCAAGCAGAGCTGCACATAACTCGAGACGTGGGATTGTCACGGGCTTTAGCGGAGCGACTTTGGACTTCGAGCATAACAATCTAACGGTGATGTTACCGGACACATCTTTGGACAACAAATAGGCACAGGCACCATAGGCCACTTGCGATGCGTCACTGAATGTGTGAAGTTCAACAAAAATGGGTGAGCAGCATAAAACTTGCCTTGGAATTTTTAATTCAAAAAGTGATTTTATATTTGATTGAAACAGCTTCCACTGACTTATTATTTCTAGGGGAGCTGGCTCATCCCAGCTACTCCCTTTCAGCCATAGCTGTTGTAATAACATTTTAGGCTTAATTACACAAGGACTAAGTAAACCAATAGGGTCAAATATTTTAAAAAGGATAGACAGTATAGACCGTTTAGTTAGAACTGTGTTGTCATTTGACTCCACCTTAATAGGGAAATAAAATATGTCTTCAGTGGGTTTCCAACCTAAACCTAGAACGTTGGTAGACTGACTAAAATATAGGTTGTCTGCTGTGTTTGCGTATCGTTTTTCTAAATTAAGAAAACGTGTCCTAGCGGTATTGTAAGAGTTACCTAAACAATTAGGGGAGTCAATTAGGGGCAACTTGACACAAAATCTGCCCGACTCCGAACGCGTCGTATTTTTTATATAATGTTGCTCACACACCTTGTCATTACTACTTAAAATATTACATTGTGGCAATTCTTCTAACTCCCAAAATCGGCACATCTGGTTATGAATATCTGTATTGTTAATCTGCATGGTAGTACCAGGGGTGCGAGTTGTGTAATTGCAGTGGGTGTAGTTACGAGCAGTGTGAGCGAAAACGGATGCATGTGTAGGTGTAATGTTACCTGCGATCAACCATCCTAACTGGGAACTTCTAAGCTGAGGTAAATTTTTGCCCAATGTAATAATATTTGACCCCAGGATCTCCCAGAAGACATCGGCTCCTAGAATCATATCTATGGGGGCAGGTTTATTAAAATGTTTGTCAACTAGTTCGATGTTGTCGGGTAACTTTAAACCTTGCAAATTAATATAATTTTTAGGAAGTAAGCCAGTTAATTGACTTAAAACAAGGCACGTAAAAGTAGCGTGAAAATTGTTCATAGTGGACTGCAATTTAACTGTGCAATTCTCAGTAACATGGTTATTGCATTGGTTACCAATACCTAATACATTAATGTGAGTAGCATTGCATGTTAATGATAATTTAATTTTAAGAGACTCGGATATAAAAGAAGATTGACTGCCGCAGTCTAATAGGGCGCGAGCAGTTTCAAATTTGTTCGTTTTAGGATTAATGACCTTTACCAACGCCGTACACAGTAGAACCTCGCTGGACAATTGTTTCGAAAACGCCACAATAGAATTCTGATCTGTTACCTCAGGTTCCGGGTTAGTCTGCGAACCGTTAGGAATATGCAGCAGCGTATTATGCCTACGCTTACACTCCCGGCATGGACCCATGCGACAGGCACGGGTGTGATGGCCAGGCCGAAGGCAGTTGAGACACAATCTTAAACTGGACACCTCTGCTATTCGCTCAGAAACACTCTTGGCCTGAAATATAGGACAGTCATATATTCTATGGGTTGTTTTTTTACAAATATAACAACCACTATCTACAGCTGTGCTAGGCGTAGTTGTAGCTTGGTTAGACAAGGTGGATGAATTTGTGTGTTTATTGGAATGATGATTAGAATTAGACTTTGAATGAATGGGTTTGATGGATTTATTAAGTGATTCTAAAACGTTAGCTCTGTCAGTCAAGAACTTATGGAATTGAGAAAGAGTGGGTGATTCATCCAGCGTGTTACGCAGCTCTTCCCATTTCATCATAGTATTACTATCTAGCTTAGAAGAGACCATGAATACAATAAGAGTATCCCAATGGTTAGTGGGTTGTCCCAAACTAGCTAACGCACGGAGATTCTTTGTGACATGGTCGACTAAATACCTAAGAGAATTTTCTGACTCACGAGTAACAGGCTTAATGTTGAACAAGGCAGTTAAATGAAAATTAATAAGTTGCCTTTTGTTGTTGTACCGATCACATAATATCTGCCAAGCATTACTATAATTGGCTTCAGAAACCTCAATATTTGAGATAACTCGAGCAGCCTCGCCTTGTAAATAAGAGATCAAATAATGAAATTTGTGAATCGTTTTTATATTGTCGTTCTGGTGAATTAACGTAGAAAACGTGTCATGAAACTCTAACCATCTAAAGTAGGATCCATCAAATCTAGCTATCTGAATCTGAGGCAGCTTGAGGCCTTGACCATGGCTGTGATTATCATGGCCGTGCGAGGAGTTGTGAGAAGAACAACAAACATTTGCTTCTTTCTTGTTAAAGCGATCAAGTATAGACTGAGCCGTAGCCAAGTTAATGACAAAGTCCTGTTCAATATTGTCCCGTTCATTAATTTCGTTAACAAGAGAACTAGGATTCAACACTTCTATCTGACTCTGCAGCGCATCAAACTCGTTGGATAGTAATTCCAATTTGTTCATTTTAATTGTTAATTCATTCAACTGTATCGGGCTAAATGTGTCAAGGGAGGAAACCTTATCCAAATAATTTTTAAATTTAGTTAAACGGCCCTTAATGGAACTGCGTTTTAAAACCAAATCTTTGTAGGAATCCTTAGACACTGTACTGGCTACCTCGCTTAACGACATTCTTAACCTTTATTACCGACGCAGTTAGAACGACTATTTTAAAGACTATGAATTTATTGAAAATTTAGATAACTTACGAGTGATATGTCAACTAATAGCACGCTAGGTATCACTGGAAGCACTAATGGTGTATCACAATTGATAATATCGAAAATGTTTAACTGATTGCACTGGATAAACTTTATATTTACTAGCCCGCACACGTGAAGCACAAAGGATTACCATAAAATGGCGTCGCAATGTATGAATAACGGGATCTAAGCTGGCATGGGCGGGGCGTGCGCATTGATTTGCAGATATTTATGATAGGAACGGACACACACTAACAAGATGCGTATTAATGCGATTGATAGCTAGTTAATTGCTCAGATGAAGCGCGAAATTTGAGATTGAAGTTGCGTGAAAATAAAGTTCGTTACGAAAAGCATTGGTATAATAACTTGATAGTGAAGGTATTTGAAATTATTAGAATAAATTAATAGACTGATTTAGAGAGAAAGGCTTAGGAATATTATTGCACAAGTGGACACTACTTTGCGGAAAAATAGGTGGGATAAGAAAGGATGGCACTTAGCTGAGGGTTTCGCTGCTTTGAACGGCTGGTGATAGTCACACGCAGAAGCTCGTGGCGGCGTAGCTGGCTTCAGCTCTGCTGTAGATTGGCTGCTACTCGGCAATATCCCACTGGAAAGGCTTGACCTTCTGGCACCTCCTCGATGACTCGGCAAAATAGGGCTTCCTTTCTTCCGCAAGCGTGTCCTGTCACGGTCGCCAAATGTTGCGTCTCAAGGGCGCAATGAGGATCCAAAATAAAACTTGTCTAGAATTTTCAGACCCTTGTATTTTAATTTTACAAACTAGCAAACTTGCAGAATATTCTAGATATTAAATAGTTAAGGCTAGTGACTCGACTTGCCGAGCTAGTGGCAAGGTATGGAATGAACAAAGTATAATTTTGGTTGATTGAAGTTCGTTGAACCCAGGATTGAAGAACGAATGACAATAATGAAATACGATGACAAGAACATTTAAACGAATATAAAATAACGACGACTTGTCACTTGTTGCTCTAGTAAATGCGTAGGCGTAAACACCTACCTAACTTACTTACCTACCTTACCTTATAAGTAAGTATATTTACATGGCTTTAAATATTACTTACATAATTATCGGGATGTCTTCATATGATTGGTATTGTTTACCACAATGTGTGTACATTGGCGATACCATTGGCACAAATCCAAACTCAACTACTGAGAATTTAGCTTGACCTGGGAATCGAACCAGGGACCTATCCTGAAGCAAGTAAATAAGGATATATAATCGTTCTTGCACTCACTTATGTCCATTATGATCGACTTCCACGGTGTGGTTGGTCATCCAGTAATCGAACTCCCGATCCAATGTGTGGATGTGTTGTCTCAAAAACTCTATGTCATCCATATCATCCATAATCAATTTCACCATAGGAATCAGGAGTGGCGGTTGTGATCTGCAAATTATAAAGAAAATATTACTAGATATTTTAGGAGCAGCTATAGAAAGAAAGAAAGAAATTTTATTTTCGACCATAACGACGCACAAGAATT
This sequence comes from Acronicta leporina, assembly GCA_947256265.1. Classification (NCBI taxonomy): domain Eukaryota; kingdom Metazoa; phylum Arthropoda; class Insecta; order Lepidoptera; family Noctuidae; genus Acronicta; species Acronicta leporina. The sequence goes on from OX366536.1 coordinate 2,025,541, forward strand.
ATTTAGCCAAAGGCCAATGTATCGGTAAGACACTACAATAACAGAACTAAATAAAAATGAGGTATGACACTAAAAAAAAAAACATCTGACAACACTGGCCAATGACAACCAAGTGCTAATACTGCTAACATAACTATTATTAAACAATAACAAACAAAAGGTAACAAACACAAAATCAGATGACATACATTTGGTAAAAAAGGGAGAGCCATGCTTCGGCTGCTGCCTCACAGAAAACCGGCGTGAAACAACGCTTGCGTTGTGTTTCGCGAGTGAGTGAGGTTACCGGACTCCCAAATCCTTTTAGAAGGCGGGCAACGCACACGCACACGCACACGCGCTCGCACACGCTCCTCTAGTGATGCGGGTGTCTATGGGCGGCGGTTATCGCTTACCATCAGGTGATCCGTCTGCTCATTTGCTTCCCTATCCCATAAAAAAAAGTGAATCAAACAATAGCCTAGTGATATGAACATTAGATTGCCACCTTTCGAAGTCATGTGCGTATTAATAGTAAATTATCACGCACTTAAACAATGAAGGAAAACATCGGGAGGAAACCTGCATGCTTCACCACTATCAAGGCCAAAGGGGTGATAAATAAAAAAGCTAATAATTTTTTAACCAACATACCTCATAGCATAGTATATCCTGCCTCCATTGGGTATGAAGCCGATCCTCTCTACGATGTCCAAGAAGTTGGAGACCATGCCCCTAGCCGTCGACCGCATCTCAGACAGCAGGAGACCTTTGATGATCCAGTACGAATCCCAATAGTAGAACTCCCGGAAACGACCACCTGGAAACGCAACAGTGACAAAGGTTACATACAAATCGATTCGTATCGACTTCCCTTTCGAACAAACACTATTCGTGTCTATTACTTTTTTATTGGTTTAAACCAAGTTGATGGTAAGTAGTGATCGCCGATCATGGACAGCTTCCTCACCGAAAAAGTTTCTGATGCATTGCCGAGCCTTAAGAGCCCCTACGGACAGCAAACTGCCAGAGTCACCACTCATAAGATGTCTATCTGAATGGAAATGAGGACTGTATAAAAATACAGTCATCACAGATATATAGCTCGGCCAACATCTTGAGCTAAAAAGACAGAGATGGCTAGAACAGTGATGTACATATTGTGTACTACGCTGCATTCTGCCGTCACTTTCATTAATTCTTCAAGGTATTTGCTGCTAACTATAGATTCGAAATTTAAAGCATTTTTTGCTCCTGCTCCCATATGACAATTAACGCTTTACCTTTTCTTTTTGGAGGTTCCAAAACCAAGATTTTTTAAAATTAATTTGAAACTTATAGTCTAGAGGTCTACCCCCTCCCTCCATGTGAATATAGATCGTGAAAAAAACTTTTTTTATTCCTGATAGACTTAACGCTTGACCGCAAGTTCACCTGGGCGCGCGCTTGCCTAGAAAAAACCGATTCCCTCGTGATTTAGAGGCATCCAGAACAAAAAAAACTCAAAAAAAATAAAGAACAGACCAGACTGAACAGAGAAAATTCTCTTTAAGATAAGGAAAGTAAAGACAATAACTTACCAGGGACGATAACAGGGTTGTCTACATATATGATGGAGTACAGATCCTGGTTCACCTTGACGTCTTGCTTCATCTTCCTGCCCAACTGCAGCCACAACCGGTTCAGTTCCGCAGCCCACTGGTGCAGTAGTGGGTCTTTAATTCTTTGGAGAAATGCTGGAAACAAAGTGATCAGGATCAGGGTTGCATCTCACTCTAAAAATCCAAGAAGTCTTGGCATTGGAAAAAAGGTTCTAATATCGGAGGATAAAACTCATTTTGGGTTACTGCAAATCCTAATTAGCATTGAGTAGCTCATGGCGAAGTAATAAAAATGTCTTATGGACAGGTAATGACTCCTAATACATGACATCAAGACCCCTCCATAACTCCAATAGCAAGTTAAGCAGAGAAACATCTAGGATAATCATCATCAACATTATCGGACGTAGGCCTCCCCCAATGTGCGCCATTTCACCCTGTCCTCCATCCAGCTACTGCCGGATAATGATACGTCCTAATTAGCATTGCGTTAATAGCTGAACTGATTCAGCTAGATAGCCAGTCAGCCTTTCTGCGTGGGCTATGGGTAACCTCTGACTGATTCAATGACAACTTTTGGAGGTTCAAACGTACCGACCAATACCGTACTTCCCTTATAGTCACGGCACTGGACAGGAACTCATGGATAGGTCTACGAGTCCCTGTTCCTCAACAAATAGACAGTCAATTGGTAGCAATATATTAATAGGTAAAAGTCCCATATAACCAGTCACATTTTACGGATGCCAATTTCCACGAGGAACGGCTAAAAACACTTCGTAGTCGTTATCAAGGCTATGAATGAATTTCACATCTGTGCAAATATTGGTAATGTCTAAGTAAATAACAAGATTGTCAGACACTGAAAATTTATGTTATTTGTACAAAGAATTACTTTAATTATTTCCTCTAGGTAACAGTGGGAAATGACTATTAAACACAGACATTATTATGCGAACTTTTTATTGTTGGATTTCAAGTCGTATTACCCAGAAATTGTCCGATTAAAATACTGATATTCAGTACATCTTACCAGGGTTGTCCTTCCAGTCCGTAGGCTTCCACTCCTCAAACTCGGAACCCTCAGGATCAAAGTTCTGATTGACAAACTCCTGGATGTCAGCCTTCGTCGGATGTGAATCTGTCCTGAAGAAACATTCGAACTACATAATAAACGTATGAAAACTTCTTTAAGGTTCGTATTCTGGACTAGAAAGCGAGTGTTTTTACCATTCGGTAGGTAGGACCTTCCTGTTAGAATGAGGAGTTAGGTAATAAGTCCTCCACGCTGGCTTAGTGCGGGTTGGGACACTTGCGATAATCTCTCAAGCATGGAGATTTCCTCGCGATGTTTTCCTCTACCATTTAAGTTACTGATAAATTAATTATAAATACACATGATAGCAAAAAGTCAGGGATGCGATCCTTGAATCTGAACTTGAGAGCTATGACCTAGCCTATCAACTATGAATACAATGGTCATATCACTAGGCTATCACTGTTTCTCAAGTCTCAAGGTTTTTAATGACTAGTGAAAGCAAGTGATTACCTCGCCATCATCTCATGGAAATGCTCGATGGTTTTGTTGGCAGACAGCTTGAGTTTCATGTCCACGAAGGTCTTGGAGTCGTTGTAGAGCCCGGCCATCTGCACCGTGTCGAGGAGAGGCCCGTGACAGTAGATCATACTGGAATAGAATTATCGGACTGATAAGTTACCTGGTTAACTGGTGGACTGGTGGACCGTTAACTGGTCAAGGTCAAGCCTTAAAAAGTGGAGTGGAGACCAGTTGCGACATCTGGCGAAATCACATACAAACATTTTAAGGGCTGTCTTCCATTTGGGAAGGGCTATACGTGCAACATCTTGGCACAAACTTTCGCTTCATCTCCGTTCATTAACCTCTTCATGCATGATCGTCGGTTTAGGGTGCTCTTAACCTAGCTTTTTGGAGAATTTCTGCAATTTGGTTGTGGTACCAAATCTTACGCCTAAACAAATTATCTCTTATTTATTTAATTTCTATGACATCAAAATCTATATATGAAAATGAATCCCTATTTCCCGTGGTCGGCTGGACCAATTTCGCTCATATTTTTTTTAGTCGTGTTTGTTATTGTAAGGTGAAGGCAAAACTAAGAAAGATGCTCGAAAATTTGACAAGATGAGAGATGCCAATTCGAATTCAATATCTAGTGATATTCATAGTTAAGAAAGAACAACGTCTGTCGGGTCAGCTAGTACAATATAAATAATAGGTCTTTACCTATGAAATTGCAGTTCTGCAGTACTGGCCATTTCAAATCAAAATAATTATTGTTTGGCTAAGAATTCTAATTTCAAATTAATTTTATTTTAAAAACATGGTATTCTTTTTCCAAAAGTAGTCATTTGTTTATTGATTAGTGTTACATTTTCATCGCATTTCAATCTTTTTCGTCATCATGGATACGTTAAAATTTCGAGTAATTATGGAATATGAGTACCGTCGTGGCAGCAACGCGGCACAAGCGGCACGCAACATCAATGACGTTTACGGAGCTAACACTACAAACCAACGCACCACCTGTTATTGGTTTGCTCGCTTCCGTTCTGGGAATTTCGACCTGAAAAATGAACCTCGCGGTCGTCCGAAGACTTTGGTCGACAATGACGAATTAAAGGCGATTGTGGAAGATGATGATACACAATCGATGGCTGAATTAGCAGCAGCTTTCGACGTTGGCGTCAAAACAATATTGGTCCATTTGCGTCAAATTGGCAAGGTAAAAAAGCTTGACAAATGGGTGCCCCACGAACTCAATGTTCGCCAGCGCGAAGTACGCGTCGAAACGTGCCTTGCACTGCTCAACAGACACACAAATGAAGGAATTTTGAACCGCAATGTTACTTGCGATGAAAAATGGATTCTGTTTGATAACCGCAAGCGCTCAGCAAGTTGGTTGGATCCTGGTTCAGTACCTAAACAATGCCCTAAACGAAAACTTACCCCTAGAAAAGTAATGGTCACTGTTTGGTTGTCTAGCGCCGGTGTGATTCATCACAGCTTCTTACCAAACGGGGTGAGCATTACTGCAGATGTGTACTGTGAAGAACTGAACACAATGATGGAGAAGCTGGCACATCTCCAACCAGCATTGGTCAATCGCTTGTCTCCGCTGCTCTTGCACGATAACGCGCGACCTCATACTGCACAGCAGACGGTCTCCAAGTTGCAAGAACTGGGGTTGGAAGTTCTCCGTCATCCGCCCTACTCACCAGACCTTGCGCCTACAGACTACTACTTTTTCCAGAATTTGGATAACTTCTTGGCGGGAAAAAATTCAATACACGAGAGGCAGTACAAAATGCCTTTGAAGAATTTGTTGCCTCCCGTCCAGCTGATTTCTTTAAGAAGGGCATCAATAAACTGCCACTGCGTTGGCAAAGATGCATTGATTGCATGGGTGATTACTTCGATTAATATAAATAAAAAATACATGAAAAAAATTCGTTTAATTTTTTTCATACAAAACGGCAATTTCATAGGTAAAGACCTAATATAAACTATAAAGAGCGTTAAACTAGGTACAATTCTGAACAGAAAATCTTTTATGAAGCGGTTATAATGTAATTTATGAAGCTAATGTTGGCTTTTATAAAAAAAAAACATTCGTAATAGTTACGGTTTATCTGACACATCTAAAAATAGAAGGATATGTTGTATTTATTAGCAGAAAATGTGTTGATATTTCAATGAGTCTGAACACAATAATCAAAATTCTGTTAATTTAATGCTTGCGTGCATTCATAAGTACTAATTACAATATGCACTTTAAAATGTTGATAAGTGTAATGAAATAAATTAACGTGTAAGCGGGCGGGAGGAAATTGCGAACTGTCTCATTAGCCTAGTGGTCCTGAGCGCGACTTCTACGCTAGAGGTCCTGGGTTCGATTCTCAGGTCGAGCAGTGTTATTTAGTTTTTCTATCAAATTCTCAGTAGCAGCTCGGAGTTTGGGATTTGTGCCCGGTTAATGACAATAGGCTCGCCCTCTATTGCATGGGACCAAAACATACCGCCAAACTGTCTGTGTACAGTAGTAGGGCTCTGCTCTGCCTAAACCTTCAGAGAATACAGGCGTGATGTTATGTTATAATGTAATACTTATATAGTCGTGTCCTGACTGACTGCCAAAGCATAGCCAAAACTTTAGTCTAGAAAGCTGGAATTTGGAACACAGCTTCATTTTAAAACGTTGCATCTGCTAAGATGTCTGCCTACGACAGGGTGAAGAGGCACACATGCCTACCTCCAGCAGTGGCTGATGATTTACAGAAAGTTACATTTCTCAACTCAATTTAATGTTTTTTTTTCTAAAGGGTCCACTTGGGCTTGAATTGCCCACAAACACGTAATTCTAATAATTATTTATCAAATTGTATTATTATTCGGATTGAGATACCGATAATCTAGGTTCCTACATTACCATTTCGTCTACTACTACTTCACTGGAAATAAACGACCGGAAAATCGTTCGAAACTTGGTAAAGTTATCAAGAATTGCATTCGCTTACATTTATTTCCACTGACGTATTTTAAAGGATATGGTAGAGCAGGAACCTACTTAATGGTATCGGAATCCGAATAATAACCCACTTTGAAATTGTGTTTGAATTATGATTTATTTTGGTAAGGCATTACGATGGTGCGGGCAATTCAAACTGGACAATACAAACGCTGAATTGCCCATATAAATGTAATAGGTACCAAAATAAATCATAAATCAAATACAATTTTATTACGTTGTGTTATTATTATTATATAACTGCCTCATTAGCCAAGTGGTCCTGAGCGTGACTGCTACGCTAGAGGTCCTGGGTTCGATTCCCAGGTCGAGCAGTGTTATTGGTTTTTTCTGTGAAATTCCCAGTAGCAGCTCGGAGTTAGGAATTTGTGCCCGGTTAATGGCAATAGGCTCGCCCCCTATTACATGGGACCTAAACATACCGGCGAACTGTGGGTGTACATTAGTACGCCTCTGCCTAACCCTTCGGGGAATTCAGGTGTGATGGTATGTTATTATTCGGATCCGGATAACGTTAATCTAGGCTCCTACATTACCATTTCATACTATTTACTGAAATAAACGATAGGAAAACCGGTCGAAACTTCGTAAAGTTCTAAAAAAATACAATTGTTTCAAGTGAAGTATTTTGCACGAAATGTTAGGATAGGAACCTAGAATTAACTAGGCATATCAGAATCCGAATAATAAATCGTACAAACACACTTTGAAATTGTGTTTGAATTACCTACGATTTATTTTGGTATTACCTACGTTAGTATTGGAAATTCAGTCTTAATCACTCTAAAGACAAATTAGTCACTCTAAACTTTTCATTTCATTTCAAAGATAAGGTCTTGTATTATGTTTTCATCGACTTACGTAAAATATTTATTTACAAGCTTTAAAAGTACCTATAATGTACCTATCAAGATCATTGCAATAAAATACGTACTAGTTAACTAAATTAGAAAACACAACATTACATCTACCAGCTTACATTCCCTGGACTCTTCTACCTGCGCGCACGCACGTCCGCGTTCGTACGTGATCTATTGATATATACTAGTTGATATATTTATAATTAGTGCAGTTATATTTATACGCTATGCTACGCTTGAGGTCCTAGGTTCGATTCCTAGGATAGGCAGTGTTTTTTTTGTTTTTCTGTTCTATGAGTCTCCCCTCCCCCATTACTTAGGACCTAACATACCGGCGAACTGTGGAAGATACATGAGAACACCCTTACCTAACCCTTCGGGGAATACAGGCGTGATGGTACGTTATGTTAAATATTTATAGAAAGAAAGAAATATGGCCAACACAGAGACACAATAAATTAAATAATAACAATAAATTGTATTGTATTTTTGAATAGATTTAAAGTACCACTTGAAAAATCCCTTTGGGATGCGGTAAAATCGCAACAACACAACAATTTTCGAACTAATTTCTTACATTTGAGCGAATATTAGACATTGAAATGAAACTACTTTTTACGAATTTTATCGATGAAACTACTTTTTACGAATTTTATCGCGTTGTATTGACCATAGATGCTGTAAATATTCCTCGACATTTTACACAGCACCATCTAGTCCCAACTGCAGAGCTTGTACTATGGGTACTAGACAATAGATATAATACTTATATACTTTTTTTGTAAATACATACTTACTTATAATACATAAGAAACACCCTTGCTCGTTTGGCCCTATCCCATAAAAAAAGAATAATTTGTTTTCATTTCGATATTAACTTAATGTTAATTTATAGAAAATTTGTTATGCATCTTGAGTTATTGATCAGGGAATTGAAAGATACTGCGTCAGTATAGACAAGATATCCGTTGGGTATAGATCAAGGGTGCGCGTGCGCGGATGCTTGTCGGAAGCGCGGCTGGCCTCGATGTGACTGTGACTTTATAGTTGTGTAAATATATAGAGAGTAACTATAGTTAGGACCAGGCCCGTATTTAGGGGGCCAGGGCCCCTAGGCACTTGGCATTTGGGGCCCCGCTCCCCCATTTTCATCCGGCTTCAAAAAAGTGGAGGTTCTCAATTCGTCTCTATTTTTTTGTATGTTACGCGATTATTCGGCCATTTATAAACATAATTGAATTTTTTTTGTGGAATATTTTTGCATTTTCTTCTACCTCTTATCTCTTCCACCTAGATACGGATGGACTTCCTGTGGGTGTCGGAGACGGCAGACCCTGTCAGGTGTTTTCTTTACCACGTATTTTCCGTGACTCAGGATGAAATCCAAAACAAGACTCACTATGGACACAAGTGCCCTTTGTTGATCAGACCACACTAAATGTTCCCGTATCCCGTGAAAGATGTATAAAGCTTTTGCCACGTCGAAGAGCTGAAAGACATAAGGGCTTTCTACAATGTAGACCGACTTCATGTGACCTTTGTTGCACTGCTTGGTCGGTTACTGGCAGCTGGTCATCCTCCAGCAGGCTTAGCACAAGTTCCGTTCTTTCTATTAAGCAATTAGAGAAAACGATGCAATAGACAGAACGACGTCTTTTTTATGGGATAGGGGAAAACAAGCAGACGGATTACCTGATGGTAAGCGATTACCGCCGCCCATGGACGGCTGCAACACCAGAAGAGTCACAAGTGCGTTGCCGGCCTTTTTAAAGAGAGTACGCTCTTTTCTTGAAGGTTTTAAGGTCATTTGTCCGGAAATATTGCTGGCGACAGTTCATTCCACAGTTTTGTTGTGCGAGGTAGAAAGTTACTAGAGGAACGCACAGTTATAGACTGCCAACCATCTAGATTATGGGAATGAACCTGCTGTCGCGTAGAACGATGGCAGATAGAGGCAGCAGGGATCGTTCCTATAGGCGATAGAAGATACATAGCGAGGCCAAATCTCTTCGCAGCGCCAATGGTCTAGTAGGTTTGAAATATCTTGGCAGTCGACGATACAGAGGAGGAACAAAGTACGCGATAGCACATAGTCTTGAGGGACACTAGCATTTATAAGTATAGAATCTGAGCATTCACCGTCGACTACGACCTTCATGATTCTGTCTGCAAGAAAGCTGGTGACTTATTCGCATAGTTTCTTGGAAAGCCTATAGGAAGAAAGCTTCGAAAGAAGCGTTTTGTGCCATACCCGCCTTCGTTATGTCCAAACTGAACGCCAAGGCTTCCCCCTTAGTTTCGATCGCCTAAGCCTAACACAGCTAATCGACCCTCACGAAAGTCGTACTGCTGGTTACGAAGCAGATCCTCTAAGAACCGAAGGAGCTGGCAGTTGACAATGGACTCCATTATCTTCGAGAAAAGGGAGGTTATGGCTATCGGTCTGTAGTTTCAGGGATTTGAGCGACAACCATTTCCCATGTGTAGAGATGAAAAGGATGGCTTACAGAAATTTTCTTCGAGAACTTTGACAAGAGACCAGAACGCACGAGTTCCCGAAGGAAGGCGCTCAAGCCTCAACAATTCAACCGATGTGCTTCGACTTCGACCATACAGGCAGAAATCGTGATAGGTCTTGGAGAAGTATCATGATTTCTGCCTGTACGTATGCAGTTCTATTACATCTCCTGAAGCCCGATAACGTGATCACAATCTGGATATCATGTTTTAATAATTTACACTCAGAGCCTCAGGAACTACGCGTTAGACCATGTTTAACAACATGCCTACAGCTAGAAGCATTTCTTTCCGGCTTAAATAACGACTTAAATTTAAAAAAAAGTTATCGGGTACAACCTTTTCTTTCAAATAAACAACAGAAAAGCAATAACACACAATCTGATTTTTGTAGTCTTTCCAGAATCATGATGCTAAATTGACTACACGAAACCGAATATGAATCTACGTTTTTAAATGCAAAATAATTCGCGACGTCCACCATCCACATATGCGTATTCATACAAGGCCAATATCTCAATTTAAAATTTCAGGAATCTCCCTACCTTTTAGCAAGAAGATTATACAACATTTTACAATTAATTATGCGAGGAATAGAAACTGCCTGTACATATGCGAACTCCTTGGCCTAACCGGCAAATTAAGTAGCAGGTTCCGCCACTTGAACTGGGGCCCCTAGGCTGGCTGGGCCCCTAGGCCAGGGCCTTGTGGGCCTAAGGGGAAATACGGGCCTGGTTAGGACGAGTTACGACTGGATGAGGAAAGCCGAAGATCGGGCTCTGTGGCGTTCACTAGGAGAGGCCTACGTCCAGCAGTGGACGAATATAGGCTGATGATGATGATGATGATGAACTATAGTTAGAAGGGTAGGGAGGCCTTTGCCCTGCAGTGGGACGATAACAGCTGAAAAAAAAACTGTAAGTAGTTCTTGGTAATATTCTGGAGTTTAACTTAGATTCACAAAAAATGAGTCGCCGAAATGTATGTAAGTACGCGCATAACTTCCGAAAGATTGCACCAAACTGGGTAATTCTCATTTGCAGAAAAGTCAGAAGTATTTGGATGGGAAAATGTAAGCAGGCGGACGGGTCGGGTCGGGACGGGTACCACCGAAATTACAGAAGGTACGCGTCTGAAGTTAGCTATAGCTACTAGTATTCTATTATCTGTGGCCATAGCGAACTTTCTTTTAATAGTATAGGGGGGCAAACGAGCAGACGGATCTCCTGATGGTTAGCGATAGAGAGAGGAGTCACAAGTGCGTTGCCCGCCTTTTAATTAAAAAGGTTTGGGCCTCCGGTATCCTCACTGACTCGGCGAAACACAACGCAAGCGTTGTTTCACGCCGTTTTTCTGTGAGGCCGTAGTATCACTCCGGTCGAGCCGGCCCATTCGTGCCGAAGCATGGCTCTCCAGAGTTTGTTTGTCTGTTTGCTTGAACGCGCTAATCTCAGGAACTACTGGTCGATTTGAAAAATTATTTCAGTGTTAGATAGCCCATTTATTGAGGAAGGCTATAGGCTATATATCGTCACGCTACGCGGACGAAGTCGCGGGCAGAAGCTAGTAAGTAATATGTACGCATTACCTACATAATAACATGATGTAACATACTGGCCGGTGTCATTAATACCTACGACATAATTTTCAAACGCGCTGCATTTTTCATTTTAATCACATATAAGTACTTATCTTCAAATCATTAGGTATGTTATACTTTTAGTGATATTATCAAAAGAATGTTAAAGTTTTTTAAGACTAAGTATATAGCACCGGTATTTTTCTGCTTGACGATATCTAATGATAAACTATCATATTATTGTAAAGTATGATGAGACAGACTATTTATTAACCATACAAAAACTCGACTCACTCAGTCAGTGATTAACCACATCAGTGAAATCTTGGAAACTATGTGGCTAACAAACTTACAATTCGGCAGATAGAAAGGTATAAGAAATAGGCGCATCAGTTGTGAAAGGATTTTTAGAAATTCTGAAAAAATTGATACGCATCGCGGGCAGCGCTATGTTGCAATGCTAGCAATAACAACATAATTTTTGTAGTACGTAAAATATTAGGTACCTAGTAATGAAATGAAGGTCTTAGGGAAATGAATGCTATTTAAAAAAATATGAAAATTAATAATACCATCACGCCTGTATTCCCCGAAGGGTTAGGCAGAGGCGTACTAATGTACACCCACAGTTCGCCAGTATGTTTAGGTCCCATGTAATAGGGGGCGAGCCTATTGCTATTAACCGGGCACAAATTCCTAACTCCGAGCTGCTACTACGAATTTCATTGAAAAACCCAATAACACTTTGCTCGACCTGGGAATCGAACCCAGGACCTCTAGCGTAGCAGTCGCGCTCAGGACCACTTGGCTAATGAGGCAGTTAGGCAGTGAAAATTAATAATTGGAATTTATATCATTAATATTATAATTACTATCCACCATTGTACTGTCCCAAAGCTGGTCCCACGGCTTATTCAAAAATTTAGCTCTCTGGCTAAGTGCGGCTGGCGATCTTCAGCCGACGTTGAAAAAACCTCTCAGGCGTGTAAGTTTCCTCACAATATTTTGCTTTATCTTCGTCGCGAGTCATAATTAATTTAATTAATAATATGCATTTATGATTTCGCATAGTCTGAGCCGCTTGCCTTGGATTCTTACACAAGATCTGAGACTTGACAGTTCATGGCCAATTATTAAACATACAATTTTTCACGTGGGAGAGCCATGTATCGGCACGAATGGGCCGGCTCGACGGGTGTGATACCACGGCCTCACGGAAAACCGGCGTGAAACAACGCTTGCGTTGTGTTTCGCCGAGTGAGCGAGGTTACCGGAGGCCCAATCCCTTTTAAAAGGTGGGCAACGCACTTGTGTCCATGGGCGGCGGCATACGCTTACCAACAGGTGATCCGTCGGCTCGTTTGCTCGCCTATCCCATAAAAAAGCTGTAACTTACCTGGAGCAAGTAGGTGGCAACAGGCTCCGGTCCAACGCCTCAGTTCCCGCAGCCACCGCAAATATCACACCAAAGACACACCACATTTTGTTATAATACATCTTCACTTATCGACAAAAACTATCGACAATGGCACAACACTAAACTAACACTAATATCACTCGGTAAATAAATTAACAGGAACAAAATTTCACTAAATAAATATTTAATTAAAGTTTTAGTTAGTCTTATTTGTTTTAAGTCTTTACGTGTTAAGAAAGGTGCTTAATATTTTAAATGGCTTCCTCCTGAATGGTGGGTTGGACATTTTGGTCGGTATGCTGGCGAAGTAACTTCAATGGTTGGAAGTCGACATGCCAAACCTGAAACAAAAGACAAAGTGTTAGATAAATTGCCGAACGGAATTTTTGTGGTTATAATCCTAGTTTACGTGGTTTAATTTGCCCAAGTTATCATACAATACGATCTAGTCTTTAAAGCGTCTTGTAGTAAGTGCCTTCAACCGCGGCCTCACAAAAAAAAAACAAGTCTTACCATAGTAAGTATATGTGTGAATCGTTTGCACAATACATTCGAATTGCAAACAATGTAAAACCAGATCAGAATCAATGAAGACTATCTAGAATCTAAAATCAACGGTCAGACCGATTCAGCCGGTGCGACGGATGCCGATTGTCTGTCCACAATTGTGCATTGTATTGTCAGTACGACGTACATGACGTAGGCGTCAAGCGGGAGTCGACGGCGGCCTGAAGGACCAAACACGTGACGCGTGACGTAAGGACCAGAATACAGGCTTAGTTCAATAGGCACAGAGAACCGAGTCCGAATGAATGTTTGTGTAACCACGTGTGGGACTCACGGGCTTTAACATGTGAATTGATGAAAGGAATCGCGTTCCATAAGAATGTGTGATGAAAAATATTGTAATACACGTATATGGCGACATAAGTGATCAATTACTGAACTAATTAAAAGTAATATGAACAAATAATACGGCAACTGAGACACGACAAATCATTGCAAAAACAGGCTTCTATTTAAGTAGAATAATGAAGACTTCATCAATTGAGAAGGTACTTTTTAATTATAGCTCAAATGACATAAAGGTCATTGACGTTGCAATTTGACATAGGAGTAGACAACAATAACATCATGCTAATTTAGTCATTCTAAAAACATCACAGAAGGAAAAAATAAATAAATGCACACTGTTTACAGGTTGTTTAGTTTGAAGGTCAAATGCAAATTTTTAGGTTGTGGGACAGGGATCACGTTATTTATTGTGTAGAGTGGCATCTCTCTCTATTAATCGCAATTACACGTCATGATTCGACCTCGAAACACGTGATCGAGATACTTTTAGATGTATTTACTGGGCAGTAACCTATGTTAATTTTATTACGAACAATCAAATAAAATGAAGCAACTTAATTCAACATTTAAACTGTTTTGTTGAGGCTTTAATATAGCTTAAGTTAGAATATTACTTGTTAAACGAATCGACGAAAGAGAGTTGGTGTTTGACAAAACTGACGTCTCTAAAATTCCAAATAGCATTTTGGTAATTAGAAAACCAGCAGTCGTCCGGAATCAACCATGACCGATGTGAATGGGATCATAGAGATATAGAGCGCTTTAGTATGACATGTCGCTGACATAACGGATAGACAAGATCGTGGAGAACCTGCCTCTCTCCGAAACTTAAATCCGAAATCCGAAATCTTCCACCAACCTACATAATTACGTAGACAGCTGCCCAGAAATTTGCTCAGAGAGACGGTCTGATTTACCAGGAGTGAAAGCTTTATCAAGTATATGGACCGTACAACACAGAAAAGAAAAAAAATCCTGTATTGGAAAATGGAATACCTTTGATGCTGCAATAAATTAATTACATAATCAACCCATTATACTTTCCCATTACTGTCCCGGGTCTCCTATCAGGATGAGTGGGTTTAGGCTATAGTCCACTACGCTGGCCTAGTGCGAGTTGGTAGACTTTTTCTTCACGATGTTCCTTCACCGGTTCAAGTGCGTGTTAATAAGCAATTAATACGCACATGACGAAGAAAAGTCAGAGGTGCATGCATTGAATTCGAACTCGAGACCTTTGACTTGGCAGTTCAATGGTTTTCACTAGGATGATGCTGTCACTTTATTTTAAGAGTTACATGAATTACTGAGCCACTCCGGATAGAAGAGCCCCTAAAAATGAATTATTCACAAACCTTGGTAGACTGAATTTGTTTAAATTGTTAGCATACACTGTATGTAACGTTACGGGCAAACTGTGGGTGTATATTGTGTATATTAGATGGTATACTATGTAACGTGTGTTGGTCAGGCTTTGTCGAATGGTTACTTTAGCAGCGAGGGCACATGGCGACAACAATAGGCTGAATTTGCAAAACAATGACAACATGCAGCGTGTCAGATTGACACTCAATCTATAAATATAATACTGCTGAGCATTTGCTGAGCTTTGCATTGTATTCACTCAGAATACTGCTCTGATTTAAGTGTTTAAATTCATTTATGTGTCCATGGTTTTTCCTCCGAGCTTAAAATAAAATACCGAGTATTTATCCGTATCACGAAAGACAGTTCTTACAGCTAAATGTCATCATATTGCGGTGTAATTCCCGTTAACTGGACTTTTGTATGTCTATTTTTAAACTGAATTAGACATGATTCTTTGTGGTTCTTTATTTTTATATTAATGCTTTCACAATGCGTTGTATGCCTTTATGAGGACACATAGCAGAACATAACCTTTTTTATTTATAATATTTAATGTTTATACCTACCTATAATCTACAAATTCATCCACAAACAACATCAGAGGTCACGCAACAGCAAAACACGTATGAAGGTCGCATCTGACCCCAGCGAAGGGTCCTTAGCGTTACATGGTGAACACCGTCACACAAAACAATTGTCCAATCAAATAAATTGAAGTGACGGATGACGTGATACGAATACCAGGTAGGTATCAGATGCAAGTAAATGTGGGATGCAAATACTGCACAGAATGAAAACATGCGACAAATGAAAAAGGGAGAGATTCAGTAACCGTTAACTTATTCCTTTTAAAATTTAATTTCAATAATCTAAATTGTACAAAAAGGTATCCTAATTAATCATACTGATTTCTGACACTTACGCGAATATTAGACACTGAAATGAAACTAAATTTTACGGATTTTATCGCGTTTTATTGATATTTTTTAATTCTCGACGTTTCGGACCCTTTACAGCATCCATGGTCACGGGTAGACTGAGGTGTTCTCAATGTTAAAATTACGTAATACGTATGTATCTCGTGAACCGTGATAGCTAGACAGTTGAAACTTTGACAGATGACGGATTTCTGTTGCAGCTACAACAACAAATACTTACTAAATAACCGGTCAAGTGGGAGTCGGACTTGATAATTGTACGGAACCCTTCTTGCGCGAGTCCGACTCGCACTTGGCCGGTTTTTTTTCTATTCACGGGAAAATTAAGTAGCAGTCTACTGTGACTACTATAGAGGTGCACGAGACGTGGTCTCACTCTCAATTTTCCTTAATCACGTGTTACATGTAGGTAGTTACTGCATTGCATGTGAGTTACTGTTTTTTGGCATTAAGATTTTTGTATTAATATAATGTACCTATGTTGTTGTTTGCCAAACATTGTTGTAGACCAAGTCATTAAAAAAAGAAATAACATTTATAATAAGTACCTAAGTATATGATTAATGTATCATTTAGTTTAAACATAAATCAATTTTACGCATCGGTTTATTGTTAAGGTTTTTTCCTCGGAGAACTTTGTATGCGTTGTGTTGTTATTGCATTAATATTGAAACAATAATTACCTATATTATTTAATCAAAATTATCAAAGTTATTTACGTAGCGTCCGAACGGTTTCTGCACTTCGGATCGCAATATTACAAACTGACACAAATCCATAATCCGGAGGATTTTATAGAAAAACCTAAATAGCATTCTGTTTTAGCTGAGATTAGAACCCAGATCCTCCTGATCCTCGTGAGGCAAACGAGGAAACGGATAGCCTGATAGTACGATACGCTCCTGCGGTGCTTGTGATTACTTGATCGATGAGTGAGAAGCAGTGTGATAAGGGAGCGGTGTGGTGTGAAAGAAGATGTAGTAACAAAGATTGAGAAAGGTATGGTTATGGTTTGGGCATGTTCAGAGGATGGATGAACGGAGATTGGCGAAACAAGTATACATGGCCAGTACGGATGGAAGAGTTGGAAGGGGCCAATTTCGACGAACGTACCACAACCAAATTGCGGCCGTTCTCAAAAAAGATCAGGTTAAGAGCACCCTAAACCGACGATCATGAAGAGGTTAATGAACGTAGATGAAGCGAAAGTGGTGTGCCAGGATCGAAGCAAGTGGAAATCTATAGTCTCTGCCTGCCCCAACGGGAGACAGGGGTGAAAATATGTATGTATGTATGAAGCAGTGAAAGGGCAAGAAAATACAACAGAAATCTTCTGATGTATACGGAACAGTAGATGATCTTTATTCGTCATGCGATTTACTTATAGCAAATTGCCTGTGTAACCGCAATTGGAAAATTGGTCTACCTTTAGCCAAACTTGGCCAAGGAGACGTAATGGAACATTCTGGTGCCTTTGGCAAATGTTTGTGCCAATGATCTGGTAATATGACCATAACGGCCGAGTCGTAGGACCTGAGTTAGAATAATTGCGATTGCTTAAACGGTGAAGGAAAAATATCATGAAGAAGCCTGCTGTCTGATGGCTATATAGAATAGAATAGAATATCCTTTATTGTACACCAAAAACTAATGTCAAGTATAAGTTATCAATCATAGAATATGGTACAATGAGTGGCCTTATCGCTAAAAGCGATCTCTTACAGACAGCCTTTGGATGGACTCAAGAGAAAGGAAATATACAATAGGTACTCAAATGCTACTCAATTTTAAGATGCCGTTTTACCTGTGTGTGCTGCTGCCACCTTCATTTTATAAGAACGTGGTAACGGAATGTATAAGGTCAGATGCTCATGGGGAGGACAAAACAGGAAGGAAACTCTAAGTCCACTTCTATCATGCTTACCGCCGAAACGAGGAATGCGTTTCCATTCGGGGAAAGCATTCCTCTTCCCTTCATTCATCTTTTTCGGGTCTTTCCCGATAGATATAATCTGGGTGTCTTGAAATCAAGGGCGAATCGGTTTCTTCTGGTCAAGCGCGCTCCATCGTAGATCGAAGAGTCGCTTAACATCAGGCGAACTGGCGGTCAATCGTACGTCTTTCAAGAATAAAGAAAAAGGTCGCAGTACTCTCAACCAGGCGTGTATATGAGAAGCACAAGAAGCTTGCAATCATAGCAAGTGGCAGCCTGTATGTTATGGCTACTATTGTGGGAGAAATGCGTGAGTGTATGTATTAATATACCAATGAATATGAGTAGATACGAACCCAGAATAGAATGTCAGTCGGTCAATGGGTCCAATAGGTTTTAAATTGATCTTATTGAGCTAAACAATCACCGATGCGTCGTTGTTTATGATCACCCTGCCGCCATGTTTATTTATAAGAAAGAGAGCTTATCAATCACCGGACACATAACCATCATAATCGTAGTGCCGTTTTTAATATCGATACAAATAACTGTAAGGCTGCAGTTCTTTTTAAATATTCTTCCAAAAGATTGTATTTTATAGAAAGAGCAACAACTATTACCTTAGTATTGTCAGGGCCGTCATTAAACTATTGGAGACCTCGGGAACTTTAGGATAATGGAGCCCCTATGACAACTATATGTCACGAGACTATTCCATTATCAAACACACAAAAAGGAGTGGGAAATAGGGATGGATGTGGGCCCTGGGCACTTTCCCATGGAGCCCAATGGAAAAGAGGGGGTACTGTCGGTGTATCCAAAGAACGTCATTAACGAAAATGGGCCTAGC
This sequence comes from Acronicta leporina, assembly GCA_947256265.1. Lineage (NCBI taxonomy): Eukaryota > Metazoa > Arthropoda > Insecta > Lepidoptera > Noctuidae > Acronicta > Acronicta leporina. The sequence continues at coordinate 2,044,006 of OX366536.1, forward strand.
CAGCCAATTTCCGTGACAAGTAGAGCTAAGTATTTCCACTTATTTGATCTTCCTGAAGAGGCAGAATTCCGCTGCCGAGTTCGGATTGATAACATTCTACCTCGCCCAGTGTCTGGAGATAGAGTATGACGATAGGTGGAGAACAACGATTAAATGTTGGCCGAGAATGGTAAGAGGAGTGTCAGGCGAAAAACAGAGAGATGGGTTGATGCCATAATTCACGTCGGATAGCGTACTTATACTATGTAGTGATGATGGTGTGATAGCCTCTTCAAGAAATATACATAAGTAGGTACAGTTTACTGTCGTTTTCAATTGTTTCACGTGACAGCCCCACGCACGGGAAGGCGTATGGGGGACGATGAACCACGTGCCACAACACCATCCAACTGGCTGACCTCCAAAACATCACGGTCACACCTCCAAGAAGTGACGTCAGAGCTAATTTTAACGCTCGATTGATGCAATGGAGGGACAATTGTGATGAAAGATGAAGTACAGATTGCTAGGTGAAATTAGAAAAGTACCTCCAAGCATTATTAGTTTGGGTGGGTTTTTTTCAGTATGTGTAGAGGGAAGTCTATTTTGGTATGGTAGATTGGTCCTGATTCTAATATGACCTTGATTTTCTTCTACTATTTGAATTGCACAGAAAAACTGTTTTCGGCATTTCAGGAATTAACTTTTTTTTTTTTTCAACGTTACATTTCAACGTCACAATACCGATACATCTCTGAAATCTGTAATTAACCATGGTTAACCGAGTCTTGTGAAACTTATTTCAAGAAAAAAAAAGAATTTAAACGATTGTGATTAAATATATTCAGAGATTAAATATACTTAAAGTAAATGTCTAGGTGTTCCCTAATAGATACTTATACCAACTAGTATTATTTTATTTTTTATAAAAGGAAATATTTCATTCCCGCGGTTTGACGCGCATCCCAAAAGACTGATCAAAACAAAAGGTAACCTATGAGGTCCAATCTATCTCTATACCAAAATTTATCAAAATTGGATCAGCTTTTTAGGCGTAAAACCGTAATAGACAGACAAACAGAGTAACTTTCAGTCATGACACGTCATTTGTTTACAATTGAATGAATTAGACGAAAGAGAGGGCTACGTAAAACATTCCTTTACTTAATATTTATAGTTTTGGCACTCGTACAGGCTGGCACAAATCGGTATCTTCCACGGTCATGTGTACTTAAGATGTCAGTAGTTTGAAGTATACACTTATTTCATTGAATTCAGTGACATATCAGGTCAATGACCTTCTAAAAGTAGACACTGTACAACTGGTCCTTATGAGAAACACATCACAGAATCAAAGAGATAGCCAAAAGTGGGTTTTAACGGTTACTTCAAAAATATAAATTGTGATCTCTCTAAGGCGCGGTATAAAAAACATTATCCTTCAACGGAAACAATAAAAATTACACGGAATTAACCTTCCGTATTGCCGTTTCTTGATTCTAAAGCAAATAAACCGAAAATGTTAAATAGAACTATTATTATCTTAGGTAAAGGATCATGCTCAGTACACTGTAAGAAACGATAGCAATAAGGGCGTATATCGTATGGATAAAATAATATTTTAAGGCGTATTATTATGTCTGTTTTAGATATGGCTATCAACTCTAGATTTTCGAAATCAAATACCTGCAGTCCACCAAGTTGGCATTTAATTCAATAAATAAATTTCGAAATATATAACTAAAATTATAGTTAAATTCAACAAAATATAAAAGAGAATTAGAATTTTTCAGTCATGCAGTCATCTCAAAAATATAAAAAATGATGACCTACTTAAACTTATTTATATAAACAAATAAGTCGATATGTGCCCCGTTTTTTTTAAGACCCTTAGGTAGGTGTATTACTGGTCTTATTATACTGTGGTTAAGATAACTTTTTGATACGATTTATTGGGTAGAGATCTTAATAGTTTCTGTACACATCTTAATCCCGCACGATTAAATAAAATGTTTCGGTAGTCCGCGGCTCAATTCCAGTGCGGAAAACTTTGAGAACGTCTTTAGGTAACAGACAACTGAACAAACAAACAAGTTTCCGCTATAAATTGTGATTTTTATACGTACAAACAAGGTACCCGCGTGACATTGCGGTTAACAGCCGGTTTCTTTAGCGAACAACACAGGTTTCGATACTTACCTAACAAATCTGCTAGTAATTTGCTGACTAAAGATAGGGTATTGACATTATTTGTATGGACTTTATGCCATTTATTGTCTCTAATCAGCAACTAGCAACTACTGACAGGGCTCGCGCAAGTATGTAATTCAGTTCTTGACTATGCGAGATCTCGCATGAAGGGCCTGTTTGAAGATTGAAGGGCCGCCTTCTTAAAGTTCCCGGTAAATCATCTAACACAAAAATACATACAAATTCTGTTCCAATTTTTTATCTGGTAGATAGTGGTTAAACAGGCCCTTAATCTTGCGCAGTTCTTTTCATGGAGCGCATTATTTACTTAGACGTTTTCCAGATAATGTTTGTGGGTTTACAGTAGGTACACGAGCGAAAATTTATAAAAAAAAGCGGTTAGTTACAAAATCTAGACACGACGAAATGTCTATAAAACATAACACACACGAATCACAAGTAGATTATAGATCAGTTAATAATTAATTATCACTCGCTTACAACGGTGAAGGAAAACAACGTGAGGAAATCTGCATGCCTGAGAGATTTTCTCGACGGCGTTTGAAGTCTGCCAACTCACATTAGGCTAGCGTGGTGGACTATAGCCTAATCCCACTCCTTCTGGCAGGAGACCCGTGCCCAGCAGTAGGACAGTATATGAGTCGATTATGTGTATAGATTAGTTAGTATGCTAAGAGTCCAAAACAGTTTAGTTTAATTTATTTGTCATATACTAGGTGTGAATTCTTTTCATCTTAGTGTGGAAAATCCTACCTAGACTGCTACCTTTGCTGGTGGGGTTTTCGATTCCCAGGTCGTGTAATGTTATTGGGTATTTTAAGAAAACTCAGTAGCTGATCGGAGTTTGGACTTATGAATAAAGCCTCCCCCTATCTTGAAATCAAAACGTACAGGCGTCTATGTTCCCCGAAATGTTAGGCTCAGGTCACAAATCCAAAGCACGAGCTGCTATTGAGAATTACATAGAAAACCCCAAATAACACTGCTCAAACTGGAATCTGGGGAATAGAACCCGGAATCCCTAGCATAACTGTCGCGTTGAGGGCCACACGACTACTGAAGCAGTACTTAAATAATCCAATAAGTATTTTTCATGCGAGAATCGATCACATGACCGCGCAGAACCCATCGCTCAGTCTTTATTAATAGCTGTCCACCTCATCTACTAATTAGTAGAGGTAAGCTTCCCACCCACGCTGTCTGTTCAGATTGTTACTATTTGTAGAGAACCTTGCAGACGGCGTGTTTGTCCCTAGTAATTACAAGACGGGAACCGAATTTATTAATAGTTTTTTTTTAAGTCACCTCTCGCAACAAACTTCTACAGAGACAAAATTGATACAAAGAGAGAAATAAATATTGAATCATCCTCCCAGAAATCGTGAAGCCTGCCAACGCGCACCACACTCATGGCTTGATCGCAAGCCATAGTACTCAATGGCTTCCATCTTCTTCCACACGTCCTCTAATAGGACCGGGTGTAATTTGGACGGTGTCAAAGTTCTTGCGTGAGGACGGGTTAGGATACACTTCCTCCCTGCCATTCAGATGGGCATCTAGGATTATTCGAGAAAATACCTGACTTTCTCGGTGGTCAGGCCTCTTGAGGTTTGACTATCAGGCAACCACCTTTACGTGGGAGTCTGTCCTAAAGACCTTGGTATGTGTTTCGACTATTGCGCGTGAGAGCCAATTCCCCCTTTCGGTTGCTGCTGCTATGGCAGTCCGCAGTTCGTAGGGCTCTTAAGCATCGCATTAGCAAATGTTGCAGGTGTCCATGGGATGCCTACTCATTTGCCAACGTGAACAATTAAAAAAAGAGAGAATGATCGGTAGAGCGAACGAATTATAAACTCTTAGGAATGTTTTATGTGTGTTTTTTTATGGGATAGGGGAGCAAACGAGCAGACGGATAACCTGATGGTAAGCGATAACCACCGCCCATGGATGCAACACCAGAGGGATCACAAGTGCGTTGCCCGCCTTTTAAAAGGGTTTGGGCCTCCGGTAACCTCATTCACTCGGCGAAACACAACACAAGCGTTGCTTCACGCCGGTTTTCTGTGAGGCCGTGGTATCACTCCGGTCGAGCCGGCCCATTCGTGCCGAAGCATGGCTCTCCCACGTGAATACGTGTACTCGTACGTATAGGTTAGGTAATCGACATAAACTAGATTTTGCTTATGGATACTTGTTTGTTTTTGGTTCATTAGTAGGTAAGCTAAGACTATCAGCACAATCACTCATCTGTGGCATCACGAGATTCTGGTTTTCCGCTGACCTATGCAACCTTTGTGGAAGTTAGGTTTCTACTGTTCGTTATCAGCGACAGGGTTAGAGGTTGGTAAATTAGCATGGTCCATTAATTACAAAGCTATTTATTGTGGAAAAGTTGGAGCTTGATTAAGTGATGTCGGGGCTAAGAAAAGCATCTAACCCTATGACAACTCGGCCATCGATTTGCGGCTCACAGTAGACCATCTGACAGTGTTTGACCGATACTTAGAACAGGCAGTTGCCCAGAAGCCCAGAATCCTTGGAAACGGAAGGAATAGACGTTTCAAAAAATGGAATCGCCATGGTGCAAATAATGGCTGGTTAATTACTTTTACTAATCAAACAAACCACGAGCTTGCTAAGTTTTTGCAATTGGTTTATCATGTTCGCATTACAGTTAGAAGGTCGCTGGATCAGCTATGTTACCGATTCGGTAAAAAAAACATCACGTACACACAGCCTACTTGACGTAATAAAATGTGTGTTTTTTGTTGTTTTAACTTTTATAGCGTCAGTGTAAAAAAAATAAAAAAAATCTTTCTTTCTTTTTTCTTTCTTTCTCTAACACTAACTAATCACAAAATACACTATTTTGAATTTGATGCGGATAAACGGACGATTCAAAATTTAAAGATTAACAACACTTATTAAAAGTAAGTATTTATATTGTAAGTAAAAGTATTTATATATATGCACAATACCGTCAGTCCATCAAGCGACAGACAACGCGACTTAAATATATATCAGAAAGGTACATTGATAATATTATTAACAAAAAGGAAACAACGTATCGAAGGACCAATATTTTTTAAATACGTTATATTTACCGATTTCTGACACTAACACGTTTAGTCTGACCGTGACCGTGCAAACAGGTTTATTTGAAATAAACACACCACGAAAAAACGTCATAGACAAAAACATTCGACACAGGTAAAGCGTACTTAACAATGGTCTTTGGTTCCAAACCCGTGGTTCGTTGACCCTATAGAGTACAGAATTGAAATGGATACCGTTGATGAATTCATGACCATTTTGTGATTGCATGATTGAATTTTAGAAATTCTTAATAAAGTAATGAATGAGTTTTAAATATTTTTATTAATTATTTATATTTTTTTATCATTCATGATAAAACAATAAAAAATATGGTAAATATAAAATAAAATAGGTAAATATCGAGAATAAATGATGATGATTTAAAAAGAATGATGCATTATCATTATCAACTAATGGAAATTCACGCATAGATTTTGGATTTCCTATCAGAATGAAAAAAAATAGGCTATATAAGTATAGTTCACTATGATAACTTTTTTCTAAAAGCCTATTTAGACATTACCCTACTGTGTCTGGAGTTTAAATGAGACAATGATTCTATAGTTTGTTGGTGTTTTTTCTCAATGGTCATCAAAAATTATAGTGCCAACGGGTACTAACCAAACTATATCTAACACAATAAATCTCTATTTACAGAAATAGGTAATATAATTTATCATTGAGTGCAATTTGACAGACGTCACACATCACCGCCCGCCGTTGAGAAAATCTATCAGGCATGCAGCAAAGATTAATCTGCAGGTTTTACTCACGATTCTTTGACTTCATTTAGGTAGGCTAGCCTTTTAAATATAAATAAATATTATTTATTGGATTGGATCTAAAAACTTAATATAAAAACTGAACAACTCTGAGCTGAACAAAACTGAACAGCTCTGACCGATAAGTGCTTTAAAAGTTGATTTATGATAAGATTAAGGTCGATTTTAGATAGATCGGTGAACCCTGTGGCGGGATTTCTGAATATTAATGATTCTATCGTTTTCGAAACATTAAATCAAAATGATCTATACATTATTTATAGCTTATTAACTATTGGTCAGTTGGATAGTTGATCTTTGGCCTCCAATTTCAATGATTCTCGTGTTTTAGTCAGGCTGGATTCGAAGCTGTGTAACTCCGATAAGTTAACCACAGGGACATAGGTTCAAATCCTGCCTGAAATAGATTTTTGTCCCACTATTAATGACAAATACATTTAATACCTGATTAGGTAAGTTAATGTAGGGTATAAGTATTCATTGGTAGTCTATAAGTACTAGATATGAGATTATGCAATCCAATATAAAACATATTATTTTAAACGCGTACCTTTATATGCAGGTCTGGGTAATAATTCACGTACCTAATAATGACGTATTGCTTCTCACCCCAAAGGTAATTAATTGAGTAGAAATTATATAATACTTAAATTTGACGTTAAGTGACGTATAGTTGGGTTAGACTTTAAACTGGTATGTAGAAATAGTAGACTTTTATAAATATGATTTAAAAATAAATGCAGTATATACTTATAGTACATACACTAAAAGTACATATATCGAGTTTTTTTTAATGTCCGCAAACTACGTTGTTTACATTACTACAACGTAATGCTCATGCTCTTCAAGACTTCTGACACGCAGGTACCAAAAGGAAAACGCACATAAAGGTTTTTAATGAGTTTTATGAAAGACTCCGACGTATCAAAAATAAGGTCACCAGCCCGTCAGACCCCATGAGGTCTTACCGTCGAGCAAGTAATAAATACAATTAACAGAATATCTTTACAAGCATAGAATAAGTTTTAAGTTTTCGATATCATGCGTGATTTCGCACAATTATCTAACCTCCATTTTGACAGCTGATACAGTTACTCACTTGCAGATTTCTATGTAGCTATGTAGATCACCTTGGCTTTAAATTTCCTGTTTCCGGTTGACAGTTTGCCAGCTACTGGCATAAAATCTTGTATCGATATCTTTTCAATATTATTATCCCTTATTGTTAAAGATATTTTTTAATAATCCAACGTAGCCGGCGAGTATACTCGTACATAAGATAGCATTATACAAGCATACACGATCGCTAAGTAATATCATACACGGGCGTCGACATAATTTTATCGTAGTGTATCTCCTGCTGAGATACATATTGATGGCCATTGGGCGAAAGACGAGATAATGATAAGAGAAGTTATGTCACGGGACGGACGTTAGCCCCTGGGAAGTTCAATAGTGGCAAACGTAGGTTGTACGTTGACGTACCTACTATATTGTAGGTAGGGCTATAGGTACATTGAGGGCCTTCATACATAACGAACAAGTACATATATATGTGTGTGTACCTATAAATGACATAATAAAGTCTATATATAGAAATATATATGACTGCCTGAGTGGTCATGCGGAGAATCAGCGTGGGTGTTATAACAAGCAAATTAGATCAAATTAGCTCAATTTGCGAGCCCGGTGCGTTATGAGGCACGTCTGCACGCTCTTTGCAAATATGAAAGAAGAAAGAATGTCAATCATGATACTGAAAAAAAAGGAACCTGTCGCCGGCTTAAGTAGCGAAGTAAAACTTTAATAAACGTATTTATAATTGTGGTGAAAGAGTCTACAACATTCCACAAATGCTATATAGTAAAACAAAATACTTCTTTACTTTGGTCCTATTGCGGTAATCAAGCCATGACAATCACGTTCAATACACCTACGCAACGTAATTAAACACGCATCGTTACCGTGCATAATATCTAAGATAATCACTGCACATCACTTCTGACAATATTCTGTTCCAGTGCACGGATCATTATGTGTCAAATGACTGGACGTGGCAGCAACACGAAGTGTTTTTCCACGTTGTATACCTTCAAGATTAAACAATTGCTGCCGGCCACATCTAGAAATAACCAGTTCAATCGCCGTGTGAAGATCAAGGTGTTATTCGTATCAGTGTATACTACGTAGCTTCAGAGATCGAGAAACATCCTCTTTGAGGTGATGATTTGAAAAGTTGTGCATACATGAAATCAAGATCATTTAACTTTGAAGAGCCATGCTTCGGCACGAATGGGCTGGCTTGACCGGAATGATACCACGGCCTCACAGAAAACCAGCATTAAACAACGCTTACGTTGTTTTTCAATAGTATTGATAAGATTATGATACAAAATTTACTTAGCCCATCACAGATGAGACGTGGAATGTTTCCGAGGTCAGTATTTAGCGATGACCCTACACTGATTTACAATACTTAACCTTTGATTGCGAATAATTGATTTAATTTAAATTACTTGTATCAATTTGTTCTGATAATCATATCGGATAGGTACCTATTGTATATTGCATGAACAGTAGCTCAGTGTCAGTATACATATTATATGGAAGTTGGCTCACTGATAAGAACAGTTCTTATAAAATGCTATAAAACAATAATAATTGATTTATTACTCTAGTAGTCCTGACAGCAACTGCTACGCTAAATTTCCTAGGTGCAATTCCCAGCTCGGAGGAACTGCCAGTCCGATTTGCATTTGATAGTCTAATTCTTGAGGAGGTTATTGAATATACCACACGACTCTCAGTAGCCGAGCAAAAGAAAGTCAGAAACAGTGTATGTAGTTGAAGAAGAATTCACTCACATTTAAATGCGGGAAGTAATGAATAAGCTATGCCTTTTATTATAAATACAGTTTGACACTGAAAATGGCGAGTGCAAACGAGTAACCGAATCGATTAGAATATTAATGTTCGAAACATAACAGTGTTCACGTGGAAAACACATACATAACAATTATGCGAAACCAACTTAGTACTCACTGTTGGATTATAGACCTTAGCATAATATGTTTTATATTTAAAATATAATTTGATATATTAGAAATTGGCCATTAAAAATATCTTGAAATAAAGATACATAGAAATCCAAGTCTTATGCCGTCATCCCCAAATTTATGTCAGAGTCAGCTTAACTAGATGCAGCTAAATCTGCGTTAATACGTAATTTTATTATCCTGCAATTAATTCATTTAACATCGCCGAATAAAACAAGCGCCCTATTTGTTGTCCTTTTACCAAAATTTGTATTTATATGCTTTGACTCATAGGACCAATTTTTATGGAAATTTGCCAAAAAGAATAATCAAAGAGCGCACGTCAGAGTTGATTTGTGTTTGAATACACGTTCTTGAATGCTGATTCTAAGAAACACTGTTATGTGTTAGGTACACATAAAGAGGAACTGAAAATCATATGGTCATCACTTTTCCACCTTATAACTTGGTGCATGATAAGCAAAAGTAGCCTGATGTCACCAACTAAGCAACGAACTATTGTTAAAAGATTATTTTAATCCTGCCTCATTATTTAGCGGTTGTTTGCGTGACTGCTATGTTAAAGAACATGGGTTAGATTCCCAGATCGAGCAAAGCACTTTTATGAAATTCTTATGAAAAATCGATTTTTCTATGAAATTATCGGTACCTGGTCGGAGTTTAGATTTGTGCCCGGTTACTGGCAATAAACCGGCAGGTGCAATGGTATGTTGTTATTATTGACATTGAATAAGACCGTTAAACAGATACACAGACAAACATAACAGTTTGGCTGTAATCAACGCAGAGTAGGTGGAAAAATAGAAGATAGTAGGAATCTGTCAATATCATAGTCTGACGAGCATTTTCTTAATCTGTCCTAGTGTATGTCCATTCGAATCAACACAAAAAGACTAATATAAAATATTCTTCCTATTTTTTGTTTTATTTTTTTATGTGATAGCAGGCAAACGAGCAGACGGATCGCCTGATGGTAAGTGATTTAACATAAAGAAACATGTCACTATTAGCAATAGCCTTAATTTAGGCGATAAGTAATGTCATTCGTCTCTTATGAGTATGACACAACTTAATATTATTGCTTCCCAATATAGATACCGCTCGCATAATATTAGCAAGATCAATCATCGGACGAACTCTTCTAATCACAGCAAAAGATAACAGCTGATAAAAAACTAAACTTTCCATGCAAAGATCAAGGGAACCATTCAAGACACGTTCATTACGGAATAAAAATCCGTAATTGCCATCCGTGACACGTAGTGGGCAGTTTCCTACCAATGATAAGGTGAACACCGGATGGACATAATATAATCTACGGCCACGTGAGTTACACGTCGTCCAGTTATGGTTACGTTATTGCATTTTAAATGGTATCTGAAAAATATTAGATAACATGCCATTTTATTTGCATTATTTTACATAATTATAAAACTTTGATAGAACAGGAAAAGACTACTTACTTGAAAACTTTTTGAATTAATTAGTGACACTATAATACAAAAGCATAAAAAAAAATTATACCTCAAAGGTGTCATACAAGCTCACGCGGCCCACCTAGAGTAAGGTTACCGCAGCATAAAGATGCTTGCAATATCCGGGGTATTACTCGCGCTTTGCTGATCCTGTAAAAATCTATTCTTCTTGAAGAACCCAATTTTTTATCCTAATGCACATATTTTATGTAAGAAAGATATATAATAGCCCATTCAGCTTCCTACTGAGCGCATAGTTCATTTGAACTATAAACAAGTGGAACATCTCTACAAAGAAGACTGATTTATCCAGTACAGACCAAAGCCGGGATCTAGAAAAATTCCTTAAGGCATTGGAAAAACACGAGATTAATACAGGACACAGATAGTAATTTACGTATCGTTTGTTCGCAATAAAGCGTCCAGTGCGAAATTGACGTGGCAGAGTGACACCCACAATGCTCCGAAGATAATGAGCACTAGTTCTCCTATGACGGAGGGGAGCTGATTGGCTCATTGCAATCATTGCGAGTAGTTTCGTCTCTGATAGGGTTATCTTCCCTGTATCTTAGTTTTCTACGAAAAGTTACAGAGTAGATCAGTTGATTCTTAATTTACCTGCTTCCTAATAAACTCAATCGGTTGGGTTCTCTACAATTTAAGAACGAGAAAAATACTGCTAACCTTTGACTGAAGTGAATAAATGTGTTTATAACAGTTAAAAAGTTTCATTTATTCCTCAACGCTTAAATTTAAATGTAGCAATATAGTTATTTTATTTTTTCCGAATAACGCGAATGGCAAATTTTGCGTCGACCGTTGACATTCTGAAGTCAAGGTAATCGAGAGTGGACAATTCAATTAGACTCGAACGAGAACCGAGATGTCAATGAGTATATGCCTGTTGATGTCACCCCGATTGGCTTCAATTCACTTCTAGAACTTCCGTGGAATCATTGCAAATCCAAATCGGTTCTTATTGTCAATTTATTTACATTATTTTTATTATGAATCAACTGTCAGTTTTTTGCCGTGGCCATTTTTTTTGGTTTAGTCAATGATATTTTTACTTTATAATGTCACTGGGTTTAGTTATCATTTGATGATTCTAACTTTACTTACGAGTTTCTTCTGTCTGTTTTTTGATGTTTATGACACAATTTCTTTTACAATGAATTAGTTGGTACGTTGAGGTTTATTTAACATTAGGCTAAATCTATCGGAATTACATTTGAATGTTTTAGATAGGTAGTATCAACGACCGTCCTCATTAAACAAAGCCAAAGACTTTATTAGTTCGTATAATCCATCACATTAAATCTAAGTTAGCCTAATCAAGGTCTGGTACTGGACTTTATCGTAGAATCATACCACTATTATTGACAAGTTATGATTTATTCCTCTAGCTTATAAAATACCTGTCATAGAGATAATCATTACATCATGGTATGTTATGTATCCTAGGCATCACACAGTCTCCACGTGGACCTGTTTCATAACTCTTACCGCAAAAAAAAAGTGTGGCAAAAAAGACTGGTCGAGCGACTAGAAGGACCAGATTAATATGTACGGCGAGCCGCAACACTGCATGTGTAGAATGAAACATAGAAACACGATTAGATTAAGCTTAGGTATACCTATGTATTTGACATTAAAAGGTATACAGGCATACCAGAAACTGGATCATGGCCTTCAAGAAAGGGGCTTGTAAACTTCCAGACCATTTAGACTTTAATGAATTAACTTATGTCTGACACACTCGAATTGGATATTAAAAGAAAGCATATCTCTATAGAATGTACTTCAGTATATTAAATATCAACGTATCGGATCTTATATGTATAGTCTCCATGGTCTAAATACCTGTTACTAAGAAGTTACAAAAAAATGTTTATAACACAAATGTTTACTTGTCAGTTAACCATAATAAAATTCATGCTGAAGAATTAAAACAATGTATTACAGCATATTAAAAATAACATGACATGTAATTACATATTACTTCTAAATAATGGTTCAGATTATGTTAAATACTGTTTATGTAGCAGGTATCAATTATTACCATTCTTCTAGGGTCATAGCAGTGATGAATAGACGAAGATTTCGAGAGCATTCAAAATCCTAGGATACTACAGGAAGTACTACTGACAGTAACCCAAAACAGTTATAAATGCTTTAAGAAATATAGCAATGTCTTCAATAATATTCTTATAGAAACTGGCACCGAGGCACCTCTCTAGCTACTCCTCCAGTGCAGGACTTACAGCCACTAACGACGCGTGAAACCCAAGCCTTGCCTGTGCGATTTAAACTCTTAAACTCTATTAATTTATAACCTACCAAGGTTGTCTGTCGACCTACCTGACGAGTAGTGACGAGATAAGTTAATTAATTTTTTCGAACTTCTACGCAAGAATTAATGAATTAAATGAAAAGGTTATGAATACTAGCATATTTATATTCAAAGGTATAAAGTTATTTTGGGCTGGTTCTTCATTCAGATTAAAGCATAATAATGCCCAGTCGAACTAAAGACATTATAGACAGCCCAGCTATAAACTTTATGAAAAGATTGTATCCTTATAAATTCTGTAAAGGCAAGAAAAATTAGGGTATAAGGACCAATTTTATCAAAACGACAGAGCAAACTGATGAACAAAAAATTACTCGTTAAAATAAGACTAATAGCCAACTGCAACAGTCTAACCGTTAATGTAGGATGACTGGGATTTGCAAAATATAAAAACATGAAGTTAGTTTACTATCGAAACTTTTTTATAAATTACTATTCAATCATATTCCATAACGGAGCAGACTTATGTTGACCTTGATGCCCAGAAAAGCCTAGCAAAAAGATCACCAAGCCAAGCCAGTTTTTGTAATATTTAAAACACTGAGGACACGGTATGAAAACTATGCTACAGAGCAATTTTATGAGCACAATTAACATTATTACATCGACACGGAACGTCAACGAATATTTATATGATACAGGTACAGCGAAAATCAACAGTTGATATATTAACTTGAGTGAACTAGTGAGCAAAGCACCTACTCAATAAAATTCTTGGTAAGAAGGGCTGTCTATCAAAGGTCACGGTTTGATTAAAATGCAAATTTTACCTTTCACAAAAAGAATATTAACCGCAAATTCGTTCAGTATCACTTCAAGGGTAAAGAACGGTGTGGTGTGCCAAAACGGTTATTTCTGGACTACCAAGTATAAATATCAAGATCACGGTTATACAACTAGTGCAATCGAAACGGTTAACTTACCGATGAAACTTGATCGAATAATCACAACACAACACAAGACCACTGTATAATATAATCAAGACAACTTCGCGAGAATTTAAATTCCTTGAAAACGAAACGTCCGTACCGTGTGACGGTCAGATATCAACTGAATGACTCTTTCGCATTGTGTAGTGTAGTTGCCATACTTACACACATAAGCATGTTGGATGAAAGTGATGTGTGTGTATATGCCTTTTTTGTGTGTGCAAATCAGTCAACAAGATATATGTATGTACCTCGAATGACGCATTGGTGATTGCGTTTACATTCGTTTATAAAATTTTCAGCAATTATAGTTTTCCGTGACTTCTTAAGCTTCAGCAATGTCGCTATTGTAGTCAACAGTTACATAATGGAGCCTAGCCTAGCAACAAGAATATTAGTAAACGAACCAGAAAAAAATAAATGTCGCGCCAAGAAATCTTGAATTTCTTCTTTACGGAATGACAAGAAATCCCAATATAAACTCGTACTTACATATGAGTGTAGTTATGGCTAAAAAGTGTGTGAAAAAAATCACAATATTGTTTTACAGAAGTCTGGGCATGGCGATTTGGAATAACAGACTGCACTGCAACGAAGAATGCATAGCTTTTCCGTAATTGCAAAGGAATTGTTTTTACGCTGAAACCACGTGTAGAGATAACGTGAACCTATAGTACTAGACATTATAGTGTAACTCACTATAAAAATAGCTTCTACACCTTAGATAAAAATGGAAAATGCGGAAGTATTTTTACCTAATCAAGAATCGTATCAATATTTACAGGGTTTTGGTTATTTCGAAATGTTTGCCGCCAAAATTTGATACATATGTACATAATGTATACGTAGGTGCTTAATCGTTAATAATATGGGTACCTACTTTATAATTTTAGCTACCATATAATATTTGTATTTAAGAATTATTATTTTCTTTCAATATCTTCTAGATGCAATTTTGATTTTTGCTGATGTAAAGAGATCCACCAGAAGTTGGTCAGCAGCCTTTTTTTAAAGATCTTGAACATTAATATTTAGTATTATTTGAATTGAGCCGTAGCCATATCTGATTAAACGATTAAAATTAAAGCTGATAAAACAGAAATATTTTTTACGCACGTCTGAAATAAGGAATTTGAATTTTGTACATATATGGTTGGTATAATTACAGAACACACGCCCACATAATTTTGATATGATTTGCAAACTGATAGTACCTAAGTAATGTGTGTATGTGTAATCATAATCACTATCAGCAAGGCCATCTGTCACCATTGTATGTTCCGCGCACGTACATGTGTGAGTTTTAATCATAAAAAATATTCTTAATAAAAAGAAGTTCAAAGGACCAAAAGCGTTAGAAAGTAATGAAAATTAGCCATTTTTCCTCAATGGTAGTTTTACTACCAAGAAGCGATAGTATTATTAGCTAGTCTTTGCCCGCGGCTTCGCTCACCTGAAGCTATAGTATTTTAGGATTTGAAATGGATTCCAAAAATAATTTAGTATAAACCAACAGTGAGGATCTCTTCTTTGTATGGGCCTCTATACATCATATACATCAGAGAGGTCAAGCTGTATCTCAGGATCCGATTATTTAATTGAAATAAGAAGTTCACCCAGGTTTTATGTTGGAGCATATAGGTACTTTCTAACAGTAATAACAAAATTAAAATCTATTGAACCTGTGTGAAAATGTCCCAGAATATTTATTTATTTATTCAGTAGTTTTTGCTCCAACCCATAACATACAGTTTTTTTTATAATTTATAATAGTAGAGATAACATCAGTTTAATGGGTTAAAGTCTCACACGTTGATTTTACGCCTACTTCATCATTTATAATTTTTTATTAAATTCTCAAAACATGGCATGCTACCTCAGGTGCAGTGTGACGTAACAATGATTGGTTGTGTGTCGCTCGTTCTCTCTGATTGGTCCGGCAATGTCTTACGATCGGCCGAGGCACGCGCAAGATTTTAATACACATACATAATGTTCCATTTATAGACTTTTGTAATAACTGTCTAATGCTACTGGTACTTACTTGGTTTTCAAGAAAATTAATGAAAGCTTGTGCTTCAAAACTTAGGCTTTTTACAGTACTATTGTAACCTTAGCAACTACTGTAAGATACCAATTACGGATGGAAGCTCAAAGCGGATAAATTTGTTTAACTGAAGCGTTAAGTGGCAGAATACGGAAACCATTAGTCAAATTAACATCATCGTCGAAATTGTCCTTCAATGGACTGACAAATACTTTGGGATGACAAAACAAACTACAAAACCACTAACACACAAAGAGAAATACAATCGATATATTTATTATCCCTTTCAGGATTTATCAGTTATTAAAATTGATCTGAGAGGTATTTCAGTACTGTGTGCCAAAGTAATTCAAACAAAGGCGTTAATGTTTCGCCAAACAGTGGAAAGCTTTTGTTTTATTCATTAAATAATCTAAATCAGGTGACAACCAGTCACCCAATCAGTGATAACTTGATAGAGATAATTTAGTTCTTTATAACAAATCCACGAAAGTATCTGTAGGGTCAAAAAGGACCAAAGAGTTAGTAGTCAATCCTAAAGGACCAAAATAAACTATTATTCTAGCTAAATTAAGTTTCCCGCTAGAATGACTGTTTAGTTACATAGGGTTAAGCATACTTCCCTGCTATTATAATTCTGACAATCTGCGCAGGTTCTAATATTCAACGTTTACATTAACCAGCCATGCATCAACTTGTTGGTTTTGGCATGATAGGTACATTATCGTCACTACTTTATTATGTTGAAGTTTTAGTGTAAATTAGTCAAATTAATATCTTGTTAATGGGTGGTAATTTTATTATACCAGTTTCTATAGTCTGGAGGCTTTGGGAATTTTATACGACCTACACGAATGTCCTACTGATACTGGTATTGTCGTGTGACGGGTCGTTGAGCTCCCTTAATTATGATTGAGCTACACGATGACTGATGCATGCTTGCCGTCAGTTAGGACTGGTCTACTCAAAGCTGCTATGGTTCTTTCCTCAAAAGGCCATTTCAGACATTGCCCTGCATTGTCCCACTCACATTATTTGCATTATTTTATGTCTGGACTTTAAAAGAGACCATGATTCTCTGAGTTTGTTTCAGTGTTTCTTCTCAGAGGAAGAGTTAGGAAATGCCGAAGCCATCTAGCTATAAAAAAAAAAACAAACCATTGACTTGTAAAAGTGTCTCTAATGATCTACTTACAGAAATAAATATCATTTCATTTCATTTCATAACTCCCGTTAATTTTCATGTTTACAAAAACAGCTATTTTATTATAGGTACTGCATTCACGCCAAAGAATTAATTAAAAATAACGTACGGTTAGAACTTCTTTTACAACACACACATCCAACAGACAGTATATTTTAATAAATCCCACCATCACCATTCTTAATTGGCTTCCAGAGGACTAATTTCGTATTAGCCATATGGATACTTAAGCCCAATAGCCATTAACGGCATATAGATAGGCACCTCCTAATTTCGTCACGGCGAGGTATCATCTAGGCCATATTTTGTTTACTAGTCTACTTACTTAGGTAGTTGATAACATTCGTTCAATGATTCTCATTCGCAAATTAGGCGGCACAATTAGAACATATTGCAGTAAATTTGGCAATAACAAAATCATGAACTGAAACGATCTAAATATCAGCCTAACTTCGAAGTCACGAGATTGCCAATCAAAACGACATTCTGATTTCAATTTTACCATCATGACTATACGGTTAGAAGTCGCAATCCCGTTTGTTGGTAAATAGAATAATAGGTTTACTGTAGTGTCATGTGTCCTTGTATTGTTATCCATCGTGTGGTGCAAATAGAGGGGCAGAAATCATATGCGTACCATCCTCATCAGGAATTATTAGTACCTAGTATTCCAACAGGAAAAGTACAGGAAGATAATTCTGCCTCAAGAGCTGTAGAAAAAAAAACAAAAGTTAGATGCACTTTACGGCAAGTTTCAGGCATCTATACTTAAGTAGAGCACAATGAAACCCAACACAAAAATAATAACAATTTCCAAGGACCAAATTTTTAGGAGTGATATTACTATGAAAGTCATTGCTTTCGATTTTTTTAGGAAGTCCACTTTATTTAGCCAGGCATGCTCACTTATTAGAGAAATTTAATTTTATATTGTCAATTTTAACAAATTTGAATTGCTTTTTGCCTAATAGAAAGCACAATTAGGGTCTAAAATGGAACAAAACATATCAAGAAAACCATTTTTTAACAAACTAGATAAACGGACAACACTACCATAACTAAAACATTAATCTATATTAATACGGCTTACATTACGGAATAGGAACCTCTTCTCCCTTAGACCGTACCGAAGGAAGCCATTGTCTAATTGTTTGATAGTTCGTACACGTGGTCCTTGCATGAGACTAGACGACCACTATTATACACTAGAAGCTACGTAAATAACAAACAAGTAACGTGCGACTGTGCGTCACACTTTACAGGATGTTTGGTGAAAAAGAAATCGTGTGCAAAGAAATGTAGACACAAGTGTTACAGTTTTATAGTAAATAAAGAGTTAATGACTTCTATGAATAGTTTTTTTTTATAATAAGATGACAAACAAGCATATGGGCCGCCTGATGGTATGCGCTAACCGCAGTCTATATACCAGGGGTGGCCAACTTGATTAGACCCAAGATCTCCTGTTTATTAACGAAACCCTGTGCGATCTACCAATTACATACTCATTGAAATCTTAATTGAATTACAAAATCATATCATTTTTTTTTATTAAGAGAAAAAACATAAATGTGAAAATTATTCTTAGCGCCACTTGCACCAACTTCATAAATGTGTTTAAACTATATTAAAACACAAAATTTGTATGAAAAATCGTGTTTAAATATAATTATGAAGTTGGTGCAAGTGGCCCTTAGTACCTAACTACTTATTTAACTATATATTAGTGTGAGCATTGCGTTGGTCTACGTATTTATATTTTTTGCCTTGCCACGATCGATTAGACTAACAGTCGCGATCGACCGGTCGATCGCGATCGACCTGTTAGCCAGTTGAGAAACACCAGCGGAATCACTAACGCGTTGTCATCTTAAAACCTCATTTCTTAATCTAACATAAGCCCCGTAGTTTTACTGACTGCATTGCCCTTCAAAGCGGAACACAAAAATGTTATCACATTATTGCTTAGAGGCAAAATACTCAGTAATGCTGTGGTACCACCTCAAATGAAATCCAACAGAAGAGTCGGAAATAAAAACAAAAGCATGTAAACCATACTAAATTCTAATCAATGGGAAAGTGAACTGGATGAAGCCAGGAGAATCGATACTAGTGATTAATGTCCTTCATGCAATGGTACAATCTGTATTACCTGATTAAAGTGGAGTATTTCATACTGTATTTATAGTTCCATGGAGTTAGATGAAAAGAGCGAATTAAAAACATGCAGGATAAGATCAGGCTCTTTTAAAGATTAATGAACAGAGACTGAGTATCAAACCCACGAAGATCCATCCAAGACGACCCAGGAAGAAGATGTTATGTCTTTCTGTATCTTGTCAACTAATAACCAACATAGCCGCCTATAATCGAGGCCATGGTATTTGAGATTTCACATTGCTACGTTGGAAATAATTACTCATGCAGTGACCAAGTAAGAGCTATCACTACTTGCGCCAACATCACAATTGGAATTGATGTTTGGGTGCTACTGAAACTCAGCGCTACGCAGTCCAAGAGACGCATTGGTGCTAAGACAGCTTTTTCAATGCTGCGGCAAAATTTAACTTTACCATAAAGTGTAGCATTGAACAAATGTTTTCTTTCGTGTTGCAATCCTTACGTTTGTCGTTTATTAGTGTCGATTATGCGCTGTTCATCGACAACTGATTTACGAAGGACGAGATGGTAGAGGAACATTTTGGAGCATCTGGGTTTTGCGTTATGCTCTTATCTGCTAATGACAGTATAGTTCCATTTTCATGAGATGACAGTCCCAGCTATGAAGACAGTAATGACAGATATTTTTTTTTATGAAACTCATCACCGATATTTCTCGGATATGAAAAACGGGTGTTCATATTGGAGATCTTCAATTACGGATGCACTGGTGATCTGATACCGTCACGAATGAAACAGATACATACTGTATACGCCTGACATAAAGCAGTTATGAGATTGATTGAGAGAAATAACTCCTGTGTGCCACCTGACCTGACAACCTGTTACACAGTACGAAGTTGACCTCAGTCCCACGCGTCATTGAAACACGAGGGTGGGACGCAATGGAATGCAATCGGTGTCAATTATTCGATTCCTGGATTCACTCACATTTTTAGGAATGTTACGCCGAAAGGGAGAACGCATTATCATTTAAAACATTATATTCCCCGAAGAGAGATCTTTTAAAGTACATCTAGTGTTGTAGCTCGTAATAATGTTCACTGAGTTAAATATACAAAGAATTGAAGACAGACAGACGGTAATATCCTTGACTGTTACTTGGGAATCATATTAATCATAAATCAAATACCTAGTATTTCCATCTATAAAAAGGCTTATAATTTACTAGCTTCTGCCCGCGACTTCGTCCGCGTAGCGTAATGATATATAGCCTATAGCCTTCCTCAATAAATGGGCTATCTAACACTGAAATAATTTTTCAAATCGGACCAGTAGTTCCTGAGATTAGCGCGTTCAAGCAAACAAACAAACAAACTCTTCAGCTTTATCTATTAGTATAGATTTTAATGAAGGAAAAAATCGAATCTGCGTCTTCTGGTCTTCTTACTTCTTAGATACACCAAACGCTATGACCACTAAGCCACCGCGAGTCCCACCTGCCATGTCAAATCTATATCTATATACTAATATATAAAGCTGAAGAGTTTGTTTGTTTGTTTGCTTGAACGCGCTAATCTCAGGAACTACTGGTCCGATTTGAAAAATTCTTTCATTGTTAGATAGCCCATTTATTGAGGAAGGCTATAGGCTATATATCATCACGCCACGCGGACGAAGTCGCGGGCAGAAGCTAGTAAGGTTATAAGATTTGCTCTAAAATTATGAATTCATTCATCTAGCCTACGCTAGAGATCCTGGTTGCCATTCCCAGGTTGAGCAAAGTGTTATTGGGTTTTTCTTACAAATTCCCAGCCTGCAACCTGCGGATAATGGCAATAGGTCTATAATAAGTCAATAATACATTATGTATCTAGAACCTATACCTCTCAGCCCAGCCGAAGGAATTCTGGAAAGGAATACAGGCGTGACGGTATGTACCTACTTTATAAGTCCTTTAACAGATACATTAAGAAACATAGGAATTTATTAAATTTCCTGAGTAGCTTTTGTTTTAAAAAAACATTGCAAGAACGTAATAGTATATCTTCCATATCAATAGCGATAATTATGCATAATTTCTTTTTTAAAGAAATATGTATTTGAATAAGTAAATACTTACTAATAAATATGTATTTATGATTTGATAACGATATGTAAAAGTCGTGTTAGAATTATCGATACTCGTGGTGTTATTTTAATGCAAACACGTGCATTGTAACCTAACGTTTCACACATAGAAACACTTTATCTAGGTGGGTACCGATATAATCACACACATCGAACTAAAACAACTTTTCTATAAAAGTATTTTTTGCCTTGAACTTTGACAAAGAACAATGATAATAATATGAATATCAAAGAACTTAACAACAGATCTACTCTTAGCATTAAATAATAAATTCAACTCATTATCGATACAGTAGGCCCTGCTCAGGCAGTGCATTCAAAAACACACATACATACAAACGGAGGCCATGACAGTTCGCCGAGCCTCTGAAACCGCAGTCGCCGATTGGCTGGTCCGATCGCGCCTCCATGACGTCACCGACTCCGGCGCACGCATTTTATCGAAAACTATAGCCACAGTAATGGAGATAGCGATTTATGAATACCTAGTTTGTCGAGCGTTATCTTGGGAACTTGGCATTATTATAAGTTTCCTTCGAAGGGCAGTGGGAAAGGTTAACGATAAGTGCAATCAACTCTGATAAATTCAAGTTTATAAATTTAGAGCGAAATGTTCACTAATTGGTTGCTTATTAGCAATTTTAGACCCTAATAATATACTACTTAGGAGTTTTAAAGAATTAGGGCCACTTGCACCAAGTTCTATTTAAGTCAGTTTAAGTTAAATGCATTTAGTTAAATAAGTAGGTGTATGTTTAAATCCTTAAACAGATTTAGCTTAAACACGTTTAAGGTTATCTTGCAGCAGGTCTGTAAATGTCAATTTAGTTAAATTAATTTAACGTGTCGGTAAAGCAGTTCTCTACGTTTCGTTTGTACATTGCATCATAGTAACTGGTGAAAGAACACTACTTGGCTCCTTCTGCTTAATTGCTACTTATATTGCTTTTATACTGTATATAATATAGATAATTGTATATATATATATATATATATATATATAGATATGTATGTATTTATTTATTTATTATGTTATTTATTTTACTTTATTTTATTTAGTTACTCTTATAATTATGTTAACTTATTCTGCTCTATTTAAATGTTGTATTTAGTAAAATCAATTTATTCTTATTATACTTATTGCGTACACTTTCAACCTCCCATTATATATTTTTTTCTCGATTTCTGTCCATCCAATGGTTGTCTGGAAGAAATTGCTTTTAGCGATAAGACCGCCAATTGTACTGTTAAAAATGTCTATCCTTTGCTTTCTGACTTTTGTTTTGTGTACAATAAAGAATACTCTATCTATCTATCTATCTAATAGGAAAATTCTATTCCAATAGTAGCAAATATCCAACATTTCATGTCTTTCTTACGCCAAATCGAATCTAATCTATCTTAAATCTATGATACTGAAGATACTCGGTCATACGCAGTTTTCGAGAATAAGTACCTAACCTAAGTTACTCTAATTTCATATTTTACGAAAGTTAAGTAAAGCATGACAGCCTTTAAATCTTGACGCAGTCATACCTGTAGTAACAGATACTGTTGCATAAGGAATAATACCCAAGACATCCCGGCTTGCTGTATTATCGGGTTCAACATTGCAGGTTATGGTAACCGGTTAGACCATGACGTCACCTCCGTATCCTTTTTTATTTGTATTACTTCACCTGATCAAGCGTGTAGAGAAGGGAATTTATAAATGTTATTTGCCTTTACGCTTTGTCAGCTAGGGATTTGGTGTGGCTTTTCCTGGCTGGGCCACCATCACCGATTTGAATGCTGATTGAACAGAGAATTAGTCAGAAATTAGTGTAGTAAATTAGTCGGGAAATATGGGAATTAGTCGGTCCGTGGTTCAAATTATCTCGGTAGTCCGGGGGGCCAGCCAGAAAGCACCGTTTCTGGCTGGGCCACCACTGTATGTCGACAACCAGAGCACCTAGCTCAAATCTGTTTGCACCCAGAATTAGTCGCTATTACAGAATTATTAGTCAGTCTCTACCGACTATTTATCCTAATTAGCGACTAATTCTCTGTTCGATCAGAATTCAAATCGGTGATGGTGCACCAGCCAGAATAAGCCACACATTAATAGAAACAGCACTAGCGTACACGTGAGTAAAGTTAGGTTGAATTAAATTCTGCTGATTTTCCTTATAGGACTTGTTATAACTAATTGGCATGCGAAGTATGTATTTACAACAATTCTCCAGCTTTAAAATCAACCTCGCTATAATATGCATGATGGGATGACGAAGCTGACGAAGATGACGAAGCGAAGAAGAAATTTGATAGAAGCTGACTTTAATATGAATAAGAAACTATGTACACACGTTATTGCTTACTGCCTTATTTGCCTAGAGGTCCTGAGCGCGACTACTATGCTAGACGTCCTGGGTTCGATTCCAAGGTCGAGCAGTTTTATTGGGTTTTTCTACGAAATTCTCAATAATAGTTTGAAGTTTGGAACTTGTGTCCGGTTGATGGCAATAGGATCACCCCCTATTACATAGGACTTAGACATACCGGCGAACTATGGGTGGTACGCCTCTGCCTAACTCTTCGAGTGATAAAGGTGTGATAGTATTTCAGAGCTTATTTTATTATATTAAAACTGTAGTGTAACAACTAAATAATAATATTATAGATGACATCATCCAACAAGCGTTTAAAATATCACGTGCAAGGATTAGTTTAGATCATCTTTTATAATATGGAATATTGTGTTGTTGAAAACAACTCAAAAGCAAGCACATTTGACATTTGACTGTCCTGATATTTTAAAAGACTTTATAGATATTAAACTTATGAATGTTATTAGGTACAATATGTATAAGTAAGGTCCTCTTACGGTCGGTTCTAATAAGAAAACAAGTGGATTTGTTTACTAGAGAAAGGATAAGGACATAATAGGTATGCCAAAATCCTATCTCTAGGAAGGAAATCTACTGACAATTTTTTGTTGGGACCGCCGTTAATCAGTCATAATGCTTAACCTACCGTTAACCTAGGTTGAAGGGCTTACTGCTCGACTGAAGGTCTTCAACATATTTTTCCACGTCTTCTAGTAACCTTCTCCGGCCAGTCATCTAGAAAAGAATCTAGCAGCTGTAGAGAAGTTGCAATCTGCCGTTGGAATCAAATATACCATCATCATATCAGTCTATTGCCGTCCACTGCTGAACGTAGTCCCCCAAAGAGCGCCAACCATCCCGGTCTTGGGCAGCTCGCATTCATCCGCTGCCAGCCATCTTCTTTAAATGTTCGGTGTCGCAGGGCGTCCCAAACTACGCTTGCCCAAACGCTGTCTCCACTCTAGCACTTGTCTGCTCCAACGATAGTGTGTCCGTCTACAGACATGACCGGCCCACTTCCACTTCAGCGTGCTTATTCTTCGCGCAATGTCGGCAACTTTAGTTCTTTGGGGAATGACTTCGTTGCGAATTCTATCCACCAAAGGAACTCTAAGCATTGCTCTCTCCATTGCACGCTGAGTAGGTAACCCTAAATTTGTGGACCAGTCTCTCTCAACCTCAACAATCAACTATATAGACTTTGACATTTCAATTAACGACGATTTGTCGAAAGCTTATGTTAATTCCATTCCACACATATTTTTTCTAAAGTTTTGCAACGTGTCTATGCATAGATGTCTAAGGTAAGATCCCTTGCCCGTCTCTGTAAGTAAATAAAGATAGAAAAAACTTGACTGAGGAATAGAGCTAAGAGTTTTCTAACAAGATTTTCAATGGCTATAAAATTTATTATTGCTTCAGCAGACTGATTGACGGAGTCACATGTCATATTTCCTCAATTGAGTAGATTTTTTCCTGTTCGAGAAGTCACATATCTATCAAAGACACCATAGGTGATCTTCCTATCCGCTGTTGCTACCACAACATGGTCTATATCTTTTAGAAAGTGGATGGCCTCGTGCGCTAGACTTCAAACCAGCTGCAATAGTCGCTATGGACAAATAGGACGTAGAAGTTTACTGCGAAAGGTCTTATAATCGTGCTAATGGTTCAATCATATTATTTATGAATACAATAAAATTGTAACTTGCCGATGTCTTTATAGGCGTATAACGCTTGAACTACTCACACGCACAAAATCAGATAACGTTTACACAATTGTATTACTAGAACTAATTAAAAACCTGCAGCATGTTTCATCACTGATACACCTTCTAGAAGCATATTTATAGTAGTAAATAACTATATAACCTTAGGAAGTAGATTTTCTACAACTACCTACATCTTTTAAAGTATTAGTTGAAGATACTTATTCATCTTCTTCGAACGGCAGCATGTATTATTATTATAAATTGTCAAACATTGGAACCGTGGGAGAGTCATGCTTCGGCACGAATGGGCCGGCTCGACCGAAGTGAAGTGAAGTTTCGGCCTCGCAGAAAACTGGCTTGAAAAAACACTTACGTTGTGTTTCGTTCGCCGGACCCTAAAGCATCGAATTTTGACTAGACTCGTGCGGTTCCACTTTGTGACGTCAGTTATTAGTTTTATTTGCGCCGTAATTAACTGTTTATATTACCCATCAAACCGGAACGCAATACTTATTTACTCAGTTCCGCGTTTTCTATAAAGGCACAAGGTACAAGCTGAGGGCCACAGAAGGTCCGTACATTTTTTTTTATAAAAACGCTTTATTTTTCTAAATCTATTGACCGGACCAGGTCCAGCCTGACCAGACCCCAGGACAGCCTAGTTTACATTACTGCTTAGCGCGTGAAAATTTGGTAATGCCGCTATGCCAGGGTGAACACAAAAGACAAAGAGCATGTATTTGTGGCTAAGTGGACTTACGAGTAGTGATGTCTTTAGGATAATGGTATGTCGTCGAACAGTAATACCCAAAGTGGTCTATATCGACCCCCAGGGGTCGACGACGACCTGTAAGGGCACCATGTGCGCAGAAAAACATAGGGGACCATATTATAAGACGAAAATGGGTACGATATATTAATTAAAATTCACAAGTCAACCTAAAATTGAAAAACATGGCAAGTGATCGACAAGATAAATACGTTTTGGGACCTCTGGTCTATAAATTGGGATAAACTATATATCTAAAGTGAAGATCGCTCACATGGGCTACCGTAAGACTCAATACAATAACTGATTAATCTACTAATAGAGCGACTATCAATTTCATTGATTTCTGACTCGTAAGTCGTAAAGATTGCGACAAAGATCATTTTTTTTATCTATGCTTTTAGAAATGGCATAATGAATGCTACATGACCATTATATTTGTTCAGTAGGTACTACGTCATACTCTCAGCAAAAACCAAATTACACAAGTAATGCTTGATTTGAGAAAACAACTTCACAATAGCGTCAGCAAAATAATTAGGACATCGAATCGAATATTACCTAAGGACAGGCTGTCTACAGATGTTGCAAAAAACCATTGTTATGCAAACTGTACTTGTGTAGGATTGCGTAAATAGGTATATTAGGAAATGCAAGTTTAAATTTTAAATTGGTACACGGAAATGGGAATGGAAATAGTACGGTAGGAACCTAGATTTAACGGTATTTCAATCCGAATAATAATAGAATTTGATTAAATATTGTTTGAATTACGATTTATTTTGGTATTACGTTTTATGGGATATTAAGTTTCGCCGGACCCTTAGGTGTAAGTTGTGGTGCAACAAATGTTTTCTGTAAATTGAGATATAATAGGTAATGGTATTAAAGGTGCGTTGTGTAGGTTTTTGGACTAACGTTTAATGCAACATTCAGGTGAAATATAATTAGTATTTACTTATGTATATTGTACATATTTCATAGGTCACATACATAAATGTGTATGAATAGGTTATTTATTGTATTTTGTTTAACATATTATTGTAATGGGTGTATATAATTACAGTGTTTGTGTAGTGTATCTATTTAGTTTTAGTGTGTAGCAATAACATATTTATTATTATGTATCAATAGATACATCGTTAACCGTCTCGATTTAGTAGTGAATAATCTTTCAAAATGTGGCTTATTACATGGCACAAGGAAAATATTGTGAGGAAACCTGAGAGATTTTGTCGACGGCGCGGCATGTGAAGTCTGCCGACCCGCACTATGCTACGTGCCAAACAATGGGACATTAGTATGGTATAAAATAAATAAATAATATGAATTAAAACTTTTATAAACTGAGTACACATATTTATATATAAGGGAGTGCGTTAATAAGAATGATGCTTAATTTTTTTTGTACAATTTTTTTTCTTACGAGACAAATAGCATCTACTATTTGTAGCATCTTGCTATTTGTCTTGTACTTCGTTGCAGGACTTTGTAAGCAAATGATGTTAGACTGTCTAGGCAGCATATGTTTTTTGTGAATGTTATTTGGAAATGGATATCTTTAGTCACAAATTTTCTAATTAAAATTAAAAAGTCGACCTTAAAATTGACTCAAAAGTAATATTGTCACACTGAAACTGGTCTAACATTTAGTTTAGTCCATTTTTTTTATAACATTGCCCTATAGCAGTCAAAATAAAATACGTAACCATTAAGCTGTATCAATCAAAAGATTAAAGATAAGCGCGCCTTTAAGTATCACGCATACGAATACTTCAAAATTCAAATGCTACTTCGCGATAAACCCATATTATGCCTCCTCTACACTACTCGCGAAGTTGCTTCGACGAAGTAATGGTAGAAATTGACCGAAGTTCGAAGATACATGACTATACCCTCGTGCAACGTCATCTGAGCCTGTAGACAATTATTAATCTGAAGTTGGGATAGACAAACGAATAGAAAAAAAAATGTATGTAGATGACATTTGTGCGCGCTCGATTTGTCGAAAGCTTACGTCATTGCATATGAGAATTTTATTATAATTTATTCGATAAGCGTTCATGCCACTTGTCTACAGGCACAGGAGCCTTCGAGTCCTTAAAGTCGGGCGCAAAAACCGACAACGGTTGGAAGTCGCCCAGGACGAGGCGAGATTGCACAGAGCGAATCGAAGTGCCCTTCTACACTATCGTCTGCTTCGATAAACTTCGCGAGTAGTGTAGCGCCGGCATTAGGATTACAGCAACAGTATTATTATGTATAATTTAATTTAATATAGGCCTTATTTGTTGTATTACTAACTACTATAAATATGTACCACATTTATTTTTGTAAAAACTGTTTTTAATAAATTTTTATATTTATAATTTTTATATATTTTTTTATATTTATATAACAGGTTATACGACTTTTAAAGTAAACCGGTGCCAGTCGGCAATCGATACGGTCTCCAATTTACGTAACCTTGACTTGCTGACACGCTAGTACAAGTAGGATGACATTAACGGCCGGTTTTTTTTAT
Organism: Acronicta leporina; assembly: GCA_947256265.1. Classification (NCBI taxonomy): domain Eukaryota; kingdom Metazoa; phylum Arthropoda; class Insecta; order Lepidoptera; family Noctuidae; genus Acronicta; species Acronicta leporina. The sequence goes on from OX366536.1 coordinate 2,072,760, forward strand.
GGGATAGGGGGCAAACGAGCAGACGGATCACCTGATGGTAAGCGATAACCGCCGCTCATGGACACCCGAAACACCAGAGAAGTCACAAGTGCGTTGCCCGCCTTTTAAAAGGGTTTGGTCCTCCGGTAACTACACTCACTCGGCGAAACAACGCAAGCGTCACGCCGGTTTTCTGGGAGGCTGAGGTATCCCATGGTATAGTTCAGTTCTTCAAACAGCTCTTCCATAAGCTTTATAATGAGGCCTGGGGGTATGAGTCTGTAGTCCTCTGGTCCTGGATAACCCTGCCCCAAGAGGCACATTCGCTTTCTAGCCAGTGCATCGCATGTACACAGAAGGTGTTCCATGCTCTCAATTTCCCTTTTACAGGCCCTGCAGGCTGATGTCTCCCTCAGACCCATCTTTTGAAGGAGAGCGTTAGTCCCGAAATGTCCGGTCAGCGCCCCCATCAAGTGACGGGCCTGTCGCCTGCTTGAGTTCCAAATGGCATTTTGTCATCTAGATGCCATATAGATGGGTACTTACTGGAACACAATAAAGCAGCACTTACTGCTTTACGGCAAAAAATAGCGCAATTTTTTATTCCGCGGTCACCACTTAGAAAAACTTAGGAGCATATTGCTACCACCCTGAAAAGGGGGTCCGCCATTAGTAGGTATCAGTTCAAAGAAAACAAAGTATCTAAATGAGATACTTATTGATAAAAACTCCAGCTTCAAATTCGGTTCGTCATTTTAGGCTATCATTTTAGCGCCTTATTTAGGACTAGCTTCTGCCAGCAGCTCTGCTCACGTAAGAACCTACCTAAGAGATAAAACGATAAAATTACCATAAATGTTGATCAGGCTTTGTACACCAATTTTAAAGAAATCCTTCAAGTAGAGCTTAGTTATGAGTAGACATACAGACCAAGTATGTTTTTCACTTATTTTTCAATTACAGACACGACTTATCTGGCTCATTATTATATATTTATATAAATTGGAGTCGGTCTCGGTAGTAATAACAGTGCATTCTTAGATAAAGATGAATTAATCATTACAGGACTTAATGGATTAACATAACATAACATACCATCACGCCTGTATTCCCCGAAGGGTTAGGCAGAGGCGTACTAATGTACACCCACGGTTCGCCGGTATGTTTAGGTCCCATGTAATAGGGGGCGAGCCTATTGTCATTAACCGGGCACAAATTCCTAACTCCGAGCTGCTACTGGGAATTTCATAGAAAAACCCAATAACACTTTGCTCGACCTGGGAATCGAACCCAGGACCTCTAGCGTAGCAGTCGCGGTCAGGACCACTCGGCTATTGAGGCAGTTACTTAATGGATTAAATAGAAAAGAAATGACATCAGTAAGTAACACTGAAGATAATCTACTGCCAAACATTATTGTTTTCCGATTCCAGGAGCAATGAAACCAGTGAAATTTTCATTCATAAGATCAAAGGATCAAATCAAAGGTAGGTTTATGAGTTTTCAAAGGCGTAAACTCTCCTATGTTTACAGTCCAGAGTCTGGAACCAAAGTCCACAAGACCATAATAAACCATTTATACATACATACAGCCAAGATTATCACCCGGTGTTGATCCAAGAATTAGTCTTATGCTTACAAGTAAACAACACAATCCCAGATAAAATTACGTCATTTTGTAAAATTTAACATGTATCTTTTTGAGCATTTTCCAAGCTAAGATAATAAAGTTAGTGAAGGAAAAATTTACAGTTTGAAAGACATTTGACCTGTTTCTTTCACAACTATTTTAGACACGTTTTACTACGCAACCGAGGGAGAACTGGCTCTTTCTTACACATAACATACCATCATCACGCCTGTTTTCCCCGAAGGGTTTAGGCAGAGGCGTACTAATGTACACCCACAGTTCGCCGGTATGTTTAGGTCCCATGTAATAGGGGGCGAGCCTATTGCCATTAACCGGGCACAAATTCCAAACTCCGAGCTGTTACTGGGAATTTCATAGAAAAACCCAATAACACTTTGCTCGACCTGGGAATCGAACCCAGGACCTCAAGCGTAGCAGTCGCGCTCAGGACCACTAGACTAATGAGGCTCTTACACACAAATTTTAAATGCACGCCAAGGTGCTTTAAGACAGAGTTCGACGTAAGGGTAGTCGCCAGTGAGTTAGCCCCTGAGAGGTCCTACTACCGAGCAGTTTCGATCTTTCTCGCCTCTTACGAGATGCTTATCTGAGTGGCAGTGATTAATACCTAGTATTCTAACCCGTCCCCACACGGAAACTATGGAAAACGTTACTTCAGTTTTAAGAATTATGACGCAAACCAAGGATAGGGTGAAATGGCGCAGATTAGGAGAGACTCACGTCCAGTAGTGATCTGATATAGGCTGATGATGATAATGACAATGATAGGAAGTGAAAGAAATAAAATAATGTTAAACGCGCAAATGGTAAACGAATAAGTCCTGGAAAAGATCTAGTTTTCTACCTAACAAGACCCTAAAAACCTCCAAATATTTCAACCCTACAAGCCATAACAATACATATGAAGTATTATTTTCTACATGGACAGATGGAGTCCTTATCAAGGTGTTGTTAATGTCGTAAACTGCACATGTCAGAGATCGATCGCTGCACCGTACACACCGGCACTTTCCGCTATAGAGGAAGGTGCCATCGTAAACATTATGATGTATGAGTCTCTTACGTAACAGGGGACGAATGTGCGAAGATTTGTCGGAAATGGAATGTTATATCTACAGTGTGAAACTTTACCTTGAGAAAAAGGTTCCCGAAGAAATTGTAGGATTTCAGGTTTGTTCCCTTTGTAAAAATCGTAATAATTATAAAATCTACTTGACAAAAGTAAACGCAATAATTTACTTTGATAATCTAACCTATCCGAACACGCTCGCTATAGATATTAGGCTTTCAAGTGCCATTAAAATAGCTTTATAAAAATTTAAGTCTAGGGTGCTTATAAACCCTAACTAAACAGATATTTATTTGCACCTATCACAAACTAACGTCATGGTATAACTTGAAATGAAGGACCAGTAACTAGAACTCATGTGGTATCACGCAGAAAATTCAGCTGATCAAGTAGTATTATTTTTATTTTAAAGTTGATTAAAAATAAACTGAGCAGCTATCGTTAATTCACTCCAAAAATGAAATACTTAAATGCATTGTGAACTAGTGATCTCAGATTGTGGGTGAACCCGTTGAAGACCTTGATACTAAAGACATTGGCGACAGAAATACTGAATCACAAATATACAAACTTGAAAGTAATTGACTCCAATATGAACCCAGGAAACGTGGGCGTGTACCAGTAATTGGTGATGTACTAGAAATATGTAAACACGCAACAGCGTCACGTGATGTCAGCAATTTTAATAAAGAAAATTGATACAAATTATACAGAGTAGGAAAGGTAGGTACTTGCAAATAAATTAAGTTCTAAAGACTACTGCTGCTAATGATATAGCAAGAAACTGAACCGCGTAGACCCGAATTTAAAGAGGGCAACATATTATATAATCATAATCAACCAATCATATTTCATGGACCACCAATTATATTCATGCTGGACTAATGCTGGTAGGCAGATTTTTTATGCCATCAAGCGGAAAGACCTCCACATATTCAAATGGAATAGCTTAAAAATATTTGATCAAATTAGGATCAACATATGGATAAAATTGTGATAAGGGGAGATGAAATTATTGATGTTATTGATCTGAAAAGATTCATTTTATATAGATAAGATAAAATCCAAGAAAGATAATATTTGATAACCCTAGCTTATCAACCTGTTTACATAGATTTAATTGAACTTTAAACTATCCTATGTACAAACAACTAGTAAAAATAGATCTATCTTTTAATTTAAGAGTTCTAAAAACCAAACATGGCAATTTGAACGCATTAGGTATAATCTGAAATTGAAATTAATGTTCAACCTGTCGAGGCTGAAACAAGATAGATGAGACATTAACAAATTGATTCAAACAAGGACGTAAACAATAACCTTGGTAAAATATAATATAGATGGTCACATTAGTCCCCACGAAAAATAATTTGAATCTTTCGTCATAGTAATAAAGGTTAAATTGGCAAATGAAATGTTTTACTCGGCCGAACGTAAACAATACCAACCAAATTTACGTCGAGTATGACGTGAAAACAGGCAATTGCCTTTACGACTGTTTTTCTTTAAAATATTGTTACTAATTTATTAATCCAGTCTGACACGAAGAACTTATTATACCTATGAACAATATTGCTACTTTATGCAAAAACAATATACCTACATTGTAATATTATTTGGAACAACTCAATTTGATATCTGGGCCTTTTTTTGTGCATGTGGAAATCCTCATAGACTTCCGCCGCACGGGAAAGGCGGCGGGGTAAGTCGGATTCCACCCAGAGTGGATGACCTACCGACTAAACCCCAGCAAAAAGTGGTGAGGCGAAACACCCGTGTGGTGTTTCACCACTTTTTGCTGGGGTTAAGGGAACGAGGTTTCATTCCTCCGCGACAGGTCCGGTAGGGACCTAATGTCGTATCGAGTTGTTCCGTATTCGAGTACTTATTAGATAAAAGGCAAAAGGTAGTTATGATTATTATGAATTTGATTATAATGAATGAAAACAAGAGTGATGATAATTACCAGTTTCTCATGCGGATTTTTAAGCTCGGAATTGGCAACATTACTAAATGTAATCTAGCCAAAGATGAATAATGATGATAAAACAATGCATAGCATCAAAACCGTGATAAAGGGTAGAAGCAAAATGCAGAAGCCATAAGTGCTACAGACGGTTTCAAACTCACAAGTGCTCTTAAACGAAAGCATTTCAAAGAAATCCCGTTATGAAGAGGTGACTGCTCAATATATTTCGAGATCTTAGTCAGCAGATACGTTGCGTTGCGTACCGTAAGTCACGTAGGCATCAACATGATTTGGACAACTTGGATTTAAAACAAACACCGTCTCACACGTAAGCGAGACAAGGCACAAATCAGAATAATTAGAGGAAGATCAAAAGCAAGAGGAAAATCAATCATTGACTAGGAGGACAACGTGTGGTTTTGATTGATAGGAGACGATATTCATATAAACTGCCATCTGTTGAGGCATCTATGGCAAATTTCCATAACAAAAAACCAACAAAATAAGCCGCACTTGGCGTAAACAATACCACTCGATATGAAATTGAAGAAAACTTAATTGTGAGTCACATTGTTAAAAGAAAAGATATCCTTTTTCTTATTTCACCTACTGTTTCAGCGAGATACCTCTCAATTTATTTGAGGTCGGCGCTGTCAATATTGACATACAGATACAAAACTATTTACGATTTACATTGTACCTACATTATACATGTTGCCAAAAGCGTTTTGCGTAAAAGATGTGTTCGTCATAACAGTATTGCTGACGCAGAAATCAGAAATAATTGAACATAGATTAATCGGTAGTAGTGATTAGCGTCTTTATTAAAGCAACTCAAATAACTCCCGTGTCTTGTTTTGTTAATGTGTTTTTTTTTAATTGTCTATCAAGAGATGATAAAAACGTCTGAGATGTAGGTACTACAAGTGATATTTTGAACATCCGGGACATCTAAATTAACATTGTTGCCTGACAACTTTTAGAGTACCTACTTAAAAGTTCAACCGATATAATATCTAAAGCCAATATCAAAAGCGCAGGCTAACTTCGGTTATTTTTAGAATATTGTGGCAGCTCGAAAGGAGAAAAGTCAGAGGAAAACGAGATTATTATTGTAACACATAAGACAATGAAAGCCACCAGAATCTTTGCAGAGATAGATTGTAACGTTCCATAGCTGACGTGGCACTGAGAGATTAGAAACTATAGGAGGACCGCCCGCGCCAAGGGTTTTTAAACGCCTGGCCATAAAATATTGATGTGGACGTATGAATGGGATTAAAGAAAATGTGCGAAGGTCATGTGTGAAGGCCAATTTGATCTAGCTGATAGAGAAGAAAGGGAGAAGGATCTCAAACAAATTAGGACAGGGCAGGCGATGATTGATAAGTACATATTAGAAGTGCTATGATAAAGCATAATACATGAAAAAAAAATAGGAAACTAATATTCGATTAGGTGTAATTTGATCCACAGATAAGCACGTGACAAATTTTGTTGATTTCAGTAGTAAGTACATTGATATAGAAATTGATATTTTTTGTTTTAATCGATAAGATAAGAGCTTGCACAACTAAGTTACAGTGTAGCAGTGATACAGCAAGTCTTTATCATCAATCATGGGCAGAATATTAGGTCTGAAGTCAGCTTACTAAGCATGTTTTAGTTCTTCAGTCGTAATGGCATGAGCGACAATAGTTCAAGCCACAGAACAAGATGTTCATGTTGTAAAAGACGAATTAAAAATACCTTCAGGATAAAGATCGATTCCGGAACAGGACACTAAACATTTAGAATAATAACTGAAATGGCTGGCTGGAAGCTGAGTTGACTAGGACTTAGGGTACCTACGTATATCAACATCAGCTTGGTTAACAGTTATTTGGATAAATTTAAGTGGTAAATACAAGTACGCACGTTAAGAATGATCTACTCTTGACATATTGCACTCCCAGACACAAAACTTGTTGACATTTAATAAGTTACAGGTTCCATAAACTTTAAGGTAGCAACAGCGGAAATTACTTGCCATAAGATGCCAAAAGGTTTACTTGTATGTATCACGTTTCATTTCGTTTGCAACAGCATGCATTCCAGCTGCGCGGGCGCATACGTGATGGAGGTCGTGTGCGCCGACCAATCCGATCGCGCCGCGAAGGGGCTCGGCAATGACGCACGACTTACGCAACACCGCACAATATTTACAGCAGACTTTGAACTAATATTAGTCGAGGAAAACGTGAATTTTATCGCCATTACTGGAAAATCCGATGATTCCCTGTTATAATATTAGGTAGGCAATAATCCTAACTTTATTTGTTATTTTGATATTTTATAAGGTACAGGTTGTGGTATTTTACAAAGTTATAACAAGATAAACTTAGGTTGCGAGGCTTATCCATGTCTTTGACAACACATGAGAGCTACATAAGCAAGATAATCTTTTAGCCTAAGATGACCTTAGTTATTTAGAACCTAGTAGTGTTCTGTCGTGAAGTGACAGAACTTAGCTAAAACCAGAAGTAATAATGGGATATCACAGGCTAACATAAAGCACAATATTAGAAAGGGCTTGGAAGCCTTTAAGAAAAACTGGGCAAGAATTTTGTGGTCAATTATCCCATCACAAATGTGGGAATGAGGAATGGCATGTGCCCATCACTGTATTAACAAATATTTAGAGACGACAAAACTTCACAGTTGACATTCCACGACTGCTTGAGGATACAACCACCGTAGGAAAATCCTTTCCACTCTCTCTCCAGTCTTATCTTATCACATTACTTCTTCCACCTTATAAATGCGTTAATTTGATGTAAGTAAATTGAATTGTTATGGGTATACTGTTTTTTTATGAGATAGGGAGGCAAACGGCAATTTGACTGATGTTTAGTCCCTCCTCCCGTAGAAACAAGATATCATGTCTCTGTTCTGTAGTGAGACGGTATACGAAGACACGGTTAAAGTGAAATGTTACTTAAATATGCCACGTAAAAAGCTTTCTCGTCCCTGGTATTTTTTTATCTTTTACTATTGGTCGTCCCAAAAGGATCCTTTTCTGTTTTAATACTATTGGTTAACGAAAAAAGGGTAAACAGCTGTGATCATCATGTGCAGCACGGGATTTTGTTTTAAGAATGGCTAGTTATGGAATTGGCTGATAGTACCTACAGAGTGTTTCGAATCTTGCGCGATCTAGCGATTTCTAAGAAGCAGGTTACACTGGATAGAAAAATTCGTGCGTTCTATATCACTAACATGACGGCAGCCTACTGATCTGACCGTTGCACTTTCAAGTCGTAGGTCTCGAATTCGAATCCAAAGCACGCTACTCTGACTTTTCGCAATCATGTGTGACACAAAACATGTTAATATCCTAATCTCTTCGGACGAGACACTTCGCATAATGATGATAGAACTTCACTTAAGGTAAGTTCGTTTAATCATTTATTATCACTCGCAGAAGTTGAGAGTTTTCTCGACTGCGTGCGAAGTCTGTCAAGCAGCACTAGGCCTGTAAAGCTCGTAGTGTTCCTCAAGGCACAGAGAGGTCTCGTTAGTTAAGTTGGTTTGATGATATTAACCTTGTTACACTGAGGTTTTAGCGAGGTTGTTGCTACGATCCCCTGAAATAAATTAGTCGTACCTAGGTAATAAATTAACTACAAAGATATATGGTGCATTCAAGGAACCTCAACAATAGCGACGATAAAATGAATTATCGTCCGACGCACCCTCGCCAATCATTCTCGCTATTAACCTGTTGACTGGCTTATCTCTGAGGTACCTACCACGACAAGAATGCACGATAGAAGGAGTACTTAATACCTATAATCATTTATAGCTTTAAACAAAGTACCTACCTATAAGGTGTACGCTACGTTATGTTTCTTTCAAAAGATTTTGAAATAACAAAAAACTGGAAAAAGACAATTCTTTTTTTTATTCTTGATAGGTTTACACTTGAAGTTTGGATAGTGTTATTCTTTGAACAATCACACTGTATACACCAAGACTATGATTCTGGGAGAATCAAGAATATCTTTACGTGAAATCGTCAGTTAGGAACTACCAGCGCCATCTAGTAATTTCAATCTAAAACACAGTTCTTGTGTTGTCATAAAGAAAATAAGTACCTATGTATGTTCTGATTTTTTATTATTTGGTAAGATACTTTTACGGTAGTAATTATGACATAATTACTACCGTAATCATAATCTTTGCTTTTATAGATATATTATGTTAATACTACATTTAAATAAGGAACCTAATTTCCTGTTCATCTGTAGCACATAATATTATCTATACCTATGTCATAGACTAAGATATCATTTTCAATTTCAAGATATTTTCAATAAATTATACAATGAAAATAAACTCCATATAAATTACTAAACTATCAAAACCTGTGTGGTAATTTCTGGAAAACCAATTAGGTATTTACCATGATTTCATAACACAATAAATTAAATTCAAAGATCAAATATTTTTAACCTGATAAGCTTTATGAAACATTATGAACCCAGTTGCATAGTTCCAAAAAGTTGATCTTATGAAGAAGACTTTAGCGAGAAGCACTTCTCCAAATCATTAAGAATCCTTGCACCCAGTAATAATAGATCTTCAATTATGTCTGTACTAAGTATTCTTACTTAGAATATTAACTAAGAATTTCTTAGTAGCAAGCAGCTCAGAGCTTGGATACTTATCTGTTATCTAGGCCCCGGATAACAGAAATAGGCTTCCAATAATACATGGGACCTAAACATACCAGCACAAAGCAGTTTGCCCAATTTCAGTTGTACATATTAGATACCTAGAGCTTGAAAGTATATTTAATGCTACTGCTTGATCTTAGAATCAGTTTGTGCTTGTTAACAATTAGTATTTCTCTGCCTAACCCTTCAGGCAATACAGGTGTGATGGTATATTATAAATAAATATAACAAACTTTCAAAGATAATAACTTCAGCCTATAAATAAGCTATGGTTTGTAAGTACTTACCAATAGCATGCAGAAAGTTTCCCAATTTGGACACACACAAATTGCTAACACATCCAGGAATAAATTACAGACCCCAACAAGCTTTGCTAAATTAAGCAATCTCGGTATGTAAAAACAGTGTTTTTTGTCTGAGGCATAACATTGTCCCATTAGAAATCTAGGTACCTACTAAACGGGCACAAATCTTGACAAAAGAATTGCATAATTATCTACTGTTATGGGATAAAGTGGGATTTCCCAAAAAGACTTATTTAAGTAGTACAGTACCTACCTAGGTGGTAGGTACTGTAGAGACTGTTTCATACATATGTGGACCCAAGGTTTTAGTAGGTAGGTAGGTACTAATTTGTTAATCAATTATTCATACATAATCTAAGTAGGGAGTACCTACACTTTCAAAAATGCGGATTAATTAATTAAACATAAACATTAATTGAAATAAGAAATAAAAGAGAGCAATGAACGTTATGAAATCAAATTGGCCATTGGAAAAAAAAAATAGTTTTAAAAGTAGCGTTTTCTTTGACTGGTACAGACGAAAAGGCATTTTTTTTAACAACAGCGATGGTGTATCACGATTTTTATTTTCAACGCCTGTACAATTATAATAAGGGAACTATGAGTAAGTAAACAATGTTAACGCTTTTCACGTAAAGTAGGTACTTACTTGAATAATTTGCACATTATTTTATTAACGGAATAAAATAAAGACTACTTACAATTTTCATACAGCCGGAAAGCGGTTCGAAACACAAATCACACAAAATGCAATGTAAACAAAAGACGATCACCACAGCACTTCTCTGTGTCGTAGAACTCACTTTTTAGTTTCTATAGTGATCATTTTAGAAAACAATGCTTACATATCCAATGTAAAACTGCAGAAGCTTTCAGAACAGGTAAGGATGTAATACTAATAAATAACCGCGTTGTGTATGACGCTTTCGTGACACTGACAAGTTACAAACAGCTGTGTCTGAGCTCTGTGAGCGAAGAAGTAGCGAACTGACTGACAGACAAACAAGACAAGACAAACCTTTGAAAAACTGAAACCAACTTGAAATTGGTTGGCTTGGTCACAGAACTCGCTGATGTAGTAGCGCTGCCGCTGCCATTGATTAAGTAAAATAATAAGATCGGCGGTGCTGCGCTTAGTTTTGAATTATTTTCGTCGGTCCCGAAAATCTTGCAGTAACTTTATAAATGTGCAATAAAATTAAATATTAAATAAATAGGTACTGTAGGTAGCAGCAGTGAGATAATAAGTTTATCTAACTCCGTTACCACAGACTACTAAGAGAACCGTTACGTTTTCACGCTTATAATAAACCACTGAAGTGAAATGGTAATTTTTTTATTGCCCTTACAGTTTTTTTTTATGTCGGTGTCAAGTATTAGAGTAATCAATTTTATGTAATATTTCCCATCATGGGATTCTATGGCACCACACTTTTTGTGTTCGACAGTGTCAAGTATAATATATTATTATGTTGTTCAGTTGCCCCAATAATACGGTAGAAACTTTATTGAGGCTTCGATGTAGTTTAGGAGTGAACCCAAAAAGTCACGATTTTCAATTTTATATCATTTGCCTACACTCTCACACGTTCACGAACACTTAATGGTTAATTATCCACCATAATTACACATTAAACTTCGGAGAAATTCAAGTTTTGAAAAATATTATAAAATCGACAATGTGCACTTTTCATTTTCCCGCCTAAACTCTCTTTTTTTTTTTATGGCACTAAACTCTCTTCCTTACAGTTTTACAACTCTAGATTTCAATTTGGATGTATTTTAAATTTCTTTGAAGAAAGAAAGAGGGCGCTGTGTTTGACAAATTATAATAAAATGCCGCGAACTCGTCGCTGCTCAGTTATTCGACCTTAGATCAATAAATACTATACCCTCTACATTCGACATGTTGAACTTATTTATGATCACTATGTCTCACTGTCATTGGAGACAGTGAGCCTATAATTATAATCTAATTTTAATTATTACGATAGTAGTCAAAGAGCAAATTAATGTATGTATCTAATTTTTATTGATTTAGTGTATGCAATTATTTTACTTATTGCCATCTATTGGAAATATATTAAACTATCAATAAATAACGAGGAAACAGCAATCCTCTTTATATTAATAGATGGCGCTGATATGTAAGACTTGATGCTCATAAAAATAAAACTAAGTCCAATAAATTTTATATAAATAATTAATTTGTATTTTTAATATTATATTTCATAAAAATACATAGTATTTTTTTTTAAAGATTTTATTTGTTTGCTCTTTACAATCTATTCTACTTACTTAATAATACAAATATTATAGTAACAAGCAATAAATACATGATAATAAATAATAAATTGATAAACTTATATACATTAAAAATATATTACATAAATATTCATTAATAAATTTCTAATACATAAATATTATACTGTCGAAACTGATAAAAATACATAATTTTATGTATAAGTATTCGTTGTCCTTGTTCATGCCATAGGTATTATTAATTCATAATTATTATAAGTGGGTAAGATTTTACGCTTTGCACGATGTTGGTACCCTGTACTGTTCAACTTTAGGAACTCCAGAAACCTGAGGGTTCTGTCCCTGCTGAATTTGGTTTCTGTATGACCTGAACTGCTGGTCAGCCTTTGACTGGCAGATCACCTGAGCAGCCTGGACCTTGTAGCCCTCTCCACGGCAATGGGACTGGCAAGTCGGTAACGGGGACGTAGTTATGCAAATCTCCCCGTGGTTTTCATAATATTGCACCTGTTGATGCATCTGGCACTGTCCACGCTGCTTCAGGTAGCTCCTCGTCTTGTAAATCTTCTGGGATCCCCACTCCTCGTCCTTTTCTTGGACGGCCTTTGTCCACTCTTCATCTGAACGGAGAATAGCGGTGTATTTGGGATTTGACTGGTACGCCTGCTGCTGAGCTTCCTTCTTTAGTCCTTGTGTCTTGGGATCGCTGTTCTCGCTGTCAAGAGCGTAGGAGGCCCCATAGTGTTCAGGCTGGTCAACCAATCCGTAGGGAGTCTTGTAATCGTCGCGTGGTTCACCAGTGCTCTGGCCACAAATACCTCGGGTGGTCTTACGGTAGTCTTGGGTGGTAACAACCAGTCGCTGGCCATCGTACATAGCACGGAGACGTCCATCACGGATGTTGAGCTTTAGAACTCCCTCAGCCTGGGTGAAGTATTGCAGAAGTGGTGCATCTTCAACATCATCCCAGTAGATGGTGAGGTCACCTTCGGAGATTTTTTTACTGTTGCTCTTGACTTGCACATTAGCCTTGTTCGATTGTGTGGGTTGGATCTCAATTTCCAGGTCCTTGCCAGTTTCAGTTCTAAAAGAAACATTTACATTAATTTCATTAGCTATGATAATGCGTGTTAAGGGACAGAACACACACTACTACGGTATTATTCATATTCATATTCATATTCATTTATTGCGTTCCATAATGTACAAAAATATATAAAACAGATGGTAGGCTTAAATCTAGGAATCAATTATGGACCCTGTTGGGCACAGCACAGCTTAGTAGGAGAGAGGGAGACGTGTCTATTTATTATATTTTACAAGTTGAAGTCAATATTCTTTAATATTATACATTTTATTTATTATATTTACGTATTATTTACAATTTTAACTATAATATTTTATTGCACTATTTATTTTTTATTTATCACAATGAGTAGGTTACATTTATTTTCTAACCACCTCTATTGGGTAGGTACATACATATTTTTTATTATGTCTCATTCATAATCTAATTAATGCAATTAGTGAGAATTTATTTATGTGTTTTTCCCATTATAGCTAAATTCTGTTTTATTTTGTTTTTAATTTTTGGTGTTAATAGTACTTATTTTTTTTTGTTTTATTTCTCAATATAAGTAGTAAGTATGTTTATTTTTATTTTATTTTATTTGGTGTTTGTTTAATTTGATTTGTTAGAATATTTATTTAATATATAATGAATAATATTAAAGTATTTATTTTTAATTAAATTTAGTTATGTCTATTTATTTTTAATTAAATTTAGTTAAATTTAGTTATGTATTACACAGAACTACGGTGAAATATATTCAATTAAATTGCACACATTAAATAACATTTTATTAAATGCTGTTCGTGGCGCATACGCGTATCACTTGAGTGCGGTTGGACTGATTTGGTCTATTGACTATTATAATTACAATTTGTCGAAGTTTTACAGGATTATGTCTGCAGTGTGGTTTAGATAGACTATATCGACTCGAACAATACTCACTTGAACGAGATGTAGATCTCTTGCTGCTGCTGGCTGGGTCTCCTGGCTAGAATGACGAGCTCGTCCCATTTGCCCCGTTTGTCGTTGGGTTCCTCCTGCATCACAACGTGCCAAGATTTGGAGAGTTCATAGTCGTAGGAACGGTTGCTGAATGTCCTCACTTTGCTGCCATCGATGGTACAATAAGCTGTTGAAAAATATATATTTTAATACAAAATCTACCTTTCGTGAATAGGATAGCGAAATACTTTGTAACAGCATCTAGTAGAATGTATGTACAGTGAGTAAGAACGTAGGTATCTGATTTTGTGGGTAATTTCGATGTGATAAGTAAAAAGCCATGAAACTTACGCTGGTATTGGTGGTTGGTCATGTAGTTAGCCATGCGCTCGATGGGACTGAAGGGCGAGTACGAGGACAAAACATAGGGAGTGTAGTTGGGAATCGGCACATTGTCGATGCGGAATACACCGGATGTCGAAGTCATCTCAAAACGAAGGCTGTCGTCGATATAAGAAGTCTCAACCTCTAGCTGCAGCTTTCCGTCAGCTAGTCTTTTCATTGGGTTCACCTCACTGTTCCAGCTAAACTGCTTCAGAATGTTGTAAGCTTGAGAAGTAAAGTTCATATACATAGGGCTTACGTTCTTGTAGGTCACTGACGCCTTGAAGCTATCAGGGGCATGAGCCCTAACCAACATCTCGTGGGAAGCTGCCTGGTACTGGTTGCCATTTGCAATTTCTTGCTGTGCAACTTTGGCTAGTGGGTAATTCTTTAGTTGTTCAGTGTATTTCTTGGTGCGTTCAGTGTTGCCTTGAATGTGAATGTTTCCATTTTGCCCGTACTTAATATCAGCTTCATAAGTCATCTTTATATCCTTCTGCAAGGCTTCAAGGAAGTTCAAGGGGGAAATTTCAGGCTTGTTCACCTTGAAGACAGCATTGACTTGCTCGTTACCCTGCTGAGCTGAGTTTCTTCCAGCGAAGAAAGCAGCTTGTATTTTAGAGTCAACGGGGCTGCTGGCAATCGCAGCAGTAAACACGTACTCCTGCTTTTGCGGGCCTTCGAATGTAGCACTGACATCTACTACTTGGGCTCTAGCATTGTTTATTCCAGATGAAACACGTTTGACCATTTCTTCGCGACGAGCTCCACTATTGGGTGTCACATCATTCCTGTTGTCAGCTTGTCCAAGTTCGCCACTCTGTTTCTGGTTGTAGAATTGGTCTGTAAATAAGTAAATTTGATTAAAATTGCGATACAGATGTTGAAAGAACGCTTTCATCAAAATTGAAAATATTATAAAGACAATACATACCATATGCAACAGTTAAAGTGACCGCCTTATTCTGTGACTGTTTTGCGAGGTATCTTAAGTTGTAGTGAGTCAGAGCGATATCCCTGGGAGCTAATAAGTCACCCAAGTTGTAAATTGTCTGGAACAGGTTGCCGGCATTTCTGTAGTCTGAAGAGTAAGAGTATCCCTGCAGATGGAAAACAGTACCAGTCTGCTGACCGAATTTCACATTAGTTGATGCAACTTTCCTAGAGCGCTCTACTATTTTGCTCGTAGGGTCTTGGGAGCTAGGTACTATAGAATCCTTCTTCTGGTTAGCAGTGTATGGCCAAATGCTGAAATGACCAATGGTGTAATCTTGATCAGGGTATAAAGGCTCAACCTTCATTTTCGCCTCTCCAGATTTCATCTGAATGCTCAGCTTAAGGGGCACGTTAACTTGGTATTTCTTGACTACACCAGCACAGGCAAGCTGATTACTAAGGGTATCCATGAACCCAACACTGCCATCAATGTTTCTAGCGGCTGTCAATTGGAGTTCCTTGTTCATGTATGAGGAGAAATCATTGCGATTCTTGGGGTCACGATCGATTTTGCCCTTAGCTTTACTTTGAACGTGAATAACGACTGGCTCTTTATATTTGTAGATGAATGGCATACCCGAAGCCATGGGGAACATGACCGACACCTGGTGTGAGTTGAATACTTTAGTATAATGCTTATCAACACCCTTCTCCAATTCTTTCATGTACTCCATGATGTCTTGAGCGACTCTTGTGAGATCACCTTCATCAAAACTTAGGAATCTTTCCTGGTTCGAAATTGAGAAGTACAGGGAACCTTCAAGAGGGCTTTGAGGGTCGCGCTTCATGTTCAACAGTTCTGAAATCTTTTTGGCGGAGTATTTGTGGGTAGCATCAGACTTAAGGGGTTCGTAAATCATTTGTTTGATGTAATCCGCTACATCCTGTGCATCGGAGAACGAAGTGCTTATCTGAAATGGATTAAAGTAAAGTATTAATATGATTAATTAAACAGCATAATTATATTATATCCGCCCACACTTACAAACAAACATCATTACGCATTTATCACTGCAGGTTTAGGCAGACTTGTCCTGATAGACACCCACAGATTACCCGTATGGTTTAATAGTGACCTTATTAGAGGCAGCCTATTGCCACATACAATTCTAAACTCCGAACTGTTGCTAAAATTTGTATCTAAATACCTAATGACAATTTCTTGACCTGAAAAACTAACACTTAACACAATTTCTCACATCCATTAATAATAAAATGTTTCTTGTAAATGTTTTTAAAATGTGTTTTTTTGTATAATCTCTGTATCGCGACTTACTGTGTTATCAACGTTCCATCCACTGATTCTGTTTTTCCAAGAATATCTCTGGTACTGAGGCATAGCACTGCTCTCGCCACCGATGTACGATGCTTGACGGAAGTATTCCTGTTCATCATTGTTTACGTAGCCATCGTCATAGTATTGGGTAGAGTAACGGTAGCCAAGGTTCTCTGATGTTACTATGTTCTTAACAGCTTGAGCTGTTCTTGACCTGGAATGAAAAAAAAAACAATATAGCTATGCGTTGAAAAGTTTTGCACGCGAAGTTCCTGTTTTCTGACTTGTACTACTACTACATTGAGACAATCAATCATTTCATATAGGTTCTAATAATTCGATATAGGTACTATTCAATACTTACAGGTACCAGTAACGAGGGTCCTTCAAATTCGCGGCGGTTTCGATGCCATTCTTGAGAGCAGCTCGTACTTGGACGCTGGGGTCATGATTGGTCATCTCGGCCATCACTTGCATCATATCGGCAGTCGGGTGAGCCATAAATATGTTAAGGATTGCAGCTACTCTCACTTCGTAGGGCTCAGCTGTATTTCTCAAGATGCTGTAAAGCACAGCACGTGCGTATTTATCCTTGTGGTATGCCAGAGATCTAAGCTGAACAACCATCTGAACTCTGAGGTATTTGGATACTTGAGTACGACCCTCTAAATAGGGAGCAAATACTTGCAAGATCTCACGATGACCTAAGATCCCAATGGCCTTGATGTACACCTGGGCTTTGCTCCTTTCATTGTTCTCGATAGCTTGGTTCAAATTTTTGGAAAGGCGAGGAAGGACATTTTCCAGTACAAACTTATCGTGTTTATGAGCAAGACGGCCGTACATATGAGAGGGGTAATAACGGTGAGCAGTTTCATTGTTCACTTGACCCAAACGAATGAAATGAGTTGCAGCAATCAGAGCACTGGTGTTAAGACGTTCCTGACTTTGAACCTCTGGGCTCATAGCAAGCTCGAAGAATTGTTCCATAATTGCCTTGGTAGGATAACGAATTGTTCTAGCTAAAGTTGACATCACCTGAGCTGCTTCCTCATTCTGGAGTTTCTTGTTCTTAATCCAAATCTTAATTTGCAAGAAGGCGGGTGGCGTGCCTGCTTGTGCGACAGCATCGCGGAATATCATCCACATATCAGCCTTAACGTTATTTTTTGAAGACCTTCCAACTTCGATGCTGTTACTGGTTTGTGCGAGTTGATCCATGCTCATCGAAGCAATTAAACGGACGAGAATGTTAAACTTGCTTAAGAAATCAGCTTTGGGCATGTTGTTAGGATTCTGCAGCTGTTGGGCAATGTCTTGTAACAGCTTCTGGGCATTCACTGAATTATCTTTTTTATCACCGCGAGATTGACCACTCATATATAGAGCAGCAAATGCTGGTTCGTTCATTCGTGGAACATCATCGTTGATGTAGGCCGACTGTGAGTCACTGGAGCTCGAAGACCCCAAATCCTTATTAAAATCAGATTCTTGTTCTTTAGAACGGCGCGCTCTGTTTTTTGGTTCTTCCGACTCCAAATTGATGTGCTCGTGAGATTCAGAAGACTCCTGTGATGATGAAGACTTGTCGTGGATAGCCATTTGTCTTGTGCTCATTGAGTACAGAAGGGTCCCGATTTGACGGGTTCCTTCAGGCATTTGCCATTCAGCACCACTGTCCTGTTCAACTGATACCAAGTACAGTTTGACGTAGCTTTGAACCTGCGCTTTCTGTTTCCCATATAAATGGGGGTGCACATTAACCGAGCTAGTAGTTTCGGCCTTGTAGATTGTACCTTGTTTGCCCGCGAGGATGCGGGAGACGGCAGAGTGCGAGATAAACTGTCGTTCCTTGTTGTTGTGAGCGGTTCCTGTCCATTCAGCACCTTCAGGTACTCCAAAGTGATAAGCGACCCTGTGGTGGCAGTGACCGTAGTTCTTGCTCTTGGTGATTTCAATGGGATCCTCTTCTGAAGCGAACTGCGGCAGCTCACGGCGCCATTCTGCGGCTACAGGGGAAACCGAGTACAAAGTTTCACAGTCACCAGTTACGTCTGCCTCCATTTTCTTGAACAAACCCTGCTTGCTTTCACTGTCGTAGCTATCCTGGTGGTTGTTCACATGATGGTAAGAAGATAAATCGACTTGAAGAGTACTTATTAGACCCTTCAGCAAGTTCTCGTGAGAAAGCGAGAAAGCAGACGGCAAGCTAAGGGAGAGCACACGGCCACCTTCGACGGATATTTCGAAGGTTTGTTCCAGATTTTGAACGGATTGGTACTTGAGGTCGGAAGGTACGTCCCAGTTATTTGGCAGCTGCTGGTGGAACTGAGCATGTTGCGCGTTTTCCAGCTTAGCCTGTAGGTGGCCTGGGGACTTGACGCGAACGATAAACTGAGCCTTGAATGCATTTCCAGAGCTGGCACCTTCTTGAAGACGAGCCAAACTGTGGGAGTTTACTTCATAGCGGTATTGTTTGCCAGTTTGCCACGGCCATTGCTGCTGGTTGTCCGGCTGCTGTTCACTCAGTCTACCTGAGGAGACGACGGCTGCAAAAAAAACTGGTTTTAGGACCAAATATTTATAATATCACTATGTTACTATTGGGTAAGATACATTGATATGGACGATTAATATTTCAAGCCAATACGTTAAGTCTACATTATGCGGAATTTCAGACCTAAAATACCACCAAAATATTAAATCACGAACTGGAATACATTTTTTACATGATTACTAAGAAATACCTACTTAGAAAATCTTAGGTGGTAGGATTTCGAAGCTGGATTTCGTCTGATTATTTCCAAATATTTTACCGCTAAGCATTGATGTGTTCCGGTTTAAAGGGACATGTAGCCAGTAAAATTACTGGGAATATGAGGCAACAACTGAGGTCCCATAATAACAATGCCCAAGTAATACCACTGGTGTTCCTAAAGTCTACAGGCTGATGTTGACGCTTGCTATCAGGTGGCCCGTATTATTGTCATCATATTATTACAACAAATAGGAAAAAAAACGTTGCGTACTCACCGATAAACGCCGCCAATACCAACAACTTCATAATCTTAGTTTAATATTCCTCAGAAGCGATGTTACTTGATGGTTATTAGAGAAGTGTACTTCTGATCTTCCGACGGTCTCACCAGCTTATATACTAGGATTCTTACACGTGTATTGGGTTCAGGACAGACCCTTTGAACCTTTGGATCGATAGTTACAATGTTGATCTGTTTGTTGAAATTTGATTGAATAGATTGTTACTTTGTAAGCGTTAGATATTAGACTAGGTCTTGTTACGTGGATCGGTCTAGAAACCCCTGTAACCACTGTACATGATGAAATAATACATAAAATGTAATAAAGCATTACAGCTGTCTTCCCCGAAGGGTTAGGCAGAGATATAGGTACTTGTGTACATCCATAATTGGATAGTATGTTTAGGTCTCATGTAATAGCGGTCGAGACTATTGCCATTAACCAAAGCTAGCTCCAAGCTTGTACTGAACATTTCATAAAATAAAACAATAATACTTAGCTCGATTTGGTAAGTACCTCATTGAAGCTGGGAGGACGCCCTCAGTAGATACACATCTATATTTAACTACCAATAATCTTCTCCTTTTTCCGTGCTTTTGTCCCATATCTTTTGGGGTCCGCCCTCCTAATCTTGTTAGGTACGCCATTCTGATCGTATTTGCGTCATATCAGGATGTAGTCCCATCGTCTTCGTGTCCTTCTATATAGTTCTAGTCCAGGTGGTTGGTGGTCTACCACGCCCTTGTTTAGGCTCTTCTATATCCATTACTGTCCTAGTCATGTGTTCTTTATCACGGCTCATGATGTGACCACCACTAATGAGGTAGAATAATATTTATACCAATTTGATCTTCTTTCAGAGATTAATCAAATACGGAGAAGTAATTGAGTCCGGCTGGAAGATAGTATTCTTTGCTTCAATCGTGTTTTCAAGAGTAACTGAAAGTCCAGACCAGGTATGTACCAACTAATTTTGTTTTTAACCTTAATAGAAAATAGGAGATGGAAGGTGGCAGATGATTCAAGAGGATTTTCGCACTCTCAAAAATTATTGATAATGATCACCATTATTTACACTAAAGTTGATAAGGTTTATCAATATCATAACAATGTTCATGTTTCGTGACTCAAAATTCGCCTTATCGCCAAACACTGACAACGGGCACTGTATTTGGTGGTTTCCACTAAATGAGTTAAAGTTCACCGATAAACATACCTACACATCACGGTATTCCGCGAAGGGTTTGGCTGAGGTGTACTAATGTACTACTACTACTACTAATCTAATGTCATTAAGGATGATCGTTCACCTGAGCCCGCCAAATTCAAATTTCAATTGGTTTTTCGCAATTTGTAGGTCTATAACTCATTCTAGATTCCTAGCTGTAGTAATTGCGGCATTAGCTATACAATATTCACAACTTTTAACTTCATCAACACTCATTCTAATTTTGAATTTTTCAATTCCCGCTTGCCTCAGCTGTGTCACCATAGAGGTTTGTTATCATAATTAAAAAAAAACACATAAATCCAGTAATATTTAGTAGACAACTGCCAATCAAAATTCAATATTTTATCTGTACTTATTAAAAAATTCAAACCGGGCAGTAATCTATTTTTTTGTTTCTTTTTTTTTTATGGTATAGGGGGGAAACGAGCAAACGGATCACCTGATGGTAAGCGATAACCGCCGCCCATGGACACCCGCAACACCAGACGAGTCGCGATTGCGTTGCCCGCCTTTAAAAGGGTTTGGGCCTCCGGTAACCTCAACTCACTCGGCGAAACACAACGCAAGCGCTGTTTCACGCCGGTTTTCTGTGAGGTTTTCGGTGGTATCACTCCGGTCGAGCCGGCCCATTCGTGCGTGCCCACGTTAAAATTTTCCAGTCCTAGGGCTGTAAGTACATAGTACTTTCTATCCCGGTCTTTCTTTCACTTTCCACAGTCAGTCACACAGTCTTTCCTCCGAAAATTAAATTAGGTTACGGAGGTCTGCTGGCAGTCCCTTTGTCTTCTACCTAGTATTCTATTATCTGTGCTTCTACTTTAGTTTAGGACCTCATCTCTTGTCGGTGGAGAAACTGCCGCTGTTCTCTATCTTCAGACGATCTCTGTAGTTGAGTGTCGTGCTGTCGAGGTCGTGGGTTCGATTCCCACAGGCCACAAATATTTATGTGATGAATATAATAAGTGTTTGTGTTCGTCTGGGTGTTTCTTATGTATTATAAGTATGTATTCAAAAAAAAAATATAAGTATTAAGTATATCCATTGTCTAGTACCCATAGTACAAGCTCTGCTTAGTTTGGGACTAGATGGTGCAGTGGAAAAATGTCGCAAAATATTTTTTAATTTTATTCTACTTTCTTAACTGCCTCGTTAGGCTAGTGGTTTCAAGTGCGACCGCTACGCTAGAGGTCTTGGGTTCGATTCCCAGGTCGAGCAAGTGTTATTGGGTTTTTCTATGAAATACTCAGTAGCAGCTCGGAGTTTGGAATTTGTGCCCGGTTAATGGCATTAGGCTCGCCCCCTATTACATGGGACCTGAACATACCGGCGAACTGTGGGTGTACCTTAGTACACCTCTGCCTATCCCTTCTGGGAATACAGGCGTGATGATATGATATTCTACTTTCCGTTTTACCTCTTGGTACAGCTTCTTGTAAAATGCTGATATTCAACCGCATCTGGTTACGCTGGAAGCCGATCCCAACATGGTATGGAAAAGGCTCAGAGGATGAAGTAAGTCTTGTTTATTAAAGTGGCCACTCGCCTCGAAGCTACAAATTAAGACGAACGCGTACATTATTAACTAGGTCAGCTGATCGATTATTTAGTCTTGATTTACAAGGACAACGTCAGTCGATAAACGTATGTAACCTGAAACCTTATTTTACTACATAAATAGATATTTTTACAAGTTTGGCGTATAGGGAGTCCTGCGGAGTCTGAAAAGAGGATGATATAATTATGTAGAAATCGTTCCTGTACAAACATACGAAAGCTTCTATTTCTATATTAGTTTAGTTAACGATGAGGGAAGTAAACAGGAAAGTTTATATAGAAAGTGAACTTGTTTCCAATACAATGTTGCTAATTACATTAGGAGAATGAACTGAATCACGGGTACAAGTTCCTGATCGTTTGAAGCACGTGTATTGATTTAATCAAAATGTTTACGTCATCGTGCAGTGATAGCCTAGTGATATGACTATTGGACTGCCAAGTCAAAGGTCTCCAGTTCGAATCTAAGG
The DNA here is from genome assembly GCA_947256265.1 of Acronicta leporina. NCBI lineage: Eukaryota > Metazoa > Arthropoda > Insecta > Lepidoptera > Noctuidae > Acronicta > Acronicta leporina. Next base: position 2,095,677 of record OX366536.1, read on the forward strand.
CACGCACCTCTGACTTTTCGAATTCATGTGCGTAAAGATAGTTAATTATCACGCGCTTTAAGGAAAACATCATGAGGAAACCTGCATGCCTGAGAGATTGACTTGGCAATCGGACTACACAATCTAATTTAATATTACTTGTGTTCTACATAGTGTTTCCAAGCGATGGCCAAGTCAATATATTTATTTAAAACGTAAAATATTTTTAATATTGACACCGACATGGTATTACATGGATCTCACAACTTTTTAGGATAGAAGAACTGAGTTGCGAAACTTGGGTTTTTTTACGAGTTATGTTTTTAGTGGCATTTCATTTCTTTTTTAACCCCCGACGCAAAAACGACGGGGTGTTATAAGTTTGACGTGTCTGTCTGTGTGTGTGTGTGTGTGTGTGTCTGTCTGTGGCATCGTAGCTCCCGAATGGATGAACCGATTTTGATTTTGTTTTTTTTGTTTGAAAGGTGAATAAGTGGGGAGTGTAAATTTTGTCGCGTCGGGGGACCGCTCTCTAGCTCTCGCGTGTCTGCCCGCTCGGGTCGCCAAACTTGAATATGTTACGCTCCGCCCACTTTACACCCTCCCGCGCGTCGCGGCGATGTACGCGCCATCCACATCAATTCTGATTTCGCGCGATTCACGTTCGGGAAGCAAAAGGAAAGGAAAGGATTCACATAATTAGAGAGCGGTCCCCCGACGCGACAAAATTTAATCAAAAAACTTCATACGTACTTACGAAGGGTTATAATTTCAAGTTTATTTTTTTCTTTTTATAGGGATTCAGGTTTATTTTTGTGTCGGGGGTTTTTTTTAATTTTTAATTTAATTTGTTATGTAGAATCTTTCTCGTTTTCGGTACTACTTCTTGAGCTTCAGCTACAGTTTTCCTCAAAGCCCATGGTCCAATATTTATATGGGATTCGTTATTTATGCAGTTGTTGTATGTAGGTATCACGAAAACGGGAAAATTGATTTTTTTTAAATTGCGAAATTTCATTATGTTTTTGTTTTCCCTTGATTTACTTATACACTAAACACTAATTGTATTCTAAATTTGAAGCTTCTAGGTCTGCTAGAAGTGCTTTAGAATTTATATGATCGGTCAGTCAGTGAGTGACAAAATTAAGAAACTTTGACTAGTTATAATTCTTAAACTACTGGTTCAAATTGAATGAAATTTGAAATATACCGTGTCAATACAATGTCTGCATGGTTACTGTAGGCTCAGGTTCAGGCTTCTAGTGTATTCCACAACGAAGTTATAGGGGCTCGAAAATGGGCTGAACTACTTCGATAAAAGGATGGTATAGTACGGCCGTGCCCCTTGTTTTTGCTCGACTTGGGGGGGGGGGTCACTGCCGTGCCCCCAGATATATATATCTATGTACTATTTAATGCACAATTTAAAGCTTTATATTGTAATCATGTTTTATTTTTAAAGAAGTATCTATGGAGTTTCTTGCCTGCTCTTCTCCATAATATCCACTCTTTGGAAACGTGCAACAAGTTTTGACTTTTCAGGTCCTTTACTCTTTCTAATTTATGGACGTTCGCTTACTGAAGTTAAACAAAAAGCTCAAAAAGATTTAGACATACTATCTGACTGGTTTCAATCCAACCTACTAACAATTAATACGTCATAAACATGTGATATTATATTTGCAGCAAAAAATAAAATACTAAACGATAATTATAGCCCTCTATACTTATGCAATGAAGTTTTAAAGAAAAAAGAACAAGAAAGATACTAGGATTGATCCTTGATAGCAAACTCACCTGGAAAGCACATCTAAATAGCGTGAAGCCCAAAATTACAGCACTTATCGGAGCCCTGCGTAACACAGTTAATTGTCTCCCTTTAAAAGTTCGGACAAATATCTACTATAGCCTGGTCAAACCACACTTAGACTATTTAGTCGAAGTGTGGGGACACGCAGCAGCATCTAACCTTAAAGACCTTCAGACTTCCCAAAACAAAGTTATCAAAGTGCTGTTCCATTACGACTATTTAACATGCACAAAAAAAACTATACATAGAAACAAAATTAATCAACATAAAGCAAACGTACACATTTAAAATCTGCCTACTAATACATAAAATTATACATGGCCAAATCAAGTCCGAACTAATCTTTATTGAAAACAGCCAAGTACAATCAAAATTTCTCAGGAACGCTGATAACATAAACCTCCTAAGTCCTAGAACAACACCCTAGAGTCCCAACACGGTATTAAAAATATAATGTAAGAGGGGGTCAAACTCTACAGCAAATTACCCAAGTCCTTAAAAACTATAACATCAACAAACATATTAAAAAAAACTAAGAGCATATATAATAGAAAACATTCCATTAGATTAAATTAATATATACCTACATTCGCAATACAAGTGAACACCTACTGTTAAAATATAAGTATAGTTAATGTATAATTCATAATTATAATGGTTAAATATAATATAAATTATAATGGTTGGTTGGTTTATATATAGGCAAAAAAAAATTATACTAGATAGTAATGCATGCACTCCACATTTAAATTAAATTATTTTACACTTTTTAGTATATAAGTAGTTTTGTAAAGTGAAATTTGTACAATTTCTTAAGACAATAAAGAATCTTTAAACCGAAAAGTATATTTCGACTTTGATGACTCCAAAAGGTTACGGAAGGTAAAAGAGCAAAAAAGGATGCTTTGAGGACGTCATGCCGTAATCTAAATAGAGCACGCATGCGTAATCTAAATGGAGCACGCATGTCAGAACTGCACGTGTAAAGCCTAAAGTCTGTTATCTATATTAATTCAATGTCGTTCATTCCACTTGCAGGGTTAAATTTCTTCTCAGTGTGTCTTCGTATATTCACCACGTGTGCTTCATTTCTGTCCTCAGTTAGGTCTTGGAGCTCAGACCGTCAGTTAAGTAATACTTTTGGAAGTGCTATTTAACATTAATTCTTCTCGGGTTTTATTTAATTAGTGAAATTATCGATATACCGTTCTCTAAAGTCAAATTGTCAAAATCGCGGATATAATTATACTTAATCAATCTATTTGCTAGACATATCGAGACAGAGTATTTAATTTACTTAAGTAAGTAACTCATGTGGAAAGACTGCGTTAGAATTAAGCATTAAAAAATTCTACTTATTTTCATCAAATGATCATTTTTCAACTCGAATATGCTATTGACGAAAAAATATATTGGTTCAGACGTTACTGCATATATTAGAGATATCGTTGATTTATATATCTAATACTTCTAGGAATATATAATAATTTAGCCTTGTGTGTTTCTTTAGTTAACCAGTTCTCTGAAAACATAATGAAAAGAATCCGTTTGTTATGTATTGCAATTTTCTTATTCCATCTAAATTTTATTTATTCAATTGTACTTAGATCATTTTTCGTTAACTAATTTTGGTTCATTTCCTTCTGTTTCAAAATAAGATAATTTTGGCATTTAGCCAAGGTAGGTCCAAGTAAATAAGTATGTACCAAGATTTCACTTTACATGTTGGCATTTTTATGTCCGTATGAAAATCTTTATTGTAAGTAAATAGAACCCATCAAAAAAACAAAATTAAAATCGGTTCGAAAATAAAGAAGTTTTATGGATTTTAATTTTATGCTAGACGGAGAATGCACTATAGAGAATTGTGACGTCATAACACACTGTGCCATACAAATCTTATCTTATCTTACATATAATCTTACATATAATAAGAATGTAAGTGAGCCGTGTCTGTACATTGCTTATATTTACAAAAAAACTAATTTGGGGAACTCGGAATCGGTAACACAATCCATTTCTATTATTTTTGGAACTTTTGTCTGTCTGTTTGTCTGTCGGTTTGTCTGTCGGTTTGTCTGTATGTTTGACCGCGCATCAAATGATAACTACTGAAGAGATTTGGAGGAAGTGGGCAGGAATTCATAGCCTGTTTCTTGGATTAACGTTTAGGCTATTTCTAATTCAAATCGGTTCTCTCTATCAAAAGTTATTAACATTTTAACCATTGAAAACTCTGCATTTTAAAAATTACCATTGAGGTCAATTTGTTTTTCAAGTAATTCTGTGTTAGACTAGCACGGATCAAACATTATAACAGAATCAAGTAACAAAATTAAAAAATACACTTATAGGGACTAAATAAGATAAAACAAGAAAATAAAGCAGACCAGTCAGAAACCATTATTGTGACCAGGAATTGATTATTAGTACAGTTATTCTAACTCTACTTACACAGGGAATCACGGGGCATACATAGGATTTATCCAGCGAGCACAAGCCGGTGTAAAAACTAAATATTTGAGTAGGTTATAGAAGTAAACAAAGAATGACAACTTATTTTCTAGCAGACTAACAAGACATCGTTATTACCTCAATGAAATTTGATTCGATAACAGGTGTCATTTTGAGTTAACAATTTTGACAATTATTGTTTTCTTCTTTAAAGCATCCAGCCATTTAGTAACTTATTTTATAATTTGAAACCTCCATAGTGTAGATACAGTGCGCACACTTTATTTGAGAAAGTAACTAAAGAGTTTCCATTTATTAAAATAATTAAATAATATACCCTAAGAATATAGCAAATATGTATGTATAATAATAATAATAAAAAAATGCAACGTGCGTTAATCTTAATTTACTGACGCCGAAACAGTTTTGAAATTAAGTAATTTATAGGTCAGAAATACGGTATTCAGAGGTCCATGGCGCTAAGTGTATTACAAATATGGAAAATCAAATTTTTCGAGGTGGTTAGTTGAAACTTGGAGAGGACAACGTCTCTCAGGTCAGCTAGTCTTATACTAAAACTCATTTTGTGGAAAAAAGACAAAGCATTCCCTTCAATTCCCACCAAAAAACTTTAAATTACGCCCACGAAGGGCTAAGTTCATTATTATTTTTACTAGCTCTCGGGAATTTTGATTTTATCTTCCATTTGTTGCATAGAACACGCCAATAAATAAAACATACAGGTTATAAACAAAAATAGATATATATTTATACTTCACTCACGTATATTATTAGTTACACACAAATATATGTTGTTATATTTACATATTCTATCATACCAATATACTTGTCTATTCTCTAATAAACATTGCATACAATTCACAGTCATTCTTGAATTTATAATTCCTTAGGTGATTGGTTCTTGGCCTTGCTCCATTCGGCATCGGAGCGGAGGATCTCCGTATACTTAATCACGGGTTGGTAAGCCTTCAGCTTAGCTTGCTTTTTCAACTCTACGGTCTTAGGGTCACTGAATTCACCTTCCAAGGAGAACGACGCACCATAAAGCCCAGGGCTGTCAACCAGACCGTAAGGAGTCAAGTAGTCGTCACGCGGTTGTGATGTGCTTTGACCACAGATACCTCTGGTGGTGCTGCGGTGGTCATCGGTGAAGATAACCAGTCTCTGGCTGTCATATACAAGGCGAATTGCCCTATTCTTAATGTTGAACACCTGAACGCCGTCGGCGATGGTGTAGTACTGCAGTAGAGGAGCTTCCTCATTATCATCCCAGTAGGATACGAGGGCACCTTCGGAAACCTTCTTAGTGTTGCTCTTAACCTTGACTTCCTGGGGTTTGATCTCAAGCTCGAAGTATTTGCCAGCTTCAGTCCTATTTAAAACAAATTTTCTCATTTTAATGATATATTAAGTATACATTTCTCACCGCTGAAGATAACATATAATTAAGTAACCTATTTCTGGGTGGTTTAAAAAAATAAGGAGCTCCGCTCCGCTTCGTTCCCGCCTTAGCCTTCGAACCTACCCTATCCAAGTCGGGGTGTTAACCACAATGACATTTTTTATATATTTCAAACGTTAGAACTAATGATTTTCGATTAAATAAACAATATACCTACATATTAAACGTTAGACCAAATGATTTTCGATTACATAAACGTTATATCAAACAACGTTATACTAATTAAGTTTTAGAATAAATAAATAAATGTTATATGTAAATAAATTATATCAACAGTTGGTATACCTTATGAACGATAATAAAATGTAATTAGACCAGGATTCAAACCTGCATCTTCTGGCTAGGTACACCAGACGCTATGACCTCTATGACATTCTGAACTTACGTGTTAAATGTTACTGACGTCACCTTTAAGACGTAAGTTCAGAATGTGAAGGCAAATTTCGACATGGTAGGTGGGACTCGCAGTGGCTTAGAGGTCATAGCGTCTGGCGTACCTAGCCAGAACACGCAGGTTCGAATCCTGCCTGCGAGTCGAATTTTTCCTTCACTAAAATAACTTTAAAATCTTAGCATGAAAAATGCAAAAAAATCACAGAAAGAAATTAGATTAAATGAGTTTATACGGTATGAGACGTACCCGTATTGCAGATTATGACTGATAAAAGTTATATAAAAAAGAAGTAGATTTTTAAGCTACAAATACCGGGAAAGCAATGGCTAGCAAATGCATTGGGACCAAGATTACGTTGATTTGGAAAATCTAAGCAGTTTTACTGGGCATCGAATACCGAAAACCATTCACTATATTATTTACTTGATAATGTAGGATTAAATATGCATGAGGTGCAAAAGTTAAAATATGCTATTTACTTGTAGGAGATGTAGACCTCCTCCTGTTTGTCGCTTGGCCTCCTCGCGAGGATGACCAAATCGGTCAATCTGCCAAAGTCGTCGGATTCGTCAACCATCACCGCATGCCAGGAGCTGGAGAGGCTGTAGTCATAGCTGCGGCCACTGAACGTCCAAACCTTGCTGTTGTCCACAGCACAGTAGGCTATTGGAGATGACAGAAGCACATGACAGAAGGAATAAGAAAACATGACAGAAATATACTGATTTCAGACACTTACGCGAATATTAGACATTGAAAAATTGAAACTAGGTACTTTTTTACACGGATTTTTTCGCGTATCCTTTACAGCATCCACCATGGATGCTGTAAAGGATCCGAAACGTCGGGAATTAAATAATATCAATATACCGCGATAAAATCCGTAAATAGTAGTTTCATTTCAATGACAGAAATAATTCACATGACAAAATTTTTAGATATTAAAGCAAAAACAATGCAAAAATATATACTTACGTAGGTTTTGGTAGTTAGTAAACCAGTTACGGGCGCGTTCCCAGTTAGAGATAGGTGCGTAGATAGCTAACGCATAGGGATAGTAGGACCTTCCCTCTACGTTGTTCAAATGGAACGCTCCATATTTGGATTTGAACTCATAGTTAGCATAGTTGTCGTAGTAGAATGCCTGAATTTCGATCTCCACTTTACCATCGTCGGCTTTATCTAAAACGTTTTCTTTTACCTCCCAGGCATAGAAAGGTTTGAATGTATCAAAAATACTATTGGCTAAGTAAATGTAAGCAGGGGTTAGTTCTTTATAAGTAGCTGTAGCCTTGAAGTAATCTGGGGTGTGGGCCTTGATGATCATTTTGTAGCAATCTTTCTGATACAAGTTTTGTGTGATGCTGTCTTGCAGGCATTGCTTGGCTAGAGGATCGTTTAATAGTAATTCGGTGTACTGTTCACTGCGCTCAGCCAATCCTTGAAACTGGACGTTTTCAAAGTTTCCGTATTTTACATCGAGCTCATAAGAAGCGTTTATTTTATTCTTTAGGGCTTCCTCAAAATTAAGAGGAACGATCTTAGGTTTAACCAACTTGAAAACAGCATTAATCTGCTCAGAACCACTTAAGAAAAATACAGCTTGGGTTTTACTATCTACAAAGCTGTTAGCAAGAGCTGCGGTGAACACGTAATCTATTTTTCTTTCACCATCAAAGACTACGCCGAAATCATACACCTGAACTTCAGCAGATTCGATGCCAGCTGCAGCGCGCTTAACAAGCTCCTCACGGCGAGCCTCGCTGTTGGCAGTAATGTCTTTCACAGTAGATGCAGGTGCCAGTTCCCCACTCTGTTTTTGATTGTATAGAGTATCTGTAAAAAAAACATAAAATTTCTGTCTTGCCTATTTTTCCATTTGTACACAATTCACGAAAGTTTCCTCTATTTTCATAAGTACAGTCAGCGCCAAAAGTCGCTGAACAATTAAAATTCTGACCTGAGAAATTAGTACCAGTTTTCTTATACTTATGCAGAAAACTGGTACTAACTTCTCAGGTCACAATTTTAATTGTTAGTAATGATGTAAAAACGTTTTGAAGATTGCATCGTGTTCAGCGACTTTTGGCGCTGACTGTACCATATAAAACTGTCTTGGAACAACAACAAAAAAAAAATTCTTATTTCTCAATAATATTGTTGTGTTTCAGTCCTGTGCTCTTAAATATATAGAAGTAATTAGAAAATACTGGTATTAAAATTTTATACTCATGTAATAATTTAAATACTTATGTAAATTATAATAGTAATTCCCAATTCCCGTTCCCAATGCGTAAAAATATGCAATGTTATGAGCGTTGAAGAAAAAAATAGCTCTTTAGTCACCCCACAGGGAAGTATATTAGGTCCTACGCTGTTTTTGGTTTACATAAATGACATTTGCGACCAAAAACTATACCATGGCTTAACGCATGGCATGACGACACTGCCCTCCTTTTTTTGTCTGACTGAGAAAAAGAACTCTACAGGCTAGGCGTGCGCAACACGGATTCAATATTGTTATTAAATGGCTTCAGAATAATTTACTAATATTAAATGCAGAAAAGACTAATTATATTAAGTTTTTAATGCGCAAACTAACATCATCTGAAACTAAACCAAAATTGTATGCTCATTATTGTAGGGAACCCAGTGATAGCCGGTGTAGGTATGTGTCCTGATATCAAAATTTTCAAATAACATAAAATACCTGGATGTCATAATAGAAGAAACTCTTTCATTCAAACAACACAATGCGGCATTATGTAGTAAAGTTAGGAAGTTGATATTTGCCTTTAAAAAGTTGCGCTATATTGCTGACCCAAAGATAATTAGGCAAATTTACTTTGCGCTTTGTCAATCAATACTGACTAATTGTATTACATCATGGGGTGGAGCAGGTAAAACAACTATTGAAAGAGCACAAAGAGCAATTCTCAAATTGTCCACATTTCGCCCTTTCCTGTTTTCTACTAGGCTCCTGTATAAATCCTGCTGAGTACTAACTGTCCGACAGCTATTTATAATGAGCATAGTATTAAAACAGCACACATCTCTACCCTTCAGCATTGAGTTCACAAAAAAAAGATGGAAAGATATAGTTTGCCCCCAACCTGTAGGAACTAAACATTCTTTCACATCCAAATTATACGTGTTTCTGGGGCCGCTCCTTTATAATAGAGTTATTGCTATATAGAATATTTATCCTCTAAGTTATAGCAATTGTAAAAAGCATCTACAGGAAGCCCTCCAGAGCACGTCTTGCGAAGATACAGAGAAATTGTTAATTGTGTTAAAGTAGGCATATATTGTGTGTTATTTTTACTTAAATTTTAGTTTATTATTGTTATACTTATTTTTTTATATTTATGATTGTGTGATTATATTAGTCCTTAAATGTTGTATTTAGTTGAAGTTATATATAGTTATATTTCTCTCCTGAAACACAGGATTACCTAATTCAGGCACATAATGTAAATAATATTTAAGATTAAGATAAGTAAGATTTTATAACTAACTAGCTTCTGCCCGCGACGTCGTCCGCGTAGCGTGATGATATATAGCCTTCCTCAGTAAATGGGCTATCTAACACTGAAAGAATTTATCAAATCGGACCAGTAGTTCCTGAGATTAGCGCATTCAAGCAAACAAACAAACAAACAAACTCTTCAGCTTTATATATTAGTATAGATTTAGTCATGTAGTACTTATTTGGATTTGAGTAAATGATTTTATTTTATTTTATTTGAATAATTTACATCTAAAATGCTGAAATCCCAATATTTGTCATATTAGGATTTTAGGATTTTTGATGTAACTGTATGTATGAAACGGCGTTAAATTAAATTGAGATGAGAACAAGACGATCACGGATCAAATAAATTTAAAACCATATAACTCGTAACAATTTAACTTACCATAGAAAGCACTGAAAGTAATATCCTTGTTCTTGGTCTCTTTCGCGTAATAAGTTACATCAAACTCTGTTAAAGCGACATCCTTTTGGTACATCAAAGTGCCAATACTTGTCAAAAGCTTAGTGTTGAACAAACTGAACTTTTTAAAGTCTGAAGAGTAGGAGTATCCTTTGAGGAACATGGAGACACCTCCGTATACACCTAAGTCTGTATCAACTGATTTAACCTTAGCGGGCCGCTCGATCAGCTTAGTTGATGGGTTCTCGGAGATTGTCAATAGAGAATCTATCCCCTGCTCAGTAGAGTAGGGTTTAACGCTGAAGTGCAAGAAATTAGCGTCTTTTTCAGGGAGTACGATGTTCAGTTTAACTTCTTCGGGGCTAATTTTAGTATTAATAGTGGCTGGGATGTGGAATTGAATCTTGTTGATGACACCAGTGGCAACGTAAACGTTCTTAAACGTATCTAGGAAACCGACACTGCTGTCAATGGTTCTTGAGTAAGTGAGATCGAGTTTATTACTCAAAGATCCGACTCCTCCGGTAAAGTCTTTGCCTTTAGCGAGTTTAATTTGCACTTGACCGCGCGCTGAATACATCAACGGCTCATTGAATGAAAAGATGAATGGCACTCCAGCAGCCAGCGGGAAAACAACATACACTTGCTTGTTGTTCAAAATCTTAGTGAACTGAACATCAGCACCTTTGAGTAATTGTTGCATGTTTGCAATAGAGCTCGCAATGAAAGATTTAAGGTCTTCTTCGTTAAATGTCATAAGCTTCTGCAGGTTCACGTCTTCAAGGAACAGTGCGCCTTCTAAAGATTCCCGCGGTTTACGCTTAATGTTCAGTTCTTCAGCGATTTTCTTAGCGGAGTACTGTAAGTCTATCTTAGATTTGCTAGGTTCGTAGATCACGTGTGATATATAATCCAGTAACTGCTGCACCCCAGACACGGATAAGGTCAGCTAAAAACAAAATAGTAAATGTTGTTTGAAAGGGAATTGGTTTACCGTGGTAGAGCCATGCTTCGGCACGAATGGGCTGGGTCGACCGGAGTGATACCACGGCCTCACAGAAAACCGGCGTGAAACAACACTTATGTTGTGTTTCGCCGAGTGAGTCAGGATACCGGAGTCCCCAACCATTTTAAAAGGCGTGCAACGTATTTGCGACTCTTTTAGTGTTGCGAGTATTTTTGAAATCAATTTATAATAATAACTAGCCTCCGCCCGCATCTTCGTCCACATGGAATGGTTACTTAGTCTTAGCGTGATGATATATAGCCTATAGCCTTCCTCAATAAATGGGCTATCTAACACTGAAAGATTTTTTCAAATCGGACCAGTAGTTCCTGAGATTAGTGCGTTCAAGCAAACAAACAAACAAACAACTTCAGCTTTATATATCAGTATAGAGTATAGATATATTATACGGTTTCTGAAATCGCACTGCACTAAATCTGACACAATATATTATGTTATATATCTATTACCTACTTTCACTAAAACCATATTATATTGAAAATAAAACTCAAAATTAATTTTTTTTTTAAAACCGCGATGAATGTACTTGTGAAAGAACATTTTATTTTTTCGAAAACCCTGACTAAGTGACTGCCTACACATATTCAATAACCTTTATGAAAATTTTATAAATAAAAAAAAATAAATTCAGAACAAAAATGGGAATTGCTACCTCAACGAATTTTCTATTAGGAAATTTTGTATACCTGGTTTTCCTCAGTCCACCCAGTGCTTTTATCCCTCAAAGCTGATCTGTGATATGAGGGTAGAATATTATCCTCGCTGCCGATAAACGACAGTTCTCTAAAGAATGCGATGTCATCGTCACTCGTGTACTCGTCAATAATGCTGTTGGTAGAGGAGCGGTATCCAAATTTCTCCTTTGGCAAAAGGTCCTTGACAGACTGAGCAGTCTTGGCCCTGTTAATATTTAAGAGCGATTTCAAAAAATTATCTCATTGTTGACATCAAATCAGGAAAATGAAACATTTCATTTCAAAAAACTTAAACAATACTTACAGCTTAGCGAAACGTGGGTCCTTCAGATTAGCTGCAAAAATAAGACTGTTCGTCAACACTGCGCGAACTTCGGTACTATGGTCTTCGTTTGCCATGTGTGCCATTACTTGCACCATCTCTGGGGTAGGGAAAGCCATGAAAATATTTAAGGCAGCAGCTACCCTCACTTCATAAACTTCAGCGGTATTTCTCAAGATGCTGTAGAGCACAGCACGAACATATTCATCTTTCATGTTAGCCAAAGTTTTGAGACTGGCAACTATCTGAACACGAAGGTACTTGGACACCAGAATACTGCCATCTAAATAAGGAGCAAACACCTTCAGAATTTCTGGGTAAGCTAAGTTCCCGAGAACTCTAACGTAGACCTGGGCTTTGTTAGTGTCTCCATTTTTGACAGCATCATTCAATTCTTTAGATAAACGTGGAATAACGGTTTCGACTACAAATAAGTCATTCTTTGTGGAGCGGTAGTATTTAGTGGCAGCCAATAGAGCGGAGTTGTTGACGAACTGTTGTTCCAATACTACAGGGTTTGTCAGGAAGTTAAAAAACTCAGTCGTTATTATTTGTGTAGGGTAGCGGAGACTGGCACTTATACCAGAGATTAGCGCAGCTGCTTCCTCACCCTGAATCTTTTTCGTAAGAACCCAAGATCTGATCAGCTCGAAAGCGCGACCAGTGCCGGTTGCGGCGAGGGCATCGCGGAAGATTATCCACGTATTAAATTTGGTTGCATTCTCGGAGGACTTGATGCTTTCAACTTTACTGGTTAATTGCTTTAGTTCTTCTAATTTTAACACAGATAGGACACGTACAAGGATGTTGAATTTTGAAAGGAAGTCAGCCTTTGGCAGGTTGTTGTGATTTTCCAGCATAGAACTCATTCCCTGCAGCAATACTTCGGCGTTTGCAATATTTTGTTCGCCAATCTTGGGAAAGAACATAGTCTCATTGATTGCAAATAAGAGTGAACCGACTTCGCGGCCTGACTCAATCTTTTTCCACTCAGTCCCACTTGCATCATGAACGGAGGAGAGGTAGAGCTTAACATAACTGTATACTTCAGCCTTTTGTTTGCCAACTAAAAGAGGACTGACAAAGACAGAGCTTACGACTTCTGACTTGAAAATTGTTCCTAGCTTGCCTGCAACTATGCGAGATTCAGAGGTGTGCTTGATAAACTGTTTCTCTTCATTTTCGTAAGCGATGCCATTCCAAATGAAGCCTTCCGGTACGCCAATATCTAAAGCAACACGTTTTTTACATGATCCATAGTTCTTGCTTTTAATGATCTCGATGGGATCCTCTTCTGAAGTGAATTCAGGTAATTCACGGCGCCACTCTGCAGAAACTGGCGAAACATTGTATAGGGTTTCACATTCACCATTGACATCACTTTCCACTTTCTTGAAGAGGCCTTGGAATGTTTCCTCGTCATAGTTGTTCGGAAAGTTATCAACACTACCGAAAGATGATAAATCGACTTGGATTGCGCTGATCAGAGCCTTCAACAAGTTTTCATACTCAACAGAAAGAGTAGAGGGAATCTTAAATGATTCAACGCGGCCTCCTTCAACGAATATTTCAAAAGCTTCGTCGATGACCTGAATAGGTTGGTATTTGAGGTCGGATGGTAAAACGTTGGTATTTGTTTTCTCCGTCTGAACCTGCGCGTACACTGGCTTGCTAAGTTTAGCAATGAGGTGGCCTGGAGCCAGAACACGGATTATGAACTGAGCTTTAAAGGCATTGCCATTGCTGTCGCTGGTGTCATATTGGGTCAAGGTGTAAGAGTTTACTTCATAGATATACTCTTTGCCGACTTGCCAAGGCCAACCTTTACTCTGGGTGAGCGGAGTCGATGCTACCGCGGCTGAAACAATATTGTCTAATTACTATGATTGATTTTTGCTTTGGTTATTTCTATTACATTCTTTACTATTTTATTACTTTCGTTATTCTGATATTAAAAAAAATACACATAAAGATTATATTGGAGTGGAACTGCCTATTTATAGCAATTAATTAAAACGACTTACATCAAGTAACTCTTAAATAAATTAAATATTCTGGGACATTTTTACACAGCACCATCAAACTAAGCAGAGCTTGTACTATGGGTACTAGACAATGGATATAATACTTATATACTTTTTGTAAATACGTACTTATAATACATAAGAAACACCCAGACGAACACAAACACTTATATTCATCACATAAATTTTTGTGTCCTGTGGGAATCGAACCCACGACCTCATGGTCAGCAGACCGGTACTCGAACCACTAAACCACAGAGGTTGTCAAGTATATACTATAATACTATGATATACTTGGATATTTCTCCGTCTTAGATGTTTTCATAGTAACCAATAAAATGAATAAAAGTTAAAGGAACAATTGCTTGCGTAATAAAACTCTTATCTGACCTTAATAAAAATTATAGCTAAGTATATACATATATTTCTGCAAATGGATCCTTTAACATATTTTGTGTTTTCACGTGGGAGAGCCATGCTTCGGCACGAATGGGCCGGCTCGACCGGAGTGATACCACGGCCTCACAGAAAACCGGCGTGGCGAGTTGAGGTTACCGGAGGCCCAAACCCTTTTAAAGGCGGGCAGCGCACTTGCGACTCCTCTGGTGTTGCGGGTGTCCATGGTCGGCGGTTATCGCTTACCATCAGGTGATCCGTTTGCTCGTTTGCCCCCCTATCGCATAAAAAAAAATTACAAGTCACATGATAAGGGTGCGGCTTGAATTGCCCACAAAAGCCTAGCTTAAACCTAGCAAAAGCCTAGCCTAGTTTACACGAGGCCAGCTCAGCTGCCAGTCTCACTGGCAGCCAGCGATGGCTTGGTATTTGCCGTGTTTAAACAGTTTTTCAAGCCAAGCCAGCGCTGGCTGCCAAAGCTGGCGAGAATAGAATGCCCGTCTATTTTTCAAGCCAGTGACTGGCACCAGCATTACTGGCTTCGTATAAACTCTGCTTAATACCAAAATAAATCGTAATCCAAACAATATTTTATCAAATTTTATTATTAAGTATTCGGATTGAGATAACGTTAATCTAGGTTTAGGTTCCTACCGTTACCATTTCGTCTATTACTACTTCACTGGAAATAAACGACCGGAAAATTGTTCCAAACTTGGCAAAGTTATCAAGAATTGCATTCACTGACATTTATTTCCAGTGAAGTATTTTGGACGAAATGGTAGAGCAGGGACCTAGATTAACAGATTCGGAATCCAAATAATAACTAATTACTTTAAATAAATTGTGTTTGAATTACCTACGATTTATTTGCGTATTACGTTTGTAGTGGAAATTTGGTCCGCCGGACTCTAGATACCGTCCGCATTTATTGATGACTTCTGAGAGTTTACTTTAGATCAAATAAAAATCTCTCGATTACATAATCGAGCTCTTTAGTCCTTTAGTAGTAGAAGTTTGAAACAATAAACCGAAATTTAAAATTTTGTTTACATTTCCAAGGTAAATGTGATCAACGTGCGACGGCTCGTTGAGCTCCCTAAATTATGGTTGAGATACACAAAGCTGCTATGGTACTTTCCTCAAAATGCCATTCCACAATTAGCCCGACACGTAACAGTCACATATATTTCGCGATTATTAGTATTATATTTTATTTCATTTCAAGATTTGATGAAAACAGATAAAAACAACTATTTCAGCAATATTCCTTCTGATGCAAATTCACACCGGCTGGAGCCAGCCCGCGAGGTCCTATCAAGAATAGCTTTACATACGATGAAAGAAGTTATCAATTTCTTATCACAATATTGTATTTTTTATTATCTGAGTATTTTGCATTAACACTAGCCTTGTAGTGGAAGAATAATATCGGAAGGAGACAAAATATACATAAAAGATATGGAAAATCAAAATAAATTTTACGCAACGAATTTTAAACCCACACCTCACGTGGTGGAACGGAAGGTAAAGTAGTTACAAATGAGGAGACAGGGCAAAAACTAAGACGGACCATTATACATTTAAAAGAAATAGAAAAGGAGTGGAAGCTGAAGGCAGATTTTCAAGGTCCCGGTACCTTAGCTGGCTAAACTAGCGTCCAGTGTAAGCAACCTTTGAGACGAAAGTTCGAATCTTGCCTGATCGGTTTATTCATTATATTTTATTTTCGTTTTTTTTTAATACAATCAGTTAAGAGTCCACGTACTGAATTTCCCATACAAACGTAATACCAAAATGAATCCTAATTCAAACTAAATTTATTAAAAAATGATAGGTACCGTTAATTTAGGTTCCTGCTCTACTATTTCGTCCTAAAAACTTCACTGGAAATAAATATTTTATATAACGGAGCTGTTTTGTAAAACAGCTAGCAGTTATGTTAAACAATAAATTATACAATTTAGCTGCGACATCAAACCGCATCTACTAAGAGCCACTGTCACCAACTTCAAAAATGTGTTGAAATTGTAGATATTTAAACACAAAATTTCTATGAATAATTGTGTTTAAATACAATTTAAACATATTTAAAAAGTTGGTACACGTGGCCCTAACCTACTCACTGAATAAATTTAGAAATAGGGCGGAAATCAAAATTACTCGAAGTAGGCACTACTCACCGAGTAAATTCAAAAAAGGAACGGAATTTGCACGAAATTAACTGCCGAATAATTTGAATGGAACTTACTCGGAGCTGGTGAAATGTACCTTAAGATAATATATTAGATATTATTATATACTCACCGATGAGCGCCGCTAGTACCAACAGTTTCATAATTCGAAGTCAAGGTCCTGTCCTGTCCGGTCCACTTGGTGTACACTTCTGGTGCTCAAAACTGAGGCAATTTAGTTTATATACACCGATTTACTCGTTCGCATTTGATTTCAGGTAACCTTTAACCCGTGATGCGATAGCATTTTGACCAAAATCAAAATACCTACAAATAAAATGTCAAGCGTGAGGTCTAATTGCTTATTTGAAGTCCGTATATAGTGATAGCCACTAGCACAGAACTGAAAAACAATGATTTACATTGAAATTACCATGGCAATTCTAAAGAGATTATTAGAGCAGAGTTCCCCCTCAGTGGCATAGAATAGATTGCACTGATGTATATTTTTCTTAAAAATTCTACAAATCCGTGTTTATTTTGATAATATCGAATCTTCTACTGACCTTTTTTCTTTTTGCTTGATACAAAAAAAATATATAAATTATCTCTAGGTATATTACAAGCACATAACTTATCGTCACGCCTGTATTCCTCCAAGGGTTAGGCAGAGCCGTATTAATGTTCCCGCACAGTTCACAGGCTTGTTTCGAACCTATGTAATAGGGTGAACCCGTATATTAATTGGACAACCGCATAAAAATAATTTCAGTCGTTTTTTTAAATAAACAGACGCAGCGTGGGGCTGTTGCTTGCATCCCTTCTTAAGGAAACTTTTAAAATATTAATAACAACGTTTTTAGTACTTTTACTTACCGTGAGTTTGAAAATATTAATACTAAAAATAACAAAGTTTCATACAATGTTTCATCCCCTTTTTCAGCTTCAAATTTCCAAAAATCCTTTCTTAGTGCTCGTGTAGATTGCAAAAGTAACTAGCCTACAAACTTACAAGCATCTAGCTCCTGTAGTTTCGACTGTGCGTCGATATGTCAGTCAGTCAGGTCTTTAATTTATCTCTACTATTATAAATATATATTATGTATATAAAGAAGAAGATAGATTAGGTACATAATAACAAATGGTCAATTCCAGTAATTATCACATAACATACCATACCATCACGCCCTTATTCCCCGAAGGGTTAGGCAGAGGCGTACTAAGGTACACCCACAGTTCGCCGGTATGTTTAGGTCCATGTAATAGGGGCGCGAGCCTATTGCCATTAACCGGGCAAATATTCCATACTCCGAGCTGCTACTGAGAATTTCATAGAAAAACCTAATAACACTTTGCTCGACCTGGGAATCGAACCCAGGACCTCTAGCGTAGCAGTCCCGCTCAGGACCACTAGGCTAATGAGGCAGTCTTCTGTAAAATTAAAAAATGTTTAAAATATTTTTTTTTGTAAACATGCAATGCTACTTACAGTCAATGATTTTTTTGATAATTAAGAAGTACTTCCGTATACATAGGCTCACCTAATGAGAGTATATGCAAGGAAGTCAGATAAACAATAAGAAATAAGAAATTGTTTATTGATTTCTGAAGTTTACGCGAATATTAGACATATTGAAATAAAACAACCTTACGGATTATATCGCGTTATAATAGTTTAAACAATACAATTTAGAAGCGGCGGTAGCCTAATGGCTAGGGCCGGACTTGCAATCGTGTGGTTGCCGGTTCGAAACCCACCCATTGCACTACCGACGTAAACCCACTCGTAACACAACCATTTTAGCTAGTAATGTGCGATCCACATTGCTAGTAAGCTTTTTTTTTTTAAAAAAAAATGCTATTCCCGACGTTTCGGACCCTTTACAGAGTCTGCCCGTGACCATGGACGCTGTAAAGGGTCCGAAACGTCGGGATTTGTATTGTATTGTTTATACTAATATAACGCGATATAATCCGTAAGGTTGTTTTATTTCAATAAGAAATTGTTTTATGAACTGCTCTCATCTGGCCATATTGGTAAGTACTTCCTCATTAGCATATTGCTGCCGAAACGCAAACAGCTGTTATATGAACAATAATAATTGTTTTGTTAAAAATTCATGTGGGTAACGTTTAAAACCAGTGGGTTAACATTTGAACATTACTTTACAAATCATTCTTCTCGTTCACGTGGGAGAGCCATGCTTCAGCACGAATGGGCCAGCTCGACCGGAGTGATACCACGATATCACAGAAAACCGGCGTGAAACTACGCTTGCGTTGTGTTTCGCCGAGTGAATGAGGTTACCGGAGGCCCAAACCCTTTAAAAGGCGGGCAACGCACTTGCGTCTCCTCTGGTGTTGCGGGTGTCCATAGGCGGCGGTAATTGCTTAACATCAGGTGCCTACCGTATGCTCGTTTGCCCCCCTATCCCATAAAAAAAAGACATTATAGTTGATTCAGACTGCCTCATTAGCTAAGTGAGCGCGACTGCTACGCTATTGCTTGAGGACAGCAGTGGTGTAGTTTAAGTTTTGATTATTATAATTGTAGATTTTAATCCCAACGTTCAGAAAGCAGTTCTTAACGTTGGGATGAAGTTAATGGCGTTCTTATATTTTTCAAATATTCACCCATGTATGACAGGTTTGAATAAGTATGGACTATGTACAAGTAATTGGACACTAAGGGCCACTTGCACCAACTTTTGAAATATGTTTAAATTGAATTTAAACACATTTAAGAAGTTGGTGCAAGTAGCCCGTAGTAAGTAGTAGTAGCAAGTAGTAGTAGATAGTGGTGACATGACAGTGACATGTTGTCAGGGGATTATTTTATAAAAAGTGCAAAAAAAGGCCTGAGAGCTAGGGGGTTCCGCGTGGTACACGGGGCCCTGGGTAGGTACTTTCACATAGTACCTAATGTAACAGAAAACAATACAATTCATCAACCCATTATAATGTGGACATTGGTCTCCTCTCAGAGTGTGCGTAACAATAATAAATATATGTACATAATTATGGTTTTTATCGCTTTATTTGTACAAGTATAGATAGTATTACTATATTCTATTTGAAACATACATAATACATACATTTTTATATGTATAAATTGACTTAACTAGTTATTAATTTCGAAATATTGTGTATATCACAACTATTTGATAGGGTACATAAAATATGAAAAATTGACGGTGTCGTTCATGTTGCTCCACTCAGCATCTGACCGGAGGATGTTTGTGTACTTAATCGAGGGTTGGCGTGCCTTCAGCTTAGCCTCCTTCTTTAGCTCTTCAGTTTTAGGATCACTGAATTCATCTCCCAGAGAGAAGGACGCACCGTAGTAATTAGGACGACTGACCATACCATAAGGAGTCATGTAATCGTCACGGATCTGGTTTGTATTCTGACCACAGATGCCTCTGGTAGTGCCACGATGATCGTCGGTAAAGATAACCAATCTATGGCTGTCGTACATAAGACGAAGAGCTCCATTTTTGATGTCGAACATCAGGACGCCTTGGGTGACGGTGTAATACTGCAGCAGAGGAGCTTCCTCGGAGTCATCCCAGTATAATTCGAGAGCCCCCTCGGAAACCTTCTTAGTATTGCTGTTAACTTGCACTGCGTTGGGTTTGATCTCGAGCTCGACATATTTTCCAGATATAGTCCTGAGCAAAAAGAAAAATTAACTATAACCAAAAAAGCGCAATACTACTTGCTCACTGATTAATTACGAAAAATCAAAAACTCTACGTCATAGACACCTGAAACTTGACTGATAGGTAATATAGGCATCCGCAAAAAAATTGAACTGGAAATTTCCCGCGATTGAACACATAAGTAGTTGGGTTTTACTATTTCTGTAAAATCTGAAAATTGTGGGCGAAACCATTACAGTATTTTGGTATATTTTTTTTGTGTGTTGGGATTTTTCGCATTAGTAGCCAAATTCGTACAGAATAAAACTACGGAGTTAGGTCACTGGATCCCGACCGACTGCGGTCTAATGCAATGGAACTCTTGCAAGGTTTTCTAAATAATTCTTACTTATAGGAGATATACACCTCCGCCTGTTGGTCGCTGGGCCTCCTGGCGAGGATGACCAAATCACCGGTGTCACCTGACTCGTCCACCATCACCACGTGCCAGGAGCTGGTGAGACTATAGTCATAGCTGCGGCCGCTATACATCCAGACCTTGCTGTCGTCCACAGCACAGTAACCTATAGTAGATATAATTATGATAATATAAGAATTTTTAAAGACATAATCTCACTGATATGTATAGTTATAAATACACTCACGCAAGTCTGGGTGATTGATGACACAGTTAGAGCTAGGTGTGTAGAAATCTATCGGGTAAAAAGCCATGTCTTCAACTTCCTTCAAACGAAACACTCCATATTTAGATGTGAATTCGTAGTTGATATAGTTGCCGTAGTAGAACGCTTGAGCCTCAATTTCTATTTTACCATCGTCGACTGTCTTCGAGAAGTCACGCTCTTGTTTATAAGGAAACATGTCTTTAATAGTCTCGTAAGCATCGTAGGTCAAGTTCATGTAGTCAGCTCTAAGCTCCTTGTATGTGACTGTTGCCTGGAAGTAGTCAGGGGCATGCGCCATAACGACCATCATATAGCAATCTTTTTGGAACAAATTATTTTTACTCATTTCTTGTAAGCATTGTTGAGCCAAGGGGTCCTTCAGCATCAATACGTAGTACAAATCGCTGCGTTTGCCGGAGCCTTGAAGATGAATATTCTCGGAGGTCCCGTATTTCAAGTCGGCCTCGTAAGTAACCTTGATTTCTCTGTTTATAGCATTTCCGAAGTTAAGCGGAACGATTTTAGGTTTAATAAATTTGAAGACGGCATTAATTTGTTCGAAGCCGTTAAAGAAAAAGACTCCTTGAACTTGGTTGTCTATAAAACTGTAAGCGAGAGCTGTAGTAAAAGCGTATTCTACTTTCTGTTCTCCATTAAAGGCAACGCTGAGGTCATACAATTGAACTTCAGCAGATTTGATGCCAGCTGCAGCACGTTTTACAAGCTCCTTGCGGCGAGCCTCGGTAGCGACATCTTTTACAATTGAAGCAGGTCCCATTTCACCACTCTGTTTCTGGTTGTATAGGGTGTCTATGAAATTAAAATATTATTAAAGGTTATTAATGAGAAAAAATATATATCAATTTGAATAGACTTATACCGTGACAACTACTAAACTTACCATAAAATGCGTTGAAAGTGATATCCTTGTTCTTGGTCTCTTTGGCAAGGTAATTAAAGTTAAACTCAGTCAAAGCGACATCCTTTTGGTACAGCAAATTTCCGATCCTTGTGAAAAGTTCAGCGTCGTAAATTTTGGTGTTTTTAAAATCACATGAATAAGAGTATCCCTTAAGAAGGAAGGACACCCCCAAAAGGTGACCTAATGTTATATCTGTAGACACAACTTTAGCGGGACGCTCAATAAACTTAGTCATAGGGTTTTGAGAAACAGTGACCGGAGAATCAGTTTTTTGCAGAGAAATGTATGGCCAAACGCTGAAATGAATCAAGTTGGCATCATGTTCTGGGAGTAAAAAGTTTAAATCAATTTCTTTTTTCTGTACCAGCGTGTTCATTGTTATAGGCGAATATAATTGGAGTTTATTAATTACCCCGGTCGTTACGTACACGTCACCCAGTGTATCTAAGAAGCCGACGCTACCGTCCATATTTCTAGCATAGGTGAAATCGAGCTCATTGTGTAAAGATCCAGCAAAACCATTGCTGCTATTATCAAGTTTGATTTTTACTTGGCCGTGAGCCGAATACATTAGTGGTTCAGTGTATTCAAAGACGAATGGCATACCAGTAGCGACAGGAAAGACAACATACACTTTCTTGCTGTTTAGTATCTTTGTGTATTGAAAATCGACACCTTTGAGTAACTGTTCCATATTTTGGATAGTGCTAGCAATGAAAGAGTTCAAGTCTTCCTCATTAAATGTGATAAGCTTCTGCTGGTTCAAATATTCAAAGAAAAATGCGCCTTCAAGCGGTTCCTTTGGTTCACGTCTGATTTTTAGTTTTTCAACAATCTCTTTGGCGGAGTGCTTTAAGTCAATCTTAGATTTGTCAGGTTCGTAGAGCATCTTCGCGACATATTTCAACAAGTCTTGCACGCTAGATACTGACAAGGTCACCTGAAAAAGATACAATTATTGTGGTTCTAGCTGTTCTAGCTTCGCCCGTTTTCCCGTAGGAATAAAACATTTTGCCGCGGTAAAAAGTAGCCTATGTTCATCAGTGGTAAAAGATTTTTTCAAATCGGTCCAGTAGTTTCGGTGCCTATTCAATACAAATAAACGAACAAACAAACAATCAAATCTTTCCTCTTTATAAATGTAGAAGTGTGGATGTTACAACTTCTCACGTAGAATATCCGTTCTTGAAAAAATCCGTTGGGGCTGCCATTGCCATTTCTGTTCTGAATTTCAATAACTATATACTTACATAATATTTAATACTTGTAGAGCTAAAGACAGCCCCCGCCGGATTTTCTTGTAGGTAATTTATTATTATTTATTTATTAGATAATAAGGTACAAAGTAATAAATATAAAGTATAATGGTGTCCAACAAAACTATTCGCTTAGTTTGCCTGTTGGATCACTTATTCTAATCATTACTAATACTAAAACTTACAATTATTATAAGTATTTATACATGTATGTTCAGTATATATTAGGTAGGATATCATAGTATAAGGTAAATGCTAGTATAGAAAAAATATATGTACCTAATAGTAACATAGTGGTAAGTTATTTAAGTCAACATTATGGTAGTGTACTAAATAGATATTTTTTTAGCCTTCGCTTAAATTTATTTTTATTTTTTTCATCCCGGATTTCGTCGGGTAAATAGTTAAGCAAATAAGGGATACGCTTATTTAATGATCGATCACCATACACATTATTAACTTTTGGTACCTCATATTTACCAGACGACATCGTTCGGGTGTTGTATTTGTTGCATACTGTTATCAATCGTGAATTAAACTCCTGTTTGCTATGGTTATTGGATGCGAGAATGTATTTATGCTTAAGTCTAACTGGTAGGACTTTACAGATTTTAAATAGTTTATAATAATCATTTTTATATTTTTTTTTTATGTACTAGTAGTTTTAAGAACCTAACTTGTATATTTTCTATTTTTTCCATGTAAGTTTTGAATGTAAGCCCATAGCAATCAAGAGCATAATCCATTACAGACTCCACCATACATGTGTACAATATTCTTAGAGTAACAGCAGGAACTCGATAACTTAGGTGGTAAAATTTACTTAAAATAATTCTTAGTTTATTGCACAAGAAATTTATATGTTCTGTCCACGAGAAATGCTCGTCGACTTTGACCCCAAGGTAGGTCACACAATTTACTCTCTGAATCGGTTTGCAGCTACAATTGACTCGGTTACCATGAATGCAATCAAAATTGTGAGTGTATAATTATAGGTAAAGGGCTTTCCTTCAGTGGTAAGTAGGGTGAATGTATAATTAAATATTGTGTTTTTTCCGTATTAAGAACAATTCCATTGTCATGAGACCATTTAACAACTGCGTCCACGTCTTGCTGAACTAGTCGGCACGTTTCTGCGATGTCTGTACTTACCGGCCCGCAAGGCACAGAGGTCGTCCGCGAACATAATGCGCCGAGCAATGTTGTAGCACATTACATAGACTATTTACATGCATTAAATAGCATACGGGACAACTTCCTGAGCCCTGCGGAACCCCACATCGGACCATTTTTTCATCACTTAACGTGTCGCCTATCTTGACCCGGTAAGAGCGAGAGGTGAGGTAGTCTCTGAACCCTTCTTTCAGAGGCTTCTCCACACCACACTCTTCAAAAGCTGTTATTAGTGTATCAGTTTCTAATGTGACAAATGCTTTTTTAAAATAAAAAAATACTGCGACTACAAACTTCTTCTCGTTTAAATAGTTGTTAATTTCGTTAGTAAAATTTGATAGTAATGTTTGAGTACTCCTTCCTTTCTGGAATCCGTGTTGTGATTTATTTATTGTTATTTGTACGTAAGTAGTTCCCAAGTTGATTTATTATGCACTTTTCTATTACTTTGTCAATACTGGATAGAATTGCTATCGGTCTATAATTAGTGTATTTCTTATGGTCACCTTTTTTATAAATAGGACGTATTATTGCTTTTTTTAGATTATCGGGAAATGTATGTTTACCTGACTGCCTCATTAGCCAAGTGGTCCGGAGCGCGACTGCTACGCTAGAGGTCCTGGGCTCGATTCCCAGGTCGAGCAAAGTGTTATTGGGTTTTTCTATGAAATTCCCAGTAGCAGCTCGGAGTTAGGAATTAGTGCCCGGTTAATGACAATAGGCTCGCCCCCTATTACATGGGACCTAAACATACCGGCGAACTGTGGGTGTACATTAGTACGCCTCTGCCTAACCCTTCGGGGAATACAGGCGTGATGGTATGTATGTTTACCTACAGATACATTAATTAATTAATTTTAATTGAATATATGTAGGTAGTCATTTAGTCAGGGGTTTAGAAAAAGTTATTTAATCCTTTTAAAATTACATTCGTTGTGGGTTATGTGTTAGTTTAATTAACTTTTGAGAGATCTCATTTGAAAACTTGTAGGTATTTCTGACGACCAACATTGAAGTTGTAACGACTTTTTATGTTTTAACAGATTTTTTGAAATTACTTATACTGTTTCTAAAATAAACTGTACGCACTATGTACACCATAATGGTTTTACATCATAAAATGAGTTCAGTGCCTACTTTACTGATAAAGAAAACCAAAGAAGAAAACAATTGTCAAAATTGGCAACTAATCATGAATGACACGTATGACAGATGTAATAATATAATCATTTCATTGAGGTAATAAAAACGGCGTATTAATCTCTAGAGATAAACCTGCACTGCCATCTAAAATACGGTTTTACGCAGTCGAGGCCGCCAAATAAGTCCTGTGACGTTATGTTTATGTAAGAATTACTTGCACTAATACGAATATAGTTATTATATGTCCTTGTAACAATAATTTTATTTATTTATCAGTTTTTTTACTTATTATGTCTTATTTGTACGTATAAGTATATCTTTAAATTTTGATACCTGACTATAATATATTTTTTAAGCTGTGCTAGTCTAGTACAGAGGTATTAAAATAGGAAATTTATATTATCCAATGGTTAATTAACAAAATAGCTAAATTCTTGGTTATCAATTTAATATGTTTGAGGTTAAAATTGTAATAATATGATATTCATGTTGTAAATGTTAACTGTACCTATCCACGAAAATTCGCTAATGAATTACAAACCCTTTACAGTAAACCGCGTTTCAATCGGTCAAACCGTTATGGAGAAAAATGGTAACATTAGTTTGAGGGCACAAACAAAGAAACAAATACCCTCTCACCGTAAACGCAAATATACAGTACAGTCTTCGTTCCGTCGTGGGTAAGAACAAGTTCACCATAAGTATATATTTAAGGGAGTGATATGAAGATTCGAGTGAAGTTATTGCGAAGCACGCTATTTCGAAAAAAATTAAGAGTGGTACGCCAATTCGAAAACACATTAAGTCGAAAACCGCTATATCGAATGACGTTGTCTCGAACACGCTGATTCGAAAAACTGTTTGAATGGTACGCTAGTAAAACAGTCTTGGTATCGAAATCCACTGTTGCGAATAGCATATAACGTCATTCGAATCTTCATATCACTCCCTATGTATAGAGTTCAATCTCAGATAACTTCTTACTCTAGTGTTTTCTTTTTAAAAATAAAGTAAACTGTAGGTACCTGGATATATGATTCGTTTTCTATTCTTGGCACAGAGAATAAAGTCCATTTAATAATAAAGACCCAATTCTGAAGTCCATGCAAATACCTAAAGTTGAAGCTAGTTTACCTAATAAATCTTTGTTTTGACACGTCAGTGATTTCAATAAGTCGTTAAAAATAAATATACCTGACTCTCTTCAGTCCACCCTGTGCTTTTATCCCTCAAAGCCGATCTGTGATATAAGGGTAGAATATTATCCTTACTGCCGATAGACGATAGTTCTCTAAAGAATGCGATGTCATCGTCACTCGTGTACTCGTCGATTATACTGTCGATAGAGTAGCTGTTTCCGAATGTCTCCTGCGGCAGAATGTCTATGACAGACTGAGCAATCTTAGCCCTGCAAATATTTTTGGATGGCATTACTGAACATGAACTGCCTCATTAGCCAAGCGGTCCTGAGCGCGACTGCTACGCTAGAGGTCCTGGGTTCGATTCCCAGGTCAAGCAAAGTGTTATTGGATTTTTCTATGAAATTCCCAGTAGCAGCTCGGAGTTTGGAAATTGTGCCCGGTTAATGGCAATAGGCTCGCACCCTATTACATGGGACCTAAACATACCGGCAAACTGTGGGTGTACATTAGTACGCCTCTGCCTAACCCTTCGGGGAATACAGGCGTCATGGTATGTTACTGAACATGTAACAGCTTGCAATCCCTAAACTAACTCCCCTTTCGCCACGACCGTGATAGACTGGCAAGATCGGAAGAGTTCTTGATCATGCCCTTAAGGGTCCGCCGGAGCTTGAATTGCCCACAATAACGTACCTAATACCAAAAAAAATCGTAATCCAAACAATATTTTATCAATTTGTGTTATTATTCGGATTGATAAACCGTTAATGTAGATTCCTACTGTACCATTTCGTTTACTACTACTTCACTAGAAATAAACGACCGGAAAATCGTTCCATCTATACTAATATACAAAGCTGAAGAGTTTGTTTGTTTGTTTGCTTGAACGCGCTAATCTCAGGACCTACTGGTTCGATTTGAAAAATTCTTTCAGTGTTAGATAGCTCATTTATCAAGGAAGGCTATAGGCTATATATCATCACGCTAAGACCAATAGGAGCGGAGCATGGATGAAGAATGTTTCAAAATCGGGTGTTTTTTTTTTCCTTTCGAGAGCTTCCGATGCATGCGCTGCGTAAACGATTAAAGTTTCGCAAAAATCTAAGACTAAGTAACTATTCCACGCGGACGAAGTCGCGGGCGGAAGCTAGTACTTGATAAAATTACCAAGAATTGCATTCGCTTATATTTATTTCCAGTGAAGTATTTTGAATGAAATGGTAGAGAGCAGCACCCTAGATTAACGGTATTATTTTGGATGAAATGGTAGAGCAGGAACCTAGATTATGATTATTATATAATGGTATTGCAATCTGAATTACGTTTATTTTGGTATTACATTTGTAATCGAAATTCGGTCCGCCGGACTCTTAAGAAACCTGTAATGTATATACAGCAACTGCAAAACACATTTTAATATATTTTGAGATAATGATATTATTATCTTATTGACTAAAACTATGTACTCACAGCTCTGTGAATCGAGGGTCCTTCAGTTTAGCTGCAAAAGTAATTCCGTTCGTCAATACCGCGCGAACTTCAGTGCTATAGTCTACGTTAGCCATGTGTGCCATTACTTGCATCATCTCGGCGGTGGGGAAAGCCATAAAGATATTAAGAGCTGCAGCAACTCTCACTTCATAAGCCTCAGCAGTATTTCTCAAGATGCTGAAGAGCACCGCACGTACTTGTTCATTCTTCAAGTTAGCCAAGGTTTTGAGACTAGCAACTATCTGAATACGGAGGTACTTGGTTACTGGAGTGGTACCATCTAAGAGCGGGGCAAAACACTTCAGGATTTCTGGATGAGCCAAGTTGCCGAGAACTCTTACGTAGACCTGGGCTTTATTGGTATCATTGTCTCTGATAGCATTAATCAGTTCTTCAGATAGACGTGGAATAATCGTTTCGATTATATATGCGTTATTTTTACCAAAGCGTGCAAATTTGGTTGCTGCTAAGAGAGCTGAAATATTTACAGACTGCTGCTGCATCACTTCAGGGTTCATCGCAAAATGGAAGAATTCTGTCATGATTTTTTTAGTAGGATAACGAAGACTAGCACCTATACTAGAGATCAACTCAGCTGCTTCTTCACCCTGAATCTTCTTAGTGAGGATCCAGGACCTGATCTGTTCAAAGGCGGCAGTGGAGCCGGCTTGTGCTACAGCATCTCGGTAGATAATCCACATACCTGTCTTAGCGACGTTTTTAGATGTCTTAGCAATTTCAACACTATTTGTCAGCTGGGTCAGCTGCTCAAAACTTAAAGGTGCTATTATATGTACAAGGACGTTGAACTTTGAAAGAAAGTCTGCCTTTGGCATTTTGTTGGGAATCTGCAGCAAAGGAGTCATATCCTGAAGCTGTTTTTGGACGTTAGCGATGTCTTGTTCCTTAGCCTTAGGGTAAAACATAGATTCGTTCAATGTAAATAGAAGCGAAGTTACTTCATGGCCTGCTTCTGTTGTTTTCCATTCATTTCCACTATCCTCTTGGACAGCGAACAAATACAATTTTACGTAACTGTAGACTTCAGCTTTCTGTTTACCGAACAGAAGAGGACTGACGAATACAGAGCTTATGATTTCCGACTTGAAAATCGTCCCCTGCTTACCGGCTAACAAGCGCATTTCTGATTTGTGCTTGATAAGCTGTTTCTGTTCATTTTTGTAAGTAATTCCATTCCAAACAGCGCCTTCAGGTACACCGAAATAGTATGCAATCCGCTGTTTACATGAGCCGAAGTTTTTGCTTTTAATAACCTCGACAGGGTCTTCTTCCGCAGCAAATTCAGGTAATTCACGACGCCACTCCACGGAAACGGGTGAAACAATGTATAGAGTCTCACATTGACCAGTAACGTCTGTCTCAACTTTCTTAAACAAGCCTTGGAATGTCTCCTTGTCATAGCTGTTAGGGAAGCTGTCGACATGTCCAGAAGGTGATAAATCGACTTGAAGTGCGCTGATCAGAGCCTTCAACAGATTTCCGTGTGCAACGGAAAGAGTGAAGGGGATCGTAAATGATTTAACGCGGCCTCCCTCCACAAATATCTCGAAAGGTTCGTCGATGATCTGTATAGGTTGGTATTTGAGGTCCGACGGTAAAACTAAAAAGGGTTCCTTTTTTATTTTTTCCGCATGAACCAACGAATAAACCGGCTTGCTCAGTTTAGCAACGAGGTGGCCTGGAGCCACAACGCGAATGTTGAGCTGAGCTTTGAAGGCATTGCCATTGCTGTCGCTCTGGTCATATTGGACCAAGGTGTAAGTGTCCACATCATAGGTATATTCTTTGCCCACTTGCCAAGGCCAGCTTTTGCTCTGGCCGAGTGGGGTTGATGCGACTACGGCTACAAAAAAATATAATGCATATAGTGGAGAGATTCTCTAAGAATTATTTACAAGAAAAAGTAGACTTGAATAATGATTTTTATAAATGTTTGCATTATCATTTTGTCTAAAACATAAACGGGTCCAAATTGTGTTCAAAAGTTGTAATGTTAGCCTATTAATGTATTTTGTTGAGTTTTTTGTTGTTATTTGCTGCATGTTCAGATAATTTTATAAGAAAAGCCTATTTTTCTCTACAACTTTGGAATTGGTTAATATGACCAAGACCATGTTAACCAATTCCAAATTTCAACAAGCACAAATGCAACATGCATTTGTGCTTGTTGAAATTTGGAATTGCTTGCTTGCTGAGATACTAGGTTCAGTTTCCATTTTACTGGAATATTTATCTGTGCCCGGAATATAGCGATGCTAATTATAAAAATTTCGACCCCTATTACATGAGACCTAAACATACCGGCGAACTGTGGGTGTACATTAGTACGTCTCTGCCTAACCCTTCAGGGAATACAGGCGTGATGGTATGTTATGTTATGTTAATTATATTAGAAGATACGAGACAGACATAATTATTGTAACCCTCACAGAGCAAGCTTATTGCCATTTTAGGCGACACAAATCGAAACTTAGGACCCCACACTTAGCTGCAATTTTAAATCACTTAAGTATGTAAGTTATAACATTTTAGTACTCACCGATTAACGCCACCAACACTAATAGCTTCATAATTGCAAATCTTCAGTACTTATTGCTTGATGAAACACAGTTCTGATGCCTAAAATGAGATGTACATGCTTATATAGAAAAATAATACAATGCATCGCTCTTGTCAAGTAACCTCTGACCTAATGCGATTAAAACTTTTGAACCACGCTTCAGGCTACCTTTCCACCAATGCGAAGAAAGTGGAGCAGCATGGAGTCAAAAATATTATTCACTGAATTTTGGTTTAATCAAATAGAAAATAATTAGCCGGATCTAGGGTTGCCAGGTCGCCAATCCTAATAGCCGGACAGATCAGCCAGTTTGGCCGGACATATGGGTAGAAAGGCCGGACACCCTACATAATTGAGGATCTTCTGTCGGCGCGCGGGGGCGGGCGGCCTGCGGGAACGACCGCCTTCGCTTGGCCACACTCGGCGTTCGCTTGTTTGCGAAATGTAAAAAGCCCAACAAAAGCAGGACAAGTCGGTAACCGTTTATTTTGGCCAGACACGCAATCAAAAAGCCTACTTATGTCCGGCTTTATCCGGATGCCTGGCAACCCTAGCCGGATCGATAGAGTCGCATGATAATAAGCTGAAAACGCAGCCTGAATACGCCAGCAATGCGAGTAGTATTACTAACTCTACCTCGTCAGACTTCCATTGCTAACTTTCATTGGCTGCATTGCCATTCAAACTGGAACACAATAACTCCAGAAAATCCATTTCTCCGCTTTGCTTTTAATGCTACGTGGTAGCCAGTATTGTCAGCTATATTTGAATACCGTGGCGTGGGTTTAAGCTAAATTGCATAGTACATAACCCTCCCTCCTTAAGGCTACAATATACAATTTAAAACGTTGCACTAGGATTGTTTCCTGTATCGTGGGTGCGTTTACAAACACAAATTATCACATATACAAACACCCAGACCTCGAACAACTACCTGTAGATTATACACCTTTAGAACAAGTGGCATAATTCAAAATATCGACAAATATCTTTTGTATACGTTAAAACAATCCTAGAACTACAATCAAAATTTTATAAATACAGCAAATTCTATTGAAATTAATCCAAATGCTACCTGATAAAAAATATGATTCTTTTATTGTATGAGATTGCCAAAAAACAAGAATTTTGGATAATGTTACTTTTGTTCAAGAGGTGCGATTTGTTCCATGCGGGGACCCAACCCAGACCCATAAAACGTAGCCTAGAAGCCAATGCTTAGCCATTACGACAATCGTGCCGTCAATTAAAGTGAATAAGAAAGAAGAAGAAAGAAAGAAAGAAAAGAACAAGAAAAATACAAAATGTAAATAGCACGTACAGTGAGTATCATGCTTGTTAAGCTTCCGGCCAGCTCTAGGTATAAGCTTGTAATACACTACATTCGTTGTGTTTAAAACAAGGGTTAGCAGTTATGTATAGTGTTCATTGTCTGTAAAACTAGGGTCAGCGAGCGTACGACCGTCAATACGGTCAGAATACAAAGTGTACAACATGACTTAAGGCGCTGCTAGAATTTAATTGAAGATTTTAATTGATTTTTAATTGAATATCACATCACATTGTAACTTTTTTTATTAGCACAGAAATTCCTCATGGATCATCTGCCACCTGGAGAAGCGATAGATTTAGATTATGGCTATATTATTATAGTTAAATTGCGTAGTTATGTCAACCGGAAAAATAACTAAAAACACACAAAAACTGTTAATTTTATGAGACACTATTTTCAAAAGCGTGGATTCGGCAGTGTATCTACAGGGTGAGAATGCTTATACTGTGTTTCGCCGGGTGAGTGAGGATACTGGAGGCCCACACCCTTTTAATAGACCGGCACTTACGGTTCCTCTGGTGTTGCGGGTGTCCATGGGCGGCGGTTTCCCTTACCATCAAGCCGACCTATCTGCTCGTTTAGGGTTTCTGGCTGTTACTGTATCGCTATGAAGGCAACTGTATGACATACTGACGTCATTCGTTCTTTTTTTAATATCGGGTATAATAATAGCTCACCTGTACAACTACTCGGTAAAAACTTTTGCACATCTCAATAACGCTGCGGTGAGTAATCAAATTCGTATTTTTTAAAATTCGATCGAGTGTCGTCAAATAAGCGGAAAGAAAATGAACTGTCAAACGTTAGAATATTGATATATTATGTACGT
This sequence comes from Acronicta leporina, assembly GCA_947256265.1. NCBI lineage: Eukaryota > Metazoa > Arthropoda > Insecta > Lepidoptera > Noctuidae > Acronicta > Acronicta leporina. The sequence continues at coordinate 2,128,567 of OX366536.1, forward strand.
ATCGAAGTACCAAACTTCGTCGAGCTGACTGAAAGTCTAGACGGCACTATAATGAATAAAACTGATAGGCAGCTTAAATTAATAAAATACATAATATAATATAATGTCATCGTGTTTATTGTTTTAAGCAATGTGCATTGCATGACCTCTAAATTAATAGCATAAGTAGGTTGCATTGCATTATGAACTGACATAAGAAGGTTTAATTTCTTTTAAATACTTTTTACTTTATTATCTCATTGTCATCATACTTTGTTTAATTTGGAGATGTTGCTGTGCTACAGAACACAACAGTAACTAAAATAGAATAACGTTACTCGGGTCAAGCTCATAACGGATATCGATAACATTTATTTTATTTATTCATAACAATATCTGTTTCTCTCGGTTTCACTCGTGACCTATGTTATCCTATCCTATCCTACTTCCTACTAATCCTACTAATATTATAAATGCCTCATTTATCATATTACATAGTTTGGTGTTGTGTCTAGTTAATGATAATTAGAAGCATGAGACCAAAACTCCGGGTTGAATACAGAAAATTGAATAGAAAAAACCGGCCAAGTGCGAATCAGACTCGCGCACGAAGGGTCCGTGGCATTATCGAGTCCGACTCGCACTTGGCCGGTTTTTTAGTATATGTTATTATAGCGGCAACAGATCATGATCTGTGAAAATTTCATCTGTCTTGCTATCGCGGTTCTTGAGATAAAGCCTGGTGATAGACAGACGGACGGATAGACGTCGAAGTCTTAGTAATAGGGTCCCGTTTTGTCCTTTGGGTACGGAACCCTAAAAACGCAATAACACTGCTCGACCTGGCAATTGAGCTAACAAACCAAAGGAGAATTAAACTAAAAATAATACGAAATTAATATAATAATTATATCTTTAATTGAGCATTAAAATTAACGACAGTAACTGTCAATAAAGTATACAAAAAAACAAGATGTTCAAACATCTTAAAAATCTATGAGCAAATTAAGAGATCTCAAAACGGGAAATACTTGTGTAATCCTAAGACGAGATTCTTTGGAAAGCATGCATTTGTACATTTTAGGAATAACTTAATAAGTAGCTAAATAAGATAGTAAAATATAATTTGTAAACATTGTAGTTTTTAGATAGGTCATAGTCATATCAGCCTATTGCCCTCCACTACTGAACGTAGGCCTCCCCAAAGAGCGCCAACCATCGCGGTCTTGGACAGCTCGCATCCACCCGGTACATAGGTAGGTACTTAATTAAAAAAAAGTGTAAGCCGGCACACGCCATTTTAATATGCAACTACTAGTGATCATACGCACTTAACCGCCACAAAATTTTATTTCCCTGTGCAGCCTGACAGGTTAAAATGGAAAAGCGGTTAGCCGCTAGCAAGTGTGTAAGAGCGCTTACTCACACATTTGCACTTCTACAAACGTCTTCTCCCAAGTGTATTTTTTTTAATTCTCGATGGGCTTACGCTTAACCGACTATTCCCCTGATGTTAAGCGACACTGCGATCTACGATGGAGCGCGCTTGCCTAGAAGAAACTGATTCAGTTGTGAATTAAAGACACCCAGATTATATCTATCGGGGAAGACCCACTCGGGAAGCGCATTCATCATTTCGGCGGTACGAATGATAAAAGTGGACTGTAGTTGTAGTAGGAATCGGTATTGGAGCTTTACCATGGAATTACTAAGGTGTGCTTCACAGGTTTTCCACATTTATCGACATGGAAACGGCTGAAACCGGTCGGTCGGCGACATCGGAAGTTGGTTAATGCCTCTATACCGTGAACATAAAGCTTTTTCCAACCCATTTTTATTTCATTGGCCTATTGAGCACTGATTACTGTAGATTTTAACCGTGTAAGAAAGTGAGTTGCGGCTCCAGCGTGACAATAATTTTATATTCATACTAGCCTCTGCCCGCGGCTTAGCTCACGTGAAGCTATATCAGGAGTAAAAATGGTATAACCAATATTGATGATCTCTTCTTTGTATGGGCTGTATACATCAGAGAGGTACCGTTCAATTAATGGAGATAAAAAGTACACCAGTTTTTAAGTTGAAGCACATACTTTCTAACAGTGATAACAAAATTAAAATCAACTCAGTAATTTTTAGCCCAACCCGTAACAAACAGACAAGAATTTTAAAAATCTCATTTTCTGGTTCGGAGACGTGTACATACCCTAACCCAATTGTTTTTTTTTAAACATCTTCAATGTACAGACACAGTTTTTTTACAATTTTATAATAGTAGAGAAGTTGGAAACAGTGGACCAGCCCAACAGCCTGTGGTTAAACAGTACGTTCGTCTCTAAATACGTCTTATTAACGTTTTCTGTATACAATTTTTATAGACGGCATATCTCTATCATACATGCTATAATGTACACAACCTAAGGTTAATTGAGCAAATATAGGTGCAAATGGAACAGAATCTTAATTATCTACGATATTTAACCTAATTAATTGTTGGTCTTTTATGGAGATCTGTGTTACAATATATCTAATTTTGTAATATACAAAAATACAATACAATCATCATGTTGCAACGACTTAGTTTATAAACATACCATCACGCCTGTATTCCCCGAAGGGTTAGGCAGAGGCGTACTAATGTACACCCACAGTTCGCCGGTATGTTTAGGTCCCATGTAATAGGGGGCGAGCCTATTGCCATTAACCGGGCACAAATTCCTAACTCCGAGCTGCTACTGCTGGGAATTTCATAGAAAAACCCAATAACACTTTACTCGACCTGGGAGTCGAACCCAGGACCTCCTGCGTAGCAGTCACGGTCAGGACCACTTGGCTATTGAGGCAGTTTATTACTTATTACCTATACGTTTCCCAAAAATATTTAAAAAAGTTACAAGTGGGACACCGAGTAAGTATCTTTCCGCTATTATACGTGCTCAACACAAGTCACGGCAGGTCATAGCGGCACTAGGCGCGGGCGCACAGGCGGGGCGGGGAAATATCACTTGGTGTGCATATTTTTGTACGGACAACCAGGTAACTTAAAAAGCTTATAAATTTGTGATTTTTAGTGATACAGTTCTGAAATTTTGTACATAAGTAGATTCATATGATTATGAGCAATAAATATCTTTGTCTTTGTCTTTTACATAAAAATACTAGACAGGTGTCTCGGGTTTCCCTTACTAAAACTAAGGTTGTATAGATCTTCAGTACCTGTGTATATCAAAGCAGGTCGCTAGTATCATAGAAATAGATAGTTATATTTAACTTATCGTAAAGTATTTACAAATTCTATTAACTAATGAAGCTCTTAATAATGTCTTACAAAAGTATCTATATTTGGAATCAATGTTTGAAAACTTACCTACCTTTTATTTAAAAAAACAGTGGTACTTAAACTATGTTTTTGTGTTCTTAACACAAGTCTTATTTACCTATATACTAAACAAATATAATTAGTACATGTACTTAGGAAGCGAATATTGAGCCAATTTAGTTCCTTCAGTCTTTTTTCTAAAATTCTACTATTCAATCAAAGAATTATACAATACTGAAGTCCTTGTAATAATTTGAGCAATATTTATTGTTTTAAATCTATTTATAATCTAAGAAAAACTCAATCTCGTGTTAGGGAGATTTTTTCAGAAAATAAATGTCACTTTACTCGACCTACAAATCGAACTCTGGACTTTGAGGAATTGAACCAGTAGACCAAAATGCCGTATGGCAATTAAAACTTTAATAAGTTCTACTATCTCACAAAATTCAGTACAATGACCTTTCGTATTAAGTTCAAAATTTCAATAAGTAAGTTATTCGGTCTGAAGATAAAATTGATACAGAGTTGAAATATATCATTATTAGTGAAAGAAAAAAAACTATATCAGTCAGGATTCGAGCCTGGGTCTCGATGTACATACCCGAAGTAATGAAGATTGGAATCCTGACATCCTGGTTTGATATCCAGGGCCGAATTTAGGGAAGAGCAGCCGGGGCTACATTTCCGGGGCGTCCAATATAGAGACTTCGAATATAAAAAATCTTTCAACTTCCGACGAGTAAACAACTTTTCCTTAGATATTTTTTAGCTGTTTTACCTACAGCACTTTGTACATGAATATAATATTTTCTAAAATATTAAAAACTATACTTCACTTAGACCCATTACTACCTACTGGGCTTCCACTCCTTAGTTGCTCCAGGGCCTCTCAACCTCTAAATCAGGCCCTGCTGATATCCAATTTATTTACTCCAAAATTTAGGTATGTCGGAGTAAATATTTGAACATTATATAACAAATCATTATTCTTATCTTTCTTAACATTATAGTAGTTTCAGATTCTTTTCTTGGCTTATTAGTGGTTTAGTTTAGGGTTCGATTATCATAATTATAGATAGTTTTAAACAAATGCATTCTTAACTTTAGGTTCGAGTTAATGACGTTCTAATATTTTTCAAATATTCACCCCTTAGTGATGTTTAGTGTGCGTTAATGCCAGATATAATAAAAAATAACAATAGAGTTTAAACTCTATGCCACTAAACCGCATTGTCTGATACTGAAAGATGTGGAAAGATTAGCGATATAGACCAAATGCAAATTCTCGAAGCGGCTATATTATTCAAATCTAGAAACAGAAGTAGCTCCCTTCAATTGATACCCTACAGCTTCTGCAACCTCGGAACAGTCAATTTATCTCTAATACACCTAAGCGTGGTTAATTTAGCTGGTGAACTTGGCACTGTCTGCTCCTGGTCAGGCTTCCTCATCGGCCTGGACGGTGGTATGCAAGTCCGAGGCACGCTGCTGATGTGAGGATGCGTCTTTACGTGCTTCCGAAGCGAAGACGGATCTGTGTATCTCTTGCCGCAACCAATTGCCCCACACGCGTAAGGTCTCTGAAATACCATTCTTAATTTAATCAACAGAATCTTAATACAAACTTAATACAACCATCATCTTCTCTACTATTATAAAATTGTAAAAAAGCTGTTTCTGTACATTGAAGATATTTAAAAAAAAACACGTGGGTTATGGTCTATATAAACGTCTCCGAATCCGAAAATGTGATTTTTAAAATTCTTGTCTGTTTGTCTGTTTGTTATGGGTTGGAGAAAAAACTACTGAATAGATTTTAATTTTATTATCAATGTTAGAAAGTAAATGCTCCAACTTAAAAACTGGTGAACTTCTTATCTCAATTAATTAAACGAATCCCGAGATACAACTTGACCTCCCTGATGTATAGAGGCCTATACAAAGAAGAGATCATCAGTGTTGGATTTTCTATTTTTACTCCTGATATACGAGTAGCTTCACGTGAGCGAAGGCGCGGGCAGAAACTAGTAAAAAATAAAATTCAAGACATCCAGTCTATTTGTTATACATGCAAAAACAGCTTCAAATGTTTTTCAAACGGGTAGCTAATAACCTGGATTAACACAATGAATACTTTTTATCCAGATTGGATCCTATTCTGAAGTTATGAAATAAATTAATTTGTAAGATAAGTACTTAGAAGTTTTTTTTGGTAATAACAAAGTCGAGTTCAGTATTTTTCCACCACGAAATGATATTTAGACATCGTCACATTCGTTGCGTGATATTCTGACCTAAATTTTGACTTTTTGGCCTTTTCATTACCCGACGATAATTTTTGTTTTTGGAAACCTAACGTTGAATATATTGATAAAGAATGTTTTTTTTATGTGATAGCAGGCAAACGAGCATCCGGATCGCCTGATGATAAGCGATCACCGCCGCCCATAGACACCTGCAACACCAGAGGAGTCACAAGTGCGCTGCCGGCTTTCACATTTTTTTTAATAAAACTGACCACACTAGAATTTTATGATGATTTATATTATTCACTCTGTTTAGATAATCCATTTTAGTAAAGATCTTTTTACTCACGGCATTAAAGTGTGTCCGCTGATGTTTGGCCCTGTCTGAAGAGTTAGAGAAGGCTTTTCTGCAGTGCGGCGCTGGGCAAGCATACGGTCGCTCCCCAGTGTGAGACCTTACGTGTATCTTTAGGTTCTCAAGACGGGAAAATGCCTTACCACATCCAGGGTGCTGGAAAGTTATAAAACTCAGAATAAAAAAAAATAATAAGGATTAAGCACGAGAGAGAAGGATAAGAATTAAGAGCATACTACAGTGACTGTAATAGAACATTATCGTCGAATAAAACTAAAGCTACAAGAAAATCCGGCCTGCCTGAAAAACTGCCTCGTTAGGCTAGTGGTTTCAATTGCGACCGCTACGCTAGAGGTCTTGGGTTCGATTCCCAGGTCGAGCAAAATGTTATTGGGTTTTTCTATGAAATACTCAGTAGCAGCTCGGAGTTTGGAATTTGTGCCCGGTTAAGGGCAATAGGCTCGCCCCCTATTACATGGGACCTAAACATACCGGCGAACTGTGGGTGTACCTTAGTACACCTCTGCCTAACCCTTCTGGGAATACAGGCGTGATGGTATAAATATAAATAAATTTGTTAAAATATAGTGTATGAGGAAGACAGCATGAGCTCATAAATGCAAATAAAATGAAAAAAGAAAAAGAAAGCTACGGAAAAGTTACTGAATGCATAGGCTTTCATATAAAAGTAATGAAGTTGAATTCAAAACGTGAAACTAAAGGATGTGATTGTAAATGTCCCAAATAACCATACAGTTTACAGTAAAAACTCCTAACCAGTCATAACAAATTTTTGACTAAGTCAAAATTTGTTACGACCATCCTAAATGAAAACTACTTTTGACAAATCTTTGTAATCAAAATTATTTGTAACCGGTTAAAAGCCGGATTAAATAAATATTAGTATCGGTTATGTTAGAACTAGGTATACATTTTACAAGAAAAAAATAATGTTTTGACCGACAACTTAATCCAAAGAAGTTTTGACTGTTTTTTTTGTCAGACAAATATAACTTAGACCGGTTATAATGATTGAGGACGAAGGAAAATTAAGTTTTTTTTTAAAGCTTCTTTTTTGTGCGGGTCGCGCATTACTAGTATTCTTGTTAACCCCTCGTGCTAAGCTAGATTGCTTGTGTTACGAGTGGGTTCACGTCGGTAGTGCAATGGGTGGGGTTCGAACCGGGTACCACATGATTGCAAGTCCGACGCCCTAGCCATTAGGCTACCACCGCTTCATTAACGATGATTTACCACTTCAGTTACGATAGAAGATGAAGATACTCACATTACACCTGTTAGGCTTGTGTCCTGAATGGACACGCATGTGTATGAGGAGCTTGTACCGAGCGTTGAAAGGACGACGTTCTCGGGCACAGTCACGCCACAGGCAGCTGAATTCATCGCCTGTGCAATAATACCTATGTCATTAAATTCATGAACAATGCCTACTTGCCAATGTTGATCTACTTTAGCCATTATGTTCAAATCCTAAAATACTAAAACACCTTTAAAACTCTATGTAGCTCTCGTTTTAATAAACATACTAACTATTATGGTTATGAATTTCGTGTTATTTCAAGCTTGCTATTTCAATTTGCAGGAATATAAGTACAATAAGTTGTGATGAAATATAAATATGATCAGTTATCTCTACCAGATATTTCTGGTGTGCAAATATATGGTTGCCATATCAAATATGATGAAACACTAGTCAATACAAATTTAACTTAATTGGTTGTTGAGTCCGGCGGACCGAATTTCCAATACAAACTTAATACCTACTAAGATAAATCGTAATACACAATTTAATTAAAGTGTGTTGTTATTCGAATACCGATACCGTTAATCTAGGTTTCTGCTGTACCATTTCATCCAAAATACTTGACTAGAAATAAATGTAAGGGAATGCAATTCTTGAGGCAGTAAACGAAGTGATGCGGTAGAAACCTAGATTAACAAATCGCCACCTTAGCTAATCACCCCGCGAATTGATAAAATATTGTTTGGATTATTTTTCTTTACCTTTATAAGTGTTGACATGCGCCCTCTCAATGTGTTCTACAAGTGAGGTTTGATTTGGATATCTTTCGTAACATTGCTCCCATAAACAAAGTCTTTCACCTGAAAATAACGAATTTAGTGTTATTACTCATTACTTTAGGGGTTAATAAAGCTAATTATCTAAATTCTAAAAAAATACCTTGAGTCTTATCCTTGTCAATCTTTCTGTGATTTGTAGTTTTACTTTCGGCGACGTTGACATGACTATCAGTTTCAAAAGTTAAACCAAAGTCATCTAAATTGACAAATAACTCATCTTCATCAAAATTCTCCGAATTTTCATCGTAATAGCTGGAACTTTGCACATCACTCTCAATCGATTCGGACACTGAAATTTTTCTTTCATTTCTATCAAAAGTGAATTCATTACAACTTGTTGGCGTGTCTGGTAGTACGTATTTCCTCTCTTCTAAATTATAAAGAATGTTGTTGGGATAGCTATAATGCTCTAAGCTATTTACAGGAACAACGTTAGGTTGCACAGGCGTCACATTATTATACTCTGATATTTGGTTATCGTCAGCATTGTAGTTATAATGTCGTTTTGAAAATACCGTATCAATTGATGGCAGAAGGTTTTTGTCTGGCGTAGTAGAGTTTAAATATTCCTCATTAAAATCTGGCGTCAACCTACAAGATTCACCATCTTCTCTACAAAGCTCATCTATAAGTGATTCATCGTCTATATAATCGTTATTCTCTTGCCTTTTATATTCGTCCATTTTACCGTTTTTATCTCCAAAGTCGATCCCATCTAAATCTAAAAGTACTTCCTTGATGTTTTGTTCATTAATGTTGCTATCAATAACTTCGTCTATAATTTCGAAATCGGTTTCGTTATTCACTGGAGCACTCCAGTTATCTAGTACTTCAAAGTCGAAACTCTCCTCTATTCCATACTTAAAACTGTCTATTTTCTTATTTTTGTTGCTATTTTCTAGTTCTAAATTAAACTGTGACATGTAATAAGCATGTAGATCTGTAACATTGTCGGTTTTCTCATTGAACATGTCCTCTTCCTCGTAACAAGGTATGATATCATATTGCGCCATCTTCATAGGTTCATTTACCTACTGCTAAGTTCAGTAATCTCTAAGTAGAGGTGTTGACATGTGGTGTTTACTCGTAAGTTTGCGCATATGGTTTTGCTATTATTATAAAAATAAACTTTCTCTGTGTATCATCACGCGTGGCTCGAGCATCTGCGAATTATAAATTTAATCGTCTCTTTAGAATTATTATTTGGTTGCCACACGTGTTGGTGAGCTGACTTATGGCCTATTATTATTATAGTTAGGAAGCTTATTGGACGATGCAAAAGCTTTATTTTTAAATATTGAATGGACGCCTTTTTGTCAAGTATTGTATGTTGAATCACGCGGCAATGACTCTTAATTTATGACAGCATCTTTTTTCAATCACATTTTATCACCAAGTGTTTCGTAAAGTCTAAAAAGAAATCACACGTTTCTCTATAAAAACGATTGTGATATTCATGCATATGGTTTGTGAAATAAGATTATCGAAACACATTTGAATACAACTTGTTAGGTAGGTATAAGAAAAATGTAACAGTTTTTTTTTTTTAAAGTTGTTATAATTAAAATAAACTTAAACGAATGAACCTAACATTGACGACAGATAAGTGATAATATTTAACTTTCGTATTTTTTTAAATAATTATCAGGTTTGAAGCCGCGACAAGTGATAGCGAATATGATTAGTACCTAAAATAAATTGGACGCAGGCATGCGACAACGCTATCAACATCACACGGATGAATATGTGTAGGTAACATTTGATCAAAATAAATTATTGTCATTAATTTATATTTGATAATATTCCAGGAGTTCTGAATAGGCATGGAATATGTTACATATATATAGCATACTAGCCTCTGCCAGCGGCTTCGCTCACTTGAAGCTCATAACCAACAGTGATGTTCTCTTCTTTGTGTGGGTCTCTATACATTAGAGAGGACAAGCTGCATCTCAGGTTCCGTTTAATTATTTGAGACAAGTAAACCAGTAAAGTATACCAGTTTTTAATTTGGAGCACATACTTTCTAACAGTGATAACAAAATTAAAATCTAGTACTCTATTCAGTAGTTTTTGCGCCAACCCGTAACAAATAGACAAGAATTTGAAGCCGCGGTAGCCTAATGGCTAGGGCGTCGGACTTGCGATCATGTGGTTGCCGGTTCGAAACCAACCCATTGCACTACCGATGTGAACCCACTCGTAACATAAGCATTTTAGCTTAGCAGCAGATCCACATTGCTAGGAAGTTTATTTAAAAAAAAAACACACATTTTCGGGTTCGGAGACGTTTATATACCCTAAACCCACTTGTTTTTTTTTTAATATCTTCAATGTACAGACACAGCTTTTTTACAATTTTATAATAGTAAGAGAAGATGAAAAATCACATGAAATATTTTTCTTCCGATTTTTTCACACTATCGCATTTCAATGAAATCGCATTGTGTTCAAAAGAACATGTGTGACGATAAATGATTTTGAATGAAAATTCATTGCGGAAACAAAGTAAGTAGTAGGCTGCGAAATTTTGCATGTGAAACCCAATGATTATTTCATCAAATGAAAATGAATGTAAAGTAGCAATAATTTCCATGCATGGTTCTGAACACTAAATTGCTAGTAACGACTGTGACGACCTGGAAGTCGAACCGAGGACTAATGATCATTAAATTATTATTCATGTATTTGTTATCTTTAACTATCTTTTATAATTGTATTGACATTATCAGGTTCGTGACAATTTTAATGCCTTATTTCGCAGAGTACCTACATAAACGTTATCTTGATTATTTTAGATAAACTCTAATTAATGAATGAATGTTAGAATGTTATTATGATTATGAAGTAATGTAATCTTACATATAATAAGAATGTAAGTGAGCCGTGTCTGTACATTGCTTATATTTACAAAAAAACTAATTTAGGGGACTCAGAATCAGTAACACAATCCATTTCTATTATTTTTGGAACTTTTGTCTGTCGGTTTGTCTGTGTGTTTGACCGCGCATCAAATGAAAACTACCGAAGAGATTTGGAGGAAGTGGTCAGGAATTCATAGCCTTTTTCTTGGATTAACATTTAGGCTATATTTCATTAAAATCGGTTCACTTTATCAAAAGTTATTAACATTTTAACGATTGAAAACGTAGAATTTGAACAATAACCGTTGAAGTAAATTTCCTTTTTAAGTATTTCCGTACTAGACTAGCACGGGTCAAACATTATAACAGAATCAAGAAAAATTTTTTTAAAAAAAATACACTCACAGGTACTAAATAAGATAAAACAAGAAAATAAAACAAAGAAATCAGAAACCATTATTGTGAACGGGAATTGATTATTAGTACAGTTATTCTAACTCTACTTATCAACAGAGAACAACGTCTCTCAGGTCAGCTTGTAATATAATAAAACTACTTTGTTAAATTAAAATATAAAAAAAAAATAACGGGACTTATTACTTATCTATAGGTTAGATATCTACCTAAGTATAGTAATTATTGTAATATGTTTAGTAAGTATCTTCTCATGTAGGTATCGTGGGTGCGTTTACAAACATGAATTAATTACCACATACACAAACACAGGCAGTTTTAATATGTTAGTTTATTTTATAATTTTCCCGAAATATGAACTTTGGACTTAATAAGTAGATACACCTCTACTTAAACCGTCGGGAAATGCAGGCGTGGTGGTATATTTGTAATCACAATAATAAAACATTTGCAATGTTATTCTGAAACTTTGAACTCTTAATCTGGTTATCAGTATAGATTTATATACATATAATATTAATCAATCATATTAGGTATGTCGAAGAATAATGACTGCATCGTAAATGCCGCCGGCGCCGGCGTGCATAAATGTCGTCAAATTTACGGTAGGTACAGTCACGAGCACAGATATGTATACACTTGGCAAATTTCAAAAGCGATTTTCTCATAATGTATTAATTGAAATTTTATGATGTTATGAACATAGTATTTTCGAACCAATGCCTTAATGATATTGTTATTATCTCAAAGTTTGCAATCGTCATTTCATAAAAGAACGCTTTCGAATTTAAGTAAGTGTATACATATTGATGCTCGTGACTGTATACTACGGGTCTCGTAAACCTGATAGTATTGAAATAAAACAACTTTACGGATTATATCGCGTTATATTAGTATAAAATACAATACAAATCCCTATATCCATAATCCAAATATGTCTGATATTCGCGTAAGCTTCAGAAATCAATATAAACCTGATAGTTTTTTTGTTAAACCTTTTTGACGTTTCCATATTCTATATTTTTGTGATTGTGAAAATAATAGAGATAACTTCTGTAGAAAACTTTTCTATCGTTTCACAATAATTGGTAGCCTGTACGTTTCAATAACATTAAAATTTGTTAGTGCCACGTTACAATTAAACTAATTACCCTCCAATAGAGAAGTTAATAAAGTTTATTTTTGATAGTTAAATATGATAGTAAATTGTGTCGCAAAATATAGGTACTTCAAGTAGGTATGTTTTATTTATTTACTAAAATAATATTATATTCTGATAACTTCTACTAGTAGGTTCTAGTAATTTTCACACATTTTTCATGGTCTAAATATTAGTAAATTAAAGATATTTACTTAGGTACATAAAAATAAAATAAGATAAACATGCACCAAAATACTCACAAAAACAGCGAAATTCAAAAAACACAAAACTTCACAATTTTGGCGCGAACTGTCAAAGTGACACTTAACCTAACTTTTTAAGTGCGCAAAGCACACGGGCGCACGTCACCAGGACATTGACGGGAATAGTACGGGAGCTAACGGGATTGTGAAAAAACTCCTTACTGAAACCATAAGACGCCATAGAGATGGCACGACTGGAAGGACATGTGTAACGCATATACGAGTGAAAAAAATCTGGAGCGTCGATCTAGGATAAAAAACCACAGCTACTATTGTGATTATATTATTATTAAATCGCACTTTTGAGAAGATTTTGTGCAAAGTGCGTTGCCCATGGATATGTAGGGTAACCTACTGTTATTACAAAAATAATACTTAAATCATACGTAGATTAATTTTGGAATACCTACATTCCTACAATATGTGTAAATTTTGAGTAGGGAGGTAGGTTCCTATAAGACCTGTTATTATATAAAATACAAAATAAGTAGCATCTTATCATGCAATATTCATTTAGATATGAGTACTTATATAAAACTACATGGTAATTACATTTGAGTAGGTACCTTCAGTAATATAAAATTGAACTCCTACTTGCTATAAAATTTAGTATAAATTATATCTACTTACATGTGAAAGTCAATTAAGTTTTCCAATCCACATGAGCCGATCTAGTTTCTTTAGTTCCAAGTTACAACATGTGCCTTTGAAAACACCACATGATTTTCGGTTGAAATCTCCTGAAAGCCAATGACTGTCGTCCTTATATTCAACAGTAAACAATTCAAAATCGTTCAGTATTTCAGTTTCACTACTTACATTATGTCTTACAAGACATACGCAGAATGTGTTTTTACTATCTTTTGGCGCCAAGAACATTTTATTGATTCACTTGTCAATATATATATTTTTTTGAAATTATTTTTAAAAGAAGTGTTTGATCCAATATTGATACTGAAATCTTATATAATATAACTGCTTCATTACCCTAGTGATCCTGAGCGCGACTGCTACGCTAGAGGTCCTGGGTTCGATTCCCAGGTCGAGCAGTGTTATTGAGTTTTTCTATGAAATTCTCAGTAGCAGCTCGGAGCTTCGGATTTGTGCCCGATTTTAATGGCATCAGACTAGGCCCCTATTACCTAAGCATACCGGCGAACTGTGGGTGTACATTAATACCTACGCCTCTGCCTAACCCTTCGGGGAATACAGGCGTGATGGTATGTGGTATATTGAAAATGAAGCTTGGAGTAGAAATCGTGTAATGTCAAATCATATCAAAAGAACTTCTTCATAGAAAATCAATATTTTTCTTTTATAGTGATTTTTTTATTTCTATTAATATATTAGGGGATTTTAACGCATAGCGTATGCCTGACCCATCGTACCCTAAACCTATAATTTACAAAAAAAATACAAGTGTGCCATGAACTCAAACCGACTTTTCGCTTCAAATATATTATAAAAGCTCTATGAAAAATACACTAAGTAGGTACGTAGGTATTACCTATATCTCTACTATTATAAAATTGTAAAAAAGCTGTGTCTGTACATTGAAGATATTAAAAAAAAACACGTGGGTTATGGTATATAAACGTCTCCGAATCCGAAAATGTGATTTTTAAAATTCTTGTCTGTTTGTTACGGGTTGGAGCAAAAACTACTGAATAGATTTTAATTTTGTTATCACTGTTAGAAAGTATATGCTCAAACTGGTGAACTTCTTATCTCAATTAATTAAATTAACCCTGAGATACAGCTTGACCATCCTGATGTATAGAGGCCCATACAAAAAAGAGGTCATCAATTTTACTCCTGATATAGCTTCACGTGAGCGAAACCGCAGGCAGAAGCTACTTAGTTAAAAAAAAATCAAAAGCATGTTGTTCTAGAAAAACTTGGATTCATAATGTCAATAACATTATGAATTAAAAAAAATGATAAAATTTTGTGTTGGTTGATATCATTAATGTCTCACGTTTCTGATACTGCCGTTTTGAAAATTAGTGCCGCGGCGGAGGTCAAAAAGCTACCTACTCGATTTTGTTTTATCTCAAATATCTGTGTAATGTGTATTATAAAAAAAAACAGATACATATTTGTAATGCTTTAGGCATATTTCAAGCAATTGGCAATCACTAGGACAAGCGAACTTTCAGCTGTAGGGACAATGCTGACGCATTCGATTTGCATACAGGCGCATTACTTTGTTAGCGCGGCCCAGCAGTCGTCTTCCCACACTCAGGCAGTTAGGTCGTTCATAGTTATAAGTCCAATATGTATCTGGTACCAGTAAAAGTATATTATATAAAGTAACGACCTTCATTCACAACCCCTCAACAATGATATACCCCACACAGCTATCAACAAAAAAATCCAGATTGACATAACATACTATTACTCCTGAAGTTTTGGCAGAGGTTTAAGTCTGATAAAAGGTATAGGTTTTGAGCAAATGATTCGAATGACTTTGAAGATCAATAATAATTTCATCATCCTCGTCCTCATATTAATCAAAAGAAGTCCACTTCTGTTCCAAGGCCTCTGGCATAGACTTCCACAAGAACCGGTTATTTTTTTATTCAATTTATTTATTTACTAGCGTCCATCCGCGACTTCGTCCGCGTGGAATAATTACTTAGTCTTAGCGTGATGATATATAGCCTATAGCCTTCCTCAATAAATGGGCTATCTAACACTGAAGGATTTTTTCAAATCGGACCAGTAGTTCCTGAGATAAGCGCGTTCAAGCAAACAAACAAACAAACAAACTCTTCAGCTTTATATATTAGTATAGATTAATTTCAAACAGTCCATTTTGTTAGTATTAACAATGTGACTTCTTAACTATATTAGGTATAGGAAATTAAAAATAAATTGAAAGAGAATAAATACAATTATACATTAAAAGTACGATGATTCATTCAGGCTTTGATCGAACAACCTACTAGTAGATTATTCGATCAAAACCCGAATGAAGGCATTAATAATTGAAGAATCGAATTTCTCCGCAATAATTTGTATGATGCTCTTAGAGCTATCGAGTAAACTGCTTACTTGTAGTAATGAAGCAGTTCTTTTACGTATGATAGCGTGGAAGCCAGCGACTCCCAGCGATCTTCATCAGTAAGTCTGTTCATCTCGTTGGAGCTTTTCCGACACTGCGTTTTCCCGAAGAAGCGCTCAAAAACTTAGTGCCCCAGCGGGCGGCCATCAGATCTACACTTCTTAAGCGTCCGGCGGACGCTGAATTATCATTAATCTAGGTTCCTACATTACCATTTCGTCTACTACTACTTCACTAGAAATAACGATAGGAAAACCGGTTGCAGCTTCATAAAGTTATCAAAAATTACATTCTCTTACAATTAATTCCAGTGAAGTTTTGCAAGAAATCGAATCCGAATAATGTGATTAAATTATGTTAGAATTACGATTTATTTTGGTATTACGTTTGTATCTACGGGCAATTCGGTCCGCCGGACCTTTAATCTTGCTTGGTTCTTCTACGGAGTATTTTTTTATTATGGGATAGGGTAGCAAACGAGCCGATGGATCACCTGATGGTAAGTGATAACTGCCGCCCATGGACACCCGCAACACCAGAGGAGTCGCAAGTGCGTTTCCCGCCTTTTAAAAGGGTTTGGGCCTCCGGTAACCTCACTCACAACGCAACACAACGCATGCGTTGTTTCACGCCGGTTTTCTGTGAGGTCCGGTCGAGCCGGTCCATTCGTGCCGAAGCATGGCTCTCTTAACTTCCATTAAGCAATTCAATTCACATTCAAATTTCTTATTTTTCTCTTTCATCTTGTGCACTAATTACTTATGTTGATAAAACATACCTCATTAAATCATTATATCTTTTTAAAATTGGTCATAAACCCCAAGTAGTCTTCCCTTATTAAATTTAATCTTCAAACTCGTAAAATGCTGAGCCAAAAAACATGAAACTACTGTAAAATTAACACAAATGGACCGCGACGGTGTAAAAACACGTCAGTCTTAACGACGGCTCACGTCAAATTTTTTGTCTCATTTTGAAACAAGTGCATTTTTACAACTTTTTGTGGCGGAGTACCTACTCAAAATATTTTGTAAATATTTGCATGAAACTATAGTTTTGAAGAAAATTATGAAGTTAAGAAAACACCTTTTGTTTACAAGGTGTTGATTTGTCTCCGTGCTATATTTTTAGTGAAAATACTAATCATAGACAATGTATCTTTTTGTGTTTTTTTTGCATTTCTCATGCTAATATTATTTAAAGTTATTTTAGTGAAGGAAAAAGTTCGACTCGCAGGCAGGATTCGAACGTGTGTCTTTTGGTTAGGTACACCAGACACTATGACCACTAAGCCACCGCGAGTCCCACCTGCCATGTCGAAATTTGCCTTCACATTCTGAAGGAACTTACGTCGTCAGTAACACCTATTGAAAAGCAAGTTAAAGCAGCAAGGACGAATCCTGCCTGCGAGTCGAATCTTTCCTTCACTATAATAACTTCATAGACAATGTATTAAGAAAATACCCTGTCAGACCCGTGAAGGTATTGTTAGGTACCTATTGAGATAACATAACATACCATCATGCCTGTATTCCCTGAAGGGTTAGCCAGAGGCGTACTAATGTACACCCACAGTTCGCCGGTATGTTTAGGTCCCATGTAATAGGGGGCGAGCCTATTGCCATTAACGGGGCACAAATTCCTAACTCCGAGCTGCTACTGGGAATTTCATAGAAAACCCTAATAACACTTTGCTCGACCTGGGATTCGAACCCAGGACCTCTAGCGTAGCAGTCGCGGTCAGGACCACTTGGCTATTGAGGCCTATTGAGATGCGATCTTATTTATGTAATCGATTTCACTTTACAAGTAATATAATCGTTTGGATTTGTGTCCGTTTAATGGCATCAGGTTCGATCCTTACGAGTATTACAATACATAATATTTTCCAGTTTATGTTGACCTTTCACTGTATGAAAAGTGTAACAATTCGACGTCAGTTGATGATGAGGCCTCCGCCTAAATATAGGGGAATACAGGCGAGGTAGTATGCTAAATTACATTTTCAGAATACGAATTGAATTATGATTACATTTCTTACTAAGCCTGTTATTCTATAATATAAAAATGAATCGCCAAATGTGTTGCTAAGCGCAAATCTCGAGAGCAGCTGAACCAATTTCGCTAATCCCCCTGTAAAGCAAAGGTCTCCTTACTCTCCTTCCATTCCTCACAGCTTAAGATTATTTTCGGTTAATTCTTTTTCTTTCTTCTTCTTTCCTTCCATAAAAAGTGAATTTCATTCACAATTCCTACCATTTCTGTAAGCCTGCCGCGCTATCGTTTGCCGTTTTATGAAACCCACCTAGTATTTTGATTAGCCCGCTCATTTTATTTGGGGCGAACGTATCCACTTCTCTGTCCATGAGTACATGAAAAAAAAACCAGAGACATAAACGTCTATTGCACTGAACTATTTAGGCTAGTGCTGACATTTTCCTTGTTAACACCAGCTAGTCCACACTCAGCCATGTCATCGCCGGCAGTCACTCACCCCAAACGGTAAAAAAACCTTCAAAATAAAAAAGAACACAACTCTTAATTTCATTTGAAAAAAGCAACGGTTTTATCATCAATTCGAACACTACCGTTTAAAAAAAGAAGGGTTGGTGTAAGTGCGCGCACGCAGCGATGCGTCGTTTTATTGTAACTGCAGTTGCGGCACACGTGTGGCAAGATGTACCATTTGTTATAATAATCACTATAGTTTTTTGTATAAATTATTTGTCGGAGAAAGACTTTTACTGTTGCTTTTATTTTTATGAAGTTATTTATTAGCAAAGGTTAGGTACATAATATGTATTATGATAGCTCTCTTTTTCTTATTGGGGGATACTATAATTTTGTCATTGTTTGATTTGCGACTAGATATGAAGCACTACGACAGTCCCTGCGCTCCCGCCAAACCCTGCGTCTGTTATAAACAACAGCATTTGGATACGGGTGAATATTACCTGAGCTTAAAATATATTTTCCAAATAAGCACTGCGCTTGTGAGGTTTAAGGAGTGTTGCCTCAGACTGAAGGGAGAGTCTTCCGACTCGCCTAGTCGGAAGACTCTCCAATCAAGATTGAATGTCAATCTTGCAGTAAAAAGAAGAAAGTGTCAAGAGATCTTAAGATTGTACGCTTCTTCAGACCTAAAATTATCATCAGATTAAACGTATCTATATTGTTTTAAAAGAACCATGCCATTATCTATATGAAACGTCAAAAATACATTGCACTCCCTAGGACTGCTCCCAGATATCGCGTCCACTAGTATCCTCAGATAAAGATGGCCCTGAATTTCCCATTTCTAAGCCTCCCCAAATATAGACATTGCAATTTACTTCCAAAAAGCCCTCATTTCTCACAAAATTAATGGTCCTTAAGTCCGTGACCCATTTAATAGTGACTTGGCTAATTACAATGAAGTAATAAGCAAAGAATAAAAGCAACTGTATGATTAATTATTTATGTTTAACATATCGCCACGTTCGCTTTATCTAGGACAACAGATATATGAGAAATGCTTACACTTGTTGCGTGACTGCGGCTCTCAAAGTTTTATGAATCCGCCATTGTTTTTTCCTATTACCTATTCCGAATTCCGAATATGTTTGTTCCCATATAATAAGGGGCAAGCTTGTTATCTTTATAGGGGTAAGAAACTCTGAGCTTTCATTTTCCTAAAAGAAAAAAAAACCCATTATGAGGCCATCCAAAAATTACGTCACACAATGTTACATTTTATCAATAAGCTGTGGGGGTGGTCATCTGATTTGTGACTTCTATCAATTCTAGATGTGAAAATTTAAAATATGTGACGTCACACACACACAAGTATGGGACTATCACAAATGTGATGACGTGTGACATGCAATTTTTGTGACATAATTTAAGGATTGCCCCTAACACCTGTAATCGAAGCCAAGATCTCTATCCTGTTACTAACAGGTTGATAAAATAAAATGTTTTCAATAAAAATAATTGCATAAATGTTATTTTTAGAGAAAGTGTGAGCAACATTGTTGAGAATCATTGATCGTCGCGGTGGTACACCAAATTAACACACTCGTGCGCATCGGGTGAGCTCAACTGCGGTCCGCATGATATAAATATTAAAAATTAGTAGGTATAAAGAGGTCCCTCTCTTTCTGAGAGGAGTCCCATGCCCATCAGTGGGAAAATTGATAATGTTGATAATAAGGTTTAATTTAATTACGGTGCGAATGGGCCGCCCTCCTATACAAGTGTCAAGTATAATTCTTTCTATTTTTACGACCGTTATTTTTTAATGAAATTTAATTCATTCATTAATCAATTACACTTAAATAATAAGCCACAAGAATATAAGTACAAATATCAAATTACGATTAATTTTCATCCTATTTACTGGTTTCTGTCACTCACAAAAATATTAGACATTGAAATAAAACCTTTTACGAATTTTATCGCGTTATATTGATATTATTTAATTCCCGACGACGTTTCGGATATTTTCCAGCAAATAATATGAATATAATGCGATAAAATTCGTAAAAAGTAGTTTCATTCCCATTTCATCCTAGATTTCACTCAGCTGTTTATAATCTTTGTTAGCGCTTGCTAGCTGAATCTAATTCTAATCTGTACCCTGTATTTCCTCTACTTTTTAACATTTCTTAGCGGCCCCCGGTTGGTATTCCAGGCGATAGGTACAAAAGTAAGCACGCGCACATGTGGACTTACAGAAATAAACACAATACTTACTCTTAGTAGTAATTGTGCCACACGCCCGTTTCGGCGTGCGGACAAAAAGACAACACCATTTTTTTATATAAATAAACTCTCTTTGAAAAGCCCGTAGATAACTCGAGCATTCTGTTTATGTAACTTTTGGTTAGATAAATTATAATTGATGGTGAAAGGGTTATGGTTAATAACATAATGCTTTTTATCAAAAATGGTCTACGTCAAACAGATTTGTTGTGTTATCAACGCATGTCTCATTGGTTGTGTGGTCTGGTCCTTGGAGCCATCTTACTTGTTATATGATTATTTATGTCAGCGAACAATCAGACGAATCACCCGATGGTAAGAAGTCATCGCTAATGGATATCTGCAACACGAGAGGAGTTGCTGGTGTGTTGCCGAGTCTTACGAGCCCCTACGAACTGCAGCAACCAAGGGGGAACTAGGTGTGCAAGACTCCGACGTGATCACCATCCAGTCTAACCATAACAGGTCTTACCTCCGAGCAAGTCTGATATTTCTCGCCTCTTACGAGATGCGTAGATAGCCAGAAAGTCTTATAGCCGGTTTTGCCTAGTGGAAAGAAGAAAACTATTTGTAGGTTAGTTGATCTGACTTGGTACAGTTTGGAGGAAAAACTGTACATAACATAACATAATCAACGCATTATATGTCTCACTGCTGGGCAAGGGTCTCCTCTCACAATGAGAGGGATTAGGCTATAGTCCACCACGCTAGCCTAATGCGTGTTGGCAGACTTCACACGCCGTCGAGAAAATCTCTCAGGCATGCAGGTTTCCTCACGATGTTTTCCTTCACCGTTTAAGCGCGTGATAATTAACTATTAATACGGACATAACTTCGAAAAGTCAGAGGTGCGTGCCTTGGATTTGAACTCGAGACTTTTGACTTGGCAGTCCAATGGTCATATCACTAGGCTATTCGGCACGGCAATTTCTAGGCTATCACGGCATTTTCTGAAAAACTGTGCCTCTCTGAAATTAGCCGTTCCGAATAGCCGACTCACTTAATATAAGCGTGTTGTTTTGTTCTTGATATAGAAAGAAAGAATAATTGATTTAGGGTGCACATTGTGTTTGTGACATAAAAATTACAAATCTCTTCTTCTCTACTATTATAAAATTGTAAAAAAGCTGTGTCTGTACATTGAAGATATTTAAAAAAAACAAGTGGGTTAGGTTATATAAACGTCTCAGAACCCAAAAATGTGATTTTTTAAATTCTTGTCTGTTTGTCTGTTTGTTACGGTTTGGCGCAAAAACTACTGAATAGATTTTAATTTTGTTATCACTGTTAGAAAGTATATGCTCCAACTTCAAAACTGGTGAACTTCTTTAACTCAATTAATTAAACGATTCCTGAGATACAGCTTGACCTCCCTGATGTATAGAGGCCCATACAAAAAAGAGGTCATCAATGCTGTTTTTACATTTTTACTCGTGATATAGCTTCACGTGAGCGAAGACGCGGGCAGAAGCTAGTTATATATAAAACAAAAAAAAACATAACTATAATAGAATATTGCCTCACTGCCTCATTAGCCAATTGGTCCTGAGCGCGACTGCTACGCTAGAGGTCCTGGGTTCGATTCCCAGGTCGAGCAGTGTTATTGGGTTTTTTCTATGAAATTCCCAGTAGCTGCTCGGAGTTAGGAATTTGTGCCCGGTTAATGGCAATAGGCTCGCCCCCTATTACATGGGACTTAAACATACCGGCGAACTGTGGGTGTACATAAGTACGCCTCTGCCTAACCCTTCGGGGAATACAGGCGTGATGGTATGTTATGTTAATAGAGAAATTAAATTTAAAAAAGGGTGGTCGCTAGCAAGTCACCTTCAAAGAGCTCCTAAGTACCACCGAGCAAGTCAGATATTTTCTCGCCCCTTACGATATGCCTATCGGAATTGCAGTGAGGAACAGTACCTATTCTTACCCATCCTCACAGGGGGTATCAAGGACCATAACTATTAATCCAAAAAGTTTAAGACCCAGCTGTCTTTACACTGAGATTTTATCGTAAAATTTACTTCTGCGGAACCAAATGCGCACAACATCAGAGTACATAAAATTTATCGACAGAACGATAGGGTCCATGGTCAAATTATTAGGTTATCACTGCTCAAGATAGCTGTTAAATAATTACTAATTAATAATTAGATGTAAGTCCCTTATTGGTCTTGTTATATTTAGGTCGTCACATGAACGTGAGGTCCTAGGTCGAATAGGTAGCGGGTTTTTGCCCAATAAACCCGCTCAATAGAACTTCAGTATTCATATTTTCGTCTCCCGAGTTATGGCTATAGTCTTGCCCCTGTTACATTAGAACTTTTTTTTTGCGCAAGGAGGAAACCTTCAGAAGGCTGCCGGCCTACTGGGGGGTAGGCCGGGGTGTGTGGGATTTTTACCGCACTAAAACCCCCCTGGTGGACATTTTCAGCACAGTAAGTATTGGAAGGATCCGGGAACTAGCTACTCTACCCTCTGTGCAATGTAACCAAAAACCAGCGACCTACAGGTCAGGAATAAAGGCGTTATAATAATATGTCTGTATGTGCTCTAAATAATAGTTTATAAGGTATAGACGACAATACGGCAGTAACTGTAAATTAAACATCTTTCCATACAAATTTAAATCAAATAATTTATTGCTAACTAAATTATGAAACTGCCTCATTAGCCAAGTGGTCCTGAGCGCGACTGCTACGCTAGAGGTCCTGGGTTCGATTCCCAGGTCGAGCAAAGTGTTATTGGGTTTTTCTATGAAATTCTCAGTAGCAGCTCGGAGTTAGGAATTTGTGCCCGGTTAATGGCAATAGGCTCGCCCCCTATTACATGGGACCTAAACATACCGGCGAACTGTGGGTGTACATTAGTACGCCTCTGCCTAACCCTAACTGGAAATGAATGTGTACTGTAATGTAACAAGTTTCGAAAAACTTTCCAGTTCTTTTTTTTATGGGATAGCAGGCAAACGAGCAGACGGATCGCCTGATGGTAAGCGATTCAATTCAAGCTCCGCCTGGCCCATAAGGTGCTTCTTTAGACTAGGCATGGCGATAGGACCTAAACATACCGGCAAACTGTGGGTATGCACTAGTATACTTCTGCCTAGCCCTTCGGGAAATACAGCCGTGATAGTATGATGTGATGGCTGTATAATCCTAGTATCCTAGTCCTACTAATATTATAAATGCGAAAGTTTGTGAGGATGGATGGATGTTTGTTACTCTTTCACGCCAGAACGGCTGAACAGATCTGGATAAAATTTGGCACAGAGATAGATTATAGTCTGGAATAACACATGGGCTTTTTACTTTTTATCTGAAGTCCACGCAGAAGCTAGTAATATATAGTATAGCCTGTACTATCATTTATTGTCATATTGTCTTCTTCACCCTGTACTTATATTACTGGCAACAAAAGCACCCATCTAACAGAATATAAATATGAATTATTCTTGGAATCCTGTCAAACTGTTTAGCATCTTTTAAATGGGTACCAAGATTCACTGCTAAAACATTTCCACACTAGGAAATCTATAAACAAAACTGACGCAACCTGAAAAAACGTTTCTCACGTGTTTCGAGTGACAACACCAAATCATAGCCACATGCACGATCATTACTCATCCCTTTTAAAAAAAAATCTCGAAATAACACTAAAACCTCCAAAAATACTAAATTAACCACTAACTTTCCATTTCGAATTGAAATGTCATTTTTTGTATAAAGAAAAAAGACGAACTCCCATTTTAACCCATTCGTAGACATGTGTACAAAAAAGGTTTTTTTTACCAAAGTTCAGTAACCAGATAGGGATTAAAAACTACAGTTATTTTAGATTTTTTGTCGGTTCACTAGTTTTTAGGCGCGTACAACTCCGGTTATAATTAAGAGCCACATGTCATTACAAAGTTGAGTTGGGCACTCATATCGATATTACGATAAAGTAATATCGATATTACGCATTTTATTATATGGATAGGTACTGGATTTGAAATGTTTGGATTCCTGATGTTCATTGGATTTTAAGTTTTTTAAATGATTTGTTTCTAAAATAAATAATATCGAAATCAACGTTTTTTACTTCAATCGAGCATCTTGCTTGTTCCCTCAATTATAGGTGTTTTTGTTATTTACCCAATTTATAGAGCACTTGATATTTTTTAGATAAAAAATATGGTCTTTTGGTTAGTAATAACTCTACTACCAACAAAATTCAGAAGTTTTCAAGATTTTATTATTTATAATGCTTAAATTAAATCAACGAACAAGTAAAAAATATCAGCAGGTATTCCCAAAAATCTTTTTTTTATTGGATAAGACTTAGGAGCAAACACGGATCGCCTGATGGTAAGCGATCACCGCCGCCCATGGACACCAGCTACACCTGAGGAGTCACACCGCAAAATAAAATAAATTGATAAAAGTAACATTTTTGTTTATGTTTATGTTTAACGATACTTTCACCTTGTGGTACATCCCTAGTAGTAGTACACTTGTTTCATATCATAAATCAAGCGAGCTCGCGCTTGCGACGTATCGATTATATTACACACCACATTTCAGTAATAGTTTTATTCTGTTTATCTCTTCAACCTGTGCTTAGCCCTTTGATGTGAAAAAAAAACATTTTATGTTCTAGAGAAAGCTGTAAAGTATTATATTGAATGTAAAGTATTATTTCCGCTATCTAAAGAACTGTAAATTGCATTGAATTGAATTGAAACTAGGTACCTACGTAATGTTTTTTTAAAATTAAGTAAACACTGATTTGAAGCCATGATAGCCTAGCGATATGACCATTGCCACGTCAAAGGTCTCGAGTTCAAATCCAAGGCACACACCTCTGACTTTTCGAAGTTATGAGCGTCACGCGTTTAAAAAGTGAAGGAAAACGTGAGGGAACCTGCACGTCTGAGAGATTTTCTCGACGGCGTTCGAAGTCTGCCAACCCGCCTTAGGCTAGCGTGTTGGAGTATAGCCTAATCCCTCTCATTGTGAGAGGAGTCCCGTGCCCAGCAGTAGGACATATAATGGGTTGATTATGTAAACACTGATTTATCTTATATGTAGTAAGAAATTTGAGTTTGAGTGTCATAAAATGTAACCCGATTTCCGTAGTGCTACAAGGACCTAAAAAATATTTTAACAAGTAAAAAAAAAATACCTACATACAATAAAAATATTGACGTTAATAATTCAGTTTTATGAAACACTAGAAAGTGATTAGGCAAATAAAGACTATGCGTCTAATTCAACTATCAAACATCAATTTATTAGTAACGTTCAAACTGCAGCGGACGCGTCACTCAGCGGATACGAGCACTTTTTTTTATTTTCATAATAATATTAATTATAGCGGTTCTCCGATACGCGCATGCGCAACAAATGTGATCGTTACTGACTCACTAGGTATTAAAGTTATGACATAATTCCTATGGACGCATCTCTGAACTCGTTTAATTACTCGGTATCTTTCCGAGAAGTCATAATATGCAAAATGTCATAATAATTTAGTGTAAGTGAACTTGCTGTGTGATAACATTTTATTATCACATTTTTTTTATAAGATATCGCTTCATCTATGTTCATTAACCGCCTCATGTATGATCGTCGGTTTAAAATCATTTTTTATACGGGATAGGGGGGCAAACAAGCAGACGGGTCGCCTGATGGTAAGCGATTACCGCCACCCATTGACACCCGCAACACCACAGGAGTCTCAAGTGCGTTCAAATCAAATCAAATCAAATGTATTTATTTGCTAAAATATGGTATGCGTAAAAATACAGACCGGTGTTGTTACGTTACCGGTCTTTAAAAAGAGTTTGGACAGTCCGGTATCCTCACTCACTCGGCGAAACACAACACAACGTAAGCGTTGTTATTTCTGACTAGCTTCTGCCCGCGGCTTCGCCCCCGTGGAATTCGGTCTGTCATCACATCCCACGGGAACGGGATTTGACATTATGTTCCGTATCGGTACTGAAAGTTAGCAAACTTTATAGATACGTAAACTGTAACCTCTTATCATATAAGATGTCTTTTTGAATTTTTATTAAATGAAGAACAACCTAAAGTATTGTTGCTACCTTCACTCCATCAAGCGGTGGTAGGTAAGCGGCAACCGCAGCCTATAGACGCCAACAATATCAGTAGTATCATTAGTATGCTGTCTTATTGAGTCTTCAGTTGTTAGAAATTAGTCTTCGGTTGTTAGAAATTAGTCTTTAGTTGTTGGAAATTAGTCTTTAGTCGTTAGAAATTAGTCTTTAGTTGTTGGAAATTAGTCTTTAGTTGTTAGAAATTAGCCTTCAGTTGTTAGAAGTTAGTCTTCATGCAAACGAGGCTTTAATTTTCACACTAATTTATCTGGTTATTTTACCCTGTACCATTTATTGTAGGTACACCCATATTTCGTCGGTATTTATTTAGTTGCCATGTGTGTGGGTAATAGGGCAAGCCTATTTACCGGGCAAATCCAAACTCCGAGCTGCTACTGAACATTTTATAAAAATCTATACTACTACTTTTAATATAGAAAGCTGAAGCGAATTTGTTTGCGATTTGAAAAATTCTTTCAGTGTTAGATAGTCCATTTATTGAGGAAGGCTATAGGCTAAGACTAAGTAACTATTCCACACGGACGAAGTCGCGGGCGGAAGCTAGTACCAATAAAACTGCTGGATTTGCTGGGAATCGAACCCACCATTACCATTCGACCACCAGGCTAATGAGGCAGTTAGTTAGCTAGGAGTGGAGTCACAGGCAGGAGAAGTTTTGTTTCACTATTTGTCTGGATAGCTTAAAATACGAAAAACCGGCCAAGTGCGAGTCGGACTCGCGCATGAAGGGTTCCGTGCCATTATCGAGTCGGACTAGCACTTGTCCGGTTTTTTAGTATGTGTTGTTATAGTGGCAACAGAAATACATTATCAGTGAAAATTTCTTGTCTAACTATCGCGGTTGAGATACAGTCTGGTGACAGACAGACGGACGGACAGACAGCGAAGTCTTAGTAATAGGGTCCCGTTTTTACCCTTTGGGTACGGAACCCTAAAAATAAGATAAAATCATATTTTTTTTATAAGTACTAAAATGCATCCAAGGTTAAAAGTAGACCAAATAAAACACAAAAATAATTGTAATGATTTCGTTTAATACAACACTAAGTAAGTATAATTTACAATGATCAATAAAAGTATTCGTGTTGGCTCGAGCACACCACAGTCGCTCACTTAACTTAAGCACTCTCCCTGCCGACCATTCACGTAAACCGGAACGCAAATAAGAGGCGATTCGCACTACACCGCATCGCCCTAACTCGTGACGATTGCACACGATCCGAGCCGAGGCCAAGTGTGAGTTTTACGTCACCGACCGCGTTTTGATAGGCGGGAACTGAGACCTTCACCAATCAGAGAGCCGAACGCGGTGGATGCTTAAGTAAATTAAAATTGGTGAAATGAAATTCATAGGTACTTAGGCCTCTGATACGAAGACATCGACGAAAACTTAAAAAACCTAATAGCAAAAATAATAAACAATTTCGTATACGGTGTAGCGGAGAACATTAACAAAAATATTTTCAAAACCGCCCACCGATCGCTAAACAATAAAAAATAATGTCATAATAATAAACAAAATTTTCTTCTCAATTCCAAATGTTTGTTTCGTGCGTAGCAATGGATTTAAAACGATATATACGTAATTATTGTACTTCACTGTTAGGGTCGGTTCACACGTGTCCGTAGACATTAATGTTAAGTATACAAATTATCGTGGGCTATTCAAGATGATTTAAATACAAAAAATCAGTCAGCAAACGAATATTTATCATTAACTTCCTTAGTCTGACATATTACGGTAGTTATTAGTTTATACATATATTTAGTAGATGTTCGAAGAAAATGTATATCTACTAGCTACGGGTTTGTGACGAATGCGTGCGTGGATTTATATAACGGTGCACCCACACCTGGAGCATTCGCTTGTAATGTAACATTTCAGATTCAATTTTGAGCATAACATTCATCAAGTTGCGCACTGTAGTGCTCGATTCTCTTCCCTCACCAATGTAATGCTCGAATATAAAACAAGCGAATGCTCCCGGTGAGAGAGCACCTTAAAGTCAGGCTACGATAAAGTTAAAAATCTGGAATAGACTTGAGGCGGCGGGAATCATGCTATTTAGGCGGAGGTAAGTGGCTAACAATTAATATACTACTTACGTCTTTTATTGCTACTTGTTGTTTTAATTGAAAAGCGTTTTATCGTAGCCCAACCACACAAATATTATACATTTCGCAAAAAATATGTAAAAATGTGACTCCTACATCGCTATTAATGTATACATTTTTTAATCCCAAAGTTATTGCGTAATCGAATATACATTTAACATACTCATTTTACAGTTCTACTTTATTTAAGTATACATACAATGTGTGATATGGTTATTTTCACCCTTTCCGATAAAAATCGAAAAAGTAACAAAATCCCAACATAATACGCACTTATTATTATTTTATAGTAAATGCAAAATCGAAAATGCATGAAGAATCAAATTTTTATATAAAACGAAAACAATTATCAGAATACAGATTTTTTTTAACTACTAAGTATTTCTTCTAATTTTTTTTCTACAACATGAACGATTTAATACGCGATAGTTAAGTGAACGTTACACTCGTCTAAGATATAACCATTTTTTTTTTCAAAAAAGTGTAATTTTTTACAATTCATGATAAATATTTACATTCTAAACTTACACTAAGAAACAATTCCTTGAAATCAATAACGTAAAATACCATTAAAAATCATGGCACGCCATCGAACGTAAAAATTATGTTTTTATCTTTACATCAGATCGATAATCACAAAAAAAATGTAAAAAATAAAGCGGACTCTGGTTTTATTTTTGAAAATAAATGTAAGTTCTGAGATCTTTCAGGTTTTAAATGTAGCTCAAAATGTTGAAACAACTGAAACGCTAGGCGTATATTTAAGCTTACTTTAACATACCAATAGTTACTACTTATTGTTCTTATTACTTGTATATTACAAATAATGATTAAATATTTTTATTTAAATATTGATATGGACCTTTTAAGGTTATTTATCGTTGAATGCAATGATTATTTGCGCAATCCGTTCCATCTAAAATCTTCCTAACACTTAAACACTATAAATATTTCTAACAAGTATAACTACCTCAGCTACCAAACCTAAGGGAAAACTAATATAAAAAAACGTAAAACCTATAATACTTCAAAGCCCGTTAAAACCGGGTCATTTAAAAAATAAAAGAAAAAAATATTTGGTTAACTCTAACTTACAATTCCTCATTTCGAGATCGTCCATTTTTATTATAAAAATTTCCAACAGTGAACACATTACACTTTCTAGAACACCATTTCTAATAACTTGAAATAGATCTACACCCGTAATTTAATATAGTATTATATACTGTGATAATATACGCCAAACACTGGAGCGCTTGTGTCCAAACGGTATACACTTAGTTCACTTATCACACGTGTACACGCTCGCTCAGCTTTAGATACAAGTAAGCTCGCCATACCGCGCACTTACAATACCGCTTGATAGTGACAAGTATACCTGCACGCATAGTGGGCGATGGTTTACTTGTCAGATCTCTGTTCGTTGAGAGAGAGGTTCTCGGCCTCGTCCTTGATGTGCGACATGGACGCGCGGTACCTGTCTTCGGTGCGCGGGTAGTCGTCGTACGGACTGGTCTCGCCCGAGCGGTTGCTGGACGATTCCTTGTTCGAGTTTGTGTAGTCTGAAAGGAAAAACGATAAATGATTACTTATGTCTAGTTATCTTCTTCTTTAATTTGAGAACTCAGCTCTTTTCGGTGGAGCAATCGCCACTGTTATCTTTCTTCTGCTTTCGATTTATATGACTCGATCCCCACCTTTTCCTTCACTTGTTCCAAAAAACTTCGTCTAGGTCTTCCCCTTACTCGTTTTCCTTCAATTTTACCTTCTAGTATAGTTCAAAAGAAGTCGTGTCGTATCAAACATCTTTCCCCTCAAATTCTCTATGGTTCTTAACAACTGCCCTAAGTAATTTTAAGTCTTCAAATATTAAGGAGATTAAAAAAACCTTCAACTCCATTTAAAATACCAAGGTTTATTAATAAAAATTCTGTGTTGTCTAATAATGCAAGCATTACAAAACCCACCTTTGTTAGAATAATCAGATGCCTGCATCTCATTCTTGAGAGCGTAGATGTTGGGTTTGACGTCCTGTGGGTCGCTGGTCAAGTCCTCCGCCTTCACGTCGTGCGAGGAGCTGCTGCTGCCGTAGCCGTTTAGCATAGGTGGACGGCTGAGAAAGAGGAAAGAATAGAATTTAAAATAAAAGATAAAAATATAATATTACGTAGATGAGTATCTAAGCATAATCAGTCATGTTTAGTTCACTGAATTAAACCCTAAATTTTAATTTTTGTGCCAATTAAGGCGGATCGTTCACCTGAGCTCGCCAAATTCAAATTTCAATTGGTTTTTCGCAATTTGTAGGTCTATAACACATTCTAGATTCCTAGCTGTAGTAATTGCGGCAAAGTTTTTAATGCTCAGTTGTGAATATTGTATAGCTAATGCCGCAATTACTGCAGCTAGGAATCTAGAATGTGTTATAGACCTACAAATTGCAAAAAAACCAATTGAAATTTGAATTTGGCGGGCTCAGGTGAATGATCAGCCTTAACACATTTTCTTTCTTTCAATGATACGTGAAATGATACGTGTTCGATTGTATAAATGGTTTGCATTTATACAATCGAACACGTATCATTTATGGATTTCCTGAAAAAGTGATGTAACTCCCTCGATGTACCTAAACGCTGCGCTGGTCTTTGCAGTTAGTAGTAGTTCTGTGTATTAAAAAAACAGTTGTTGATTCAACACTAACTAAAACCATCTGTCGCTAAGACTGATATTAAATAATTTGTTAAACTATTATTGAGTTGTTTTTATACTTAGGTAAATATAATTCAATAATAACCTGTAATCATCATGCGAAGAAGGATAGTCTTCAGTTTGCATCATGTGGTCCTCACCAGACATGTATGACAGGTTGCAATCTTCCATCATGCCCTGCAAAATGTATTAAAGTTATGTAACTGTGTAGAATCATATTTTCACTGAATAAGTTTGTCCAATATTATTTTAATATTTGAACTTCAATAACAATTTCATCAGATGTATTCAGTGTGTAATTTAATGTCTATAACTAGGTAACATACATTGCACCATACCTGCAGGTTTCTCTTCAGTGCTTCGCTATATCCATGGGGACTGGTCATCATTGGAGGACTTTGGGCTCCCATAAACCTGTGAGAATATTTCCCGGTTATAGAATTGGCAAATCATAAAATAATATCTGGCTTTCAAAATATAAACTATATCTTTGATCCAAAAACTTTTATACTATGATATTAATATTTAATAGAACTGATAATTTAAAATGAAATTAAAATAATCATACCCCGGCCATTTCAGACCTCTTCCAAATCAACTTATAATCATTTACGCTAAAATAGTGATTTCTGTATTGTGTATATTTTGTGGAGTGTATAATTTTGAATTAAAGTCCAATTAACATGAAAAGTGTTTCAGTGGGTGTGTATATGAATGATAGAGAAAGATAAATAGAATAATAAAAATTGAAATATGGAAATAAGGCAAGCATATCGAAAATGTATTAGAGAAACTTATGTAGCATGCGACGAAAATGCACAGGCAAAGCTTAAGAAGCATTACACTCACCTGAAGGATACATGCAGACATTTTCAAGATGGGGAATAGTAAAAGATTAAAATATAATATTTAATCTTACTTGGGTATCCAACGACGATCCTTTACAATTATTGATATTAGATGCAATACATGCAAGTCATTGTAGAAATAAACATTGTTTATAATCATCGACATAGCTCTGGAGTTCCATCAAATGTAAATTAAAAATATTCCATGTAATTACATTAGCAAAATATTATATAAGCTAATTCATTAAACAAGTTTTTTAATGTGATGTTAAAACTATGGCAAAACAAGTGGCTATAGCTTGGCACTCTATGAGTCTATTATACTTGTGTGGGCTTGTATTTCTTATATAGACGATCTCCTTGTTTTACAACAATCATATTTTACGAGTTTCGCTGCTAAAATGTTTTTGAGGTACAAAACATTTTAAATAAATGGTAAATAGTATTAACGACTTTTTTAAACTCCAGTTTTCATGACCAAATCAGGTTAATATTTAAGAAATAGAAGCACACACAGTGTTCATAATCCGCTATTATAAACACGTGTCTAGTTACAGACTAACATGACATTTTGAATTAATCTAAGCTTACACGGTGAAACACTTTACAATAATGATCAGAAACATCAAATCTAGTGTGCCGACCGAGGATTATCTATTAACAACAATTATTCGGATAATTCTCGGTTTCAGTTCTCTCACATATATTAACGCTATGTGGACGCGATCGTCCAACGACTCACATTCTATATAAGAAGACCACATTTTTCACACGTTTTGATTATGAAATCAAGTAAAAGGCAACATTTTGGCTATAGAAATAATCTTATGACATCTAAGTTTATATCGTAATCTCACTTAGCTTTTTACTTTGACGTTCATAATTGTTTAAATGATAAGACTAAAATAAGGTTAGCTTCCCTAACCTTACTGACGTTTTTTTGTACCAATTATGAACATCACAAAAGGCTTAACTAAGTAGATTCGTTGGACGGTCGCAAGTGTATCGCGGCGCCCTTACTGTGGCGGGTTGTGGCCGGGAGGCCCGGCGGCCGGCTCATACTTCCTCGGCCTGCCTCGACTCAGGTGCCGTCTCTTCACGAATTCGGCGTCGTCCACCATCCAGAATGAGCCGAAGTCATCCTCGTACCGCACGAAACATTTGTGCAGTGACAGGTTCGTCCGGATAGCGTTCTATAATTGCATCGCCGTTTAATATCTATCACAGTTATCCAAGAAAATCCAATCATCTTATATTAATGCTTGTGCTTTCATTGGTGTGAATCTGATTCAGAAAATTTGTAAACTGACAATGAAAGCACAATTAGATCGTCGTGGAATGGAACACCGTACCATGCAGGATGTGATAGCCCAGAAACCCTGAAGGATGGATAGGATAGGAGGTTAATAGGCAAGCGAGAAAACGTTATTCATCGTTGTGCCGAAACCCACGAACACACACATAAAACCTAAATACAGAAAAAATTACATGACCTCATAAATTGGTGACGTTATAACCAGCAAGTTATAATGCCACTCACAATTATTAAGAGCCCACTACACAAATAATTACATATTCAAATCTGAAACGAGATGAAAACGTTTATTTACACGATAAGAGTTAGATACATTGCTAGGTTAGATAGAAAATATTTAAGAGAAGATATTAAAATGTACCGAAAACTGTAAAGTGTGTTTATGTGCAGTGTGAGATTTAAAGAGGCTGATATAAGTAATTAGGAATATCGTATTTTCCTTTCAATTAAATAAAAACATCTTTTTGTGATTATTTTGCAATTTTCATGCGAAGATTATAAAGTTATGTAGTCTATTTCTGTAGATAAAAGTACCAGTATTTTTTCGTTTTGTATGCTGTGTAGGTGCACAATTAATTCCTAAAATGATCTTTTCATTTACTGATACTTCAAGTACTTAGATATTTTCTAAATTTGTAGTTGTTTTATTTCCTATCTCGCAAGTGTTTTATTCAACAGTTTCTTTCTTGCGAATGGTTGCGTTCCACAACGCCAAGTGTTAGGTATATCAATTACCTTTCTCAGTTCAGTGTAATAGGAATTCAAATTGTTAATATTATGACTTGTTAGTATTTACAGAGTTTGTATAATTTAAATTATTTATCCGCGTCGTTGCATAAAATTGCCGTATTTGTCTAGTTAGCATGTTCAGTTTTTTGTGATTTTTAAGTGAGCCATGTACAGTATAGTTTTTAAGTAGTTGGTAGTGCAGGCACACTTAAAATTGTTGAGTTAACTGTAGTGAGGAAACGGAGTGTATGCTGTATAGTAAAATTTGTAGCGTGTGCAAAGTATAATGTAAATTATGAAAATATATGTATATGCTATGTAAATTGTATAGTGTAGACAGTTTGATTGTTTATAAAGTTGAATTTTGTTTTGTCAGTGTTATATCTCGTCAGTGTGCACCGAAGAAAGGTAAAGTTTTGTTGTATGGTGGAATAATGATCGTAGTAGATATTAAAAATTTCGAAATAAAGGTCTGCATAGCAGGTGTTTTAGTTGTGCACCAAGTATCTGAGTAGAAGAAATACAGTGAAAATTATAATTTGTTTCATGTATCAAAGATGAGTCCGTTGGAAGTATTAAGTGTAAAGTGCTTGTCTGAATGTTATGTAGGTAAATTGAGATATAAAATACAGCATAAAAGCAGTTCAGAATAAGCAGGTGTACTTAAAATATCAATGGACATTATGTCCTCGTGGCTGTGTTAGTATATTAATATGTAAATGTGTAACATTCAGATGTTAATAATAGCAATATTGTCCAGTAAATAATTCGAATAAAGTGTACACTGTTGAGTAATGTAATGTCTCCAACATTTCCCAAGATTGTAAAGTGTAAATATTTGTAAAAAGTCCAAAGTAAAGTGTAATTTGTATAGTGTAGTGTAATGTAATGCGGTTGCAGTAGAACAGGTCTGCATGGCTGGAGGGTGAGTACCCGGCGTGCATGGGCGGCGGGTGCGCGTGCGCGGCGCGCTGCGGCCGGCGCTTGTAGAACTCCACCTCGTCCACGGTCCACACGGCGCCCTTCACGTTCTCCACGCGCATGAAGCATTTGTGCAGCGACAGGTTGTGACGCACCGCGTTCTGTGTCGCCACTCAACGCGTCTTTATTTGCTTCACTAGTATTTGGACGATGTGCTATGTTTTTTTTATATAGGGGGACTGGATATTTCACGAGAAATTTTAATGGTACTTCTAAAATATTTATGGAAATAGGAGTGTTTATAAAGTTTGAATTCAATAGCACATCGTTATAACACAAATATTCATAGACAATAATAGAGCAGTACCTCTTAAGTAGAATAATAGTACCTATTGAATACATCTAAAAGCTTCTTATTATAATCTATT
Organism: Acronicta leporina; assembly: GCA_947256265.1. Lineage (NCBI taxonomy): Eukaryota > Metazoa > Arthropoda > Insecta > Lepidoptera > Noctuidae > Acronicta > Acronicta leporina. Next base: position 2,164,250 of record OX366536.1, read on the forward strand.
AAAACTTCGATCTTCAACTGAAATAACTTTTTTCATTATACTAAAATAAAGGAAACTAAAATTAAACTTTTGGATATTAAAAAGGAGTCTAGTACAATGGTTCAGTTGAAGATTGTAGTCAGAAATATGTACGAATAAATATAATAATAAACTACGTTTACCTTGTTTCTTTGCATTTCAAACAGATTATGTTCAAAAAGAAAATATTAGTATTATGTCTTAATTCTACACAATTTGCTTTAAACTGTTCTTTACAAAATTTTGATTCACAATTTATTTCGGTGTCTTCATTTTAATTTTCCAATCGTTTTAATTCAATATTGTTGAAAAGTAATATGTCTAAGACATACCTTCCATGTGGCCGCGTTACGTCTAAAGTAGCAGAAGGTGGACTGGAACCAATTGTAGATCTCGTTTAGAGTCAGCTGCTTGTCTGGAGATTCTATAATAGCCTGTAAATACAGTAAAATTATATGAATACTAGCTTCTTACATTTTTTGATCTCAACTAGTTTCGAATGACAAGCAGTTTCTAGCATTTCCATATCTTACTCAGAAGTACAGAAATGTAATTGAATAAATTAATATATAAGTGGTCCTAATATGTACCCTTGAGGGATCCCAAGCACTTCATCTATACTCATTTGACTGTAACACCAATTTTAGGTAAAACAATAAGTCACTAATATATGTAAATGTTAATTTATATTATGAGTGATTGTTGAGAAAATTATTGATCACATCATTATTGGTATTTTCTTAGTACATATTGATAGTAACTCAATGTAAAGCTTGCTTGAGTACCAACCTGTCGAATAAGTGAAGCATACGTAAACGGTGGCCGCACATCAGCTGATTTGTAGAACTCGCGGTTACGTTGTATCTCTGAAAAATTAATAACTTAATTTTAAATTTAAATTAACTAAAATTGGAACGACCTATCTAAACCAAAACAAAAAAATAAAACGTAGTTTTTTTTACTCAGTATATTACCTTGTTGCACATCTAATCCAGCTCTTTCGAGCATATATGGAAGACCTTAGGACAGAAATGATATGCTTATAAAGCGTATTCTTAACTACCCAGTAATTTATAGACTGAATTAATGACCTATAAGATTTGGAATTTCAAAGTTTACATTTATTACAATCTTTCATTTGGGGTTCACTGACAATCATGTAAAGGAATTATTGATTTTCTCACCTCCTGCAATGGCAACTCCCGATTTATCAGATACACGGCGTCTCACGGGTCCTGGAGATGCTCCTTCAGAAGCACCACCTGTGAATACATGCATGAATGAATGAATGAATACATACAGAAATGTAAAAACATGGTGCAATTAAAAGAAGCACAAGCGTGATACTGTTGAATATAATTCTTCTGTTTTTCATCAGCAGATTATAACTTAAAAAAGTAATTATTTGCATCTATATTTACTACTGGAAAAGGCGAAATATTTATTTGACTGCAACCGCTAAAGAATATCCAATTTGCGCTGCATCTACGTCCGGGATCAAGCTTGATGACAGCAATTGCACGAATCTGTATGCCTTTTCTTCTGGGGGAGCGCTCCCTACACCCTATGCAGACGAAAGAAACATACCATGCGTGTGCTTGGGCTGGTGGTGCGTGGTGTCGCGCGCGGCGTGCAGGTGGCGCATCATGGCGGCGAGGCGGTCGCGCTCGCGCCGCAGCTGCAGCTCCAGCTGCGCCACCACCTGCATCTGCACGCGCGCCTGCGCCGCCGACCGGTCGTCCAGCGTGTGCGCCGCCTCCAGGTGCCTGATGGTCGCAGATGGAATATATCAAAGAAAGGTTAGTAGTAGTTTAAGTAGTTTCACTTTACATAGAAGGCTGATTCATAATTATGTGATGGAGATAGGCAGAGAGGGCATCCGGGAAGCGTCCAGGGGGGAGGGACTTCAGTTGTAGTCCGGGTTTAATTTTTTTTTTTCAAAAGTGTGTGTCTTAAGACAACTTCTATTTTTCTCTTCCATTAAAAGACAATCGTCCAAGAATAATGATTAAGATTAACATTTAGAAGAGTTCGGATACACCTTTTTATATAATACAGCATGCAGCAATAGACTGGAATGGTCATTATACGTACTTGAGGAATGCCTGATAATCTTCAGCGAGGGCATCGCAGCCCGGCCACTTGCAGACACCACGACCAAACAGAGGATGCTCCTCCATCTCACTGCCCCACAGCATCAAACCTAACGAACAACATGCGGGGCATTGTGCATAATTATTTTTAACCAAGGCAAACATTCACCGAAATAAAAATCCAAGAAAAATTAGGTACACTATGTCAAAAATTTGCAAAAAAAAAATTATAGCTGCATGTTTCAACAATTAAATAACACAAAAACGAATTTTTAGAATAGAATAGAATAATCGTTGAATTCAGAACAGTTCCATTGATTTGGGCATTGATTCCAAATATGTGAAATGAATGGTATTACATCTAACATCACTTTCAATTACTGACCTGGTGGAGCATTCGGTGGCACGGACAGTGGTCCATGCATCAGGTACTGACGCTGCACAGCCTGAAGTTGCTGCACCAACTGCTGCTGCTGGGCTCCTAGTTGCTGCTGCAGAGAACCTGGTGCAAATATTCCTCAAATTATAGTGATTCTTGGCCGCTTTTTGTTACCAATGATAAAGTTACGCAATCGAGATATAATATCGAATATCAGAGACGGTGTAAGGGTGGTCGCCAGCTAGTTAAACCCCAAGAGATCCTACCACCGAGCAAGTCAGTTATTTTCTCGCCTTTTCTGAGATGCCTATTTGAAAGACAGCCGGAAGAAGTTTTCTAACCCTTCCCCACACGGGGAAAAGAAACTGACTTGTGAGGCAGTTATTTTAAGTCAGTAGACAGTTAGTTCAAATTATTGCTGCTAAGAGGCACCACTTAGTGCAGTAGACATTGATGCAGTCATCGTTAGTATGTGGAAGGTAGAAGACTTTACATGCTCTGTTTTACTAACCTGGCGAGGTATCTGGTGGCGGCAGATGGGATTGTGACAGCAAGTTGAGGTTAATCTGGTCCTGCAGCCGTGACTGTTCGAGCTGACGCTTAGCAGCCTCCGATGTCATATGCTGATCAATATAATACGAAATTATTACAAATTGATACTACAATAACAATCCTAGAATATCAGCATTTTACTAGCACTGAACCCAATTTCTGGGCAATACCGATATTCGGAGGATAGACCAGCTGTCGGGCTTTTTTGGGTTCTGACAACCACTACCAATTGTCAAAAATGTTCGTATGACAACCGGGACCGACGGCTTTACGTGCTCTCCGAGGTACGGAAATTTTCTCAGTGTATTAAGAATCGTCACCCATCCACTCACTGCCCGCGGCGAGCGCAGCGATCAGTAGATCAGAAAAAAAATTGTTTTAGAAAATTATGCTAGAACTAATCGTTGTACCTATCATATCAAGTGTTCATCGTCCATTCCTTAGACTACCAAATGTGAAGTGGTACCTGTTTCTGCATATGATGCTGATGGAACAGACGTTGCTTCATGAGCGCCTGCAGCTGTGTATGCTGGTCTAGCAGCTGCATGGCCAGAAGGTCGGGTGCTACCAGAGGCAGTGGAGAACGAGCCCCACCGGCTGCGCCTGCGCTGCCCGCCGGCGATACCGGCGCGGGACTCGAGTGCGCCGAGCCTTGCGGAGACGTCGGGGCTGATGCCTGGTTACAATGAAATACTGTAATTAGTGTTCTGTGAATAAGAAGTATTCATCATCTAGCTACTTTTATGCAAGCCTCGGTCCTATATTTTATCCATTCCTTCTGTTTGCTCCCGCTTTATTCGACTTCAAAGAACCATGCCGAGTTTAACGTTCAAATTCAACTAGGATCAGCCGTCCTCCATCTCTTTCGATAACCATTGATCGCAAGTTACATTCCAAGTCCAGAAGGGTTTTCAGCAATCTTTTCTTATCGACAGGGGTTTTCAGGAAGGGAAGTTGAAAGAAATTACCCTTAAATAATTACACACCCTTGCAAGAGCGAGTGGCTCATGATCACGGGGGGGCGAGGCGCGGCGCGGGGGCGAGCTGCGCCGGCGTCGCCGCGCCGCCTCGCCGCCCCACCTGCCGGACTCCTCCCTGAGAGAGAAAAAAAACATTTTTTCAGTACGTCCCACCAAAACTACGGAGCTTTGCAAGAAAGAGTAACTTGCACCTTGCAAGCCGTGATAGCCTAGTGATAAGACCATTGGACTGCCAAGTCAAAGGTCTCGAATTCAAATCCAAAGCACGCACCTCTGACTTTTCGAAATTATGTGCGTATTAATAGGTAATCATCACGCGTTTGGACGGTGAAGGAAAACATCGTGAGGAAACCTGAACGTCTGAGAGATTTTCTCGACGGCGTGTGAAGTCTGTCGACCCGCATTAGGCCAGCGTGGTAGACCATAGCCTAGTCCTTCTCATTATGAGTGGAAACCCGTGCCTAGCAGTGGGACATACATATAATGGGTTGATTATATAAATTGTTAACAACTGAAGAGAAATTGAGATATAATTATCTGACCTTTTTCATTATGCCTTTGGAATAAGGCTTTAGTATCTCATTTCAGTTGTTGATTGTGATTATTTCCTTTGTGATCTAAATAATTCGTAAGCATCACTTAAGTATAATCTAGTAGAACTGACGACCAAAAAACTAAATATGTAGGTACCTAGTTAATGATAATTGAGCAGTCTTGGAGTGTGATCCCAGAGACCAAGTCAAAAGATTTTGTATTGTGTCGTTTATACGTGACTTGTTGAGTTATCATCCTAAACCACTCAGTAGTGATAGGTACGTACCGGTCCAAACACCGGTCCAGCTCGAATGAGTTGATGAGCGGCGGCTTCGCGGCGCCACCCGGGTTTGAGTTCAGTGCCGACTCCGGACCCTGCGAACAACACAACAACATCATGAGAAAGAAGATGAAATGAAACAATTCAACTCGTGATCTAGGGTAAAGAGTTCAGTACTAAGGCTGAATGACGTCATAATTTGATATAATATGCAGGTGTGCTAAGAAAATAGTATCGTAAAATAGTTTCCAAATTAATAATAACATATGTTACTGGTTTCTGATACTTAGAAAGGTTTTTTTTTATTTCATTGCGTTAAATTGATATTATTTAACAAAGCTTTTATCAATATGACGATAAAATCCATTAAAAATATTTTAGTTAAATATCTAAAATATGTAGTTACCTACCTACTTATTAATTTGGAAAACAAAAGTCCAAATAAATAATATAGAATTGGTTGCAATCCCTTAAATAAGTACCTACAAATAAAATATTTACATCGGTTGAGACATCTATACTTATGAGGTAACATAGCAAAAAAACATACCTAATAAAAACTAAATAAATTTATTGAACTTGCAACATGCAATTTCTCTCAACGAAACACAGTTGACTAAGAACCAATATAAAGTCTAATACCAACAAGAACACGGTAATATCGATTAAACAAATGGGAGAAAAAGCCTTAACATGCATCCTTCTGTAGTTTTCATGAGAAAGAAAGAAAGAAAAAAATTCTGAACTCAAACAGAACACAGACAATACAGGGCAAACGAGCAGACGGGTCACCAGATAGTAAGCGATTACCGCCGCACATGGACACCCGCCACACCAGAGGAGTCGCAAGTGCGTTGCCCACCTCGGTATCCTCACTCACTCGGCGAAACACAACGTAAGTGTTGTTTCATTGTTTGCTGGTTTTCTGTGAGACCGCGGAATCACTCCGGTCGAGCCGGCCCATTCGTGTCGAAGCATGGCTCTCACACGGTTAAAATATAAAACTGCCTCATTTGCCTTGTGCCTCCATGACAATATGCATCCATCATTAGCGAGATAAGTAGCTACATACTTGCAATAGATATCGAAACCTACAATGACAAAATAGAAAGACAATGGTATAATAGATCAGAGACAGTTTCACCAAACCAAGCGTCATGCTTAACAAAATGTTATTGTTACTCCCGTTAACCACTATCGGTGCTAGTGCAAACATATTTACACTATGAGGTCACCGCTGCCCGTGGTGAGATTTGTTTTCATAAATAACTAACCATATTATAAACATGAAACCTTACATATTGTAAACTAAGATGCATTTTTTCATAAACATCCTTTACATAGAAAAGAAAATAGAGCCTAGAATGGCCGTCTAATTATTGCTATTGTAAATTATTGTAGAACAATGATGGTTCAGGAGGTATTTGAATAGGTATCTAAAAAGGATAACTAAGTTATTACCTGTACGGGAAACCCGCACGTCAAGATATGTATGTCGTTTTAGCAATCTCAGCGTTTGCATACGCGCGCACAATTTATACTCATTGTAGAATTATTCTTGAAATAAATCATTGGATTTACAGAACTCAACACGGGTGGTTATTCATAATCCCCGAGCTAATATTTATTATGTGTAGAGATTATCACCCTACAATTACCAATGATAAGACTGAGGTTTGCCTCATTAAAGATATACATAAATGTAGCAGTTTAGATATTGACCAGTACTTTAACGAGTCATTAAAGAATGAAGGAAGGCAACCGCAGCCTATAAACGCCAGCATCAACACACTAGAGCCTGTAAGCAAGTGGCAATCTCGAATAGACAATCGAATAGAAACAAAATGTATGGAGATGACATTTGTGCGCGCTCGATTTGTAGAAAGCTTATGTCATTTGCATACCTACATTGAGAAATCTATTCAATTCTATTCGATTAGCGTGCATTCCAGTCTTCCATTCCGTGCATCTAGAGGCTCAGAAATATCATTAGCGCGTAAGGTTGTCATCGTGACACCTTAGTTATTATGTCTCATAGTTGTACTGAACTAGTCAGCTAAACTGCCGTGGTCGCTCAACGCCATAATTTTTTGGGCGACTATTGTCACCCGGATCCTCGAGTGGTTAGCGGCAGAATATTTGCCAATACGGTGGTACCACCCCAGGCGAACTCCAGAAGCGGAGTCCTACCTTTGATTCTTATAAAGATGGATAAAAATAAGTCTCATAAAATTTATATAACCCTTGAAACTTTGTTGGCACCCTCATCTACCTGTAACCTGATCTGGAAGACGATGAATCTTAGGCCAATCACTTCAAAAAAGTTTTCCGTGCCTTAGGTAGTTCAAAAAGTTTGTTTGCTTTTTGCTTGAATGCATTTCACCCTAGTCTTGCTAGACAAAAGCAGAATCAGGTTCTAAGATGGACCATAGTCATGAATAACCATTTCGGTCTGATTATCACATACAAACATAGTTATTTTAAAGTTATTTTAGTGAAGGAAAAATTCGACTCCTAGACAGGATTCAAACCTGCGTCTTCTGGTTGGGTACGCCAGAAAACATACATAGTTAAAATATGTGGTGGTATGTAAGAATCATACATGTTAAAAGTGTTCATATTATTAGGATCCTTTACCCTGGAGAAATTGGTGACTGAGTTTGATATCGCTAGGGTTAATTAAGTGCTTAGTAAGTCACTTATTAATAATATGCGCGTGCGTATGACTCTATGAAAGTACGTGAATCAAGAGGAATGTGTCAAGTTCATAGCATGTGGCTTGTAACATATGCCTGACAGGCGAGTGTATGTTTTTTATGGGATAGGGGGACAAACGAGCAGACGGATCACCTGACGGTAAGCGAAAACTGCCGAGCATCGACACCCGCAACTGCATCGAGTCGCAACTGCGTTGCCCGCCTTTTAAAAGGGTTTGAGCCCATGTAAAGTATTATCAATGTAAACGACTTTTAAAGCAATATCCACCTTTTCCAATTTTTCTTTGCCTAAATCTTCGGAAACTAATAATGATCATTAAAAAATACATTTTAAATCCAAAATTTTATAAATCTGTTTGGCCTGTCACAAATGATGTGATTACCAAGTAACCTGTGCTTACTTGTATTTAATTTTTATTTAAATAAATTAGTCACGCATTATTTAAAAAAAAATGTATATGGTGTGACAAATGCCACACAACTTGTATATCGATAAAGAGATGACATGAAGTTTATTCTTTCACATCAAATCAAGCGATAAAGCATGTTATTATTACAAAATACGTGCAGTAAACAATAACATCAATTACTCACATTAAGTGTACCTACTGGTAAGTTCGTAACAACAAAAATATGCCGCGTAATACATTATTTATCTAACATATCACGTACTTATTAGTTGCATACTTTATCGACGTGACAATACACAAACAGACAAACATAACATTGCAGAATTTACTTATTATATTTAATTTGATTTATCGTCCTAAAGTTTCGCCCCACATTCCTAAAAATTCTTTGTTGTCCCATACCACTATTGAAGTTTTGCTTCGTCCCAAATTACATGTACTCTAAAGGTACAGTCAACAGAAAAATAATGTATGTACAGAATTGTTTTTTTTTAAAGATAATTCAATAATTGAATGCCTTAGAGTCTCTGATTTTAAGGCAAGAGAACTAACATACAACGCCGCCTTCATAAGCAACGGACGATCCATGAAAATTTGCCGCACTAGAAAAATGGCAATCAAAGCTGTTTAAGTTATTTTATCTCGAGATAAAAGCCATTCTCCATGCATTAAGATCGTTTACTTTCCCCACAACACGCATGAAGCACATACGTGTTTGTTTAAATGAACGCTACGTTTGACTCAGCTCCAATTGTTTACTTATCGAGTTACTTTGTTTTGTTTTTTTAGGGAAAACAGTGCTCGACGCGGTTGAATGCGAGCCTGTAGGAAAACAATAACATGGCCGCTGTGCGTTGATAAACTAAGCAAATAACGTACCTACAACGTGCGCCTAGAAGAAATTACGCGACCACCGGATGTTTTACTTTTTTAAACTTATTTTTCGCAAACACTAACATCTCTTTGTTTGAAAGGCTCTAACATAAGTACAGCGATATTACGTTTTGTAATAAGGAATTATAATAATGCCGTTGGCGTTTTAAATACTCGTAATCGCTCGATAGGTTATTGTTATTCAATTATCTATATATGTATTTTACGATAGTAAAAAGGAAGGCATTTGCTTAGTATTCCCTATGATACTTAATTACATACTACAGAAATACTGTGATCTTCACAACGTCTGCATTCAAATGTTTGTCTCTACTACACGACGTCTACGCGGCGTCAACGACAGGTCTACACCGCATCTACGACAGGTCTACACCGCATCTACGACAGGTCTACACCACATCTACGACAGGTCTACACCGCATCTACGACAGGTCTACATCGCATCTACGACAGGTCTACACCGCGCCTACGACAGGTCTACACCGCGTCTACGACAGGTCAACACCGCATCTACAACAGGCCTACACCGCGTCTACGACAGATCTACGCCGCATCTTCGACGACATCGTAAACGTTATCCTGACTATTACCCATTCAAAAAATCGGTCGAGCCGTTCTCAAGTGAAGATCTTTCTTCTGATGATCTTGAGTTTATTTAACATAAAATACTATAATATATATAAATACTATAATGCCTGCATTCCCCGAAAGGTAGGGCAGAGGCGTATTAATGTACACCCACAGTTACAGCCTATTACCAGATTAACCAGGCATACTACGAAAACTCCGAGCTGCTGCTGAAGGTATCAAGAATCGAACCAGGACTCTTGCGTAGCAGTCGCACACACTAAGCACAACTAGGCTAACGAATTTTATTTATATAGATAACAATTTTCAGACATTGACATGTTATATTTTTAGTCCAATTCATATAATTTTGTATTTACTCAAAAACAGGCAAAGCAACAAAAAATATAAGTAATTATTATTGAAAAATATTATAGCAACAGAAATCTACATTAACTACGTAATACAAAAGTCTAGATTCTACCTAACATATAGGTCTTTTAACTCACCTGTCGTACTGCATACAACATTTCAGTTTCTTCTCTGTACTCCCTCGTGTTCACAATGAGGATCAATTACTTTTTTTTTTAATTTTACACTTATTTTATTAGTAACGAACACCTATTTTTATTTTACTAACTATCAGTCATATTATTTATATTTTCATTAGTATATAATTCACTATATAATATTGTTTCTCTCATGTTATAATACGGAAAGATACATAACTACTTCTATCTGAAATGGAAAGAAAGACGGCCTTATATTTAAATGTTTACGTACGGAATACAAAAAATAAACAAAAACCGTGAGTGAAAATTGTCTTAGAATTTATCGAACCTATCGCAGTTAAAAAAAATATACATTAAGGTTAAGGTTGGTTCTCACTAACGTTATTTAACGTTAAAAAAAACTATTTAGATTTCGTTATAAATTAATAATTGTATTGACATATAGAAACCACTGTGGTCACAACACAGTAAAAACTATCTGTCAATGTATCAAATATCTAGTTTATATTTTAGTATCAAAAAATTGACTAAAACATTGGATAGCAAAAGAAAAATTATAATACCGAAGAATCTGGTTTTGGTTACTTAAGTGTAGTTATTTTTTCTGATTATTTTATAAACCTTCTGATTTTTTCATAACATTTTTAAGATTATCTGCATTTCTCCGTAAAATTTACTTTGTTTAAATTTTAACGAAATGTGCTTCCCACAACACAGTTTGTTAGAGGTAGGTATCTATTTCAAGAATCCTGCTTATTTGTATTATAATCTAATAAATGAAACGAAATTATATTTTCATTATAACATAACCGAAAACTCATTTAATATAACAATTCCAGCGAATACCCTAAATGTTACATTTGAATAAATAACAAAAAGCCTTTATTATCTGAAATCTGTAAGTTTTGCCTCTGAAAAGCGCCCGCCCGCCCCACTGAACAGTGACGGCGGCGACATCAAAGACTGAACGACCAATGGGAGAGCTCCGCTGAAAAGAGACACGCCCACCCGCTATAAAGAGACCGCACCGCCTTTGATGTACACCGTATTTTATATAACACAGGCTTTATATTAAAAGTATAGTAGATAATATTGTAGTTGCCTAATGTTTCAGGCACTCGTTCTTTACTGAAAATTAAGTTTGAAACTGAGAAATGGCCATTTTTTGTGATGTTTAACACCATAGTTAGTTGCTTCTCATAATCAACCCATTAAATGTCCCACTGCTGGGCACGGGTCTCCTCTCACAATGAGAGGGATTTGGCTATAGTCCACCACGCTAGCCTAAGGCGGACTTCGAACGCCGTCGAGAAAATCTCTCAGACGTGCAGGTTTCTTCACGATGTTTTCCTTCACCGCGCGATAATTAACTATTAATACGCATATAGCTTTGTCAGAGGTGCGTGCCTTGGATTTGAACTCGAGACCTTTGATTTGGCAGTCAATGGTCATATCACTGGGCTATTTCTGTGTTTCTTATCATTTGAGCTGAAATTCTTCTATCATATCTGGCATTAAGTACCTACCTATACATATAATCGATTGACAATTTGACAGCGAGATTGCAGCCTAGGGTGTTCAAAACTTAATTTATAATCGTCACTCGTACATAAAGGTCACACGCAACATTATCGAAATTTTAAAATAATAAAACTTGAAATTACTGAAGCACATAATATGAACAACAACTACATATTTATAAAAGTAATTAGAAGTTCAATATCTTACTTTTTAATTTTGAAGCGTCGGTAGCCTAATGGCTAGGGCGTTGGACTTGCGATCATGTGGTTGCCGGTTCGATACCCACCCATTGCACTACCAACGTGAACCCACTCGTAACACAAGCATTTTAGCTTAGCACGAGGGATTAACAAGAATACTAGTAATGTGCGACCAACATTGGTAGTAAGCTTTTTAAAAAAAAAATTACTTATATGCTTTTTGCATGCTGTAAGGTGTGCATTAGGACAATTCTTTTAGGTACTTTTAAAAATCTTATTGTAACTGCAATTTAACATTTACCAAAACTATTTTTGATTTTATCGAATTCTATCACGCCTGTATTCCCCGAAGGGTTAGGCAGAGGCGTACTTATGTAGACACCCACAGTTCAGCGGTATGTTTAGGTCTCATGTAATAGGGGTCGAGCGTATTGGCACTAACCAAGCACAAATCAAACTGGAAACTGCTACCGAGAATTTCATAGAAAAAACAATAACACTGCTCGACGTGGGAATCGAAATCAGGACCTCTAGCGTAGCTGTCGTGATTGGGACCACAATTCTAAGAGGCAGTTCCTGATTCTAATTCAAATAATAAAGAAACTTTAACCATCCCGGCATGACATTTTTTCCTGAAGAGCCATTTCAAAGCAAAGCTTTTAAAGAAAACAGATTTGACGATGAGAGTATTCAGTTTCAAACTCTACAGTCTAATCTAACTTATGCTAATCTGTTGTCAGTTTGAGCTTATGGGTTTGAGCATTAAACCAATATTTTTTTTAATTTATCCAATATTGAAATAAAACTATTTTTACGGATTTTATAGTTTTATTTCAATGTCTAATATTCGCGTAAGTGTCAGAAACCAGTATGTTATCCAATATTTTTAGGGTCGATTTTCCATGGATGACTTTAAAACCCATGAATCTAGCCGAATATTGCTACTCGGGCGTCATCAACTCCAGACAGGTGAAACAAATATACTGGTCACACAAATGTTAGAACAGGACAATAAAGATTTAATAAATTATTCCTTCATTTGAAAAGAGATTCTAATAATAAACTACCTAGATATGTACAGGTGACTTTAAATTCATCCGCAACACTCCATGAACAAGATGAATAGGAATTAAAGGATAATTTAAGTATAATAAATAATGACAACATTTTTTTTGTGTTTAATGAGCTGAACGATCATTTGAAAGGCAACACCTGTAACCCTCCGATTATGTGTCATGTTAACCCCCAATTAAACTCATTAAATACATACATACCATCACACCCCTATTCCCCGAAGGGTTGGGCAGAGGCGTACTAATGTAACCCACAGTTCGCTCGTATGTTTGGGTCTCATGTAATAGGGGGCGAGCCTATTGCCATTAACCGGGCACAAATTCCAAACTCCGAGCTGCTACTGGGAATTTCATAGAAAAACCCAAAAACACTGACCCAAAAACACACTCTAGCGTAGCAGTCGCGCTAATGACCACTGGGCTAATGAGGCAATTTAACTCATTAAATAACAAACACTATTAAATCTTTCTCTATTGGTTTGGTAGTGACCACTATATTATTATTATGTTAATACGTGAGGAGATAACTTTGTACCCCTTTTTAAGCATATTACGCTCATAGAGGAGTGTGAGACTGTATGTAGTTAAAGTTTATTTGGAGAAGTGCAGAATGCTAATATTATTTTCTACTTCACTACATAGTTTAAAACAAGACAGGACAGACAGTCGCTTCCCGCTGTCTGTCTGTCCCTATGTAGTCTTAGATCTTTAAAACTACACAACGGATTTTGATGAGGTTTGTTTTAATAGATAGAGTGATTCAAGAGGAAGATTTTAAGCTATTTAACATAACCCTACGACTCTTAGGAACGGGGCAGCGCGGGTGAAGCCGCGGTGAAGTTTAATAAAAGAAACAGTAGTTACACATATTACCGTGCGTTTGACATACTGACACACACCTTTGTTTATGGTTAACGTATGAAGGTGGAAAGTATATTATGGTCGAATTTTGAGTACCGGCGACCACTAATACCTATACCTACTTAAATTAAATTATTGTTGGTCACAATTATTTTTTGGAACTATCACCCTAGTCATCCCTATGTATCGTGGTCATGGTTAGATATATATATTTTTAAATACATAACATATTTAATAACTGCTTTCAAAAATGCAGTGCAATGATACTTATTACCGGTGACCTGATTTTTCATGTTCGAACCTAAGGCATTTATTTTGCAAATCACTCGTTTAAACAAAAAAATATCTTGAGGAAACCTGCATGCCTGAAATGCCTGAAAAGCCTTCATGTTAAGTCTACCTAGGCTACCTAGGCTACCTGCGTTAGGCCAGCGTGGTAAAAAGGCGATCCGTGCCTACCAGCGGGACAGTAAATGGGTGGATGATTTTTTTTAATAACAATATGACATTGAGAGAATAGCCCTAGAAAGACAGTGACCTGATCGGTGAGACTTATCAAATAAGTCAGGTGCATAGTACTCGCATGCGGCGAGCTTGTATGACAAGATGTATGATTAGGGATGCAGCTCAAAAGAGGAATGCAGGAATCGTAGCAAGTGGCGTTCTCTAGTTTCAGCCTACCTTATTGGAAAGAGCGTGAATAATTATGTAATATGATATTGAAATGTTCCTGTAAGTTTCATGTTCAAAAATTCCTGTAAGTTTTGGCAATAAAATGAAATACTTCCTATAGCCATTAGCCACTTTAGATAGAGCTATGTTATATTTATCTGACATTATTTAACATATTTTATCTTTCGTGGTTTGTCGAACGAGGTAACATCGGTATTTTTTGAATAATAAAATATTAGTTTTTATCAAACCTATAGGTACCTATTATGTTACGAAGGAATTTAAATTACACCTTCAAATGTAGACGTAACATTTAAATTGTAGTAGAGTTTGACTAAAGTTTTATAAATTATTTATTGAATAAAAATAACTGATTGTTTATTATGTATTTGTACTGAACTCCATTATTGTGTGCATGATTGGCTCTTAATAATAATACCTAATGTAAAAAAAGTAAGTAGGTAATATTTTTTTGGGAAGTTCAAAAAAGAAGTACCTGCCTACATTCTTAATGGTGGTGTCCGATCATATATCACAAAATGTTGAAGTTAGTTTCATTGTCTTAATCTTTTATAGAAATAAGAAATATCTATGGTTTTTTAAACATACTGCCTCAATAGCCAAGTGGTCCTGACCGCGACTGCTACGCTAGAGGTCCTGGGTTCGATTCCCAGGTCGAGCAAAGTGTCATTGGGTTTTTCTATGAAATTCCCAGTAGCAGCTCGGAGTTAGGAATTTGTGGCCGGGTAATGGCAATAGGCTCGCCCCCTATTACATGGGACCTAAACATACCGGCGAACTGTGGGTGTACCTTAGTACACCTCTGCCTAACCCTTAGGGGAATACAGGCGTGATGGTATGTTATGTTATGTTATATTACTAAGTTTGGATCATTTTATGGGACTTTTATGCCATCAAAAACACAACTGTAAAATGTTCCAAGATTCTAGGAAACGAAATCAGTGAGATAACAAAGTCCATTTTTCCAGAAACTGAAACTCTATTGAATAGAACAGGTTTTCTGTGAGTTATTATGTCAAATAACTTGATTAGAAATTATAACCTGACATGATAATGTCAACAAAAGTCAGTTACCTCTCACAGCCTTACTATTTTTTTTTTAAAAGCTTACTAGTAATGTGGGTCTCACATTACTAGTATTCTTATTAACCCCTCGTGCTAAGCTAAACGCTTGTGTTACGAGTGGGTTCACGTCGGTAGTGCAATGGGTGGGGTTCGAACCGGCAACCACATGATCGCAAGTCCGACGCCCTAGCCATTAGGCTACCGCCGCTTCTCCGCCGAATTATGATGAGTTTCATTTCAATTTGTGTTCTATGCAATCATCATGTAAGTCCTTGGCCCATAGACAAAAATCGTATTTAACACGATTCGAAAAAGTTGTAGCATAAAAAAAATTGTTATACATATATTTTTTAATTTCAGAAAGAAGGTCAATTTTAAGTTATGGATTTGATATATTCTGCACAAGCCACTGGCTTTTACCGGACTATTTATTACTAATTATTATCACCTTCAAAGAAATAAATATAAAACATAAATAAATGTAAATATTTTTATAATCTTTTATTTTTAAATAGATGTGGGATCTATTTAAAAACTCTTGATGGTAATCAATCTAATTATTAAACATTTATTATTAAAAATTCAATGACATTATTACGTATCTATTTATATTGTGACCTCACATTATTATGTTTAGAAATAAAGCATTTTCGTTCTGATTTTAAAATTATGCATAAAAAAATAAAAGATAGTGGTGTAAACAAATTAATTTCATTTAAATGCGGAAATCAGGTGATGATGGCTAGGCTAAGTATTTAGTCTTCTGTTCTATTATAATTTATTCAATTAAATTTACATAATCATTAATTAGATAAGAAATTAACATAACTAAAAAGCTGAAATATTAATCTATCAATTATAATAATACACTATTTCTTTAAATACTTTAAAGTTTTCTTAAATAATTTAGTACCCATTCACTTTTGATTTAGGCGTAGGTCTTATTAAAAGCTCGAAAATCACTAAAAAAGTTTTAAATTCGAAAGGTGCAAACACAATTTTCCGCGTGTCTCTTATCAGCTGTCAAAAATAGCGCTGAAGAGCGGGCCGCCCTGATTGGTAGGCACGCTCATGAGCGACTCTCTGATTGGTCGGTACGCGGCGCACATGAGCGACACACCACGTGCTCATAAGTTCCGCGAAGAAAATTCAAACTTTTCCCGAGTCGCGAGGTATTGCGTTCGGATAATTTGAAATGATTTTAGGTTTACGTCGAATATTTTGGTTTAAGCAAATATGAAAACTGCCAAAATCAGTATTGTATAGTATTGTATGGGTGTAGCGTTAATGAAATAGATTGTACTAAATTTTCATTCGTATTTTAAACTTGCGATATTCAATAAATTAAATACAATTGTAGAAAACAAATAAAAATCTAATGAAATTCGTATCAAACGTTAATTGTGTCAAATTCTTAATTATAAATATTGAAATCCGCGGTCACTTGCGATTAATCACTATTTTAAAAAACTTACGCTCTCGCCAAAGCTCCATAAAAACTCTTTTCACTCACGGAGTCACGAAAAAGATTAACAAAAAAAATAACAATAAAAAACTAACACTGAACAGCGACCTTGTGTACCACTCATAAGTACCGGTGCACTGCAGTTTCAGATGCAAATTATTTACACTGCTGCAGCGCGATGCATCGTACATAAAATTTACGAAAACCAACCACAGCACACCATTTAATGACTATTTAACCCTACACTATAGTATACTGTTTATATTTAAAATATATTTGCTTGGAAAAGCGCGTCTAAACAATACACAACAGCCTGCGACGCCGCAGCATCAACAATGCAAGGGCGAAATAAGCAAGAAATATTTAACTACCGAAGAGGGGTGGGGCGGGCACTGGCCCACAGTATTGGAGCTACGCCTGTGGTAGTTATAGTTTACGTGATACACAGCTCAAATACAAATAATATAAACATTACAGCGGAGCATGCGCCGTAGCCGCAGACAGGGACAACGCGACACAAGCCGTCATAACTAAACGCTCGCTAATAACATTTTTCAGCCATTCGAGAACGTCACAAGTAAATTTATTACTTCGGAACTAACATTCGTATCATAATAGTGGTGTTGAATCAAATTTTTATAGATTAATTTGCATATTTTTGACAGGAACGCGCCGTTGCGAGACAGCGTCGCACGCATGCGCGCCACCGAGGCGCAAGAATGTTATTGACGATGCAAAATGTTTATTTTTTGACGCAACACCATGCTGGCTGTTTCTGTGTGGAACGGAACGGGTGCAGCCATTTTGGAAAATGGCTTCCCAACAGCTTTTGCAAAAAACCCGTAATCGTAAATAAAAATTGAATAAAATATAGGTTAAAGTTTGGTAAGTTACACGATGAAAGTTGGGGTAATCGTAGTTAAGTAAAAGATAAGAATATAATCAGTTTTCAGTGAGGCAATCCAGAGTTTGAGCTGGATTTATTTCAATTATATTCCGATATGAAACTTCAGCGCATGCGTGGGGCATAATTTACACCGTAGCGAATTGTCATGCTGTAGCATGTTGTTATGCTGTTGTTGTTTAAATACTGTACTGTATTTTATTTCGTAAAGTTATAATTTTAAGTAACTACACACGGCGACATATCGGGCTATATATTTTTACCCTTCATGATTTGCGTCACAAATTTACAATTGCTGATATTTCTAGCTGTAATAACGGAATATCTATTTATTCTCCCTAATACTAAATATAATTATTCTGTATACTTACAAATAATATCTGTATTCCAGATGACAAAGGGTATAAAATACTAATGTACCTATGTATATTTTATCATCATCGCTATTAATAATTGATTAATGGACATAGGTAATTTAAATATTATATTGGGGACTTAAAAACAGTATTACATAGCCCAGGTATCTATTACTAAATGCTAATTCACACCCCATTAACATAAAAACATGTCCTATCATTTTCGCGATAAGTACATAAAATTGTATATATTTATCAATTTGTTTGTCCATTCGCCTGTCAAGTTTGTTACTTCCTATTCCCATTATTAAATGCTTATAAAAATGTCAACGTAATAAAACATTAAGAAAAACAACATTTCGTGCATAAAATAACAATTAAGTACCAAAATAATTTTTAAATTAAAGAATATAAAAAAAATTACTCATTATAACTAGTTTGGAATTAATTATTTTAATGGCAATAGGCTCGCACCCTATTTTATTGGACCTCAGTGTTGAAAATAATAGAACTATATCTACCTGCAAACGTTAATTAACAGTAAGCTGCGTTGAGCTAACTAGAGGGTATATTGATCTATGGAGCTAACTACCATGCGGGAACTAATTTATTACTCATACTAGTGTTATTAGTACTTTACCCGCAGTGTTACCCTAATGATCTCGTTTTTTCTCACACCTATTTTCCCATCAGTTTGAGATATACTTTGTCTTTAAGTCAGTATCAGTATTATTAAATAGAAGATAGGTATACCCAGGTCCCAGTCTATCTGTTACGACACGACTTAACGAGCACAATGTCAATATAATATTTATATCAAACGTGTGTGAGCTAATTTTGTTAGTAACGAAAAATATTTTTGCAATATTACTAAGAATTAAGGTCTTAAAAACCGAGCACAACCTACCAACTAGACTATCGCCCGCTAGCTAGTAAGGTCTAGCTTTTCGCTATACCTAGTGAAAAGCTAGACCTTACTAGGCTCAGTTTTTGAAACCAAGACCTTATTTCCTAGTGTATTATATTGCAAAAATATTTGTCATGACAATCAAAATTAGCTCAACGACTAGTTTGGACAAGGCCAACTAGTTCCACATAATTTGCATATATTATGTTTCTATTAAACAAACAAAAGCCTCTTTTAAATGTCACACGCATTCGAATTTTATAAAAACTTGTTATTTTATTCCTTTTTTATGTTTTTATTTATAATTTGTGTACCTATGACCTTTAATTACTTCGATTTTTTTCTTTTGTCTGAACTCTCGTCATGTGGTTTTTTTTTAATTATACGTGACTGTGTTATTAGTGCAAATGATATGCCTTACCAACCATTAATTAGCACCCATTAATATTCATATTTTGGAGCAATGATGAAGTAGTTACCGAGTAAGTGAGGAAATACCTTAAGGTAACACATGACATAACTAATGCCTTCACATTTAGTTATTTTAAAACAAAAATGGGAACCAGAAAATTTAAATTTACTACATTATAACACAAAGTTACACCATCGTAATTATCACATCGTAATTGTCTATATTAAGTTTTATCAGAATTACTCTCTACCTAATTTGTATTGTATACGAAACTATTGTTGACTACTGTTTATTGATATTAACAATAATAACATATTTATCAGTAGTGACGTGTATAGTCACTTCAACGTGCGTAGGTAGGTATCTAAATTGTAACCATTCAATTAGATATTCCATTATTTGTAGCAGAATTGATAGTCATTAATATCAATATCTGGACTGGAATATCATATAACGTCATTATAATATCAATATAATCGTTACATTCCTAAAGATTGAGATTTTATTAAAAAACATTAAACTGAAGATTCATAAAAAGAAATTAATTGTCAAATAAAAGAAATCTAAACAAGGTTGGTTGGTCACCGAACTTCGGTGTAAAAGCGGTCAGTATACCAATGGGCCGGTGACATTTTTATTGGCCGATGATTTAATGTCTATCGATTGTGGCTCCACTATTCATCCGAAGGGAAAAAGTATTGTCCCCTTATTTATTAGGGACCTGCCAGAGGCTGCTAATGACTGGAAGGAAAAACTTTCAGGGCCAGTCACCTCTACTTATTCATTTAAAAAAAAGAACTTTGTAATAAATATGACGAATTATGAGATTAGTTCTTAATAAAAGCATAGCTTTTAGCCATGATATTCGAATTAAGAATTAATTCGAATAAGAGAGATAAATTTGAAAATAGGAGTTGTAGGTCATTAAGTGGTACAAAACAGGCTACATAATTAACCTTTTCATCATTATTCTTTAAGCATATTATTCTATTTATAAAGAAAACTGTGTAAGACCTAATTGAAGTAACATTCGGTTAGTAATTTATTGTTAGGTATATGTAGGTAAAGCGAATAAGAACTACGTGCATTCTAAAATGGGGCACGAGTAACAGCAGAAAATAAATTTAAAAAATCAATTACACTGAATACAAACGCCGATATTCCCGACACGCAAAACTAAAAAAGGTTTCATTGTAAAAAAAATATTAATTAAAAGTTTCAGCGTAGAGTTTTCAGACGCGCACTGATGAGCGTGTGGGCGTGCGCCCCGCCTACTGAAAAGCGACGCCCAGCCGCGCTGTAGAGCGACCTCCTACCTCGCCATGTCTAGGAGATGGATTCCACTTCAAGATCTTAACAATAAAATAAATAAAAAATATCAAGAAACAAGTTTTCTCAAATTATGTTTGAAAGAGTAAATTTGGAGAGGAGAAATAATTACAAAGAATAATAATTTTCAAAAAAAAACATATTTTCATGGAAACAAGGACAGACTTCAGTATTTTTTTAAATTTATTATTTATTTAGACCTAAGTAATCTAAAATATCATACGGAATAAGTAAGACTGGTTATAACTGCTTGGTTCCACTTTGTATGATAAAAGCCCGATTATACTAACAAAATTCTCTATGAAACGCTAAATATTGCTGTTTCAAAATCCATACGGGTCTTCTAAGCCCCTTTAATTTTATTTTTCCGCTATTAAATTCTTAATAACAGTAATAGTTTTTCGAGGAACATACGGCCATAATATTGAAATCAACTTTTTGCGGATTTTATCGCGTCGTAGGTTTATTATGTGCGTCGTACATACATACATACATATTTTCACGCCTGTCTCCCATCGGGGTAGGCAGAGACTATAGATTTCCACTTGCTACGATCCTGGCACACTACTTTCGCTTCATCTATTTCGCTTTATGTGTGTCGTGTTGTCTTATTAATCAATAATAAGAACTTTCGGGGATGAAAAATATAAATATTTTGAATGATTAATTTTTTTGTTGCCTCCCTGACTCCTAGTCTATCCTTTAATGGCGTAGAAATCGTAATATAACCGTGCTGCTCTGGTCCGGACAATAAACTCTATACTAAGGTATTATATGACTCAGAACTATCGCGGTGTTACTTCTACCACCCCTTTAGGGTGGTACCAAGAGTTTTTGTACCTTTCAGCACAGTTTTACTATGTTTTATAGCTCAGTTTCTGTTCTGTGGTGAACTTTGTGGTATAGTAAGTTATAAGAGTATAAGTCATGTTCATCTAATAAGATTTTCTTCGTTCATTTACTTAGGGAAAAGGCTTCTTTTACCTAGTATTTAGTGTCAACATGTTATTTATATAATTGCTCTATTGTTTCGGCTAAAAATGGATTGAATATCCTGCAATATTAGGTATAATTTTATCTTATGTCGAACCTGCAGGTCCGTTTCAGTTTTCAATCATCTGTTTTTGCTTATTGAAATATCTAAACTAGCCATTGCCTGCTGTTGCCCGTTGCATTCACATCCTAAAAGGAATATTTCCTGGTATTTTTTTACGGAATGCGTTACTGTGTCCATCCCCAGGAAGCAATCTATATCATTGCCAAATTGTATCAAGATCAGTTTAGCGATTCAAGCGTGAAGAGGTAACAAACAGGCAGAGTTACTTTCCTTCCTTTCCAAATATAAACCGTAGTTAGATTTTTTTATGAGGAAACCTCTACGCCTCAAGGATTTTTTCGGCGTCATGTGAAGTATTTTTTTGCCAACTCGCATTGTAAATGTGTGTCTGTTTGTTACATTTTCGCGTGTAAACCGCTGAACCAATTTTGATAAATTTTGTTTGTTATTTTCTGTTTTGTTGTTTGCTTTGTTTTTTGTTAGTGATAGACTGGACCTTGGAATAGGATATAGGCTATCTTTACTCATAAAGACCTTTTAAATGCGCTTGAAGTTGCGGGTAAAAGCTATTTACTTTAAATAAGTAAATAACATGCTTTCCTATATAACATCAAAGACCATGAAAGGGACAAATGACAACAGGCCAATAAACTACCGTTTTATTGCATTCGTTAACGATAATGTCTACAGCCGTAGAAAAGTCATGATGAAAGCAGTTTTTATAATGTTTAAGTGCAAGAAAAACACGTTTATTGGATAATAAATTTTGATTGAAATTACGGGATCAACCCTGGAAGATATGAGGGTTGAAGGCTGTTTTCCATTTGGTTCAAATTCAAATTCAAATGTTTTTATTTCAAATAAGCTTTTACAAGCGTTTATGAAACGTTGTGATTCTAGTTGCACGGTTCCAAAAGGTCGATCCTATGGAGAAGAATCCGGCAAGAAACTCCATGGACACTCTTTTAAAATAAATAAATTACAAACTTCACTGGTACAATATTGCGATAACAAGATGTGAGGACGTTGAAGGATGTCCAAGTTTGACCGAGGTCGACTATATTAAACGAAGAGGAGGGAAGGTTTTCAAGATGAGTTTCTTTACAGATATATATTGTTATATGATTTTTTTTCTGGTAGTTACACCTTGGAGTAGGTACCCTTACCCCTCTATTTTGATATTTTTTTTGTCCATCCAAAGGCTGTCTGGTAGATATCGCTATTAGCGATTAGACCGGCATTGTAGCCTTAGCTTAAAAAAATATTTTAATGTTTTTTTTTTAAATCGTTTCTCCACACTAGGATTTTCTCCTGTATCGTGGGTGCGTTTACAAACACAAATTCTCACAAACACAAACACCCAGACCCGGAACAACTACCTGTAGATCATACAAATACAGCAAAATAAATGGTTTAAATGGTTTGGTTTAAATATTTGCTCCGGGGATCGAACCCACAACACTTGTCGCCGAAGCCAATTGCTCAGCCGCTACGCCAAACGTGTCGTCATGTTTATTCCTCTTATGGTCGTAATGTTATTTCTCTTATGGTGCAGGTACAATAAAGATTATTCTTGTTTTTGTCATATACACTTTAACACCTTTGGTAGGTACCTCAGGTAGTTAAGTGTCATATCTCCAGTTAAACCGGAACAGTATAATGTTCGCACATTATTGATTACCGGAATATTTGGCAATTCGGTGGTACCCAGACTAGTTCCATCAGCCTACCACCCTAATATAAAGGTCAAAAGGACATTATACATTACATATTGGACATTTTACATTCTTTTCTTGATAGGCTTACATACGCTTGAACGTCAATTCGTCCGATCTACGATGGAGCGCGCTTTCCTAGAAGAAACCGATTCACTCGTGATATAAAGACACCTACATCCATCGAGGAAGACCGACTCGGGAAGCACATTCCACATTTCGGCGGTGCTCATAATAAAAGTGGACTTAAAGCATTTCTATCTATAGAGGAAATCTGAATGCTTAAGATTTTCTCGACGGCTTATGAATAAACCCTGCCAATTTGCACTATGACAGCAGTTTGGTGAAATAATAGTAGTCTAACCCTCTGAATTCTGGGGTCAGCCGATACGGGCAATGCATAGAGCGCATCGCGTAGCCGTTATCAAATTATTGTGATTTATAAAAAAAATTGCCTCAGCAATAGGTCTGTAAATGTGGTCCTTTTACCCGCCCAATTGAAAAATAATGGTCCTTAGAGTTTTAAACTCTTATTAGTCCTAGTATGTGGTCATGATATGACCACAGCTTCATTGTGAGAGCTAACTGATCTCCATATACATATTACTCTATTGTAAGTAGTATGCTATAAAGTAAAGGGGGGTCAGAGAGCTTGACCGCTATTTTTTATGCTGATTATAATATAATATCATAACACACCATCACGCCTCGAAGGAGAGGTGTACTTAAGAATAAATTAATACCCACAGTGCAGCGGTATGAGTAGGTCCTATGAAATTGTGGGTAAACTATTAACAGATCAAATATACTAAGCGCCGAGCTGATACTGAGAATTTAATAAAAAGAAACCCTATAACACTGCTCGACCTAGGAATCGAACCCAGGACCTCTATAATAGCAGTCGCTGTTGGGAATACTAGACTAATGACGCAGTTATTCTTATTTCTACAGTGTCAAAAAGATTCTGATTCTGATTAAACATTGAGAAATCGAAATTTTTACTCATTCAAAAGTCACTAAATACTTTCTGATCATTCATCTTTGTGAAGACTATAGACTAGACTACCAAAGAGGTTTAAAATACGGAGTGATCTGATAGGTACACATACAGGGGTAGGCGACCCTTGGTTAAAAGTAAAGGTTGAATGTCAACATGTCAAGAGGATCCTCTCGATTGAAACATTAACCCTCTGAAAAGAAAAAGTGTAGGCAGGGGTTTTATTCAAAAAAATTATCTTAAGTACATACTTTGGATTAATTTCTATGTAGGTATTCCATAAGAGAATCCTACTAATCGTACTAATATTATAAATGCGAAAGTTTGTGAGGATGGATGGATGTTTGTTACTCTTTCACGCCAGAACAGCTGAACGGATCAGGATAAAATCTGGCACAGAGATAGATTATAGTGTGGAATACACATTTTTACTCAAAAATGCATGTAATGTGGTCATTATTTTGACAACCGTTTTTGAGCAAAGTCGACCTTGCCGTTCTGTTTCAAGGAGCGGCCGGCAAAGATTTGCTGGCCGCTCTAACATTTACGCTTTAACTTTTTATTTAGTGATAAATGAATGAAGAAATAATACAGTAGTCAAACACCGCATTAGAATTATCGCAAACTATTAGTCAGTAATATCAAACTATTAGTAATATCAAACCGGGAAAGTCGGTGTTGAATTTTAGTAACTGTACTTTTCATAATTGTCATTTTAATTAAAATTCTAGTTAATTAATATATTTTTTATTTAAATGACTTGCTGGTTTTATTTAGATTAGGTACTTGCATTTTTGAGTAAAGCACTATACAAAACTTGGCCCACAATGACTGCTTCGCTGGTCACGCTATGATTGCCTCGAGCTAGCCTAGCTACGCTCTAGGCCTTTCAGCTTGGCCATCATTGCAGCCCTTGCTGTCCTCGCTGTAAAGGCTCTATCTCAGCTCGTCCATCAAGTGCTGCACGCCGACCGTGCTGTGTCGGCCTGGAGCTGCGCTACGCTGCGCTGTGGGCCATCATCAGCGCGACCAGCAAAGTAGTCATTATAGACCGCGGCAGTAATGTACTATTAAATGTTCACTCGCCTATACTCAGCAGTGGGTAGATTCTTGCTGTGGAGAATAATGATGATGAAATCTAGGTACTTACCACTGGAGGTAGTTGCACCATTGGTGTCTGAAACAATAAAATGATTGTTAGTACATACTTATTTAGCCGTGTTTTTTATGGGATAGTGGAGCAAACGAGCAGACGGATCACCTGATGGTAAGCGATAACCGCCGCCCATAGACACCCGCAACACCAGAGGAGTCAAAAGTGCGTTGCCCGCCTTTCAAAAGGGTTTGGGCCTCCGGTAACCTCACTCACTCGGCGAAACACAACGCAAGCGTTGCTTCACGCCGATTTTCTGTGAGGCCATGGTATCACTCCGTTCGAGCCGGCCCATTCGTGCTGAAGTATAATTATTCTTTATAATATTACATACGAATAATATAATGTCAGTGGACTATCACCGTCATGTCTAAATGCTGTCTCACTCATACTCCAAGAATAGAATAACGTCGGTATAACCTTTTAAAAGTCTGGGCCTCCGCTTTTAAAAGTCTGGGCCTCCGGTATCATCACTCACTGAGCGAAACACAACGTAATAGTTGTTACACGCCGGTGATTACTCGGGAAGAGCATCGCATTCGCAACATCAATTAATGCTCTCCAAATGAATTTGTAATTATTGGGCTCTGGATTCGAACTCGGACAATGCTACCTACTGCTCTGAACCCAGAATCCTTGACCGTTCAATCCAAAGATAATGTATTATATACACACATACATACCTACATATTTTTTCTGACAAAGAGCTCTCAGTTTGACGTGGCAGCAGTAATAAATACACACGTCATTGGTACACATTGATCAAGATAGTGTAATACCGCGGATGTCCTCGAAGTATTAAATATATTGAGATAATTTTTATTATTTAACTTAGACTGCCTCATTAGCCAAGTGGTCCTGAGGGCAACTGCTACAGTAGCAGCTCGCAGTTAGGAATTTGTGCCCGGTATTTTTTTTTTATGTGATAGCAGGCAAACGAGCAGACCGATCGCCTGATGGTAAGCGATCACCGCCGCCCATGGATACCTGCAACACCAGAGGAGTCACAAGTGCGCTGCCGGCCTTTTAAAAGGGAGTACGCTCTTTTGTTGAAGGTTTGAAGGTCGTATTGGCAATAGACTCGCCCCCTATTACATGGGACCTAAACATACCGGCGAACTGTGGGTGTACTAAAGTACGGCTCTGCCTAACCCTTCGGAATACTTACAGGCGTGATGTTATGTTATGTCGTTTATTATTTAATAAAAAAATATGTATAATAAATTAAATAAACGTGAAATGCCGTAACTGGCCTTTTATGCGCCCGGTGCAAGCTCATATAACTGCGCCCTTGATTTTAAACTTGCGTCCTGTGTCTGGGCACCCCGAGGGAACCGCCCTAAATACGGCACTGGTTACGTTACATGAGTAAATTACGCCTACCCATCCTGGGTAGTGAGGCATTTATTTGTGATTACGGGCTTATTTGTGAATCTAAACCATCCTCGAATCCACTTGAACACACACAAAAAAATCATTCAAATGGGTCCAGCCGTTTGGGAGGAGTTCACTGTCAACACACGTACAGAAGAATTATACCTATATCTATACTAATATATAATGCTGAAGAGTTTGTTTGTTTGTTTACTTGAACGAGCTAATCTCAGGAACTACTGGTCCGATTTGAAAAATTCTTTCAGTGTTAGATAGCCCATTTATTGGGGAAAGCTATATTCTATATATATCATCACGCTACGCGGACGAAGTCGCAAGCAGAAGCTAGTAATAATATAAAGACTAAACAAATGCATAGAACCAGCTGCGTACCTGTTTTTGTAATGTGGAGATGGCAGCGTATGTCGAACGTGTAAGTACCAACCAAAAACTCCTCTTGCCTTGTTACAAACAGGATTCATAACATTCATCGCCACCATGACAGGCTATAGCCTGGTTAAAGTACCTACCGGGCGTCAGCAACAGGCAGGGCCATGCATACAAGTAACCTACTGGAAAACTGCCTTTCTTTTCAACGACGTGTGAAATTTGCAGGGCCGCATTGCAAGCGTGGTTGACCATATCTTTAACCCTCTCATTCCAATAAGAGATCCATAACGAGACAGGACTGTCAATTGACGACACGTTTGGCATAGCGGCTGAGCGATCGGCTTCTGCGACACGTGTTGTGGGTTCGATCCCCACACGGAGCAAATATTTGTATGATCTACAGGTAGTTGTTCCGGGTCTGGGCGTTTGTGTATGTGAGAATTTGTGTTTGTAAACGCACCCACGATACAGGAGAAAATCCTAGTGTGGGGCAACGTTTTTTTAAAAAAGAAAAGAAAAGAAATGGGTTCACGATACACAGACAAATCCATTATTCCTGTATATATAGATTATAAATAGGTAGTTCAAAGATAGTTCGTTTGTTTTTGTTTGCCTGCTTTATCTGTGTCAGTGATAAGGCTTCACTGTAAATAAAGATAAGTACTCCTCTTGTAGATAATAGCTGAAACTCATTCATACTAGATTATCACGCCGCTTTGTTCACAATAATTAAATTTACAAAAATCTATCTAAGTACGTTACCAAGCCACGTATTTTGTTTTTCAGATTTAATAATATAATTACATTACATAACATACCATCACGCCTGTTTTCTCCGAAGGGTTAGGCAGAGGCGTACTAATGTACACCCATGGTTCGCCAGTATGATTAGGTCCCATGTAATAGGGGGCTATCCTATTGCCATTAACCAGGCACAAATTCCAAACTCCGAGCTGTTACTCGGAAATTCATAAAATAACGCTTTGCTTGACCTGGTGATCGAACCCAGGACCTCAAGCGTAGCATCGCGCTCAGGAGCACTAAGCTAATGAGGCAGTTAATATACGTAATATAATAAAATAATAATAATAATATAATTAAGTATATTGTTGGGTTTCAGTGCAGCAATAGATGAATTAGGCTAATATATCGAAATCAGTCTGTCAGTCTGTCTGTCTGTCCTTCTGTCTGTTTGTTAAGTTTTGACGTCAAAACCACTGAACCTATCTTGATGAATTTTGGCATAGAGATAGATTAGATCTTGCAGAAATACATTGGCTACCGTTTGTCTCAAAACGTCCTTTGAAATATGAGTGAAACAACAGCGAGCAATCGATAAGCCATTAATATTTATAGCTGTGAAAAACATATAAGACATTATAATCAGCAGATTGAAATTAAACTAACCTTTGACTGCAATGATCTGTCATTACTGGTTATTTTCGTAAACAACGAAGTTATCTTGAGAAGCGAAGGTATTTATTTACTGACAAAAATATTTAAAAAAAGATAATATAGATTAAAAAGTGCGTCCTAACTTAATAAATCTTCTATTGAGTCTGTAACATAATGATCAGTGGATTAGTCTCTACATTTTTTATGGGGATTTTAGTGAGTTCCATAAATGGCCACTAGATGGTTTTCTATTAGGTACTCAAACTCCAGTTTTTTTTCGATTGCACTCGCACATAACGCACAATACTAGTACTCTTGCTAACAACTGCCTCATTAGCCTAGTGGTCCTGAGTGTGACTGCTACGCTAGAGGTCCTGGGTTCGATTCCCAGGTCGAGCAAAATGTTATTGGGTTTTTCTATGAAATTCTTAGTAGCAGCTCGGAGTTTGGAACTTGTGCCCGGTTAACGGCAATAGGCTCGCCCCCTATTACATGGGACCTAAACATACCGGCGAACTGTGGGTGTACATTAGTACGCCTCTGTTTAACCCTTCCGAGAAAACAGGCGTGATGGTATGTTATGTTATGTTGTTAACCTCTCGTGCTAAGCTTATGTGTGTTACGGGTAGGTTAAGTCGGTAGTGCAATGGGTGGGTTTCTAACCAGCAACCACGTGTTCCCAAGTCCGACGCCCTAGCCATTAGGCTACCTCCACATAAGCCGCCGCAAACAGACTACCGTTTTTTTGGGAAGGGATCCTCCTGGAGAGGTGGTAGGGTATGCCCGACTCATACCTACTAGGAACCGTATTTGTCTTCTCTTATTCTACAATCACTCAGCGAGCTATGCTTGGCATTTCTTTACGCTATCTAATCGGAAATTCGGAGATCCGTAGAAGAACTAAAGTTGCCGACATAGCTCAAAGTATTAGCAAGCTTAAGTAGCAGTGGACGGGGCACATAGCTCTTATAACTGACGGCCGCTGGGGCAGAAGGGTTCTCGAGTGGAGACCACGCACGAGATGGACGGACGACTTGTGATGCAGGCGGCATACAACCGGTCCTTGTGGAAGTCTTTGGGGGTCTTGGGGGCCTTTGTTCAGCTGGTATGATGATGATGATGATGACCCTATAGTCATGGATTCGGTCATTTTTTTCACGTGGGAGAGCCATGCTTAGGCACGAATGGGCCGGCTGGACTGGAGTAATACCACGGCCTCACAGAAAACCGGCGTGAAACAACGCTTGCGTTTACGATTACCTTTTATTTTTTCTTTTTATATGGCAATAGCTGTTGAATCAGGGAATCTTGACAGCGTAACCGGACTTGGTGGCGAGGCACCGAATGCCTCCAGCCAGGGAGTGAGGATACCGGAGGCCCAAACCCTTTTAAAAGGCGAGCAACGCACTTGTGACTCCTCTGGTGTTGCGGGTGTCCATGGGCGGTGGTTATCGCTTACCATCGGGTGATCCATCTGCTCGTTTGCTCCCTATCCCATAAAAAAACACGCCACGACGGTGACTGACTACGGTACAAACATCAAAGGGCGAGGCATTGTTTTGCAACTTACACGAAAGCTGAGACTTCCCCGTGTGGGGACGGGTTAGAATGCTGTTCCTCGCGGCCATCCAGATAGGCATGTCGTAAGAGCCGAGAAAATATCTCACTTGCTCGGTGGTAAGGGCCTCTTGCGGTCTGACTGTCTGGCGACCAGTTCCCGGAAACTGTCGTAAAGAATCTTGTTGTGTGTCTCAACTTTTGCGAGAGAAAGCCAGTTCTCCCTCGGTTGCTGCAGCTCTGAGCTTAGCAATTCCTTTGATATCACAAGTTTCCATGGGCGACGCTGACTACTTACCATCAAGGGGTCTGTTCGTTTGCCCATATAAGTAATTAATAAATATAAATTTTGTTGTGAGCCCAGTCATTATCACCCGTTAAACTAAATTACTAAAACTACTGCTCGGTGTTAGAATATTTTGCATTAAACAGAGGGCAATACCTATTCAATGAAATACGTCAAAAAGTTTGAAGATAAACGCAACGTACTCACTGGCTAAATCTATACTAATATATAAAGCTGAAAAGTTTGTTTGTTTGCTTGAACGCGCTAGACTCACAAACTACTGGTCCGATTTGAAAAATTCTTTCAGTGTTAGATAGCCAATTTATTGAGGAAGGCTATAGGTTATATATATCATCACGCTACGTGGACGGGTCGCGGGCAGAAGCTAGTACTTCATAAACGGCGCGTATTTACCGCGTAGACGCCGCGACTACGCCATCAAACGTTTACGCTAGTCGAGTGATGAGACCCTAGGGAAAATAGACAACCTTCCGATGCAAAAGGACCTATTATTCTACCTTATTACACATCATTACACTGTGCAGTCGAAGTGCGGTTTTAAATTCTGCAGTGGTTTAACATAACACAAAAATACATTATGACTTCTGCTCAAAATAAATTAAATCTCAATAAAGGTAATGTCGCGGTATTTATAAAATAACATTGGCTTGTATCGCCCCTGTGTGTATGTTACCAATCGATTTTCTTGTTTATAATAATCGCCTGAAAGCGATCGATTATCGGTACGGACTCGTATTGTTTAGATTTGCGCTCTTCTCGCTTTATCGAGTTTACTTTCGTTAAAATTGTTTTTTATAAACATCATGGGTGGCGAGCAATTTTTTTTAATTGTTATTGTTAATCGATAAAGGTGTGTTAGGTGCGGTAGTGGTTTTAAAATTAAAAATAAATTGTTTGGATCAGTGAATTATTTTTCTTTATTACGCTACACAGTATCCTCCTAGCCAGTTTCACAACTATGATAACGTCTGAATAGATATGGCTTTAAGAATATAAGTATTTTATACGAAATAACTGCCATCACTTTAATAAATTAATATACATAGGTACATACATACATACCATCACGCCTGTATTCCCGAAGGGTTAGGCAGAGGCGTACACCCACAGTTCGCCGGTAAGTTTAGATCCCATGTAATACGGGGCGAGCCTATTGCTATTAACCGGGCACAAATTCCTAACTGCTACTGGGATTTTCATAGAAAAACTCAATAACACTGCTCGACCTGGGAATCGAACCCAGGACCTCTAGCGTAGCAGTCGCGCTCTGGACCACTAGGCTAATGAGGCAGTTAGTACTGTCATTTTTAATTTACATAATTTCAAAATTCCATCTCTAGTAAGCAAATCTAACCATTAATGAAGTCGATTAAAAAACTGAGAACAAAATGCTAGTGATATTGGTGTTGGTGACGTCTGTGGGCTATGGTTGCTACTTATCCCTGGCGACCCGTATGCTAGTTTGTCATAATATACCATCACGCCTGTATTCCCAGAAGGGTTATACAGCGGTGTCCTTATGCAGAACCACAGTTTGCCGGTAGGTTAATGATTTATAAATAAATGCATTGTTTTGAACACCTTACAGCATCTAAGGGTCAGGAAATCTAATCGTTTACAGTAAAACTTGGTTTTATTACAGCGTATAAAACATATTTCACTGGGATATTTTTTTTAATATTTTGTTTCTAGTATCATCCGGTTTATAGTCCTAAATCTTGCAATATAATTATTTTAGTATTAACTGCCTCATTAGCCAAGTGGTTCTGAGTGCGACTGCTACGCTAGAGGTCCTGGGTTCGATTCTCAGGTCGAGCAAAGTGTTATTAGGTTTTTCTATGAAATTCCCAGTAGCAGCTCGGAGTTAGGAATTTGTGCCCGGTTGATGGCAATAAGCTCGCCCGCTATTACATGGGACTTAAAAATACCGGCGAACTGTGGGTGTACATTAGTACGCTTCTGCTTAACCCTTCGGGGAATAAAGGCGTAATGGTATGTACTTCATACCAACTGTATGCTGAAAAGATTCTGCTGCCAATTCTTGTTGGGACACTCTCGGACTTCTAATTCTTCCAAGAAAAACCTGGTTTAAGTACAAAAAAAAATCCCTAGGGAAGGGTGTAGTATCAAAATATGTTTTGATTCTAAATATGCTCAGTCATCTGATGATATAAGCAGATTGCGAAGAGCAATGAAAAGGGGCTACCGTTATGATACCCTGATTATCCAAAATTCAATTATGTTTTTGAATAACCAGCTCCTGACAAAATCGACGCCTTAGACGAAATAAATCATTTAGGAAAATTTAAGTAAGATTTTCAAGGAATTCATCATGATCTCAGTTTTGACATAATTAATGGTACATATAAACGCATAGAAAACAAATATTTTCGTTTTAACTACATATTAAACGGTTATTTTAATTTGTCTTAATATTTTTAATCTAAATATTTTATGTAC
Organism: Acronicta leporina; assembly: GCA_947256265.1. NCBI lineage: Eukaryota > Metazoa > Arthropoda > Insecta > Lepidoptera > Noctuidae > Acronicta > Acronicta leporina. The sequence goes on from OX366536.1 coordinate 2,197,377, forward strand.
AATGCGAACTCCACTCACTCACTGACTTATTAAATATAATTATTTTAGTAAAGGAAAAATTCGACTCGCAGGCAGGGTTCGAACCTGCGTTTCTGCCTAGGTAAGCCAGACAGAAATAACTTTATAATCTTAGCATGAAAAATGCAAAAAAAATACAAAAAAAGAGATTATTAAATAGAAATTAAAATTCCTGAAACTGTACTATCTACAAACTCGGACTACCATCAGGCGATCCGTCTGCTCGTTTGCCTGCTATCCCATAAAAAAAAATTAGCCTACCTACCTATGGTCTAAATTTATTTAATTCCATTAATTTGAGGTCCACTAAAGGATAGATTTTATAATACTTATAGAAACGTGTTCTTTGTATTTTACTCTATATACCAATTAATATGTACTACATATATTGTTTTTATGAATTAAATAGTTCAGTACCCGTTATCTACAAGCCATGATCTCATATTTCCCAGCGTAGTGGCAATTAGGTAACCAAAATCCCGTCTTAGCCCTCACCTAAGCTTAACTGCGGAAATTGTAATGATTCTTGACCTGGGTTTACCTTGTACGTTATCTGTTGATAAGATGATATTATCGCGTCCAAACTCTTCTCAACTTCAACTTATTTTAAAAGAATTTCTTTAAGTCAATATACTATTGACGAATACGGTTCAAACTTAACCGTTATTTCGTCACAAGTCACATGTTCTCGCTAACTATCACGTTAGACTAAACAAAGGTGCAAGAATAACTAATTTGAAAAGTACACAAACTGATTTACTTTTAATTTCCCGAGACAAATAACTTTTGCGACTGTTACTACATGGCACTATGATTATAATATAGCCCGTTTTTTATATTTTGATCACAATTTACAATTTTTATCGACGACTGTGAAAGTCTGAAAAAGTACCGCAGAGCACCCATTCGTTTTTCTAATTGTACCTATTTAACTTGTACAATAGCATTTTCTAATAATAGGAGTACCATTTAAATATTCTATGTAACAGAACTAATAAGACGACTGCAGCTTTACTCAAAGGAAGACCCAGTATTTTATTAACACAGCTCGTTGTCGCAATTAATTTAAAAATAAAATTCATTAACACCGATACTTAGATACCTACTAAAAATAAATTCCCAACTCACCGCTTCATCTAAGTTGTCACCATAGTCTTCATCCCTTTGGAGACACATCCAGAAAACACAATATCCAGTTCACTGCACTTCATTAAACAATAAAAGTGTATTGGACCTAACACGAAGCCCTGCGGCACGCCACCTCAGTACTCTCGGCAAGACTGACGCAGTCCAGCTCCGATGTTTTGAATACAATCTGTAACAGAAAAAAAAACAATAATAAACTTTGCTTGCGTGTAGTTTTATGTTTATGTACTGTTGGTAAGGGTATTGTGTATGGTTATGGTAATCAAAGGCTTTCGGTACATTGGTTTATTTATTTAATGAACGAATTTTCCACAAAAAACCTCGAAAGTATTTTTACATAAAATTTCCACTTAATTTTTCCGAACGGTGAAGTAGTACCTACCGTGTATTTAATTAGAAAACAGGATACACAATTTGTTTATTTTCTTACAATACAATATTACTTCCATAATATACATCTAAGTATGCTACTACTGTCTAATATGATTACTCACTTCTCATTCTATTGTTATACTCTTAATATGTTACGAGTATGTAGAAGATAAGTGTTTTTCCCCCAAAAATACCTTGTATAATATAAACATGATTTAAAATTTAACATTTATAAAAAAAAACCATTGGTACCTATGTAGGTAATTCTACAAATTTAGGCTTTTTAAATCCTGAATTTCTTTATGTTATTACATTTTTTTTTCTCACTGAACATTTTCACCCTTTTAACTCTTCAAACTAAAGTAACATTAGAAGCTAAAACAAAACTAATAGCAACACAGCTGTACTCCAACACTTCTTACATTCACCTACAATAGTTTTACACAAACAATAAGTAGTATTTTAAAATATTGCCTGGCAATCTTTGCCTATGACTAATTTCTAGACAGCCATAACTTAACACATACAAATCCGAACGATCAAATAGAAATCCAACTCTATATCGATTAATATAAAGATGAAAACTAATGTGAAGTTTCAGGTTTTTAAGACGCTACGTGTTTGAAAGAACGATTGGTTGTAAAATGACACCTGAAGGCGACACTAGGCTGAAACAAAATATTTTGTTTCTATGGTGAGTCTAGCTAAGCAAAACATTTTTGTTAATATACTATTTCATAAACATTAGGGAGACCCATGCAAAGGAAAAAATGTAGACCTAAATATGAAATAAATATTGTTGAACAACTTTATGTTCTTTTAGTTAAAAACAACAAAGTTAGCGATTCGTGATATATTTGACTACAAGAAAAAATTGTCATATTTAACATCTACATCCGATTTGAAGGGTACTTAAATAAACATACCATCACGCCTGTATTCCCCGAAGGGTTAGGCACAGGTGTACTCAGATGCACCCATACTCCACCGGTATGTTTAGGTATGTTTTTTTTAGACAAAAAAGTAAATAGGTATGTAAGATTTAGATAGGCTTTAAAACATTTTTTTCATCTTAAAAAATACATAACATACCATCACGCCTGTATTCCCCGAAGGGTTTAGGCAGAAGCGTACTAATATACACCCACAGTTCGCCGGTATGTTTAGGTCCCATGTAATAGGGGGCGAGCCTATTGGCATTATCCGGACACAAATTCCAAACTCCTAGCTGTCACTGAGAATTACATATAAAAACCCAATAACACTTTGCTCGACCTGGGAATCGAAACCAGGACCTCTAGCGTAGCAGTCGCGCTTAGGACCACTTGGCTAATAAGGCAGTCTAATTTAACGTGATTTATATAAAATGTAAGTAAACTAAGGTGTCAATTAACTCGAGGGCTATCTCCTCCTGCTATTGGACATCATAATAAGTATTTTACTACTAAATACTATTATTGCATTCGATTCCCATACACCTCTCTAAAATACGATCGGTTGCTGTCCAAAACACGATAATTAAATAAACAAAAACTGTTGGAAATTATCAACAGCAGTTGCATGATATACGATAGTTCAAAACATGACATGTCCCGCAACTGAATCAAAACAACATATGTTTTGTTTAACTTATGAAATGCTTACATCAACTAACTATGATTTAAAGTCACCTCGCTTTTCGATAATATATTTAGTGGAGGCAAGGGCTAAGGATGCTGGGTTCAATAAAAGCGTTAGAAATGAAGAAGGAAAGAAAACTAATTAACTCCTTGCGAAACAAAATGAGACTTAGGGCCACTTCACAATCTGCGCATTGTGACAAGAGCCTTAACGGGACATTGTTGTTTAAACAAGCACATGTTCAACCTAAGGCTGAGCGATACGCGAACCTGTCGACGTTGTGAAGAGGCTGATGAAACGCCACTTAATCTTCTTGGGGAATGTGGATCGCTAATGCACAAGCGTAGCGCTCATCTAGGGAAACATACCTTAAGCCCGGATGAAATAAAAGAGCTCACCCCTAGGAAAATCCTGCAGTTCATAGTAGCCGCAGGATTCAGCGGTGAACTATAACTCAAAGAGTGGCGATCACAATAGACCATTTTCGGTCGCAGTGATACAATAGCCGCAAGCAAATAATAAAAAAAAAATAAACAAAATAGGGCCACTTGCACCAAGTTCTGAAATATGTTTAAATTGAATTTAAACACAATTTTTCATAGTAAATTTGCGTTTAAGTATAATTTAAATACATTTAAGAAGTTGGTGCAAGTGGCCCTTACTACGTAACATACAAATGCCACGTAGCCCTTGAACATCTTCTTGCTCAAAGTTCTCATGACTCATTCTATCAATAAAAATCGCATGATAATCTGTTCAGTAGTTTTTTATCTTCTGTTTAGTGCAAATAGACAGACAGACAGACGCGGAAGGAGACTTTGTTTAATATTATGTAAAGATTACCTGTGAGGCCATTTGAAAAATGGACTTCAGTTTAAACGTGCAAATTTTTGAGGTGGTAGAACTTTGCCGGAAAAAATTTCTGAGCTTAATAAATAAATAATGTGTTAACATTATGTGTTCTAATATTAAGTCTATTATAACCAGTAACTTTCCTGGGCCAGGTCTCAAAATAAAAACGCTAGAGTGATACCACTGGTGTTGCTGGCGTCTATAAGCTGTGGTGCTTATCATCAGGTGGGCTGTATTCTTCTTTATCCCCATATTTTTATATGGTTTTTATTTTATATCGTGGGAGAGCCATGCTTCGGCACTAATGGGCCGGCTCGAACTGATTGATACCACGGCCTCACAGCGTAAAACAACGCTTACGTTCTGTTTCGCCAATTGAGTGACGATACCGGAGGCCCAAACGCTTTTAAAAGGCGGGCAACGCACTTGCAACTTCTCTGGTGTTGCGAGTGTCCATGGGCAGCTGTAATCGCTTGCCATCAGATGATATGTCTGATCGTCTGCCCCCTACCCCATAAAAAAAATATTACTTGTAATAAAAAAGCTAGGTCCCTTTCGGATAATTACTTATATACTATGAAAAAATAAAGAAATGAGTGGAGGATGTCGAAATAGTGCCATTGGGTGAAGGAAAACAGATAATATGGGTAGTACGGTTCGAAATAAATTTTAATCTCACTGCCTATTTATTAATAGGTACAAAGATAGCAAGTCACAGTACACAACTTGTAAATATACCTAACATCTTATTTACATTTCATCTTTGTAAACATCTTTAATTTATTATCAAGTTTTGATTCGTTTTATGCATAAACAAGCGCCATTAAAACTATCACTATCTAAAAATATAAATCCAAATTCACGCCATCTCTTAATACATTACAAAACTAAATAGTCTGATAGTTGACTAGAATTATATGTTAACAGCGCCATCTAGGGTAGATAACCTGTATCTTTTTTTCGAGGCGACGTCACGCCTGTTGCATACGATCAACCAATTGTTTACACAATACAAAAGACCCCTTGTTTGTTTTTCGCTAGACGTTTCCTGGTTTGTTTTGTGTGTGAATATATGTGTATGTGTGTGTGTTCGTATGTTTTCACAGCCGGCTCTGTGTGTTCGAGGACGGTACACAAAATGTTGTTGTTTGCACGGGCCGAGTAGGTAATAAATTCTCTGTCTGACTTACGTTCAGATATTTTTATGGTTTAAATATTACGATGGATGTGCTCAGTGCTCGACGCTGTAAGATCAGGCTATAGATAACGAGTAGAATTAAGATTGTTACATTGTGAAAGGAAACAGTACTATTGTAATAGCGACATGTCATAACATAATGTATTATTGTTAACTATATTTGATCTAGTTACTTAAAACAAAGTGTTCGCCTTTGAATGGCTAGTAGCCAGCAATTTTAGGTGCACCTAATAAATCGGAAGCCTTTTGCGATAATATCCGCTTGTCAGTAATTGCTTTTTATTGTTTTGCAAATGCTGAAATAGCGAACGCAATTATTTTATCGTATTTTATTGTTTCTAGCCGTGGGTAATACTACTAAATATTGTGAATAAAAAGGAAATAAGTAGCTATAGACAATGCATTTCGAAGAACCTTCAAGAATAATGTTATATGTATTAAAAAGATTATGATACACAGGATCCTTACCCTGGACAGCCGATCTCGATACATATGCCTAATTCGTTGTAGGTCTAATACAGGTAATAAAAAAAATGTAGGTAGGTACCTCATTCCAGTCTAATTTCATTATCGTAGTCGTAGGTGATTATTCTGTGGTTCAATCAGAATTAGGAATAGTATAATGCCGATTGGTTGTTAAGGAAATCCTTTGACCTTTTTTCGACATTTTGTGATATATTGAGACGAAATTGTATTATAATTACCATTTAAATTAGCAGATTTGCATTTAGAGCCAACAATTTACAAGACGAAACAATAAAAAATACATCAACCTTTTTGGAATGTTGATTTTATTGAAAATGACACCTCAATGATAGGACAATCAAATCCTTTCACTGAACATGCATGACCATTCTTAACACATCGAGACCCCTCCGTGCCTCTGAGAGCACGTGTCGGTGGCGGTTGTCGTAAAACATGGTTTGGGTAGGAAATTTCAAAGCTGCAGTGTCTTCCTCCTCAAAAAGCTATTCCAGATACTACCTTAAAACCCTAGAACCTCAAGTTTAACAGTATTTGTTAGCGATTACTAGCTTATAGAGGTAACCCCTTATTTCATAAAATGGCAAAAACAGCTGTATTTACGGTACGGTCATCCCAGGCAGCCTTATCAAATATTTCCAAAAATAGTTAAGATTTCACTAAATCAAATCAAAAGTCATCATCCATTTACCATCCCACTGGTGGGCAAGGGTCTCTTCTCAGAATAACAGGAGTTAGGCAATAGTTCTACCTCACTGGCTGGCCTAGTTCGGGTTGAAAGACTTCACACGCCACCGCCCCGTCAAGCAAAATCACAGACATGCAAGTTTCCTCACGATGTATTCCTTCACCGTTTAAGCAAGTGATAATTAATTATTAATACGCATACGATTACGAATTGTCAGAAGTACCTATGTACCTTAGATTTGAACTTGAGACCGACTCATGGCAGTATCATGGTCAAAGGTATAGATACATCTTAACTGTAATTATAAAGAGGTAAACTTTATTTGTAAGAGGGAACCTCATTAATTGCTGATCCGTTTTTGAAAATTCGTTCACTGAAAGATGAGTAGCTATTATACTGGGATCTATTTCTGGTTTGATGTCTTCATATGGTTAGTATTGTTTACCACAACAGGACCTGTAAATGTGTGTAGGTACATTTTAGCATGTCTAAGTAACTAGACACCTAGTTTCATTTATCGATTTGATGGTGTGTTCTTTACCACATAGTTTATTTACTATCTAAAAATAACATCGGGCTCTCAAATAAAATGTGAATCTTCGTTTAATATTATAGACTTCGGCCAAACTTGTACATCCTTCAACATCCACACATCTTCTTATCGTAATATTGTACCAGTGAAGATTGTAACATAATTTATTTTAAGAGTCATGAAGTTACTTACCGGCTTCTTCTCCATAGGATTAACCTTTTGGAACCGTGCAACTAAATGATAATGATAAATGATATTTATTTCTGTAAATAGATCTTTTAAAGACACTTTTACAAGTCAATGTTTTACATTTTTTTGAACTAGATGGCGCCGGCATTTCCTAACTGACGACCTCTGAGAAGAAACACCGAAACAAACTCAGAGAATCATGGTCTCTTTTACAGTCCAGACAATAATAGTTGATATTACAAGAATAATATTATTAGATATTATGCGAGTGTTACGATGTAGAGCAATATCTGGACAGGCCTTTTGAAGACTAGAATTATAACGTTTTATAAAAACGCTTGTAAAAGCTTTTAAGAAATAAAAACATTTGAACTTGAACTATTGGGATCCCATGCAAATGAAGCAGCGGGCGGTAACTGTAACAAATATTTTCTGGCAACAAATCCTTTACATTTCTAACCAGATCTCGTTATAAGAACTGTTATATGTAACCAAGATTATGCAATGTTTGTTACGCGAGGTATACCGAGGGAAACTGCTAACAATACCCTGGGAACATGGCTGCCTTTCCTACATTGTTTTCGTATTTATCATGTGCATGTACTAACAAACAAACCAATTAAATTGTTTATAAGTAGTTTGTTTGGTTACGTTGAAATCATAACATCTTACACATACTATCACGCTTGTATTGCGAAAAGGCAGAGGTATGGCATGGTTTACATACATTTTTTTTTTTTTTTATGGGATAGGGGGGCAAACGAGCAGACGGATCACCTGATGGTAAGCGATAACCGCCGCCCATGGACACCCGCAACACCAGAGCCGTCGCAAGTGCGTTGCCCGCCTTTAAAAGGGTTTGGGCCTCCGGTAACCTCAACTCACTCGGCGAAACACAACGCAAGCGTTGTTTCACGCCGGTTTTCTGTGAGGCCGTGGTATCACTCCGGTCGAGCCGGCCCATTCGTGCTGAAGCATGGCTCTCCCACGTGAAAAGTCGTGCTCAGTTCGTCAGTATGTTTGAGCGGAAATCACTTTATTTTAAAGCTTATATCGCTTACCATCAGGTGATCCGTCTGCTCGTTTGCTCCCCTATCCCATAAAATGTGGTGTCGGATTTTTACCGACAAAAATCGTACTTGTCTTTCTTTTGCCCTATTGTCAGCAATGGGATTTGTGATATTTGCACTGATAGGATTAGGACTAGAGTTCCTACAGACTGCAGATCGCTTCAGTATCAATATTGTGGGGCCTGGCTCTCACGTGCAAAAGTCGAAACACGAAAGAAAAGATTCTTTCGTGTTTCGACTGGCCGGCAGCGCACTTGTGACTCCTCTGGTGTTGCGGGTGTCCATGGGCGGCGGTGATCGCTTACCATCAGGCGAATCGTCTGCTAGTTTGCCTGCTATCACATAAAAAAAAAACAGTCATCAAGATGCTTTACGGCAGACTCTGACGTAGGAGTAGCCATCAAAAGAGGTCTTACCATCGAGCTAGTCATATATTTTCTCGCCTCTTACGAGATGCCCTTTTTAAAGGCATTAAAGAACTGCATTCTAACCTGTCTCCTACGAGAAAATACCAAATTCTCTAACGTTTAAGATGCCTGCTGCCTCATTAGCCAAGTGGTCCTGAGCGCGACTGCTACGCTAGAGGTCCTGGGTTCGATTCCCAGGTCGAGCAAAGTGTTATTGGGTTTTTCTATAAAATTCCCAGTAGCAGCTCGGAGTTAGGAATTTGTGCCCGGAATGGCAATAGGCTCGCCCCCTATTACATGGGACCTAAACATACCGGCGAACTGTGGGTGTATATTAGTACGCTTCTGCCTAAACCCTTCGGGGAATACAGGCGTGATGGTATGTTATGTATTTTTTAAGATGAAAAAAATGTTTTAAAGCCTATCTAAATCTTACATACCTATTTACTTTTTTGTCACCACATTTCGACGGATTAGACACTTCAAACGTGCCCCGCATATTTATGCATAAGAACTGATAATAATACATTATGTAGTACGTATTAGTACTAGCCTCTGCCCGTGGCTTCGCTCACTTGAAGCTCAAAAACCAACAGTGATGATCTCTTCTTTGTATGGGTCTCTCTACATTAGAGAGGTCAAGCTATATCCTCAGGTTGAGATAAGAAGTATACCAGTTTTTAATTTGGAGCACATACTTTCTAACAGTGATAACAAAATTAAAATCTATCCAGCAGTTTTTGCGCCAACCCGTAACAAACAGACAAACAGACAAGAATTTTAACAATCACAATTTTGGGTTCGGAGACGTTTATATACCCTAACCCACTTGCTTTTTTTTAATATCTTCAATGTACAGACACAGTATTTTTACAATTTTATAATAGTAGAGATTATACATACCTATGTAAATAACATAGATACTTACTTATTTTTAGTACTATCTAAATATACAATTGATAAAACAAAAAACCTATATTTGTCTACGTGTTACTTGTAAAATTCATATTGATTCGTATCGCTCAAAGATAAGATAAATCTTTCTGCGTAAAGCCATATGGTAATAAACATAACATAACATCACGCTTTTATTCCTAGAAGGGTAAGACAGAGGTGTACACCCATAGTTCGCTGGTATGTTTAGGTCCGATGTGTGTTTAGGCACAAATCCGAAACTCCGAGCTACTACTACTACTTACTAGTAAGAATTTCATAGAAAAAAGATGGTATGTTATGTTTATTTAACATACCATCACGCCTGTATTCCCTGAAGGGTTAGGCAGAGGCGTACTAATGTACACCCACAGTTCGCCGGTATGTTTAGGTCCCATGTTACAGGGGGCGAGCCTACTGCCATTAACCGGGCACAAATTCCTAACTCCGAGCTGCTACTGGGAATTTCATAGAAAAACTCAATAACACTTTGCTCTGCTCTGCTCTGCAATAACCTCTAGCTTAGCAGTCGCGCTCAGGACCACTTGGCTAATGAGGCAGTTGTGTTGTTATTATAACCAGTAAATGCTGACCTTTTTTTGTAAGGAAAATATATAGAAGGTAAGAACAACTAATACTGGAAATGTATATAGTTTGATGAGTAACCGTGTGTGCCAAATACACAATGCTGATATAATAAACAAACTTGCATAAAATGCTAGCGAAAACAAATTTTATTTACGAAAACCTACGTAACTCTGATACAGATAAGGTTTTTTTATGTATAATATAGTTTGAATCTATATAACGTACATACGTCATAAACCAAGGGTGATATAGGTATGTGTCCTGATATAAAATACGTGCCAATATATTTTTAAATAGGTATGAAGAAGGTGGCTGGCAGCGGACGGATGCGAGCTGCCCAAGACCGGGATGGTTGGCGCTCTTTGGGGCCTACGTTCAGCAGAAAAATAAAGCTAGAATAAAAAGTAAAGATTTCATCTTACGCTAATCGTTTGTTGTTCCTAATAAAAAAATGTAATTATGATTAGTAATTAGTAAATAAAGGTATTTTTCTGATAGACTAATAGACCTATAAATTGTCAAAGAAAATTTAGAAATCGATTTTGGCGGGTAGGTAACGCTAAAGCGACGCGGCAATGTGCCTGCAATTCAAGTTATTCACTAAAATGTATATTTTCCAAATTCAACTTTTATTATTAGAATTTTTACTTTGAATTCAACAATGTTTTATTTAAATTAGACGATATTACCTATTACAGAAGGGCTCTTGACTACGTCATTATAATTTCCACACCGTAATCAATTTCTAGCTAGATGGCCATAATTTAGGTATTACTACTTATTTTATTTATTATTTATTTATTTATTAAATTTGAAAGGTACATGTCAAAACTTATGATTTAAAACAGTGTCCCACAAAACTGTATAAACAGTTTGACTGTGGGATCAAAATTAAAAATAAATATTAACATAATGAGATAAAACACAAGTGAGTACTAGATATTACATTTGTCTTGGGAATCTCATTTTTAAATGAATACATAAAACAATTATATTTTTATCATTTCCATGCTAAGATTATAAAGTTATACGTATAATAGCGGAAAGATACTTAGGGCCACTTGCACCAACTTCTTAAACATGTTTAAATTGTATTTAAACGCAATATTACAATGAAGTTTTATGTTTAAATGCAATTTAAACACATTATGAAGTTGGTACAAGTGGCCCTTAGTTTCGGTCTGTGTCCTACTCGTAACTTTATTAACATATTTTTGGGACTAAATACTTATAACATGGTGTAAAAAATATTGACATCTATTCAGTTACTTATTCTGAACAAACCGTATTCAGGTTTCGTATATAATACTATAATAAAAATCTGGTGACCTACGTTGTGGCTACACAGGGCCTACGCCGTGGCTACGCGGGGTCTACGCGGTGTCTTAGCGATGCCTACGCTGAAGCTACGTGGGGCCTACGTCGGGGCTACGAGATTTTGATAAAATTTTGCAATGAGGTAAATGCATCATAAGGGCTGGACAATGGGCGACCTCAAAAAGAAAACACTTTTTGGATGTGAGCGAAACCGCGGGGAACAGCTACTTTTTAAACCGATTTACTACAATCAAATGTCTTGGTAAATATAAAAAAGATATAATATTAAATATCGTTTTTTTATCGAAAAGTCGTACAACTAATGTTATTTTTATTGAATCAATGCACGTTTGCAGTTAGCGGATCTTTTGATATTGCGGCAGTCATGTTGGCGCGATTGCCTTTTATGCTGCGGGTAGTAGGTTCAATTACCAGGTGAGGTGCATTTTTGTACTACAGATCATTGCTAAGAGTTTGAGATCATTGCAATTCAATCAATGTTTAAAAAAATAAGTTTAAATCGGAAGACCTATATACTGATATTACATTATCAGAATAACGGCCTTATCTTGTAAATAAACATGGCGTCATAGTGGCCATAGACAATGAGTAGTGTTGTGATACAAATGATTGATTACTTCAGCAAGATGCATTTTATGAATAAATTACACTGAGCTCATTGACTGGCCGACTATGCTGCGTTTGAACCAAATAACGTTTTCATCATAGATAAAGAATTGAGATTTTTTTGTCAAGGACGAAAATACCACTGTCTACTAACATAATATTACTCCTGTTCCTGTATCCCAAGAAAGGGTAAGCAGAGGGGTACCAATATAAGGCCATACTTCACCGAGGGTCGCCCTTTACCGACTGACAAATCCAAACTCCGCAAATCCAGACGCCACTGAGAATTTCATACAAAACCCCAATAACACTTTACTCGACCTGAGACTCGAACTCAGGACCTCACACTTACCAGCTGCGCTTGAGACCACTATACCAATAAGCAACCCTACCTTACCCTACCTACCATCAAGTAGTAATATTTAGACTTTGTTAAGTTATTTATCTCAGTTTTATTCCTTGGAGACTATAGGATCTAATTAATATTAATCTCATTTCAATAATAATTAATTTATCTCATTTCAAATATAAAACATTAATTGCAATCTATTTCCGTGAATTTAATTTGAAAAATAATATTCATTAAGTAAATAATAAAAAATACAAAGATAAAAATATCTACAGATATAATTATTCATAACTATATTTAGATATATAAGTAAAAATACACAATAAAACACAATCATTTCGCTCTCACAAAATATTGGCAACAATGGGCTGTATAGCATTTAATGGTATGCGATTATTAGTAAAAAAAAAACAAGTAACAATAAATCGTGCTCTATGAAGGCACGCGCCAATTTCAGAATGTTTAGGAAGCAAAAGGAGGTCGGAAGCGTTGCTGATAGTAATTTATTTAGATTTCGAGGCCGCTACAATATTATTTAGGTTGTTTTTGTTTTATCAGTAGGAAGGCGCAATTTTGCGTTGAAATTTGCGTACATGTAAAACTTTAAGATTAAACACGTGGAACGCTGTTTCGAACGTCTGCACGTGTGGGATTCCAAATTTGAAATTTAAAAAATGTAACATCATCTGGGACCTACATAATCAAGACGCCTTTATTTTCTCAGCGGGAAGGAAGAGGTGAAGTCTTTAGTTCCTACAGTTCGATTTAAAAAGTACCTACGTTTTTTTTATTGATTGTAACATTTTTTTTTTACTTGTATACCACATGAATACTATAGTTTAAAGTATGTAATGTAGCCCTAACACTACATACTATCTCCTATTTTTAATGTAATGTAGGTACCTATATGTCAATGTAATGATTTAACTTGTAGTGAGTATTTACTAATTAATACGTATAGGTAGCAATAATAACAATAATGCTTCAAAAGTAAATAATTTATTTAAATTTTTATTAACGGCAATGATGAAGCCGATTTTTTTCAATTAAACTCCAATTCATTTCGCCATTGTATTATAATTAAAAATGTAAAAAAAAATGGCGGGTCACCCTTCGAAGCCCCAATGCGGAACTTGAAAAGTTATTATTTATTTTTCGCTACATACCTAATTATCAAGAAACAAACCGCACCTGTGTTGTATGTACATATATTACATATACTGTGTATGTTTGTTGTATATTTTTGCAAGGCTCGGCGCGATAACGCTATCGTACCGTCACGCCTACACGCACACGCACACACACAAACATCATACATACGTGTGTGTAAAAAAACTGTTTATATGATCATATTGTTGGTTGCTAAGTTGCCTAAAAAAAGATATATTTGTTTAACATACGTATGCGTATATGCTGAAACATTTATATATGTATTTCGCATTACTTATGTACAATTATCGTATGTACTGCTGTGTACATAGTCTGTGGATGGAACGCAATATAGTAGACAATTGGAAGATTACAATTTTTAACGCATTTTTTTATATTATCTGTCAATACAGGTTGATGCTCATCAATTGTCTCATAAGGCTGCTGAGTATGAGATCTTGAGCGACTGCCTTAAGACTTTTTTCGGTTAAAAATAAGTCGAATAAAAAAATCCGAAGTCTATCCGATACAAAAGTTTGATCAGACAATCTGAGGTATATTTCTAACGTTTGCACATTAAGTATTAGTAGATATCCCCGAAATAACATTGCTTGTCTGAAGTTATCCGCAAGTTGTTTTGCAGTGGTCAATTACATATAAAAACTCGGTGTAAAGAGAGTTGGGTTCCTGATTATTGTCCTGACTGATTTCGATATTTTTACTTAAGAACAATTACTTAAGTTATAACTTGAGACACGCGCTGTTAATTCTGGGATAGGTACCGCATAAACGTTTAGTTTAGTATACAGGTTCAAAGAATATTCCACAAAAGTTTTCTATGAAATTCTCACTAGCAGCTCGGAGTTTGCGATTTGTGCTCGGATAATGGCAATAGGCTTGCCCCCTATTACATGGTACATAAACATACCGGCGAACTGTGGGTGTACATTAGTATTCCTCTGCCCAATCCTTCGGGGAATACAGGTGTGATGGTATGTTATGTTATGTTCAAGGAATATCCGAAAATAAATAATTATTTAGGACGAAAAAATATACATATAAAAGTAATTTAGAAATTGATAAGAAAGGAAATGTCAGACGATGCTGGGGCCAACCAGACGAACTCCTTCATCAGAGTTGAGATTATTACTTGCCAGGGTGTGTTTAAAAATCTGTCGGTTGCCACCGATGCATTTTATCAATGAGTATGTTGATCACATTGCACTAACAATGAAGGAAAACATTGTGAACAACAGCGTAAACAAAAAATAAGCGAACATTGTGCTCTGATCTGATTGGAGAAGATTAATGCTACCTGATTGTCTGGTGACTTGTGTGTATAGACAGGCCGTCTACACATATATCTTGTATATGAGTAGACGGTCTTATATACCCTAAATCCTGTAAGGAAACCTGTTTTTGGCAGAACGACTGAGAATACGAAACTTCTCTGCATTGTGGGATGAAAACAATTCGCGCCATCTTTGGGAGACCACGAAAGGTAACCTAGAATCAAACCCGGGGCTTATGTAATGTATATGTTCTGTTATGAGTAGGTATTTATTCGCATTTTTCAAACTGTCTCCTGTTACTTTTGAGATTAGGCTATAGTTCACCACGCCAGCAGCTAAATCGGGTAAAATCAAAGCTCACTAAAGCCAAGCGGGTTGGTAGACTCACACTTAAGGGCCGATTTTCCAATACAAACGTAATACCAAAATAAATCGTAATTCAAACACAATTTAATCAAAGTGTATTATTATTTGGATTCTGATATCGTTCATCTAGGCTCCTGCTCTAACATTTCATGCAAAATACTTCACTGGAAATAAATGTAAGCGAATGCAATTCTTGATAACTTTACCAAGTTTGGAACGATTTTCCGTTCGTTTATTTCCAGTGAAGTAGTAATAAACGAAAGAAAATACAGTAGGAACCTAGATTTACGGTATCTCAATCCGAATAATGACACAATTTGGTAAAATATTGTTTGGATTACGATTTATTTTGGTATTACGTTTGTGTGGGCAATTCCTTTAATTAGTAATTTCATTAATCATAACATAACATACCATCACGCCTGTATTCCCCGAAGGGTTAGGCAGAGGTGTACTAATGTACACCCACAGTTCGCCGGTATGTTTAGGCTCCATGTAATAGGGGGCGAGCCTATTGCCATTAACCGGGCCCGTATTCCAAACTTCAAGCTGCTACTGGGAATTTCATAGAAAATCCCAATAACACTTTGCCCGACCTGGGAATCGAGTCCAGGACCTCTAGCGTAGCAGTCGCCCTCAGGACCACTAGGCTAATGCGGCAGTTAATTAATTATATAAATAGTTATTACTTATATTATTTTAAAACGTACGACCATTTAGCACGAACATTTAGCCACGTAACTAGTTCTAGTAGGACCATGGGACCATGTTAGAGGGGGTCATTTTAACGTCCGCACTGTCCTTATATCTATGTCAATGCTTACAAGTAAAAAGAGGGCCACAATGTAGCTTGAAAGCGAATTTAGTTAAATTGCGTGCCTCATCTTAGACAGTGCTAGGGCACAGTGTTGGCAACTCAACAGCCGGTAGCAGCTACCCCAGCGCCTCCTACCGGATGACAGTGATGATTTACCTAGCTACTGTCAGTTCGAGAAGATAAAAAGGCCGGACACTCTCGGCTCACCCTCTTTCTTACTTCGTATTTCGTATGAAATAGTTGCTCTGTTATATTGTGTTGATGTTGATAGGGATATGTAAGCGTTTAAGTATTTTAGCTCTTTGTTGCTACCCAGCTTCCCCAGTGTTGCCTTCAGCCTAGTTAGTTAACAACAGCTAGGGTCAATTACAAGGTCTTTGGTTACTAAGCCCTTAGTTTCTCAGTCAGTTCTCAAAAATACAATTTTTATTTGGACTCGCAAATTGTAGGGTAGTTGAAAATAGTAATTGCAATATACTACTACATAATATTGACGAGTTTATCTTAAAACCTTTACTTAAAAATCATCATCATAGAGGTACGCACCTATGATGATGATTTTGACGATGATGGTTTAATTATGTTATATTATTCAATTAAAATTTAATTCAAGTAATTTTGAAATCAATTGCAATTGATTTATTTTTTATTGCAATTAAATTAAATGCAATATTTTTTTGAACATGTAATTTTATTGAAATTTTAATCGTCTGATACCCATAATTAATTAACCTAATATTGTTTATATTTATTTAATTAATTTTAATTTAATTAATTGGTTTTACCCATTAATTAATTGTAGGTAATTGTTTAATGCCCAACCACGAATGGTTATTTGACAATTCCTAGACTCGGCGTGTCATGTGTTTGCAAGCGATAGAAGATAGTTTATTTTACATTTTAAAAAGTTAGAAACTACCCGAGTATATTTTACAAGCCAATAATTAAGGTTTTTGAAACTAGAAGTTTACTCGTGCGAAGCATGACATCATACACAAAATAACTACCTATCGCATAATTTGAGAGTTTCTTAAATAAGCAAATGTTGTTATTGACAACGCTGAGTATTCTGTTAATTAATTATTTACAAAATATAATTAGTCAAATTAAACAATAAAATGTTACCAAGAAAGGAAACTTGGATATGGAAGTTGATCATGGAAGTGGAACTCCAGTTTACCGCGGTTCGCGACTAGGCAAACGTAGTGTAGGGCGCCCGACTCCGCCGGCCAGGCTGAGTCACCACTTTCCGAAGGCAGCTGGCAGTGGCTGCATGAGGAAAGCCGAAGATCGTACTCTATGGCGTTCACTAGGAGAGTCCTACATCCAGCAGTGGACGAATATAGGCTGATGACCTTTCGTCACCAGTCTATATCGTATACATTTATATTTTGAGTTAATTCTTAAGTTAGTTGATAGGTTGAATTTATGTATAACTTTACAGGTTTGTGATAAACCTTTTAATCCACTGTTGACGCCTATAAAGTAGGCATAGTAATTAGCTACTGACAACTAATTAATTAAATTGATGAAATTGTTTTAGTTAATTTCGACTTTTCGCAGCCTGCTACTATTATTTAATACAAAGTATAAAAGTAGCTCTTTGCATCATTATCAAAGTTGATTCCTTTTCATTTTTTTATATTGAATGTGAAGGCAAATTTCGACATGGCAGGTCGGACTCGCGTCTTTAGTGGTCATAGCGTTTGCTGTATCTAACCACAAGACGCAGGTTCGAATCTTGCCTGCGAGTCGAGTGGCATTAGTTAGTAGATAATATAAGTAGGATTTTAAATATAACAAAAAAATATAATCAAGCTTCTCAAAAAATATTTACATAGGTATTCAGAGTAACACTATTTCGGAAAACCTCTCTTATGTTTGAAATAAAATAAAAAATCTTCAACGTAAGGGTTGGAACCCTTGTTTTTACAAAAGCATCCCCTTATTTGTCTTTCCCAGTCTCGCGACCACTTTTTTTCTAAGAAATATGTATACAGGCTGATGTTATTCATTCAAAAATGTTTGTGCATTTAATACTACTTATCCTGTTTAGTGAGAATCTAGATATTTTATAATTAATAAATAATAATAATCATGGCTAGAATAGAAAGGTGTAGCTGAGTAAAAAATATCCTGATCACCCGTTAAGTTCGGTTACCGCGGTTAGTCTGTGGATGGGTAACCATTTGAAACAAACCGAGACCCCAGATCACGTGAAGCCGTCGGTCTCATAGGATTATTGGACATTGGACAGCTGTTCGTGTATTTTCATAATTATTTCGTAATCAGTGAAAAAAGAGAAATATCTTTTCATAATCTTCTTCAAAGGGTGTACATTTTTATTAATATTTACAACAAACAAACAAGCTTTAGGCCTGATGGCTAACAGTTACTGATACCTGCAACACCAGAGGGATAGCACGCGCGTGATTTTTCGAAATCACCTAAAATAATGATGATAATACCTTGATACCCACTCTTTTAGACATATTTTCCCTTTATTACTAAATATGGTTGTAGCTTCGAAAGAAAGAGACAGGATATGTTAAAACTTAGTTCTTACCTCCCTCATTCCTCGTCATTGCGTACTAAGGGAGATAACTTTTAAAAAATATTTCTTTATTTTTTAAATAATAGGGTTATACCTACTGTAATGAATTACAACAAAATAAATAACATAAATACTCATTTTGACATTAAAGAAAAACCGGTTTTATTTAATTTAAATTTATTGGGTGAATTGGGGTGCATCGGGACATACAAAACTTAGAACAGTGTAAAGTAATTTAAAATACAAATTTTATTTATTTTGATTAAATATTTTTGTTTGGTTTTTAGATACCTACTGCACAGCTTCATAGCGCCTAGCTAGGTAGATATTTTTTTTAAATTTGTTCGATGATTTTAGTCCTTTTGCGGGATTTAAAGATATTTTTAGACCGCCACTAAGAAATTAGACAGTTTTTATGGTTACAAATATACATATAAACAGTAATACTATGTATATATAATTTCTGATGATTGAATCTCAATCCATACATCTACAACTAGTTATTATTATTTTGAACTCAAGAATAATGACTTATAAATAGGAGTTCCTTGCCAGGTCTTCTCCGTTAAATCCGTCTTTGGAACAGTGATTTTTGACATTTCAAGAGTACGTACCTATTTTAATTACCTAACTGAAATAAAACATTTTGACAGACTTCAACACATTAAGCGTAATTTTTATGTCGGTTTAAAACTACTTAATTAGTTTTTTTTTAATCTGTTATTATTAGACAACAAATGCCTGTGAAGTTCTGACTAATTCTGTTATTAAACCTATTGTATTGTGTAAATGTGTATATGTAAAAAATGTTATATAAATAAATAGATTTTCAAGTTAATTAAAAACTGTATTATATGTATAAACAGAATCTGACTTCGTTATATAATTATGTAAGTATATTTGGTATATGTGTTAGGTACCTAATAAATTAGCATAGCTTAGCATAGTGTAAGTAGGTACTTATTACTTTTCATTAAATAGGTAGGCATCTATTTGAAAATGATAACGCTTATTATTTAATACTACTAGATAGGTAAGCTCTCCTTTATTTTCGGCAAGTTTATTATATAAATGCTTTAATAATTACAACTACCTACTGATTGCTAAATAAATTCAACATTTTAGGCACCTACCTACACCAACCTACACCTTGTACCTATGAAAACCACTGATACCCATAATATGAATTAAAGAAAATATTAAAGGCATCTTTCGTAATAAAAAAATAAAATTGTCATATTTATTTGGTTAATTTATGAAAAGTTTACTGATAGAATTTCCGATTGTATTTATTCAAGTTTCTCTAAATTTATTTGTATTTCCATATTCCGTATTTGTCAATCAATAAGGAGGCCAACAATTTCTACGAGGACAACGCTCTTCAAAAATAAGGTTTAATTACATTTCGCGTTTACATAAAACATTTGGTAGTGTGATGACAAAAATCAATATACCTAAATAAATGCGGAGACGTTCGATACGTGAGCAAATATAATATAATGAAGTCTCTTGTCTCAACATTTTTTTCCTATTGCCATAAAAGGTGCACATAAATTAAAAAGTCAACTCATCAAAGTTCGTCTTCGCCTAAATACATGACAAGTAACCTCTCCCTCTGTGTCTCCCCTCTTACACAAAGTGACAATAAGTCGCGCACGCACACATGGGTATTGTTTGTACACTCACACATGTCCAGAACCGGCTAGGTATTTGGTTTCCCGCCACCGGCGCGAACACGCACACAAAACACGAAGAGCAAACAATACAAACACCAACACACAAGTAAATTTAAACTCACCTCAAAATAAATCCATTAGAAAACACACTTGTTCAAACAACTAGCGCTTAGCCTCGAAAACGCGTTGAAAAAACACTCGCCAGCATCCGATGTGTGCTCAACACTTTTCCAAACTTTCTGTGCAGCTTACTTCTTAGTTAACACTTCGCGTTCCCGCCAAAAGTTAATTCAAATTATCAAAACTTTTAAAAGCGCGCCGAACACATTTATATTATAAACTGTCAAACCGTGACACCAACATCGATCTCAATTTATCGAATTTGTTAATCAAAACTATATCTTGTTATCTTTATAATTAGGTCCTCACGCCGACTGTCTTCATATCACGATACGAATGCGCGAACATTATTTTCACGGCCGAAATCGCTTCCGCAATTCAATTGCGAGTTTTAATCAAACACTATGGCGAAATAAAAGAAACGACGACAAGTGGCCCCACTTATTAACACACGTTGCGCGGTAAAAATAAACTATGATTAACTACCATTAAGATTCGCGGAGACAACCGAGGCACCGGCGAGTGCGCAAATAGGTTATGAAAAATAAATAAATTGTAAATTATGCAGAAAAAACTCTTTGTTACAATGAGGACCTGCCATTAAAATCGCGAATTTGTTTACCGCGTCGCTATTTCGGTCTCTAGAGACGGTTCCGATATGAATAATTATTATCGCCGGCGAGCGAACATCGACGCATAGTTGTCGTTTCATAAAACGTGCGCGTTAAAACTGAGTCGAAAGGCTCGGCCCGTGTCGGAGCATAGCGCCGAATAAAATAAACAACAATATACCTAAATAAGCGGGCGACGGGCGCGGTCGAGTGTGCGTGCGCGCCGCTGTGTGCGTGTGTAAACAAGGGGCAGCGCGGCTTCAATGACATCCTCACCCGACAGCCACTAACTATGCTCATTAATACTAATATTTTTGCTATATGTCCAAAATGCAGTTTTGCCTGGATAGAAAGTATCGTGGATTATTTAAGTAAGTTTTCATGGTTATTGGAATAACAACAAAGGGTTAAATTTAGGGTGATACCTAACCTCGCTGACATTAACTAAGAAGTATCAGTTTAAGTGGTACCGCTAAACTGAGATGTCTGAAACGCTAATTAATGGATTCTCAGCACAAAGTTTATTTCATGCTTTAGATGCTGAGCTGGTGTCTTATCACTGATACCCCAAAAAAGCTATTCAGTTTCTTTCTAAATATATGACATCCTCAATAATCGGATTCGATTCTCATACCGAGCAAAGTGTTATTGAGTTTTTCTTTTAAATTAAGTGTGGTTGTAAATAAATATACGTCTGTCTTAATCTTCATAGAATACGGTATTGCTTGACGGTATGTTGAAATAAATAAATTTGTATTAATTTTTCTTTATATTCACATAAGTGCCTTGAAAGCTTAGTTAGAGTAACTAGACTAGAAACAACAAATATACAGTAGTATATATAGTATATATAGTAGTTGTTGTTTCTAGGCTAGTTACTCTAACTTGTTGTTATGTCAAAGTTGTAGTCTAGTAAGTACCTAGCCTAGCTATGAACAGGAAGACATAATAACAGTACAATTCCAAAGTATATATCGCTTCTTTGCTTCAATAACGTAGTATCTCCAAAAGCACAAAAGGTAGAAAAACAGCCTATTGTAATTTACAATAGGTTGTTTTTCAACCTTTTGTGATTTTGGAGATACTACGTTATTGAAGCAAAGAAGCGATATATGAAGCAAACACTGAATACTGAACACCTTCGTGAACTTCAGGTTAGGATATAGGCCTCTTGGCAATCATGAACTCTAGGTGCGAAATTAAATTCCATGTTTAGTATCCTGTTTTACCTCAAGAAAAGCGATCATTTCGCAAAGCCTCTGAACTCAGGGACCGGTTTACTTATATGAGATTCTTACCTACTAATAATGATCCTTCAATACCTACAATAATGATCCTTCTCATTAAAGAAGAACCTACCAGAAAGTGCTGCTTCTGTTAGCATTTTACTTATTAGATTTGTATAATCCAATTACACTAGGTATTAAAATTATAGCATAAATAGTAACGCAACTAAATAGCAGTCTGGCGTCTTATATCCTAGTGATATTTACAGCCAAAATATAACTACTAGTCACCAATGTATAGTAATCTAAATCTGATGTGACGATAGCACAGACAGAACCTGAGCATATTATATTTCCCTTGAGCCAGGTGGCTGGTGGTGGTGGTGCGACAACCTGTACTAGGGGGAATGAAGTCAGTAAATAGGGTAGGGTAGTCAGTACAAGGTAGGGCAAAGTAGCACGCCTTGAAATAGGCTCTATTCCAGCAGCAAACTGCCAAAGCCTGAAGTCATTGAAGTAAGTAGTCAGTGAAAAACATTATATCTAGTAAAATCAGTCATCCTATAAATGAAAACGTAATTAGACATAATCACTCATTGATTCTATATCAGTCAAAGTAAAAGTCAAGAAAATTAAATAATATTACAACTGCATCCACTTTGCCCCAGTCGCCTCGCGAGAATAAACATATGACGTCACCGGCGGGTAAACAAACAAACAAACACATGCGCGCCGCTCATGTTTCCTTAATACAATTATTATTTCGAATGTGGAACGCGAACGAGGCGGACGCCGCTGTTCGCGATTTATTTTTAAAACTAGCTGACCGCTTACAATTTATACCTTTTTAATAGTAATTATTGTTGGTTTTTACATTTCGAACCTCTTTTATTCAACTGTAATGAGCGCTTGTTTTTAATATTCGAACTGCTTTTGGTTTTTTCTTTTTTCTGGTTTGTTGGATATTGTAAGCTGTATTTTGTGCCAGTATTTTAAATTTGTTTCTGTTTACTGGATACAAAATATGGAGCTATTAGCGCTAGGCTGCTGGGCGTATTCAAAATGAGTAATGCTCCTTACACAATACTTTAGCTTTAGATATCTCATGTCTTCCTGATTCATCATAGTGGTATACAATTTTAAGGATAGTCTCACTTTTGTTAAGATTGAAGATGAAATCAAGTAGGTAGGTAGTATTTTATGCAATAAATGCATAACACCTGTAATAAATGACATAATTTTATCATTACGCTTGTGTGTTAGGTACATTGAAGTAAGCTGAGGTTAGGTACCTCTTCGTGCGACCATATTTTATGATCGGTTAATAAAAGATGGCGGTGTAAGAGGCCATTAAAAAGTTTGTAATAGTGTTCAAAGAGGATGCAACCTAACCTTCTGCGCCGATTGATAAGTTTTGAATGAATATTAAGGGTTCAATAATCCTGTCATAGTAGCATTACTGGTAGGCTTATTTTCAGCATTACCTACCAAGGCTTAAAAAAGTCCAAAAATAAAGAAACTTATCAAAATAAAAATATAAATTAGGCTAACAAGAGCTTCCAAAAGTATAAAGCATAACATACCATCACGCCTGCACTCCCTGAAGGGTGAGGCTGTGGTATACTATAAATTTCGCTGATTAGGTTCCATGTCAAAAAAAAAAATAGTACAGGCCAGCCTATTGTCAATTTGTCACCGGGCCCAAATCCCAACTCCCAATCTGCTACTGAGTGAGAAAAACCCAATAACTCTTGCTCAATGAGAACCGAACCCAGAATCTTTAGCAAAAGACTACTTAGAGTAATGAGGCAATTATTCTTATACTTACCCATTAATACCACATAGGCATCTCCTGACACGGGATTTAGTGCAATTCCCATGGAATTAGGAAGAACTCAATCGAAAGTTAGTTTATATTTCATTTATATATCAATCATCTTTGGATCATACAATTAGGGCCACTTGCACCAACTCCTTGAATATGTTTAAATTGCATTTAAACACAAATTTACTATGAAAAATTTAGTTTAAATGCAATTTAAACATAGTTATTTAAAAAGTAGGTGCAAGTGGGCCTAAATCTAGGTATACTATACAAATAAATAAAATTGGATTTGTAATATTAAAATAACCGCTTTTTACTAAGTGTATTAGGATGTATACATGATACATATACCAAAAAAACATCTCTGTAATGGCTGGACCGATTTTGATGGGATTTTCACTGGCAGATAGCTGATGTAACAAGGAGTAACTTGGGCCACCTACTTTTTTAAGGCTGATCGTTTAGCTGAGCCCGCCAAATTGAAATTACAATTAGTTTATCCCAATTTGTAGATCTATAACACATTCTAGATTCATAGCTGTAGTAATTGCGCCATTAGCTATACGATATTCACAACTGAGAATTAAAAACTTTGCTTGTAAATCGATATTATAGCTAAAAGTAGTGTCAATCGTCAATTTTGTCCAAAATTTACATTGACACTACTTTTAGCTACTGTAACGTTTTTTATACATCGATCTATGTATCTATACATCGATACATACATACATATCTATACTATACATTCTATACAACAAGGAGTAAACTTAGGCTCCTTTTTTTAAATGCCACGTGGATGAAGTCGCGGGTTACAGCTAGTATTAAAATAAAATTATTACAAAATTAAAATTTACATGACATCGAACTAAAATAACATACCTACTAATATCTGTCAGACTCAGTACGTGACACATGCAGCAGTGGTTCACATAATGACAGTCAAATTCAGTAATTAAATATATATATTTTTATAGGTAAGTTTTTTAGATGGGTAGTTAGTTTTTCCCCGTGTGCAGACACGGGTTAGAATACTATTCTTCACTGCAACACAGATAGGTAGCCATCTCGTAAAAAAAATATAAAACTAGCTTCTGCCCGCAACTTCGTCCGCGTGGTATTGTTACTTCGTCTTAGCGTGATGATGTATAGCTTATAGCCTTCCTCAATAAAAGGACTAACACTGAAAGAATTTTTCAAATCGCACCAGTAGTTCCTGAGATTATCGCGTTCAAGCAAAAAAACAAACAAACAAACTCTTCAGCTTTATATATTAGTATAGAAGTATAGATATCTGACTTTCTCGGTGGTAGAATCTCTTGGGGTCTGACTGGCTGGCGACAGCCCTTACGTCGGAGTCTGTCGTAAAGCATCTTGGTATGTGTTTCTACTTTTGCGCGGAAGAGCCAAATTCTCCCTCGGTTGCTGTGACTATCCGCAGTCCGTAACTCCGTAGGAGCTCCAACG
This sequence comes from Acronicta leporina, assembly GCA_947256265.1. Taxonomy (NCBI): domain Eukaryota; kingdom Metazoa; phylum Arthropoda; class Insecta; order Lepidoptera; family Noctuidae; genus Acronicta; species Acronicta leporina. Next base: position 2,222,866 of record OX366536.1, read on the forward strand.
CATCAGCAAGTCCTCTGGTGTTGCAGTTGTCTATGGGCTACGATGACTACTTACCACCAGGTGGTCTTCAGGTCGTTTGTAGGCTTAATAAAAGTATTATTACAATGTATTCAAGGTTACCCGTGATGCTCGCCTCGTTTTGCGTGTGGCGTGAATATATTGTTGTGTCTCGACATTTGCATATATTATGTTGCTATTAGCATTTAGTAGGCCTGGGCTTCACGAATTAAATAAACAATTTGATTTTTAAATAACAAAACTGAATATTAGTGTTTGCTAAATAAAAATTAAACCGCTAATTAGTGAAAATTTATTCATAGACAAAATTAAAAGAGACATGTTGAGAGGTAATTAACGTCACAGTAAGTAATTTATAAAATAGGTACTAGCTTGTGCCCTCGACTTCGTTTGCGTGGAATTCAGAATTGGAACCTGGATAAAAAGTAGCTTAATGTCTATCTATCTATATTCAATTTATAAAGCTGAAGAGTTTGTTTGTTTGTTTGCTTGAACGCGCTAATCTCAGGAACTACTTGTCCGATTTGAAAAAATATTTCAGTGTTAGATAGCCCATTTATTGAGGAAGGACGAAGTCGCGGGCAGAAGCTAGTTTCAGAATATAATCTATCCCACATTTTTAGATCCTTTCAGCCGTTCTCCGTGAAAGAGTAACAAACATCCATAAAACCTTACAAACATTCACGTTTATCATATTAGTAGGATTATTATACTAGGTCTAGTGTCCTGCGATTTCACCTGCGTCTTAAAGTAACTTAAAACAACAACAATAACAATGATAACCTCTGTGGTTTAGTGGTTCGAACTTCGAGTACCGGACTGCTGACCATGAGGTCGTGGGTTCGCTTCCCACAGGACACAAAAATTTATGTGATGAATGTAAGTGTTTGTGTTCGTCTGGGTGTTTCTAATGTATTATAAGTATGTATTTCCAAAAAAAATTATATAAGTATTATTTCCATTGTCTAGTACCCATAGTACAAGCTCTGCTTAGTTTGGGACTAGATGGTGCTGTGTAAAAATGTCCCAGAATATTTATTTATTTACATTATGTTTAACTTGATTAAAAATATAGCTTATTTCATTGAAATGAAACTACTTTTTACGGATTTTATCGCGGTATATTGATATTATTTTGTTCCCGACGTTTCGGATCCTTTACAGCATCCATGGTCACGGGCAGACTGAGGTGTTGGACGTCTTGATGTTAAAATTACTAACAGCTACCTTACATTTTTGTTAATTATTAGTGATCCGATTCACGCAGAACGAGCTCACCGTATCCTTTGGTCTTGCAGTTTTGGGCTTGGATTTAGATTTTATAGATTCTATAATGGGATTCCAAGCAGCTGGTAAGACCCAACCATCTTCTCTATTGAAATTTGGGTGTTTTTTGATTTCAATAGCCTCACGAATCATCTTGGGTAGGAATCGGTTTTCTTTTGCGAGGACTTGTGGTTTATCAAATCTGATGTAGTGCTGGGTCTTGTCTAGGGTATGTTCACAAACTGCATACTTTCTGGAACGGCGGTGTTTGACATCGGCAATGTGTTCTTTTACGCGGGTCCCCTATGCGGAACAAAATTATATCAATATACCGCGATAAAATCCGTAAAAAGTAGTTTCATTTCAATGTCTAATATTCGCGTAAGTGTCAGAAATCAGTATAGCTTATTTCCTTCGGATTAATGTAGCTTTCCATGGTCAAAAATAAATCGGTCGAGTAGTTTTGTGTTTATTCATTACAAACAATCTAACAAACAATATTTTTTTTTCCTCTTTATAATATTAGTGTTTTAAATGGTATTTATATTTATTTACCGATTTCTGACATGCGAATTAGCCATTGAAATGAAACTACTTTTTACGGATTTTATCTCGACTTTATTAATTCTCGACGTTTCGGATCCTTTACAGCATCCTTGGTCACGGTAGACTGTGGTGTTGGCCGTCTTAATTATAAATTAAATAATATTATTACAACGCGATAAAATAAAAAAGTAAGTAGTTTCATTTCAATATTCCTATTTATTTCTCTAGATTACAAATCACTTACGAGGAGAAATAAAATAAAAAACAAAATTCGGGTTCGATTCCCAGGTCCCAAACTGTTATTGGGGTTTTCTATGAAGTTTTCAGTAGTAACTCAGAGCTTGGATTTGTGCCCCGTTTATGACAACGGCCATTGTCAGCCATAACAACAGGCTCGCCCCCTATTACATACCGGCAAACTGTGTGCACGTACAATTAGTACACCTCTGCCTAACCCTTCGGGGAATACAGGCGTGATGGTTGTTTGTTCAGATCCTTATAGGTTTCTTCGCAGGGCAAGCGCGCTCCATCGTACATTGCAGTGTCGTACAGGCGGTCAAGCATTAGAGCAGTTTCGCACTACGACCGAACCGAGTCCGATCAGAATCCGTGAAAATCCGGTCCGGAGTAGAACTATATAAATGGTATTGAAACTACTTTTTACGGATTTTATCGCGGTATATTGATATTATTTAGACAACATACCATCACGCATGTATTCCCCGGAGGGTTACGCAGAGGCGTACTAATGTACACCCACAGTTCGCCGGTATGTTTAGGTCCCATGTAATAGGGGGCGAGCCTATTGTCATTAACCGGGCAAATATTCCTTACTCCGAGCTGCTACTGGGAATTTCATAGAAAAACCCAATACTTAACACTTTGCTCGACCTGGGAATCGAACCCAGGACCTCTAGCGTAGCAGTCGCGCTCAGGACCACTTGGCTAATGAGGCAGTATTTAGACAACATACCCTAGACAAGACCCAGCACTACATCAGATTTGATAAACCACAAGTCCTCGCAAAAGAAAACCGATTCCTACCCAGGATGATTCGTGATGCTATTGAAATTAAAAAACACCCAAATTTCAATAGAGAAGATGGTTGGGTCTTACCAGCTGCTTGGAATCCCATTATAGAATCTATAAAATCTAAATCCAAGCCCAAAACTGCAAGACTAAAGGATACGGTGAGCTCGTTCTGCGTGAATCGGATCGCTAATAATTAACAAAAATGTGAGGTCACCTCAGTCTGCCCGTGACCATGGATGCTGTAAGTAAAGGATCCGAAACGTCGGGAACTAAATAATATCAATATACCGCGATAAAATCCGTAAAAAGTAGTTTCATTTCAATGTATAATATTCGCGTAAGTGTCAGAAATCAGTATATATAAATGGTAGTTTACGCATTAGATCCGATTGCTGTCATCCGATTTCTCTCCATCATCCGTGAATCTCCATGAAGGTTCAGTTCAGTGTCGCATGAGTCCAACAAGAGAGAGTGCAACCAGAGTTTATTCTGCGTCTACGTACGTACAACAGCATTGGTAGAAGTTACGCTGATTGAAAGGACTCAAGAATGATCAATGACGTGAATGCTCTGCTGTGGTTTTGCGTAACATAACATCCATCACGCCTGTATTCCCCAAAGGGTAGGGCAGAGGCGTACTAATGTACACCCACAGTTCGCCGGTATGTTTAGGTACCCTGTAATAGGGGGTGAGCCTATTGCCATTAACCTGGCACAAATTCCTAACTCCGAGCTGCTACTGGGAATTTCATAGAAAAACCCAATAACACTTTGCTCGACCTGGGAATCGAACCCAGAGAACCTCTAGCGTAGCAGTCGCGCTCAGGACCACCTGGCTAATGAGGCAGTTTGCGTTTGGTTTTGCGTAAAATTACATCGAAATCACGGTTTTGGATCAGCTGTGCTAAAATCAATATCCGAATTCGATCTGAGTTTTCTAATCTGTATTTTCAGGATCGGACGTAGTGCGAAACCGCTATAAGGCTATCAAGAATTTAAAAAAAAAAAAAAAAAGTGTCCCCAAAACATATAGTTAATAGTAATATCAATTTTGTTATGCTATACTAACGTAGGTAACCTACGTTGCGATAATGGCAATTAGCGCTTATATATTTTGTTCAGATATATTTGTAACAACAGGTAAATAACACGCATAAACAATTATAAGTACATATTAGGCAAAAATAATAATATTTTAATTAGTTTGCCGATCTGAAAGTCAAAGTCAAAATAATTTATAGACTACTAGGTGGTACTTTTTGAACGTCATTTTTACATTATAGACAGCCCCAAAACTTCCGTCCTTCACCGCTTCATAGTGTTTTCGCTGGGAAGAAGAAGCGGCGCAACAAACTCCCCAGAAACACATTTCTGTCTGTTAAGTTACTAAGGCTTTGCACAAAATATAATTCAAATCATTGTTTGGGGTAATTAATAATTTATTAATTGCTACCATGTCAATTATTATTATTTTTCAAGCAGTATTTATAATATTAGTAAGCCTCCTTTCTCGTTTTTTCCATGACAATTTTAACTTTTAAAAACATTGAACCTGCCTATACGAGGAATGATAATATGCAAAACTAGAACCTACAAGGCAATTCAGTTAACTTTTAAAAGTTACAAATTTCTTTTCCCTAATTAAGATACTATCACGACTGTAACGTTAGGGGCAGAAGTTTTTTTATAGCATAGGGCGGCAAACGCGCAGACAGATAGCCTGATGGTAAGCGATTACCGCCGCCAATGGACACATACAACACCAGAGGATTCGCAAGTACGTTGCCGGCCTTTTAAAAGGGTTAAGGCCTACGTGCAAACTGTTGGTTTGGGAAGCAAAAGGAAAGGAAAGGATTCACATAATTAGAGAGCGGTCCCCCGACGCGACAAAATTTAATCAAAAAACTTCATACGTACTTACGAAGGGTTATAATTTCAAGATTATTTTTTCTTTTTATAGGGATTCAGGTTTATTTTTGTGTCGGGGTTTTTTCAAATTTTTAATTTAATTTGTTATTTCACACTTTTTGTAGGGACTCCTTAGTTATTTTGTTTAATTTATTTTATTTTCTTGCGTTTTAATTAGGTATTTTCTTCGTTTAGTTATTCAACTTTTGTACAATTATTTCATAGCTATTAGATATCTTATATCATAGTGTATAGTATTCTACTAGTCAAGCCTTTTCATTTGATACCTTTATTGAGGGAGTAGTGAAAAAAATTAATAAATTCACCATTTCGTGGAGGCCGCCATGTTGGATTTGAAATTTTTCATAGTGTATAGTATTCTACTAGTCAGGCCCTTTCATTTGATACCAATATTGTGGGAGTTGTGAAAAAATATGTAAACCGCCATCTTGTGGCGGCGGCCATCTTGGGCCGATTTTCATTAAACATAGCTAAGAACACTCCCCACTTATTCACCTTTCAAACAAAAAAAACAAAATCAAAATCGGTTCATCCATTCGGGAGCTACGATGCCACAGACACACACACACACACACACACACACACACACACGCACACAGACACGTCAAACTTATAACACCCCGTCGTTTTTGCGTCGGGGGTTAAAAATTATTCCAATCAAAATTTTGTACAAATAGGCTGACTTTGTTTTCCAAATTCGGCCTCCTTTGGCCGTATTGGGAGCCACCTTAGAAACATTTAATAAATATTTTTGACAATTTGTATGCCTTTGAGTCTATCTATCTATACTAATATATAAAGCTGAAGAGTTTGTTTGTTTGTTTGTTTGCTTAAACGCGCAAATCTCAGGAACTACTGGTCTGATTTGAAAAAATCTTTCAGTGTTAGATAGCCCATTTATTGAGGAAGGCTATATATCATCATGCTACGCGGACGAAGTCGCGGGCAGAAGCTAGTTAGCTTATATAACCAATATCATCGCATAATCTACGGTTCCAGAGGAACTTCATCCCACGTACAATCAGGCTGTGGAATAAGCTAAGCAAGTGAAAAGGTCCTTACAGGGTCTTCCAGAAAACCATAGGTTACGTTATCTGCTTACCTTCCCGCGAGCCGTAAGCTTGTAGGCCACCTCAGTGGTATAAAAAAAACCGGCCAAGTGCGAGTCGGACTCGCGCACGAAGGGTTCCGTACCATAAATCGCGTTTGTTGTATGGGATGGGAGCCACCATTAAATATTTATTTTATTTTGTTTTTACTTTTGAGTATTTGTTGTTATAGAGGAAACAGAAATACTTACATAATTTGTGAAAATATCAAATGTCTAGTTATCGCGGTTCTAGAGATACAGCCATTCTTGAGGTGACAGATAAACGGACGGACAGACAGCGAAGTCTTATTAATAGGGTCCCGTTTTTACCTTTGTTTACGGAACCCTAAAAAGAGCAAATCTACCTCAAACAGTTTCATGTTCAAGTTCCAATGTTTGGCTGTAAAACCTGTATGACAGACGGACACGTGATAGCTCTATATAGCCATTGCTGTTCCGTTTGTCCCTTTGGTTTGGACCCTTCGCGTACGGAACACTAAAACAACACGTTTTGTCATATTTCGCGAAGCAATAGCTTAGATTATCTCCTAATTCTGTTTCCATCTCGCCCAAGATTTCAAGGTCGTTGTTCGTGTGTACTAAACAATTAAAATTTAAGATTAATTAAGGAAACCCATTACTATTTCCTTATATTTTATGTTTTGCTAATTTTGTGGATTATACAATTAATGTTTATCTGGTGTGAATTAATTAATTTACGTATATATATTTTTAATGTTCTTGTTGTTCCAGAGAACACACTGTTTTGTATTGGGTGGTATTTTAAATAGACGATGTGTTTTTTTACGTGGGTCCCTAAGCTTGTTTTAATTTGGCCTGGGTGAATTTTCGAAAATTATTTATCAAATCGTTCTTCTCTTCTCATCTCTCTTAACATTATAGTAGTTTAATATTGTTTTGTTTACTTGTCTTATTGCTTGAGTGGTATAGCATAAATCTGCATTCTTAACTTTGTGATGATGTTAATGACGTTCTTGTGGAGGAGCGAGGTGTGTTGCCCCTCCAACCAAAGGGAGGATCCTCCGACCAGGCGGGTGTTGATGTCGGGCGGTTATATATATGCAACTTGCGTTGCAAACTTCACTTGCGCGATTCAGGATTTGTCCATCGAAGTTTTATCTGTGTAGCGCGATAGATGTCGCTACATTCTTATATTTTTTAAATATCCACCCGCCTATGTAATGTGTTTATGTGAAAACAATTGCACGAAACACTGCGGACATTGTATAATAAGTTACCTATCCTGTCCTACTTCCTATTAATCCTACTAATATTATAAATGTGAAAGTTTGTGAGGATGAATGGATGGATGTTTGTTACTCTTTCACGCCAGAATTGCTGAACGGATCTGGATAAAATTTGGTACAGAGATAGATATAGTCTGGAATAACACATGGGCTACTTTTTATCTGAAGTTCAATTTGTATCGAAGTAAGTAACTATGAGTACTAATTTACGTACTGTGCAATTCATCAAAGCACCGTCAGCAGAAAAGTAAATGATTATTGCGCATGTTTCAATGTTTGTTTATGTGTAAGTCACGTGCTAATAATTCCTCTAGCACTTATGATAACCCGCTGGCTCGTATATGGTGGTCTAATGTCGAATCTAGAACCATAACCCGCAGTGCACTATTTTCAACCGACTTCAAAACGAAGGAGGTTCTCAATTCATCTGTATTTTTTTTCTATGTTTGTTACTCGATTATTCGTCAATTTAAAAACCGATTTGGATTTTTTTTTGTATGAAAGAATATACTTACTGCCTTATTCAAATTTGGTGTAGATCTGATCACAAGTTTAGAAAAAACCGCACAAGTGCAAGTCGGACTCGCGCACGACGGGTTCCATAAATCGCGTTTGTTGTATGGGAGCCCCCCTTAAATATTTATTTCATTTTGTTTTTAGTTGTTATAGCGGCAACAGAAATACATAATGTGTGAAAATTTAAAGTGTCTAGCTATCGCGGTCTTGAGATGTATCTCAAGACCGCGATAGCTAGACACTTTAAATTTTTAGACACTTTACTCTAGACACTTTAAATTTTCACTAAAAACAAAATGAAATAAATATTTAAGGGGGGCTCCCTTCGCCTGGTGACAGACGGACGGACAGACGGACAGACTGCGAAGTCTTAGTAATAGGATCCCGTTTTTACCCTTTGGGTACGGAACCCTAAAAATGACAATAGTACGTACTGAACGAATAAATGACAACGTTGTCTAGGTCACTTAAAATGTTGAAATATAAAACACTGAATTAAAAAAACCCACACTGAATATAAATTGTAAAAGGATTAAATAACTTTTTCTAAATCCCCGACTAATTGACTAACTACACACCAACAAGAAAATCCGTTGAGCTACCATTCCCATTTCTGTTCTGAATTTCATTAAAAATATAGTACCTATAGGTAGGTAAATAGTAGTATAAATATAATATATAGTATAGTATATAAACTGCCTCATTAGCCAAGTGGTCCTGACCGCGACTGCTACGCTAGAGTTCCTGGGTTCGATTCCCAGGTCGAGCAAAGTGTTATTGGGTTTTTCTATGAAATTCCCAGTAGCAGCTCGGAGTTTGGAATTTGTGCCCGGTTAATGGCAATAGGCTCGCCCCCTATTACATGGGACCTAAACATACCGGCGAACTGTGGGTGTACCTTAGTACACCTCTGCCTAACCCTTCGGGGAATACAGGCGTGATGGTATGTTATATATAGTATAGGAATGCGTGTTGTGGGTTCGATCCCCACACGGAACAAATATTTGTATGACCTACAGGTAGTTGGCCCGGGTTTGGGCATTTCTGTATGTGAGAATTTGTATTTGTAAAAGCATCCACGATACAGGAGAAAATCCTACTCTGGAGCAAACTTTTTTGAATTTAGGGTAAGGTTTTTAAATAAAAATAATTTGCTGTCCCTACCGATTATTATTTTCAAAGGCTTCACAGATATCATCTCAAATATATTATTGCAGTCGGGAATTCACCTAAAGATATGAATATATATATATAGCCCATACAATGTTATGTTATTAATAAATATTTAATCTCTGTCAAGAATAATTAACGAAGATAAACACATAATGTCACTGTTGATTCCAATACTTCTAGCTACATACCTAACAAACAACACTATCTATGGTTTTGTTTCATTACACACCACCATATATCATACATCCACATTCATACATCTTCTCATACATACGCGCCGGTTGCCAGTACTACGCACCTGACCTTTTTGAAGGACCTCGACAATGAGGTCGGCGTATGTCCTCCTAGGACGACCTCATCCGACGTTGCCGCTGACGTTCGCCATATAAATTCCTTTCGTTATTCGTCTTTCATTTATCCTCTCAACATGTAGTAACCATCTCTGGCATATTCCTTCCAATTCGAGGGTTCGATTCCCAGATCGAGTAGTGTTAACTGTGTTGTACTATAAACTTCTTAGAAGCAGCTCGGAGGTACTGCCTCGTTAGTCTTGTGGTCCCAAACGCGAGGTCCTGGATTCGATTCCCAGGTCGAGCAAAGTTTTATTGAGCTTTTCTATGAAATTCTCAGTAGCAGCTATAAGTTTATATAGCTGTGTGCTCGAATGGTATCTATTAGGCCCGTTCAAGACCCCTAAAACACCAGCGAACTGTGGGTGTAGATCAGTACTCCTCTGTCTAACCTTTCGCTGATACAAGCGTGATGATTCGTAATAAAATGTATGTTGTTGTGTGACATAACAAAATAAGTTTTATCGCAACGAAAAATTAGATTCGCAAATTGTACCAGTCATGGTCATATAGATATGTTTACAGCATACAAATTGCAACAGGCGGGAATCAAATCCCGGCCCGTCGACTGACTGCTAATGAACTCCAATTTTACGAGCGTCGATGCTTACATAATATCACGACGTGTGTGTGTGCGTACGAGTATCTAAGGCTGTACGTATGAAGTCCTCCATCCATTAAAATTATTTACTTAGTTCTTTTTATTTAGAACCATGTATCTTAGACGATTCCGGCGATTGGGTTTAAAAGGCCGGTAACGCATTTGCGACTCTTCTGGTGTTGCGGGTGTTCATGGGCGGCGCTATTATTTAAATTACTAACAGCTGTATGTAATATCAACACAATGCGATAAATTCCGTGAAAAGTAGTTTTATTTTAATGTCTAATGTTCGCGTAAGTGTCAGAAACCAGTAAGTATAAAATTATTTAGGCAATAGGCGTATGAGCCGTTACTAAACTTTCTTCTCTTAACTGATGAAATCCTTTTTGATTTATTAATTTTTCTAAATGTTCTTTGTTACCTGAACATAGAATCATATTGTTACGAGCTGCTCCCGCAGAAAGAGAGCCTGCTCTTCCTGATGGCGGGCCTGCTCTTCCTTACGGCGGGCCTGCTCTTCCTGACGGCGGGCCTGCTCTTCCTGACGGCGGGCCTGCTCTTCCTGACGGCGGGCCTGCTCTTTCTGACGGCGAGCCTGATCCTGCATCATTGCCATTAAGGCCGCCAGTCAACAGCTGGTACCGGAGAAGTTCCAGATGGACCAGCGACTGGGTCTATTGTTGATTGTAGATGACCCGCAGGAAGTGCTGGAGAATCTCCAAATCGTCTCTGGTCCATCTCTTGCTGCCGCTGACTTCTGGTACGGATACCTTCCGTATCGTCCTTCGGCAAAACCGGCATAATTATCCCAGTACTTCTGAAACCAAATGTTGCTGGGGTTCGGGATAAATTAATTAACGCTAACTTTACCGAAATAAACAAATACTTTAATAAACTTGACAACACACAACAGAAATCACAAATAAAATCACTACACTATTACTTGTCGGCCAAAACGAACGGTGACCGGCTTGTCCGGCTTTTTACATTTCGCAAACGAGCGAGCGCTGAGCGTCTCAATAATGTAGAGCGTCCAGCCTTTCTAGGCCTTAGGATTGGCGACCTGGCAACCCTATTTGCGCCGATATTGTAGTCGTTCTGGGTATGACTGTAGTACAGCCTCGAGGTTTGAGTTTAGCTGGTAAACTAATTTCTTGAAAAAAATATGCTTACGTGTCTCAAAATGACTTTAGGGTTTCATTATTATAATAATGACTAGATATTCTAATTGACGTGTTTGAGGTCTTAAAAATATTCAGTAACACGTTGTTTAGCATAATAAACAGCACTTAAATCACTTGATTATTCTATACTGTTGGTTGGGTGCCCAGAAGTCCCATGTGCCAAACAGCTCTAACGTTTCTTACATCAAAACGCCAGTACGTGTAGTTATGTACATATTTCATTATAGAACCGCAAACTGAGCCTTAGCTACGTCGGAAATTGGCATAATTGTTTTTGATAATGTACATAATTTGACACGTTTACACGTGCTACAAAGTTTTTGTTTCATATTGTTATTATTGTGCTAATTGTATCTACTTAAAGTGGAGTTTCTTGCCGGATTCTTTATCTCCATAGGATCAACCTTTTGGAACCGTGCAACTAGAATCATAACGTTTCATAAAATACATACATATTTTCACGCCTGTCTCCCATTAGGGTAGGCAGAGACTATAGATCTCCACTTGCTACGATCCTGGCACAATACTTTCGCTTCATTTAGGTTCATTACCCTCCTCATGCTAAATTTTATCTAAGTATAATATAAAAATAAATCGACAGATGTGTTGCTAAGCTCAAATCTCGTGAGCAGCTGAACCGATTTCGCTAATTTTTTTTTATAATATTGCTTGAAGTACGAGGATGGTTCATACGGAAGGAAAAAATTAAAAAATTTCTATATTCTAAACTTTTCTATATTCCCATACAAAAGATTCAGTAATAATACTTAAAAGTCAATTTCAACTTTAATACCATACCTACCATAAAGTTTAAGTGTTAGTGGAGGGGTTCCGAGAAGGCAAAACAATTGAGTGACGTTAGTTTCAGAATCGACTGTTAGGCGGTACGAAGTTCGCCGGGTCAGCTAGTTTGTACATAAAAACATTTGAACTTGAACTAAATTGTTGTTTTTTTTTTAAATCATTGTGGCTAAGTCATTTTTGTTTCCTTGCCACCTTGTTGTTACCATAAACTCGAAACAAGACATACTAGCAAAACTAAATAAAGGAGAAAATTGAAGAATCAGGGGAATTTATCAACATACCGAAACTGTCTAATGAGTAGGTAAACTTTATGTTCCGTGGAGTAAATTAGTGGGGGAATTAGTGAAATAGACGAGGAAAATGACCATTGAATACGCTAGTGATACCTACGTGAACTCTTTTCTTTATTTCCTTCGAGGTAGGTATCATTTTTTTATTGCTACGTTGCTACAAAAATTATGAAATGACAAAAACCCCACGGGCCGCTTGATTTCTACCGACAACTTCAGCCTATAGAACCCATTTATCTAGAAGTATTCACAACACACACGTACCTGTCTTGAGGGATAGTTGTTAAAAGATAGGGCATCATAAACTTAGTTTATTGTCTCCTCGGATTAGGCTATAGTCCACCACGCTGGCCTAGTGCAGGTTGGCAAACTTCACATGGCGACGGGCGGAGTCGCGCTAATCTCTCTTGTATGCAAATTTCCTCGCGGTGTTTTCCTGCACCGTTTAAGGGGCCGTCCTAAAAATTGACGCATTTTAGTGAATTTTGTTGACCGATTGTGAGGAATCTACAAAGAATTTATATAAAGTTATTAATTATTTGAAAAGAACGGTTCTTAAACCTGGCACAAGCGGAAATGGATTTTTCAATTTACTTCTATAATAATCGTAAATCCCTTTTATTGACAACTCCTTTTCCCAAAAAACGCGTTTCGAGTGAAGTTTGATGATCGGTTTACAAGAAAATATTAGTATTACTGAATATTAAAAAATACTATAAAACCCAGCATATACTCTACTTGGCACTAGCGGAAGCACTTTTTTCAATTTTCATACAAAATATAGCAGGAAAAAAATATTTACGTAACGTAATTTTTCGTGAAACTTGCAGACAAATATGTATTTTTTTCTATTTTTTAGAAAGACATTTTGATTATTTTTTAAATTACTTAATAATCTTCAGTTATCACTCTAATAGGATCAAAAATTATTTTATCAAAAAAAATATATTTTGATTTAGTAAATCAAAGATGAAAAGACCTATAATTGTGCTATAATATCGAGCGCGCAAAGCCGCTCGCGCCAGTCACGATTGGGCCTTCCCAGCGAGAGGACGCATCGCTTTGTGTCACAGGCGTGCGCTTGTTCGACGTAAATATTTTCCCAAATTATACTGCGATTAACACAACTTGATACGTTGATTATTTTATAACTTCTTATTTCTAGAAAAGCCCTATAATATAATATGGTCTGGTATTTTTGTAGGAAGTATGGGTAGTACAAGTTTCTCATTGTGCTGATTACGAAATTGTTTATTTTTGAAATCCAAGATGGCGGACATTACTTTTCAAAATAAATTAATATGGGTGTCAATTTCAAAGACTTTCAGGGGCTGATTACGAAAATTATATTAATTTTGAAATCCAAGATGGCGGACATTGCTTTTCTATATAAATTGATATGGGTATCAATTTCAAGGATTTTCAGGGGCTGATAATGAAAATTATTGAAATCCAACATGGCGGACATTGCTTTTCTAAATAAATTTATATGGGTGTCAATTTCAAGGAATTTCGGTGGCAGATTACGAAAATGACATTAATTTTTAAATCCGAGATGGCGGACATTGTTTTTCTTAATAAATTGATACGGGTTTCAATGTCAAGGATTTTCAGGGGCTGATTACGAAAATGACAGTAATTTTGAAATCCAAGATGGCGGACATTGCTTTTCTAAATAAATTGATATGGGTATCAATTTCAAGTATTTTCAGGGGCTGATAACGAAAATGATATTAACATTGAAATCCAACATGGCGGACATTGCTTTTCTAAATAAATTGATATGGGTGTCAATTTCAAAGAATTTTGGGGCCTGATTACGAAAATGACATTAATTTTTAAATCCAAGATAGCGGACATTGTTGTTCTAAATAAATTGATACAGCTGTCAATGTCAAGGATTTTCAGTGGCTGATTACGAAAGTGCTTTTCTAAATAAATTGATATGGGTGTCAATTTCAAGGATTCTCAGGGGCTGATTACGAAAATCATAATTATTAATTTTGAAACCAGAGATTAAAATTTGGTTAATTTTTATCAAGTTAAATATGAACTGTTAATTATTTGTGATTTTTTTGCACATTCCTAGATATTATTATAAAGTTATTTTAGTGATGGAAAAACTCGACTGCGATCAAAATTTGAACCTGCGTCTTCTGGTTAGACAAATCAGATGCTATGATCACTAAGCCGCCGCGAGTCCCACCTGCCAGGTCTAAATTTGCATTTACATTCTGAATTTACGTCTTAAAGGTGACGTCAGTAATATCTATTGAAAAGTTACTTCTTTTTTGAAGAACATCCTACAGCCTGATTGTACTTGGGATGTAGTTCCTTTGGAAACGTACAGTACAGTAGTTCCCAATCTTTTTGGCTGGGCAGAGGTTGTTGCACCCGCCTTCGTGCGCATGGTACAGTCAAGTGGAAAATTACTAATGCAAATATCCTATTTAGTATTAGATCAGTAAGTAGATAGATTTTTATTTTATACATTGGCATAACATAATATACATAAAAAAAAATATTTATTAATAAAAGCAGGCGTAGTAAATTCTCAGTAGGAGCTCGGAATTTGAAATTTGTGCCCGGATAATGGCAATAGGCTCGCCCCCTATTACATGGGACCTTAACATATCGGCGAACTGTGGGTGTACATGAGTGTACGCCTCTGCCTAATCCTTCGGGGAATACAGGCGTGATGGTATGTTATGTTCGAGGTACTTACGACTGCGACTGCGTGTGATTGCGACATTAAGTATAATACCTATAGCTCTCAAGAGTCGGCCACCGAATTTCTAATACAAACGTAATACCAAGTTATGTCGTAAGTAAAACACAATTTATTGGATTACGATTTATTATGGTATTATGTTTTTGCCGGCAATTCAAGCATTCAAATTTAGACAGCGCAATGCTTGGTAATTTAGTAGCTATTATAACGCTTTATATTTTACTAGCTTCTGCCCACGACTTCGTCCGTGTAGAGGAGATATAAGAGATATATGAGGATATATAGCCTATAGCCTTTCTCAATAAATGGGCTATCGAACAATGAAAGAATTTTTCAAATCGAACCAGTAGTTCCTGAGATTAGCGCGTTCAAGTAAACAAACAAACAAACTCTTCAGCTTTATATATTAGTATAGATATAGATTAGTATAGATTTAAAATATGCCATTAAATTATATACATTACAAACAAAATTATGCAATCATAGCACCTATTACAAAGCTCTATGTTCATTAGTCAAAAGCAACCTCATCTTACATTAAATTATTAATAAGCAAAGGTTTTAATAAATTCAAAGGTATGAATATTGTAGTTATCGCCGTGATTACTACTGTAGTACAAAATTAATGTCTTATGTTGGTCGTTCATTAGGCACATTCTACGTGCATGGTAAATTATGAAAAACAAATACCAGTTCTTCAGACATCTCATCTCACACTTTTCACGATGAAGTGGAGCAAAGTTAAACTACATACCACAATTAGCACAGATGTACATACAACCGAGCGGTTTCAGTCGTGACCAAAATGTGTTTTGATAAACATTTAACAAAATATTACGATTTTGAAGTGCCTAGAAAAAGATAAAACTATCAACCCTCCAAAGTAAAAGTTTGAAAATTCAAAATCCCTGAAACACATTTTTTATGATGAGTAGCTACATATCTCATTTTCAAATACCTACCTTTAAAAACTATTCACGCATACTAATAAGTACATTAACCTTCAGGCTTCAACCCCCGTTTCCTACCCTTAAAATGTAAAAATCCATAAATCATTAAACTCGTCACTAGGTATTTATTAGTAATGAGTAGCTACAAAAATTACAATTTTCACCCCAATTTCCGCCTTCAGAGTTTTATGTTTTGATGTTTATTGAATATTGTATGTATAAAAATATACTACTTATATTAAAAACTAAATTGAAAATACAAAAAGAAACTAACGAGAATAAAACTAGAAAATTAATTTAATAATGAAAGGATCAACATTGTTTATAGGCTCGTACGCTCGATCTGCAGCCATGTGTGCGTGAAAAGCGCACACAAACATAGAATTTACCTAAACTCGATCGAGTGAATTTTTAGGACGGCCTCTTAAGCGTGAGATAATTACTCTTTGACTATCTACCTTACATAATTATTAATATGCACCACGAAAATCGAGAAGTGCCTTGGATTCGAACTAGTGACCTTTGAAGTCTAATAATGACATCAGTAGGGTATCCCTGCCCTAATTATCTTTTTGTTTTTTTTTAGCATTTTCTATGCAAAAATTATAAATTTATGAATTAGTGTAGGAAAAAATCGACTGAGTAGGATTCGAACCTGAGTCTTCTGGTTAAAAACACCGCAAGCTATGACTACTAAGCCACACACCACAACACCAATACGTAGGGCTCTTTTTTGGGAGTTAGTTAACTAGGTAGGTAGGTACCTAGTTAGATACCTACTAGGTAAGTAGGTAATTTAAAAGGTACTTACCAAATATTTAAAACTTGCGATAAGTATTACTATTAAGTAGGTACTTACGTACCTACTTACACTTCAATAGTTTACGTAGTACGTATTCAATAAATAAACAGATAAAATTTGTTTTCGTTTTATTTGTCCTTGATTTTATGTAGGTAGGTTTACATAATAAAATACGTAGTACTACATGATACCTACCTACATTGGGTGCTAACTGCTAGGTAAGCATAAATATACTTAATATCTAGGTACTATCACTATCTTTACAGGTACAAGTTATAATAAATCAATAATGTTGCATTTGATAACTCAACGTTAGAATTTATGCATGCATTTTATGAATCACACAAATCATTTCTTGCCATTCTCCTAATTATTGGTCTCCTCATAATTTAAAGTTAGAATTGCCACCTATCGGTACAATAAGTAAACTTTAATCATTTCGTGGTGAAAGGAATTTTAAGTCAAACTCTGTTTTGATAAAGTGACAAAAGATGGCAGGCGTGAGCATTTGATGATATTAAAATAAAATTGGAAATGTAAGATATAAAGATTTTGAATATCAATTAATTATATTTTTGTCTTTGTTATAATAAATCGAAATAATATGTAAATATTAAATATGTTTCTAAAATATTAAAAATTGTACGAACACATCTTGGCTGTTTGTGACGTTGATCTTTGCACAATTTTATGCGTGATTTTCTATAGCACAAAAAATAAAAAAAAGTGCGAGGTAGCTAGAAATGGCGTCGCTAGTTGTTTTTTATTCGTAATCAATGTGTTTCCAATCATTCATAGAGAATCTAAAAGCTATACGTGTTGCTAAGATAATACTGATCAGTTCCATCGATGTTTAATTGAAGAGCAGTGCTTACTTCAACGTGATTACATCTTTAGCCGTCGGACAATGGCGTCGTCAAACGAAGCGAGAGCTACCCATGTAAAAGTTAGTGAAAACCGCGATTTCGTTGACGATAACTGTGGCTCCAGCAGTTTGGCAGAGGCCGGCGAAGGTGCTAAACGTCGTCGTACCACAAACGAGTCTAAAAAGCTGTCACAACAGGGATACGGGACAAGTATGTCAACTGATCCTAAACATACTCCATCCGTAGAATCCAAAGGTAATAATCCATTCTATAAGTACTTACTAATCTTGTATACGTTGCTTTAGAGTATTCAATAAGGTCGCTGTAGAAGTTTCTTGGATTACTTCACGTAATATTTTGGTGGGAAATATGTTAACCTCTCATAATTACATCATTACTAGAGGTCGTAGGTGTTTATAAACATAACACATGCTTTTCATATGGTATTATGATCTTTTCACCTGCACATATTGGTTCCTATCCATCTGTACAAGATATTTGTGGGTAATAGACATGGTTCTGTGTGTTTGCAATATCACTTGCATCATATTATGACCTTGCAGCCCAGACCAGTACTTTCTATTAGATCTAATAACTGTACATTGCAAGTAGTTTTATTTACTACTAGCTTCTGCCCGCGACTTCGTCCGCGTAGCGTGATGATATATAGCCTATAGCCTTCCTCAATAAATGGGCTATCTAACACTGAAAGAATTTCTCAAATCGGACCAGTAGTTCCTGAGATTAGCGCGTTCAAGCAAACCAACAAACAAACTCTTCAGCTTTATATATTACTATAGATAAAAACATGGTAAGCTAGTGGTTGCTGTACAAATACTTTGATGATCGTGAAAAAAAAAATGTTCTTTGTCACTGATGCTTGAAATTGGGTCAGAAAGTCACCGCGTGGGAGTGAAAATTGTCATTCCAACTTTCAGTGTCAAAGCATTATAAAAACAATTTTAAGTAGGTATAATATTGCTCCCATTCACATTTTAATTTGAGAAAATAGAATTTTGATGAAAAAATGCTGACAAGACATATTTTTAAATAAACTGAAGATGTTTTGTTCAGCCTACAAAACAGACATTCAGATAGTGAATGAAATCTGTATCTTGACATGGATTGTATTATAAATAATTATGCTGATAATTGAGATTTTGAGACATTGCATTTTATTAATTTATTTCAGACTAACAAATAGTTACACAGTCGACCTTATAGACTGTGGATATTGGTATGCTTTAGATGTTTGTATCATGTATTTATTTTGTAAGTTAGGGCCACTTGCACCAACTTCTTAAAATATAAATAATAAATATGTAAGAAAAGAGCATACTCCCTTTTAAAAGGCCGGCAGCGCACTTGTGACTCCTCTGGTGTTGCAGGTGTCCATGGGCGGCGGTGATCGCTTACCATCAGGCGATCCGTCTGCTCGTTTGCCTGTTATCACATAAAAAATAAAAAAAACATTGTAATTATTTATATGCATATTTTTTAAGAAGTTCTGGTTCTTAAAAAATACCTTACCTTAAAAAATAATATATAATTTTACATAATATACATTATGTAAAATTATTTTTATATGATTGTCATCAACTACAATAAACTGTGGTTAGGTTTAACATTCAGGATCAGAACTTTACTGTATAAATTGCCAATACAGATCATTTTACCTTGAATTAGCATAAAATACATTCTGCTTATAAATACTCATTAGTAATAATAACTAAAGAGAATAAAAAGCAAATTTTCCTTGTCACTTGTGAGAACCAAACTTTTTAGTTTGCATCTGTCTGTTTCTGAGATTTTTGTGTGAGTCAGCAAGTAAGTGAATGATATTTATTACATGCATAAGGTTGCAGGGAGTCATTGGACGCACCATACACCGATATTTAACAGCGGATATATGTCATGATATAAATCAATTGATTTTTCCCTATCTTCTGAACTAAAAATTTTGGAGATTAATGTTTACCCTGGCAACACAGCGAAAAACTACAAGTCAGAATAATTTAGATTGTTTCCCAAAATGGCAACCTCATTTAAAGTTGGGGAAATCCCCTTTAACTTAATGGTACCTCTACCTTTTTATTGAAATTTATTTTTAAAATTTTTATTTTTTTTTAATAAAAAATGTGGCACGTATATAATTTTACTAATTCCTTTCACATTTTGTAAGTGTTTAATCGCCTTACAGAATGAAATCAGCATTTTTCTCTTAGCCTGGCCTGGATAAATATAAATAAAAATCTGATTTTTGATATTATAAAAATCGGGTTTTTTTCGAACCCCCAGCAGTTGTCATCTTTTGGCTTATATGATGATTACATGCATTTATAAAGTTGGAGTTTATGAACACGCGAGTACTACTGACACTTGACCAAAATTTCTACAATTCTCCATTGGAGCTGTGGTTTGACAGGATGTAACACACATCACTTCCACATACTTAACCCTTCACCTTCTGTCTTTCCAATTTACCTGATGCTAGTTACTGTTTCCGTATGTCTATCATCCATCATCATGACACCCTATTCGACACAACCTTAAAATGTTAAATTAAAACTTATTAATTTATATTTTCACAGGCAAAAAGCGCAAAGCCAGCGAAAGCTCAAAAGACCTCTGCATATGGGAAGAAAATGCTAGGCCATCAAAACTAAGCAAGATATGGCCTGTATTCGACTCCGGGGGATTTGGAAATGCAGCGGTGCTCAAGCTCAACGTCTTGAAGAAGACACCGCCATCAAGAAACCCTCTACTCTTCAATATTAATTCTGGCGAAGATATTGAACTTGCTGAAATAAATCGAGAGCCATTCAAATCTGATTGGTATGGAGGACTCCATGCGTGGTGGAAGCAGACACAGCTGTCTAACTCAATGGCAGATGATGACGTCACTAAGAAGATATTCTCGTCAGTCTCCCGTCAACTGCGGATCATCAACACCCATTTTCAGAGGTCTATGTGTAGGTACAAGTACCCTCGAGTCACACGTCAGAATGTTTTGCTCGAAAGTTCAGGATTCCGGAGACCTGCTACCCATTTCAATGTCTCATTGAAGGCTATAAGGTTCCAATCTACTCCGAGAAGAGAGCTACCATGCTATGGGAACCTGGAACTCCCTCTGAAGATTAAGCAGGAGAATGTAAATTCACTTGTTTTTCCTGCTATTAGGGGTATGAAAACTGAGAAAGTTAGTGATGTTAAAGTTAAAGTGGAGAGTGATAGGGTTAAGGTGGAGAAGGACAGAGATAGGGAGAAGGAGAAGGAGCGAGAAAGGTGAGTCGATAATCTTGTTTTTGTTTGCTTTCTTAACTACTAAAACTTATGGTAGTTAAGTAAGCATTATATACTTTAGAACTAGAATTTGGAACTCTTATAGACCTGGTCCATAAGGGTCTACTCCGAGCCTCTTCAGAGGCTGTCCTCATTTGAAGTTGGTTAATAAGTGTGTATACTCCCAGATCATCTCACTCTCGTCATTCGTCATCGTCCTCCTGTCACCACTGCCGCCGGCGCGCGCGCATCAAGCGGTGCTCCATCGGCGTGCAGTGCCGCAGGGACAGGGCCGGGGCACCCCTGCCCAGCGACACCTGGGGACCCCTGGCTGACAACCCTACTGTTAAAGAACTCAAGTATCATAGGTGAGTACCTTGAGATTTGCTAAATTTGCCTTTAGGGATGGGTTAGAATACAATTCTTCTTTTTTTATGGGATAGGGGGACAATCGAGCAGATGGCTCGCCTGATGGTAAGCGCCACCGCCCATGGACACGCACAACACCAGAGGAGTCACAAGCGCGTGGCCGGCCATTTAAAAGGGTTTGGGTTTCCGGTATCCTCACTCAGTCGGCGAAACACAACGTAAGCGTTGTTACACGCCGGTTTTCTGTTAGGCCTTGGTAACACTCCGATCAAGCCGGTCCATTCAAGCCGAAGCATAGGCTATACATAGATAGAAAGGTCCCTCTATTCTCAATTCAATAATATGATAAACTAGCTTCTGCCCGCGGCTTCGTCCCCGTGGAATTCGGTCTGTCATCACATCCCCCGGGAACGGGACAAAAAGTATCCTATGTCCGTCTCCTGGTTCTAAGCTACCTCTCCACCAATTTTCAGCCAAATCGGTTCAGCCGTTCTTGAGTTATAAATGGTGTAACTAATACGACTTTCTTTTATATATAGATGTGCTAATCAGTGTTATGAGTGTGATGGATCTAGTGGCCGGGAGAGTGGCTGCCGAGTGTGAGGTCTCGGGTTCGATTCCAAATGGCAGCTGAGTAATTTAACCCATTAAACTTGTCTGTATTCTTATGTAGGCACTAATTGGGAGAAATAACTACGTTCTGAAGAAACCTGACCAGCGACACCCATAAAAAGATAGTGCCCAACATACAAGACAGAACATACTTTGAGGGAAATTTAAAAAAAATCTTGTTTGCCAACAGGCTGATGCGAGTGGAGACCCATCCCAATGGCGGCGCCAGCGTGGTGTACCTTCACCAGCGCGATGTGGACATGCTCAGCGCGCCGCAGCAGGAAACGCTGGCCAAGGAGTTTCTCAAGGTAAGCAGGCTATAAGATTTTTTTTTTTTAAAAGGTTACTAGCAATGTGGGTCACACATTACTAGTATTCTTGTTAACCCCTCGTGCTAAGCTAAATGCTTGTGTTACGAGTGGGTTCACGTCGGTAGTGCAATGGGTGGGGTTCGAACCGGCAACCACATGATCGCAACTCCGACGCCCTAGCCATTAGGCTACCGCCGCTTAAATATGTATGTAATGTATGTACATGATTTTAATAATTCAGAGGATCCACCTTGCATTCAAATTAAGTGCCGCTGGCAGATAATGCTTGTGCGAAAAATGTTTTGGCTAATATATAATACATGAATGATTTGTCCCATAGGTAAAAGCTTATTTGAAATAAAAACATTTGAAGTTGAACTAATAAGACATGAGGTATTTGTCCCACAGCTGGTGTTCTCGGAGGACAGCGAGGGCTGGGCGCACTTCGTGTGCGGCGTGGTGCGCGGGGCGGCGGGCGCGTTCCCCTGCCTGCTGCAGTACCTGTCCGACGCGCACCCCAACCTCACCGTCAAGGCGGGCGTGCTCGCCAGGGCCTCCGACATAGAGACCACCACCGTCAGCCGGTATTACCAGCAGGTGAGTTATACTCAACACTAGCTTCTGCCCGCGACTTCGTCCGCGTAGCGTGATGATATATAGCCTATGTCCTTTCTCAGGGTCTAAAGATTGTCTGTGCCAAATTTCATCAAAATCGGTTGAGAGGTTTAAGCGGGAAAGCGTAACAGACAGACAGACAGAGTTACTTTCGCATTTATAATATTAGTAGGGATTGTGGGGGGTCTTGAAAGGGGAATGTGACAAAATGTCCCCACTGGCCAATAACGGCCGACTATATTCAACATGGGGTCTTGAAAGGGGAATGTGACAAAATGTCCCCACTGACCAATAACGGCCGACTATATTCAACATGGGGTCTTGAAAGGGGAATGTGACAAAATGTCCCCACTGACCAATAATGGCCGACTATATTCAACATGGGGTCTTGAAAGGGGAATGTGACAAAATGTCCCCACTGACCCATAACGGCCGACTATATTCAACATCCTCTTGAAAGGGGAATGTGACAAAATGTCCCCACTGACCAATAACGGCCGACTATATTCAACATTGGGTCTTGAAAAGGGAATGTGACATAATTTCCCCACTGTCCAATAATGGCCGACTATTTTCAACATTGGGTCTTGAAAGGGGAGTGTGACAAAATGGGGACACATTCCCCTGACCCCCCTGACCAATAATGGCCGACTTATATTCAACTACTTCAGGTCTTGAAAGGAGAATGCGATAAAACGCCTTCACTGACCAATAACAGCCTGACTTATATACTAGCTGGCCTGACAGACGTCCTGCCCAAATTTCAATTAACTACCTCGAAAAATCTCATATAAAAAAGATTATGTTAATCTATATTCTAAATACACTTAGCGCCATTTAATTACTTACGTCTGTTCTTTATATTACTTATTTAAAAAAAACAGCAGTATTGATGTAAAGCTTGGAAATATAAACCGAAATACAGAGATAAAAATCTCAAATGACTGTTTCGGCATCAGTAACAGTTACCGCGCGTTGCAATTATTATTAAATGACCCAATTTTTTATTTTAATTTAAGTTTCTTTAACATAACCCTACGACTTTTAGGAACCGGTGGCGTGTCGCTAGTTATACTAATAATTCAATTTGTTTGTAGGTACAACAGTCGTACGCGGCAGGCACCTTCCGCTCTGGTCCATTGCATCAGATCTCTCTAGTGGGCACGGTACACGAGGAGGTCGGAGGATACTTCCCTGATATGCTCGACATGCTGGGGACCTGCCCCTTCCTGAACATGGTGAGCACAAATGTTATGTACATATGTAATGTTACACTAGCTGTTACCCGCAATTTCGTCCGCGTGGTATTAAAAAAAGTAGCCTAAGTTACTCCTTGTCACATCAGCTATGTGCCAGCGAAAGTCCCGTCAAAATCGGTCAAGTCATTTCAGACATTAGCCAGAACAAATAGACATACAAATATTGAAAATAATGTTGTTTTGGTATATGTACCGTGTATACATCCAAATGCACTTAGTAAAAAGCGGTTATTTTAATATTACAAACAGACACTCCAATTTTATTTATTTGTATAGATGATTTATGTTACATTATAGGCATTTACAGGACTGTCAGAAATTTAAAATTATAATTACATATACAATTTTGTGGTTTTCCATAAGTGCTATTGCAATTATTTAAAAAAACAATTATCTACCCATTGTCCTACTGCTGGGCACTACTCTCCTCTCAGAATGGGACAGATTAAGATATAGTCCACCACACTGGCCTAATGGCGGGTTGGTAGACTTCACACGTCAGATCTCTTAGGCATGCAATTACCGTTCAAGCATGGACTATGCTCATACAACTTTCGAACGTCAGAAGTTTTTTTTTTTTATGGGATAGGGGGCAAACGAGCAAACGGATCACCTGATGGTAAGTGATAACCGCCGCCCATGGACACCCGCAACACCAGAGGAGTCGCAAGTGCGCTGCCCGCCTTTAAAAGGGTTTGGGCCTCTGGTAACCTCAACTCACTCGGCGAAACACAACGCAAGCGTTGTTTCACGCCGGTT
This sequence comes from Acronicta leporina, assembly GCA_947256265.1. NCBI lineage: Eukaryota > Metazoa > Arthropoda > Insecta > Lepidoptera > Noctuidae > Acronicta > Acronicta leporina. Next base: position 2,247,489 of record OX366536.1, read on the forward strand.
TTCTGTGAGGCCGTGGTATCACTCCGGTCGAGCCGGCCCATTCGTGCCGAAGCATGGCTCTCCCACGTGAAAAAGTGCCTTTGATTCGATCTTGAGACGTTAGACATGGCATATCACTAGGCGATCACAGTTCAATTGCCTAAATATTTCTTTTTTAAACCGATTTTTTTTGTCTGATCTGATCGGATTTGTATTTTTCATATTTTTTTTAGTCACTGAGTTTAATAAAACTAAAAATTATTCATTGTTCCGTGTTATATTGATGACGTAACGCGATAGAAATCGTAACCTGGTTTTATTTAAGTTTTTTAGTTTTTTTTCCACGAGTCCATAAAAAATGTTAATTTAACTAAGCCCATTATACATACTTCCATCCATACAAATATTTTGAATGCGAAAGTAACTCTGCCAGTCTGTCTGTAACGTTTTCATGCCTAACTGAACCAATTTTGGTGTAGAGGTAGATTGGACCTGTGATAAGGACATAGTACCTATATCATCTCCAAGGTAGTATAATTATCTTTCTCCAAGGTTTAGCTTTTGCCTCGAAAAATCAGTTAGTAAATATAATGTTGGTTGTTGTGACAGACAATGCCGTGGGGCCCTATGTCGGCGGTGGAGATGGAGCCGCAGGAGTCCAACGACGGGCCCATCTTGTGGATCCGGCCCGGAGAGCAGCTCGTGCCCACCGCAGAGCTTGGCAAGAGCCCCATCAAGAAGAGAAGGTATACATACCATATATAACATTATTCTAAAGAGGAATATATAAACACACTTAAAAAATAATGTTTAAAATGACTTTAAAATTAATTTAATCAGCTTTAATAATAATGCTTAATTTGGTTTCATTTTTGCAAAATGTTTCTTCCAATTGTTTTTTATTGAATCCCAAAAACTATAATGTATACAAACATAGGTGACTGTGTGTAACGGTTTATTAACATTATTTGACTCTTGACTCCTCTGTCTGACATTTTTAAATGAATATTGAACTTTTGAAGCTACTATTTTTTCTGTTAATTTTGTTGTTAATGTTCATCCAACTTTTAGCTGTTTTGTTCGTCTGTTTTCGTTACTAAATGTAGTATGTTGTGCAGGACGGGCATCAACGAGCTGCGGAACTTGCAGTACCTGCCGCGCTGGAGCGAGGCGCGTGAGTTCCTGTTCGAAGACCGCACTCGCGCCCACGCCGACCACGTCGGGCACGGACTCGACAGGATCACCACCGCCGCCGTCGGTCTGTACACCACTACATTTCTTATATCACTACTATTATAAAATTCTGTGTCTGTACATTGAAGATATAAAAAAACAAGTGGGTTAGGTTTTATAAACGTATCCAAACCCAATAGTGTGATTTTTAAAATTCTTGCTGTTTTTTAGGGGTTGGCGCAAAAACTACAGAACAGATTTAAATTTTGTTACCACTGTTTTAAAGTATATGCTCCAACTTAAAAACTGGTGAAATTCTTATCTCAATTAATCGAACGGACACTGAGATACAGCTTGACCTCTCTGATGTATACATCCCCATACAAAGAAGAGCTCATCAATATTAGTTTTTCCATTTTTCTCCTAATATAGCTTCATGTGAGCGAAGCCGCGGGCAAAAGCTAGTTATTAAATATTTTTGCAGAGAATTCTCAGTCACCTGTCCATTGCACTTTTAACCAGAGTTTTGTTTGCAGGTGTTTTGAAAGCGATCCACTGCGGTGATGAGTCGGATCGCGGCAGGATCACTAAGGACGTGGTGGCCTTTCATGCTGCTGACTTCAACAAGCTGGTGCAGCTGCTACAGCTGGACCTGTACGAGCCGCCGATATCGCAGTGTGTCACCTGGTAAATTCAAATTATCTAGCAAACTTAGGCTCACTTGCACCAACTTTTAAATATGTTGTAAACTCAATTTTTCATAATAAATTTGTGTTTAAATACAATTTAAATATATTTAAGAAGTTGAGCAAGTGGCCCTTAGTATAGTGTGTGTAGTGTCTCATGTGAGGAGGTAATTTAACAATATTATGACGATATTTTGACGATTTCTGTGGTTTAGTAGTTCGAGTACCGGACTGCTGACCACGAGGTCGTGGCTTTGATGACGAATAAAAGTGTTTGTGTTCCTCTGGGTGTTTCATATGTAGTATATATTTACAAAAAAGTATATAAGTATTATACCCATTGTCTAGTACCCATAGTACAAGCTCTGCTTAGTTTGGGACTAGATGGTCCTGTGTAAAATGTTGTATGTATGACATGATAAGAAATTATAAATTATACAGGATTAAAGTATTAGGGGGCGAGCCTATTAACAATAACCGGGCAGAAATTCTAAATTATCAGTACTTCAACTCAGTAATTTACAATTTAAATCATTGACTTGTCAACGTGTCTTTAAAACATCTGTTTACAAAAATATATATTTTATCAAAAAAAGACTGCATTTCTCATAAGGTTGTTTACGTTCAAATATTGTGATTAATTTCTATTCTGATATATTTTTTCGAACTGATCGTCGCGTCGGTCTTCTACGTTACCGCTAAATATGAGTCCTAACATCTATAATGAACTTGCAGGTTGGAGGAAGCGAAGTTAAACCAGCTACGTCGCGAGGGTGTCCGCTACTCGAGGCTGCCGCTCTGCTCCGACGACATCTACTTCCTGCCCAGGAACATCATCCATCAGTTCAGGACTGTCTCCGCTGTTACATCCGTTGGTGAGTAAGAATGCTGCCATAGATTGAATGAGATTTTCTTTCATGTTGTATAAGGAGGTATAAGGTGTGATGGGCCTCTATCCTGACGACACGTTTCGCGTAGCGGCTGAGCAATCGGCTTCTGCGCCACGTGTTGTAGGTTCGATCCCCACATGGAGCAAATATTTATATGATCTACAGATAGTTGTTCCGAGTCTGGTGTATATGAGCATTTATGTCTGTAACAGCACCCCGATACAACAGAAAATTCTAGAGTTTAAAAAAAAGAAAAAAGTAAAGTTCTCCTACACGTCGGCGTTCTTTATTTACGCAGGTTGCAGGGTAATGGAAAAAAGAGTTCCAGATTTAAAGAGTTTGCTATGTAGCGCGACAGATGTCGCTACAACATCAGAATTGTTTAGTACAAATATGTATTTGTTAGAATCTGTACTAATATTATAAATGCGAGTCTTTTTGTTTGTTTATTTGTTACGTTTTTGATATAGAGATAGATTGCGCCCTGAAAAATGGCATAGGCTCTTTCTCTGATAAAAGTCTTTTGATTGAGATGCAAGTGAAATGTCAGGCAACAGCTAACATATAAATATTACATATACCGCCACTTGCTAAGATTCTTGCATACTTCTTTCGTTTCTGCCACTTTATACATCTCCTGATACATACGCGCCGGTTGAGAGTACTACGCACCTGAACTTTTTGAAGGACCTCGCCAATAAGATCGGCGTATGTCTAGAGTGACCTATTCCAACACTGCCGCTGACAATGATTCCTTTTGTTAATCGTCTCATTCATTCTTTATGATACACAAATTAAATGAGTTTCCTTTTATTCAGCGTGGCATTTACGCCTGAAGCAGTACTATCCGTCGTCCGAAGCGTCGTCACCGGCCGAGGAGCGCCCAGCCGACCCGATACCAGTAACCATCAACCACTCTCCCGGTGAGTTAAAAAGAAAGAAAGAAAAATATTTAGTATGGGACACTGAAAGTAAGTATCAACTTGCTTAGGTAGCACCACTGCACCTGTGAGACCTTGAAGGAGTTCATAATGATAAATCAACTGCCTCGTTAATCTAGTGGTCCCAAGCGCGACTGCTACGCTACAGGTCCTGTTTGATTCCCGGGCCGAGAAAATGATTGGGTTTGTTTATGAAATTCTTAGTAGCAGCTCGGAGTTTGGGAATTGTGCCCTGTTAATGGCAATAAAACTCGCCTCTTATTATTTATGGAACCTAAGTATATTGGTGAACTTATGGGTGTATAATAGTAGGTACCTATCTGCCTATCCTTGAGATGTGTTGGTATGTTATATTTCTTATATTACATTTTATAATTTTTAGTTTCAGAAACAAACAAATCTACAAAACACAAAGCTGGCGTCATTGAAATGCGAGCTCTAAGCGCCAAGTTCCACCAAAAACTCAACCAGAAAACACCTCTGAAAGTGGGCCACAACAGGAAGAGCGTAGAGACACAGGTCAAGCCGGAGAAACATGACAAGAAAACAGACGCCAAGTCTGACAAAGAGCCTAAGTCTGACAAGCTGGAATCCAAAATTGACAAATCAGAATCAAAGGTTGATAAGTTAGAAGTCAAGTCTGACAAATTAGAATCCAGGCCTGAAAAAACTGAATCGAAACCAGAAAAGACTGATTTAAAACCACTTGAGAAAATAGATCTCAAATCGGAAATGAAAGATAAAAATGAATCGAAACCTAACAAATTAGATCACAAATCTGAAAAACCTGATCATAAGTATGATAAATCAGAATACACAACTCAAAAGTCTGAAAATAGCTTTGAGAAAGCTCAACCAAAGTATGACAATCCCGATATAAGGCACGACAGATCAGAAAAGAACAGGTCAGACCAAAAGTCTGACAAAACTGAAACCAAAACAGATTCTAAAACCGACAGATCCGACAAAATAGACTCAAAGTCAGACAGAACAGAGAAATCTGACAAAAATCACAGGCACAAGGATTCCGACAAACACCGATCAGAAAGGTCAGACATAAGGCACGAAAGGTCAGACCACCATCGCCGGCATTCATCATCGTCGCGTCACAAGTCGTCACACCACAAGTCAGACCGGCCGAGAGAACACAAGAAAGAGCACAGGAATTCTGACGACAGGAGGTCTGACAAACACAGAGACAGGTCTGAGAACAGCAGGGATAAGTCGGATAAAACCCTCGACAGCGGGAAGTTACCACTAGACGTGCTCCATAGACCACCAGATTAGTGCGACTGTAGTGAAGTAGTGAAGTAACTGTGGTTTCCTGAAGGATTTTGACAGTAAGTATGTTAAGTTACTTTATAAGATCTTGGTCACTTTTGAATTGATATCGGAGAGGATCTCATTTTTTGTATGTATGACTTGTATGGGAATCGGATGAAAACGTCGGTAAAAATATTTACTGTACTATGTTGTAGTATAATTGTTTTGACAAACGGCGAAAGTAATCGAGGATTTTAGTCATTTCACAAAATGCCTAGGGCGCTTTGTAAATTTCCGTCTTTTTGACGGGCTGTGACATAGTCAATGCAAGATTTTGAATTTGGATTTCAAGTACAATGTCTTAACTTCCTAGCATTTTAAAAAGGCTAATTTTACTATCTACATGTAGCATAAAAATATATATTTGAAGGGGCCAAAGCAACACAATTTTTTGGAAATAAAATCAGATACAAATTGCCAATGTATAGCACTTCAGTATATTAGAAAATACTAGAAATTCATTTACAAAAATTAATTCTCCATAGATCAAAGTCCTTCATGAAATATCGCAAGCTTCTTAGCACTAGATTATACTGTAAATATAACGTTTTAAGTGGCCTCTTAGAGGCTAAGCAGAGATGGATAAGGAATGAATGCGCAGTTTTAGATCTCTTGTAAACAGTGAGTATTTATTATTTGGTACTTACCAGTTTTGTTAGGTTTCAGGATACCTTTATTTTGATGTAGTGATATCAAAAATATTATTGACAACTAATACAAATAGTACTAATACTCTGGCGCAACTTTGCCTGCCTAAATTTTCGACATTACTGATGGATATTCACAACAATTCTTTCATAACAACCTTTCACCTTGCCCTAGAAATTGCGACCACAACATTAAAAAAACAGCCGCTCAGAAATTTGTCTTACATGCGACAATTGATTATTATTTATACAGATTTAATAGCCCATTAAAACAAATAATTAATCTTAGCTTCAAAATAAACATCTAAATAGTTTGAGTAGAATACAGTGGCAGTAATCATTACTTTGATTTAGGATATAAAAGGATGATTGAATTCTGCATAAAAATAAAACATACTAATTATTTGATGGCAAAAGTGATTTGGTTGATTCAAAAATATTTTTCTCTATACAGGCAGTTCTAAAAGCCAGTGAATCTTAAAATGTGTAACCTTTTAAATTTTTTAATCTAAAACTGCGTCGTGTATGTGATTCGAGAGAGTTTTAAACGAAAACGTAAATGAAAGAATAATATAAATAAGAGTAGGTAAATTAAATTATAAGTAAATATACAATTTATTCACACATATTTCAAAAAATTGCACTAGAAGAGTAAATTATATATTATTATTCTGATACTTAAACTGGACCCAACTAGCACTGCGCAATGCTTTAGTCAAATATACCGGTAAATACTACACTCTTGATCATCAAATCAGAAGTTTAAAGGCACAAAATATATCCTACTTTATAACTTGAAAAATATAAAAAAAAGCTATTTTTTATTGATCCTTTCGATGAGACGAATGCGCCGCAGTAACGAACGAACGGTGTGAGTGATCGTTTTGTAAGTAGTAAGCGTGCGATTTGTGAATATTTGATTGAAATAAGTACAAGTAGGTATTTACTTTAGATGGCATAGACTATATTGTGTTGTTTTACAGTTCTATTCACAAGCAATTTTAGTGATAATGACGTAGAAAATGTAGAAGAAATTGAGGAAATATTCCGAACGTCATTTAAAACTAAACATATCAATTGTAAAGAAGCTGCAGGTATCTATACCCACGATATCTATACCCAGATAATAACAAGTTTGAATAATATTCGACTACCGCATTGCGCAGGATTGCAGAAGTTAAGCGGTGTCCGATTTGAGGTTCATTCTAATGTTTTTAATGCTTTTACTTTGGTAATGTTGTAACTTGTGACCACTGATTTTGTTTAAAAAAATAACCCTATTAGGCTCTTTTTCACCTTCTACAATAAATGGAATTATAATTTCATTATGAAGAAGGTATCTTCAGGTTTAAAAGGCAATTTTATTTTTTTATTTATAATCTCAAGCATTTAGTTAAAATGATGAATTTGTTCCTTTGAAGAGCCAGCAGTAAATTTCATTGATATTTAAATTTTAGTAAAATGTTAGTTTATCAGGGTTTGTGAAAGAAAATGTTTTAGTGGTCACACAACCCATAACAAGTCCATAAGATCCTTTAAAGTGATGACATAGTGTTGATATTGTGTTAAATGTTTAGCTACTCCATAGCTTCTTTATAATAGAAATATTCTTGAAGAAGTGGTGCGAGGTAAAACAATTATACTGTTATAATTCTTTAGTTAAGACTTGGATTTATAAGAATTTATATGAATAGGCCAAGATTTCACACAGTCCCATAAAAAACTGTTTAAATTTACTAATTTATATGAAAACCTATTGAATATGACATTTTTAATGAACTATGAATATTATTTCATGATGTCCTCTTCACGCATTTTGTGTTGATCTAAACAATAGCTCGCACTACTTCCCCAACCCTATACGGCAATAACATAGTGAATTGTCCAATAAATGCTCCAAATGTCTGCTGCGTCGATGAAGACAGTATTATTAATATTTATAGCTAATTCTAGTTACGAACATAGCACAGAGCTTATCCGAAGGAAAAAGCTAAAAGCGCCATAAACGTATTTAACCCGGTGGCAACAATTGGAACTAACGTCGACTCTAACGGCGCTGTTTTGAGGAATTCTGTGTCCAGTTTCTATATGAATTTAGACACAGATTAACATCCTTTTCTGGACTGGAAAAGGACTCTGTCGTCACCGGGACAAATAGGTTTTTGGTACAAAATATATGGATACATATATTACCTGATTTACCATTTTTCCATGGAGTGGTCGTTGTCGCTTGGAATATGTTTCAATAGATGGCGCTCGAGATCTTAACTCCCGCTGTTAATTTTCTTCTTGAACCGGTCATCATCAAACATCCGATCACAGATTTCTTCGAAATATGTTTTGCGCAAAAAGATGTCGATGTCGTATTATAGTTTTATCGTTGAATTTAAATTAAAAAATAAGAGAATTTTGTGAATTTAAGTTTGCCCAGCTTATTTGCGATCGAATGTACATTTTGTATATTTTATACTGTGTAGGTTAAGTGTTATGGACTAAATGTCTAGATTTACTTATGGAAAAGTGTAAAATAATACTACGCCAAAAGCGTCTATAATTTTTAGACTTATGCATAATAAGAAATGTTTTAGAAAGCCGCGATAGTGAGTTCAAAAGGACTTTTTATCCAATATCTTATATACAGTTTTAAAAATTATTATATTTTAAATATTTAAGATACTATTTATTTAATGTTTCCATAAGTAAAAATAGATGATAATGGTATGAAAACTCAAACGGCCGCTAATCCAAAAGACATTTCAAATGTTGATATTGTAATTTTACAATTAGCAACATTTTTCTATCTACAATACGAAAAAATACTTTTGAGTGATCAGAGATGACTACGAAATTGTTTTTACTTGATATTTCTATTCTAAGTTTTCTTAAAACACTTTTGTGTTTATTTCAATTATAAAGGTTAAAATGAGTGGATATTTTTGAGTCAGTGTTTGTCAGTGCCGTCAAAGCAGAGCCGAAATTTTAAGGGGAATAAAGTACACTGATTTCTTGCCTTATTGTAGATTATACTTGTCAAACTTTACATTATTGATGTCAAATTGATACACTGGATGGTGTTGGTGTAAACAATACGGCTGGCATTTCTAAGCGTATTTTAAAATCACTTGCTTTTAAATTGGCACATTTGACTGGCTCTGTACGAGACTCAGGTCTCAAGTCTGTATCGCAGACACTATGTGATTGATAAATATTTAACATATTTATGTTTAGGTGGTTAATTTATTGTTTCACGTTCCCTATATTTTTTTGAAAATAATAATTAGATTATGAATAGATTCTGTAGTTTTATTTTTCGCTTACCCAGATTGTACTGTAATCAAATTCGTTGAACTTTTTCGGAGCCTATTTGGTACCGTCATTTATCGTATAGCAGTTTTAACTCAAATTTTGGTATATTTTTATAATAGAGTATTTTACACCATGTAAGAAAAAATATAAAAATGCATGTTTATGATAGATTTTTTAAAAAGTAAACGAGAAACGTTAGTATTTATTTATACAAATGCAATGTAAATTTTATAATTCAATTTCAAAAATAGTATTTTTTAATCTGTTTTAAAACGCCATCCGCCATATTGGATCCGACGTGACGTCACTCCGATAGTAAATTGACGTTACTTGGTCTTTTGCAGTTGTATTGTTTACTAACGAAGTGACGTCACGACCCGAAGTAGCATGGCGGCTAGCGTTTCCGCGCGAAAATTCAAAATCATAAATTAAAAATAGTTTTTAAGGCATTTTTCGGTTTTATAAAACTGAAATAATATTTCTACTGGTTCATTACGATCTAAGGATTAATTTAAAACAGTTTTTTCAAAAAAAGGTGTAGTACCCTATTCAGAGACATATACTCTAGTTTTTTTAAATACATGATCAATATACTAAATATTTTATTATTTATTCATTCATTTTTTTATTATAGGGATCTAAGTAAAACAAAAATTAAATTTTGTTATTTATTCAGTTCCTTACTCTCGAATAATATAAAAATCGGCAAAACTTTTTAAGTACAAACAAATAAATATAGAGAATCCAATATTCAGTCACATAGTAAAATTACCTAAAATACATTCCAACATGTATCTATTAATAATAAACATGCGATATTATGATAATTATTAAATAATATGAGATTATTAGGACATTGAGATGGCACAGAGAGATAAAATTATAACTATATTGTGGCAAGACCGAGTTATAAATATTGCCAGTTCAAAATCACAAGACATGTCAATTGGCAAGATCGGTTTTACATAGTGTTACGAAGTTTAACATTCGAAGTAACATGTGAACTTGTGTAAATAAGATAAATAAAGAATTCCTCTTATATAAGATATAATATAAATGTATATCTTACAGAGTATTCTGCAAACTCTCTCTACGTAACGTGTGACTAAGCTTAAACAATACATTTTCACATAAAATTATAAATATTAAAATTAAATAATGATTTTTATGAATTATAGTATGATAATGACAATTTGTTTTGAACAATACTCTATAAATTCTTTGTTAAATTTAAACTATTATTGAAATAACTATAAAAACGAGATTTCACAACTTTGTTTAGATTTTACTAATATAATTTCAATGATAAATTGCACATATTAAGGCACTTTTTTGTTTCGTTTTAAAATGCATTTTCTATCAGTCGTGTTATGGTTTTCAAGGCAATTTGATAGAATTACAACCGTATACTTATTTGCTAGGATACAATTATAATTGGCAAGTAGTATATATAGAACTTTACAATGATAAAAGGTTAATATTGCTTTGGTTGGCGTGGTAGTGGACCTCCTTGATGGTCACTGTAAATTAACAAATTAAATATTATTAAAAAAAAGAAATATAACGGGATCCAGTAGGTACTATTGTGTACCTGTAATTTAATTATAATATTAAATAAATAAATAAATAAATATTCTGGGACATTTTTACACAGCACCATCTAGTCCCAAACTAAGCAAAGCTTGTACTGTGGGTACTAGACAATGGATATAATACTTATATACTTTTTTTTGTAAATACATACTTATAATACATAAGAAACACCCAGACGAACACAAAAACTTATATTCATCTCATAAATTTTGTGTCCTGTGGGAATCGAACCCACGACCTCATGGTCAGCAGTCCGGTACTCGAACCGCTAAACCACAGAGGCCGTCAAATAAGAATAGAATAGAATAATCTTTATTGTACACCATAACAGAAACTAAATTAAAGATTTTTTTAAGGCTAAGGGTACAATGCCGGTCTTATCGCTAATAGCGATGTCTACCAGACAACCTTTAAAGACTTAGATACAAAATAGGATACATTCAATCATTGTCCATATTTCTTTGTTGTAATTAAGTTTCAATCGGGATTATATAATTATTATTTCTTTAAACTCACCACAAATCTGTTCACTTTGGGCACGAAGGTTTTCGTTACATTAGTTTGCGTAACGTTCATGCTTTCGAACTTCTGACGTAAGCTAGGAAGATAAAAGAAAATGTTAACTGACAAAAATTATATTATCAGATTCAGATTGAAGAGAGCCAGCGCTCAAGTAATAACATTATAATTATTTTAATTACATAATTAAAATGACATTTCTGGAGAGCCAACTATGTCCGATATTTTTTTATGGGATGGGGCAAACAAGCAGACAGATAACCTGATGGTAAGCGATTAGCCCCATGGTCACCCGCAACACCAGAGGAGTCGCTAGTGCGTTGTCGGCCTTTTAAAAGGATTTAAGCCTCCGGTATCCTCAGTCACTTGGCGTAACACAACGCCGGTTTCCTGTGAGGCCGTGGTATCACTCAGGTCAAGCTGGCCCATTCGTGCCGAAGCATGGCTCTCCCACCCTATGCTGCTAACTCGGGATTTTTTATTCCGGGATTCGGGATTTTTTATTCCGGGACTCGGGATTATTTATTCCAGGTTTCCAGGCATTTGAAAGTTACCTCTTGGCAGTTTCAAGCTGTGACTCGCCGTCGTCGTCCTGGTCGGGCTGGCGCTCGATGACTACGGCGGAGGGCGAGCGCTGCGGCTCGGACTCCGACCAGTTCTCGAACCGGTCGCGGAAGCTCTTGGTGCGGGCTAACTGCTGGGCCTGCCCACGACAATACATTATTATAGCATTTATTTACCTGTCTCTCAAGAACGAACATGTCTTCCGCGCGTCGATGTCGAGATGTCCTAGGATCGATTCCCAGGTCGAAGTGTTATTGGTTTTTGTATGAAATTGGTAATAGCAGCTCGGTGTTGGTATTCGTGACCGGTTTTTGGCAATAGGCTCGCCTTCTATTCCATGGACCTAAATATATCGTCAAATCGTGGGTGCGCATTATTACCAGTGATCTGACAAAGTTGTAAACTTCAAAGAACAGACAGAAAGTGGAGACTTCCTTATGACAAATTTTTTTTTTCGAGAAATTGTCCATGGTTTCGGGATATCATTAAAGTATGTACATTTAATATTTAATCTCATTGTTGACTACATAAGGATGATGGCCTTATCTAGTCTGCCAGCTGATATACCCTAATCCTTTTTATTCTAAGAGATTCATGCGCAGCAATGGAACAGAAATGGTGTAATTATTGTATTCAACCGTCTATTTAGTTTTTCGTTTCAATGTCGTTTTCATGTCGGCCTCGTCGCTCGGAGTACATCCACAAATAATACACCTTCAGATCTGCCTTTTTAAAAAACGTCAAAAAATCACTAAAGAGTGATATTATGTTATCTGACCTGTTTGAGAGCTTCATCCCTCTGCCTCGCCTCGAGGTACACCCTGCGGCGCTCGTCCTCGCTGTCCTCCTCCTCGTACTCTTCCGAGGAGTACTCCTCGGAGGAGGTGTCTCCTTGGTGGTTGTTCTCACCAGGAGGGGGTGGCGTGAACCTCTTGAGGGGCTTGGGACCTGCACAGTAATTATTATTACAACTTTACTATAATATATCATATATAAAATTCTCGTGTCACAATGTTAGTTACCATACTCCTCCGAAACGGCTTGACCCCATCCAAAGTTCGCGTCGTCGGTATGTTTAGGTCCCATGTAATAGGGGGCGAGCCTATTGTCATTAATCGGGCACAAATTCCAAACTCCGAACTGCTACTGAGAATTTCATAGAAAAACCCAATAACACTTTGCTCGACCTGGGAATCGAACCCAAGACCTCTAGCGTAGCAGTCGCACTTGAAACCACTAGACTAACGGGTCAATTCTGTTACGTCACGTGATGGCTACCTTTTATTTAGGAACAATAAAAAAGTATGGTGGAATACCTTGTTGGTCGTCGGGCTTGTTCTGCTGGTGCTCGAGCTGTCGGAACACGGAGATCATGCGCTGCGCGGTGTGTCTGCCGGCCGCGGCGGCCGCGTCGGGCGCGCCGGGCCCGGCCGCCTCGCAGCGCACCACGCTCGGCTCGTGGTAGATCTCCGGAGACGGAGACTTCACGCGCTGCACACAACATACATTACAAAGTTATTATACTTTATTTATTTGCCTAGTGGTCCTGAGCGCGACTGCTACGCTAGAGGTCCTGGGTTCGATTCCCAGGTCGAGCAAAGTGTTATTGGGTTTTTCTATGAAATTCCCAGTAACAGCTCGGAGTTTGGAATTTGTGTCCGGTTAATGGCAATAGGCTCGCCCCCTATTACATAGGAACTAAACATACCGGCGAACTGTGGGTGTACATTAGTACGCCTCTGCCTAACCCCTTCGGGGAAAACAGGCGTGATGGCGTATGTTATGTTATATTTATTGTAATTAGTGCACTCAAAATTATATTATAAAGTTTACATAATTATATGAGTAGTGTGAGTGCCATGCTTCGGCACGAATAGGCCGACTCGACCAAAGTGATACCACGGCCACAGATAAAAGAATACTAGTCCACGGCCTTACAGAAAACCGGCGTGAAACAACACTTACGTTGTGTTTCGCCGAGTGTGTGGATACCCAAGGCTAAAACCCTTTTAAAAGGCGGGCAACGCACTTGCGACTCTGCTGGTGTTGCAGGTATCCATGGGCGACGGTAATCGCTTACCATCAGGTGATCCGTCTGCTCGTTTGGCCCCCCTATCCCATAAAAAAAGAAATATTTGATTACCTGTGTCTGCCTGGGCGGAGTCATACGGAACTCTTTGCGCTCGTTCTTGGGCTTGTAGGTCTCGAAGAATTTGAACCGGTCGGAGATGTCCGACGTTTCAATCTTGACGTCCTCCATCTTGTCGGCCGAGCGGACCACGTCCTTTGGGATGAATGGCTGGAAAAGAAACGGTTTCATAATAAACTCAAAATGTTTTACTTCAAATAATAAAGGCAAAGTCAAAGATATACAAGTACTTTTGACATACCATTACGCCTCTATTCCCCGAGGGGTTAGGCAGAAGTGTACTAATGATTAGGTAGGTACCGTGTAATACAAGAGAGTATTGCCACTAACCGTGCACAAATCCCAAACTCCGAGCTGTTACTGAGAATTTCACAGAAAAACCAAATACCTCTGCTGTCCACAGTTTGCATATTTAGGTATCATGCATAGGTCAACATGAATGGTCAAAAAATAGGTCAAAGTCAAAGTCAAAATGTTTCATTTCAATTAGACCATTAAATTAGGTACTTTTGAAAAGTCAAACTAGTTGCACGTTTCCAAATAGTGGGTCTCGCATCTCTTTGCTGTACATAACTGAGTAAAAGAAAAGTAGATGAGTGGAGAATGTATGAAGAATGGAGCAGTAGACTTACGATCTCCTTCCTCTTGGGCGCGTCGCAGGGCGGGGGGGAGGTGGGCGGCATAGTCTTGGCATTGGCATCTAGCTCCAGGAAGATTGAACGCGACTTCTTTCCAATACCTACAAAAATACATTAAATTTAATCATGCTGTATAGACAAGCTATCTTTATATACCTACATAATTCTTCGGTGTGTTTGTCACCTAACTCCTCCTAGATGGCTGGACCGATTTGTCCCTCTTTGTTTGATCTATCTATGTATATTTGAGTGGGTCTCTGGATAGCTTGAAAATACAATACGGATCCTTTGTTCATGTAATTGTAAAATGCAAACGCCTGTCAAAAATAATGAAGCAACAAAATCTGAATCAAACAGATAGAGACATATTGCAGGACAGCGTCTGATAGGCCCGATAATAAAATAATGTTTACGTCGAAGTTGGATTGTACAATACGCTATTTTATATAACCGGTAGCTATTTTACAAAACAGCTCTGTTATGTAAAACAACGGCAACTACCAGCTTGATTTTCACTGCAGCAAGAGGTTCTGCCATCGAGCAAGTCAGTAGCCCAAGAACGAATACTTTCGAAAACGTATTCGTATCGAAATCGAGAATAATTTGTATGTGAAGGAACTTAATGGACGTAGATGAAGCGAAAGTGGTGTGCCAGGATCGTAGCAAGTGTAGTCTCTGCCTACCCCAATGGGAGACAGATGTGAAAATATGTATGATTATCAGATTTGTAGCAGAAAAAAACTCATTCGTCTACGATACGAATTCGATAGTTGTTCGTGCGACGTACGAAAAAATTGACGAATAATATTCTAATCCATATATTATGTACAGTCAACAAGACTATTGTTAAAGTGCTACCTTCGTTGAAGAGCGCTCTGTCGTCAATCTCCCGGTTCTTGGGCGGCTGGTTCTCGTCATTAAACACCTCGCCGTTCTCGAAGCGCTCCTTGATAGCGCGAGCCTTCTCAGCGTTCAGGTCCAATTCACGAGATATCTTGTCCGCTGATGTTACGGCTGAAGATAAATAAGGTAAATTACTTTCGATTGCCTCTTTACTGTAGTGATCTTGAGATTGTTGTTGCTATCAGCCTTGGTTTCGCCAACACTATGTGTGGTGTGTGTGTGTGTGTGTGTGTGTGTGTATGCAACTTGCATACACACTTGCATAATGCAAGTGTTTGTGTGTTGATCTTGTGATTGTTAAGCTATAGGCCTTGGTTTGGACAGCACTATGTGTGTGTGTGTGTATGTACCTGTGCGTGTGTGTGTGTGTGCGGGTGTGTGTGTGTGGGTATGTGTATGTGTGTTGATCTTGTACTTGTTACCTAACAATCACGCTATAGGCCTTGTGGCATCTATTCAACTTGTCGAGTGCAATAAATGTATTGAGTATTGGTTTGACAGCACTATGTGTGTTGTGTGTGTATGTGTGTGTATATGTGCGTGCGTGCGGGTGTGTGTGTGTGTGTCAGTTGGGTTTAATGAAATTCTCAGTAGCAGCAGTTTGGATTTGTGCCCGGTTGGCAATAGGCTCACTCCCTATTGCTACATGGTACCTAAACATACAGGCGAGCTATAGGTATACAAGAGTACCTTATGTGATCATATAAAAATACAACCTACCTTGTTCACTTTGGAGCACGGACTGTTCATACATCTCCTTAATTTTAGCCTGCTTGCCCTGGAATAACAAAATTGATAAAAGAGTTAATTAATTTTAATAGCTTTTAAGGGTCTCCTACGATATTTTAGCTAGCACAATGTTACACAACAAAAAACTACTTCCTACGGATTTTATCGCATTGTCTTGAGTTGTTAATAATATTAGATCTTTTAAGAAATTAATGTACCAGTTCTTTTGATAAGATAGGGGAAGCAAACGAGCAGAAGGAACGACTGATGGTAAGCGAATACCGCCGCCCATGGACACCCTCAATACCAGAAGAGTCGCAAGTTCGTTGCCCGCATTTTAAAAGGGTTTGGGCTTCCGGTATACTCACTCACTCGACAAAACACAACGTAAGAGTTGTTTCACGCCGGTTTTCTGAGCGAAACATGGCTCTCCCACTGATAAGGATATTCTTATACGTTCAGTGTGTGTTCAGTGATATGTTCAGATATTGCCCTAAATCGTAACACTCACATAATATCTAATAATACTATTACTGTCTGGACTTTAAAAGAGACCATGATTCTCTGAGTTTGTTTCGGCGTTTCTTCTCAGAGGTCGTCAGTTAGGAAATGCCGGCGCCATCTAGATAAAAAAAAGTAAAACATTGACATGTAAAAGTGTCTTTAAAAGATCTATTTACAGAAATAAATATCATTTATCATCATTTATCACTTACTCTATTATTTTCTATCGTGCAAATCTTTTGGGGTGTGAGAAAAATTGGTGTTAACAGCTAATATTTTATAGTAAGTTTTTTTTTTTACTTGTCTCTTACCATGAACAGTCTGCTGCGTATGTTCTGTATCTCCTGCTTCCTCTCGCGGTGCCGCTCGGAGGAGGAGTGCTGGCCCGTCTCGAACTTGCCCACGATCTCGCTCATGTTGCAAAAAGACACGGGCTGCTCGCGGCTCGCCGTGTGCTTGTAAGACTTCTTTAATACTGAATCTTCGTCTGTCAATAATATTAATAAAAAATATATGTAAGATTTATGTCCCCTTATTTTAGCAAACTTTTAAAATAGTAAAATATCTTTTAACCAAAAGTAAAACCATACTATTACGCCTGTATTCCCTGAAGGGTTTGGCAGAGGCGTACTCAATGTACACCCACAATTCGCCGGTATGCTTAGGTCCCATGTAATATGGGGCGAGCCTATTGCCATTAACCGGGCACAACTTCCAAACTCCGAGCTGGTACTGGGAATTTCATAGAAAAACCCAATAAGACTTAATGGTCGACCAGGGAATCGAACCCAAGACCTCTGGCATAGCAGTCGCGCTCAGGACCACGAGGCTAATGAGGCAGAGCAAAAGTAAAACCACCTTCAAAAGCATCCTACTAATATTAAAAACATAAAAGTTTGTGAGAATGGATGTATGTATGAATTTATTTGTTACTCTTTCAAACCAGAACTGCTGAACGAATCTGGACAAAATATGGCACAGAGATAATTTTATTGTATTTTTTGTAACACAGACTATAGTCTGGAATAACACATAGGCTACATTTTATCTACTTCGGACCCAATTGTGAAGTCTACGCAGACGAAGTCGCGGGCAGAAACTTGTAAAAAATTATATTTTGTGCAAAGAAGCTTCAGAAGTCAATCCCTTCTATTTGGTAGGATCTTTTGTTTTCGCCACAAACTTCCATAACTGTTTTTTTTTGCATTAGGCGGTTACTGGGCCGTGAAGTGTCGGTGATATATGATGATGCTGTGGTGTAACTCACCATCTTCGTCCTCCTCAGGCTCGCTGGAGCTGTTCTCGACGGGGACTCCGTTCAGGTAGTCGTCAGACACGCCTACATCCATACCCTTCGCCTTGAACCTGGATATATATAAACTTGGTTAAAGCATGGCTTATTCATGATACGGAAAATCATCCAGGATCGTTTGCTTCGAGGCGAGGCAGGGTTATGTCAGAGTCGTACTAAATACTGTACTTGCCTTCCTTTGCATTATGATCAAGGCCAGTGCTACCAAAAGTGGTCTATATCGAGCCCCATGGGTCGACGACGACCTAGAATGTGGTTTATGTAAGCGAGAAGTAAAAAAATGCAAACAAAAATATGTCTAAGGAATTTTAAAATTATTAAGGGCTACTTGCACCAACTTCTTAAATGTGTTTAAATTGTATTTAAACACAAAATTTATATGAAAAATTGTTGTTAAATACATTTTTTTTTTAAAAAGCTTTCGAATGTCCTGCTGATCTGGTATTGTCGTGCGACGGGTCGTTGAGCTCCCTTAATTATGGTTGAGCTACACGATGATGCATGCTTGCCGTCAGTTAGGACTGGTCTACTCAAAGCTGCTATGGTTCTTTCCTCAAAAGGCCATTTCAGACATTGCGCTGCATTGTCCTACTCACATTATTTGCATTATTTTATGTCTGGACTTTAAAAGAGACCATGATTCTCTGAGTTTGTTTCGGTGTTTCTTCTCAGAGGTCGTCTGTTAGGAAATGCCGAAGCCATCTAGCTATAAAAAAAAAACAAACCATTGACTTGTAAACGTGTCTCTAAAGATCTACTTACAGAAATAAATATCATTTCATTTCATCATTTCATATCCATTTAAACATATTTATAAAGTTGGTGCAAGTGGCCCTAAGTTTATATGGCAAGTGGTCGACATGATAAAAAAGTTTGGGGACCTCTGGTCCAAGCCATGGGTTTGGAGACTGTAGCTACCGTCAGTTTCTTATAATTTTTCAGTTTCTTATAATTTTTCACATTGCTTAAAAATAAGCTTTCGTTATTAATTCATAAGTCGCAATTAGGTAATGTTATTTTCAATATTATGTTTACGTTAAAATATTTCCACTATATTATTGCATGATTCCTAGCGTGTATGCTATTATTAAATATAGTTAGGATTGTTATTTTTTATTGTTAATATGTATAATGCGATAAAAACCGATTTTTTTTTATTTCAATATTTCCACAGCAATTTTAAATTTATGAAAAATATTGAAAACGTCTGTCGAAAAATCGCAAAGTATTTTTTGCATTAAACTTATTGAAATCTTACTTATAGTTAATAGTACATATTATCTATATAATACCTGTGCATGTCTAAAAACTAACGCACATAAAATATCCCATAAATTTCACACAAAATTCACTATCACTACACAGCTTCTTAGAAATTATTTTAAACCAAATTTTCGTTCGCCTGCCACAGTACACCGATCACACTGTGAGATCCATCGTGCCCACGTTATCTTTACACCTATATTACGCAATTTTCGACCTTAACTTTAGGACATATTGGTTTAATGGTGTAACGAATACTTTGCCGTTATAAAAAAGCTTATGGAACATGTTGGGTTACTGAAAAAAATTACGGTGAAGTGCGTTGTTGGAATTAGTTGAGATTATAGACCGGCTTACTATACATTGCTTGTTAATCTATACATATAAAATGCTTTGTCCTGAATGACTGACTGACGGATCAACGCACAGCCTAAACCGCTGATCGTAGAGACCTGAAACTTCGAGGGTGTGTTCTTTGTATGACGTAAGCATCCGATAAGAAAGGATTTTTCGAAATTCTACCCCTAAGGGGGTGAAAAACGGGGGCAAAATTTCATCTATACAATAAATAAAATTGGAGTGTCTGTGTGTAATATATAACCGCTTTTTACACAGTACATATACCAAAATAACACTTTTTTTTAAAAATGTCGGTCTGTGGTCTATTTGTTCCGGTTAATCTCTGAAATGGCTGGACCGATTTTGACGGGACTCGCTGTCAGATAGATGATGTAACAAGGAGTAACAGGCTTTTTTTTTAATACCACGCGGACGAAGTCGCGGGTAACAGCTAGTTGTATATCTATACTAATATATAAAGCTGAAGAGTTTGTTTGCTTGAACGCGCTAATCTCAGGAACTACTGGTACGATTAGAAAAATTATTAAATTCTTTCGGTGTTATATAGCCCATTTATTGAGGAAGGCTAGTGTTATATTTTAGGGTTAGTGAGGTTTTAAATAACAACAATATTATTTAAAACATTAGAGAAAATTTTCTTATATATTGACGTCTATTTAATTTCTACTGACAAGTACGAACACAATTGTTTCTTCATAGAATAGTAATGTGCAAAGAGTCGTTACAGAAAAGTATCCTCTCAATACTCCTCCTCACGAGCTATTCTATGCCAGCACTGCACTTTAATTCTTGCAGGCGTGGTCCAGATAAACCTTTCGTAAGCATATCTGCTTCCATCTTCCCTGTTTCCAGGTACTTTAACTGTATCACTTTCTGAACTACACAGTCTCGTATAAAATGGATCCTTAAGTCGATATGCTTTGACTTTGAAGACACTATTGGATTACAGGCTAGTTTGATTGCAGCCTGGTTGTCATCGAAAATTGTTATATTTTCTGATTTCACTCCAATGTCCTCAAAAATAGACTTTAAATAGATGGCTTCTTTTGCTGCCTCGGTCAATGCTATGTATTCTGCCTCTGCCGTAGAGAGGGCAACATTTGGTTGCTTTTTAGCCATCCAGCTAACCATAGATCCAGCAAACTTGAAACAGTATCCTGAGAAAGATTTTCTGTCCAGTTTATCTCCTCCCCAGTCTGCGTCAGCCATTCCAATCAGTGGCATTTTCTGTTTTTTATATTCAAGACCTACATCTTTCGTTCCTTTTAGGTATCTTAGTACCCTTTTGGCAGCCTTGAAATGGTTTTCGTTATAAAAATCATTGAATTGTGATAGATAACTCACGGAAAACATTATATCAGGTCTTGTACCAATTGCCAGATACATCAATGTACCTATTAAGTTTTTGTAAGGCAGATCTGGTAACTGTCCCGTATTTCTCTCAAGAAATAATCTTGGTTCGATTGGTGTGGAAGTTGCTTTGCACTCCTCCACATGGAACTTTTTCAGTGCATCTTCAATTAACCCTTTTTGACATATTTTTATTGTATTATTTTTGTAGACAAAATCCATGCCCAATAGTTTTTCCGGTCTACCTAAATCTTTCATTTCAAATTTCATTTTTAGTTGCGTTTTAAGTTCATCCAACTTCTCTTTAGATTTATAGGCAATCAACAAGTCGTCTACGTAGACCGCAATTTTAATCATTTCGTCTCCTCCTGACACGTAAATGCATGGATCAGCTTTTGATTGCATCATTCCAAGTTTTTTAAGTTCTGTGTCCAATCTTATGTTCCACTGTCTTCCCGATTGCTTTAAGCCATATAGGGATTTTTGTAGCTTACAGACTCTATTCTTGTTCTTTACTGCATCCTTTAGCATTTCTTTAGCTTTATTATACATGTCAAGATCTTTTTCGCTTTCGTCCACCATGATCTCACTAATGTATTGTTCGAGGTAATGAGGAGCTTTCATATAAATGTTTTCATTTAATTCACCGTTTAGATAAGCGGTGGTTACATCCATTTGGTATAGTTTTAAATCCTCTTCCACGGCCAATGCTATCAGTGATCTGATCGAGCTCAATTTTGCAACTGGTGAGTAGGTTTCGTCGTAATCAATTCCAGGTCTTTGGCTGTATCCACATGCAACAAGTCTTGCTTTCTTTGTTATTTTATTATTTGGACCGACCTTATTCCTAAGAACTATTTTATGTCCGACTACTCTCATAATATTTTCCTTTTTAATTATTTTCCAGGTTCCGTTTTTGATATGTGCTCTTATCTCAGCTTTTATTGCGTCATGCCACTCTTCATCGTGTTCATTTTCATTTAAACAGGTGAGTGCGGTGACTAACATGTTGTTTTCGATCTCATAATCCTCCGCCCATGCAGGTAATCGCCGTTGTCTCTGAGGTCTCTCATTTGCCATAGGAGTTTCTCTGGCTTCAGGCACAATTTTGACGGCGTTATCGGCATCATTATTATCGAAATCCTCATATTCATCACTTTCAGATGATTCTGCTTGCGTAATTGTTTCAGGCTCACTTATTGTTGGAATCGTTTCATAAAGTTCCACATACTTTGGCCTTGCACTTTCAGTACTAGTGGGATTGGTTTTGATATTTTCTGTATCATAGAACATTTTATTCAGTACTTTTACATCTCTACTGATTACAATGTTTTGTCGCTCTTCTAACCATATTCTAAATCCCTTCGTAGTATCTGAATAGCCAAGGAAAATACCTTCTTGAGCCTTTGGTGAAAGCTTGTTTTTCTTTCCTTTATTTAAGACAAATGCTTTTTGTCCAAATTGGTGCACATGTCTCACAGATGGTGCATATCCAACCCATAGTTCAAATGGCGTTTTAAAATCGTTAGCTCTGGTTGGCAATCGGTTTGTTATATAATTAGCCGTATTGATTGCTTCAGCCCAAAACCCATCTTTTAAATTTGATTCAATCAACATACATCTTGCTTTCTCTTGTAGCGTCCTATTTTTTCTTTCAGACAACCCGTTTTGTTGGGGCGTGTATGGTGCTGATAATCTTCTGGTTATGCCATTATTTTTTAAATAATCATTAAACTCTTTGTTAATGTACTCTGTACCGTTGTCGGATTGAAACATAATTATGCTCTCTTTAGTGAAATTTTCCATTTCAATTTTAAAATATTTAAATTTTTGTAGAGCTTCGCTTTTCTGCTTTAGGAAATAAACTCTGCAGTACCTGCTGTATTCATCGGTGAATGTTATAAAATATCTGTGACCTCCATTGCTCGTCACAGGCATCGGGCCACATACGTCCGAATGAACTATGTGTAATCTCTTCTTTGCTTTCACGTCGTTATCACGTTCGTTAGAGAAAGGAAGAGTCACCATTTTTCCATTGATACAGGTTTCACATTCCGATAATTTTTCGTTTTTGTTTATTTCTATGCCTCTTATTGTTTTATTTTTAATAGCGTTTTTCAAATCCGTTTCATTAACATGAGCTAATTTCTTATGCCAAACGTCAATCTGATTCATTTCAGTTAGTTTCGACATTTCTTTATTATCAGCTTTGACATAATAGAGGCCATCTTCTTTGTATGCTATCAGTATAGACTTTCCTTTTTTATTGGAAATCGTAGCAGATTTTTCATAAAAAATGGCTTTGCATCCATTTGCTGCTGCTTTGGCAATCGATATTAAATTGGTTGATAAATTTGGCACGTACAAAGTGTCCATCAAATGTACATTATCGCCTTTAAACTTTATTAGAACTGTTCCTTTACCTTCAATTTTTTCGGTTTTATCAGTTGATGCCAGATTCAGACTTTCATTTATTGGAGTCATTGTATTAAACATAGCTTTATCATTGCACATATGTGACGTGCATCCGCTATCTAAGCACCAATTTTCTTCATTATTTGTTTTTCTGACAGATAGGCAGGTGTCATTTACAAGTCGTAATGATTGACCTTGTTCTCTTTTCTTTGACCAACAATCCTTTTCAAGATGCCCTTTTTTCTGACAGTTATTACACTTAATATTTTTCTTATGCTCCAAATTAAGTCTTTTCTGGTTTTGTTTTTTATTTTTATTACTATAGTGTACCTCTTCTTCTTTTTCTACTTCTTCTTCTTCTTTATTGTTATTTCTTGCTTCGCTTTCTTCTATAATTTTAATCTTTAATTCTTCCGTGGTAGGAAGTTTGTCTCGCGATTCAATTGCTATTCTGAAGTTTTCGTACTGCTCGGGCAAACTATACAGCATCATAATCGTTAAAAGATCTTCGTGGATTTCAATCTCCATGTCTTTCAATTTATCTACGAGATCCATGAACTCATTTATGTGATCTCTAACATCATCGTCAACTTTCAGCTTCTTTTTAATAAGCTTTTTGAGAAGGGTTGCTTTTCGCGCTGGTCCTCGGCTTTGATATGCCTTTTGTACCGTTTCCCATATCTCTTTTGCGCTTTTACATGACTTCACTAACCTTAGTTCTGACGGTGCGATCATAAGAAAAAGTTCGGCTTTGGCTAAAGAATCTTTTTGCTCGTCGCATGTTTTCGTCAAGCATTCGTACAGTCCAGCTTTTGTTAATACAGCTTCTGCTTGTATCTTCCACGTATCGAAATTATTTCGATTTAATGGTTCAATATTGGCGTACATTTTTCCCGTAAACATTTTTGGCTTAGGAAGCTAGGAGCCCATAACCTGTTATATTTTAGGGTTAGTGAGGTTTTAAATAACAACAATATTATTTAAAACATTAGAGAAAATTTTCTTATATATTGACGTCTATTTAATTTCTACTGACAAGTACGAACACAATTGTTTCTTCATAGAATAGTAATGTGCAAAGAGTCGTTACAGAAAAGTATCCTCTCAATATATCATATATATCATCCCGCTAAGACTAAGTAACTATTCCATGCGGACGAAGTCGCGGGCGGAAGCTAGTAATAATATAAAGCACTACCTGATATGGCTGACATTATAAACTACTTAACTAATTCATAAAAATATAGAAGGTCTTAGAAACTTCTTTTAACTAAATTTGTCTTCTTGTCCCATTCACAGTATACCACGTGTCAAAGTGAAGGTTTTTATGATGTTTTATTTTTTTAATGAATGCAAAGCTCACTCGCTAAATTGCCGAATAAAAAAAGTATGAATACTTTTTATTTAAATCTATAATTATGTAAAGAATTCGTATTACTTTATAGGGTAACAAGTTTTGTATAATAAAGATGTTATTATGACTAGCTTCTGTCCGTGACTTCATCCGTATGAACTGAAAAGTACCTAATCCGGAGGTCAAATTTTATTTTTAACACATAACATACCATCACGCCTGTATTCCCCGAAGGGTTAGGCAGAGGCGTACTAATGTACACCCACAGTTCGCCGGTATGTTTAGGTCCCATGTAATAGGGGGCGAGCCTATTGCCATTAACCGGGCACAAATTCCTAACTCCGAGCTGCTACTGGGAATTTCATAGAAAAACCCAATAACACTTTGCTCGACCTGGGGATCGAACCCAGGACCTCTAGCGTAGCAGTCGCGCTTAGGACCACTTGGCTAATGAGGCAGTTTTATTTTTATAACTTTGAAAATGCATGTGGCAAACAACAAAATTATAGAAGTAGCTATATATAAAAAAAAAATTGAGGATCACCCCGCAATGTATGTCTCACATGTCTAAACGCTCTTTCGCAAAGTACTTGAGGCGTGTTCTCAGGGAAACAAAAATAGA
Organism: Acronicta leporina; assembly: GCA_947256265.1. Lineage (NCBI taxonomy): Eukaryota > Metazoa > Arthropoda > Insecta > Lepidoptera > Noctuidae > Acronicta > Acronicta leporina. The sequence continues at coordinate 2,272,709 of OX366536.1, forward strand.
ATATCTGAAATCAACCTCTGACGCAAGTGTTTGAGCGCGACGTGAAGCATTTTGATACTTTTATGATAAAATATTTGTATTTTTGAAGGTGAAAAAGCTTTTTGAAGACTTTTTTACGGCATAACTATCTTTTATGTGAAAAACTTGCGAGGTAAATTAAAAGCATTTATTTATTCAGATATTTAATTTTGAAATTAACTCCAGTTTATTGAATCTCAATATTTTTCAAGGCCGAATTTCCATAATAAATTTAGATTTTTCTGCGAAATCTCATAAGTGTATCTGACTTAGCTATATTTTACACAGGAAAACTTTTTCATTGATATTTTCTTGATACTTTAAAATTATTTATTTTGTAAATCATGTATGCGTTTTAGGCCATATTGGAAATGTGTTATTTTTTATTATATTTCTCATTGGCGCATGTTAAAATTCTTTTAAATTTTGAGGTAGGTTCTGCCTGAGATAGAATTATTCTCTCAATAAAATTAATATATTAGTAATATTATATAGTACTTTATATAAGTAACTTTTTACCTGGCGACGTAAAACAATTTATTTGTAATTTGTATCGGTGTAAGTTTTTTTTATCATTTTTATGTTAATTATTTCTTTTAATGTTAGTATAAGTAGTGTTTTTAAAAATAGTTAATGTTAGTAGTGTTTTTTAAAGGCTTAGCTATCGCATTAGGTTTCTAAACCTGTAATGATAGTTTAAGAGTTTTAAATAAATCATTCTCAAAAAGTACTGATGAGATTTTGACAAATGAAGGTATCGATTGACTCTTCTCTAACGTAACATGGTTACAGTATGACTTTTTTATACGACTAAGGTGATAAACAAGCATACAACCCGCCTGATAGTAAGCGGTTACTTTTGACAGGGGTATATCACTTGCTGACCCTGTAAAAATCTATTCACGCCCTTTTTGAAAGGGTGGGGGTAAAGATTAAGGAGGAATAGTTGGGCTGGCAGCTAAGGAGACACACCACGCCCCCCACTACCAATACAACGCTTCCTCGCGGAGCTCTGGCGATCTTGCTCACCGTTAGTAACACAACATATCACGGAGCTATGTGATTTGGCTACGATTTTCGGTACTTCCCCAGTCGGGCAGCTGCATTTGTGAGTGAAATTATTCAATTCCACTATGGCCTACCTCTCTCATTTTGAATTAACTTTGGAATATGAATGACGTAGACTCACTTGGCGAGTTTGGAGAGTATAGCGGCGGTCTTCTCTCTCGGCGCGCGCGGCTCGTGCGGCGGCTCGGGCGCCTGCGCCTGCGCCGCCTTGCGCTCGAACACCTCGAAGCGAGACTTCACATCCAGCTGCGACAGCTCCTCCAGACCTAGGTCTGGCTTGTCCGATGCTAACAATAGATAGATTAATTAATTAAATTATTGCTACGCTAGAGGTCTTGGGTTCGATTCCCAGGTCGAGCAAAGTGTTATTGGGCTTTTCTTTTTCGTTTTTTCGCAGTAGTAGCTCGGAGTTAGGAATTTGTGCCCGGTTAACGGCAATAGGCTCGCCCCCTATTACATGGGATCTAAACATACCGGCGAACTGTGGGTGTACATTAGTACGCCTCTGCCTAACCCTTCGGGGAATACAGGCGTGATGGTATGTTATGTTATAAATAAATAAATATTCTGGGACATTTTACACAACACCATCTAGTCCCAAGCTAAGCAGAACTTGTACTATGGGTACTAGACAATGGATATAATACTTATATACTTTTTTTTTTGTAGATACATACTTATAATACATAAGAAACACCCAGACGAACACAAACACTTATATTCATCACATAAATATTTGTGTTCTGTGGGAATCGAACCCACGACCTCATGGTCAGCAGTCCGGTACTCGAACCACTAAACCACAGAGCTCTTCGTTATGTTAATTAAATTAAATATTATTTTAATTAATTAAAATAAATATTAAGATAGGTAGATATAATTGATATGTTTGATGTGCCAGTCATACGCACGAACTTATTAAAGTTTGCGCCACTGGTTAGGGCAATAACCAGCCTAAACCATATATCGTAACAATTGTACGTTGGCGGAATTTGAGAGGGTTACTTTAAATTATTTGTCATTAATTTCAATGTATACATAAATAACTACATGTTCTATTGGGTGCATGCCTGTAAAAACATTGTCTGTAATAAATAAATAAATAATTAGATATAAGTACTAAGTAAGTAAGTAAGTACGCTATTGTATTAGGTTTAAACTTGTGATAATATTTGTATGTGTGTAAAAAAATAAATAAAAACACCATTTCCTTTTTTGACCGTTGGGATATTATTTAATTTAATGTGTTAAGAAAACCCTGTCCCCTTTATTATAAGGTATCAAGAACCGGTTCTATTTATTAATCAATTTACATTACAAGAAAAAAAAAACGTTAAATCGTGTCATGTTTGGATAAAAACTGAATTTAGACTTACCTCTAACGACATCTGGCGGCAATTCAACAGGATTGCTCTCGCAGATGATCATCTGATGCTTCTTGGGGGCAGCTGCTGTTAAAACATATTATTTATTTATAAAATAATAATAAATTGAAATAAATCTACTGATGTTGATATTATTTATTTCCCGAAGTTTGTGGAGGAATGCATATTAAAAAACATTTTCGTACATCATCATAGTCTGCATGATGAACGCACAAGCATACAGACGGACAGATAAAAAATATATTTTCTTAAAATTGTCTTATGAAGACACATTTTTTTAAATAAGCTCATGATTATAAATATCGGTTAGTTACGTAAAATGTTATATGAATAAGTATTTCATCAGGTAGGTTCAATAAAAGAGATATCTAGAGTGTTTCAAAGCCTTTATACCTTAATAACTGTAGCAATAAGGTACATTACCGTCTGTCTCGTCATCGCCGTCCACTGGCTTGGGTTCAAACAGCTGTTTGAAATGAGGCTTGCAGTACAGCGTCGTGTGATCACTCTGGTACGTCTCCACCCTACATAGTGATATGCAAACGTTTAATAATTTTGTAATAGCCATAGACTGCCTCATTAGCCAAGTGGTCCTGAGCGCGACTACTACGCTAGAGGTCCTGGGTTCGATTCCCAGGTCGAGCAGTGTTATTGGGTTTTTCTATGAAATTCCCAGTGGCAGCTCGGAGTTTGGAATTTGTGCCCGGTTAATGGCAGTAGTCTCGCCCTATCTATTACATGAGATTAAACATACCGGCGAACTGTGGGTGTAATCTAGTACGCCTCTGCCTAACCCTTCGGAGAATACAGGCGTGATGGTATGTAATAGCCATAGATATTATTGTCCTAAACAGAGCGAAGCAGTACTTTATCTCGTGACAAAGATTTACTTTGTATAAGGCCCAAGTTCGGCCCCTTAAGGGCCCAAGTACTGTTGACATATTATTGCCATCATTTTCATAGTGTTGTAGACGTCCACAGGCCACGGTAACTGTTTATCATCAAGCGGGCCGTACTTAATTAACGTAATTACTGTAAGCTTATTTGTCACCTCAGAGGTACATATAAAAAAAGCATTGAATATGGCAAGTCTTTACATACTTTTGGTTATGCAATAAAAAGATAAACGTTTATTGCTAAAAGTTTGACATTTACCTGCCTCTTTAGCCTAATGGTCATGAGTGCGACTGCTGTACAAATAGTCCTGGTTTCGATAGCCAGGTCGAGCAGATTTTTTTTATTTCTGTAAAATATTCAGAAGTAGCTCGGAGTTTGGGATTCGTGTCCGATTAATGGCAGCAGGCTCGCCCCCTATTCTATGGTACTTAATCATACCGGCGAACTGTGAGTGTAAATTAGTAAAGGTCTTATTAACTCATCGGGAAATTATGAATTTTCTTAAAAGAATGGAAATTTTACCGGGAAAACAATTTCTACACCACTGAGGTGGCAAAAATCTTACGGCCCGCTTGATGATAAGAAGTTATCGTAGTTTGTGAACGTCTGCAATACCGGAGTAGCCGCTCGCGCTTCGGCGACTTCGTAAATAAAATTGGATAATGTATGCCCTTCGGGAAATATAGACGTGATGGTATATTTTTTTATATGCCATAGGGGGACAAACGAGCATACAGATCGCCCGATAGTAAGCGATACCGCCGCCCATGGACACCCGCTACACCAGAGGAGTCACAACTGCGTTTCCTGCCTTTTAAAAGGGTTGGGCCTCCAGTATCCTCACTCACTCGTCGAAACACTCGTTGTTCAACGCCGGTTTTCTGTGAGGCCGTGGTATCACTCCGGTCGAGCCGGCAAATCGGTGCCGCAGCATGGTTCTCCCTGTAAATATCATTTAAATACTAACGTGAGCTGCTTGTTGCATTGCACGCATCTGAAGCACTCCTTGTGCCAGATCCTCTTCTCGGCCTTGATGCGTTCCATGGCATACACGGGCCGCGCGCACTTCTCGCACTGCGGGATAGAATCCGTGTCTGTGGCGGCCTTCATCTTCTTGAATAGCTTCTCCGAGCTCTTCGACTGGAACGGAAAGGGAGAATCTTAGATATGGAGTGAGATGTGATGGAGTGAGTGAGAGTTATTTAATCACATACCCTCTTACAAAAGTCTGTAGGTATATCTACCATTTCAGTCGCTGTTATCGCATAAACCGCATCACCAGAATAGTTGCAAGTGTGTTGCCTTCCTTTTAAAAGGGTTTGGGCTCTCCACTCACTCGGCGAAACACAACATAACTTTTTTTCTAAATACTTACAACTGATATGGTCCCTTCATCCTTATGCCGTCTGGACTTGGTCTTCTTCTTGACCGTCCTCTGCTCGGAGACCTGGACCTCCTGGTAACTCCTCTGGACCCTCGACTCCGACTGGATGAGGGTCTGAGACGACTCCATGGTCGCTGTCGCCGTAGCTAGTGCCATTGCTTTGTGCTCTGTAAGAGAAGAAGAACGCTAGGAATATCTTCTTGAAGATAGCATTTTTTTACGGGATAGGGGGCAAACGAGTAGACGGATCTCCTGATGGTAAGCGATTACCGCCGCCCATAGATACCCGGGATGAGCTGGACATCTATTGTAAAGATTGGCCACAGAAGGCTCTAAACCGTGAGGAGTGGAAGAAGGGTAGGGAGGCCTTTGCCCTGCAGTGGGACGATAACGGCTGAAAAAAAAAAAAAAAAGATACCCGCAACACCAGAGGAGTCACAAGTGCGTTGCTGGACTTTAAATGTCGTTGCAAGTGCGACTCCTGAGCGGGAGGTCCCGAGTTCGATTCCCAGCTGTAGATGTACGCTATAATTTGTACCTACACCTCTGTCTAACCCTACAGCGAACACCGCCGTAATGGTATTTTCATAAACATAACATACCATCACGCCTGTATTTCCCGAAGGGTTAGGCAGAGGTGTACTTAGGTACACCCACAGTTCGCCGGTATGTTTAGGTCCCATGTAATAGGGGGCGAGCCTATTACCACTAACCGGGCACAAATTCCAAACTCCGAGCTGCTACTGAGAATTTCATAGAAAAACCCAATAACACTTTGCTCGACCTGGGAATCGAACCCAGGACCTCTAGCGTAGAAGTCGCACTTGTGACCACTAGACTAACGAGGCAGTTATGTATTTTCAGAATGTCTTAAATGCATCATAATCTAAATAAATTTTAAAGAAGCTTTGTTATGAGCTTTGTTATTTAACAATAAGGTAATTAATTAACAGAGAAGGATGTCGTTCCAGTCAGTGATAAACAAATAGTTATTAACTTTTTGCATGGTTAACAAAAAAACTAACACTTTTTTAAAGTCATAAATATTCAGAAATGAGTAATGTTAGCAGAGAAAGCAGTTTAAATACACTTTATTTGAGCGAAAGAAATTTGCATTTTTTCGCAATTATGTTTCGGAAATAGACCTTAACTAATAACATTGTTAACCTTGACTCTAGTTCTTAGAAATAATCTTTTTTGCCCCGATTCCATGCATTCTCCAAGAAGTTTTGTACGTAAGCAATGAACCTTTTTCATAAATCCATGATCGGAGCCATAGCATTAATTATGACACTCAGATCTGTTTTTATATGTCGGAAACAGGATAAACTGCCCCGTTAGTCTAGTGGTCCGAAGTGCGACTGCTACGCTATAGGGTTCGATTCCCAGGTCGAGCAAAGTGTTATTAGGTGTTTTTATGAAATTCTCAGTAGCAGCTCGGAATTTGATATTTGTGCCCGGTTAATGGTAATAGGCTCGCCCCCTATTACATGGGACCTAAACATACCGGCGACCTGTGGGTGTACCTTAGTATACCTCTGCCTAACCCTTCGGGGAATACAGGCGTGATGGTATGATGGTATGAAACTAAGGATAGTCTTAGAATTTGCCTTCAGTGGGTACCTAATTATCAAAACTATAATTCCGTACAACTTTATCAGGTAACAAAACGATGTGGAACATTGGACAATTTGGAAGAAGCAAGTATCGAGTCTATAGTTTCTGCCTACCCTGTGGGAAAAAAGATGGGTTTTATAAATGTATTTATCAGGTCACAATTAGAATCAAGCGGTACGTACAGAAATATAAAACCTATCTCTGTTAAGTTATTTTAGTGAAGGAAAAATTCGACTCGCAGGCAGGATTCGAACCTGCGTCTTCTGGCTGGGTAGCTGGCTTTTCACGTGGGAGAGCCATGCTTCGGCACGAATGGGCCGGCTCGACCGGAGTGATACCACGGCCTCACAGAAAACCGGCGTGAAACAACGCTTGCGTTGTGTTTCGCCGAGTGAGTTGAGGTTACCGGAGGCCCAAACCCTTTTAAAGGCGGGCAACGCACTTGCGACTCCTCTGGGTGTCCATGGGCGGCGGTTATCGCTTACCATCAGGTGATCCGTTTGCTCGTTTGCCCCCCTATCCCATAAAAAAAAAGAAGACGCAGGTTCAAATCCTGCCTGCGAGTCGAATTTTTCCTTCATTAAAATAACTTTATAATCTTAGCATGAAAAATGCAAAAAATCACAAAAAGATACTATCTCTGTTAAGTTTTATCTTAGGTCCGGACAGACTGACCTAAGCATTGAAATTATGAATTAACTAGTAAACATGAAACACTACCTACCCTAAGAAAAACTTACAAGATCAGTTACGATACACGAAGCTCCGTATAATAAATGGATCGAAAGAGAATCTATATCTATATATCTATACTAATATATAAAGCTGAAGAGTTTGTTTGTTTGTTTGTTTGTTTGTTTGCTTGAACGCGGTAATCTCAGGAACTACTGGAACGATTTGAAAAATTCTTTCAGTGATAGATAGCTCATTTATCGAGGAAGGCTATAGGCTATATATCATCACGCTAAGACCAATAGGAGCGGAGCACCAACGAAAAATGTTTCAAAATCGGGGTTTTTTTTTTCCTTTTGAGAGCTTCCGATGCGTGCGCTGCGTAAACGGTTAAAGTTTCGCAAAAATCATATATGACAGAATTGTTCCTCTTTAAAAGTTCTAAAAAAAAATCCGCGACAGCATATGTCTATCTTTTAAGGTTGGCTCACTATAACCTTTTTTATGCTAACTTTGTTCTAAAATTCCAAATGCATTATTTGCGAAGGTGTTTTTATAAACATGATATTAATCCTTATCCAAATAAATACGTTATTCATCAGAAGTATTTAATTTAAAACAAAAGTGCCCTTAACATCATTGGATTTCAATGAATATCTTAGGAGATATCGCAGTTTTAAAATAACATCGCAGCAAAATAATGATCAAGTACCGCGCGCGCATTTATGATGTGCAAGGCAGTCATGAGGGGGAAGGGCGGTGAGCCCAGTTAGCTCAGCCAGTTAATTTTCTTTAGGGTATTGTTTCTGATTTTTTAGTACCTATTTTAAGCTAATTCTTTTACCGTGGGTAGGCGATATCTTATCGTATAATCTATACTTAATCTATACTAATATATAAAGTTGAAGAGTTTGTTTGTTTGTTTGTTTACTTGAACGCGCTAATCTCAGGAACTACTGATCCGATTTGAAAAATTCTTTCAGTGCTAGATAGCCCATTAATTGAGGAAGGCTATAGGCTATATTTCATTACGCTACGCGGACGAAGTCGCGGGCAGAAGCTATACTAATATATAAAGCTGAAGAGTTTGCTTGTTTGTTTGCTTGAACGCGCTAATCTCAGGAACTACTGGTCCGATTTGAAAAATTCTTTCAGTGTTAGATAGCCCATTTATTGAGGAAGGCTATAGGCTATATATCATCACGCTACGCGGACGAAGTCGCGGGCAGAAGCTAGTACTAATATATAAAGCTGAAGAGTTTGTTTGTTTGCTTGAACGCGCTAATATCAGGAACTACTGGTCCGATTTGAAAAATTCTTTCAGTGTTAGATAGCCCATTTATTGAGGAAGGCTATAGGCTATATATCATCACGCTACGCGGACGAAGTCGCGGGCAGAAGCTAGTGCATTATATAAGTATCGTTTAAGTCCTTTGAACAATGAACAAGTAATTAAGTAATCGCAAATTCACACGTCACTTAACTTAATCACAAGTGGAATTAAAAACATATTAATCAAAGTATTAAATTAATCAATTAGTGGGAAGTCTGCGAAGCGCGACCGCGGTTTCTAATGCCCCATCGCGGAGACACGCGAACGTCCGTCCGTCATCGCTAAGTAATTGATTGCTGGTTTGTTATTGTTTTGAAGATTTCTCCTAAAACAAGATAGTGGCTACGAAACAAAAACAAATATGTTTCAAATAGTTTAAGAGCCATTCTTCGGCAAGAATTGGCCGGCTCGACCGGAGTGATACCACGGTCCCACAGGAAAACGGCGTGAAACAACGCTTACGTTGTGTTTCACCGAGTGAGTGAGGATACCGGTGACCCAAACCGTTTAAAAGGCCGGCTACGCACGGCGGTATAGCTTCCCATCTGGATATCCGTATGCTCGATTGCCCCCCTATGCCGTAAAAAAAGAAGCTTTCCTACTACGAAATGGTATCAGAACCGACGATCGATTATGGTCGTTACAACTTGTTGCGGTGACACTACTTCCAAATGATAATAAACGTTACTTATTTGACAATACATTAATGTCTCTATTGAATTTGTGTGTTGTTGTTTCATTTCAATCCGAAACTTCGACGTTAGATTTTCGTAGTAGCACTCCGGCAAGATGGAGTGATGATTTGCGAAAGGCTGCCGGCAGTAGCTGGATGCGACAGGCCGAGGACAGGGTGAAATGGCGCACATTGGGGGAGGCCTACGTCCAGCAGTGGACTATTATAGGCTGATGATGATGATGACTCTGAACTGTACATTTTTTCAAAGCAAAGCAAAGATTAAGATGTAAATATGTTAAAATCATATATTATCAACACCTATACATATAATTTATGACCGCATATGTATTTCGAAAAAAATCCAAAAAAAATCGTAGTCGTTTTATAATTAAGTACACAATTATATTATAATCGCACAATTTATAATTAAAAAAAAGACCTTGCAATTTTTTTTTATTATTTTAGGTAACTGTCCTTTTTTCTGAAATCCATTCAATAAGTAAATTCTGTAAACAATTTCCGATTGAATAATTATCCTTATAATTTAAGTATGCGATAGCGTGCCACTGCGCATAGACTAATAATTATTACTTTAAGAGTTAACTATTATAATTAAACTGTAAATTACCAAAAGACACGGGCGCCATAACCAACATTTTCATTCGATTTATCGTCACTATTTGTTCACTAAAACACAAATGCGGAGCAAAAAGAACTGTTTTTTTTAGAGATTCCTCTCTAACTTGCACTCTCGGACGCTTTCATATGACTGAGAGTATTTTACCAAAACATATGATATTTATACAAGAGTACAGTAATTTTCGTACGTATTGATTCATTGAAAACGTAAAATTGGGGTATTACAAATAGTATGATGTTGTCATCCGTCATCACAGGGTTGTGGGTAGTTGAAAAGTGGGTGAAGGATGTATCACCAGCCCCCATACTCCGTAAGAAAAGTCTGGGAGTTGTTATGATTCATCTAAATGCTGTTTCGTATCCTCGTATGAGAAAGTTATAAGCGAAAAAGGGATGCCCGATTTTTTGTCATTGCCGTCAGATTTTTCATCAAGGAGATATTATGTTTGAGTATGACTCACAAGACCGCGACTCGGCAAACGTAGCGTAGGACGCCCTGCGGCGAGATGGAGTGATGATTTGCGAAAGGTTGCTGGCGGAAGCTGGATGCGACAAGCCGAAGACAGGGTGAAATGGCGCACATTGGGGGAGGCCTACGTCCAGCAGTGGACTAGTATGGGCTGATGATGATGATGATGATGACTCACAAGAGGGAGAGGTATTTCTAGTAATCATTCTCGTCTGCGTGTTTTGACATACATGACACGAGATGCAACCTATTTGGAGTTCGGTCATATAAGTGTTAGTACAAAAAAAATTAATTACATCCGGTCAAGCCATAAATCTAAACAGAAAACCACAGATGCTGCGTCAAGATTATGGTGAGTGAATTTTAAATAAGTAATAGCTGTACCCCGTCATTTCAACCGCTTTGCCTCATTCCTAAGAGTCGTAGCGTTAAATAGCTCAAAACCTTCCCTATAAATCCCTCGGTCCATTGGTGAAAACCTTATGAAAATCCGTTCAGTAGTTTTTGAGTTTATCGCGTTCAGGCAGACAGATGAGGCGGAGGGACTTCGTTTTAATAATATATAACGTTGAACGGCAGTAAATTAGTAAGTCAATAAATATTTAACGAAGCGATCATTTATTTTCCCATTTAAAAACATAATAATTCTGTTTACCCCTCGAGAGGCAACAGCGTGAATTCACAAAAGAGAAGGACGAATCACAGAATTTGTTTTACGTAGGTAGTCTCGTAAATGTTTGTTTACGTGTAGGGATTTTTGGCGCCATTCCAGGTAGCGTTCCGTTTTTCACGTTTATTTGGACTCCGCTGCGTAATTCCTGATTATGCAAAATTTAGCATGAAGAGCGTAATGTGTATATCCACAATGAATTTCTCGCTCTATTTATGGCTCGAGTCAGAAATAAACACTACATCAGTTCCCGTGTCGTAAGTGACAACGAAAGGTTAGGTACTGGAGAATAGGTATCCAGGTCTTAAATAAACTACGATCACCTCAGTGCCCAGCTTGATGGCCCTCATGACATTAAAACCATTCTTGTAAGTCATTGTATAAATATTTTCTAGCCGCCCCGACCGAATTTCTGCCAACATTTTTATGTAAAACTAGCCTCTGCCCGCGGCTTCACTCACTTGAAGCTCAAAAACCAACATTGATGATCTCTTCTTTGTATGGGTGTCTATACATTAGAGAGGTCAAGCTGTATCTCAGATTCCGTTTTATTATTTGAGATAAGAAGTATACTTACCAGGTTTTAAGTTAAAAAATAAAGCACATACTTTCTAAAAGTGATAACAAAATTAAAATCTATTCAGTAGTTTTTGCGCAAACCCGTAACAAACAAACAAGAATTAAAAAAATCTCATTTCTAGGTTCGGTGACGTTTATATACCCTAGCCCACTTGTTTTTTTTAAATATCTTCAATGTACAGACACAGCTTTTTTACAATTTTATAATACCTAGTAGAAATTTTATTCCTAATGTTTGGAGTGATGAGCTTTTTGTTTATCGTAAATATGATTTAAACATTTCCATCTAAAAATATAACTGTTTAATACACATCCAATAAAGAAATTAAGAACAAGTCCTAAAAATCTGACACTCGTAAAAATTTCTTCAAACATCATCGCCATATTTTAATGTGAAATAAACAAGCTTTCCAAAAGCATTCACAGTATATTTATGCGGCATTCGTTTATAGGTTAAAACATTCCCGCGCGCCCGGTGAATCAGAACAAGAGCATGGCAACACTAAAAAGTCAATTTTCTAAATTTAGGACCGCCCCAATTAAACATGGCGCTTAGAAATACGACACCTGTTTTTCTTCAATTAAATATTGTGTAACGACAGGATAAAGGAAAATTGTTCTACATATTATTTGTTTTAAGATGGGATGTGATTTGTTATTAATAGTCTCTATGAGGACACTTCTGCTAATAACAGTGATATGTCGTAAGAGACTAAAATAATTCTGGGTATCTAAATTGACGCAAATTGTTTCGTTTCCCAAGGCGCCCAGTTGGACAAAGTTTCGAAATATTTCCAAAGAATGATTTCGTCTAGAAAGAGAAGATGTGCCGCCAATAAACATGTAGACTTATATACTCATATTCCTCTAAGAGGGTGAAAATTCCGAACGAAAAAAATACAAATTTCTAACAAGATTGCCATAAAGATGCAACAACTAATAACTCTTCTCAGAAACTATGATTGAGTCTTCAAAGAACTTTCATGAACCATTAATTAGATGTCAGGAAGGAAGTGTTTTTAAGTGGAAGAATAAAAAAGAAAACTGTTCTGTTTCTTCAAATTATTATATTTGGCAAAGCATAAAGACCTTTGTCGAGATCGCGGGCGAATAAGACAACACAATAACTCCGTTCCGAAGAACCCCACATAACCTTCTTCAAACAAGGGAAAGGTTCGAAGATTTCCTCGTTCTAAAATAAGTACTTACAAGAAAGGATGCATAAACTTTTTACATATCTAAACGAATCAATAAGAAAAAGATAATGATAATTGTTTAAGTATATTTTTTTAACCATTGAATTCAAATCAATATGTGCAACTAGATCATTCTATCATAAAGAAATTAAAACAGCCAACAAAATAAGTTGATTCATATAAAAGACAGTAGTTTCTTAGAAGTCAGTGCTCGGTTAATTTGTGAAGATTACGGTTAAAGCTATGTCGGTCAAACGGCCATTATAAACATCGGAGCAATATAATACCGTGAACATAATGGTTTATCTTTATATTAGTTACATTTACCGATTTTTTATAATTTCCGTGTTAACTTTGCGGTAAAAGTATCGGGAGCTGGAAGAATTTGTTGGGAAAATAGGTCGAAAATAGGTCGCTTATTCAGACAAGTATAATTAACTACGAGGCAATAATTACTTTAATATAAAACTTATTTTGTTACGTACTTATTTCGTTTTTGATAAAGCTCATTTATTTTGTAGAGTCCAATGTTTATTCAAGAAGTAATTTTTAAGGTCAATATGCGCTTGTAGAATCGATAATTCTAGAAGATCTAGCATAAAAATTAATTCACACCATACCCACCAACGAACGCGTAAGGAAAATTGTTTAGAAAAGTAGCCATCTTTGGAGTTGTCGCCTTGACCAGATTGATACTTGATTTTCCATGTTTAAGTTCAACGTTAGATTTCACTGATACTTTGTAGATACAAATCAATTCATTGACATATTGCTTACTTAGTAGCACTAAGCCAATCAGGTCCAGGATCTTCCAAATGTCATACGTCACATCTTGAACGTAATCCCTGCTAATATTGTAAATTTGAAACGAACTTTGTGTCTGTTTGTTACCTTCTTAAACCGCTGAACCAATTGTAATGAATTTTCGTACCGATAGAGACAGGTGGAACCTTGAAGAAGGACATAGGCTAAGTTGCTTTGGTCTCAAAAAGTAGCTTACACGTCACGCGGGAAATCTATACTAATATATAAAGCTGAAGAGTTTGTTTGTTTGTTTGTTTGTTTGCTTGAACGCGCTAATCTCAGGAACTACTGGTTCGATTTGAAAAATTCTTTCAGTGATAGATAGCTCATTTATCGAGGAAGGCTATAGGCTATATATCATCACGCTAAGACCAATAGGAGCGGAGCACCAATGAAAAATGTTTCAAAATCGGGGTTTTTTTTCCTTTTGAGAGCTTCCGATGCGTGCGCTGCGTAAACGGTTAAAGTTTCGCAAAAATCATATATGACAGAATTGTTCCTCTTTAAAAGTTCTAAAAAAAAGTCCGCGACAGCATATGTCTATCTTTTAAGGTTGGTTCGCTATAACCTTTTTTATGCTAACTTTGTTCTAAAATTCCAAATGCATTATTTGCGAAGGTGTTTTTATAAACATGATATTAATCCTTATCCAAATAAATATGTTATTCATCAGAAGTATTTAATTTAAAACAAAAGTGCCCTTTACATCATTGGATTTCAATGAATATCTTAGGAGATATCGCAGTTTTAAAATAACATCGCAGCAAAATAATGATCAAGTACCGCGCGCGCATTTATGATGTGCAAGGCAGTCATGAGGGGGAAGGGCGGTGAGCCCAGTTAGCTCAGCGAGTTAATTTTCTTTAGGGTATTGTTTCTGATTTTTTAGTACCTATTTTAAGCTAATTCTTTTACCGTGGGTAGGCGATATCTTATCGTATAATCTATACTTAAATATAAAGCTGAAGAGTTTGTTTGTTTGTTTGTTTACTTGAACGCGTTAATCTCAGGACCTACTGGTCGGATTTGAAAAATTATTTCAGTGTTAGATAGCCCATTTAGTGAGGAAGGCTATAGGCTATATATCATTACGCTACGCGGACGAAGTCGCGGGCAGAAGCTAGTCTTAAATAAATGTGCGATTAAATAGAGAGATAATAAGTAGTAGGTACCATTTAAAAAAAATATGCCGTACTCTGACAACATGGCACCAAGACGATAGATGAAGATTAAGTGAGCAAACCTACTCTGATTGTATGTGTTGGTATCACCACACAAAAGCATCTCCCGCTTTTAGAGATGCGATGAGTTGGTTGCGAGGTTCTAATAGAATTTGAAAGTCTTACCGGTAAATTAATAAAAAGAAATCAACAAAGTTACAACAACATTAATTTGTGCAAATGCAAGTTTTATAGAAATATAATGTTCCTATCGTAAATAATAAGCAATGATATTCTCGGGTAACAAAGAACAAAGTTTAACAAAATCGGAAATATTTATTATCCTTCAGATGTCAGGTATGACAGATTTTTCCGTGTTGGCTTTGTATTGTTGATCCTTTGGGTCACGCTTGTCATACAAGAGACAAAACCCCGAAGGACCACCGTACTATCCTAAAGATCGAGATGGTTCAATCATTTGAGAATGCAGAATTCAGTTTGCAGCCGTTTCGGGTATAAAAACTGTGCATCTGATAAGTTGATGATTACTGGTATGCTATTTAAAGAAAGAAGCCATTTCACAAGCGATGTTCGGAATCTTCTAGTTAAAATGGACATTGTTGGTAAACCTAAAATAGGTTTGATTTTGTTCTGAAATCCTATTCAACTGCAAAGCTCTCATTCCAGACATCACATAATATTCGCAATGGCACGGTGAAAGCGTGTTAATTTCTGGAATCGCTTACAAGTCGTTCGCTCCTCATATTATTGTACTCTGCACATATCTGTTTGTAGATATATTTTGGATGTTGAGTGGGTGTAATGCACTGACGCGTCTCTGCAAAACACATTGGGATTCAAACGGATTTTATGTGGATTTGTGTGATACCTTACACGCGCGGATAAATTTATCAAGAGGGGGAAATTGTATTGTAGCGCCAAAGACACAATTCTTCTGTGGCAACTTCGGATAAAGATTTTATTGCAGCCCTTCGAATTTGAGATGAGACTCTTGTCCTGTAATGGACAAGTGGATGGGTTGTTGATGAAGGTATATTTTTAGCTACAATTATATTAAGTTGGTAATTCTTCTGAACAATGTCTGGTCCTTCTGGAAATCTATGGGGAGGCTTTTGTTTAGCACTGGACGTCTTTAAGCTGATATAATGAACAATGACTGAGAAAGTAGGTACCTATTATATACATAATTTATGCGATGTACGATTTTCATTAAACGATGCGTTAAAAGATTCAAGACTCGTATAAAAGATATTAATATTCGAAATAGACTAGATATAAAAAGAGTTTAACGATTTTTGCAGATTAAAATATTCTTTAGCGTGATTTTAACGTTTTATTATGACGTGAGGCAAAAGGTCAAGGAACGCAAATCATTAGATGTAACAACTTCAATTACGAGAAAAGGCTTAGATGGGGAATTAATTAGTACATCTGTAATTCTAATGTCGCTTTAATTAAACTGTAATTTAGCTAGCTCTTCTATAATGTATTCATACATTATTAATTATTTATTGAGGGATTAGACTCGAATTTAATCTTACCCTGATCCATGTCACTCTTATATGTTTTTTTATGTAAAAGTCACTTTTATTTCTTTTACAGTACCACCGTTTTAAAAGGTTGAAGAGACATTTTCTTGTCGAGAAAATAGAAATGATAACACAGTGTCTATACACGACATTAGTGTTGCGTAAAATAGGTACGATTAATTACGACCATATAAAGGTCTGTTAGTATGTATAGACTCTACATAACAACCAGTCTATCCGTACCCACAGTATTTTAATGTAAAGCATTTCTCTATCTATGTCACGAAGACTAAAACACACACATCAATATCCAATTCAACTAATTAGATTTAGCTAATTATTAGTACTTGCAGTTCCGGCATCCAAGAGAGTAGTACAATCGATAATATTAACGATAAGATTTCCGGTTATACGTTTTTGGTAACTAGTTATTGCATAACAGAAAGAGGATAAATAAGAGTAAGTATATCTACAATACTGAGGACGATTAAAACAGGATTTATCTTTCGTTGTTTGGCACTTATTACTCGGCTATATTAGATTTGACAGTCCGTATGTCCGATGCCCTGTGAAATTTACCGTGTTTCGCGAAGCTCTAGTTGTCATAAATTATGCCTGAAATATTAGTGCCATGCACGAAACAGAAGCGGTTGACATTTCTGAATAATTTCCTTCAGTTGTTTTTCACGGCAGTGCTTTATTAATTAATGATGATTGAAATTAGATTCTTGGCAAATTACTGCTGATTAGCATAATTTAAAAAATGGTTAACTAGAATTTAGCCACATTAAATAGAATTTCTGTACTTTAACAGCCTTTTAATGTCCAATTCATGATCCACTGATGGACTTAGGGCCACTTGCACCAACTTCTTAAATGTGTTTAAACTGTATTTAAACACATTTAAGAAGTTGGTGCAAGTGGCCCTTAGACCAGATTTTTTGTCTATGATACTTAAATTGCAATTTAGACAACTTTAAATAAACGATAAATTGAACCAAAAACTAGAATGGTCTGTTTCGAAACAGGAAGCGAGTTTCAACAAAAGTGTATCATCTACCACGACATTTACAAAGGGAGCAACCACTTAAAAGCTTCTGATTACAGACATAATTAAAACTGGAACCAATTAAAGAAGCAGCATTTGAGGCATTTCCTTTTCTCGCAGTACACTGACCATACGACCATGTGAATTATTCTTTCTACATGGCATTTCCCTATTTAGTATATCTCTCAGCTATAACATATTTCAAATTGCTTGTGCTTTTTATAAACAACACTTCTTCGTTATTATTATTAACCACTTTGACAGAGGTTTTGTATACAACTGATTTAACCTTGACATGTGCTGTCAATCAATTGTCAGTCAGAAAAAAAGTGTAACACCATTGAAGTAAGACAAGCACGGAATCTAGATAAAAAAATGAACCTGAAACTGTCTTTAGTCTTGTTCTATCTTATGGCATGAAAAGGATGTAAGAATGATACAAACTATTCACTTTTTGTTTTACTTTTATTGGCATGTCATTAAATCAATTGTCAGTTGGTTATATTTAAATATAACCAACTGACAATTGAAAAAAATAATACGACTAAATTTGGTTGTATTACCCCAAAGTCTGCCCATTTCAGTGTTGCCAGGTACATTGTAATTACAGTAAATTTACTGTATTGCAGAATTTAGGTATTGTATACTGTAGGTTATACAAAAATACAGTAAAAAACTAATGATTACCTAGATATTGTCAAATAGCTGCATATTTTTCATTTTTTAGAAAAATAAAATGATACCACTGAATAAAATAATAAAATGTATCCGACAAATAATAAAATCATCGTAATTCAAATATTTTACTACGAAGTTCCCATATAGCAAACACTGGACGAATGGAAAAAGAATATTTTACTGCTAGCGCCATTTCTTTATTTCAGAACTTCTGAAGTACTAGTATCTATGTTTTGTTCGATAACCCACCATTATAATAAACTATAAATCTTGCAACCTGTTACATGAGCGAGCACGAGCCACCAAAATGAGTCAAATATAACGAAAGTTAAAAAACTAAAATAATTACTATTTCACTTGGAAAATAGGCAATTTAGAATATTCGTCAAACCAACACATATAGTAGGTACACATTGTATAAGCGTAGCGTAACGGTTATTTATTTATTTAAAACTCTTAAACTATCATTACAGGTTATGACAATCACTACATTTATATTATGTAGTATATTTACACCTCATTGTTGACAATCTCATTAAAATTCCTTGTATTAAGGTTAAAATAATTATTTTTAGTTACTGTAATTTTGTACCATAGGTACTGTTATTTTTTATGCAAAACACTGTAACTTTTTAAATCTGACTTAACTGGCAACAATTGTCCGTTCATTCATTTGAAAATATTTGACTTGGTCGCATATTCATTGTTTACGTTTTAGTTGTCATCTCGTATGTGTTTTATGATATTGTGGTAATAATACTATTATGGATTTATAAAAAGTATTTGTATTATTCAAAATAGTCACTGTTGAGATCCTGTGGCTTAATGTGTTGTGCGGTTGAGAGCTGAAAATCCCATTAAACAAGCAAACAAAATACGCAGGAACTATTGACCTTCCACCGGTAATTTTTCCTATATTGTTTGCTGAATATAAGGTATGAACCGAATATTAATACGTAACAAATGTTGCTGAATCACTTTCTAGCGAAAATCAGACGTAGAAATACGTTTTAGGGAATATTCGGAAAATGCATTGAGGTTATTGTAGTGACGTGAATATTATTGTCGATAATTTTACTTTAAAGATTTCCTAAAGGCAACATGAAAAGAATTACCTTAATAGATAAATCGCATAGCTAGAAAAATCGGGAGTCCAATTACTCATAGTCACATTTGCAAAAACAAACTATATGGAGACAACTTAGGGAAGATAATATTCCTGCATTACCTATTTATTATAGATAGAACAGGTGAAATGGTATGATAATCATCATATCAGCTAAAAAAATCCACTGCTAAAAAGGCATAGACTTCCACAAAGACCAATTATATACCGCCTTCAACCAACGACTCCCAACGACCTTTACTAGCATTATTGATATAATGTTGTGTGCTTGTAGGCAGAACATAAATGGATACTGTACTTATAAACAAATTATTTATCTAACCTAAGCTAACAAAAAGAAACTCCAAGAAGAATGGCGTGCAACGGAGGAGGCCTACAAACATCATTGGGAGAATAAAGATTGTGAAAGAACATGCTTACAAAATAAATTAATTGGAATTTGAAACTGGTGGCTTTATTTGTAAATTATACATTTCTTTACCTATCTTTTTATACCTATTTGCCTCATTTGTCCTGTGGTCTGAAGTGCGACTGTTACACTAGACGTCCTGGGTTCGATACCCAGGTCGAAGTGTGTAGGTTTTTCTACAGAATTCTCAGTAGTATCTTGGAGTCTGAGTTTTGTGCCCGGTAAATGGTAACGGGCTCGCCTCGAAGTGAGACCTAAAACATTTACTGGCTAACTGTGGGTGCACATTAATCTCTGCCTAATCCTTCGGCAATACAGGCGTGATGGTATGTATAAATTTTCTCTTGTCCCAGTTTTTCAATCCTATTTTCATCCTTGTATTTTCGCATCTTGAATCATGTAAAAATATACCTAGTTTTATTTACATACCTTTCCATGGTACGGATAAATTCGAGGTTAGGTCTATACCCGTCCGTTTTTACCCTGCTTTTGTGTATCGATCCAAATTAAATTGTATAAGTACCTACATTATGAACTAACTATATACTTACACTATTTACATAAATTACATAAAATTAATATATATGTAAACTAAAACTAAAAAAACTGCGGCGCGGCTATGCGTCAAAGTATTCATCGGCATCACTGTCGTCGGGTAACGTGCCCAGAAGGCTGGCAGCATTACCACGTTGAATGGCAATGCTTATACGCTCCCCTAGAAACAAACCAGCCCTCTGGTCACGCGAATTGTCGACTAGTCTCCTTGAAAGTTCTTTATAAAGGAGACGAGCACTCGGACCCCACGACCCGAGCGTTTCGACCCCAAACGGCTCAAAAATATAGTTACCAGAAAGGTTACTATATTTGCGCCGCTTGAGAGTCTCTGCAGCAGCAGCAGTAGCGCCAGCGCAGCCAGGTGAGCTTGAAAGATGTGATGGCGCAAGGGTATCAACACAGGTTGCGTCCCATATCAAAGGCATAAGAACTAACTTAAAAATAAGGATACATATTTTATATTATCGATGTCTGTCATCGATAAATTTTATCGACGTTGAAATAAATAGCTTAACATCACTGGTCCGAATTACAGTGTGCGCCAACCTACGTAACTTCGAAATGATTTTATTTATATGTCCTTTTCTTTCATAGTAAGTGGGTCCATAAGTCGAAGTGAAATAAATATATTGAGTTCAGTTGCAATTTTATGGCTTTCTCTATGTCATAATTATTACTCTATGTGTAACACACAGGCACAGACACAATTCAATCTATCATTATAACATTTAAATCTTGGAGGCAATGCTAGCAACTAGCTAGGAACTATCACCGAGAAAAATAGAACCTGTTGACATTTCAACGAAAACTGAAGCAATAATCTAAATCAAAACTAGTGCCGGAATGGTATTCAGTAATTGATAACACCGTTCGCACCTGAAAGTTTGGCACTACACCGTCCGAGCTAATTTCAGATGCATACCACGAACCAAGATATAATTTAAATAAGAGTTCAGTAGCTCAAAATCCGCTGGTCAGGATCTGATTGCAAAGGAAGTAATGGGATTTTCACCTGTCGCTACCAGCGCATTCCTTAATACAAAGTTTCCCGTAATAGAATGACATTTTATGTATGTATCCGAATCATACTTACAATCTTGCGTTTCATCTTACAAATACAAAACGTTGCTAATATCTCTCTAATTTGGTCGACTGACAACAATAATATCTGTATCCAAAACATTGTCATCTTTGAGCGCAGGAATTATGAGCATACATTGATTTTACTAGTGATTTGTTCAAGTAGCTCTATGTTACCCGTCATCGAGTTGCATTTTCGCGAGCGGCAACATCGAGCGCACCTGCAGCGATGCGCGAGCGCACGCAAGATTCGATTGGCTAATTTTAGCCGCACGAAGCGGTTATGTCACAGCACTCACGGCAGACAATGCTTCAACACTTCATCTAGTTGTGTTAAATTATATCGCAGCTTATTTCACAACTTCCTTGTAGCTGAAGTCTAGGACATTTTGAAAAAAATATGATAAAATTAAATACTTGTTATAAATGTTAGATGTTAGTTGCATGAAGGTCTGATTGTGTTGATCATGGTAAAAGAATAAAATAGACATAAAGCATTTGTAGCAATGATAAGTATTTTAATGATAAAGAGAGTTTAACTATCGATCAGATGAATAATTAATTGCAGATCCCGAAGCACAATGAGAAATTAGTGTTTTAAATCAATAAACCTATCAGCCCGCAGACGCCAGATGAGATCCCAGTCATAGTAAATGGGCACTAACTTCTTATTAAGGACGCCACGCACCATCAATCCTTGTCTCGAGTCAAGCAACACACGGTTTGGTCCGAAACCCCCTACAGACACAAACATATATCAACGTCTGTTACGTAATATCTCGACAACTATTTATGGAAACGCATAATTCGCTTATTTTCATTTTGCCAAGTTAAATTTAATCTTTTTGATATTCGATCCCTAGTTTTGTGAGGACATTGAAATGAAGGAGTTTTTAGGTCAGAGTTGAACTGCAATATCAATGTCAATCAAATAGGTGACTGAAAAACCTAAGATGCCTTGTTCTATTTTCCTTAACAAGCCAATCAATGCCATAATACCTATCTGATTTCATATTCAGATTCATTCACACACAAGTAACACTACACAATGTTCCATTCATCATAAAAAACTGTCCACAGTCCACTTTCGAGCACTTAGGTAATCATTTGCACTGTGTATACTCCGTCCACAAAAATCAAAACAAATCCACACAATGAAATACGTTTGACTTAGTCCGTGTGACTTAAATTATAAAGAACGAGAACAAAACGGAGTATTAGTTATTGTGTTATGTACATAGGTGTGTACACCGTCACCCGACACCCGTTTCATTGTACTTAGACCACACAACGATTATAGAATGTAGGTAGTTCCGTTTGGACAAAGATGCGACCGTGATTCACCAATCACCAGATAGATAGAATACACTATTTGGCAGTCGTTTTAGAAATAACGGGGCAAAAAATTGGTGCGATAATTTAGGAACACAATTTTATTGTAAAAGTTTGTTATTTATTTTAGGAAAATCGGCAGATTGTCTCTACAGCTAGAATTTCATTATTTATGCACAGACAGGTTTATATAAGTTCAGACGCTTCACTTTCTATTATCTTCAAACAATATTTCTAGACTTCGAATTTGGCAAAAACCGTCAACGTGACTTTCAACTTTTATTTTGTTGGAGACAGACTTCGGCATTACAATTTTGTTTTTCCTAATAGCACTTGCATCCCAAAAATATATTTTCGAAGAATCTATTTAAGAGTGCGCCTGCAGATCTTAACAAAGAACAACATTCTTATAAAACAGAGCTGTGTTTATCTGCTGTCAAAACGCACAAACTTATTTTTACAACCGTAAAGTGTCAAGAAGCGGTCCGGGCATCCACAAGTGGGTCATGTAAGCGGATCTGAAATTCTTTAAGATTCGTGATGTCAGATGAGTGAGGAACTGAGGAATGCGGGTAAGGATTGAAACGTATGGAGTCCTACGTATCTCCGTATTAGATATGTTAGTCTATTTTGCTGGCATTTGAAATACAAATAAAATCTACGAAAAAAAATACTAAAATGGTATATTTTCTTAGTTTTGAGTGAAGACAATGCACTTGAGAATGTTTTTGAGAATGCCTCACTAATTTTTGCAAATATACATCAGATTAATCTTGTTTCTAGGGCGTTAGGTCCTATAACACCTGAGACGATCAGTAAATAACACCTTTTGACGAGGGAATATGTATTTTCAATGACCCCTTTGTCTAAGAGGAGGTCATCATACTCTGACTAAACTAACCACAAACTCAGTTTAATTGTAAAATTTACCGTAAACAAAACTGTATCCTGTTGTCCCTACCTACACTTTTCAGATTCGTCAATTTAGTTTTGGCTAATTCTGCCTAAAATATGGGACAACTATTGTTGTATATATTTACATATTTTTGTCTGAAAAGAAAAAAGACTGCCTCATTAGCCAAGTGGTCCTGAGCGCGACTGCTACGCTAGAGGTCCTGGGTTCGATTCCCAGGTCGAGCAAAGAGTTATTGGGTTTTTCTATGAAATTCCCAGTAGCAGCTCGGAGTTAGGAATTTGTGCCCGGTAAAGGGCAATAGGCTCGCCGCCTATTACATGGGACCTAAACATACGGGCGAACTGTGGGTGTACATTAGTACGCCTCTGCCTAATCCTTCGGGGAATACAAGCGTGATGGTATGTTATGTTATGTTACATATTTTTGTTACCTAGTGGCCATGACTTTCTAGAAACGTCAAATTCTACAAAAATGCTCATTCTTTTCAAGAAGTGTGTCACCTATATTTCAGTAACAACGTAATTAAAGTCTTACACTAGACATATGTCGGCTCTGGGTTACCAGCACTCAGAATCTGTCAACTCACTAAAATGATTAGTTCCAGGCGTGTAAAAGTGCGTATTTATGTATGTTGGCAGGGAGAATGATTTTCAGAATTTGGTGGAAGGTGACACTGTTCTGGCGACATAACCTAACATTGGCTGATGTTATCAATTAGTCTATTTGTAAATATGATGTTTTATTTTCTCTCATTAGAACAAGAAAGCCCAAATCTTCTTTAAATCCGAAAGAAGATCCTGTGAGGCAAACATTACGAGCTAATTACAAAGTTAGAAAAAAATATGAATAGTTGTCAGAACTGTCTACATCATGATAGTAATTTTACGTTGTTGTAGTAATCCTACTAAAGTTTTATGTTGAAATGGAATAACATGCTGATTGCCAACGGTCTGATGATGTAGTGCCAATCTTTCACGTAATCATTCTCTATCTCAATTAAAATAAAACTATTTTTAATGCGTTCGCCAATCGATGTGGTTGGTTTTGTAATTTTTTACGGGGGACAAACGAGCAGACGGATCACATGGTAAGCGCGCCGCCGTCCATGGAAACCCGCAACACCAGAGGAGTCGCAAGTGCATTGCCCGCCTTTTAAAATGGCTTGGGCCTCCGGTTTCCTCACTCACTCAGCAAAACACAACGTAAGTGTTGTTTCACGCTGGTTTTCTGTGACATGATTAAATTGTTATTTTTCTCTAAATAAAAACTAAAACTGTACTAATTTCCATTTTTAAAATCTTTTTGCAAAACAACATATAAAAATGCAACCACTTCTCAATAAATTCCTTATGTTGCATTTTACGAGGGAAAGTAAAGCAATTAACAAGCTCAATAAGTTTATGTATCGACATGGAACACTGTAACAAGTATTAATGTTTCCAATAATTCACTGTCTACTACTTATATCGCCTGATCGACAATATGTCACGTACCTCCGTGTATTGTTTTTATAAGGCTAGGTAGTTGTAACCATATTTTGATAAGTAGGTACATGAATCCTGGGTGATTCACTTACGTTCAGTTTCGAAATATGAAGACTGCTATTTCAATTTCAATAGATAAGCTACTGTAGAAATTTCGTCGGGGGGCACTAACATCTCTGCGCAGTCTTGTATTTAGTAGATAAAAACTGACGAAAACTGTTCAAAATATTTAATGTAAGTCTACAGACGTATGAATATTACCAGATAACAAAACAATAAACAGGAAACGAATTGACAAAACAACAAAAACAACTGAATCAGTTGTCCGGTATAAATAAATGAGTAAAAACTCCACGCGAAGCTAATCATGCGAGCAATTTTCACTACATTGCGCGGTGATTTGTGACGAAACGATGTTGCCATAAAATTGGATGACAGTTGGGTAAATGCTACTTCGTTATTGTCAATCAGACTGCGAGAACTTTTTGCGAAATTATCAACTTTACCCTAGGAATAGGAAAGACGATGAAAAAGTGAATTTGAATCAGGTTGCTTTCTCTATTCGAATTCTATTCTTTGATCTTATATTTTATCTCTTATTACTTTTCGTCAATTAAAATTATTTTAGTTACTTTTAAATTAACAAGATTCTGCTGACATGAAATCGCGTATTTCAAAATAGAGCTAGCAAATTATAACAGGGTTAATATTATAACAGCGATTCAATAAGACCTTTACAAAGCAGTAAGTGTATGATGAGGAACAGCAGAGCAAGATAAGAATTTTATTTCGGGATTTTACAAGCCAACGGCAGTTAATTCAGCAGATGTATGGGGACAAAACGACTAGGTTACTGCAAGCTGCTTACTCCAAGTATAAAATCAAAGAATTAAAATTTGCCTGGGGAGGCGTCAGGATAGGTATATCTAACTCGTACCAGTGCTCATATCGACTTAAATTGCCATATATGCCCAAGAGGTGGGTTCCAGGGATCCGTGAGTTGCGGGACAACGCGAAGATGACGTTAACACTCAAGCTTCCTACTACGCAAGTTGTTGGTACTTACCTAAGTATAATATATTGAATAACTAATTAAATATGTACTTATGAGACCGCAACGCTTCCTGCGACATTTATCACATTGTTTATAGAGGGTTGATCAAACAATATTGATTATAATGAATGTTTTCAGACCTAATTTAATCACACTGTTCAATCGAGCCAATTGCGACTCTTGAATTGACACGAACATTTACTTGCAGAATTAACTTAGCGTGTCCTAAAAACAATTCTAAGAATTACTTCTAATGAATCATTTAATTTTCTAGATAAAGTACATTATCCAGTCTGATATTGATACTGGCGTGGAAAAAATTGGCTGTCTAAGAACTCTATTTCGCACCTGTGAAAATATGTGGCTATAATTGAAACCAGACGAATTATAAGTTGCGTTCGTTTATTTGTAAACTTTTTTTCTGCCAATTCTGCATTTTTCAGCTCTTAATTCTTCCAGTAAGTACTTAATTACAGACACAATGCAAAATCTATTGTTTTGTATGTACTCCTGTGTCCTTGCAGGCATTGTTAAGTTAATAAAAATGCTTGTCTTATACTGTCTGGTCGCAAGCTGCAGACACAGTATGAACTTTTATACGAAATCATCTCTCAAGGTCGATCTAACAAACATATTTGTCATTTGCAGTTTTTGAAAATCTATACTAATATATAAAGCTGAAGAGTTTGTTTGTTTGTTTGCTTGAACGCGCTAATCTCAGGAACTACAGGTCCGATTTGAAAAATTCTTTCAGTGTTAGATAGCACATTTATTGAGGAAGGCTCTATGCTATATATCATTACGCTACGCGGACGAAGTTGCGGGTAGAAGCTAGTTAGATATAAAAGAACTGAGACGACAAAAGACTATCTTCAAGCAGCGGTAGCCTAATGGCTAGGGCGTCGGACCCACTCATAACACAAGGATTTAGCTTAGCACGAGGGAACTAGTAATGTGCGAACCACATTGCTAGTAAGCTTTTTAAAGAAAAATCAAAGCTTTTTAAATATTAACTAAATAGAAATTCTTCAATTATTACTGTAAAATAATTCTATTGTAAGTGAGGTACGTAGGTACTTGTGTACATGGGACGTTGTAACGATAAATGCTTGAAAGTTGACGTCATCTTGACTGTATTGTTCATTCTTTTGGCTTGCATACTCAAGCGAAAGCTTTGGGAGTGTTAATTTTATGAAGTAAGTATGTCTTATAAATTGGGAACTATTAGATAAAAGCCAAGGTTTTTTTAAGCCAAGTAAAATTGGAACGAAATAACATACCATCATGCTTGTTATCCTCGAAAGGTTAGCCAGAGGTGTGCTATGTAACCTACTTTCGCCGGTATGTTTAGGTCCGGACCATGTAATATAAATCGAGATTATTTCCACTAACCGGGAACAAATTTTAAATTCCGAAAATTTAATCGTAAAACCCTTTGCTCGTCCTGGGAATCAAACCCAGGATATTTGGCATCGCAGTCGCACTTAGGACCACTAGAATAATAAGGCAGTTCTTACTAGTTTCGACGAACAAAATAACATTTTGAATTACGTTCAAAATGCCTTGTCGAGAACTTTTCTAACAAATTCTCATTACGCTAGTAAATATTAGGTAGGGAAGTACTTACATACAATACTTTCCCGCTTTTAAAAACAAGTTACCATATATAAGTTTTGTATCTCATCAATCATAATTACTCTTCCGAGTCAAAACCAAATTCTTAATGATCTTGGCATTGTTGAAGGCGAAGATGCGTCTAATTCGAGGCATCACCGACAACTTCTCTCTCTTTTTTATGGGATAGGGGGGGCAGACGAGCAGAGAGATCACCTGATGGCAAGCGATCACCGTCGCCCATTGACACTCGCAATATCAGAGACATCGCAAGTGCGTTGCCCGCCTTTTAAAAGGATTTGGGCCTCCGGTATCCTCACTCACTCGGCGAAACACAACTTACGCGTTGTTTCACACCGGTTTTCCGTGAGGCCATGGTATCACTCCGGTCAAGCCGGCCCATTCGTGCCGAAGCTTGTCTCTCCCACATCAAAGAACTTGAACTTAGTAAAAGACTTCGCCAGCTGCTTCAGCAACAGAACCCATTAGTTATAATTACTTGTGTATCATTAGTCTAGTGGTCCTAAGCGCGACTGCTACGTTAGATGCCCTGGGTCTGATTACCAGGCTGAGCATCCTAATTAAGTTTTGCTATGAAATTCTTAGTAGCAGCTCGGAGTTCGAATCAATATCCGGTCAAAGACAATAGGCCCGCCCCCTATTACATGGGACGTAAACATACCGGCGAATTGTGAATGTGGATGCGTATTAGTATACCTCTACCATACCCTTCGGGGAATACAGGCGTGATGGTATGTTATTCGTACTGCCTATTTATCAAATTTCTGGTAGATATCGCTGTTAGCGATAAGCCGTTGTACCCTTGCGTTGCTTCTTATCATGGTGTACATTCATTCTTCTAGCCTTTTTCCCAATTTTTTTGGGATCGGCTTCCGGTTTAAAATGGTCACCCATCCACAGACTCACTGCGGCAAGTGTAGCTTAACCTTGCAGTATTGATCAGCGTATTACTGAGCTACGAGCATGTCTGCTTATTATGGTAAGTATTCAATAAAAATACTGCATACTCACGCCTTTCTCCCACAGGGGTAGGCAGAAACTATAGACCGCCACTTGCTACGATTCTTGCATACAATAAAGATTGTTCTATTATATTCTACTATTGGCAAATAGTAAATCGGGGTAAGCATTACTGACTCCAACTTATCCTCTTACAAAAATTGATCCTTCGCGATGGGTGGGCCTACATACGATTCTCATTTCTCGCTTTCGTTACGTGAGTTTCGCAGGCAGTGACGTCACGTAATGTTAACAAAACCTTTTGTCTTTTTTCCTGT
Source organism: Acronicta leporina (assembly GCA_947256265.1). NCBI lineage: Eukaryota > Metazoa > Arthropoda > Insecta > Lepidoptera > Noctuidae > Acronicta > Acronicta leporina. Next base: position 2,301,420 of record OX366536.1, read on the forward strand.
TTGAGATGTTGTCAGTTTCACACAGTAGGTATTGTAACCGAATTTTACATCCTGTGTACCCTTAATCAGTTATTTCAGGCATCTGAACATTTATCAGCATAGAACGGGTCACGATTTACATTGAAATGAATCCATGCCTTTTACAATCTTCACTAGCCCCGAAATTTACTCATACTTTGTCTGAAGGAGGGTACCTAGTATATAGTTATATTAATATCATATTGCATAGTGCCTATTCAATTTGATGAGAAAACAATAATATTACTTATCAATACCACTATCTCTTCTCCTATTTTGTAGGTCCTAAACATAGCGGGGAATGTTTGTTGCGAAGTAGTACCCCTCTGCTTATCTTCCAAGGAACACAAGCGTGCATTACTCAATGATGGAATTTTATTAACAACAAATCTAACTAGTTCTGCTTCAGCGGTGGATATTTTTGGTGAAAATGAAAATCAAGCATTTATCCAGTTTTATAAATATTGTCTTTTGTTGTATCTCATTTGAAAAGCACAATTACATTGCAAGGCATTTAAAAACATTTAGGTAAAATTATTTAATTAAAATCACATTCTGCATTCATAAATTCATTGAAATATTTAAAAATAAATACCTACCTAGTGTTCTATCAAGACAACAATTTAAATTTTGACTATTTGTTAAATACATTCTATTACTCAATTTGAAAACCAACCCTAACATTCAAAATTGGAACACAATTAGTTGTTCAATTTGTAAAATCAATATTTGTTCATTTAAAACTAATATGAAGTATGAGTAGCTTCTCCAGATACTAGAAGGATGTCTATATCTTATCATTGTCCATAATCCAGGGAATGCAGCTCTCCTAATGGATTTTGTTATCATACAAATAGCTGTCAGCTACACTTTATTTTATCTGTTACTATGTACTTATTACTGGCAAGTTAATTAGTTCTTTAGACATCATTGTCAGACATAAACATAATATTTATGCTGTAGTGATAAAAAGTTTAGATACTGCTGCTAGTTTTAAATTTTTCTAGTTACTTTAAGACCGGTAGAATGGATTGGAATACTTTACATTTTACTGCAAATAGAATGGTGGAATAATTTATAAAAAAGTAAAAAATTATTTTTTTATTTATCATCATTTTGCGACAATTTATTCTTTAAATATACACAGAATTTATAATGTAGGTATCATGATCATTGTTTGAAATTTTTATACAAAACCACATGAAGTTTAACCTGAAAGAATTTGTTCTTGAAAAAAAGTACCTACCTATTTTTAAAATATTGTGTAACAAACAAGTTATTTAGGCTAAGGTAAAACAAATTATTATTTCCATTTACCTGACCATCACCTACTGACACATTTACTATTGACTCGTTTACTTTGCCAATCATTTTGTCTATTTTAAGATTCACATTACGCGCGCATATATTTCTATAAAATTCAATTTTAGCGGGAAATACCATCGCGAAAGGTTCCCCGACCCCGCCCCACGTAATAACATCGGAATGCACAGATGATCCAACCCACAAAGGTCTTATTTTCACTTTTTTCTTTTTAAAAATAAAACACCGATGCATTTCCGGGAATTAAGTGTTAGTTAGCTTTAAAGAGGACAGTTAAACCTTTTACACATTGTTATTTTAACAATAAACGAAAAATAATAAAATGTTTAAGTCAAAAACTTACAAGTTTCCTTACAATCACTACATAAAAATAAATATTTTGTTGAAAAATTACACACACGTTCACTGCGTTCACAACTTCACTTCGAAATGTCAAACTTTTTCTGATTCAGTGTTGCTACTTTGTAAACCCATTTTGCCGCAAGGAAAATTGTAAATTATATTTTCTTAGGTTTTTAGTAATCCATTTTTCATCCAAGAATCCCTTAATGAAGCTAAAACTGGTTCAATTAGGTTCTTATAATTAACCTGCAAAACTGTTTTGAATGAAATTTGCACGATATACGATGTTGCCACATAAAAAAACACGATGTCCCCAAGCGACACATCTCACGGAATTCTTTACCAGCGGTGAGGTTCACGTTACCTTTTCTAATTATTATTAGCGGTGACTAAAAATAGGTCAAATATTTAAAAATGCGTGTTGGCACGCATTGCCGCTGAGAGCGGTCGTAATCGCATTCGCGAAGTGTTGTGTTGAATCAATGTTATAGTGTATTATAATACTACCTACCAACAGTTGGATACAAAATAATCTTGTGTAAAATTGACAATAGTTTTTTTGTATCAAAATAAATTGACGCCGTAATTGCACTTCATTAAAGTTAATAAAACTTATCTGACTTAGTAGTACTTATAACTTATCTCTGACCAGACCAGATTGACTAATTCATGCACACTAATATAAATCGCAATATTTTTACCATTTAATTATAGTGTTTTACCTATCTGTGTTTTACTTTAACGAATCATGACAAAGCGATCAAATCTCGATATTTTATTACATATTATAAGAATAACTCGATATTTATAGATGTAGCACCTCGTCGTGTTTATTAGTTACTTCACACCGGCCGGCATATTTTTACGAGCCTGTGGCCTGTTCCGAGTTTTATTTCCAAAATTTACTATCCACCTATATACGTAGGTACATAATAAAATCAATTAAAATGAGAAATGTACAAAATGAGAAATAGCGTCCTAGTGAAATAGTAAAACTGGTGTTAATTTAATGTTAGGTACACAAGATTGTGTTGTACAAGGTTCAAAACGTATCAAATACCTATTTGATATATCAAGGGACTAGGCACGTAACACCAACATGTAGGAATGTAACACCAATTACCTATGTACATTAATCTAATCTTTTAGGTAAGAAAATCAATCTGTTCTCTTTATTTTATAAAAATATGTAGTTTTGTGACTGCAGACGCTGGCGCTGATTACATAAAAGGTAAATGTATAATCGGATTCGGACTAATTTACACTAAAATCAAACAACTAAAAAATACAAAGTTAGAAATTAACTATTAGTGGTTGCTAAAAGCATTTTCTTACAGACAACCACTAACCACTGAACACACGTCCCAATATTTTATGATATGCGGGGATAACATGTCTTTTTCTAATGGACACCCGAGTGATGACTGATCGTGATCGTTGCTTGAAATTTAAAAAGACAATATTAGCATTGCTAATAAATAAACCAAATCAATGCAATAATTTTTTCTTTCTAATTGTCCCATAATTAGAAAGACAAAAATCAAGATTTGCATTTTATCAAGGCTGGCTTGCTCGTATTGTATGCAATTAATTGAAATGCAAACCGAATGGGGAAGCTAGCAACTTAAACGGCTGGGAGAAAATATGGAATTTTGTCAGTAGGTAAGTAATACACAGAATACCCGTAGACTATTAATATATAGCAGGCTGGGTGAAGCATTTCATTGATGTTTGTCAGGAATAAAATAACAAAGGAACAGTAAACATTTTTATTGTAAATATTTTTTTATTGTTATCCCCTTACACACGCGATGCACTCGATGGTTTTTCAAAGCGTTCATGGAAACTCGCAGTGGCCTTCAGTTTCAAGCTATTAGCGGTTGTTTTATTTTGAAATAGGCACGGTTTGAGAAACCCAATGCGAGTTTTCAATTTAGCGAAATAATATAAGCTTGTTACTACGCGGTTACATCTTCAGTCGGCTGTTATAATGCACTTAGACACTATAAAACTGACGTTTTCGTTCTATTGAGCTCTTTATCCAACTAAATTCACGAAAAAGAGACAACGCATACCAAAAAATGCCAAGTACATAACGTTCATGGCTCATAATGACTATTATATCTATCTCTTTGTAGTGCTTATAGAATAGTTATTAAGATTCTATAGTATAGAAGGTACTGGCTCTAAACGATAAAACAATTTGAGCGATTTGCAACGATGCAATACACATATTTACGTAAGTAGTCCTTATTGTATCTATGTATTAGATGCAACTTCATATGAATGACGGAGTACATACAATGATGTTTTAGATACTAGGTACAGTCGCATAATATATTTACTGAGTCGCTGTTCATTTCGCTCCAAGTTCAATATTTTCATTAACAAGGAATGTAACGAAATCTCACAATAGCTATAAAGCAACATATAAGATAAAGGCATAAAGATATAATATTTATTAAATATAAATAGTTGTAATTATTCGATACATGAGAACTACTTTGTTACATGATTACTGTGCCGATTCCTATGTAGGTACGTGTTATATAAATCTCGTTTTATGATAAAATGTTGGGTATAACTACTTTTACTTCTTTACCAAGTTGTTCGGTTTTGGACTTAGTTCACAGTCAATATTTTAAATACTGTAATATTACTACTTTACTAATTAACCTTCAGTTAAGTACCTGCCCTCCCACAGATTTTGGAACACACCTTGAAATTTTCGTCCTTAGTTAGGTAAGTATTATAATTTTGGAATCTTCCGAGCTTAAATGAAGAATAATAGGGTAAATTAAGTGAGAATTCTATTTAAAGACAAAATAAGATTCGAAGTATTATATTTTTCAAGCCGTCCCGAACAAGACATTAGTAAGGCGTATTACCATAGCGACTAACCGCTATTTTAATTATTAAACTTTCATCTAAGAACTTTAAATTTTTCCTATTTAAAAAATTTGTAAGGTGTTTAGCGTAGAAGAATATTATTTTGTTAACAAATATAACTATTAATAGTATTTATTTATAAATAGTTATGTATTATTTTGACGACTAATCAAGGTAAAATATCGCTAGATTGTCATTAGAATCTAGAGAACTTTAAAATATAGAGAAATATTATACTATAGCGGAACGTGGCTAACTTGTAAATATAATGCATTCTTATAAAAACCATATTTACCCAAAAAGCGGGGTCATTTTTTGATACTGGCAATATTTCATTTCGAAAAATAAATAAGCTGTATTGCGCCTTTTGTATGTATTTTTATAAAAATGCACGTTGTTGATTGAAGAGATTAAACCGATGTTTAAAAAGTTGCATTGAAAACTTTGCTCCGCTGTTAATGTTAATGTGCTTGTCACTCGTAAATAGAATGAAAGGTGATGACATAGGGTTCTATATATTTTTATATATTTTACTTTACAGGAAAAAATATAATAAATCACATTGAAGATAATAACAATTTTTATAGGATATGGAAAACGTAACTTTTTTAAATTGAGAAAGGATTCCTTACTTTCACACATTCACAACACAACCCACCCCCATTCTTTTAATATTTTTTTAATTACATATAATTTTGTAAATAATTACAATACATCGCGTTAAATATAACAGAATAATAACCTTTGCCAAAGCGATATGTTTCCTTATTGTAGCATTTTGTGTAAGTATGCGTTCATAATAATTTAATATATATTTTTCGACTTGTGTTTATCAAATACTACTCTTAATATACACACGTATGTTATACATTTTAATTTGCTTCCAATAAACGAATATTGTTTCCCCTAACTGTACATAAAGCGTTTAAAAATAAAAACCTAAATCTCATTTTATTCTATAATCACACTAAGCTATGCATAAAGTGGCCACTTATCATATAATCCTAGCGCGTAATACGCCATCTTGATTAGATTTATATATGTCAAAATGGCGAACATTATAATAATCTAATGCAAAATAATGATTTTTATCATCATCACAGAATAGTTGATTTTTATAATGCATCAATTATTGAATACCTACTGTCATTCCTTTTTTAAATAGCAATAGGTACAGAGAATCGCTTCGATTACCGGTAATAAAATCAACGGGAACTAAAAACGAGGAATGTATTGGAGGACAATACAGAAAACAGACAGAAAAATTATTTAAAGGTCAGATCCCTCAAAATTCGTATTCTCTCTTAAATATGAGTAAAAAAGATGTTACTTAATGTTTTATGTCATAATCAATACAACGTATGATATAATAGGCTTCCAATTTCACTTACTAATAAAAAAGGCAAATAAGTTTATGTCCGAAATTGAAAGACAGTGGTAAATAGACGAAGTCACATGTTTGTCAAGTTTAAAAATACCAAATGCGGAGGTAATTGAATACTTAGGTACTTACTTTAAATTGTTTTAAAAAAATACCAAAACATTAACTCTAAATTCAAATTTGATGCATTAAAAGCCCTCTGTTATCTCATCTCACATCGACATAGGCAAAGAAACTAATTTTTTGACATATTTTATTGTATTTAAAACCAGGATGACGCGCCGCCAATCTTCGATGACAGTTCTCCGATGCCGCGGCCAAAGATGTTGCCAACCTAGAAAATAGTAGAATTTTATTTTAGGGAAATTTCCTTTTATGTAAGTGTTACACTTGAGGGTAAAAATGGTAAAATAGAGAAGGTGCAGGCGGTCCTTTTAATTCAATATCAACTAGTCATAATCTAATAAATGTTTATTGCACTTGTTTTTTTTTGTATACTTTAATGCATTTAGTTTTCGTCATGAGAAATGAATTGCTTAGCTTTTGAGGTCCATACATCCTACATCATCAAATGAAGATGGTTAAAAAGTGCGCCTTTTTGGGATGCAAATGAGGATGTTGGATGTCAGATAAGCGCTGGTTATACCCAAGGTTATACATTTGTTCTTGGCAGAAACTACGGAACTTATCTTACAATCCTTATAAACAATATCCATCCATACAGCATCGTTTTTTTTTAACAAACTAGGCCGGTTATTGTCATTTGTCTAATTCAACCTAAACGTACCGGCGAACTGTGGGTGTACATTAGTAGATACGCCTCTGCCTAAATACAGGCGTGATACGATGCTAAGTTTTATAGAAACTTATTTAAAAAAAGTGTAGTGTCAGATTAGAGACAATCTGATTTCTATATTTTTTTCACAAAAACGCTTAGGGTAAGCGCGCACTACGAAATTTATTCGTCGCTATTTTTAGTCCGAATAAAACCAGAACAAATTTTATTTTCTCATTGCGCGGATTAATATTATTATTTCTGTTCACAGACTTACGATATAGCTACGACGTAGCTACTGCTCTTTTATCATAGCGCTCTTACTAGGCATGGAACATTCAGCAGATAGCACATGAAATCATTTTTCATACGTCACTGGTCACTCCTGCATTTTTCACAAAGCCTACTCAAAATCGCCTATCAATGAATCGCATTCTAATGAAATCGCAAAAAAGAAAGTGTTTATATAAGTATTATTTCGTACGAAAACTTATTGCGGACGAAAAAAGCAGGCAGGCGAAATTTCACATGAAAAGCTGTGAAAATCTATATATACTAATATATAAAGCTGGAGAGTTTGTTTGTTTGCTTGAACGCACTAATCTTAGGAACTACTGGTCCGATTTGAAAAAATCTTTCAGTGTTAGCCCATTTATTGAGGAAGGCTCTATAGCCTTCCTCAATAAATGGGCTAACACTGCCTATGCACTATAGGCTATATATCATCACACTACGCGGACGAAGTCGCGGGCAGAAGATAGTTCATTATAATTTCAGTAAACATTACTGCATATCGCTGCGCTTCTTACCCATAATGATTAGTAGCGGGACAGTTCATAACGGCTACTCGGTAACTCGCACAGTTGTCTTGTTATTTAAAAGTAGTGGGTACCTACACATTTATTAGGTAGGTACCAATTCACCACCGCGCGGCTTACGAATACCTATTTACATCATTTTCAGGATCATATTTTAAGTAAGTTTACGCAGAAATAAGATTGGACCCAAGACGCATTTAATTGTTTTTGGTTCTTAGGCCTAAACTGGGGCACTTACGCGAATTATTAAAATTCATATTTTATGACAATTGTTGACTTTCTTATTTTTTTAATTAGTCAGGTCGGCAAGCGAGCCGACAAGTTACCTGATAAGTACCTAGTCATCGTAGCCAATGCACCTGACACTCAAGTAGTTGCTGATGCATTGGTGAACATGAAAAGGAAGTAGCCAACAAAATTAGAGATTATAATTGAAAGCTTCTGCCCGCGAATTTGTCCGCGTAGCGTGATGATATATAGCCTATAGCCTTCCTCAATAAATGGGCTATCTAACACGGAAATATTTTTTCAAATCGGACCAGTAGCCTGAGATTAGCGCGTTCAAGCAAACAAACAAACTCTTCAGCTTTTTAAGTATAGAGTATAGATTTATTAGTATTACTGCTATGCGCACGATATTTTCGTCTATTATTTTAGCACTGTAGCCGTTCATTAGACAGATACTACATTTAGGGCCCACGCAGTCTTATAATGTGAGTCAATTGTAACCTTTGCATTTAGCGAAGTTTAAAGGTCACCATAGCACTTTGACAGCTGAACGCCAGTCAATTCTTCTGTTACTTGGTTCAGTGCCAACAAACCTGACTATAGTGTCGCTAGATATTCTTGATGGAAAGATGAACATACATAGAGACATGTACATTTTATACACTCATACATACAGAACTATGCCTAGCTTACCTACATAGTACATCCATACCAACTAATATTACAAATGCGTTAATATGTCTGTGTGTTTGCTAACATATCACACCGAAACCGATATTTTTCTGGATTAAGTCGGAAAACGAGCCCTCGCCGCCGCTCGCTGCAACACCAGAGAAGCTGATGAGTTGCCGACCCTTAAGAGCCCCTAGGGACTGCAGACTGCCAGAGCCGCAGCAACCGAGGGGGAACCCGAACTGGCTCTTACAAGCAAAAGTCGAAACACTGCCAAGGTGCTTTACGATAGACTCCTGCGGGTGGTCGCTACTCCCTCAAACCCTGAGAGGTCCTACCACCGAGCAAGTCAGATATTTTCTCGCCTCTTACGAGATTTGAAAGGCAGTCTATAACAGTAATCTAACTTCTAACCCATCCCCACACGGGACCAAACCGTCTAACCAACTATTTTAGTGAAGGAACAATAGGCATGATGACTGATTTTCAAAAACTGTTCTAAAATTTTCTTATGTATACACTATTTCCGAAAAATAAATTATTTCTGCAATAAAAAAAGGCTTTTGATAAAAAAATGCGATTTTAATTCAATGTTTTTAATTTAGCGCGAAAACGGCGCTGGTGTCATGGCGTCTGCTTATGACGTCACTTCTATGTTCGGCATCGTATACAATAGGAGATTAAACAACTTAACAGATAATATTTTTGTTATTTTTTATTTAGACATGACTTCGCAAGTGTATAAGTGGTGTGCTGTTCCCCAGTGTGATAATACGTCAAAAAAAACCCTGATAAATTATTTGTTTACGTGCCACACAAACAAAACAAGATATAAGTGGCTTAATCTTGCAAGCCGAAATTAAGTCACACAGTTGCGCAGCTTCCTTTTTTTTCCTTCTTTAATAAAATTTTCAAATACTCTAGTATTTAATTGCAAACTAGGTTTACTATTGGATAAGTATTTTGTTGTAATATATTTTAATGTAGTCCCAACCCGAGATAGTTTTGATTTCATCCAGTAGCATTCAATGGATGTAACGGACGGTTCTTCACTCCTACGATGGACCCACATGAGAACTGCAATGGCATGTTTGCAGCCCCCTTGTGAGGCAACACAGTCATGGCATTCTACCGATATAACTTCTTCCTTTACTTCGTGAACTATTAACGTCATTACGCCACTGCATATAACTTCGCGTGGACCTTGTGTTCTGGGCAGATTTTTGATTAAACTATACACAGATTTCCATCGCGTTTTAACTGAATGTAGTCATGTCTAATCGCGCCGTCCCCATAAGATGGCCTGGAGGATCTAAAACAAAGAAATCGATAGGTAAGCATATTTTATAAAATAAAAACATTATTAAAACTAAACATATGAAGCTGTGCTTTTTAAAAGTAATTTTATTTTTTTAACTATTGTAACGTATAGTTACAGTAATTTTAATAATGTTTTTATTTAATAATAAATAATACTTACATTGTAGTTTTAACATTTCTAAATTCTGCTGAACAGAAGTCTTTGTTTGATGCCAGGAACTGCCCCAGCATTAACAAATCAACTCTGGGCAAATTAGAGCTGTTTGCCTTGGTAAACCCTTGTTCCATTACTTAATAAGTTCTTAAACAAGTTGTAGAACAAAAAACTAAGTAATATACAATTAGGAAATACTTAAAACAATTTTAAGCGCGGAGATCGTCGAAATTCGTACGAAATTTACGTGCCAGTGACAGTTCAACATAGATGTGACGTAATTGAACCTGATTGGTGTTCAACTGAACATGGCGGACTTGTGTATTTTGTAGTTTTATTTTATCAAATAAATTAATAATCCCGTCTTTTATATAAAAATAAATATTTTTTTCTAAACATATTAATTATATTTCAGTATATGAACATATTATTTTAGTAATTCTTGCTAACCGTCATCATGCCTATTCTGCTGCGGGCAGGATTCAAATACACTAGACGCTATGACCACTATACCACCGCGAGTCCCACCCGCATGGAAAATACAAAAAAAAAACAAACAATTGATTTAGTTAATCGTAATTTTAGTTAGATAAATCCAAGTATTTTTATTTAAAGGGCTTTGTCAATTAGACTTACATCTGTGACTGTTAATCGTATTGTCGTAGGCGTATGCGCAGATCGGGAGTTCGAGATTTAAAATAATACCCAGTCATAATCATAAATTCATAAAATATGAGTTTGTTTTCATCTGCATTAAAAGCTCATACTTTATGAGTATTGCCTTGCCTCTCTTAGTTATAGGTATTACTGATTTATTTAATGGTTTGATTAGTTTTTAGATTAGGCTATATTGTATATGTATACCTTAACCCGCTTGTTTTTTTATGTCTTCAATGTACAAACACAGCTTTTTTACAATTTTATAATAGTAGAGATTACCAACTCCTGCGAAACTTTTGAATGGGGTAATTTATATAAAGCAAGGAAGAAAAGGAAAGAGGTTCTCGGGGCCGGGAAGAGTGGGTTTAGTAACATCACATGAGCCCGTCATCCATTGTATTGTGTCTTTTAATAGACCCATCCTCTTGAGCAACGCATGTTACGGCATTTCCACCTAAGGACTTTCATTAGATTCTACCATAGGCATAGCAGATGAGAGATAAGAGTGCGTAAACGATACGCTCTCTGTAATGAAAAAATACCTAAATAAATAATAAATGTAACACATCATCATACCAGTATTTCCCGAAATTATCCTACAAATACTTTAGATAAATGTGAGTTTGTGAGGATGGATGGATGGATGTTTGCTACTCTATCGCGCCAGAATGGCTGAACGGATCTGGACATTTGGCATGGAGGTAGGTTATAGTCTGGAATAACATATGGACTACTTTTTATCCAGGTCCACGCAGACTTAGTCGCGAGCAGTAACTAGTCTGATATATGAAATATTTTCATTCTATTTGTGAGTCATAGCGATACATGTATTTATATACAGATCGTCCCGTAATTGCGGTATATAACTGTCTCGTTTAATAAATAGGCCCCTTGTTTACTTTGAAGAAAATGTTTTCAAAAACACTGGAGGTGATTGACCCTAGCAGATTTGTTCGTGAAAACGGTTATTTTTTTAAATAAAAACGTTGCTTCACATTGGGTTTTTTCCTGCGCCTGCCTTTCGGCGCTCTTTGGGCAAAGCCTACGTTCAGCAGTGGACGGCAATAGGCTGATATGATGATGATTATTTATGGCGGTTATTATTAATGGAGGATTCTATTCGTAAAGGTTGGTTATTGGATGTACAATAGGTATATTTATCTACCTTACCTTGAGTTGTCAGTTACGTGGTGTGTGTTATTATGTTAGGTAACCACCCACCTTCCCAACGACAGCAGTGACGTTGCCAAGCTTGGCGTCTTCCGTGAGTGATTCCAGCTTCGACTTGCCGCTCCTTGATCCTTCCTCAGAGCCACCGTCATCACCACCACTGTAAAGAACAGAAGCTAAAGTTAGTTTTACAAGTAAGACTAAGTTATAAGTAAGTTTTTGGGATTTTTTTGCATTTTTCATGCTAAGATTATAAAGTTATTTTAGTGAAGGAAAAATTCGACTCGCAGGCAGGATTCGAACCTGCATCTTCTGGCTAGGTACTACAGACGCTATGACCTCTAAGCCACCGCGAGTGCCACCTGCCATGTCGAAATTTGCCTTCACATTCTGAACTTACGTCTTAAAGGTGACGTCAGTAACATCTATTGAAGGGCAAGTTACTTTGCCTCTCAATAGATCATAATCAATAGGTCTCAATAGAGGTCATAGCGTCTGGCGTACCTAGCTAGAAGATGCAGGTCGAATCCTGCCTGCGAGTCGAATTTTTCCTTCACTAAAATAAGTGGATCAACTGATCTGCAAGCCTAAGCTCCGCTCGCTACAATCAGGGAGATCATTCATATCACATCGAGTCCCCTCCGTGCCTCGGAGAGCACGTAAAACAGTCGGTTCCGGTTGTCATACGAATATTTATAACAATTGTTAGTGGTAGTCAGAAGCTCAAAAAAGTCTGACGATCAGCTTAACCTTCGAATATCCGAATATCGATATTTTTTATTCTTCATAGGCTTAGGCTTGATCGCAAGTTCGCGTGTTGTGACCTAAGATAGAGCGCGCTTGCCTAGAAGAAACCGATTCACTCGTGATATAAAGACACCCAGATTATATCTATCGGGGAAGACCCACTCGGGAAGCGCATTCCACATTTCCGCGGTACACATGATAAATGTGGACTTACTTACGTATCGCTCAGAAATGAAATTGTGTGGTGTACAGAGCCGGACCGTGAGTTTAGGGGAGTTTAGGGGGGACAGTAAAATATTTGATTTCTATTATAATATTTAATAACATATATAACATACCATCACGCCTGTGTTCCCCAAAGGGTTAGGCAGAGGTGTACTAATGTACACCCACAGTTCGCCGGTATGTTTAGGTCCCATGTAATAGGAGGCGAGTCTATTGCCATTACCGGGCACAAATTCCAGACTCCCAGCTGCTACTGGGAATTTCATAGAAAAACCCAATAACACTGCTCGACCTTGGAATCGAACCCAGGACCTCTAGCGCAGCAGTCGCGCTCAGGACCAATTGGCTAATGAGGCTGATGGCTATTATAATATATTATGGCTTAATGATAATCAACCGTAAATAAATTGACAAATAATAAAGCAACCTTTCTGCACTTTCCTTTGGCAATTTCCCCCTTGAAGCCATATGGTAGATCCGGCCCTGGTGGTGTACATCACAATACTGTCCCACTATTGGGCACAAGTAAGCTTTCTTACAACGAGAGAAGGAGTTAGATGAGTTAAGCCATACTCCGCTACGATAGCATAGTGGGGGTTAGTAAATCACACGCCGTCGAGAAATCTCTCAGGTTACCTATGCAGGTTTCCATTCAACCGCGAATATAGCAAACGGATTTCTTTAAATAATTTTCATACAAAAACACTTTTCAATCAAACTGTCTGTGTTTACTGTAAATTGCAGAATTCTGTGTATTTACGTTTTAGCATTACGTGGGAATGTTTACGCATTTATCGTTCACAAGCGTTGCCAAAACTTTGTACCTAGGTAATACCAGATTTAAACTGTTATGTATCACCATCAAAATTGATTTATGATCAAGAAAAGCTCTAATTTTATCATTAGGTATTGCTATTTTGTTTGGCTTCATGCTAGAAATTAGGTATTATAATCCTACTAATATGATAAACGTGAAAGTTTGTGAGAATGTAGGTAATCGAATATGGAGTGAAGTCCAATATGGAGGGCAAATCCTTACCTATGGATTTTTTTATACCATTAAAGTGGATAATAGTGTAGCCTACAGACGTTAACACCGGGGGAAAGAGTGGGGTAGAAGAGTGGGGGCTAGCAGCATAGGAGACAATAAGTGTGATGCGATCACCTCTAACAACACAACGCTTCCTCGCAGAGCTCTGGCAACCTTGCTCCCCGTTAGGAACAACATAGCACGGAGCTATGTTATTTGGCTACGATTTTCTGCAAGGTGGAGGGAGCTCGAGCTACGTTATTTGGCTTCCAATTGCTGGCTTTAATTCCCCAATCGGGCAGCTCCAATTGTGTGTGGAATTACTCAATTCCACTATTTTCCGACTACCTTAAAAGTAAGATAATGTAGCAATGAATGAGTTACCCAGTGTCCTGTTGTGTAAGGAGTAGGCTGCACGTGGCCTCCTCAGTGTGCATCCTAGCTGCTAAGGCCTGGTATATCTTGGAGTTCAGCTTATCATCGATCACGCCCTGCAGCTCGAAGTCACTGTACATTTTCTGGAACAAATAACCATTTTTCTTTCAATGTAAGATTGACTGTCTCATTAGATCTTAAATGCCATTATTATGCTCGAGATCCTGGATTCGATTCTCAGGTCGAGCAATGTTATTGGGTTTTTCATAAGAGTCCGATAAACCCGACAATTTATGAGGATTTTTTGCATTCGCAATTTTTTTTTTGGAAAATCTTACCTAAGTATAGCCGTTTGGGTCGCACATTACTAGAATTATTGTTAACGTCTCGTACTAAACTAAATGCTTGTGTTAAGAGTAGGTTCATGTCGGTAGTGCAATGGCCACCCATTGCAGTATCGACATGAACCTACTCGCTTACCTAGCTTCTGAGCCGGCAACTACATGAACCACAGCCGCTTTAAATTATAAAAAAGTTACAAAGTACTTATAATTGTGGATAGGTATTGTAAGACTAGAAAACATACCACTGTAAGTACACAGTTCTCTGGTAGGTATAATTTTAAAACATTACCCAGCATTGAGGGATTTTTTATAAAGTTGTAACACCTTACTTGTCATTGCGATCTAAATAATGTTGCCAAAGTATTATAGATGGAGTTTAGGCGGGAAAATGTAAAGTGCACGTTGTCGATTTTATATAATTTTCAAAACTTGAATTTCTCCGAAGTTTGATGTGTAATTATGGTGGATAATTAACCATTAAGTGTTCGTGAACGTGTGAGAGTGTAGGCAAATGATATAAAATTGAAAATCTTGACTTTTTGGGTTCACTCCTAAACTTCATGAAAGCCTCAATAAAGGTTCTACCGTTTTATTGAGGCAACTGAACAACTAAACATCTTCTACTTGACACTGGCGAACACAGAAAGTGTGGTGCTATAATTATAATCCCACGATGGGATATATTACTTGATTACTCTAATACTTGACACTGGCAAATACACAAAAAGTGTGGCGCCATAATAAAAAAAAAAAGTATTATAGATTCCCAGAACAATTGGTATTTCTTAATATACTGACTGCCTACTCGTGACCATGGATGCTGTAAGGATCCGAAACGTCGGTAATTAAATAATATCAATACAACGCGATAAAATCCGTTAAAAGTTTCATTTCACTGTTACCTATAGTTTATTAATTATGGCTTGCATTTTTTTCTAAAACAAATCATTTTTTACAGATTTATCGCGGTAAATTATATTAATATACCATCACGCCTGTATTACCCGAAGGGTTAGACAGAGGTGTACTAACTAACGTACACCCACAGTTCGGAGGTATGTTTAGGTCCCATGTAATAGGGGGCGAGCCTATTGCCATTAACCGGGCACAAATTCCTAACTCCGAGCTGCTACTGGGAATTTCATAGAAAAACCCAATAACACTTTGCTCGACCTGGGAATCGAACCCAGGACCTCTAGCGTAGCAGTCGCACTTGGGACCACTAGACTAACGAGGCATTAAATTAAATTAGTAGATTTAATTATATCAAAATAGGTTTCATTTACCTTCAAGATGATGGAGAGGCAGGCTACCTGTTGTGGATGTAGCACGGGCCTTTCATTCAACCAGTGGTTGATCATCCCCACCTGGATACCATACCACTGCTCAAACAATTGCAGAATCCATAGCTCGTCTGTCACCTGGAATCACCGAATCACTACATAGTATAAAATAAAGTCGCTTCCCGCTGTCTGTCTGTACCTATGTCCTTAAGTATGCTTAGATCACGGAGCAAATATTTGCATGATCTGCAGCTAGTTGTTCCGGGTCTGGGTGTTTGTGTATGTGAGAATTTGTGTTTGTAAATGCACCCACGATACAGGAGAAAATCGTAGTGAAGAGCAACGTTTAAAAAAAGGTCACCCATGCACACTGACCGCGGCGATGCAGATCAGTTCATCAGCTCAGTTATTACTTAGCCGCCCCTCGGAACTGGGAAGCACCATCTAGTACTAAACATGTGAAACATTGACATGTAAAAGTGTGCTAATTATGATCTTTTTACGAGGTGTGGCGAGACAAAAGTGGTATTGAATTTTCTATGAAACTAGCAGTAGCTTGAAGTGTGGATTTGTATTCTACAAACGTCTATTTTTCGAAATGTCAATAGACAAAAGAGGTTTCACAAACATTTTGGAATGAACACCTTACCTTCGACCTTATTTGGTCCATGGAGTTCCTCATGAAGTTGACGTAGCCCTGTCCGATATCCTTACCGGAGCCAGACACGTTGGCTATCGTCAGGATTGACCCGATCAAGCTGAGGACAAATGTTATTCATCTTCGAGAGGGATTCATAGACAAGTATTATAAATTCGAAAATTACTTTTCATATCTAAACCGCGAATTCCTATGAAATTTTGCAAAGATTCGAGGATATACATAAGATGACGCGACGCGAGTGAAACCATGGGAAACAACTAGAATCTTATAATAAAGCATGTATCTAATAATAACGGATACATTTCGGAGAGTGTACATCAGATCTCGGCGATCTTATTCCTTCTTGCCCTTTCTACTATCGGACGACTAGAAGCGCGAAAAAGCGACATCGATTCGTGATGGATATTCAAAAAACCCGAACGAAACGCTTTAAGTTCACTTTTAATATGTGGAATGCGCCATGATTGTCCAGAATCTTCCCTGATAGATCTGGGTGCCTTTAAATCACGAGTGCATCGCTTTCTTCTAGACAAGCGTAAGCAAAGAAAAAGCATTGTATTTTTAAAATCACTTGGAAAACTTTTTTGGCTCCACAAAGTATGGTTATTAGCATGTTTTTGTATGTACAACCGTAGAAAAACATGCTGACCACCTCTTATTACCCCCGCACCGCTTTGCGTCAGCGCCTAGTGCCGCTATGACCTGATTTGACTTGTGTTGTGCACGAATGATTGCGGAAAGATACTTGTATCCTTTTTTAAATATTTCAGGGCCAACATTTAACATTGTGTAAAAATTATTGGAATCGATTTAGTTACTTATTCTGACCAAAGCGTATTAGTCTCGCATATACTTAAAATAATGTTGTATAACACACACGAACCAGAAAGATCTTACATAGGTCCTTATTAACGCGCTATTAGTGGTTTGGCAATCTAGTGAGCTCACCTTCCCTCATCAAACCTGGCGATCTTCGCAAGCGTAGCCTCCAACACAGCAGAGAGCCGCGAGGTCATTCCACTTGCCATTCCTTGTAGACACGCCTCGATCTGGGTGTCCATCTTCGTGTGGTACTGATACTAATAGAGCAAATATGTGATCACTACTTATAAAATGGAACCTTCTTTAAGTAATTAAAAGTTCAAAAGTTCTCTCGTACAGTGTCGCCAGCCATTGACGAGGTACAGTCCTTGTAAGCTGTTGCCTAGTGAGTTTTTGTTTCGGGAAGCTAATAGAATTTTGAGGTAAAGACCATACTTTTCAAAAGGCGAGGAATATTTCAGAAAATTAATATAGAGAAGAAATCGACAAATCATTCATTTGAAAACTGTTTGGCGACTTGAAAAGCCCCACCAAGTCTGCGTTTAGATAGATAATAAATCAACTCATTGTAGATTTTCAAGCAATAAATCCAAATATTCGTCAGCTCCAAGCCTGGGGACAAGACTAAGATTCTTAATTCCGTCGTTACTTTTTATTCCTTTACTCTGTACCTGAATCAAAAACTCACATTTCCATACGAGGACTGTCTCTCATCATTTATATATCACCACATTGTTCATGCAAATTGTGGTTTCTTTTGACTATAAACATAGTTTCATCAACTAATACAGTTAGGATAGTATAAAAGCATAGAAAATATATCGCAAGAAGTCTTAGGATAACGCCTTCAGGCCGTGGGTAGCAGGTTGGGTGGCAGTCGCTTCGACAATCTGAACACAATTATATTGAAAAGCTTACAACATAGATCAGGTGCATAATATATTATGTCACTTTGCTGGCAACTTCTACTTCCCTAAAATGAAACTACAATCAGCAATTCAGGATAATTGCCAAGTTTCTCATTAGCTAATATATTCAATAAACTATTAATTTCAGCTTTAGTGGACATCGAGAAGCGTAGAAGAGTTTCAGCCTCGAACATACATTTAAGCAACAATTTGAATGCCTCAGTGCTCGTGAACACGACGGAAACTTGCATCCAGTTTAGATAAATCGGGGACACAGAGTTGGAACAGCCTTTGCGGATTGCTTCGCATTTAGTGCCGCAAATTCCTTGTAACACATATCCCGTGCAACACACACGTGCTCATGCTTAATAATTATGCTGTACCTATTCTCATTCTTTCTACAGAAATAGCTACTTTATGCTATGTGGACACTACGTTCACCCTTCAGCCGTGCCTCGACTATCTGCGTCTGCCCCGAAATATGAATAGGTTTCTTTCTTCGAAAGCCCATTTCTAAGCTCTTTCGAATATCATTTACATAAAGATAGCGGATGCGCGAAGTGCAGACTGTGTGAGAAAGTAGAGGACCATGATCAGAATAGGTATTGCATTCTTGGAGGTACGATTAAAGTACTATTGGCTGTAATGGGGCCAACTCGCCCAAGGATAGATGAGAGATAGAATCTTTGCGAAAGACCAGAATGATAAGCCAATTATATGGCATTCAGAGTGAAAGAGAATAAGTAAGACTAATAAGAGCACAAAAGAGATTCTGAAGGAGAAATACACAAGTCCCTTACGAGTACACTGTTGTTTAAATAGAAGATACTTTTAGACGATTAAGTTTATGCAGAGCCATTATAATAATATCATCTAGATACTTGTTTAATTTGACGGACGATGGACCATTTTATTTATATTAATTGTCATTGTGTTTTCGTCGTAAATAAGAGGCGTCTTATAGCCCAGGGTTTAATTTTTCATACATTCTGAGTTTTTGGATTCAGTAATTGTCTCAATGAACGTAATATTTCAGAAATGATCTGTTATATGATTTGATTCTAGCCGAATAGTAGGTACATTACTGGACTCGCAATTTTATTTTACATGCAATCCAATCGTTTTAAAGCTTTTTGGGAATGGCATGCAAAAAAATATAAAGATCACATACTGTTTGTTGTGTGGAGTCGATGGTACTATCGTCGTGCAGTTGTTTCCGGAGAAATTTCAATAGGAAGTTGCAAACTTTTGGTGTTTGAAATGATGATTTAGGTCATTCCGATTCATAATATGTGCCCCTAGTCAAAACACTGGGCTGCTGGAATCTTTAAAAGTATTTGTTTTCGGCCTCTTTTTGTCCGAACTTTAGTTGAAATGATAGATGAGATAGCACTGCTTTTTGCTTTGCTTTTTTACATGTGCATTGCTAATCCAGTTGGCTTTTGACCATTGATCTGGCAATAATTGATGAAAAAGGAAAACAATTCATGATATTGCATGATTAACTATATGATTAATGAGAGGCTATTCACAGATTTTAGTTTGAAATACTAGTCTGTTAACTGTTATTTAAATAATCGCATCTATTACTAGAGGAATACTGAGAATACAGGCCCACTATTCAAGGTTTCTAATTTAAGTTTTTCATATCTTTTACTGCGATAGAACTTTTTTTCAAAGTCAAATTGCAGTATTTTGGCCTATATTTATCTATATTTGCGAAAATGTATCGAGCTTTCCTCTCATTTCTCCAGCTGACCTTAGGTTACGGCTGTAAGGTGTCAGCCCGTCTCTATGCATAGAAGTAAAAATAATCAGACTTCCTTAGAGCGAGTTCATGTGATGTGACACCATTCAAGTCTCATTGTTTATACATTTTAGATCTTCTATTTTGTTGCCGCTGCTCCACGCCCTTTATGGCGTTACCTGTCAAAGAGATATAAGTACTCACAATATCTACCCCTTCAACGGCGCAAAGCTTCAATGCCTGGTTCTTGGCGTCCAGCGCTACGTTGACCATGGCGCAGGTCTCAGCTGGTAGGATGTAGTCCGTCGACATGAAAGTCACGCTCTTCTTCAGCCATGACTGTAAAAAAACAAGTTTGATAAACTAAGATGGTGGGCTGGAGGGCGATAAAGGATTGCAAGACGAATTCACCAACAAGGTTGACCGAGGACCTGAACTGGTATAATTGGGGCCTGTTATTTAAGGCGTTACTTAATAAGAGTGACTTTTCAAGGTTCGAAAAAGTTTCTAAGCTAGACTCAAGTCCAGAAAGTCTTGTTTGCCAAGTAGCATTAGTTGGACTTGTAATGGACAAAAAATGAGGGTATAACGAAAGTTGCCGACATAGCTAAAACGACTAGCAAATTTGATCTTAAGTGTGTGAGGGGTAAAACTCCAGCGCGCCCCTGGTGCGTGGAATTCACGTACCAGAAAACGCAGCGTAGAACCTTCAACGGGATTGGCAAACGACCTAGAAATGTTTGCTGGCAATCGTTGCATTCTACCATTATATGACTGCTCCTTGAGGAATCTCTCCTGGAGGTCTTTATTGTTCAGCAGTGGACCTCACTATAGGGAAGTGTTATAATCTATTTAAGATAGTATTGGGGACTATATTTTACCTGTCTCTTTTCCTGTTTTCTCACCTGGAAAGACGCCTCAGTTCTCTGTATGCAGGTCTCCATCATGTCACACGCCATCAACTTCAGCCGCTGTTCCAGATGCGATCGAAACTCCGGTTCAGGCCAGTGCAGGTCCCTGATGAAGCACTGTAGCGCGTCCAACTTCCAAAACAACTCCTCGCTTGTGGAACAACCGTTCCTGACATATTAAAAATGCTTGCATTACCGACTGGCAAATCTTTCATTAGAGTTTCTAGGCGCTCATCTATGTGTCAACCTGACTGTCCTTATCGAAAGAACAAACGTAGCAAATTGAAATAAAAATATACTAATGCATGTGAAGTAGTAGATAAATGTACATACATACACTCAAGCTTTTTGTCCCACAGGGGTAAGCAAACTATAGACCGCCACTTTCTACGATTCTTGCATACTTCTTATGCTTCTCCCACATTCATACCTCTTCTCATACATACGCGCCGGTTGCGAGTACTACGCACCAGACCTTTTTAAGGACCTCACCAATAAGATTGACGTATGTCCTTCTAGGGCGACCTGCCGCTGCCACTGACATTTCCTTATAAATTCCTTTCATTAATCGTCTTTTATTCATTCTCTCAGAAAAAATACACATATAAAAATATAGGGAAGAAATAAGACAAAACTGAAATGGTTGAACCGCACCACAGAAGAAGAAAAGACATGACAATAATATTAGTAGAACTTACCCTTTAATCTCCCACCTTTCCTTCTCGAAACCTTTGTGTAGCGACTGTGCTATGGAGGACTCCATCAAGTCCACATACCGCACAACAAGAGGAGCAAATGTGTCACGAAGATGCTCATGAAACCTGCCACCTTTCAGATTTTCTGGCGATGATACAAAAGGAGCTTTACGGAAGATAGAAATGAAGAAGGAGGAAGAATAGTACATAAAGATTCCAAATTCAATATTTTGAGTTATTAGTTTAAAAATTGGCCAATCATAAACGACATGAATTGAAAACTTCAAGAAAATAGTTTTTAAGAGTCGTCGTTAGACGACTAAAGATTCGAAAGATTGGATTTGGACAGGTGCCATTCCGATTGTTACGAACTCACCATCAGTTCTCAAATAGTCATTTAGGATCTGGAATAGGGGGAAGGAGTCCCAGGTGTCTGGAGGCTGTTCTGCCAACACTCTGTCCATATCTACGCCGAATAATGCCCAGAAGATCTCAGCATGTTCCACCAATAGCTCGGAAAACCACGCGAAAGCCTGTGGGCAGATGCATATATGGGCATTTTAGAGACATGCTGATATTTGTAAGTTTCCCTTATTTCCTTATCAATCATTTAATTGATATTTTTATGATGGAAAAATTAACCAGAAGAAATTATACTAGAATTAATCTGTATTTTCATTCAAAGTAGCTGACCCAACAGACATTGTCCCGTCAAAGTTTCATTAGTTCAATTAAGTAGGTATGTAGTTTTATTTTATTATATTTTCTATAACTTCGTGACCCATACAGTTATATAAATTCCACTGTGATACCTACACACACTCACGCATTTTCTCCTATGGGAAGATTCTTTTTGATAATAATTCGGAGGGTGTTCTCAGGGAGGCAACGGATCCAGAAAAATCATTGGACCAAATAAAGCTTACCTCAAAGCAACGAACTAGTATGACATAAAATTAATTTGAATAGAAAACATACCGTATGGGTGAATTCAGAATATTTGCAAATTGTATTTACAAATATTTTGATATCCTTAAAAGAGACCAAAGGGAAATCATGCAAAATTTAATAGAAGATAGTGATAGAACAACACTACTTCACTCACTAAAAGCTGGGCAGAATAGAGTACTGATACTAGTAGAGTATTTTATGATGTGCTGTACTTTACTGGAGATCTAAATATGTAGTTACTACAGTGGATAGCACAAGAGGTAGTAGGTATCAATGAAAATGATCTTAAAAGGTGCCTTGATCAAAGTTCAGAATCCTCTAGGAATTATAACGGTGAATCTATATTTTAATTATAACTGTAATCCCAGTACCTTTTAAATTATTTTCACTTTAGATAAACGTAGGAAATGTAAGCATAGAAATTGTATAAGTAAACAATAATAAAAATAGCGCACTAGAGAAAGAAAAGGGTTGTTGTCATGTGCTTAATGTGTTGTATGTCCTAGATATGTAATCTTAAAGCATTTGTTCCTGTTACTAATGTAGATATGTTTCGTGAGTTGGAGGTTGGAGTAGACTGTAAAAAATATATAAAATTCACTTTTCATTGCAGACATAACTACTAGAAACCCTGCCAATTGGATTTTCGTTCAAAAAGTCAATTCTAAAAGAAAATGTTTTTTGAATTGAGCCTTTAATGAAAAGTTTGATCTCAGTCAATCAAAATTGCCTATATCATTCGTAATTCATGCAATGCTTTCGATTATCGAAGTAACATTAAAGCATTTGAAGCATTTAGTCAAACTATCGGTTATCAAGTCTACTCCTTTCATATTGTGATCAAACCAATCAAAGTGAAGTATGACCAAGATCGAGTGAACAAACGACAAGTGATTCGTTCAGCCGAGCAACAAATCAAATTCATGAGTAGTTACATTTTGTTGACCGCTAGAGTCCGGTTTTGTGTTATAAACCTGCGGAGAAATAAAATATAAGATAGAAGTGGATAATAAAAGTCATAGTTATATACTTAGCGTACATCAAAAGTCGCTAAGTGAAATATTATATAACATTCACTCGGCGACCAAGCGACACAAAATATATTTAGGGAAACATAAAGATATATCTCCAATAACTAATAAAGTACACGATGGAACCATTAAAAACAATGACGTTATCCATTTTTTAAATACATCGTGTACCATGGTTTCAAATGAAAATATTGCATTTTCATTTCAAACGTTTGAAATAAAAAATAATACTGGCTGACATTCCCCACACTAATAGCGACAGGAGAATAGGATGCTATCCAGTCAACACATACTCAGACAAAACAGTAAAAGACGTATAATCACAATTAAAAAAAAAATGCAAGGATAATATATTAAATCGTCAAGCAAAAATTCTTGCAAGAATTGAACTTTTAACTTTTGAAAGGACGATTCTCGAAATTGAACTTCAATTAAATCTCGTATTTTAATGTTTCATCAAAACAAAAACCACAACATTCAGGATAGACATAGACATAATATTAGTAAGGCAAACATTAAAGCATAACTTCAAGATAATTCCTTTGAGTTTTCTTCAATGTCTTGTTAATTTTATGATATCGAAGGAACGCTTTAATTTTTAATCGGGTTGGTTTAAAATATTTTTTTTGTTTAACTACATTACCTCTGCATAATGCTCTTCGTTTTGCTGTAGAAGATCTACACATAGTTCTGCTAAATGAATGAGATCTTCTAGTTTTTTTGCTGGGGTAACCATTGTTTCGCCTCTTAGGTCCTCTGTAAGAGAAATATTATTCTTGACATACAGTATACAATTGTTAGGGTTCTTGAATTTATGGTTACAAAATCGACTATCTGTCAACTCGTTTTTATATTTCACACTGGCAACTATTTATTTTAAAATAACGGTAGCATAGTTGATAAGAGGGCGGGTCATCTGGTCGATGACACATTCAATTGCGGCGGTCCAACCTGTGCGGACATATTGTATTAGTTGTCGTAATAGAAATAAAGTGAAGTGATAATTATACTATCTTTCTACCGTTTTATTGTAACGCTGCGGCTTAACCTGATATATAGGATTATCCTTAGTACTCTAAACACTACATCGGTGGATAATCTTATATATCAGAAGTGGGATATCGCAACTAACTTGAAAACGTAAGTACACGCCCAAGTATTTTCCCTTGAATTGATATTTTGTCATAAATGGTGTCGCAAGCTGTATAGTCCATGCTAATTAGCCAGGCTGCCATTTTTTAAAACCCACCGTCAGTTGTTCACTCGTACAGGACTGATCTGAGTAAGGGATAGAGTAGTTTATTTTTTCGTCTACCCCAAAAAAAAAAAAAAACTTTCTTTTTTTTTTAAGCAAGTAACCCCGACTACGCGGTGATGTAAATCTAGGACAACTGTTTTCGAGATAGCCATACTTTTACTGCTAGGTACCCTCATTCCTTTTTATTGCTAACTAGGTATTCTTACTGTTATTTAACACTTTCTCTTCTTTTCGTTTCCAACGTGAAACGATTCTTTCAGACAATGGAAGACCGACCGAGCCGAGGTCGAGATCGGACCATTCGAACGTGCGAGACACCTGTTTCCCGAAGTCGAAGCCATGTCCGGACTCGCAGCCCCAGCCACCGTGAGCGCGATCGGGAGCAGGAACGAGGGTACGAGCGGATTGAAATACTGGAACGTGAACTGCAGCGAGAACGCGACCGTCTCCAAGGAACGCGTCATCGCACACCGTCACATCCAGTGAGCGAGCCACGTGTCGTCGAGAGCTGCTACGCATCGCGTCGGAGGGACAGTGAGCGTCGTGCCCAGCGTGATCGAGAGAGCCACCGAGAACCATCTGCCTCCGCGGGACTGCCTATCAGGTCACGTAGCCCTTCATTATCTAAGAAAGATGTTGTAGATATTTTAAAATATATGCGGGACGGTCTGCCGTCTCAGTCTCCTTCCAGAAGTACACACTCTCAAAAGATTGACTATAAGAATATTCTACCAAACTTCGATCCTTCTACGAAGACTCAACGGGTTGATGTCTGGTTAAAAAAAGTAAATGAGTGTGCTTCGGTGTATGGCTGGGACGATAGAACTACCACTCATTTTGCTATGCAGAAACTCCAAGGTCTGGCAAAGACCTGGTACGAGGGCCTAAATTCTATTCTTTTCACTTGGGAAGAATGGCAACAGAAATTAGTTAGTGCATTTCCCTTCGAGCAGAACTATGGCCAGATCTTGGAGGAGATGTTGAAAAGGAAAAGCAAATATAATGAGCCTATCGAGGTTTATTATTATGAAAAATTAACACTTCTCAATCGATGTGACATTGAAGGAAATCGCGCGGTAGACTGCATAATTCACGGCCTAAGCGATCGGACGTTAAAATCCGGTGCGCTCGCACTACGTTGTTCCCATCCCGAGCAACTCTTGCAATATTTAATTAGTAATAGGGATCCCCATCAAATTGTAGTTGATCGCACCCCCTTTAAACCAAGAGGGGCTGAAAATGTTAATGCCGGTCCAAGGCCCAAATCAGGTTTCAAATCCAATACATTGAATCAAATAGGCTGTTTTAATTGTAAGGAACTGGGTCACAGTTTTTTGTATTGTCCTAAACCTATCATAAAGTGCTCAA
This sequence comes from Acronicta leporina, assembly GCA_947256265.1. Taxonomy (NCBI): domain Eukaryota; kingdom Metazoa; phylum Arthropoda; class Insecta; order Lepidoptera; family Noctuidae; genus Acronicta; species Acronicta leporina. The sequence continues at coordinate 2,327,526 of OX366536.1, forward strand.
AATGTAATAGAGTCGGGCATACATCTGATAACTGCTATAATAAGTCGGATGACAAACTAGTTAGACCCACGAATGTCCAGAAAACAATGTGCATTGATTCCATCGGTAAGCAAAGTAGTCCAAACGCGAAATTTTTTAAAGAAGCGAGGATAAACGGCACACCTTTTACAGCATTTGTGGATTTCGGTAGCGATGTCACCCTAATAAAGAAATCTGTTATCCATTGTCTAGGATTGTCCCACAATAACGTTCCATCTATAATGAAAGGTTTTGGTAATGGTGTAGTGCAGTCACTAGGGGAGCTGTCACTTGATATAATTGTCGATGAAGTTGATGCAAAGGTTTTGTGTAAGGTCGTGGATGATGAATTCCTTGATAGGCCAGTTTTAATAGGACAATCTTATACAGAGCAGGCTCACATAATAGCTTTTAAGGATGTCAATAAATTACAATTCCGCGATATTAGGAATGAGTTGCCAAGGTTCGATCTGGAGGACAGTGATGTACAATCATTGAGGATTCGGTCGTTTAGCTCTCTAGAGCTCTGTGGTGCTGCCACTATAAGAGCTCGCACGGAATCTTCATTCACTGGGAGTGTCCTCGTCAAGAGTAGTGTAGCTGGAGAGCCCAATAGCCAGTACTTTGTGTTTGGAGGTCTTTATCAAGTAAAATGCGGTCGTATTAATATAGAAGTAGCTCCTTATTCTGGTATTTGTCGCATTTTAAAGGGATCTGTTTTTTGTCGAGCAGATCGAGTAGACCTTGTTAATAGAGTCATCGAGACTCCTACGTCAGAAATGTTGATTGCGAGTAGACGTGACTTTGACGAAAACCAGATTCGTGTCGGTGAGAAAGTGTCGGCCCACGACAAGAAGCTTCTGGTAGAATTGTTGACTAGATACAGACATTGTTTTGCCACTTCGCTTAAAGACTTAGGGTGCACTAACTCGACAGAGATGCACATAGAGCTGAATAGTAATCGTCCTGTAGTATATCGTCCATATAGGTTGTCTCATCATGAGCGGGAAAAGGTGCAGTCAATGGTAGCTGAAATGTTAGATGCTGGGATCGTCAAGGAGTCTGTTTCGCAATACGCTAGTCCAATCTTGCTCGTTCGTAAAAAGGATGGTTCGTTGAGGATGTGCATCGATTATCGAATGTTGAATTCGGTGACGATAAAAGAGAGATATCCTATGCCGATCATCGAAGACGAGATAGCTCGTCTAACGGGTCAAGCTTGCTTTATTACCCTCGATTTAGCTTCAGGCTATTATCAAGTGCCAATTTCCGAGCGGAGCAGGCATCTCACATCATTCGTCACACCAGACGGCCAATACGAATTCAATCGTATGCCGTTTGGTCTGGCAAATGCACCTGCTGTATTTCAGCGAATGATGAATGCGCTGCTTGGATCAGCTCGCTTTAAGAATGCTACTGCCTATATGGATGACATCCTCATCTCTGGTAAAAACACCACAGAATGCCTAGAACATCTCAAAGAAGTACTGCAGGTGTTAGAAAAGGCAAATCTTACCTTGAACCTAGTAAAATGTAATTTCCTCTCTGATAAAATTAATTACCTTGGGTACGAAATTAGTGCCGCTGGTGTTAGGCCAGGTGAAGGCAAAGTTAAGAGCGTACAAGATTTTCCTCGACCGGAAAATGTGCACAACGTTAGGCAATTCTTGGGTTTGGCTAGTTATTTCAGAAAGTTTATTAGAGATTTTGCTCACTTAGCCTCTCCACTAAGTAAACTGTTAAAAAAGGGGGCGCCATGGGAATGGAGTCATAGTCAGCAGCAAGCTTTCGAAGATCTCAAGTCTCGGTTAATAGACAGGCCAATTCTCGCGATTTATGATCCCGAAGCCGAAACCGAGTTACACACGGACGCTAGTAAGGTAGGCATTGGTGGTATTCTTTTGCAGCGCACGGCAGGGGTTGAGTCCTTTCGCCCAGTGGCCTACTACAGTAGACAGACTTCTCCAGAGGAAAAGAATTTCCACTCGTACGAGTTGGAAACATTAGCAGTTGTGTTTTCTCTTAGGAAATTTAGGGTCTATCTGTTAGGCAAGGAATTTAAGATAATTACAGATTGTAGTGCGTTACGTTCCACGTTTTTAAAACGAGACTTGATCCCGAGAATTGCTCGCTGGTGGCTGACGCTACAAGAGTTTGATTGTTCCATTGAATACAGGGCTGGCACGAAAATGAGTCACGTTGACGCACTGTCTCGAAATCCGATTAGAGATGATGTAGAAACCGCAATTGATAAATTTTCGAACGTGATGTCTATTAGTGATGACGATTGGCTGCAAACACTTCAACTTGGCGATACAGAGTTATGTAGGATTAGCAATATTTTAAGTAGCGGCCTCGGAGAGAAGGAGTTGAGCTACATAAACGAGAATTATGTATTAAAGGACAATAAATTATTTCGTTGTCTCGGCGGTGATAGGGATAATATCCGATGGGTCGTACCAAAGGGTGCAAGGTGGCAGTTATGCCGCATGAATCATGACGACATTGGACACTTTGGCTTTGAAAAAACATTAGAAAAGATTAAGAAAAATTATTGGTTTGCCAAAATGTCCAAGTTCGTCAGGAAATACGTAAACGCCTGCATCGAGTGCGCTTACGCAAAAAATAATTCAAGTACACGTGAGGGCCACCTCCACCCTATTACGAAAGCGGGGGTGCCGTTTCATACAATCCACATTGACCACCTTGGACCCTTCGTTAAATCAAATAGGGGACAAACTCACCTTCTTATAATCGTGGATGCATTTACAAAATTTTGCTTCGTTAAACCTGTTCGTAACACAAATGCTCAAAACGTTATTAAGGTCTTGGAAGATATATTTTACACCTTCAGGGTCCCTGATCGTTTAGTAAGTGATCGCGGCAGTTGCTTCACCTCTCATGCATTCAAGAGGTTTGCTCTTGACAAAGGTTTTAGACACATTTTAAATGCCGTAGCCAGTCCCAGGTCTAACGGACAGGTGGAACGGTACAACCGTACCATTCTTGACTCCATGAAAGCGTTAAATGTAAATCAAGAAGAAAAAGATTGGGATAGTCATTTGGGTAGGATTCAGTGGGGACTCAATAACACCATCCAGAAGACCACGGGTAGATCCCCTTCTGAGGTGTTGTTCGGTACCTACATGAATACGGAAATTAATCCAGTTATGAATGAGGTTGCAGCGGAAACGCGGCAAAATAACGACATTTCAATTGTTCGTAATGAAGTCAAGGATAGGATAGATAGAGAACAGGATAAACAAAAACAGAAATATGATGAGGGTAGAAAACCGGCTCGATTATATAAAAAGGAAGATTTGGTTAAAATAACAAAGACTTGTTTTAATAATGACGGGCAAAGCAAAAAGCTTATGCCCACATACATAGGACCCTACCGGGTTGTTGACGTTTTAGGTAAGGATCGCTATAAGGTCGCACCCATTCCCGGCCTAAGTTGCACACAAAATAAACGCCCAACTGTTGTCGCGGCAGATCGTATGAGGCCTTGGATCCACATAGCTGCATTAGAAGTACACGAAAGTGATTCTGACACAGGCGTTACTGACGAAAGTGATTAACCGTTACCATAGATAATCTTACCTTGATTTATCTCGTAAGTAAGTGACCTACAGACGTTTTTCTTGTATTGTTTCAGATCAAACACGACAATCGATCGGTTCGTGTTCTGATACAACTGTTACAGAGCGAGTTCGATAGCACTATAGGTAATCGATCGTCCTGTATGTGCTTATCGTTAGTTGTACCAACAAGCGCGGAACTGAATCGATCGGTCCGTGTCTTGAGTCGTCTAATGCTGTGGGTAATCGATCGTCCCACGGCATAGTTATTGATGTTGATCATGAATTTGAGCTGGCAGTTTGGCAATCAGGTGCTGGGCTGAATCGATCAGTCTTTGTACCAGATATGCCAAATGCTAGATGTCCTGCTGCGTTGTCACAAGTAATCGATCGTCTTGTGCACGACAGCTAGTCCGTACCTAGAGACACCATTGGACATCGAGTCCTTAGGTGTCACATCGTTGGTAACCCAAAATAATCGATATTTTGGGTCCAATACTGATTACGATTGCAGTTTTTCCGAATCGATCGGAATTTAAGATTAGTTGAGAATTGTTGGTTTCATTTTTCCTATTTTTGCAATGTATCTGAATGTGAAACAAAGTTTAAAAATATTTTTTTTTTAAGTATTGTTTGTGAAGGATGTGTTACCGACCAGGGCTACGATTGTTAGGGTTCCACCTGGGGTCGTGTGCGGGGACGCACACGTCGTCAGGATGGACGATTGTTAGGGTTCTTGAATTTATGGTTACAAAATCGACTATCTGTCAACTCGTTTTTATATTTCACACTGGCAACTATTTATTTTAAAATAACGGTAGCATAGTTGATAAGAGGGCGGGTCATCTGGTCGATGACACATTCAATTGCGGCGGTCCAACCTGTGCGGACATATTGTATTAGTTGTCGTAATAGAAATAAAGTGAAGTGATAATTATACTATCTTTCTACCGTTTTATTGTAACGCTGCGGCTTAACCTGATATATAGGATTATCCTTAGTACTCTAAACACTACATCGGTGGATAATCTTATACAATGTTAGTCAAAAACTATTTTTTGTACCTATTTATGTAAATTGACTAATCATTGAAACAGAACAAAATTGTACTTTTTTAAACAATGATATTCATTTAACAATGATTTCATAATTGTAGTTTAAAACCATATCCTGTAGCTTACACTCAACAAATGATAATTATTAGCTAAACAATTAAAAAAGGAAATCAGACAATTGCCACGAAGAAGCAAATATCACAACAACAATTTTCACGTGGGAGAGCCATGCTTCGGCACGAATGAGCCGGCTCAACCGGAGTGATACCACGCCCTCACAGAAAACCGGCTTGAAACAACGCTTGCGTTGTGTTTCGCCGAGTGAGTGAGGTTACCGGAGGCCCAAACCCTTTTAAAAGGCGGGCAACGCACTTGGAACTCCTCTGGTGTTGCGGGTGTCCGCTTCATCCGTCTGCTAGTTTGCTGCCCTATCCCATAAAAAATGTGTTTAACCCAGAACTCCAAGCCTACCTTCAATGTTAGCCTTCTGACTAAGCTGTGTGTAGTTCAGGAGCGCCGCGTTCTCTAAACTCGTCTGTATCATGGCTCTGACTTCCTCAGGAGCTACTGGCGTCACTACGTCTTTCATTAACACTCGTTCCAGAAGTGACAGTGTTGCCTGAAACGTGATTATTACTTATCTCCTTATAATTATAAATTATATCTTAAAGCGTTCTCTATTTCCTTGTTACTGTAGTCGTGAATAATTTTAATAAAAACCTAGAAACCTTACTAGATTTTAACTGTAGGTCCATAAGGGAGTACGTGGTACTAACAAATTTCAAAAAGTTTCTCAGTAAATTTCGAAATGGAATTATAATATAACTACTACCAAGCTACTACCCAATATCTTTTCTACACAATTCTTGTCCATCCAATAGTTGTCTCTAAGAACTTGCATTTAGCGATAAGATCGCAACCCACTCATCTAACATTTTTATCTTTATTTTCGCTCTGTCAATAAAAAATACTCTATTTATCAACTCTATCACAATACTTAATTTATTATGCAACACGTTTTAATTTAATTTTAGCCGTTCATTCTTATTTATGATATAATCAATAGCTTTATCATCAATGTCGTTTTTCAAGATACCTTGAGCGCGCCCTCAGGCCGTCCGAACGGGAATGCATATCTGAAGTTCGTGATCTGATGCTGCAAAAGCGCCTTCAGCCTTTCCTTTATCTCTGCGAACTTCTCTTTCTCCTGCACGGTGATGCTGCCTACCCCGTCCGGCCTGCCAGTCAACGTCGCTGTACTGTGAACCACTTCCGGCGTAGGGCTTACTCTAGTTGGGCACAAGCGGGATATAGGGTAGGCTGTGAAATCAGCAGCTTATCTACTAACTAACTTCTAAGATATAACATTACTACGTATTATTACTATTGCTATGAGTTATAAGGGAGAGTGTGATTTGGTTTTTGACTTCTCTACCTTGTTCCTCTGTTTTTTAATATGTTTCCTGTAATCTATGCCAATCACAATATATTAATTCATAAAAATAGCGAATCTTCAATCTTCGTAATACTATTTTTTATTTTATTTTATTTTATGTGATCTTTTAATATTTATTATGATGATTATTTAATTTAATATGATTCTGTTATATTAGTTGCTTTTCTGTTCATATTTCGGAAAAAGTTTTATAATTCTATTATTTTTTTCATTTTTGGTACCAGATACAGGTATTATCTAATTTTAACAAAACCAATATCTCACAAATTAATTCATCTATCCATTCTTCTTGGTTATTTTGACTGCTGACTCCAAGAGCCCGAAAGAGTACATTAGTAAGGTGAAGCAGGCATAGTTAGTAAGCACATTTAGTACGGTTGCATAGTCAGTTAGTTAGGTAAGTAAGTACTAAAAGTTGGAAGCAACATCACACTCATGTGAGGCGTAGGTAAGGTAGGTCTTGGTTATTTATTGGGTTTGGTGTTGTGAAGCTGTTTTTGACATAGCTATTACTAATATTAATTTGTAGACTTATGTTCAATTTGGCTGTAAAGGTGAGGCTTTTAATATTGTGGCATTTCTCTTATTAACTTATATATTGATTAGCCCAAACGCTATCATTTAATTTATAAAGGATTAGGAATTAGTTACATGATTTTTTTCAAAAGAAATCGGTATTATTGCCGTCAAACACAGCTTCGTTTCTATCCACTGATCACTGCTAAGTCACATACACATACAGTTGCGGTCCCCACACATCTCCTTGAGGGACACCAAATCTAACACATTTATCATTCAACAACAACCTGATATATTTACATATATTATATCTACAAATGCATATTATTAGATAATTTATCAAAATGCTGGTCTTCTTTTACTAAATTTAAATTGAAAGTTCTTGTTTTAGTTTTTTAAAGCCTTTAGTGGATTATAAGTTGCCCAATCAAAGGCTAAAGTCAATTCCATGTTTTGATTTTTTTAACGAGTGAATTTTTTAGTTATATTTACATTATACAGTTATATAAATTCACAACATATAGGTACCAACTAGTGTGCTCATAATTCACATTCGGGGCAATGTGCATCCAATTAATTTATTATGTAATAATTTCGTTTAAATAGCATATATCATTTAATGCAGTCACTAGTAATTAAAATTCAATAAAAAATATAATTTAATTCTACCACAACATACTTGCTTAAGACCTCATCACATTATACAAAATTATTATAAAAAAATATTCTATCCATCTACCTACCTGTTACCATGGACATGGCTAGCACAGAAGGCGAAGGAGTAGTGCATAAGGGTAGGGTCCACTGTCTGGGACCCACTCTCAGCCACGTCCAATAGGTCCGATAGATAGCAAAGGTGACGGAAGCAACCACGCACCCCATATCTTGCGCAATACTCATCAAGGACGAAGACTTGTCCTGGGGAGAACCAGCCCTGGAAAGAAAAAAGATCAACTAATATGAGGATCTCGGCTTTCTGTATTTTGTCTGTGTGCCTTTAAAACCCTTATATTTTGAAACATTAACCCTTCCAGTATCAAATTAGAAACATTATCATTACATATTATCACGGCGTGCGTCGTGGCCTACTCCATTTTTTCTACTTTAGCCTTATTTTTTACCAACCCATGTCCAGCTTGATTTCGTCTGTTCGACCTTATTACTCTTTAGCTTATACACGCAAATTTTATCTAAATCTATCAAAAGCTATTCTGAATTCTCTAACTCTAACACTTAGTGAATCTTTCAAGATGAATAAGTAATCTTCAAAACTTACCAAAGAACAGTAAGGGTCCTGCAACCGATACTTCAACGTTAACGACTGTAGCACACAGAATAGTTGGTGATGATCAAACTGGCATGGATCTGCCTGGATGTAGTCCTCCATGCCATGCTTACGGGCTTTGTCTGCATCTGCAAGAAGTAAATTATAATTAGAAGAATATTATATTGATAGAAGGGAATATAAACTAAAAAAGGTGTATAAATATTAGTTAATTAATGAAGAAGTAAAGGAAAATATTCACTTTGAAATATATTTCTTCGAGATAGTGTCATTAGATAGTGTGTTTCACAACAAAGTTCAAGCTGTGATAAAGAAAGGTTAGTCAGAAGAACATTACCTAAGGATACTTTGAATTTAACAATCCATAAAACTAAATCTTGTGGTTTCATTGGCCATGTTAAAGTTATTGTTCTAAAAACATATCATCAAGAATTTACGGAGATTTAAAGATTGTGTTTTCTTCAAAAATATTAATTGGTTCAACCCACCTCCCATAATTTTATGGTGCGTATCTGACGTTGTAGGTGGTGTAGGTTTATGGCTCTGTCCCGTAGCTCTATATAGAGCCATAACCCATAGATGGCATTCGTTCTCGTCAGTCACACCCATGAGAACAGACTCGCCATCACGTACAGCATTCATGAAGTACTTAGCGCCCTCCAATTCTGCAAAGAAATATAGGGTAGTGGCTTCGTAGGTTTTTAACTACTGAAAATATTATGAAGATGTTTGAAAGAGATTTTGAAATTTATATTTATTTTCAACAAAGTAGTTAAAAAAATATTTTTCGCTCGACACGACGTGGGAATTTCACCCACGACCACAAACCAATTTCGAGAAATGTTTGATTTATAAGAAATATCTGAAGTTCTGATAGAAAAGAATAAAGAAAGGAAATTTTTTAAGTATAGAATAATACACAAAAATGTTCATTACCTATTGTTTTCTTGTTTGCCTTACCTTGTCCGACGATCAGCTGAGCTGTAAAAGAAAACTCCATTTTAGTAAACTAAAATAAATGCTACCTATCAATTTTAGAATCACAAAATATTTGAAGGCTTATCCCATTTCTACAAAAAACTAGAGACTGCCCTCTCAATTCATTCACTACAAAAATTACGACCACATAGTCCACTTGTATGATATAAATTTTATTTAAAAAATATATATATAATTTAATATAATTTTTGCGATAATAATTCCAAGACCCAATATCTTAAATCATCAGATAATTTTACATGATAGTGTGTATAAACTTATCATTATCATTCTTAAGTTTATACACATTCATTTGTAATATTACATTGAAAAAGGAATTTAATTTGAAACTAGAAACCCAATTCTGGATAATAAAAATATATTCAACATTAAAGTTCCATTCTTTTGTGTTGAAAATGTGGACTTTTTATCAATATGCTGTCTCATTACGGTAATCTTTGTTAGGAACAGTTTCAATAGCTAAAATTGACCCTCAGTTTCAAACATTTCGTCTCTAAATTATTAACGTTAAGAATGAGTACTGTACCGCTTGCTAGCTCGATGTAGTCCACTGTGAATCCATCCAGCTGCATCATTTCAGCAGGCTCGGACTTCTTGTCTTTATATGAGCATAAGGCGAAGGTATACTGGCTCACTTGGACGAGGACCATGTATCGACGCTTCCATTTACGCCACACGTTCTTGCCAATGACGTGGAGATAGCTGAGGAAGATACAATACTCATGAGATAAAGGGTACATAATATTGATGTGTTGTCTTTTCGTCAAAATGATTAAATTATTTCAATTTTGAAAGCTGGTATTAATACGCTGCTGGAGTTCATCTGTGGTGATTCCAAAGCATTGGCAAATATTGTATTGTTAAGCAATAATATGCTAACACTTTTTTGGGTCCAATTATTGCGGGCAATATAACCAATGAAATTATGGTGCATATTAGACTTAAAGTCTGAGATCTCAAGGTGACAACGCACTAATGGTACTACTTAATGGTTTTCAGACAGGCTGTATACTTGTCATGACACTTTTATACATTCGACACTGTAATTTAATAATCGTTTGTTTGTCTGTGTCTTCTAAAAATAAATCAAATATTTTGAGTTTCTCAGTTTCTCTTGAGTTGCTCCGACTTTAGGTATACGTATAGGACTTTAGGTATTGGGACATGTGCAGGAAGAAGAAGAAGAAGATTTTGAGTTTCTCAGTGTCGAATGCTTATGAAAGAACAAATTTTTTTCGTAACGATAATATGACAAAGTTTTACACTCATTAACATGAACAGTATGTTTACTTACCCACAATGTTTCATATTTAGAGGCTTATCCATTCGGCAGGCAATTTTGATTCTCAAGTCTTGATCCGGCAAGTTCTTTGGTACCGTCATTCGATGCCATTCAGGCGCCTGTAAATGTAAAAATATGTTTGATTCCATTAAATAACTTTTTTAGTTATTATCTTTCATGTTTGGCACAGTACTTTTATTTATAATTTGAATTTTCGAAACATGTATTTATTATTAGATGTTTTGGTTCAAAATCAAATTAAAAAATCGCTATGTTAATCAAGTTTTTTCTTTAAATATTCTGGGACATTGCGCCTTATTGAATAACAAGGGCGAACCATTTTATTAAAGCGTTATTATTTGCCTGTAAATCCTGTATACACTTACCTTACTTGATAAAGGGGTAGGCCTGAGGACTACTTTCCCAAGTTCCTTGTCTTCAAGTGCCAGAACACCTGGGTTTTCAGTATACAGCTTCACTTTAACGGCAGGCAGCGGCTGTGTCGTACTGAAGTCACCTTGTGTGTCCCACCTGTTCCAAAAAGAAGAATATAGGACATACCGTGCTATGATGCCATCATGCCTGCATTCTCCAAAGAGTTAGGCAAAGGTATACTAATCTAGAATTTGTCAGCATATTTAGGTCCCAACTCTCATGCTATAAGGAGCTTATTGCTATAAAAAAACAGGACACAGTACAGATACCTACAAAAAATGATTTAAAATGTGTCTTTGTAATGGGTTGAGAAGCAAAATAGAAATTAACCATTACCTACGATTTCCTAGAATTGACGCTTCGAAGAAATAAACGTAGGACCTATTCTAAGCTTATAGTTCATATTCAATTAAATTTACAATTTGTCGCTGCGGTAGGAGTCTCTCATACGATGCTCGCACGCAACGAATATTTGTATGGTCTACTTATAGTAGTTCTGGGTGTCAAGTACAAGAGAGATTTGTGTTAAATTAAATTAATTAATTCAATTTGTGTTGTGTTTTTTTTATGTTTCTAATTCAAAAGATGAAATAGTAAAATTGACACTCACATAGGTTTAGAGGCTTCTGCTTGGTCGGTCTGGAGTTTGTCCCCGCCTTCAACTTCCATAGTGCAATAAACTATTCTATTAGGTGCTAAAGACTTGAGACCTTTCACCTCCATAACAACCACCTAGAATGTGTTTAAGATGATAATTGATGAGATTTTGAGACCAGCCCTTGTAAATTAAACCTACCCTCTTGGTCTACAAATTATAATAAAATGAGAATCCCAATATATTTCAAAGTAATAACAAAATAACTTTAAGTTCTAAGAACGATCTAATGATCTAAACGAAATATTATAATATAATATTTCCCTATGTCTATTTTACAATGTGCAAAATTGAATCATTTTATATCTGAAGTAGTTGTTGTTATAAAACTAATCCACAACACAGTAGTTTTGTTACTCCTGACGTTACCTCGATTTGGAATGTAAGTACTACATCCATTTTCGTAAGTTGTGTGTCCACGTCTCCAGTGTCAGCCTCACCCGTCAATTTGTTCGCGAGAGACCCTTGCGATCTGAAACACAGCTGCTTACTCAACCTTGGACTCGGATCCGGTCCAGCGTTTGACCTAATCACCATTAAGCCACCATTTCAAAAAACCACCACCAAAGAATTCCACCAACAAAGTATCCCCAAGTTACTTGACACATTACATTGACAAATATTTAAGCATTGATTAGTATTACAATAATGTAAGTAGTATTGACAAATTACGTGAATTAGTAGTTCGTAATGATATAATCACAATTATCGGGGTAAAGGAAGCGGACGGTACATTCACAGGCCCGTGGGAATGATTGGTGGTACACAGTATGACAACCCATCACCGAAACCAAGAATGATTAAGCATACAAAAGGGTAACATTACAAATACATCGGAACATCTTCATCTAAATCTAAGATACTTGGTATATGGCGTAAATGTGGTTAATTTTGAAAGCAAAAGTTATATAGAAACTCCAGTTGAAACTAGCCGAGAAAAAGGGCGATAGAACAAAGCTACAGGCGAAGAAATGAATCCAATAGTGCACTTTCATGTTGACCCAATTCTTGAAGTTATTTGACGTTATATCAAATTAAATGGAAAGGATCGAAGTAGTTTGAATAAAAAGATTCAGGCCAATAGTTTAACGGAAGTTTCTTGATAATTTGCGTAATGAAAAATGTAGGAAATTCTTATTGTTTCCAGCACGGTGACGTAGCAGTGGCAGTGGGGTACGATCTTTCAACTAAACTTTTGTTTTGAAACTCAATTGACTAAATGCTGCTGGAAAGATCCATCGTGCGAGGAAAACGAATAAAAATTTCAGAGTGAATGTATAGATGTATTGTAAGCGAAGCCCTATCAAAGCTTGAAGCGTAGCAGTTTTAAATGTAGTAGACGTAAATATATAGTAGTTATATTATAGACCAGATTAGAAAAACAAATAAAACGAGGACAATGTGAAACCAAATATAAAGCAGTGGGGTATATTTGTTAGCCTACGAATCTAAATTTAAATTTATTTTGGGTATTTTATCTACATTTCAAATATGAAGCTGACGCTTAAGTATTACTGTAGCTGTTTAGACTAGAAAAAATATAAAATCTTTAACTACATTATAATAATCTACATTTTTATTAACTATAAGCTTATCGAAGTCTTCTGGCGGTGTTGTGGAAGCTTTAATAAATCCATTGTTGTCATTTACTTAATTTATTGGACCACAAGTATTGATGGCTAGATTGTTAATCTTAGCATTAAGCTCTACTCTAATTTACTGTTACTTAGCTACAGTGGTCCTTCAGACAACATTAGGATTGCAAACTGTATCATTCATGTAGGGAATGTGTTGGGGTCCCGCTACACAAGACACGTGCTTAAAATTATCAATTCTGTACTCATTACTTGTACTTCCTTTAATATTACCGTCCGATTATGTGCCAGGGACAGAAAAAACCAAATAGAAATCAACAAGTAGAAACGATGAATGTTGATTCTGGATGAACATCTAAGTAACAAGTTGCAACACACGGATGCAAAAGGAATAGAATCATTACAAGGGTTTTTCCTTATTGCAATTAGTTATATCTGCTCACACTTCATCATGCATAAGTTAAGATTTCGTTCATGAATGGAGATGATTGATATTTGATGAAATGTGTTCAAACAATAAAACTGTGAAAAGGGGTTTAAAAATTGTGTAGTTTTGAATAGGTATAATAAGGGTAAACGTTGCATCCAGATGAGATTATCAGTTAAAACCAAACTTTTCTAATAGTGAGAAAGATGAAACAACACAATATTAGAACATTAGTTTAAGTAGTAAGGTTTTTACAAAGTTAATACACGGTCATGATTATAGGTCATCCGTATATCTTCGAATCCATAGTCCAAATACTCAAGTACTGAGATCAACAATTTTAGGTAGGTACCAACAATTAAATAATAATTATGTATATTATGTGATACACTTTACTATCATTGACAGATTATCAATTGTCAGATTAGAAATTGATTTGTCTATTTTGCAGTATTATGAATTCAAAGTTATACGGAAGTTTTAATAATAACACACAGGTACTAAATACACACTCATTACACTGAATTTATGCCTGAACGCAAAGAAAATATATATTCTAAGAATTTGTTAGTACCAATAAAAATTTTAAGCACTTTAAAACACGAAAAACACTGGTTATTGCAGCTATTTGATAACTGACGTCGTTTGATATATTTTCTTTACTATTTAAGTTTCAATTCCATAAACATTATGGATTGTTTTTTAAGGAATTAACAAATGATCTGATTTAACAACCATCCAATATTGATTGACCACTGATAAATGTCTTAAACGACAATCCTTGGAACATCAGTAACACTTTTGAAGATTATTTTTCATCTGGTGTCTTAATGCACATAGGTGGCGGAAAGATCCCTGTTGCAATTATCATAAAAAGTATTACAAGTCATTTGTGATCATTTCTCAACGATCAATCGACAGCATACATTGACCACATCCAAGACAACAGTGAGATCACATCCATTAAAACTTACGACATTGACTTTTAAATAAATGAAAATTCATTATTATTAATTTCGAGTTTTTTTTCCTCTAGTAGAATGCATTTGCACTTTCTCTTATTATTCATCAAATTTACTGTAACATTTAGCAAGGATACTTTTAACTTAATATTGCAAATACATTCTCTTCATATTAGCATTGTCTTATTGTCTCCCTTTTCACACGTATCTATGTAATTATCTTTATGAAGGCCATCAATAATTTTCTTATAAGTATTACATTTCTCATATGTGTAAAAAAGTAGTTAAAAAAATATATTTAAAGTTTTTGGCTTTAAACACTGACCTGTGATTATACCGCTTGATTTTATGGAGGCCGTATTTCGAGTCGGCCCCGCCTTTGGAAACAGGGAGAGACTCCAAGTTGGCCATCAGCAGGTTGATTGAGGACTTCAACTCTTCTATGTATAACGATTCCATCTCTTTCAGCACGAACTTCGGCATTAACTTGCGGTTCTAGAAATTATTTGTAATTAAAAATACTTTTAACTAACTATATTATTTAAAAACATTACTATAGGTACCTACTGTAGTAGTTTCTGACTCTAGTAAGAAACCAGTATAGTATCCCGCGAAAAGACGAAAATTAAATAAAATCAATATAACGCGATAAAATCCGGAAAAATTGTTTTATTCCATTACTACACCATTTTAAATTGGAATTATAATCTTTATTCTAGAACGCATAACTGAAATGCTCAGCTGAATCAGTGCCTACTTAGCTATGGCTTTCGAAAACAAAGTCGTACACTGCATCTCTTTTAATCATTAATTTCTTAAAACTAATCAGAGATATCCTACTCATTAGTTGCTTAACACTTTTCTAAAGTAGTGGGACTGGAAGAAAAATACAATAAATTGCTCAATATTATTTTAATACTGTACCTTTTCCATTTCATTGACTTTTTGCATTCGTCCATCCAATTCTCTTCTGATAGCTGCCGCTTGTTCGTCGGCTGAGTCAAGCTGTAATATAACATGACGATTAACTAAACCTATATCAGTATCAGTCTTTACATATTATTATTTGTATACTGTTAGAGCTCGTTTTGTTTCAATTCGGAAATATCCTTCTGATTAATCTTTACTTATATTTCTTTAAATAACATATCATACCAACACGCCTGTATTCCCTGAAGCGTTACGCAGAGGCGTATCTTTAAGTGCATATTTAGGACTGTGTGTATCTTCAGTTCCTAGTAAACTGAACTCCGAACTTATACTGAGAATTTCAAAGAAAAACCCAATAACACTGCTCGACCTGGGACCCGAACTTCTAGCCACCTAGGACCGCTAGGCTAACGAGATGTTATGATATGACATATTTTTAACATTTATTTTAAAAGTCGGTACACGTGTGTTAGCCTCGTCACGTATCAAATTACAGACACAAAGTTTTACTTCCTTGTTTAAGGTAACCTTTTCTATGATTTAAAATACAAAATCCATTTCTCCCAGATCAATATGTAGATAATTTACTCGATGAAATGAATTAGTCCCAGCGGTTGTTAGCTTCGGAAAATAAGGCCGAATTAATTATCCGTTTGAGGTCAGTGTGCTTAATTTATTTCAACGTTTACAAAGGTAAACACAGTGGCTTTGATGTGAATGGGTAAAGGGCTTTGAAAGAATACTAATTTCGAAACTCAAGGGTCTTGTCATGTATACGGGTTAACTTTGTAAGTAACAAAATATTTTATAAAAAAATATTTCATAGAGTTGTTTCATCTCAGATGGTCATTGACACTTTTAGGGTTATTTTCCCTATTACTATTACCATTGAAAAAAATACTTAGGCACGTGTCTCAAAATTACTTTAGGATATCGTTATTATAATTATAACTCAATATTATAATTGACATGTTTGAGAACTTACGCTTATTCAATTACACGTTGTATAAAAAAAGATAAAAGTTCTATAAAATTTAACAAACCGTTACAGAAATATGTCTGTCATTTTACATAAAACATTTGGCCAAATGAAAAAACTTCCAATAAACAATATAACTCTGGTCGTACCTACATAGCAGAGCTAGTACTTGTACGGTAGAATATGATATACCTCTATGGAAGAAAAATACAGGTACTGCACTGACACCAACAACAAAACCTAAACTCAATGTAGTGCAACATAGTTCAAGAGTACAATCAGTTTCATTATATAATAAGATGCCTACAGATTTTAAAAGTATTTATAGTGTGAATTTATTCAAAAATAAACTTAAAACATACTTATTGGGGAAAGGCTATTATAGTATTGACGAGTTTATTAATGACAAACAGTAGACATTATACCTATTTATTAAGCTGCTTGAAATCCTTCCATTAAATTAAATACTTATGGATTGATATTTGTGAATTATGTATTACCATTAAAATTAATAATAATTATTGAAATTTATTTTATTGAAATTGTGGTTTTATATTGTGATTTGATGTCATTGCACTTGTGTAGTATACAATTATTATGAATTCTATTATTATTATTGCTGTAACAAATATTTTCAACACAATGTATATTGTTAAGAAATAAACTACTTATGACTTATGACCAAGTAACTTGGATAGAGGCCAGGAGGATAATGCTAATGACTCACAAGAAGAGCGTTGAAAAGCAGCTGGTGTTCAAACTTCTTGACTCCGAGGATCTGTTGAAACATGTCGTAGAGCTGTTCTTTGCTGAGGATGCACTCAGCGTTGAGGCTCTGCTGCTGCGCCCGCGACGGTCTCTTGGACTCGTCATCTCCAGGTATGCCTGGAGATTGTTAAGATATTAGCTTATAGTTGGAAGCAGTGTGTTGAATTGTTTTGCGTTGAAAATGTTTAAGTTCCACATTACTTTTTGTAAGGCAACGTGCTTACGTTATCTCAAACTTGTGATTCATGTTCTTTTTTACCTCTTAATATTTCAATAGTAATATTGTATTCTATATTAATATGCTATTTTTTCAAGATACGATGACAAACAGTGACGGTGTTTATAACACGGAAAGCCAATATTGTGATTTTAAACACATCAAATCATGCAGTGCGCTTACGATACACTTACCTTATAAATCCTCAAACCTTTTTGTTATAAAATGTAAAATATACATATATATGTGTAGTTTTTATGGCGTGGTACTGTAAAGTTTATGTGTGAAAATTGTGTATAAAAAAAAATATGTATCGATACTTAGAAAACACGAAAATAAAGAATATTTAACGGATGAACGATGTTAAAACTGAATCGTATTAATAAAATTATCGCGTGAATAAATTCAGTGATAAAGCAATATACAATAAGAAAAAGTAGGCACAATTTGTTTATTTTGTGTGTCTACGAACCTAGAATTATAAATTCAGATAAATCGGAGTCTAATTCCAGTATAATAAGATGCTACTAAATAACAATTTCTTAGAAAAAGCTATTATTGATCCTGGATATATTCGAAGCTTCTAAAAGTGTTGCTATCCTTAACAACAGTCCCAGTTTTACGGCAGTTGCAGAGATAAGCGTTTTTCGATAGCGATAGTCCGCAATGAAAACTCCTTATAACTACACTGACCACAACGCGATTCTCTAGCTAAGAGAGGTTAGAGTATATTATATACGAGTATCTTATATAAAATCGAGTAATTTATGTAAAAAATATAAAGAACAAACTTTTATTAGATTTGTATACATTAAAATCCCTCAATGACAACATACACTAAATTCAAGCAACGGCACAAGACGTAAGCGAAAATATGGAAAAAGGAAGGAATCAAATGAACATTTTGTCGAGTGATACCTGTTATTCCTGTTCAGGATGTGTGAGAGAGACATGTCGTGAGAGAAAGGGAAAGAAACACAGACAGTGAGACAGACACAGGCACACACATTTTCAGGTACATTAAGTTTTAGGGCCGGTGATTTGCAAACCTGTAATTCTCGATCATTTTACGAGTTCGATAAGCATACCTCTAGGTGACGTAGTAATGAATTTTAGTTTACTCTATGTCAATAAGGTTCAGATTTGTCTGATAACGGTCACCAAGGTATGCTTCTAGTGGTTGTAAGACATTTACATTCTACGATCTAAACAATAACACATTCATTTTTGCTGGTTTGTTGATTGATTTAAAGAGTTTTGTGTTTTACTTTGTTAGATTTGTTAATTTGCTCTGATTTGAAAGGAGACTATATAATTACATAGATATAAAACTGAAACCATCAGCAAACCTTATAAAACTGTCGCATTTTGCAAGTAAGTAAAGTACGAAATCCTTATACATTTTCCACAAAAAAAAAACACTATTAACTACATAGTTAAAGATTCGCAAAATGCCACAATTATTTCGACTGGTCACAATCTAGGAATATTTAACAAAATACTAATAAACATTGATAAATCGGTTAGACAGTTCTATTTCCTACGTTTCGTTTTTGTCATTTCTATAATTCAAGAAAACAAAACGAAACTGAATACAACTTAATCACGTTTATTAGCACGGGGAATAGAAAGGTTTATTACATAAATAACCGCACTATGTAAATATAAATATTACAGCTAAATTAAAATCTTTTCTTTAGTTCGTAGGGCTTAAATAAAAAATATTTAAACCAAATGTCGCTAATTTTATAATAAAAACTACAACCAATAAAACTCAAGAGTTATTTAATTTGTAATGAATTATCAAACCAATAGCTGAGGAAACAGTTAATAGTCCTTTCTTGATGATTATTCTATAGTAACTAATTTGACATAAACACTACCAATCAGCACACATAATATTCTTGTGTCTACGTACGGAGTCGATAGAACGAATTAGATTTGGGAAATCTTACTATGTTTAAAACATTGTTTTACCTATATAGATTTTAAAATTGTGCGTTTTTAGGATTTTGTGTTTGTCCTCTTCCGTTAAGTATATTGTGATAATGTTTATATCTACTGCGATCAATGGAAACTGACAAAACATTTGTTCTACACAGAAAAAAGTACAACTGAATATCTTGAAATACCTATCCTTACCATTTTTATATACTTTTAATGTAAATTGATATGAATTCCCGTTAACAACCTCTTTCATTACAAACTCTACAATAATAAACTATATATTTCCGAGAATCTAACTCGTTTTCAGAATTTATTTGTATTGCGATTGCTTAATGCTTCTCATGTTTGGCTTCGGAAAGACAGAAATCCGAAAATAATCAAATATTGTTTCAACATCACTGTATCAAATAAAATCATTATTATCAAAGTTGTATATATTACTGAAATATCACAATGTGTGTATAACAATATGCTTTATCAATGAAAAATTCAATTGAAGATCACGTTTCTGACCTTGATTATCAGGCTCTCGCAGACTCAAGCACTACACAAACATTCAAAGGCACATTGCATACTTAAGCACATCAATAACTGATGCGTCATATACTGCGACATGCTCCTGATCCTTCACTCCAAACTTAGCTGCCGTCAACGAGAAGAAATTTCTTCAGAAAGTAATTTATAAAAACTTTAGTTCTCTCTCTAAAGTTCAATTAGGCTGTTTGGAGTATGGAAAATTTACATGGCATCAACGTAAGAATCTTTTAAGCTAACATAAGCATTCTCTGAAAGTTAGCAAAGGTTTATTGTTACATACCCAATTCGATATTTCTTATCGGGTTAAATGAATGCTATTTTTATTACTTTTCAGAAAATCAAAACAATTTTAAAACTTATCAGTTTTCTAGAATCTATTTTGTTATCGTCATTATCAAGCTGTAGGCTTTTAAGAAAATATGTTCTAGCTTAATTTGCATTTGCATCCCTTTTAGCAATAAAGTATCGGATTCCTTGTCGCCTACGTGCTCCATTAAGAAATCCGGTCCTCTCTTTAGAGCATTCGTTACCCTCTATTAGCTCCTCTTATTGCCCTGTAACTTCTTACGGTGCTAAGAAAATATGTATATAGAAAACAAATATTTCATCTCCAATATTAATTGTGACTATGATTAGTTATAGCAAAAAATTGCAGAAGGAATTATTTCCCTTTGGCTGATCCTATTTAAATCAATATTCTTAAAAACACAAAATTATCAGTATGAAGAAATTCTTTTTCGTTTTCGTCAACTTTAGCTTTTAATTTGAGAAAAGCGAACTTCGATCGTTTGAACTTATAAGTGTAATTTTAATATAATATTTATTCTAGGTTTAAACACTAGGTTATTATTAAGCCAAAAGAACTTGATTATCGTTACTTCTGTATTCAAAAGTATTTGAATAAAAAATACCTTGCGTCCTTTTTGTTTTTTGCTAATATGATGTTTAAATCTATTATTTTAAATATAATTTGGATCGCTTAGCGATGATTATTAAATACAATTATTTAGATAAGTATTGTGTTCGCCCTTCTCAACTCTTACCACTTATAAATTTAAAAAATATTGAAACTTACCTGTACCCTTCATGATACAGTCAAACTTAGCCAGCCATGATGACAGAACAGTCTCTTTACTTAATCCATCAATTTCAGGGAGAGACCTGTGAAATATAAAATTTAATAGTAACAGCCCTATATTCTGATAGTAAGAAAAATAACTGAAATTCATATTCAGAAACATGACCATATGAAGTGTATAGCTATTGGAACATTAAAAACTACTGCAGTTTTTATTCGGTGTAGATACAAAGGTGTTTGTAGAGCGATACCAATCCGAAAAAGAGTTGTAGTACTTATGATATAATCATCAACTCTTGAACACATACACAACCTTTGTAATTACAAATCAAAATAATTTTCCCGTTTAAATTCCATAAGTGAAAAAGAATTAAATTATTATAATTCATGTGAAGAAACTTTAATATTTTAAATAAAATAATATAGGCATGCAATCCCAAATTGAGATCCATCCTAACATTCCAAACCTGACTCTCTTCTCGATGTTATTCCTGAATACTTCGCGGAAGTCATGATGGGAACAGGCTCCAGATTTCACCATCTGTTCCACTCGTTCAGACTTTAGAAATACGTCGTGATAAGATTGGACTGCGTTCTGGAATGCTTCGTCTGCCAAGATCTGTGTTTCGCCCTTCAGGAAGGCCTGACCGAAGATATTTTTTTATCATTACTGTGGTGTTACAACTAAATCTATAGAAAATATTGATATTTTCCAGTTTTCCAATTACCAGAAAAAAATATAATTATTATGATATTCTTGGTAAAAATAACAACAAAACACGAGATGTAATAAACCTAAAAGGGGTATATAAACGAAACATGTTGAAATATTGATTTCATAAGCTGAATACCCACCTGAAACCGAGCCTGAATTGTTTCCAGCTGATGAGGCGTAAGCTTGGTGTGTCTTCTAGTCATATCTGTGGGTTGCTTTGCGTTGAAAGGATGGGCGATACATCGCGACACAAAAACGTATAGTTGAATACGTCGTTTTTTGTCTTCCTCTAGCTTTTCGATCTTTTCCTAAGGAGAAAAAGACAAACAACTTACTAAAACTACTCTAAAGAATTATTTGTATCATTCAAAGATTAAAAAACTATTGCTTCCATACAAGGAACTTCCATATTTGTCGAAAAAAATCATTCAGACTAATTGTTGTCCCTAGTGGTAACATTTTGTATTTTATTTTCATCTTTACGTACCTGGGGGTCTTGGTCCTTATCAGAATGACTGGTACCAGATGGACTTGGTGACGGCGCTGGTGCCTCTCCAGAGCTTGCACTCCCAGTCGATGTTCTGCGCAAGAAAGATCTACTCGATCTATAGCATTAAGTCATCAATGTAAATGAAATAGGTTCTCTACACACCGATACAAGATAATGTACTCCCATTTTCCATTCTTTGCAGCTTAATATTTAAATTTAATACATATGCATTATGTTCTAGTATATTGGTGTGTATAGACATATGGTTATGCCTGACTCTACAGACTATTAGCATTATTAAAATTTTATAAAATCCTTAAGGAAGATCTAATGTGCTAGATATTATAAACTACGCTAAATCTACGCTTTGAATTTGTTTTTCTATGATTGTTTAAGTTAAAGTTTAAAAAGTTATTCTCTAAAACATGTAAAAAATACTATAGGAATTGAGTTAAGGAAAGGTTGATAGGGATACAACTACTTCTAAATTAGCATCTAGATTGTTTCTAGAATGTTCGTGAATGGAAATGGATGTGAGTTAAAAATTTTTTTTATGAAAACTTAGATACTTACGCATGAGGAGGTGGTGCTAGTGCTGCAGCCTCTCTCTGTCGTGTGGCAGGATGTAGAGGAGCCGCCAACGGAGCCGTGGTTAGTGGACTAGGACCTTGAAGAAACAATAGATAGAATGGATCCAATTAGCACAGGATCAAGATAGATGGAGACATGGGGAGTTCTTTTTTCAGCAGGTAGGACGAGACGATTAACCTGGTGTTAATCGTAATTGTAATGTAGGTTTGTTTTGGCCAATTTTGCATTCAATGTGTTTAAAAGTAAATCGTGTAATGTACTTCAAGAAAATGAAAGTTGAGAAAATAATAAAGGTGAGCGAGATTAAACAGGGACGAAAATGTTTAATAATGTTTGTATCATTTAAATACGTAAACTTTATTAAGCCACTGTTTTGCATCAATTTGCATTGAGAATCTTGTATAATATTTAGGTCAAACTAAATACTTATGTAGTATGTTATTATTATTATTTTTTTTTTTTTTAATTTATTGAAATTTTAATAACTACAAAGGATTTACTTAATTCTAAACTCGCCAAACTTTCACGTTTGATGGCGAGATGCGCTCATTTACATTACAATTAACCACCTTACACTTACATTGTATTGTACAAAAGAATAACTCTAAACCTTATTACAAGTTTTAGACATAATATATTATTATTACGTTGACAGTATGAGTCTATAAATATATTGTAACTAAAAGTAAGTATATAGCTCCTCCTTACATCTTATATTCTTATTGTTTTTTTTTTTTTTTAAATAACCTTTAAATTTATTGTATTTAATTATTTAGTGTTAGTAATCCAGTACAATGTTTTTTAATTTTGTTTTAAGTGATCCTTTACTAATATTTTTATCTTCTCGCAATAAATCTATTTTGTTAAACACTTTAGGCACCAAATACTTCGATGTTCTCTTACCATAATAATTTATTGTATTTGTTTGAACTAGTTTATTCTCTCTAACCCTGCGTGTGTTGTACTTGTTCTTAATATTAACTTTATATTCATCCTTATAATAATATTCCAAGCCTATCAAATAGTCTATTTTTTTATCTATAGGTATAATTTTACATAAGGGAAATAACTTATCATACTCTTTATTACACCCTTCCTTAACTTTTTTACTAACTAGGAACTTTATAAGTCTTATTTGTATGTCTTTAATGTCTCTTAAATATGTAATAAATGTTCGCCCGTATACAAGAAGACCATAACTTATTAGCGAGTCGGCAAGTGCAAAATAAACCATCTTTAATGTGTGTTTATTCAATACATTCTTCAATTGATAAAATTTACTTAGCACCGATCTTAGCCTATTGCAGATGTCATTTACGTGTAATCTCCAGTTAAAGTTCTTATCTATTGTTAGTCCTAAATATTTAAAGTTGTCTACATAATCCAATTTTGTACATTTACAATTATCTTTATGTCTATGCAAACATTCATATGTATGTCCTATCACTGTGAGATGTGCATTATTTACAGATTTTGCAAGTCTATTATGTGGCGAGTGTATATGCATACATTTTGTTTTTGCAATATTTAATATAATTCCATTATCATGGGCCCATTTGCTAACATTTTCAAAGTCACCCTGTATACAGTTTTGAATTTCAGCTATATCTTTAGAGGCATAAACAAGACACATGTCATCAGCATACATGAACACCTTACATTTATCTACAACATTGGACACATTGTTCACGTGCATTATATAACCTACTGGGCCGTACACAGATCCGGTTGGCACACCTAAATCTACATCCGCCTCTTTCCCAGCCACACCTGAAATAATTGTTCTTATTGTTCTATTAGTTAGATAGTTTTTGAACCAATTATTTGTGGGCCCGCGTATTCCGCTTTCGTGCATTGCCTGTAATAAGATGTCATGGTCTAAAGTGTCAAACGCCTTTTTAAAATCAATAAAAAGGGCTATAATCTGTTTTCCAGAGTCTAAACAGTCATTAATATAATCTGAAAATCCTAACAAGGTTGTGGTAGTGTTACGCCCTTTCCGGAAACCATGCTGTGTGTCACTGATTATGTTGTGTTGTTCTAAGAACGCGCTAATCTGACCCATAATGAGTTTTTCAGAGATTTTATCTATAACGGATAATATTGCGATAGGCCTATAATTTACATACTGTAAATGACTTCCTGATTTATATATAGGACGAATAATTGCACTTTTTAACTGGTCGGGATAAATACCCTTTGATAAGGACATATTTATAAACGCAGCTAGAATAGGACTTATTCGCTTAGATAAATATATAATGTCTCTCGCTCGTATTCCATCTGACCCATGTGCTTTTTCACAAGACAACGTTCCTATGACCTTTTCTACGTCTGTTGAGGACACTTTAATGTATCTATAGCTTACCTTACTCGGTTGTATGTATTTATTTCTATCTAAAAATTTGCAATTACAGACATGTTTAATTCCTTTTATTTCCTCCGTAAATGTTTTAGAAAAGTTTGTACAAATCTGTTTCATATTATCTGTTTTTCCTAAATGTCTTAATATAACATCGTCCAAACTAGTTTTGTTTCGACCCAACCACAAATTTATATTTACCCATATTTTTCTTAAATCTCCATTACATTTTACAATTTGTTCCTGTCTGTGTTTATTTTTTGCTATGTTTATTAATTTATTTACTCTATTTCTAAATTTGGTATATTATAATCGCTTGTTCATATTCTTTGGATCCGCTTTCCATATTCTAAATAAAAAAATAAAAAATGAATTTACTACTAGGCCTTTATCAACGAACTTATTGAATGAATCAAAACTTTCATAGACGAGTTATTTAGTTCAGTTGAATCAAACTCCACAATGGAAGCTTTGTAACTATTGTTAGCTTTAAATTAATTTTGTTTCACACATCACTTGCGTTCTAATATTAAAACCAAATATATTTTTTTTGTTTATGTTGGCAAACTAGCAGACAAGCCGCTTTATAGCAAGTAGTCATACTATGGGCACCTGCAATACTAGAGGAGTTGGTGATGTGTTCCCGAGCCTTAAAAGCCCTAAGATGCCGCAGCAACGCAGGGGGAACTGGCTCTTACGTGCAGAAGTCACACACCAAGATGCCTTACGATAGACTCTGAGTTAAGGATGAGGAGTCAAATCTCAAGAGGTCTTACCACCGAGCAAGTCAGATATTTTCTAACCCGACAGATATATATTTGAATAACAGTGAGGAGTTGTATATCTAACACGGGGTTTCATTTTTTTTATCTAATTACCTGGTAATCCAGCTGTGGACCCTCGCGGCAATTCAGGCTTCCCTCGTACTGATGGTCTTCCACCAGCCAAGGAACCGGGTGGCAAAACTAATAATAAACCACATCGAATTATTTTTATTATTAATCGAAAAAATATATCTGATTTTTCGGTAGAAAACTCAGACAATTCATTAATTAATTATTAGTGCTATTGCCAATACCTGGTAATTTAGAGGGCTGTTTCTTGTGTTCATCATCGCTGTCTTCTTCAGATGAGCTTGGGTCGATCATGTTGCTGCTTCTGTTGAAAAAGAAATACCTTCCTATTACTAAATTAAAATACCAATTGATACGCTTAAAATATAATAGAACTTTTTCAATTCAAAGACATTGGCTTTTAACTGCACAGGTTAGATGATAATGCGATTTATTTGATGGAGGTAAAAAAAAATATCTTAAACTAGCTACCCGGTAAAATATTTTTTAAATCGGTCCAGTAGTTTCGGAGCCTATTCAATACCAACAAACAAACAAATCTTTCCTCTTTATAATATAAGTATAGTCTTTATAATATAAGTATATATGTGCTAATATTTCATTCTACACACATATGTACCTACACGTATATGTGTTTAGGGTGAGAGGGTCTTTGTTTGTTTGTTTTCTCATAAAGGACTTTAAAATAACATAGCATACATGATCCTAAATCCCTCACTAAGTCTTATAACGAATAAAATACATTGTAATCATTAAGGAAAATATCTGTGTAAAGTTTATCAGACATAATTTCCATTCGATAATTTTAGTAGGACCAATCTAACATAACCTACGACGGCGAAACAGCAGAATTCTAAAAAGACATTGTAGGTACCTAAGTACAAAAAGTAACTCATAAAAATATCGCTAACCTCATCTCCAAATCATCTCAAGGATTCAAAAGTCAAAGCTATCAGCTATAAAACGGGATTGAATACGAAATACATCAATTTATTATACATAATGTATAAACATAAAATGTCGGGCAAAATAGTACGTTATATAAGTCAGGGTTACGATCCTCATGAATAAATCAAATGTTCTACAACCGTTATGTCTACCCCATGCTTGAATTACTTTCATATCTATGTATATTGCCGTGAGTGCTGGAAATCCAATGGGTTATGGAAAATAGGCTAGCTTCAAATCTACACCGAAGTAAGTTTCTTAGATATTTCAAGCTGAAAACAAAACTTATATTGATACCTTCAAGGCAACGACTTATATCCATCGTCAATATATTCAATAAGTTATTAATAGTACTCCAACATTTCACGTTAATAACATATCTATTATACACTGTATTGTATATTTTTTCTGTCAGACAATTTCTCGATGGACATTCGGAGCTTTTCCTACCAAAAATTTGTTCAGACATAAATTTTTCTAGCTTAGAAATAAAATTCTCATTTCAAATCCAAAAAGATAGACCAATTTTGAAGCAAGAAACATTGAAACTTTATTTTTTGAAGTGTACTTTCTTCGAAACATTATTCGAATTATTATGAAACATTCTATTCAAAGTAGCTTAGATAGCTATATCAAATACTAAATTATTCATCATGACGACACTCAATTAATCCCTTCTCTAATATCCTACCCTAGAGTATCTCTTACATAATGTATGTGTACAATAAATCTACGCAATATCAATATCATTTTCCTCCTCCATTATCTGAAATTGGTAGGTTTCTCAATTTTCTATATTTAGAAAGTACTCAGCATGATTGATTTTCGATACCAATCTTTACTATACTTAGTCTGTTTTAATGTCGGACATTTTTGAACGATCCTCTGTGATGACATACAAAGATACGGAAACAATTTCCAAGGCTTTGTAAGTTAAACATTTGTTCAATTTATTTTACTGCGTAATTTTAGAATGAAAAACCATGCCTCGGAGAGCATGTAAAGCTATCGGGTAACTGTTGGTAGCCAGTCGATCTATTAAAAATCGGTATTGGGTTTCGAAGATCTTCAAGTTCAAGTTCAAATATTGTTATTTCAAATAAGCTTTTACAAGCTTTTATAAAACGTTATGATTCTAATTTCTAGTTGCACGGTTCTAAAAGGTTGATCCTCTGGAGAAGAATCCGGCAAGAAACTCCATGGACACTCTTTTAAAATAAATGATGTTACAATATTCACTGGTACCATATTCTGTCTGATGGTAGTGGCTGCGTTTAAAACACTGATAAGGCCGAGGAAGGAGGATGAGGAATTCTTCAGTGTAAAATGTATAGTGGGAGCCATGCTCCCACGTGGGAGAGCCATGATTCGGCACGAATGGGCCGGCGGATACCACGGACTCACAGAAATCCGGTGTGAAACAACGCTTGCGTTGTGTTTGGCCGAGTGAGTGAGGTTACCGGAGGCCCAAATCCTTTTAAAAGGCGGGCAACGCACTTGTGACTCCTCTGGTGTTGCGGGTGTTCATGGTCGGCGGTTATCGCTTACCATCAGGTGATCCATCGGCTCGATTGCCCCCTATCACATAAAAAAAAATACATAAAATTTCATAACTATCGATGTGGGTTACACAGTGGACCGTGGACTTGAGCAATTATTCCAATTAAATTACTTATTTCACCTAAAGATTGGACTAGGCTGAGATCGAACTCCGCTGCTTATAAGGAGTAAGTCTGGAGTAGTACCAACCACATTGCCAAACATTATACCACTAAACAATAATACACTAACGTTATCCGGTTTGAAAGGCAAAGTACTCACTGAAATTATGTAGGCTGCGGTTGCCGTTAATTCTTAGTAAAATGGATTGGTTTTTGATCTCATATTCTCTCATCCTCGTTTCCCTTAATAATGCTGTGTCGATTACCATAAAACGCCGATCTAATATTGGCTGGATTCAAATAAATAGAACCCCAGTCGGTTAATTGGAGCTATATCCATTCAATTGCATATTTGAATCCAATGGGTTCAAATGAAAAATAAAAATAAATGCAGGCGTAGCGCTAAAGAGAGCTTCTTTTTCCGTTTTAATAAGAAATTGCTTGAACGACTTATATTATTTAGTTGTTAAATTATGTATTCCTTTTACTACTCGTTCCTGGGAACTAAATAATAATTATTTTCCGGCAGGTACCTTAATTAAAGTGAGAGCGGAACATGAATATAAAGTGTGTTCATTTTCATTTACTTCTTAAATAAACATCAATGAATTAATATTAACGTGTAATGGAATATTCACTGACTGAAATTAAAATCTATCTGCTTCAATTACAGTGCTTGCTTTACTTTATTTATTTACGTGTGCCTCGCAATCTTCATTTTCAAAGAAGCCTTCATTTTCGAAACTACTTTTAAAAATATATACTTATAAAAATGTTATTGACGTCACCTTTAAGACGTAAGTTCAGAATGTTAAGGCAAATTTCGGCATGGCAGGGACTCGCGGTGGCTTAGAGGTCATAACGTCTGGTGTAGGTACCTAACCAGAAGACGCAGGTTCAAATCCTGCCTGCGAGTCGAATTTTTCCTTCTCTAAAAATGACTTTATATTGTATAGTTCTCACTGAAGAGAATTTTCAAATCAACCTTTAAAAGCTAGTCAAAGCTCTCCATCCCAGTGGTGAACTATGACCTCAAAAAGGTTGTTACCACGCATTTCTGTGTCACTGTTAGCAAATCAATTAATTATTCAAAACGTTTGTTACATTGTTTAGTCCGAAAATCAACGAAGCCAAAGTTTTGGGTAGTGTGCACCCACTTTGCGTGAGGGTTGAAAAGGCTAGCCAGACGCGGGAAGTATGTATAATACAGATCAATTAGCAATTAATCAACAATCTTCTGAATATAAAGAGCAATATAATATGCACATAAACACATGCGCAACAAAAAACGTACACACACCCGCACGTAACGTGTAACCATACCTAATGTAGCTATTTCGTTACGCTTCACTTCATGCAAAAATCTATAAGGCTGTGAAGCTGTGATTCCCTTAATGAAGATTAAGGGAATCACAGCTTCACAGCCTGGATCACCGCCGTAAGGTTGCCTGCTTGTCGGTTTTCTATAGATTGTACTTCGGGGAGTGTGCACAAGAACTCCACGAGCTTATACCGCCTTCCCCTTTCTACCATCGGAGCTCCAGACGCACGGCAGATTATCATCCCTACCTGGTTGATGTTCCGCGTATTCACACACAGCGCTTTAAAAATTCCTTCATAATGCGCACAGCTGGGCAGTGGAACTCCCTCCCTGCGTCTGTATTTCAGAGTGCATATAACCCGAATTTATTCAAATGTAGAGTGCATAATAATATGCATCTTCTGGGTGCGCTCGCTCCACCGTCTGCTTCATCATTGCCTCGGCAAGATTGACGTCAAGAGCAAACCCATTATTAGTAAAAAATCAAACACCGTCTCTTAGATATTATATGTAATACAGGTTTTCCTAGAGGCAGGGTTTTTATTGTCAACGCATAGATTTGTCCTTTAGAGTTAACTACAAAGGTAGGTTATATGTTTATTAACTTAATAAAAAAGTATTTGATCTACATCTAAAAAATATGTATTACTTTGCACGATTATTCTAGCACAATTATGCTGAAAATTAAGATTATTTTTGTTCAAGACCTCGTCTAGTCGAAACATTAATAAGAAATAGTTCAAGGACTAAAAAAACATTCTATACTTACACTAAAGTGATGTGAAGCTCTAATATTATATTTCTATACTATGTATTGCCCTCAGTTTCACTCTCAACCCAAATGATGTCGTACATGAACCTACTAGTTCCAAGAACTACACTAAACAGAACAAAAATAATCATCAGGATCGATCAAACCGTACCGACGTTCATACAACGTTTTCACCCATTTGGTACGGCAAATCCTCATGGATCGTCTGCCACCTAGGGAGGTGGCAGTGACCCAATTACCCTCTTGGGATTTGAATTTCAAAAATCCTTGCTTAGTACACCTTTACCCATCAAGAGAAATACACACTTCAAATTTCAAGTCTCTATGACTTGTGGCTTAGGCCGTGAGTTGTCTAGCTATCAGTAAGTGCTTGAACTCGTCAAGACTATTTTTTTTCTACCACTATGGTGGAAAAATAGCATACGGCCCGCCTGATGGTAAGCGGTTACCGTAGTCTATGAACTCTTGCAACACCAGGGGTATAACTCGCGCAACCATGTAAAAATTTTTTCACACCCTTTTTGAGAGGGTGTCATAAAGACTCATAATTGAGGAATGTTTGGGCTGGCAGCTTAGGAGACAATAAGTGCCGGTCCCCCCACTCCTAACACTACGCTTCCTCGCGGAGCTCTAGCGACCTTGCTCACCGTTAGGAACACACCATAGCACGGCTAAGGGAGGTACCTCTCCAGTCGGGCAGCTCCAATTATTGTGAGTGGATTATATTAAATTCCACTATGCCCAAAATGATTGTTACATAGATTTCCTCGCCGGATTCTTCTCCATAGGAGCCTTTTCATAAACGATATAAACGCTTGTAATAGCTAATTGGAAATATAAACAACTCATTGTGATTATTATGTTTTCCGTAAATCTTGTTTGCCATCACCTTTTATTCTGAAGTTGTACGGCTTCAACATGGAGATATACATATTGCCGTAATCTATTTTAATATCAGTGCGTAGAGATAAAGTGTGGCTTCTCTATAATCTGCTATTGTGAAGTTCTTTTTTGTCCTTTGACCTTCAACTGATATCGGTTTAATATTATGGTATCTGAGGCCTGTCTGTCTGGAAAGTGTCCCGCCACCGCTTTCTAAATGTTATAAAGTAGTCCCACTTTACTACTTATATATTTTTTTTATGGAATAGGGGGGCAAACGAATAGACGGATCACTTGTTGGTAAGCGATAACCGCCGCCAATGGACACCTGCAACACCAGAGGAGTCGCAGGTGCGTTGCGCCTCCGGTAATCTCACTCACTCGGCGAAACACAACGCAAGCGTTGTTTCTCGCCGGTTTTCTGTGAGGCCGTGGTATCACTCCGGTTGAGCCGGCCCATTCATGCCGAAGCATGGCTCTCCCACGTGAACTATTTTCTATGTTTTAAACATAATTAGATATCGCATAATACCGCTGTACATATTTGGGACATATTTAAGTACCTAACATTGTTACTTCCTAACATATACGTCATATTTTCACGGTATCCTCTGGAGAGACGTTCAACTTTCACCACGTGCAAGCGTCCTCGCTTTCATCCCAACAGAATTATCTACCAAAGAAGGGTTCGAGTCATGATATCCCCTAGGGCGGTATAATATTATAGTTTCGGTTAAGTAATCATTATGGTGAAGCCGTGATAGCCTAGTGATATGACCATTGGACTGCCAAGCCAAAGGTCTCGAGTTCAAATCCAAGGCACGCACCTCTTACTTTCCGGAGTTTATCACGCGCTTAAACGGTGAAGGAAAACATCGTGAGGAAACCTGTACGTCCGAGAGACTTTCTCGACGGCGTGTGAAGCCTGCCAACCCGCATTAGGCTAGCGTGGTGGACTAAAGCCTAATCCCTCTCATTGTGAGAGGAGACCCGTGCCCAGCAGTGGGACATAAACTGGATTGTTTATGTAATATGGTAAAACTCAATTAGTCTCCTTCTTCTTATCGAATCGACAGCAAACAGAAACAGAAGAACTTGTGGTTGTGAGCGACTGCTATGCTAGAGACCTTGGTTTCGATTCCCGCGCTTCGATTCAGCGTGTTTAGTACCACCGGACTAATAAATTAATTGATAGTATACCTACTGATTTCTGAAGTTTGCCCGTGACCATGGACGCCGTAAAGGATCCGAAACGTCGTGATTTGATTTTGCTTATACAACGCGATAAAATTCGTAGTTTTATTTCAGTTGATAGGGTAGGATGTTATGAACGTTAAAATAAAACACAACAAATAACGATAAAATAAAAAATTAAGTACCTAGGTATTGTTGACAGAATATATCAAGAGTAGTTTTTCAATAACTTTGTTTATTGAGTACTGCTTCCAGAGGACACAGCAGTGGAAACAACCAGAGATTTATAACCCCTGGGTGAATATTCAAACATTATTTAGCAAATCATTCTTCTCATCTGTATTAACTTTATAGGAGACTAGCTTCTGCCCGCGGCTTCGCCCACTTGAAGCTCAAAAACCAACAGTGATGGTCTCTTCTTTGTATGGGTCTCTATACATTAGACAGGTCAAGCTGTATCTCAGGTTCCGTTTAATTATTTGAGATAAGAAGTATACCAGTTTTTAAATTGGAGCAAATACTTTCTAACAGTGATAGCAATATTGAAATCTATCCAGTAGTTTTTGCGCCAACCCGTAACAGACAAACAGACAAGAATTTTAAAAATCACATTTTTGGGTTCGGAGACGTTTATATCCCTAACCCACTTGTTTTTTTTTAAATATCTTCAATGTACAGACACAGCCTTTTTACAATTTTATAATAGTAGAGATTCAGTTTTTTTTTCTTATTGCTTGACGGCAGTAGTATGTAGTCGTAAGTTTTCATTATCATAATTTTATTTTAGTAATATATTAAACATTTGCACTCTTAACTTTGGGATGAAGTTCTTGACGTTCTAAATCTTTTAAATATCCACTATTCTTCTTCGCAGTAATCGCTTGACTGCCCATGCAACAAATCTCTACTATTATAAAATTATCTTTGTCTCTACTATTATAAAATTGTAAAAAAGCTGTGTCTGTACATTGCCGATATTTAAAAAAAACAAGTGGGATAGGGTATATCAACGTCTCCGAATCCAAAAATGTGATTTTTAAAATTCTTGTATGTTTGTAACGGGTTGGAGCAAAAACTACTGAATAGATTTTAATTTTGTTATCACTGATAGAAAGTATACGCTCCAACTTAAAAACAGGTGAACATCTTATCTCAATTAATTAAACGGATACAGCTTGACCTCTCTGATGTATAGAAGTCCATACAAAGAAGAGATCATCACTGTTGGACTTTATATTTTTTTTTTGGAATTCATTTCCAATCCTATTCAGCTATTATAGCTTCAGGCGAGCGAAGCCGCGGGCAAAAGCTAGTAAATAATAAAGCTAAATATTACGAGTACCTAACGACCACCAGGAAGCGACGCACTAAATTTCTTGCAGTCAACTTTATGACATAAAAAAAGAACTGGGTAACTAGAACAGTTTTTAATCCTTAATTCAGCACGTTAACAAGTTTCCTAGTGGCACAATATGTGGTTTAAAATAACCGCCAGATCGATAGAGGTTACGTGTTCTGAAATAGAAGGACGGAAAGCCCAATATCATGACTAAGCATGAATCATGACTCTGAAAAACCTAATTTACATGAGATTTTCTTTGTTTAGTATAGTGGTTTATAAAAATAGTGGTCGAAAGGTCTTGGTCAGGTCAAAAATAGGTTTTTTGTTTTAAGAGATAGGGCTTAAACCAGCTACAAGTCACCTGATGGTAAGCAATTACCGCCGCCTATGGACACCTGCAACACAATAAGAGTCACAAGGGCGTTGCCCGCCTTTTAAAAGGGTTTGGGCCTCCGGTATCCTCACTTACTCGGCGAAACACAACGTAAGCGTTGTTTCACGGTTTCTCTCCCACGTCGAAATTTTATTTTGTTTGTCTATAAAATTCTCAGTAGCAGCTTGAATTTTGCAATTTTGATGGGAATAGGCTCGCCCTCTGGTACTTGGAACATCGTGAAATGTGGGTATACATACAGACCTCTACCTAACCCTCCGGGAAATAAAAGCGTGATGGAATGTTAAGTTTCTTTGTTTAAAAAGCTACGGCACGAAGGTACAATGACTGAGTAGTCGGTTTCTGCGTAACGGTAGTATTTAAAAACATACATTTTTACACCGAAACCTAACCTAGCTTTCCTTCTAACAACCGCAAACGATTGTCAGATGTATGAAAACTGGGACCGCCGACATACCGTGCCCTCCGAGGCATGGTGGTGCATATTGAAGCAGATATACTGACCATTGCAAAAATATACAGTGTGTTCGGTCATGGACTAGCGATATTCTAATACTTACATATAATATAACACCTACTTTAATACACAAATAAACTATACAATTGGGCCAGAGACACAGTTGTAAATTTAATGTTGTTGTGTAGCTTAGCTCAACATCTTTCGATCTAGTAAAAAAAATAATGTAGACGGTAATGTAGAGACGGTAGAGAGTATTGTTGCCCTCCGAATAAACCTATTTTTAACTCAATAAGACAAAAACTTTAAGAGATATGATTTTTTGTGCATACAGAAAAATAGCGGGGAAGTGAATTAGGCCCAAGTGTATTTGTGTATTAAAATGGTTGTTATATAAATATTTAGAATATCGCTAGTCCATGTCCGGACACACTGTATAAGCTAATCAGCCTATCCAGTTATTACCTACTTAGCTACAAGCCCCTGTTATCGTCACTAACATGAGAAGACAAGCTTTTATTTTTATATCACTACATATTAGGCAAGCGTGGTGGACTGTTGCCTAATCCCTCTCATGGTGAGAGGAGACCCGTGCCCAGCAGTGGGACATATAATGGGTTGATTATGTTATGTTACATATTATTATAAAACAAAGTTCCCCGCCACACCCGTCTGTCTGTTCGCGATAAATTCAAAAACTAATGAACGGATTTTCATACGCATTTCATTACAGACAGAGCAATTCATGAGGAAGGTTGTAAATTGGTATAAGTAAGATGATAATTGTTGAAAATATCGGTAAAAGTCAATCCACTGCCTGGGAGCTTTCATCGTAACGCTGATTAATCCCTCTGAGATACTGGAGCGAAGCGGGGCGGGTCGCTAGTTTTCTATAGTTAGGGTTCCGTACCTCTAAAGGAAAAAACGAAACCCTGATAGTTTTAATATAATTCTAACGAAGGTTCCTACTTAACCATTACTCCTATATATCTTGCTCTCATTGAAATAAATGCCATTAATTTAATTTTTAATTTCCAAAATCATTATGGAAACAAGTTACTGAAAACAGGACCAAGTAAGGGAAAGTTACCAGTTATAAGTCTCGCTATAATTTACCCCGAAGTGTTGTAAAGATATCAAGTTTATTGCCACTCCAATAACCCAGTTGGCCTTACAAAATTAAATAAAATCTGGGCATCGTCGTCTGTGGTACAATTTGCGTTAATTTTCTTTTAGTTTTTGTGTTGCCGATTTTCAGAGCAATGTTGGCAATGAATTTGGTGCTAGTTGGCAGTGATTTAGACAGTAATCCTATAAAAATATAAAGCCGTAAAAGGAAGTTTTATTTTATTTGGCACAACAGTCAGGCAAACAATGTTTTATTTAATAAAAAAATATATAAAGAGGCATTACAACGCCTGCTAGGAGTACCTACATTCATGATAAACCTACAGTGTTTGTGAAGATGGATGGATTATGTTTGTTACTCTTTCACACCAGAATGGCTGAACGGATCTAGATAAAATTTCGCACAGAGATAGATTATAGTCTGGAATAACGCATGGGCTACTTGGATTTTATATAGGTGGGACCCAATTCTGACTTCCACGTATACAAAGTCGCACGCAGGAGCTAGTATTATAAATGCGAAAGTTACTCAGTCTGTCTTACTTTTTCAGGCTTAAATTGTTCTGATTTTGATGAATTTAAGTAAATAGATAAATTGAATCTACAAGAAGGATATA
Source organism: Acronicta leporina (assembly GCA_947256265.1). Taxonomy (NCBI): domain Eukaryota; kingdom Metazoa; phylum Arthropoda; class Insecta; order Lepidoptera; family Noctuidae; genus Acronicta; species Acronicta leporina. Next base: position 2,363,979 of record OX366536.1, read on the forward strand.
ATCTACCTTTTCTTAAAAAGCCCTATATGTTGCGAGTAAAAAACCGGGCCTCACAGAAAACCGGCGTGAAACAACGCTTGCGTCGTGTTCCGCCGAGTGAGTGAGGTTACCGGAGGCCCAAACACTTTTAAAAGGTGGGCAACGCACTTGTGGCTTGGGCGGCGGTTATCGCTTACCATCAGGTGATCCGTCTGCTCGTTTGCTCCCCTATCCCATAAAAAAAATATTGCCGTGATAGGCTTGGGTTACGACCACTGAAGTGCCATGTCGCAGGTCTCTAGTTCGAACCCAAGGCACGCACCTCTGACTTTTCGTAATCATGAATTAATTATCACTCGCTTACAACGGTGAAGGAAAACATCGTGAGGAAACCTTCATGCCTGAGAGATCTTATTGACGGCGTGTGAAGTCTGCCAACCCAGCAATAGGCAAGTGTGGTGGACTATAGCCTAATCCCTCTCACTCTGAGAGGAGACCCGTGCCCAGCTGTGGGACAGTATGGTATGATTATGTTTGTATATATGAACATGAATTGAGATAGTCCTTCTTGGAAGCTGTTTCAAAATGAATTGGTTTCCTAGCGTGATTGTGATTGTTTAAAATAAGGTAAGATCTAAAGAAAACGCGGTCAATAGGGTTCAAGACTTTAAGGGTTAAAACATGAATCTACCATAAAGTTCAAATTCCTACCAATTCAATCAACTAAAACAATGGAAATTAACCGTCCACTCACCACTATTCAGCGCGACATTTTCCATAACAAGGGAAAATGCCCCTAACATAATAGTGACGTGTTTCATGGGAATTAATTTTAACGGTTCGTGTGTTGCCATGACTCACGACATAGAACTGTTGCGTGAATACTTAAAAAACTATAACTTTTTTTAAAAACATTGTTTTTAACTGATTAGAAAGAAAGAAAAAGTATTAATTAGAACTATAAAATAATTTAATATTACATTAACCTAAAAAGTCCAAAGTCTGCTCCTGACCTCTGATAAAAAAAAACTAACTGTTGAAAACTGAAAATTATTGGTGCTAATCTAGGGAAAGATCTATTTTGACCATTAGTAAAACCTGCGGCTTATAATAGTAGGGTTTAAAACTTTAACGGTGAACTCTAATCTAATGCCAATAACCGTATAATCATAACGTATCGTATTGGGTGTTAATCGGAGATTGTCGCTAGTTTATTGGTAGTTCGGTATCGCGTACAAGCCAATACTTACATTATGTACATATTAAGCCAATATATAGGTATTTAAACTATTTGTGGTTAATAATGTCAACTCTTTTCTACTCTACTGTAAAGTTTGTTCTCTAATCTGAATACCTACGGCAAATTATAACACCATCAGGCCTCTAATAGCTAGGCAGATGTGCAGCTGCACTTTCAAGAATGACAGAAACATTTTTTGAGTTACATTTACTGTCCTAATAAGATTGGGGGGCAAACGAGCTAACAGACACATGCAATACTACAGGAATCGCAAGAGCGTTGCCCACCTTTTAAAAGGGTTTGGGCCTCTCGTATCCTCTCTCAATCGGCGAAACACAACGTAAGCGTTGTTTCACGCCGGTTTTCTGTGAAGCCGTGGTATCACTCCGGTCGAGCCAGCCCATTCGAGCCAAAGCATGGCTCTTCCACGGTAAAGACTGCTATAGATAATCTTACTTAAAATAAATCAAAATTTAGAAGATAATAATTATGAAGCTATATGTTTAAATTATTAAAGACAAAGTCTTTGGGGGCTCTGTGGCGTTCACTAGGAGAGGCCTACGTCCAGCAGTGGACGAATATAGGCTGATGATGGTGAAGTCTTTGGGGGGAGACCTTTGTTGAGCAGTAGACATCTTTTGGCTGATATAAAGATGATTATCTTAAATATTTTTTTATATATAATATAACAACGCTTTTAGGGTATTGTTGGGGCTGCCTCGTTTTTGTAGCGCATCAGGAATGTTCGCGGACGCACAGGTTAATTGTTTTTACGCAACAATGCGAATGAGGTGTGCATCCCTGGTGCGCAGAGTGTGGGCCAGCTCCAATAATATTCTGAAAATGATCACTAGCAGGCTCGATTGTATATATATTAATCACTGTAGTGCCGTCTCCCATGGGATAAAATAATGTTGAATTTAAAATAAACTAACATAGTTCTTAAGTCTACTAACACAATGAGTCCTGGTTACTTGAATAAAGAAAATATTTATTATTATTATAATATATGGTGCACAATAAAACAAAGTAAGTTTCCTTCATTTATCCAGTAAATAAACGAATAAAATGTGTTTACTCGTTAGAGTGGCCCTCTATGCTCCACCCACCTTATAACTAACATGTTTTACCCTAACAATGCTCAGTTATTTAAACACAAGCTTTATTATGACGTCATATTTCCTCTTGCAATATACGAAATAAGATTAATTTCACTATTCGCACTAAAAGCCACTATCAACAAGATTTCCCATAGGCATATCACCCAGCTTTGACAGTAATAGCACTTACGTAATCTTATACAATTAAGGTCCAAATTGGCGTGCTAGCATCTCGCTGAGTAAGCCAATCAAGGCTTTTAAAAGCTAATAATTGTCTCTAGCTAATCGAGTCCGCTTCATTGCGGATGAAACTGAACTGAACTGAAATGAAAGAAATGGCTGCTATTCTGCTAATCTTATTAGAACTAATAGACCGGGGAAGGTAGTAATTAAGCTTATGTCATTTTTCAAATTTGTTTGCTTGTTCAACCCATTATTCTATCCCATTGCTGGTTCTCCTCTCTGGTCTCCAGGGATTTGGTTATAGTCCACCACACTGGCCTCCTGCGGACTTGACACGCCGTCGAGAAAATCTCTCAGGCATGCAGGGTTCCTCACGATGTTTCTGTAAGCAGTGATAGCCTAGTAATAGGACCATTGAAGGCAAAGTCAACGATCTCGAATTCGAATCCAAGGCACGCACCTCTTACTTCGAAGTCATGTAATTATCACGCGCTTTGAAATAAGACGCATGCAGATCATGCAGTATCAGAAAGAAAGAAACATTATCACCTCACGAGCTCGGAAAGATTCTGTTTGTCATTCGAAATTTGCGTGCAAAAGTGCATTTTGTCCGCTAGCGTGGAAAGAGTTTTTAAAATTCGAACCTTTCTATTCAATAATTTTCTATACCGCCGGGTCCACTGAAAATGCATAAATACTTATTTCATGTCAATGCGCCAACCATATTTTTAGAATAATCGCACTGGCCAGTAAGACGAATGCATGCATGAAAAAAAAACTTAAAATTTTCTTCTTTCTAATCACTTCACTTACCATCATTAATTTTATATAAATCGTAAGACATCTTATAATATGAGTGAGTCCTGTAGCGACGAATATATAAATTTAACACCTGCAGAGTTAGTGCAAGCGGTACATATCCTCGTCTCAGAGTCATGGTTGAAGCCATGTCTCCCTTCTACTTCTTACTCCCTTCCTGGCTTTCAACTAATACGAAATGATCGCACAGGCAGTCGTGGTGGGGGTGTTGCCATATATCTCCGTGCAAATATTCCTTTTTCAATTATTGATATGTCAACACAACCACCACCTCAAGATGCTGGCGAGCATTTATTTCTAGAAGTTGACCTTAAGCATACCAAAATCCTTCTTGGTGTTTACTACAGCCCATCATGTTGCCTTAATTTCTTTTCTTCTTTTGAAAATATCCTAGAGAATCTCACACCTTCTTACAGTCACACTATCATTATGGGGGATTTCAATACTTGTTTATTAAAACAAGATTCCCGTTCCTCTTCTCTTCGATCTTCGTTGCAATCAGTTAACCTACATATTCTACCTTTAAATGCAACACATCATATTCCAAACTGTAATCCTTCTCTCTTGGACCTTATTTTTGTTTCCTCTTCTCAACATGTCAGCAAACATGGTCAATACCCAGCTGACATGTTTTCTTATCATGATTTAGTTTTCCTCTCCTACAAAATTCGCCCACCTAAGGCAAAGCCCAAAACCCTTATGCTGCGTAATTTTGCTGGTATGAACTCTGATGACCTCCGAAGAGATGGAAGCAATATTGACTGGGCTCCTCTTATAAACGCTGAGTCAATCGACGTCAAAATCAGTGTTTTCACAGATAATCTGACCCAGCTTTACGATGTGCATGCTCCCGTACGCGCAGTCAAATTAAAGCATCTCCCGGCACCCTGGTTAACAGATTCTATTAGGCGCATTATGCAAAGGAAGGCTGTGGCTAAAACCAAACACAAATGTCGGCCCGGTCCGCGAAACTGGGAAAGCTATATTGTTGCACGAAATCACTGTAATAGAGTGTGTAGGGACGTACTACGCCACTATATTCATGACTCCGTTGAAAAAGGAGACCCGACAAAAATTTGGAAATTTCTTAGAACTATGGGAGTTGGTAAACGGAACCAAATTGATATTCCTAAAGACTTAGACATTGATGTATTAAATCAACACTTCTCATCTTCGTCCCACTGTAATGGGACCTTGAAAGCGTCTACAATAAGTTATCTTTCTACCCTTCCAACTCCCAACTATCCTGCATTTGTCTTTAGTCGATTCTCCGATTGTGATGTTAAGAAGAGCATAGTATCCATCACATCCAATGCGGTTGGTAGTGACTGTGTCAGCCGAAAAATGATACTCCCTGTCCTTGAAGAAATCCTTCCAGTCCTATCTTATATACTCAACTATTCTATATCTTCTAGAGAATTCCCATCTTTATGGAAAGACGCCCTAATCATTCCTTTACCTAAAAAACCTAATCCCAGTTCTTTCTCTGAATATCGTCCAATATCCATTCTTCCTTTCCTTTCCAAAATCCTAGAACGTCTTGTCCATAATCAGCTAAACACTTTTCTTTGTAATAATAGTCTCCTTAATCCATTCCAATCCGGTTTTCGTCCTGGTCACAGCACTACTACAGCTCTAACCAAAATCACGGAAGATATAAGGTCAGGTATGGAAAGTGGAAATTTAACGGTTCTATGCTTACTTGACTTTAGCAATGCATTTAACACTGTTGATTTTGACATTCTACTAGCAATACTTAGCTCGCTTAACATATCTCCAACGGTGATTGACTGGTTTCGAAGTTACCTGTCTGGTCGCCGTCAACGTATATCCATTGAAGATACTTCTTCTTCTTGGTGTAATACTTGTGTTGGTGTACCGCAGGGTGGCGTTTTATCTCCTCTACTCTTCGCAATATTTATTAATTCCATTTCTCATAAACTGATTTCTTCCTATCACCTATATGCAGATGATTTGCAAATTTATAGCCAGGCTTCCCCTTTGGAGCTGCCAAACGCATTTGAGGTTATTAATAGGGATTTAGTTTCTATACACAATTGGAGTAAGGCGCACGGACTTGAGATAAATCCTACGAAGACCCAGGTCATAGTTGTTGGCAGTCCTAGACTGTCTGCAAGAATAGACTGGTCTCAGATTCCCCAAGTGACTTTAGATGGGCAAATTATATCAATCAGTGAGACGGTCAAAAACTTGGGAATTCTGATGGATAAAAATCTTTCTTGGGATCCTCAGTTACAGGAAGTTAGCCGTAAATTATTTGCATCATCCGGGTCGCTGAGGAGACTGCGCAACTTTTTACCAACTGCCACCAAAACTGCGTTAGCACAATCCCTTCTTCTTCCTATCCTGGATTATGCCGATGTCAGCTATCTGGATCTCACTGAAATACAGCTAAATAAACTTGAGCGTCTCCAGAACTTCTGCATTAGATTTATATTTGGCTTGCGCAAGTATGATCATATATCGGCTTTTCGTAAAAAACTCAAGTGGCTTCCAATACGTCTTCGCCGGAACTTACATGTATTGTCCCTTCTATACAGTATTCTGTTCAGTCCTTTAACTCCCCCTTATCTTAAAGAACGATTTCAGTTCCTTCATGACACACATACTAGATATCTAAGATCATCGGAAAATTTGAGACTTGAGTTGCCAATGCACTCTACAAATTTCCTTGACAAATAATCTTTTACAGTGCAGGCTGCACGGCTGTGGAATGCCTTGCCAGTGTCAGTTAGGCGTGCACAAACATTGCCTTCGTTCCAAAAAATGGTCAAGGAGCATTATCTAACACTGTAGATGACTAATTGTTCTCTATTATTGAATTTCATAGTGTGTATATATCTAAATATATATTTATATACCTATATTATAGTTGTATTATGTATGTATTTATTTATTAATATTTTATTTATTTTTCTTGTAAAATATTATATATTTGTGTGTAAGACTTCTGTATTAAGAATCCTGTTTCTTTTAAGTACGCCAGACTACCTTAATATGAACTTTCCTTTTCTCACGACTCCATCCTAAGGTTGTCTGTAAGAGATCGCTATTAGCGATAAGACCGCCCATTGTGCCATTCTATGATTTATTTAATTGTACTTTACATTTGTTTTGGTGTGCAATAAAGAATATTCTATTCTATTCTATTCTATAATGCCGAACTCATTTCATATTTTGCTGTTTTTCTTGCACCTAGCATTTTCCTCGCTGTAGTGAGGTGAAAAGTTGTGTGTTTCGCTCGGCAGCAAAGTTATTCTGCGTCTCGTACCTTTGAAACCCTTGCAACGCTCAGGATTCTATATTTGAACCATTCGCTTCGCTCATGGTTCAATCCTACAATCCTTCGCTTGCTCAGGTTTCAATACAAGTACTCGCTCCAAAAAACAACTTTGCAGCCTTGCATAAAAACTATTATTTAGTTACCTAAAGCTACAGTTAAAAATTAACCCGTCAATTCGTTATTTACTAAATGCATATGGATGTGTATACGTTAATAATAACAAAAAAAGTGTTATCTGTCTGACTTTTCCTAGCCAGACTCAAAAACGGCTGCAGCGATTTTGACGGCACTTTCACCGGCAGATAGCTGTTATACGGAGTAACTAACTTAGGCTACTTTTATATTAAGTAAATCAATGTAACCATATATAACCTACGTAACCACATTTATGCAAATAAGTATATAAAATAATTTTAATTTGAATATGTTACTTCCTTTCTAATCCGTTGCGTTGAGCTCAACGCTGACACACTTTCCAAATCATGTTCTGCCTAATGCATCTCCATGGGGTACCACGATACCCCTGGGGTCGATCCATCTCTGCATGTGGTTCTACAAAGTTTGATTGGTGTTGCAAGTTTCAGCGACATAGTTTTTTTAATTAAGCGCTGTTTCTGTTCAAGTATTGGATACGTTATTTCTAAAAGTACTGCTGTAGCTGGCTTTAATTACGTTTTAGCTAGTTTTTTGTCTTTTACTTCAGATCCTAGTTATAAAATATAGCTGCCCGGCCCGGCATCGCCCGTTTTCCCGTAGGAATGAAGCATTTTCCCGCGGTAAAAAGAAGCCTATGTTCATAGGGATAATATCGGCTTCTAATGATAAAATAATTTTTCAAATCGGTCCAGTAGTTTCGGAGCCTCCATCTTACTGCTATTTATATCAATACCCTAAAATATACATACGCCTTTCTCCCACAGGGGTAGGCAGAAACTATAGACCGCCACTTGCTACGATTCTTACATACTTCTTTTGCTTCTGCCACATTCATACATTCTCTCTTCTCTTCTCTCACATACGCGCCGGTTGCGAGTACTACGCACCCTGACCTTTTTGAAAGACCTCGCCAATGAGATCGACAATATACTAAAATAATCTAAAACAAGTAGGTACTATTCTGTTGGTTTATCTAAATTTATTTAGGGGACAAGATTCCCGTCACCGAAGAGGTCATATCTGGGCCACGCCAACTTTTGCGATTCAGTAATTGAAGACTGTCATCGTTGTCTTAGTTGAATATTTCCAAAAGTAGAACAGATATAAACGCGTTAAAACCAGTAGGAATATTAATGAATGTAATGAGAGGGGACGATTAACGAGTTAAGGAAGAGTTTGACCTTGAAGTGAAGTGACTGAACATCGGTTTTTTTTTCAAAAATATGTATGACTAGCTGACCTGAGAGACGTTGTCCTCTCCAAGTTTCAACTAACCACCTCGAAAAATTTGATTTTCCATATTTGTAATACACTTAGCGCCATGGACCTCAGAATACCGTATTTCTGACCTATAAATTACTTCATTTTAAAAATTTGTTCACGTGGTATTGACATGAAGCATGGAAATATAAACAGACATACCTACATTACTTACGTTACTATATGGCTGGATGCTTTAAAGAAGAAAACAATAATTGACAAAATTGTCAACTCAAAATGACACCTGTTATCGAATCAAATTTCATTGAGGTAATAACGATGTCGTGTTAGTCCGCTAGAAAATAAGTTGTCATTCTTTGTTTACTTCTATAATCTACTCAAATATTTAGTTTTTACACCGGCTTGTGCACGCTGGATAAATCCTATGTACGCCCCGTGATTCCCTGTGTAAGTAGAGTTAGAATAACTGTACTAATAATCAATTCCTGGTCACAATAATGGTTTCTCATTTATCTACGTTATTTTCTTGTTTTATCTTATTTAGTCCCTATAAGTGCATTTTTTAATTTTATTACTTGATTCTGTTATAATGTTTGATCCGTGCTAGTCTAATACAGAATTACTTGAAAAATAAATTGACTTCAATGGTTATTTTTAAAATTCAGCGTTTTCAATGGTTAAAATGTTGATAACTTTTGATAGAGAGAACCGATTTGAATTTAAAATAGCCTAAATGTTAATCCAAGAAACAGGCTATGAATTCCTGCCCACTTCCTCCAAATCTCTTCAGTAGTTATCATTTGATGCGCGGTCAAACATACAGACAAACCGACAGACAAACAGACAGACAAAAGTTCCAAAAATAATAGAAATGGATTGAGTTATCGATTCTGAGTCCCCCAAATTAGTATTTTGTAAATATAAGCAATGTACAGACACGGCTCACTTACATTCTTATTATATGTAAGATATTTACTTCCTCATTTGGTATTAGCTACTCTAGTGATCCTAACGAGACTGGTACGCTAGAGGTCCTTGGTTCGATTCCCAGATCGAGCAAAATAATGGTAGGTAAAATGGCCTTAGTTTTTTTTATCGCGTAAAGCTAAATATATCTAGTAGACTAGGTTTTCAAGTACCTACAACAGTGGTTGCTATAGTAACTGAGCAACGTTTGCTTGAAGCTGGTTGAGAAACTGTTTTATCAATAATTTTCGATTTACGAGCCATATTGATATCTATAAGTAATTTGCAATCATATTCTCGAAAACGGTTCTAACGATTTCTATGAAATTAATTATTATTTTCAGAAAGATTCTTTATGAAACATTTATTTTTAATAGCAAATGTTATTAACACATTTAAAAAATATTTAGTAAATGTTATAAATTACATAACATAACGTACCATCACGCCTGTTTTCCCCGAAGGGTAAGGCAGAAGTGTTCTAATGTACACCCCACAGTTCGCCGGTATGTTTAGGTCCCATGTAATAGGGGGCGAGCCTATTGCCATTAACCGGGCACAAATTCCATAATCCGAGCTGTTACTGGGAATTTCATAGAAAAACCCAATAACACTTTGCTCAAACTGGGAATCGAACCCAGGACCTCAAGCGTAGCAGTCGCGCTCAGGACCACTAGGCTAATAGGCTACTAGGCTTCAAAAACTGGTACTCGTCATAAACTACCAATAACTGAGACGTGGGAGAGCCATGCTTCGGCACGAATGGGCCGGCTCGACCGGAGTGATACCACGGCCTCACAGAAAACCGGCGTCAAACAACGCTTGCGTTGTGTTTCGCCGAGTGAATGAGGTTACCGGAGGCCCAAGCCCTTTTAAAAGGCGGGCAACGCACTTGTGACTCCTGGTGTTGCGGGTGTCCATGGGCGGCGGTTATCGCCTACCATCAGGTGATCCGTCTGCTCGTTTGCTCCCCTATCCTATAAAAAAAACTAGCTTCGGTTTCTACACTAGACTTGATACGCCTCTGCCCAACCTTCAGTATAAGTATAGCGAAAACATTTCAACATCAAAGATTGTAAGACTGCATAAATAAATAATGTAACATTCGAAGCCCTACGCTTGGTGAAAAGCTGTATCTCCCCCAATGAATGTTTTAAGTCATGTGAAAGAATTACCATCAAATACGTCCGGCACAGTATGAAAAATATAACACTTATAGCTAGACGTACTCATGTTGGTAACATACCATCACGCCTGTATTCCCCGAAGGGTTAGGCAGAGGCGTACTAATGTACACCCACAGTTCGCCGGTATGTTTAGGTCCCATGTAATAGGGGGCGAGCCTATTGCCATTAACCGGGCACAAATTCCTAACTTCGGAGTTAGGAATTTGTGCCCGGTGTGAAATTCCCAGCGGAAGTGTGAAATTCCCAGTAGCAGCTCGGGCTGCTACTGGGAATTTCATAGAAAAACCCAATAACACTTTGCACTTTGCGACCTGGGAATCGAACCCAGGACCTCTAGCGTAGCAGTCGCGGTCAGGACCACTTGGCTATTGAGGCACTCATGTTGGTAACCTGAATTTACCGTGACAATTAAATGGGGTCAGAATTCTACAAACCTTTGTTGTAAATTATGTGCAATATATCTCTCCGAGAGTCCGAGGGCATTTTAACTAAAAACACTACCAAAGTTTTAATGATAAAAGATCTTCATCCGTTTATAAAAAATATCTCAGTGGTTAAATAATCTTACTTACTAAACAAAAACCATGACGACACGTTTGGCGTAGCGGCTGAGCAATCGGCTTCTGCGACACGTGTTGTGGGTTCTATCCCCACACGGAGCAAATATTTGTATAATCTACGGGTAGTTGTTCCGGGTCTGGGTGTTTGTGTATGTGAAAATTTGTGTTTGTAAACGCACCCACGATACAGGAGAAAATCCTAGTGTGGGGCAACGTTTTTATAAAAAAAATAATGTTTTTTTCTGTCATAAGAATTAAACGTTTTTCTCCAGTACGAACAATGTGTGAGTGGTTCTATACTCAATGTATGTGCCTCTATGTTTTCGGTTAAACGTGCCGTGTGTACGAAGCCGGTAGGAAAAACCGGCACAAAAATGAAACAAAAGAGGGGCGCAAAAAACACAACAAATTACTTCATTTCTTTACTTTATCCCAAAAAAGGTCGAGAAGCATCAACACGGTATTTGATAGCCGAAACGCCAACACGTTTACAAATACGCCAGAATCTAGACGTGTCACGTACCGACATCCCGAAATGTCGTAGTACCAACTGTGACCTTTTGCGCTTTATCTAAAAATACGCCAGACTGTAGCTGCAGTATTCTAGCCGACTGCTTAGTGAACTGATACGAAGAATCGTATTTTAATGCCCTCTAACTTAGCTCGGCTCGGTGCCAAACACTTCAAGGCTATAGAGCACTACGCCGTTTCGGGTTTCTTTTGAAACATTTTATATATTTTCTTGGAGAATATCGACCTTATAACTAAGAAATTAGACCCTATTTTCGTTTATAAAAGAGTTACGTCTTACGTCTCTCGTTATCTTCTCTCTCCCATAATATAAAATCGTAAAAAGCTGTGTCTGTACATTTATTTATTTATTAAATAGTAAAACTACTTCATACATATTAACGCATCAAAATGTTATTACTATACGTTGTGCATTGAAGATATTTAAAAGAAAAATTGGGTTTAGGGTATATAAACCTTTCCGAACCCAGAAATGTATTCTTCTCTGATTGTTACGGGTTGGCGCAAAAAACTAGATTTTAATTTTGTTATCAGTGTTAGAAAGTATATGCTTCAACTTAAAAACTGATGAACTTCGTATCGCAATTAATTATATGATGTATACAGACTCATATAAAGAAGAGATCATCACTGTTGGTTTTGATTAAATAATTTCTGGGATCCATTTCTAATCCTAATACATCTTCACCTGAGCGAAACCACGGGAAAAAGCTTGTTATGAATATACCTAAGTAATACATTGTATAAAATAATACTGTAATTATTAATATTATACTGTCGGTGTGTCTGCGTTTTTGTGAGAAGGATGTATAATTGTGTGTTTAGGTATATTTATTTTAGTAAAAATGTAGTATAAGTTTTTCATTTATCTTCTATTATTGTAATTGGTCTATACCATTTTAATTGAAGTAAAATAAATCACAAATCATAAGTAAAAGTCAAATGTTTAACTTTCAATTAGACCATTAGAACAGCTGATATTTTTGAAAGGTCAAAATCTTACACGTTTCTTTCGGTTTGAATAATGAATACATAGTTTTATTTCAGTGGTCAGATTCGTGCATGGAGTTTGTACCAATTAAAGCGTGTAGTTTCCAATATTTATTTTCGGCATTAACCAAACAATGTTCAATGTTCAATGGGCTATGTTCGAGCCACCATAAGAATATACCTAAACACGTTATATGAGTACAAAATACTTTGTAGTTTACATAAATACACCAGTGATAGCCCAGTGATAAGTCCATGCATGTGTGGGTTGAAATCAAGTACTTAGTAGCTAACAATCATCATCACTACTTATTATAAAACAAAGTCGTTTCCCGCTGTCTGTCCCTATGTATGCTTAGATCTTTAAAACTACGCAACGGATTTTGATGCGGTTTTTTTTAATAGATAGAGTGATTTAAGAGGAACGTTTTAAGCTATTTATCATCACGCTAGGACTCTTAGGACCGGGGCAGCGCGGGTGAAACCGCGGGCGGGTCGCTAGTATAATTATAACATTAAAAGCTTGTTTCAAAGAAATATTAGGTATCAACACTTGACCTTCTCGACAAGAACAAAGGAAAATACAAATACAATAAAAATACAAACACATTTCCTGTAAAAACAAGGAAATCCTTACAGAAATCGGTAAAAGATTGGCTGTCAGCTTATTTGTCATCTCCAAATCCAAATAAGCAGTATATTTGCCTTAACATCAAGCTTGTATTTCCCAAAAGGTTAGCTAGAAGTGTACTAATGTATGTAGTTTGCGTGTTTAGAGTCCCAAGTAATAGGGAGCGAAAACATACCATCACGCATTGTATTCCCCGATGGGTTAGGTTAGTTAGTTAGCACAGTTCGCCGGTATGCTTTAGGTCCCATGTAATAGGGGGCGAGCCTATTGCCATTAACCGGGCACAAATTCCTAATTCCATATATTTGAAATTTTGAAAATTGGGAAAACCCAATAACACTGCTCGACCTGGGAATCGAACCCAGGAGCTTTAGCGTAGAGTCGAGTCTTTAGAGCGAGTATTTCGTTATTAAACCGGTACCAATCCGAGCTTAAAATTGTGTAATGGAAAAACCCAATAACACTGCTCGACCTTTGTATCGAAGCCAAGACCTCTAGCGTCGCAGTTGCGCTTACGACCACTAAACTAATAAGGCGTAAGATAATACGTAACTTATAACAATTACATTACGTATGCTAAAACAAACTTCTTCACAAATAATTCTAAGAAAGTCTTGTATCAAGAATCTTAATATTTCGTAGCTCGTAGCCGTCGTAGCACTTGCTACGAAAGTCTACGAACATTGAAATCTTTACATAATTATTTGGCCGTAGATAATACATACCGACGAACATAGACATGAAAACTGTAATTTCTTGTAGTAGTTTTTGCGTGATGCGCGTACAAGCACACAGACAGACAAAACTGCAAAAGAAAATTGTTTTTGCTTCTGTTGCTCTAATAAATACCCCCCCATATTAGTTTTTCTTCAATATCCATAATGTACAGGCATATCGGGCTGTTACAATTTTATTATGTGTAAAGATAGTAGGTTAGTTAGAGTGGAAGTTAGATAATAGATGAATATGACGTAGGTAGGAATGTAGATTATCGCGTCAGTCTCACTTTGAAACCATTTATCTGCATCAATTTAAAAACATACATCGCACATCCGCTGAATAACTGTCATAAGTCTCAAAAAGGCAAATATTAATATTATTGTTTGTTAATTAAAACCAAAGATAATCTCTTAAATTATGAATATGCTAAGTACCAAATGTTATTATGTTTTTATGGCATAGCGGGCAAACGAGCAGACGGATCGCCTGATGGTAAGCGATAACCACCGCCCATGGAACTCCCACGAAGTAAAGTCCCTCCCCAGTTTCTGTTAGCGCATGTTACTTACAATAGTTTTTCAGCGTGTGTACTATCACGCCTGTATTCACCGAAGGGTTAGGCAAAAATGTACTAATGTACACCTCAGCACCGGTATGTTTCGGTTCCATGGTACCCAGGTACCAGGCACGACCAGTCGTCCACCAGCCTACTGCCAATTAACTGATCGCAATCCATCCTCCGATTGGCTACTAAGAATTTCATAGAAAATCGAATAACACTGCTCGACCTCTTAATTACCCTGAAAAGGCCATTTCAGACATTGCCCTTCATTGTCCCATTCACATTATTATTTGTATTATTTTATGTCTGGACTTAAAAGAGACTATGATTCTCTGAGTTTGTTTCGATGTTTCTTCTCAGAGGTCGTCAGTTAGGAAATGCCCAAGGCCATCTAGCTATAAAAAAACCAATGTCTTGTAAAAGTGTCTCTAAAGATCCTACTTACAGAAATAAATATCATTTCATTGCAATTAATAGACTCGCCCCTTATTACATGGGACTTAAATATACCCGGTAACTATGGGTCTACATCAGTATACCTCTACATAACCCTTCGTGGAATACAGGCGTGATGGTATGTTTTTGTATTTTTATTTATACTGCGACGACTTTCCAAGGTCAAGCTTCCTACGCATTTGACCTTGGACTATGGCTTTGCCGCAATGACCCTCGATTTCAATGAAGCCAAACTATATCCATACTTCTATAATTAAAGAAAGTGCGAAAATAGTTCTCCAGTCTGAACACGACTATAGTATTTTTTACCACTAAGGTGGTAAACATGCATACGGCCCGCCTGATGGTAAGCGGATACCATAGTCCATGGACGCTTGCAACACCAGGGGTACCACAAACATCGTCATTATTGGCCTACACAACGCCAGCGAACTGCGGGCGTATGTTAATATAAGGACATATAAAATCCTACTTCCTACTAATATTATAAAATGAAAGTTTGCGAGGAAGTTTGTATGGGTGTTTGTTACTATTTCATGTTAGAACGGCTGAACGGATCTGGATAAAATTTGGCACAGAGATAGATTATCGCCTGATATAACACATATATTTTTATCCAGGGTCTTGAGACAAGTGGCAATCGGAAGTTCGAATAGACAAACGAATAGAAACAAAATGTATGGAGATGACATTTGTGCGCGCTCGATTTGTCGAAAGTTTATGTCATTTGTATATATTGAGAACTCTATTCTATTATATTCTGTCCTATCCTGTCCATGCTATCCAATCCTGTTCTATCCAGATTCTATCCTATTATATCCTATCCTATCCTATTCTATTCGATTTCGATTAGCGTTCATGCTACTTGTCTAGAGGGTCAGGTCGGACTCGTTTCTGAAGTCCACGCAGACGGAGTAGCGGGCAGAAGCTAGTGTCAAATATATTTTGAATGTGATATTGAAATAGGTGAATCGAAACTAATATTTTAATAGGAAAGTATCTCCTCCTCGCACTATTTTTCACGCCTAAACCACTGAATCAATTTTGATGAATTTTAGCATAAAATATACGATTAGCAATCTATCTATGCCAAAATTCATCAAAATAGATTGATTATCAAAAGTTACACTAATTTTTGTCTCAAATAGTCCTTTGGATTGGAAGTAAAACCGAGGGCAATAAGTAGTAGTACCTACATAAATAAGGCACAAACAGTAAATACGTGCCTACCTGTCCACGAAAGATAAGGGTTATCGTGAATGTAAATAATTCCGACATTACGACGTATAGGTTACGTAGATAATCGTAAAGTTGGTTAATTTCGTATCCAAATATTTATACGTCAAAATCATTAACATAACATACCATCACGCATGTATTCCCCGAAGGCCTAGGCAGAGGTTTACCGGTATGTTTAGGTCCCATGTAGTTCACACAAATTCGATACTCCGAGCAGCTACTGAGAATTTCATAGAAAAACCCAATAACACTTTGATCGACCTGGGAATCGAACCCAGGATCTCTAGCGTGGTAGTCGCACTTTGGAAATTTAAACTAACGAGGCAGGAACCAGAGTTAGAGGTAGAGTTAGAGAGTACGTCAAAGTCAAAATCATTTTAAACGTAATTTTTTTCATTGTATACAGCCCCCAAAACGGTCTGCTTTTGTTTGTTTAATGTTGTTTTTCTTTTTCCTATTTGTTTTATTGCAACACTAGAGGAGTTGCTGATGCGTAGTCGATGGCCGATCGAGCAGCCGAACTGGCTCTTATGGACAGAAATCTAAACAACGGCAAAGTGCTTTGAGATGGACTCCGACGTAAAGCACCAGCAGTTGCTAGCCAGTCAGACAACAGGAGGTGATACCACCGAACATTTCAAGTACTTTCTGGCTTCTTACGAGGAGAATAATTTAATAACTTTGATCGGATCGAATGGTTATCGAATTAAATCGAATCGATTTAAGTAAATGGTCGACAACCTGAGAATCGGATGCAGGCTCAGCAGTCGTGCTTACCACTAGAACCATGAGGAAAGGTAGAAAAAGCATCGAATATCTTTAAACAAAAGAAATCGATAGTTTTTCACAAAAAACTATATTTATAAAGGTATCTACTTACCTTTTAATAAGGTCCTACGCCAAAGAAAGCATCCCACCTTCACCTACTCGTATCTACTTACTTAAGCGTAGGTTTCTTTCAAATATTTTCCTCAATGAAGATGATATATCAAAGACATTCAATGCAAAATTCAATGAAAGTACATTTTTTGAAACATGACGACATTTACAGTACATTCACGAAATATTAAGAATTATGTGGGTAGAAATATCTACCCACCGAAATATTTCTCTTATTCTGTACCCAATTAGCTGAATATACAAGTTCGACCAAACAAGAAAACCAATTAAAGTAAAAATAGACAGAACACAAAAGCCTATAGACGTTTTAGCATGGTAATTTGAAATTCGAGACTAAGAATTGATAGGACAATGATTTTCTTTGATACGAAGAAAAGCAATATTACGTTTTCGGCCTTAATTTAGCACACTAAATACGTAGTATTATACATACAAACGAATGATTATAATTATGATAAAGCTTGTTATGCGTATTCAGAAACCCCCAATTTCAGAGTAAAGATACCACGGTAACATCCGACGCGAAATTAGTCATATTTTTATCAAACTTCAGACAATGTAGCCACTGGACCATACTTAGGAATATATAACAACCTACGTATACTTATTTATAACTTACCTTGTTACATAAAAGACAAGATACAGGCCACGTATCTAATCGTCTGTATAACAAAACTGAACTGCGTTCGTATAAATACAAAATCCAATTTGTCGTACAATAATTCAATTTTAAAATAGTTTATAATCGCTATTAACTTACCTTGAACCACTTCTCGTGAGCGCGAACTTTTAAAAAGTCTATTCACACACAGACATATCTTTAAAATTACTTCGGCAAATAAAAAATATCACGGTTCCTTGTCTAAATTCTATTTACAATTTTATTTACAGTTTTCCGTAATTTTCGGAGTGATACTGGGGTTTGTTGAAACGTCAGTGGTGTCGCATATATTTTGCGCATGCGCGCCGCAAGATGGCGGCCGCGAGGCGGGTCGATAGCGCGCGATAAGGTTGCCGAAGGCTGCGCCACCATTGCCGGGTGACATTGTGCTAACGGGGTAACATAAAAACGAGGTCACCGTTTCGTATTAGCCCGCGCTTCCGCGGTACGGTGATACCAGGATAATTGTTGCCATTACAAAAATTGAAAATACTTTTCGTGTTGCAGGCAACTCTTGGCATCAATTTATGAATATTAAGGTTTTTTAGAAATACTTGGAGACAGTTATATATAATGCCCTGATAGGCAATATTGTTGGTTAAACAGTCATCATAAAAGCGCGGTGTTCCACAGGGATGTATCTTTGGACCAATTTTGGGGAACATCGTTTTGACATAATATGCAACCGTTCGGTAACGTAGCTAATTTACCAAACGACTACATTTTAATAAAATTATGCTAGTAATAGTTATACCCGAAATATTTCATAACGCTGTCCTGAAATATTATTGTATTTTTAATTTTATTTAAATCTCTTTCTATAGCCTACAGGTAGGTAGTTGTTCTAGCTTTGAATACATGAGAGTATTGGAATTGTAGTGTATTGGAAAGTTTTGATTTGTCAAAAATAAGTTCAAGAGACTCAGATTTCTTTTCATTTTTATCTACTGATTTCAAGGGGACTCTTGTACCCTTTGTAGAATTTAATCCTATTTGAAAAAACATGACACTCTATGTTTATATCAGAATACTTACATCATCATCAACAACCCATTATATTATCCCACTGCTGGGCACGGGTCTCCCCTCAGAAGGAGATTGATTAGGCTATAGTCCACCACGCTGGACTAGAGCAGGTTGGGAGACTTCACACACCGTCGAGAAAATCATTCAGACATGCAGGTTTCCTCACGATGTTTGCCTTCACCGTTTAAGTTCAAGATAATTAACTATTAATACGCATATGATTTCGACAAGTAAGTGGTGGGTGCCTTGGATTCGTAGGCAGAATGGTCATATCACTAATTAACAAAATAGTGATATTAATGAAATAAACAATACAATAAAAATAATTTATTCATCAATATCAGATTTAAGGTAATGCACTTCGGAGTCGTGAGTGGCGTGTGCGCGTAATCGGGAAACTGCCATGAAACCGCGCGTCGATCGCGCAAACACAAACATAGCCCATAGCGCCCCACAACACACTGCACCCACTAACAACACGATTGTGGCTACCAACACACCACTCATACCTGTAAAAAGTTAAAAGAAACAGTCAAGGGCATGTACAGTTGACAAAGATAAGACGTCTGTAGTTAGACAATCGGAACGAACATAAAAGAGCAAAAAAGTCAAAATATTTTAGTGAAGGAAAAATTCGACTGAAGTCAGGATTCGACACACTAACTTGCTAACTTTTCAGTAGATGTTACATGTCGTCACCATTAAGGTGTAACTTTAGAATGCGAAGGCAATTTTCGACCTGGCGGTTGGGACTTACGGTGGCTTATCTGGAAAAATTCTGCCCGAAGTCGAATTGTTCACTAAAATAACTTTATTATCTTAGCATGGAAATGCTAAATATTTTTTTTGCAAAAAGATACAAACTAACAAAACAATACGAAACCAATTGCATTTATAGAGTTTTACCTAATATTATAATTTACCATTGCAAAACCACTCACGGCTAACTTCAGACGGGTACAGTTATATCGTCCATATTGCCATTGTATATAAGCAACTAACGGCATTTATTTATTTTTTCATACATTTAAGATTTTTGTACAAAGACCAAATACATACCATACCACCAGATCTCTAGCCAAGCAGTCGCACTTAGGACCACTAGACTAAATAAAGCAGTTCTGACTTAGTTTTGCGACTTTTATGCGTGGAAGTGTTAATAAGTAAAATATTATCTCACCTTCTGACTTCTTCGCTTCAATAATACTCTGTTTCTTCTCGTCAATTTCTTTTACTGTACTACTTCTCTGGTCCTCTTTCTTCGTGGTTAGTACAAAGAAAGATATAGTAGAATATACTGGTGTTACTTTTACTGTTACCGTAGTGGCTTTAGGCCTGATTGTAGATTTAACAGCTTTCGTGGTAGGCTTAACTGTTGTGGTTGTAGATGTGGTAGGTTTAGGAGTAGTTTTGATCGTTGTTGGAGATTTCGTTGTTGTTGTTGATGTCGGTCTGGTAGTATATCTTAAGTAATATCTAGTTGTTGGCATTATAGGAACCGTAATATTCCTATATCTAGCGGTTGTGGAAGTTGTAGTCGGTGCCGAAGTAGTTGTAAAGATTTTTTTAGTAGTTGTAGACGAAATCGTAGTACTTGTTGAGGTGGTTGGGGGTATTGATGTAGTGGTGGATGCAACTAGTTTATCTGTACGAGGTTGTGCTTCTGGGGGGCTGGAATCTGCGATTGTGACGTCTGAATCATCCGTTCGGTCACCTAGAATAAAATGTGGTTTTCATTTAGGGCACCGTAGGTTAACCATCTAGCTCCCTATCTACAATAAGTATTGGTGAACAGCTCAGTAGCTCAAGCACGAACAACGACAATCAGGTCAACATAACAAGCTTTGTGATTTTCCGTAATATAGTTCTGAAATTTTGTACATAGATTATTTACATAAAAATACTAGAAACGTGTATCGTTTCGCTTTAGGATCTTAAACTAAGATTATTTTTCATGAAGGGTATGGGTTTCCTAGGAGATGTTATCGAGTCCTTTCAGTGGTGGTGATTAACATAGATTAGGTATAGAAAGATATAACACCAACATTTATTATTTTTCGATCGCAAAAAGATGAATATTTAGACAGACTTACTCGCAGGAAACTCGCAGAGGTCCAAGAAGTCGGGACAGCAGTTTTGGTTGACAACGCACACGAGGCTACAGCTGCAGCCGCGGCTCGAAGGCAACTCGTTGTACATGTCACAACGACCTGCGCACGAGTCCACTGAAAAACAGATGTGCCATTAAAATAAAGAAAGAAAGAAGGAAAAGTATTTGTTCTTTTTTTATGGTATAGGGAGGCAAAGGAGCATACGGATAATATGTAAGTGATTACCGCCGCCCTTGGACATCCGCAGCACCGTAAGTAACACCGGTAACGCGTTGTGACACCAGAGGAGTCACAAGTGCGTTGCCGGTATTACTTACTTCATATTGCCAATCAATTTAATAGTACGTTTTTTATGGCATAGGGGAGCAGACGGATCGCCTGATGGTAAGCAATTATCGCCGCCCATTGACACACGCAACACTAGCAAGTGCGTTGCCTGCCTATTAAAAGGGTTTGTGCCTCCGGTACCCTCACTCACTCAGTGAAACACAACGTCAGTGTCGTTTTACGCCGGTTTTCTGTGAGGCCGTTGTATCACTCCGGTCGTGCTGCCCATTCGTACCGAAACATGGCTCTCCCACGGTTAGCTATATTACAGTAGACCATCAAGTCTAATACTATTTATTGTGTCACAATTGTCATTCAATGGTTTCAGAATGGGCTAGATACTTGCCTGTTTTATAGCTTCATGAAAATGCTTAACAAATTTAAAATCCGTTAAATAAATAAGGAAGTTAAAAGCATTTTCATTTTATTACAGACAATGAACATACTATATAGAGAATTGTGCCGTCACAACTCACAGAGCCATAGAACAGAATATACCTAAACAACACGAGATAATAAAACACGCCTGCTCTTATCTCTAATATTATAAAAAGGCTGTGTTTGTACATTGAAGATATTTAAAAATAATAAGTGTGTTAGGGTATAAAGTATATAAACATTTTTAAAATTGTTATTGTCTGTGTTTCTGTTTGTTACGGGTTGGCTTATAAACTACTGAATAGATTTTAATATTGTTATCACTGTTAGAAAGTATAACTCCTTAATTGAACGGATCCTGAGATACAGCTTGACATCCCCGATATATACAGACCCATATAAAGAAGAGATCATCACTGTTGGTTTTTTATTAAATTATTTTTGGGATCCATTTTTAATCCTAATATAGCTTCATGTGAGCGAAGCCGCGGGCAAAGGGTAGTTATATACTTGTCTTTTGGCGCCAAACAGAGCTGACATCGTGAGGGGAGGAGAAGGGCTCGCGGGTGAAATCTAAAATTGTGCTGGCTTTATGCGCGCTCTTAAATCAAAAACAATTTTGATAAGATTTGATGACTTACATAAAACACTTGATGGAGTGACGGCCTCTTCCATGGCCGTGGTGCAGTTCTCGTCATGCTGTAGGGAGACATCGTCGATAGCTATGTCACTCATGAAGCTCTGTCCTCTTATACCCTCGATTACGATCTAGTGATGTGAAACAACTTATATTATAGTATACCTCTCTATTATTATGTATCTAATATTATTTTAAAAGCATGTAAAAAAGGAAAACTGTATAAGATTAAATTTGTCATCCCTTTGTATTTTTTTATAATGAATTCTGTGTTTGCCGACTGATATTGTACACAACTGCATGTAACCTTAATATGAAAATGTGTAACAATTGTAGGCGAATCAATAAAATAAAGAAATAATTAGATCTAATATAGTTAGATCTAATAATTTTTAACTTCAGCAGGAAAATAATAAAGAGAGCGCCGTGCTAAGTGCGCCGCCAAGTGCTAGTCGGAGTTGCTTATGAAGGGTTCCGGACCACGGCAAAAAAATTACGTCTGTACGTGTCGAGTCCCCTTAAATATTTATTTTATTCTGTTTTTTAGTATTTGCTGTTATAGCGGCAACAGAAATACATAATCTGTGAAATTCTTTCTAATTTTTCTAACTACACAGTTAATGAGATACAGCCTGGTGACAGACCGAACGACGAACCGACGGACGGACGGACAGCGGAGTCTTCAATCAAGTTCAGAATGTGAAGGCAAATTTCGACATGGCAGGTGGGACTCGCCGTGGCTTAGAGGTTCGAATCCTGCCTGCGAGTCGAATTTTTCCTTCACTAAAATAACTTTATAATCTTAGCATGAAAAATGCAAAAAAATCACAAAAAGATAATCACACCCTTTTTGAAGAACCCTGTGCTCCCAACCTAAAACCTAAAAAAAACCAATGATCTACTTGGTGCTTACCTGAAAATCATCAGAGTAGTCCTTGAGCATGGAGACACTACTGTACCACTCATTGCCCTGGTCTCCCCATTGTTCAAACAGGGTGTAATTACTCCTTACTGAGGCACTGAGTAGCTCATCCATCGGTACCTTGTCAGGCTTCTGGTATACTCGGAGACCACCCATGCTTCTGTAACGGTATTTTTATTATTTAAAAAAAATGTTGCCCCACTCTAGCATTTTCTCCTGTATCGTGGGTGCGTGTTACAAACATAAATTCTCACAACGCCCAAACCCGGAACAACTGTAGATCATACAAATATTAGCTCCGTATGGGGATCGAACCCACAACATATGTCGCAACAGCTGATCGTTCAGCCGCTCCGCTTTTTTTATAGTTGACCAGAGACATGGTTTTTTAAAATTTGAAACTGTTCAGTCGTAATTGCGGCTGGTAAGGTTTTGTTCTTGGGATAGGTGGGCAAACAATAAAACGAGTAATACAAGCAAATGAGCAGAAGGATCACCTGATGGTAAGCGATAACCGCCGCCCATGGAAACCCACAACACCAGAGGCGCTGCAAGTGCGTTTTGCCCGCCCTTTAAAAGGGTTTATTATTCAATAGGTAAACATTATTTTTAATTTGATTATAACCATTACGATAGAAAATATCTTACAGACTGAAAACAAACATTCTCTAAGATAGATCTAAACACAATTGTTAAAAAAATACTCAATTGCGTGTCGTGTTATAATAAGTTCTGATGATTTCCTCGAAATTTATCTTCCATCATTCCTACATTTTGACATGCTTACGCTGAGCGAAAACGTTTGTTTTCCTAATTCGTTTTCCTTTTCCATATACAGAATCCCAATTCGGAATTTATTCGACACGAGCTAAGATCTGCGCATAGCGCGTTTTCCGAACGTGTGCGACAGCGACAAATATCTGATCTACAGTTCAGAATCCACATCATTTCTTCGAACGCGTAGTTTCGAAACGTACGTGCGGAATGATTTCCGTTTGGAACTAAATCGAACATTTGTGGTAGTCAATGTCACGGTTCGAATGTAGATATAATTTGCTGTTTTATCATAGTTAACCCGGGGCAACATTTCCAAGTTTTATTTTCCAAAATTCTGTTTCGGGCAATTATTACGGGCTGTATAAATTACTTTTAGCCCACAGAAACAATTTGCTCAACTTTGCTGATGCTTTTAAAAATAAGCTGAAGAGTACTGAGCATATTTGACCTATGATAGTTAATTACATATACTTAAACAAATAAAGTATTACATTTAATTTTATGTAATTAGTCTCCAACATAACTTTTAATGACTCATTCGTGGTCATAATCCTTCCCAGACAAGCACACAACAAATCACCGCAGGATGAATAGTTTAGGATCGCAAAGAGGGCAAACATACAAACATTCAATTTTATTTATATAAATATATATGCTTCATCTAATTAAGTGTAGCAGATACAATAAAGAAAGGTTACTACCATCGCCAGAGAGAGCGGAGAGCCATGCTTCGCCCCGAATGGGCCGGCTCGACGGGAGTGATACCACGGCCTCACAGAAAACCGGCGTGAAACAATTCGCCGAGTGAGTGAGGATACCGGAGGCCCAAACCCTTTTAAAAGGCGGGCAACGCACTTGCGACTCTTCTGGTGTTGCGGGTGTCCATGGGCGGCGGTAATCGCTTACCATCAGGTGAACCGTCTCCTCCTCGTATCCCAAAAAAAAGTGTAGGAATATTTTTTTCAGAATATCTTCATCATAAAAGTTCTAAAGAA
Organism: Acronicta leporina; assembly: GCA_947256265.1. Lineage (NCBI taxonomy): Eukaryota > Metazoa > Arthropoda > Insecta > Lepidoptera > Noctuidae > Acronicta > Acronicta leporina. The sequence continues at coordinate 2,388,557 of OX366536.1, forward strand.
TTAGATTACCTTCCAAACATATGATAGTAGAAGATGAAACACGCGTTTCTGGCTAGATTCGCGTCGTAAACCGGTGATATCAGACGAGCCGTTTCGTTCTCTACTCGGCCTGTACTCTCTACGTACATGTAGAAACCTGGGACATAAGAAAAAAAAAGGACAGTAGTACGAAATCATCAGGACAAGTTAAATTGGACAGATGGCTCCGTGTCGTATGGATTCGATACAGGAAACGATACAAATTCAAAGTGTTTTTATTACTCGCGATCTAAAGTGATGTTAAACATTCATCTCGTTTCGTTCTCGTTTCATTCATCTCATTCTCGTTCCCCACACTAGGATTTTCACGTTTTGAAATACACAAATTCTTACATAACAAACGCCCAGACTCGGAGAAACTAAGTACCTGTAGGTTATACAAATATTTTCGCCGTGTGGGGATTGAACCCGCAACACGTGTCGCAGAAGCTGATCGTCAGCCGCTACGCCAAATTTATCTAGGTATCTTACCAGATCCATTTTTCCCATATGTATGGTCGTACATAGGTCCTGTTTGTAGGAAAGAGCTAGGCGTCTTCTTGTTCCACCTTCTCCAGTCGAAGTCGTGAAGTTCATCCAGCTTCCATCCACAAATGTCCGGCTTCTCGAAGTCACATTCCGTGGATATCGTGCCTACTTCATTTGGTGCTGATAAATAAAGAAAATAAATGGAAATAAAACAAAGAGATGACACTGGGTTGGGTTATAATAATATATAAATGATAATATTGATATATATATATATATTTCTATAAAGAAACCTTATAAATATACTTTAACAAGTCTTAGCTGCTGCTAGCTGCTAGCCTAGTGGTTCTGAGCGTGACTGCTACGCTAGAGGTCCTGGGTTCGATTCCCAGGTCGAACAAAGTGTTTTTCTATGAAATTCCCACTAGCAGCTCGGTGTTTGGAATCTGTGCTCGGTTAATGGCAATAGGCTCGCCCCCTATTACATGGGACCTAAACATACCGACGAACTGTGGGTATATATGGGATATATTTTGTATTTTTTTCTTCGGCATTTTCAAGCTAACGATCTCCGGAAAGAAACACCAAAATAATCTTTTTTAAAGTCCAGACACTACTACTGCTTGCCCTACATCAGATTGAACCACGTTAAACTGAATTTAATTATTTACATCTACCATAATACCTATGTTTAGGATCCATGTACCTAACAGGGCCAGTCGGGCACAAATCCCAAACTCCGAGCTACTACTGAGAATTTCATAGAAAACCCCAATATCGATCGACCTGGGAATCAAACCTAAGACCTGTAGTGTAGCAATAGCGCTTGAGACCTCTAGACTAATGACATGACAAATGATGAGGTAGTTGCGATGTAGGGTTATTTATCCCTTAGCCTGATCAGAGTATTAAATCCAAGACTCGAACCTCGGACTTAAGCACAGAAACCGCGCTTCAAATAGGAGAAGAAAAAGAAATATAATCAAAATTTTGGGTTACCACCTTCAGTAAACTTTACCACTAATCGGGGTAAAGCATTTTACCCCGATATTCACATATTAGCATTCATATCTAATAAGGTGTTTATATTTGTATATTTATTACTTTTGTAGTTTAATGCCCCATTGTATGTATCACTGAATTCCGACAGACATAATAGGTCTTCTCTTATATCCTATATTGTTATATTCTTTTTCAACTAATACCAATATAAAACAATTGTTAACTACACCATTCCACAAAATTAGACTACGAAACATTGGAATTATTAATGTCTTAACGCCTTTAAATCCTTAAAAAATTAAATAAGTTTCATTTGAATACTAGTATTACCAATGCATCCGGGAGCTGTTGAATTCCATCTTCTTCCATCACAGTATATCACCGGTGAACCGATAAGCTGATAGTTAGGTAAACAAAAGAATACTACCCACGAATTATTGTGGGTTGTCATATTTACTGCATTTTTCACTTCTTCTAACTGCGGGCAGCCCGGTCCTTTAAAATCAAGATTTAGTTATATTAATAAACGTATGTATAATGATCGACGAGAAAAATGATTGTGTTCTCATTTAAACAAATAGATCACAGAAACCATACAAGAATATAAAGCCATAAGTATATAATATAATATGCGACAAATACAGATGTCATGAAAATTATTGCTCTAATCCTCACAGCACCACGTGTTGAAACTTTTATCGACAGTTTCTAAAGCTCACCAACCTTCTCTAAGCCCTCATGGTGGGCTTTAGCTTACGCAGACTATCTTCTCTCAATCAGAGCAGAAACCCATATCCAGTCGTGAAACGGTAACCGGGTCGATGGTATATCTTGAACTAATTATCCCGATTTCAATAAGATCGGAAAGAAGGGAGCAGAAAATAAAAGCTCTTGTACTTACTAACACAAACTGGTAGAGGCACATCCCATCGTCTGTTCCTGCAAGTGGCGTATTTGTTGCCGATCAGTGTATAATGACTGAGGCAAGTGAACTTGGCGAAATTCCCTCTCTGCCTTATTCGAACTCTGCCGTGCATTAATCGCGGGTACGGACATGACTGCGATGTGGGATGGTAATACGAAAATTCTGCAAAAAATTGTTATGTTTACAGTATGGTACTATAACTTTTTATGTAGTTTCAAATTTCGTCTTAGTAGTTTTTATAAATAAATAATACGATACAATCCAATATCTACCAGTACACCCAATTTACCAATCAACCGATTGTCGAGCTCCTTCACACATCTTTAGGGTCTTTTGGCTAAGTAATACCTTGCTGATTAGATACCTAGTCAGCATTTGAATCCTTAGAATTAGAAAAACGGATAAACGTTTAGAAACACCATATTATAATTATATGATCTAGTGTGAAATCCCTATAATGGTTTTTTCCAACCAAGGACTGTAACTCCACCTACGCTGTTATTTCCATGAGGACGGAAGTTTGATGTCACCCGTACCGTTAAGAGCGTGCGTCCGGCTGATAAAATTTATAAACCATATTTTTGTTCACAGTTATTTTATTTATAATATTAAATACTTAAGATCTGTTCGGTATCAACTCAAAAGGTAGGAAGGAAAACTGTATAAATTTATTATTTATAATTGGTTATATACTATATTTAATTATTTATTACCCGCGTCAAAACATGCGGGTATTTCCTATGTTGTGTAAAGGAACTAACGACTACATTTCAATTTCCTTAATCCAACTGATGTATATGTTGATATAACTATTAGTCAGCGAGTCAGTTTCATTTTTTTTATACAGACATAAGATAGTCAATATAAAATTCCAATTGGTCACAAAAAGCCATAAGCATAATTTACATCATCAGCTCTTTCTTAAGTTGGAACCTTAAAGGTATGCATAGATCCGGCAAAATTAATATTTCTTCTATTTTGACTTCGAGACTATCACTGGATCAGGCTGAATGACAGTATTTTCTCAATGCGCTTGCCATCAGACCTGTGGTAGTCCAAAATACTGATAAATCTAAGCTTTTTGGCTCTTATTGATTCACATAGGTATTCGTATGACAACCCGAACCTACTTAACTTGTTGTCCGATGCATGAAAAAGTCTGATTGCTCTAATTATGGTTTATTCATCTATGAAGTGGCCGTGAGAAGCAGTAACCTAATCAAGCCCTGATGATAACACGTACATAGTCACCTTATTTTATCTTATTATACATAACATACCATCACGCCTGTATTCCCCGAAGGGTTAAGCAGAGGCGTACTAATGTACACCCACAGTTCACCGGTATGTTTAGGTACCATGTAATAGGGGGCGAGCCTATTGCCATTAACCGGGCACAAATTCCTAACTCCGAGTTGCTACTGGGAATTTCATAGAAAAACCCAATAACGCTTTGCTCGACCTGAGAATCGAACCCAGGACCTCGAGCGTAGCAGTTGCGCTCAGGACCACTTGGCTAATGAGGCAGTTATCTTGAGTTAGTTATCTAATTATAGCCATATTTTCGGGACTAGGAACGTATTACTTTTTAATCTGGTAGAGAAGACTGTAATAATCCTCGATTAATGTATATTAAATAGCGGAAGAATCAATATAATACTACCTATATTAAGTATGTATAGGTATATTTTTATTAAAAGGACTGAAAAGGTACATTGATTTCTTGCAAGTTACTGGTGATGCCTATTTTTCCTGTTTACATGTTCATGAAATATTATTTTAATTAATAGCAACAATAATAAAATCTATATAAAGAAATAACGTCATGGGTAAATAAATATATAAATTCTACCTTATAAATACTTACAGTTGTTTTGCACGGTTTTTAATTCGTCTATTCTAAAATTATAACTTTTTAAAGAAACATAATAACCGCGAAAGTTGAGCTTATATTACAGTACGCCTATGACATAGGTAGGTATAGTCAAGGCAACGGTGATAACATGGAGCTGAAGTGAGCCGAAGATGAAACAATCATAGAATAACTTATATATTATACTAAGAAACAATCTTTAGAATGTTGAAGATCCGCAGGCATATGTTTAACTTTCCTTTTCTTTCTAAGTTGAAGTTACATTTTCTTTATCTCAAACTCGTTAGCGGCAGCCTGCAGTTTTGCTAACATCTTCAAGTACAAGTAGTTTCTCCAATTCTATTGGTCGATAGGTATGTAGATATAACTTTCGCAAATATGGGTAGATAAACTTTTACAAGCACTTACACTTTAGAGTTAATTAATTTCGATGGATACTCTTTTTCCGTATATTTATTCTAATTAAGAGTTCGGCGGACCGAATGTACAATACAAACGGTATACTAAAATATAGAATTCAAGCAAAAATAATTCAAAGTGTGTTATTATTCGGATTCTGATACTGTTAAATCCTACTCTACCATTTCCTCCAAAATACTTAGCTGGAAATAAATGTAAGCGAAGGCAATTCTTGATAACTCTCAAGTTTGGAACAATTTTCCGGACGGATTTTATTTCCACAAAATGGTACGGTGGGGACCAAGCGTAATTGTGGTATGTTATGTTATTAAATCTATAAAATAATTATAATAAAACTTAAACTTACGTGCGTCTATAAAACTGAGTGCAAATAATAATATTAAACACTTTAATAAAAACATTTTGCACTGCAATACTAATTCTTCCGTTATTGCACAATAACTCTGTTACCTATTTATAATAATAAATACCTAATTTTCATGTTACTTTGCTCTTGGCACTAGACTGCTTGTCGTTACGTACACATTTTAAATGTTATTGCAGTTATATTTATTGTTTGCGTGACATGGACATAGAGCAAGTCTGGCTGAAGAGCGTTATTTATTATACCTACAGAGCCACAGCTTTATATAGGCATTAGCTTTATATGGGACAGATAAGGGCACCCATTAATTATAACATTATAACGCAGTCTTTATTTCAATACTCAATATTTGCTTGCATTCCTTAATGTATTTCAAAGGTGGACTTACTTATAAATTTATAAGTATTATGATTTTAATATAATATATCTTATGGTAGGTATGGTTATGTAATTATTATGTTATGTATGCATATTTATTTTATTTTATTATACTTCTGTAAGTATTATATTTGGAGGGTAATGAAGAAGGTAAGTTCAATATAAACATTCAATAAGCTCCGTTATTTTACGATAAATACAAAGGCGTATAATTTTTACCTTTTGCAAATACAAGTTAAACTCTAAAATATGTTGTCATTGAATGAAACAACACAATAACTATAGATACTACGATCTATTGCTGGTCTGTCAGGGGCCCCCTTAGTCTGGGCGTCGCACGTGCTACTGTTGAGCGTGAGATAGCTCTTAGGATTAATTTCCCGGTCAAACATAGGATTTCTAGTTGATTAATTACAACAGGTTCACCCATAAAATATATCCTAAAAACATAAAGTGACAAGTAATGTACTGCGGGTGTACATTAACATTCCGCTGCCTTATCTTTCTGGGTGGGCGTGATGCACTGCAGTCTGTTGGTATATATCTTTATTTTAATTGATCGCTTTTGTAAAAATCTTGGTATTCACTATTCCTTCTCATATCGTTTTAATATTTATTATCTTTTTTCCACAATTTTTAATACCATGACCCATCTGTAAATATTAACTACTCTTTGCACTGGACGGGATGCTCATTTATCAGAGAATACTTCCTTTATACTTTCCAATGATATTCCATTGAATACTATCAACCTCTCGTGGTATTTTGAACAAACAGATTAGTCCAGTCGCTTAATTGTTATCTTATCGCCGAACAAAACCCTTAAACATTGCAATATGAATCACTGGTTTTTTTGGCATTATTAGTTAGGCAGGATACAGGATATATGACAAACAATGTTAACTAATTTAATGGTTGTTTACGGATTATTAATGAGGTCAAGTAATCTTGTCTACGCCCATAATTACTTTTTATGGTGTTGAGAAATGCTCATAGATTGTCCGCCACGAACTTGACGGGCTGTGCCAAGTGTCCAGTCTAGAAAAAATCTTCCTCTCTACATACCTACTGATACTGATAAAGTTTTGTAGGAGCATCCAGCTGTCCGCGTGGCTTAGCCTACAAGATATAAGACCGGTACTTAAACAATTTTAATGAGCAAATACGGACGTCGACAGTCTTAAAGAAAGAGCCCAAAATATATTTGTTTCTGTTTGCAATTTCCATCAAACACATTTTAAATTAACGTAAAAAAAAGTGAAGACTGAATAAAGTTGTGTTGGCACAAGGGTCTTTTTACAAAATCGGTAGAAACATTTGACGACGGGCAGACTTCCACTAACGCAGAATTAACTACCTAAATGAATGCATTGGATGGATAGCTAATTAATAACTAATTTGTAACTGACGATGACAAACGGTAGTTTTAAGATTTTAGTATTGTTTTCAAGTAAGTGAATGAGCCTAATTAACTTTTAACTTTAACTTTTAAATTTATCGCCTCTTACAGTCTTACTCAGTTTTGATGACCCTTCACATATACAAAGGACAAGTGATATCACGTGAATTAGCTTGTATGTGTTATGGGGAATCTAGACTAAATTTATGGCAACACTGTCAAGTGTCAATATCAAAATGTCAACCTATAAACGTTCCAGTTGAGTTTAGGCGGGAAAATGAAAAGTGCACATTGTCGATTTTATATTATTTTTCAAAACTTGAATTTCTCCGAAGTTTGATGTGTAATTATGGTGGATAATTAACCATCAAGTGTTTGTGAACGTGTGAGAGTGTAGGCAAATGATATGAAATTGAAAATCGTGACTTTTTGGGTTCACTCCTAAACTCCATCGAAGCCTCAATAAAATTTCTACCGTTTTATTGGGGCAACAACTTATACTTGACACTGGCGAACACAAAAAGTGTGGTGCCATATTACAATCCCTAGCAATCCCATAATGGGAAATATTATTTGATTACTTTATTACTTGACACTGGCAAATACACAAAAAGTGTGGCGCCATAAAAAACAAAAAAAACGTTCCAGTTCTTGACTGATTGTGTCACAATTGTATCTTGACTTGATCTTCTATTTCATCTGCACATCTCCGAGCAACACCAGCACATTAATGTGAAAGAAAAACATCAAAATGCTGTATTTTGTAAGATTTCTCCGAAACAGCAATGTTCTCGTTCGTTTAAATTTTTGTTTTGACAGGTTTTGACACTGAAATAACAACAATAATACATGTTGTTGTTGTTGTCATCTTTAGTTCTTTACTTTATATGAAATTAGTTGGGAAATGGATGATTTATGCAGATTATGTTTGAAAGTGCCTAATAAACAAATGTACAAATTACAAGAACACAATATACTTAGTAAAATTCAGTCATGTCTATCGATACAGGTAAGTGACTATCGACTGAAGAGTAAAAAATATTACTAAAAGAAGTTTAAAACCATTCTCTGATCTCCGCATGAATTGGAATTTTTAAATCACATGTCGATGTAATGAAGGCAAATATGCCTGTGAATACAATCCAGCTAAGACTGATGACTGTTAAATCTTAGTTTTTTTTATGTTTATGGTAGAAACTTAATAACATTATCTCATACCAATAAGTCTACAAGTTTACACCTGCAATTGCCATGCCTATGATATGGTGACCAATTTTGACCATTTAGTCATAATATAAGGATATTTACAGTATAAAAAAATATGATTCCTGAATAAAAAGAGAAATGTTATGTCTCTTTAATTTCAGATATCTCAAAATGATGCATTCCCAAAACAGTTATGTAAAGATTGTTCAAATAAAATAGAAGAAATACATGAATTCTGCTCAAAAATCCAAGAAAATGAAGGAAAGCTACAAGAATATTTCATTAATGACTCATTACAAGACTATTATTTGAAACTTACAAATAATATTCCAATTAAAAAAGAAATATCAGAATGTTTAATATTTTCTGAAACCAAATATGTTAAAAATGAAAATACAGATGATATTAGAATATCAAATATAGACAGCAAAAGTATAGATAAAGATACCATTAGATATTTTGGAGAATCTGATGACGATATTAAAGATGAAGGGCCAGGATTAGGTGGCCTTAATGAAACCACTTCTTTCACCGATGATGAAATTACTTTATCAAGTATAAAAAAAGAAAAAGAATTTAATTCCAATGCACCTAATAAAAATTTGAAAAAAATAAAACTGAAAAAAAAATCAAAGAAAAACAACAAATTGAAAGAAACAAAAAATATTACAGATTCTAATATGGACTTTGTAAAACAATTCACATGTTTGACATGTCTGAAGCTTTGCGATTCACAGACAGATCTCATAAGACATTACAATGAAGAACACTTTAGTAAATATAAAAACACAGCAAAGTTAAAGTATACAGAAAATGAATGGGATGGTAATGTGAGTTATAAATGTGATGGTTGTGAAAAAGTCTGTAATATGAAGAAGGATATTGTTAAACATGTTGCTTTACACAATGAAGAAAGACCCTTGATCTGCAAACTTTGTGGTAAGAATATTCAAAATTATGTTTACTTTATGTTGCTAACATATTAACACTAGGTACATAACTTCTATATAATTTCTTGATGAGTAAAAAACAGAAAAAGGCAATAGTTCCAAAAATATAAAACCTAATTTCTCCCCCATAAACCACCATGCTTTTGCACGAATGTGCCAGCTCAGCTCCAGTGATACCACAGCCTTCCACAAAACTGGCGTGAAACAATGCTTACCTTATGTTTCGCCGAGTCAGTGATACTACTGGGGGCCCAAACCCTTGGTGATGCAGATGTCCATGGGTTGCGGTAATCACTTACTCTTTGCCCACCAATCCCAAATTAAGAAAGAAATTGAGAGTTGAAATGGGTTTCGGAATCTGAATAATAACTCACTTGTTAATAATATAAGAACTCTGAATAAATTGTTTTTAAAAACAATTTATTTGGTATTATATTTGTATTGGAAATTGGGTCCGCTGGACTCATCACATGTGATAAACATGTGTGATCAACTAGCTTCTGCCCGCGACTTCGTCCGCGTAGCGTGATGATATATAGCCTATAGCCTTCCTCAATAAATGGGCTATCTAACACTGAAATAAATTTTCAAATCGGACCAGTAGTTCCTGAGATTAGCGCGTTAAAGCAAACAAACAAACAAACTCTTCAGCTTTATATATTAAAGTATAGATACACACATGACTTCGAAATGTCAGAGGTGCATACATTGGGTTCAAACTCAAGTCTTTTGATTTGGTCCAATGGTTGTATTACAAGGCTATCAGTACTTATGCTCTCTGCTTAAACTATTGATAGAAGATTTAACCTTGCAGCTTGATTGATCAGCATATTTACTACCGAAGCACAAGTCCCTTCACCCTGAAAATTCTGGCTAGTTATTCCTTGAAATCTAAGTATCCTATTTGCACAGGTAGAATGTACAAAACAGTCACAGAAATCATACGTCACGGCAGAGTGCACAGCGGCTTCAAGCTACATTGCTCTTACAATTGTGGGTACTCCACTGCTTACCAAGGCGCTTTGAAAGAACACGAGAATAGGCATCGAGATGTGTTCAAGGTTAGTGATCATTTTTACCTAATACCCCACCTACTTCCAGGGATGCACTCAAACACACAAAATATTTAATGAAAACTGGCCTAGCAGCTTTTTTTAACGTAGCCCCACACTAGTTTTTTTTTTTTAAAAGCTTGTGTTATGTGTGGGTTTACGTCGGTAGAGCCACAGAACTTATGTTCCGTGGGTAGTGCAATGGGTGGGATTCGAACCGCCAACCACATGATTGCAAGTCCGGCGGCGCCCTAGCCATTAGGCTAATTTTCTCTTGTATTGTGGGTATGTTTACAAACAAAAAGTCTCACATACATAAACACCCAGACCCAGAACAACTACCTGTATATCTAATAATAGCTTCTGCCCGCGACTTCGTCCGCGTAGCGTGATGATATATAGCCTATAGCCTTCCTCAATAAATGGGCTATCTAACACTGAAAGAAATTTTCAAATCGGACCAGTAGTTCCTGAGATTAGCGCGTTCAAGTAAACAAACAAACAAACTCAAACTCTTCAGCTTTATATATTAGTATAGATTTTCGCCGTGTGGGGATCGAACCCACAACACGTGTCGTAGAAGCCGATCGCTCAGCGTGTGTTTATGAAAAAAAAAAAACATGTTTATCAATATTAATTTTAAATAGATTTATAAGAAGGTTGCAGATTCAAATCCTGACTAAGATGGAATACTTCTTTCACAAAAATGTTAATATTAAACATTTTATCCTCAGTACACTTGTGAGAAATGTGGCAAAGGTTTCCATGTGAGGACTTGGTATGAACAGCACCAGAATATCCACGATGGACTGAAGCCTTTCGTCTGTCATATATGTGGTCTCGCCTTCCATATGGCCAGGTGAGTACACACTGGGCAGTCCTTTAAACATTTGCTCATGTTTGAGGAAACAACTCCTGTTACTTTACCCAGCTTAATTTAGTAAATTATTTTTGCACTGAGTCGATAATTTTATACTTAACAGGCTAATGGCCAAATATTCAAACACTATTTAATTTTAAGAAGCCGCAAAGTCTCGTTCTGTCGTTATCACTCGCAACACCAGAGGAGTCACAAGTGCGCTGCTGGCCTTTTAAAAACGGAGTACGCTCTTTTGGCCGCTACAATAAGTATAACAATTATGTAAAAGATTGCAGGTCCCACTTTGGCAGGGTTTAAGGCTGAGGCAACTAAACTAGACTATAAATTATTATATTGTTGTATTTAGATATCTCACGGCTCACAAGAGTTTGATACACCCGCAGTCGTCAAGCGTGAAGCGATACATTTGTGTGCACTGTAACCAAAAATGCGACAGTGCCAACAGTCTTGCACTACATTTAGAGGTAAATTCCTTCATTTCCGTCTTAACACAACGAACGCCAGACACACACTATAATTTTTAAGGCTTTTATTAAAACCTTGGAACCACATGTTCAAAATTGCCTCTCTAGTCTAGTGGTCCTAAGCGTGGCTGCTACGCTAGAGGACCTGGGTCCGATCTCGGGTCGATTCCCAGGTTGGAAAGTGTTATTCGGTATGTTTCGGTACCAATTCGGCGATTTTACTGCCAACTAATTAAGCACTATTGCATACTCCGATAATTTTATAGAAAACCCCAACGTCGAACACAAAAATGTATTACTTAACCTAGTACCTACATGTTTAAAATTATATTTTTTAGGTACATGGTATAAACAAAGTAAAAGACTTCCTTTGTGACTTCTGTGGCAAGATTCTGGCGAGTGCTGACCAACTGAAATACCACCACAGAATGCATTCGGGAGAGAAGCCGTTTTCTTGCAGGTAACGAAAACATATTATTTAACCATCAACTGCAATCACAGCCTATAGACGCCAGCAGTGCGCGTTTAACCGTGGGAGACCCGTTGGCACGAATGGGCCGGCTCGACCGCAGTAATACCAAGGTCTCACAGAAAACGTCGTGGAGCAACGCAACGTGCGTGCGCCATACAAATTCTGTTCCTAGACTCTGGATAGAGCCTCTCCGCTCAAACCCAACCAAAAACTTTGTTGGTCGGTTTTTTATTTCTTTCGGTTTACGAATAAAATATTTTATAAAAAAAATCATTAAGACTATTATTTTAATCTCTACTTACTAATATTATAAATGCGAAAGTAACTCTGTCTGTCTGTCTGTCTGTTACGCTTTCCCGCTTAAACCTCTCAACCGATTTTGATGAAATTAGGCACACACAATCTTTAGACCCTGAGAAAGGACATAGGCTACTTTTTATTGCGATTTGTATGGGATTTCTTAATCATCATCTTCTTACCATCTGTCAAGTGCCACCTGCCAAGTTTGCTTGAACGCGATAATCTCCAGGAACTATTGGTCCGATTAGAAAAAATCTTTCGGTGTTAGATAGTCCATTTATAGAGGAAGGCTATAGGCTATAATCCCGCTAAGACTAAGTAACTATTCCACGCGGGCGGAAGCTAGTAAATAATAAATCAGTTAACTGCCCTACTTCTGGATACACCTGTATTCTCTGAAGGATTAGGCTGAGGCGTACTAACTTACAGTCAAATTTCCCAAATGGATAATAAGCTCTATTATTTGAAGATTAAATTGAAAACCGATTGAAGAAATTTGAAAGTTTTGGATACCATGACTGTTGAGCGTATTTACACCGTTCGCCAGACCACAGTACTGCTGATCTACTGATCATAAACTATTATATTATTCGCAGTATATGTAACAAGTCTTTCGCGAAGAAGTTCAACGTGAAGGTACATATGAGCTCGCACTCCGGTGAGAAGACACACGCATGCGCACGCTGCGGCAAGCGATACACACAAAGAAGTACCATGCTGCGACATCTTAAGAGGTACATTGTCACATATACCTTACTTGATACAGGCCCCTTGTAGAATTATACCGTGGGAGAGCCATGCTTCGGCACGAATGGGCCGGCAAGACCGGAGTGATACCACGGCCTCACAGAAAACCGGCGTGAAACAACGCTTACGTTGTGTTTCGCCGAGTGAGCGAGGATACCGGAGGCCCAAACCCTTTTAAAAGGCGGGAAACGCACTTGCTACTCCTCGGCAGGCCCGTATTTCCCCTTAGGCCCACAAGGCCCTGGCCTAGGGGCCCAGCCATCCTAGGGGCCCCAGTTCCAGTGGCGGAACCTGCTACTTAATTTACCGGTTAGGCCAAGGAGTTCGCATATGTACAGGCAGATTTTTTTCCTCGCATAATTAATTGTAAAATGTTGTTTGATCTTCTTGCTAAAAGGTAGGAGATTCCTGAAATTTTAACTTGAGATATTGGCCTTGTAATGAATACGCATACGTGGATGGTGGACATCGCGAATTATTTTGCATTTAAAAACGTAGATTCATATTCAGTTTCGTGTAGTCAATTTAGCATCATGAAACGTGGAATATATAATAGGTCTTTACCTATGAAATTGCCGTTCTGCAGTACTGGCCATTTCAAATCAAAAAAAATTTTATTTGGCTAAGAATTCTAATTTCAAATTAATTTTATTTTAAAAACATGGAATTCTTTTTCCAAAAGTAGTCATTTGTTTATTGATTAGTGTTACAATTTTCATCGCATTTCAATATTTTTCGTCATCATGGATACGTTAAAATTTCGAGTAATTATGGAATATGAGTATCGTCGTGGCAGCAACGCGGCACAAGCGGCACACAACATCAACGACGTTTACGGACCGTTCTGGGAATGGCATCAATATCAACTTTGCCTCTGCGTTGGCAAAGATGTTTTTTCATACAAAACGGCAATTTCATAGGTAAAGACCTAATATAATACAGTGCCGGTTTTAGCACCACCTGGGCGAGATTTTGATTGGCGCCAAACCCATACGAAATAGGCAAAAAATATACATTATATATAATCATAGCTGTTATATATAAGCACATCAAAAAATGTAAGGATATTTTAATTCTAAATTAACTAAGACTAAGGGCCACTTGCGCCAACTTCTTAAATGTGTTTAAATTGTATTTAAACACAATTTTCTATTGTCATTTTGTGTTTAAATTCAATTTAAACATAGGTATTTCAGAAGTTGGTGCAAGTTGCCCTTAGTGTAAAAACTTTCTTCAAAAGTTTAAGGGATTAATTAGCTCTTTTATTCTTCCTAATTTTACTAAATTATAAATATTTAAATTTCCTTCGGGAACTCGTGCGTTCTGGTCTCTTGCCAAAGTTCTCGAAGAAAATTTCTGTGAGCCATCCTTTTCACCTCTACACATAGGAAATGGTCGTCGCTCAAATCCCTCAAACTACATACCGATAGCCGTCATGGCTATTCCTTTTCTCGAAGATAATGGAGTCCATTGTCAAGTACGACTTACGTAAGGGTCGATCAGCTTAGGCGATCGAAACTAAGGGGGAAGCCTTGGCGTTCAAATGGACATAGCGAAGGCCTTTGATCGGGTATGGCACAAAACGCTTCTTTCGAAGCTTTCTTCCTATAGGCTTCCCGAGAAACTATGCGAATAAGTCACCAGCTTTCTTGCAGACAGAAGCATAAAGGTCGTAGTTGACGGTGAATGATCGGATTCTATACATATAAATGCTGGTGTCCCTCAAGACTGTGTGCTATCGCCTACTTTGTTCCTCCTCTATATCGTTGACTGCCAAGATATTTCAAACCGACTAGACCCATTGGCGCTGCGAAGAGATTTGGCCTCGCTATGTATCTTCTATCACCTATAGGAACGATCCCTGCTGCCTCTATCTGCCATCGTTCTACGTAACAGCAGGTTCATTCCCATAATCTAGATGGTTGGCAGTCTGCGTTCCTCTAGTAACTTTCTACCTCGCACAACAAAACTGTGGAATTAACTGTCGCCAGCAATATTTCCGGACAAATTACCTTCAAAGCTTCAAGAAAAGAGCGTACTCTTTTTAAAAAGGCTGGCAATGTACTTGTGAGTTTTCTGGTGTTGCAGCCGTCCATGGGCGGCGGTAATCGCTTACTATTAGGCAATCCGTCTGCTTGTTTTCCCCTATTCCATAAAAAAGATTTCTATGGCATCGTTTTCTCTAATTGCTTAATAGAAAGAACGAAACTTGTGTAAAGCCTGCTGGAGGATGACTAGCTGCCAGTAACCGACCAAGCAGTGCAACGGTCACATGAAGTCTGTCTACATTGTAGAAAGCCCTTAAGTCTTTCAGCTCTTCGACGTGGCAAACGCGATATACGTCTTTCACGGGATACGGGAACATTTAATGTGGTCTGATCAACAAAGGGCACGTGTCCATAGTGAGTCTCGTTTTGGATTTCATCCTGAGTCACGGAAAATACGTGTTAAAGAAAACACCTGACAGGGTCTGCCATCTCCGACACCCACAGGAAGTCCATCCGTATCTAGGTGGAAGAGATAAGAGGTAGTAAATGCAGAAAAATACCACAAAAAAAATTAAATTCGGCTAAATGGCCGAATCTCCTCTTTTTTTGAAGCCGGATGAAAATGGTGGAGGGGGGCCCCAAATGCCAAGTGCCTAGGGGCCCTGGGTCCCTAAATACGGGCCTGCTCCTCGGGTGTTGCGGATGTCCATGGGCAGCGGTAATCGCTTACCATCAGATGATCCGTCTGCTCGTTTGCCCCCATCCCATAAAAAAAGAGACGTAAAGCATTATATACAATACAAAATTACTGTGCTTGTCTGATTAACCTTTCCGAATAGCCGCGTTTGGTAAAGTTACAGCACTTAAATTAGTGATTTAATTCAATTACTACTTAACTTACTTCCTACTCACATTGGAAAAGCGAAAGTTTGCGAGAGGATGTTTGGATGTTTGTTACTCTTTTACGCTAAAACTATAAAGAATTTATTATTGTATGGAATAGCACATAGGGTTTTTATCCAAGTCGGATATTTGTGTCGGCATTCTGAAGTCCACGTAGACGAAGTCGCGGGCAGAAGCTAGTAATAAATAAGGACAATGAATGTGAAATTTAAGACTCCAACTTTTCACAAAGATAAACTTGCGATCATGTGGTCGCCGGTTCGAAACCCACCCATTGCACTACCGACGTGAACCCACTCGTAACACAAGCATTTTAGCTTAGCACGAGGGGTTAACAAGAATACTAGTAATGTGCATCCCACATTGCTAGTAAGCTTTTTTAAAAAAAAAATTGCACACGCACAGTGATCGATTTTATGATTCAATCTCGGTGCAGACAGTCGTGGTCGTAAATGTTTCGTGTTCGTTATTATTTTCTATATAAATTTCCTTATTTTTGCGCTATAACACTTTTTTATGAGACTTTACCTGCGCGGCCGTTCGAAAAATGTGACTTCAAACACGCAAAAGTATATTGTCGGTATTATACTGTCGGGGTCTGTAATGTAATGGGCGAGGTATCTTAGAAAGGCCCACATTATTGTTTTACTAAAATAATTTGACTGCACGTTTCGTGTAGCGGCTCGCCTACCGTCGCTCCGCGTGTCACGGATTCGATTCACACCCGAAGCGAAAATTTTCTGTCGTTGTATGTTTTATATATTTCAACAACATTTCCTATTTCAGACATCATACTGGGACATCTCCAAAACGCAACGGATGACACAAATAAACTTATATATTTTATAAATAATTAAATCATTGATTAAATCATAAGAAAAAATAAAACCGTAAAATTAACCTTGTTTTTTATTACAAAAATCATCAACTATTTATTATACATAATGAAATTGTTAGTTGTCATCAAAGTTCGGTGTACAACTGAAGCCATTTAGTCACTGGTAATGACAAAGATAGCCAATAGCCCTGCTGTTTGCACACCAGTATATCTAGAACTGAAGGCAAAATTCTGTAATACTCTGTTTATTGCAGAACCCTTGCACATTATAAAGACCGAGATAAGATAAATAAATTAAGTAGGTACCTAGGTAGTCCCGATGGCTGCAGGTATTTAATAAGACTTCATGCCGCTGCGCCGCCCGCCCCCAGCATCTATGCACTCGGGGGCTAAGGTCCCTTTTGCCACCACCTCCACCATGCTACGCTTATCGCAACTAAAGTGTTGTCTTCTAGTTCTCTACTATATTTTTAAGTTTAATATGAATAAAATAGGTACATAAAACAACAGCTATAAGTACCTAATTTCGACAAGGCAGCTATTTACTTTTATAACAGACGTTATTAACGCAAATGTTAAAAAAAATGATACACCTAATAGAACAATCAGATATTAAGGTTAATTTATTAAAAATTGTAATTTGCAACCTACTTTGTGCTAGAGACCAAAAAAAATTGTAAAATTATAATGTCAATTTGACATTGACAGATTAGTCGTAGTCGGACTTGTTGTAGTTGTAAAGAAAAATACAACTAGTTATTCCATAAACATAATGTATTTCTGGTGATAAACCAGTGCAAAACCATAATATTACTAATTGGATTCTCGCTGTGAGGTAAACTATGACGGAAGGACAACGCAGTGAGAAATTAGAAATGATCACTCTTCACAAGATTTTGTTCACTATTTGTGCTTTCTCCTTTGTTTATAAGTATTATAACAACACGACGCCAAATATAATACGGATAACGGACCCGAAATTCAGCATACTCGGACCTTATAACACAACCCAGTTAGAAGTTGAGGATAACTATGAAAAATTGATTGATATTGCCAATTTTTCCTTTAAAATTAATCCCCAGCCATGTAAAGACTATCCTGCTGGGCTGCTGTTGATGGTAATTATATCCTCGAACCCAAATAATATTGATAACCGAATGATAATACGCAACACTTGGGGACGAAACTTTGATTCAACAAAGGTCGTATTTATGGTTGGAGAACCTGAAAACTTGACTGTATCGAACCAAATAAAGAATGAAAGTGCGAAGTATAATGATATAGTCCAGGGAAACTTCATAGATGTGTACCGAAATATGACCTATAAGCATGTTATGGGGCTAAAATGGGTGGCACACCATTGTCCTATGGCTAAATATGTTTTGAAGACTGATGATGATGTAGTAGTGAATTCTCGGGAAATGAGACATTTTCTGGCAAGGGAATTGTCTCCATGGGGTGCTACAGACCTGATCGCATGCCAGGTATTGGAACATGCTAAGGTGCAAAGATCACAGAAGTCTAAATGGAAGGTCACCACTGATGAATATGCCTCTCAGTATTATCCTACTTATTGTGCAGGTTTGTGACAATTTAGTAGATAATCTACATATTTCTTTGACAACTGTGTTATGCAAGACATGGCTAAAGATTACTTGAATACCTTTTTTATTGTAATACCATCACACTTGTATTCCCTGAAAGTTTAGGCATTGGTGTTCTAATAATATACACCAACAGTTTGCTGGTACCTATGTTTCTGCCACATGTAATAGGGGTGAGCCTATTGACATTTAACTGGGCAGAAATCTAGACTCTGAGCTCCTACTGAGAAAAAATTCAATAACACTACTTCAACCTGGGATTAAAACCCAGGCCTTCAAGCATAGCAGTGGTGTTCAGGACCACTAGACTAATGAGGCAGTTATTATAATTATTCTATTTGTATTTTCTTTCCAGGTTGGGCAGTCCTCTACTCCCAAGATGTGATTCCAAGGCTCTTAAAATCAGCTCAATCTACACCGTACTTCTGGATAGATGATGTGCACATCACTGGAGTGATTGCTGAAAAGATTGGAGTGGCCCGGACTCCACTCTCCAGCTTTATATTGACCCCACCTAAAGTAAACATGTTGAAGGTGTTGGGTCCAAAGTATGTTGGTCCATTTGTTCTGGGACCCCCAGATCTGAGCTCAGATAAAATTATATCCATATGGAAAGCCATTCCTGAATAGTCTATAAGTAGAACTTCTATCTGAAATTTTGATCTTGTGAATGTGATTTTAGAAAACATAGTTCCAATTTTTCTTACTTTTGTTTTATTGTAAATTATAGGCCTATTATAACACATTCTAGTTTCATGGCAATAGTTATCCTGATAACTAAATTCATTATAATTATTTCATTATAGAAGGTTTTATTACAAAATTGACAATTAAGACTATCTAGGTTACTATATAGATTTTTAAGCAAAGGTGTCAACAGTCAGCATTTAATACAATACACAGAATGTCATGGTTACTGCCTCAATGAACCTAAAATGTGTTACATACCTACAAATGGCAACAAACCTATTGAAATTTGAATTTTGCGGGCCATGTGAACTAGAATCTGTCAATGATAGCTAAGAATCTTGAAAACAATCTCACGGTATCATAACTTTTAATATAGTGCTCTCCACTTTCAATATAAACTGTGTTATGTAATGCGTAAATTTCCTGTAATTATAAATCTAAATATTATATAAGATAGATAGTATACTTTTACCTGTGCTAATTTATTGTTACACATGTGTGTTGTGTACTGCACTTGTATATTATGTTAAGTAGATATATATTGCCTGTTGATCAAAGCCTATTTAACCACCAAGAATGATAGGAGAATATTAATAAATATTAATATTAATTTATCCCTTGACATCTTGTATAGTATCCTGCCTGTTTACATATTTTTGCTCTAAATTCATGATTTAGTTTTATAAATTGTGACTATTTGATACATTAGAATTTCCAAAAAAATATCATGACCAAAGATTTTTTTGTTGCCATACTGAATATTTTAATTTTAGGTGTAAGAAAAAGTATTATTACGTATGGGAACTATTCCTAATAATGTGCCTAAGAATTAATAAACGTTAAATACAAATGCCTCTTTGATTTAGTCAGAGATAGAATTTAGTTCTTTTAATTTTGGGAGAGACGGGATTGACATTAAAAAAAACATTACCCCACGCTAGGATTTTCTCCTGTAGTTATCATAGGTGCGTTTACAAACACAAATTATCACATACATAAACGCCCAGACCTGGAACAACTACCTGTAGATCATACAAATATTTGCTCCGTATGGGGATCGAATCCACAACAAGTAGAGCAAAAGCCGATCGCTCAGCCGCAACGCTGAACGTGTGTTGTACTCTGATACAGTCTGAATGTTTTGTGTCTGAAGTCTTTCAGTTCTTAGAAGTCATCAACACTACTCGCCCAATTCTGTATCTATATCTGTATTTACGAAATTAAACCATAAAACAATGAAACAAAGTCTATTTGTACAATATTGTCTTCTTCTTTTATTCTATTCATAAGTAAGTACCTATAGATTGTATTATTATACATACGTTGGACCCTATTGTATTTGTATAGTAGGGACTCGTCAACATTATTCTTATCTCACTAAAAGTCCTCGATCTATCGACTGACTAAAAATATATCTACAAAATTGTTTTTACCATAGGTATGCGAAACTGCAGGTTTCACTTTACCTTATTATACGGTACTTTGTGGAATGCTAATTTAACTCACTCATGGGCAGAACCCTGCGTAAAGTCCACCTAATATTGTAAAAATGGAGCAAGGTATAGCTTAATGCTAACTCTTAATTAGTCACAGCTTGTTTTGGCTGCCAAACCCTGTTTTTATGTAAGTATGTTGACATACTTACATAAAAACAGGGTTTGTCAGCCAGTCAGTAGACCACATTATGCATTTCCTTTGGAATTAAATTCATAAACTACCTACAGTACATCCTTAGGATTTTTCGGTACTTTTTGCCCTGCTGATCACTTAACTAACAACTACTTCTTCTTTCAAAATAAGCTTCATTTGCGCTTCTGCATCACAAATTTTCTTGCCCTTAAAGCTATCTTCAATATCTTGTAAAGTCCTATCTTTAGTTTCAGGTAACAAAGCGTACATTATAATTAGGAACACTGTCAAAGTAGCTGAATATACTAAGTAAGCACCTTCAACACCCACGGAAGAATATAAATGTGGAGCAGACTTCATGGACACCACAAATGACGGCGTTAAAAATGAAGTAGACAGGGTTGACCCTAAACTCCTATAAGCTAGAGGGAATACTTCACCGCATATTACCCAATTCAAAGGTGCTAACCCTAGACAGAAAGACAAAGTGTATAAAATCATTAAAGCCATAGGACCTATATCTAACAACCACCATGACGTAAAAACTTCAGCTCTTCTCAAATACACGAACACTGAAATAGCTGACATGGAGAAAACAGTCATTACACCACTAGAGAATAAAATAGTCCTTCTGTTGAAATATTTTAGTAGGAATATAGCTAAGAATGCACACACTGTCCTCAGTAGATCTAGCACTGTGAACTGCCAAGCGACGTCTTTAGGATCGGTTTTGTCCAACACCACTTGAAGGATTATGTTTCCATATGCAGCAAACATGTGCGCTCCACCGAATTCAAAAACTACTAGCATGCTTATAGCTATAACAGCAGGCTTATAAAACTCTTTCTTCTTGAAAATCTTGACCACATCATTGATACTCTGGACAAATTTCTTAAAAACATTATTACAGACATGATTTTCAGCGTATTCTGGTCTTTCTTCTGCTATGGCCATTTTCTGTGAATCGATCATAGCTTCTAGTTCCACCTGTTGAGCAGGACCTTCCCCTCGCACCCATTTGAAGGCCTTCCTGGCTTCAGCAAACTTGCCTTTCGAGATCAACCAACTTGGAGATTCTGGAGAAAGGCTGATAATGGCCATGGCTATTAATGGGAATAAGGCGCAGACCGCCGCTGTGAGCTTCCACGTCAAATGGGCTCCCCACAAATGAGATAAAAATATTCCCAGTCCTAGTGATATAGCAAACGTCCCCAAAAATGCTCCTCTATACTTCGGGTCAGTGTATTCTGCGACAAGTATAGCTGCTAGAGGCGTCCTAAGGCCCAATGCAAGTCCGTGTAACAGCCTGGCTACGATGAAGAGCGGGACCGTGTTTCCGAAGATAAACACGATCCAGCCGAGGAGGGCGGGGAGAGTGGAGATGAGGTGCGCTCGCTGACGACCGTACCTGGTCATCAGGACTGGGGACACGAAGTTGCCCACAATACCCATCACGCCGACTACGGACGCTGGAAAAGAGAATAACGATTTAGCAATTCTGGCATTTAATGGTAATAAATATCGGTAGGTAAGCGGTGATGAGAAGAAGAAGAATCGGTGGTGGTATACCTAATACCCGCAATACGACAAATGATTTAGATAGTAGCAGGTGGAAGATGCCTAGGTATAATATTATTATGAAAATTTCAGTATAGTGCTGATAAGGTGGGAAGCTAACTTCTGTATAACGGTTACAGATAGCGACGAGAGTTCCACATCGAAAATATTCTGCTATAGTTGGTTTGTCGCTTTAGTTTAAATAAATATTTTAGTTATCATAAATTAAATATGTTTATGTCTGACGGAGATATCAGTCTGCAGGGCCTGCAAAAAGGAAATTGACAGAATGGAATACCTTTTGTGTACATGCGATGCAATGGTTAGAAAGCGAATGTGCCTCTTGGGGCAGGGTTATCCAAGACCAGAGGACTACAGACTCATACCTCTAGGCCTCATTATAAAGAGCTGTTTGAAGTACTCAGAAGGCGGAGGGAGAGGATAAGGATTAGGTATCTAGGGGAAGCACAAAAGATCCCAGGGGTCTGGGATCTTTTGTGCTGGGTCAGAGTGCACAGTGAGGCCTTGCTGCCTCGGCCCCACACAAGATAACATAAGAGTGTAACAATACAGGGCACGTCTCAGAGAGCCTTATAAAGAAATAGCGGCTTGGTAAGACCACTCCAGTTAAGTACTGATAAAAGAAAAATAAAATGTTCCCTTGTAATAATAGATATAATGTCGTTACACATTAAATCGCTGCAGCGCTTATTTTCAGTGGAGCCTAGAGGATGTACCTGGACGTCAGTCAGAAGTCCTCTTAGCGATGTCATAATTTTATAATAATAATTTAAGGTTAAAAATCACATCTTTCGCTATGCTAATAGAAGGACTTACATAAACAATTTTAGTTGTTGATTATGTTAGTTTGAGCCTCAGATGTTTGAGCATAAGCACAGATTATGCTATAGTATAGCTAGCCTAATTTGTGCCTATGCTATACATAAGGCTTATGAGGATAGGTATCTTCCTAAATTATGTAAAATATTCTGAAATTAATACCTATAAGTACCTCTATAGTATTATAGGTAGGTTTAAGGTAGAAAAGTACATAAACTAGAACGAGAATATGAAATAGGTAGACCTGGTTATCAAACAACAAATAAACCGTATCCTATGTTAATTAATTTGCAAAATGTTTAATTGAACTCGTTTTTTATTAGAACCTTGACAGTCAGAGGCTTGAAAGGTTCAAGGGTAGCAACCGGTCTACTAAATGCATTTATCTACAAGTTATATTCAATGCAAATGCGATTGTACCTATTAAACAATCCATTGTTTTTCTGTGGGAATTGTTTTTTTTATTGATGTCGCCTTGTTGTTTATAAATGACGTAAACATCTATTTATACTTAGGTACACTTCACTAGGTAGGTAACCTAGTGAAGTGTAGGTGAAAAACCAATGATAGCGTAGTGATATGAATAATGAACTGCCAAGATTGGGAGGGCCATGCTTCGGCACGAATGGGCCGGCTCGACCGGAGTGATACCACAGCTTATCAGAAAAGCGGCGTGAAACAACACTTACGTTGTGTTTCGCCGAGTGAGAGAGGATACAGGGACCCAAACGGCGGGCATCACATGAGTTCGAACGTGTAAATATGTCAGTGGCGGTCCTAGGACGTCGATTTGTGAGAGGCTAGTACGAAGAAAGTAGGAAATAAGTATAGATATTAAATTTAAACTATATACATTTGGGTGCGCTCATCATCTTATATCGGATACATTTCGGTAAGTGCGCATCAGATCTCCATGATCTTTCCCATTCTCCTTTCTGCTATCGGACGACCAGAAGCACGAAAATCGATTCATGTCGGATATCCTAAAAACCCAACCGAAACCCCTTTTATCATGCGTGAAACATGGAATGCGCTTCCCGAGTGGGTCTTCCCGATAGATATAAACTAGGTGACATAGAATCACGAACGAATCATAACATAACAAACCATCACGCCTGTATTCCCCGAAGGGTTAGGCAGAGGCGTACTAATGTACACCCACCGTTCGCCGGTATGTTTAGGTCCCATGTAATAGGGGGAAGCCCTTCGCCATAACCGGGCACAAATTCCTAACTCCGAGCTGCTACTGAGAATTTCATATAAGTAAAAACTCAATAACACTGCTTGACCTGGGAATCGAACCCTGGATCTCTAGCGTAGCAGTCGCGCTCAGGACCACTTGGCTAATGAGGCAACTTGGCGAATGAATTGGTTTTTTTACGCAAGCGCACTCTATCAGGAATAAAAAACCACAAAAGCAGTTTGGAGTTTGCATTTGTGCCCAGGCTCGCTTGTAGATGTACCTACAGCAGTACCTACCTATAATCCTTCAGGAATACAGGCGTGATGGTATTTGGTGATTTCAAAGCTTACCAATCCAGGAAGTGTCATGATCTGTCAGCGTGACTGGGCCCCCGTCTCTGTTGATCTGAGCGAATAGCACGGCCGGATAGCCGTGCGCGCATCCATGCCCGGCTATGTTCAAAGCCGCACCGCTCACCACGAACGCCTGAAACGCAATGTATTACGTACTTTAGGAAAGGTCCAAAGGCTTACAAGAATCTACCTTAAGAGAATGTAGCTAAAAGCCATCTGACAACCTAAAGAAGCTTACAATGACTGGAGAAGTGGAAAAATAGAGACCGGGACGGCATTACGTGCTTTCCGAGGAACGGAGGGGTCTCGATGTGTTAAGAATGGTCACCCATCCACATACTGACCGCGGCGAGAGCAGCTTAACCTTAACCTTGCTGATCAGTAGCCCAAGCACGAACAACTTGCGAAAATGTATTCGTATCGAAATCGAGAAAAAGTGGTGTGCCAGGATCGTAGCAAGTGGTAAGGTAATCTATAGTCTCTGCCTACAGCTGAGATACAGCTTGACCTCTCTAATGTATAGAGACCCATATAAAGAAGAGATCATCACTATTGGTTTTTAAGCTTCAAGCGAGCGAAGCCGCGGGCATAAGCCTAGTAAAATATATAATAAATATGCACCTGTTTTATGAAAGGCTTCATCGCACTCCGACTTCATGCAGCTGATTGATTCTGTAACTGCAACAAAAATAAATAATTAAACATCGACTTCGAAGTGCGAACGCAAAAGATGTCTTTGCTCATTTTATTTATCGGGTTTCTCGATTTTAGGGCACAAACTGCTAATTAAACATGTAGGCTGCAAGAAACATCGATAGCCTAGAGTTTTTTAATGTTGTCCCACACTAGGATTTTCTTCGTGGATTTGTGGGTGCGTTTACATTACAAACACAAATTCTCACACACACTAACCTCCAGATCCGGATTATACAGATATTGGTTCCGTGTCGGGATCGAACCCACAACGTGTCGCAGAAGCCGCTAGTGCAAAATTATATGTCTCAAGTTCTCAAGTTCAAATTATTTTGAACAATCTGATGCTTCTAACTCGAAGCATCAGATTGTTCAAAATCATTTGCGCACTGCGCATTCCTCTCTCTTCTGTCCGTCTGTCCTCATAAATATAGGTTATATTAATGTTTTTTTTATGTAACAGTAATAACTTAATATAGCTGATATTGTTAACTAGTTGTTACCCGCGGGTTCACTTGCATCCGAAAAGGATTTACTGAGCTTCTAGGTGGCGTATCAAGATGATAACATGTGCCAAATTTTAAGTTAGAACCCCAGCTTGTAATTTAAAAACTGCATTGAATGTCGTTTACTTAGTAGTTTGCGTGATACGCGTACAAACATACAAACAGACCGACAGACGGATAAAAATTAAAAAAATATGTTTTGGCTTCTTTTTAGTTTTTGTTCATTATCTGATATCTACTACAAGCCCGACATCTTCGCAAGAGGTCTTGAGTTCGATTCACCGGTCGAGCAGTGTTTTTGGGTTTCCCCATTGAATTATGACAAGGGTTTTCCAATAGGTACATAATAAAACCTCTAATAAAGACCTCTAAGTGGTTATTATAACATCTGTATCTACATTATGGTACCTACGCAATAAAGTATTGAGTATTGAGTAAGTTTTTGACAAATTCGGTCTTCGAGAGTTAGATTTGAACCTTAGTTAGGTAGTTTTGGTGTGCAATAAAGTATATTCTATCTATCTGTCTTAGTTGGTAGATGACATCATGTCCAGGTATATGTGTTCTGCGCTTCTGGACGGAGTTATGAAAATTTAGATAGCTAAAGACAGTATGAACCTATCAGATAGCTACAATAAGTGCGGTAAATGGAGTCTACAAATTAAAATTGTGTGGACTTTGTAAGTGTAAAAAACGACCAAATATGAAACCCTCAGCAGAAAAAAATACATTCGGCCATGACCGTTTACAACTCTATATTATAATAATATTGTTTACTCCCGAGGCTTATTGTAACTTTGTAAAAATAGATCACTGGGCAAAACAACAATAGGTGCCTACACTTGCTACATCGTGGTTGTAAGCTTTTTCACAATACCAAAGTAACCTTGGCGTCTCTCAGTGATCTGTGCATTTCCGCACTAAAGTGATTCTGAGTAATCATTTTGACAGGCATTTTATTTATCGTACCTTTGCCTACTTCAAATTCCACTGCGTCGTAGAAAAAAAATTTTTTTTTATATGTAGGTGAATTGCTTATTTTCGATGTTCATAAACTTACTTATTAAAATCAGTTAACAAAGTTAGATCTTTAATTATCTTTTTGTGATTTTTTTGCATTTTTCATGCTAGGATTATAAAGTTATTTTATAATCCTAGCATACGACATAGAACTAACCGTAAGGTAAGTCGTGTCGGTTGAGAGGCAAAGTAACTTGCTTGTCAATAGATGTTACTGACGTCACCTTTAAGACGTAAGTTCAGAATGTGAAGGCAAATTTCGACATGGCAGGTAGGACTCGCGGTGGCTTAGTGGTCATAGCGTCTGGTGTATCAAACCAGAAGACGCAGGTTCGAATCCTGCCTAGTCGAATTTTTCCTTCACTAAAATAACTAGATCTTTAATTCTTATACTATACGCCTTATAAGCTTTGAAGCCATGCTTCGGCACGAATGGGCCGGCTCGAACGGAGACCATCATGGCCTCACAGAAAATCGGCGTGAAACAACGCTTACGTTGTGTTTCGCCGAGTGAGTGAGAATACCGGAGGCCCAAACCCCCTATGAAAGGCGGGCAACATAACATAACAAACCATCACGCCTGTATTCCCCGAAGGATTAGGCAGAGGCGTACTAATGTACACCCACAGTTCGCCGGTATGTTTAGGTCCCATGTAATAGGGGGCGAGCCTATTGCCATTAACCGGGCACAAATTCCTAACTCCGAGCTGCTACTGGGAATTTCATAGAAAAACCCAATAACACTTTGCTCGCCTGGGAATCGAACCCAGGACCTCTAGCGTAGCAGTCGCGGTCAGGACCACTTGGCTATTGAGGCAGTTTATTTTGGCTATTGAGCATTAAGGCGGGCAACATACTTGCATATATAAGCGTGCAGGTGATCCGTCTGCTCGTTTGTCCGTCTAACCCATAAAAATAAAAGTTACATTGCATATCTACTAATACGATCGTAGTAGGAAGGTAGGAAGGTACATGTCTTTTTATTCAAGATTTTACTAACTATCAAAAATTATAAGTTAAATAAAAGCTTGTAATAGTCATCAAAAACAATGGTTTAATAGTCTGTCCTTAAGTGAATATTAACAATTGTAATTGTTAATTACTTATGTATACACCGTGCGTATCTTAATTGTGATCGTGACTCAGAAACAAGCTTTGGTACCTAATGTCATTTTATGGTACCTAGTTACCTATACCTACATACCTACTCCCCCCGGCCTTACCGAGGCGTGATGTTATATGTATGTCGCAGTATAGAATTGTATAATTCGCTATTTTACATAATCGCTAGCCGGTTAGGTTAGAACTGTGACCGAACGAGAAGTAGCCAGAACCGAAATGTAGTCATTTTACATAATTGTATAGGAGAAAGGGAGCATAGACCATTGTTATGCCGCACAACGCCCCTAGCGCTGAATTTTGAAACTAAAATCTACCATCTAATATTTCATTTCACGATGAAATGCACTGTTTTACATAAGACATCTAAACATCAATCCGCTACATCGATGAACGCAAAACGTTCATTCCATTCCGCGAGTTCACCAATCATGCAGTACTGCTGAACGTCATTCAGCAATTTTACATAACAGAGCTATTTTGTAAAGCAGCTAGCAGTTATGTAAAATAGCGAATTATACAATTTTACTACGACATGTACTTATACAAGTAGGGTTGCCAGTTGCCAATCATGGTCGTGTTGAATCTCACGAATAGCATAAACATGTCTATAGTGCAAAGGAAGGCAAATACGATTGTCATTTTGAATATTGTTCTATACTAAATAGAACCATATTTAAGTATAGTTGAATACATAACAATATTAACAGTGAAGAATTAATTTTAAAGCATGCAGGATTGATTACTGAAAAATGGGTGTAGAAAGTAGCACCTGCCTCTAGGGCTGAAAAAATTTATGAAAATCCATTACATGTTTGATTTTTTTAAATTAAGATAAAATAATAAAATTTTATTGGCAGAGGGCGGCTAAAAAACCCTTTTAAAAGGCGGGCAACACACTTGTGACCCCCCTGGTGTTGCGGGTGTCCATGGGCGGCTGTTATCGCTTACCATCAGGTGATCCGTCTGCTTGTTTCCTCCCGTATATCCCAAAAAAAAAATCAAAAAAAAAGTTTTTACTTTATAAAGTTATTTGAGTGAAGGAAAAATTTGACTCGCAGGCAGAATTCAAACCTGCGTCTTCTGGTTAGATACACCAGACGCTATGACCACTAAGCCACCGCGAGTCCCACCTGCCTGCCATCTCGAAATGTTTGCCTCACATGCTAAACTTACGTCTTAAAGGTGACGTCAGTAACATCTATTGAAAAGCAAGTTACTTTGCCTCTCAGCCTATAACACGTCACCTATAAGAGTGTGTTAAGAATGGTCACCAATCCACACCATGACCGCGGCGAGCGCAGCTTAAATTTGCAGATCAGTTTGCCAGCTAGAATTTAGCCATGAACCCCATATATCTCGCAACATAATACATAGTTGCACAGAAAAGATTCGAATTGAATTCCATATAAAATTGACGAATAGGGAACTAATTTACAAAATTAATAAAAAAAACTGAGCAATATAATATTATATTCTCACCTTTTAAAACTATAAAGTATTATGTCTTACAAACAAGTCCTGTCTGCTATTAACCTTGTCCAATCATGTTAATTGTCAATACAATAATTATAATTTGAATACAATATTCACGAGCAATATAATAATCTGCTAGGCACGGGTCTCCTCTCACAATGAGGGGGATTAGGCTATAGTCCACCACCCTAACCTAGTGCGGGTTGGCAGATTTCACACGCCGCGCGGTCGAGAAAATCTCTCAGGCAAGCAGGTTTCCTCCCTCACGATGTTATCATGGAAAAGTTACGGGTGCGTGCCTTGGATTTGAACTCGAGACCTTTGACTCGACAGTGCAATGGTCATATCACTAGGCTATCACTGCTTTTTGACATGATATGATTTGCATGATGATAAAACATACCATCAAGCATGTATTCTTCGAAGGGTTAGCACCCTACACGCACCCTACACCCACAGTTTGATAATTACATTGTTTATAGAATTTCATACTAAAACCAAATAACACTTTGCTCGACCTCGGAATTTTGTATTTTGAATTTTGATTTAGTTTTTTTTGTTTGAAAGGTGAATAAGTCGGGAGTGTTCTTAGCTATGTTTGATGAAAATCGGTCCAAGATGGCCGCCGCCACAAGATGGCGGTTTACAAATTTTTTCACAATCCCCACAATATTGGTATCAAATGAAAGGGCCTGACTAGTAGAATACTATACACTATGAAAAATTTAAAATCCAAGATGGCCGCCTCCACGAAATGGTGAATTTATTAATTTTTTTCACTACTCCCTCATTATAGGTATCAAATGAAAGGGCTTGACTAGTAGAATACTATACACTATGATATAAGATATCTAATAGCTATGAAATAATTGTACAAAAGTTGAATAACTAAACGAAGAAAATACCTAATTAAACACTAAATTACCTGGATCTTAAAACGCAAGAAAATAAAAGAAATTAAACAAAATAACTAAGGAGTCCCTACAAAAAGTGTGAAATAACAAATTAAATAAAAAAATTAAAAAAACCCCGACACAAAAATAAACCTGAATCCCTATAAAAAGAAAAAAATAATCTTGAAATTATAACCCTTCGTAAGTACGTATGAAGTTTTTTGATTAAATTTTGTCGCGTCGGGGGACCGCTCTCTAGCTCTCGCGTGTGGGCAGACACGCGAGAGCTAGAGAGCGGTCCCCTCCGGTCCCCGCTCGGGTCGCCAAACTTGAATATGTTACGCTCCGCCCACTTTACACCCTCCCGCGCGTCGCGGCGATGTACGCGCCATCCACATCAATTCTAATTTCGCGCGATTCACGTTCGGGAAGCAAAAGGAAAGGAAAGGATTCACATAATTAGAGAGCGGTCCCCCGACGCGACAAAATTTAATCAAAAAACTTCATACGTACTTACGAAGGGTTATAATTTCAAGATTATTTTTTTCTTTTTATAGGGATTCAGGTTTATTTTTGTGTCGGGGGTTTTTTTAAATTTTAATTTAATTTGTTATTGTTACGGTCTAGCGCAAAAACTACTGAATAGATTTTAATTTTGTTATCACTGTTAAAAAGTTTATGCTCCAAGTTAAAAACAGTCTTCCTATCTTAAATTAATTAAACAAATCCTGAGATACAGCTTGATCTCTCAGACGTATAAATACCCATACAAAAAAGAGATCATTACTTGGTCACAGTTCTTAGAAACTTGGTTTTTGTTATTTTTTAACGGTTGTTTTTAAAGATAGGAGCTTAAAAAAAGTATGGTCGCTACTGATCTAAGTTACTAATATTATAAAGAGGGAAGATTTGTACCTATGTACATAATATACAGTATGTAACAAATACCTAAATACAAAAACTACAGGACGAATTTAAAAAATCTTTCAAAATTTGAATGCTATATTATTCAAGATCAACATAGGCTATGGAATATTTGTGTAGACGATTTTCGACAGATATAACTTAGAAATGCAACAAAAAAATAATCAGCCAATGAGCTGTTTAGCCGTTCTCAATTTATGATCTTACTTTACATACATGCGGAAATTGATTGTAGGAGAGCATCGTGAACCTGCATGACATTTTCTGAAGGTCTGAAATCTGCCAAATCAGCGTGGTAGAATATAAGTAAGTACTTACATATTTCCAAATACTACGGTTCATTTGCTAAGAACGACTTCTCGCTATGTTTGGGTGAAAATGGAGGTGAGGATAATAGCTAAAAAACTGTAGCCTAGAAATTAATAAAAATAAAGTTATTTTAGTGAAGGAAAAATTCGACTCGCAGGCAGGATTCGAACCTGCATCTTCTGGTTTGATACACCAGACGCTATGACCACTAAGCCACCGCGATAATAAAAATAATTAAGTACGTAAGAATTCATGAATTCAAAATAATAGCTATTATTAAATCTGTGATAGTTAATAGTGACTGTCATCTGTGGTTTTCTTTTATAATAATTAAAAGGTTTCTTTTATGTAAGGATACAGTTCTAAGTAGTTATAAAATAATTAGCTTGACATTGACACTATTTTCAGTAATTAGGTACCTTCCTTCTACTAAGAAATTACTTAAAAACTGACTCTTTTTATGAAGCTACATTTTTTTCTCCTTGATGACATTACCTAAGTCGCAATGTTGTATACGAGTTTTTCATCGGTACCAAGTTATGGCGAATCCTTTTTCTTGGTTAGGGGGCAAACGAGCAGACCGATCGCCTGATGGTAAGCGATTACCGCCACCCATGGAGTCCCGTAAGACTAGAGGTGTTACAAGTGCGTTGCCGGCCTTTTAAAAGGGTTTGGGCCTCTGGTATCTTCACTCACTCAGTGAAACACCACGGTTCGCGTTGTTTCACGCCGATTGTCTGTGAGGCTGTGGAATTACTCCGGTCAAGCCGACCCTTTCGTGCCGAAGCATGGCTCTCCCATGGTATTTTTTTTATAAAATCCATGCTTGAAATTAATAATTTCCGAAACGCAGGATCGTCATTGCCATCGCTCAACATAAAGCGTCTTGAACACTCATGGTGACACTCCATGCGGGTCTTTCAACAAACTTCTATAGAGATCCATAGTATTATACTTACAACACTAACGACCGTACCTGGACATGTACCTATGTAGACTTATGTAAGCACGGTGTGTGCACAAGAAGCTATATTAAGGCGCGGTATGCTTGAATCGTCTGCCACTTCGGGAGTCGGCAGGCTATACTGCGATACCGGACTCGTACCGAATGAAAACTGAACTTATCTTCCTTTGCCACGGCCATTTGATTCGCTACTTTCGTGATCCACCAACCGTAGTCGAAGGTGCCTACTGGAATCATCATCATTATATTCAGGTTGCGGACTCCCAAAGACAGCTGCTCGTGGGCTTCGGCTCATGGGGGCCTGTTTGCGCCCTCTGGCGTCGCGTGCGTCTACTACGTATCGGGAAAGAGGTAGTCGCTTCCCTCTTCCTTAGTAAGAGGCGATGGATTCCTTCGCGCTTTCGCTCTCGACAAGGACCGCAAATCTACGTAATCGTACGTACAGCGAATTGATTAAAAAAACATACCTATTGCCCCGATTAAGAAGGACACTTAAGTAATAAATGACACGATTAGGAAGCTAAACCAATCAACTGATATCATATTTGCATTTTTATGAAAAGGCTTACGTCAATAATTTAGTATCTAACAAATTAACCTACCCTGGTAATCCTAATTCTGGGTTCCATTCGAACAGTGTTAATGCATTTCTTAAGAAATTGTTAATAGCAGCCTAGCAGGTTATATTTGTGTTCGATAAATGGCAGCTTATCACATATAACTTAATCACGTGAACTGCTGCTAAAATCAGTCTGTCTAACTCTTCAAGGAATACAATAACAGGCATGATAGTATGTTCATTAAGTACCTAACTACTATTTTTAAGTCACCCTATCTAAACTGCCGCTAAAATCAATCTTACTCTTCAAGGAATACAAGACCAATAAGGAAGGGTTATAGATATGCTGTGCTGAAAAGAGCATCATGATGATATCGATAAGGAAGAACAATTAGTACCTGGTATAGGTAATCACAGACATAAAAAAATTAAAAAAAACTATCCGATATCGCGATGTGGCGCGACGCTGGCGTGCTACTCGTGCAAGGAAATCAATGATTGATTTCATTTTATTTTTGGACAATGAATGAATCGAGTTCACTAGATCAGAAAATTGGAATACTGGCTAGTTATGGGTTAGTTTAGCAGTTTTTTAAGAATGAATGACGTCAAAAAAACAATTTGAATCTAGAACTATTCCATTATTATCATTACATCCGTCTATTGTTTCAATTAAGTTTCATTTTTAATTACAGGCCCTGAATGAAAAATATCTAAGTTTAATTACTATTTCGTCGCAAAAAATCGGTCATGGGTAAATAGAGAATATATACCTATAATTAACACAGAAATACTTAATGAATTATATAGTTGTCTATTGTCATTACAATTATGCACCTATACAACCTAGAATTATATGAGTAACTAGCTTCTGCCAGCGACTTCGTCCGCGTGGAATAGTTACTTGGTCTTAGCGTGATAATATATAGCAGCCTTCCTCAATAAATGGGCTAACTAACACTGAAATATTTTTTCAAATCGGCCCAGTAATTACTGAGATTAGCGCGTTCAAGTAAGCAAGCAAACAAACAAACTCTTCAGATTTATATATTAGTATAGATACAACCTGGAATTATATGAGAAACTAGCTTCTGCCAGCGACTTCGTCTGCGTGGAATAGTTACTTGGTCTTTGCTTTGGTTAGTAGTCAATAAATGGACTACGAACACTGAAATAATTTTTCAAATCGGACCAGTAGTTACTGAGATTAGCGCGTTCAAGCAAGCAAGCAAGCAAACAAACAAACAAACTCTTCAGATTTATATATTAGTATAGATACAACCTGGAATTATATGAGAAACTAGCTTCTGCCAGCGACTTCGTCCGCGTGGAATAGTTACTTAATCTTTGCTTTGGTTAGTAGTCAATAAATGGACTACGAACACTGAAATTATTTTTCAAATCGGACCAGTAGTTACTGAGATTAGCGCGTTCAAGCAAGCAAACAAACAAACAAACTCTTCAGTTGTATATATAAATAAAATAAATAAATAAATATTCTGGGACATTTTTACACAGCACCATCTAGTCCCAAACTAAGCAGAGCTTGTACTATGGGTACTAGACAATGGATATAATACATATATACTTTTTTTTTTGTAAATGTATACCTACTTATAATACATAAGAAACGCCCAGACGAACACAAACAATTATATTCATCACATAAATGTTTGTATCCTGTGGGAATCGAACCCACGACCTCATATATTGATGGTTAATATGCAAGGTTTCGAGTCACCTGAACCTGATAAGTTAAGGGAAGATTCTACTCGTCGTACTGATTCGTAGTCGACAAAAGACGACTTGTCGCTACGATACTACTGGTTTCTATTAATTTCTATGAAAAAGGTACCTTTCGCAGCTAGCGTCACGTCGCCCGACCGCTTATTAGAAGTGTTACGCTTTCAAAAAAATTTCTTTTATCCGATTCCGAGGAAGAAAAACTGATAAATCCTCTGCAGTCTCAAAGTCAAAGTCAAAAGTCAAAATGTTTTATTTCAATATTTTCAATTAGACCAATATAGAAGGAACTTTTGAAAAGTCAAAAGTAGTTGCACAAAGTGGTTCCAAAAAGTGGGTCTTATGGAGCCGACAAGAAACTCCATCAGATACTCTTTTTAAACAATTACAATATTAAGCTTTACAACGTTGTTTGTGTTTGTACAGGTAAGAGCTGTAGTTGGGTTGGGTTTTCATCTCCGCGGAGGAAGCTACAGCGCTACAGCGCTCCCGTAGGCCCGGCACCAAAGTGGTGACGCGAAACGCCGAGGTTGGTTTTAGTCGGTAGATCGCTCTTTTCAGAGCTGAGTCCGACACACCCCATCGCTCTCCCCGGAGTGGTGGACAGTGCATAAAGCATTTCCAACCCCGTCAAAAAAAAAGGGTCTCCATGTGTAGTTGGGTTTGGAATCATGACTTCATCGACAAGACGCTGCGACGTATCGCTGCGACATGTCGCAACGACACAGTCATCGTCTGCTGCTGTTGTCTACGAACTCGTACCTTTATGAAACCCCTAACTTATGCGTGAAATAAATTAATTACGTAATTAAAATAACTAAAAAACCCGACTGCATAAAAACACTTTAAAAAAACTAAAAAGACATTACTGGGAATTTTAGAGACGGTCACGATTTTGAATGGGTCCCCACGGCAAGATTGACTTTATTCTTCGTTATAATTTATTATTTTATGTAGTTATTCAATATTACTTTACATAGGTCTGGACTACTAGACTTGTTTTTGTCTTTTTAGTTTTTTTAAAGTGTTTTTATGCAGTCGGGTTTTTTAGTTATTTTAATTACGTAACTTGTTTCCGGATTTTTAGTGCAAAACTATGAAAAATCGTATTTCCTAACCTCAATCTAAAACTACCTACGGACATTAACGAAGAAATTATTTATATGAAAAAGTAGATGATTTCCTACAAGACCCTTGACAATAAAGTAATGTAATGCTTTCGCTAATTGCTACCGAAAATTTGAGAATAATACGGAATGCTCAAAACATATTTTTCAGCCCACGCATTAAAGCGCATAAAATCCGCCATTTTGTTTTTTTTTTAATTTCATGTACCCAGTGACACTCGTGCCATCAAGACAAATCTAATGAGGTATCATTTATCTAAATCGGTTGCACCGTTGAATAGTTACGAGCGGACATAGGAACGGACATACATACATACATACATACATACATACATACATACATACACGTTAAACACATAACCCTCCTCCTTCGGCAGTCGGGTAAAAATACCCGCAGCATCAAGTCATGGTTACCATGTTCTTGCTAGGTATATCATTAAATTAACAAAATGCCCAGTTTCAAATCAATCAGACATATGAAAGTGGATTATATCCCTTCTTGAATTAGAAAAGCGCTGGAAAAGGTCTTCAAACGGCTGGCCAGATTTCTTAAATTATAGCTACGAAACCTCTCAATTATAAGTTACCTTTCAAACTAAAAAAACCGAATCAAAATCGGTTCATTCGTTTGGGAGGAACGGACATATACACAGGTACACTCGTTAAAAACGTATAAAATCTCTCTTTTCTGCGTCGGGGGTTAAAAAGAGGACTTTTACATAAATGCCTAAATGTGGTCCGATTGTACCTATATTTGTACGAGCATCATGTACAGTAAAACACACAAATAGAATGCGATTTTCGCCATCGCGCCGTCTAAAGCCGAGTTTCCTTTTGGGTGGCGAGTATCTTTTTATGGGATAGGGGGCAAACGAGTAGACGGATCACCTGATGGTAAGCTATGCCGCCGCCCATGGACACCCTCGACGTCATCTGGAGCGCAATGGCTCCAGATGAAAACCGGCATCGCCGTCGAGCATATTATAATCTAGAGACCTATTTGGCCTAGCCGTGGGATTCACGCAAAAAATTAGTTAAGTATGTAAATAAAATAGTAGAATGCATTAAAGAAGTATATATAGAAGAATCGTAGCAAGTGGCGGTGTATAGTTTCTGCCTACCCCTGTGGGAGAGGCGTGAGACTGTATGTCATGTAGGTATATTTTATGATTAAATGATTATTTTCATCAATATGTGAATTTTTACAATTACGTATTTAATCCTTTTATTCTTTTAAGTTTCATAAATAATTTAATTATTTGTATCTCTGCGCTGGCCAAATAAAATATTTTTATTTCTTTCTTTCTATTGATGTTTGAATTAAGTTGTAAAAATAAAATAATTTTATTAAGGGGAAGACACTAACACCTGCAGCACAGTCTCTAATAGCGCAGGTGTTAGAGAATCCAATAATGTAATATTGTACCAATTTATATCAATAAAGAATACTTATTCAATTATATTCTAAAATAAAAAAAAAAATCTTACCTAACTTATCACTGTTATTCAAAGTCTCATCCACGGAACCAATAATGATCGACTAAACCAATACTTACATGCGTCCACGCTTTTAAACCTCGAGCTTTTTTCTTTATAAATGGCCCTGACATTGACCAATGACTAGTTTAATTAGACCTTGAAATGTACGGAAACCTAATGACGCGGCAGGTCTATATATCCTGGTATTGTCCACTTCATAACAATCCATTTTATTGACTCTTTGTGGATTATAAAAATATCTTATAGTTCGCAACTGATTATGAATAATACAGGGCATGTATATTTCACAAATATACATTATTTTATGGGTAACAAAGAAATTGTTGAGCTTGCAATGGAGGAAAATTATTAGATATACATACGCCTGTTAGCCACGACGAGTTAGGCAGAGGCTTGCTACTGTACACCGACAGTTCGCCGGTATGTTTAGGTCCCATGTAAGAGGGGTTGTGTCCCATGTTTCAGCAGTGATAGTCTAGTGATATGACCATTGGACTGCCAAGTCAAAGGTCTCGAATTCAAATCCAAGGCACGCACATCTGACTTTTCGAAGTTATGTGCGTATTAATAGTTAATTATCACGCGCTTAAACCGTGAGAAAACCTGCATACCTGAGAGATTTTCTCGACTGCATGTGAAGTCTGCCAAACCCGCATTAGGTAAGCGTGGTGGTCTATCCCTAATCCCTCTCATTATAGAGCGGTGGTAGACTAATGGCTAGGGTATAGGGTATAGTATAGGCTTGCCGGTTCGAAACCCACCCATTGCACTACCGACGTGAACCCACTCGTAACACAAGCATTTAGCTTAGCACGAGGGGTTAACAAGAATAATGTCCAACCCACATTGCTAGAAAGCTTTTTTAAAAAAATATATGAGCGGAGACCCGTGCCCAACAGTGGGACATACCTATAATGGGTTGATTATGTAAGAGAGGTTGAGCCTTTTTTTTCTAGTACGAAAAATCCTCATGGATCGTCCGCCACTTGGAGGACGGCGGGGTATGTCGGATTTATACCGACTAAAAACCGTACTTGCCTTCTCTTGCCCTATAGCTACGGTCAAGGGATCCGTGACAGGGCTGGACCCCTTCAAGAGGGGTTGGCCTACCGGACACAACTTCCAAACTCCGAGCTGCTACTGAGAAATACAAAGAAAATCACAATAACATTGCCCAGCCTGGTAATCGACCCTAGAAATAGCGTTGCGCTCAGAACCACTAGGCTAATGAGGCTATAATTTTGTTATTAATAAAACATGAACTAGCATTAACTGCCTCATTAGTCTAGTGGTCCTGAGCGCGACTGCTACGCTTGAGGTCCTGGGTTCGATTCCCAGGTCGAGCAAAGTGTTATTGGGTTTTTCTATGAAATTCCCAGTAACAGCTCGGAGTTTGGAATTTGTGCCCGGTTAATGGGAACAGGCTCGCCCCCTATTACATGGGACCTAAATATAACGGCGAACTGTGGGTGTACATTAGTACGCCTCTGCCTAACCCTTCGGGGAAAACAGGCGTGATGGTATATTATGTATGTTATGTGTTCAAAAAAACAATGCACATACAAATATTTTCTTCTGGGAGCATTTAGAAACACAGATCTTATCTTAGCTGCATTCAATTACCTACCACCTAAATTAGCAACAGCGGTTTGTAAGCCTTATTAATATTTGTTCCGGAGATTGGACCCATTATCACTATAGCAATTGTGCTTTAATATTTTTGGTCGTGATATTTGACCTCGGAAGCTCGGTTCCTGAGCAATATTGTTTGGTATCCTAAGGATAAATCTTTACACGGCAGGATTGAAATGAAACTACTTTTTACGATCTTTTTCATGCTAAGATTATAAAGTTACTAGCTTCTGCCCGCGACTTCGTCCGCGTAGCGTGATGATATATAGCCTATAGCCTTCCTCAATAAATGGGCTATCTAACACTGAAAGAATTTTTCAAATCGGATCAGTAGTTCCTGAGATTAGCGCGTTCAAGCAAACAAACAAACAAACTCTTCAGCTTTATATATTAGTAAGTATTAGCTTCTGCCCGCGACGTCGTCCGCGTAGCGTGATGATATATAGCCTATAGCTTTCCTCAGTAAATGGGCTATCTAACACTGAAATATTTTTTCAAATCGGACCAGTAGTTCCTGAGATTAGCGCGTTCAAGCAAACAAACAAACAAACAAACTCTTCAGCTTTATATATTAGTAATATAGATTTTAGTGAAGGAAAAATTCATCTCGAAGGCCAGATTTGAACCTGCGTCCTCCGGTTAGATACACCAGACGCTATGACCACAAAGCCACCGCGTGTCCCACCTGCCATGTCGAAATTTGCCTTTACATTCTGAACTTAGGTGACGCCAGTAACATCTATTGAAAAGCTAGTTACTTTGCCTCTCAACCGACATGACTTACCTTACGGTTAGTTCTATGTCGATGCTACCGTTTTGTGATTTTTTTTAATTTTTCATGCCATGATTATACAGTTATTTTAGTGACGGAAAAATTCGACTCGCAGGCAGGATTCGAACCTGTGTCTTCTGGTTAGATACTACACCATCAGACGCTTTGCTACTTTTTACAACGCGATTACATTACATACCACCACGCCTGTATTCCGCGAAGGGTTAGGCAGAGGCCTATTGCCATTAGCCGGGCACAAATTCCTAACTCCGAGCTGCTACTGGGAATTTCATAGAAAAACCCAATAACACTTTGCTCGACCTGGGAATCGAACCCAGGACTTCTAGCGTAGCAGTCGCGCTCAGGACCACTTGGCTAATGAGGCAGTTACAATGCGGTAAAATCCATAAAAAGCAGCTTCATTTCAATATCTGATATTCGCGTAAATGTTCTGACATTTAAAACACAGATCACACAAAACTAAAGATCCTGCCAACCTACTGATTTCTGAATCAGTAGGTTGGCAGGATCTTTAGTTTTCTCTTATTACAATCTGATAGGATTGATACTTCTCTCAATGAAGCGATGACGGTGTTACGCCGTCTTTTAGGGAGAAACAGGTATACTATATTATGATGGTGTAGGATTGGTCCCTGCTACGGTCTAAACATAATCTGACATTATAATTAATGGTAGCAAAACGTGCCCTATCCTACATACGTATTGATTACGGAAATCTTCCTCAACCCTGACGTAGCCTAGTCCTAAAGAATGGTTGAGCTACACGATGCCTGATGTATGCGTGCCGTCAGTTAGGACAGGTCAACTCAAAGCTGCTATGGCTCTTTCTTCAAAAGTCCTGTCCAGATATTGCCCTACATCGTAACACTCGCATAATATCTAATAATATTATTCTTGTAATATCGACTATTATTGTCTGGACTTTAAAAGAGACCATGATTCTCTGAGTTTGTTTCGGTGTTTCTTCTCAGAGGTCGTCAGTTAGGAAATGCCGGCGCCATCTAGTTCAAAAAAATGTAAAGCATTGACTTGTAAAAGTGTCTTTAAAAGATCTATTTACAGAAATAAATATCATTTATCATCATTTATCATTTATCATAGAACCTTCAACCAAAAAAACTATCAAGTAACAGGTCGGTAAAAGTATTTAAATCAAAAACACCGATATATCCAAAGCTCTTGCAGTATCCAATTGGAAGGTAACCAAAGTTCAACTTACACTGGTCCTTATTCGCATACTTACACGTCTCTTTTATTTAATATCTAGGAACTAATTTATCGACACAAAGATCTTTTGTGTAATTTTGTGTAGCGAGCGTTAATTGACAGGGAAATATTTACGCACGTATTTGATATGATGTAAATTGCGAGTGGTTTCATGAATCTGCGCACACAAAAGACTTCCCTGTTTGATTTTATCGTCAAATGATTCATAGGATCTGAACTTGTAGGTTGTTTCGTCTCGTTTTGGGAAGTATGAAAAGTAGGAGAAAGTAGTAAAGCTTCCTCATTTTAAAAAGGACTTTGAAGGAAGATCCTGGGCCACTGTGAGCTAAGTAATCAGTATATTTGGAAGAAAGTTGGTGGGTATTTAGGTATAATAAAGTTTATATCCATACTAACATATAAAGCTGAAGAGTTTATTTGTTTGGCTATAGGCTATATATCATCACGATGATGATATATAGCCTATAGCCTTCCTCAATAAATGGGGAATCTAACACTGAAAGATTTTTTCAAATCGGACCAGTAGTTCCTGAGATTAGCTCGTTCAAGCAAACAAACAAACAAACTCTTCAGCTTTATATATTAGTATAGATAGAGTATATAATATATAGAAGCAGTAGGCCATGTCGCAGTTCGAACCCAAGGCACGCACCTCTGACTTTTCGTAATCATGTGCTTATTAATAATTAATTATCACTCGCTTACAACGGTGAAGGAAAACATTGTGAGGAAACCTTCATGCCTGAGAGATTTTCTCGACGGCGTGTGAAGTCTGCCAACCCGCATTAGGCTAGCGTGGTGGACATAGCCTTATCCCTCTCATTGTGAGAGGAGACCCGTGCCCAGCAGTGGGACAGTATATGGGTTGATTATGTTATAAAAAAAATCAAGAAGAGGAAGAGGTCGCCCTAGGACGACTTAAGCCGATCTTATTGGCGAGGTCCTTCAAAAAGATCATGTGCGGAGTCGCAACGGGCGCGTGTCTAAGAGAAGATATTTATATGTGGTAGAACTAAGCAATAGAAGTATCATGCAAGAATCGCAGCGGCGTTCTATAGTTTCTGCCTACCCTTGTGGGAGAAAGGCGTATGTATACAACGTGTAACTGGAATAAGCGCAAGTCCTCAAACACGTCAATTAGAATATCCTAATACTTAACCTAATTATAATAACGAAAACCTAAAGTCATTATGAGACACGTAAGTTAATTTTTTTCAAGAAATTAGTAATACTGCCTCATTAGCCTAGTGGTCCTGAGCGCGACTGCTACGCTTGAGGTCCTGGGTTCGATTCCCAAGTCGAGCAGTGTTATTACGTTTTTCTATGAAATTCCCAGTAAACAGCTGGGAGTTTGGAATTTGTGCCCGGCTAATGGCAATAGGCTCGCCCCCTATTACATGGGACCCAAACATACCGGCGAACTGTGGTTATACATTGGTACGCCTCTGCCTAACCCTTCGGGGAAAAACAGGCGTGATGGTATGTTAGTTATACCAGCTACAGACAAAACTGGTGGCTGTACTAGTCGTACCCATAACGACTATGATATCGGCGCACATAGGACACGATAACCATTTGTGCAGATAGGTTTCAGTTTTCCATAGCTCCAGCCACTGATGGATCAGGGGGCCATAGCTACAGGTATTGTAATTATCTTTGCGGGAAAACTTAACATATTAAAAACCACTGTTTCGACGACCTCAGTGGTTTAGTGGTTCAAGTACCGGACTGCTGACCACAAGGTCTTGGGTTCGATTCCCACAGGAAAGGTTCGATTCCAAAAGGAAACTATTTATGTGATGAATATAAGTGTTTGTGTTCGTCTGGGTGTTTCTTATGTATGTATTATTTACAAAAAAAAGTATATAAGAATTATATCCGTTGTCTTGTACCCATAGTACAAGGTCTGCTTAGTTTGGGACTAGATGGTGCTGTGTAAAAATGTCGCACAAAAAAACAAAACTGTAATCGATTCATTAGTCGATTCTGTTCTTTTCTGTCGATTTTTCACGTGGGAGAGCCATGCTTCGGCACGAATGGGCCGGCTCGACCGGAGTAATAGCACGGCCTCACAGAAAACCGGCGTGAAACAACGCTTGCGTTGTGTTTCGCCGAGTGAGTTGAGGTTACCGGAGGCCCAAACCCTTTTAAAAGGCGGGCAACGCACTTGTGACTCCTCTGTTGTTGCGGGTGTCCATGGGCGGCGGTTATCGCTTACCATCAGGTGATCCGTCTGCTCGTTTGCTCCCCTATCCCATAAAAAAAATGAGTTTGTAAAATGCCGCTACGATACAGAAGAAAACCCTAGTCAAACAGCCCTAAACCCTAGCCACATAATACCAGTATCCCCACAGGATCTCAGGGTCTAAAGAGGTAATTAGCCTTGACAATTTTAACGGTCATGTAGACTTGTAAACAAATAATAAATAACTTAATCGCAGTTAAATATTATAACAGAAGTATTTTATAATAGGTAACAGAATCTGTGGTCGCTATAAAATTTTATATTACGATTAAACGTTTAATTATCTGATTGTCACTGTCATAGCAAGGTTAACTTTAGTTACCTAGTTATTATTGTTTTGGGATTCTGGGGTTCAACGATTTCTGGACCGCAGCCTGTAACAGTCCTGGCAAATGTCATTAATTCTGTGGCAACTATACAGAATGGGAAGACAAAAGCGGTTCTAAGTTGGTACCAGGCTTCTGCTTCAGATACCTCTTGAGATCCGAATGGCTGGCGACCACCCTTACGTGAGAGTCTGTCGTAAAGCACCTTGGTGGGTGTTTCGAGTTTTACGTGTAAGTGCCAGTTCCCCCTTGGTTGCTGCGGCTCTAGCAGGCTGGAGTCCTGTTAAGTCTTAAAGGTTGGCCACGTAGAGAGAGCGTCTATGTGCGACGAGACAACCACCAAGTAGCTCGTCAGCTGATCTTCATTTGATAAATAAAAAAATATACCCTGCCGCAGATGACAGACCATCCAAAGATCCAAATATAAATAAAAGAATAGATGTCAATAGAGAGCTTATCTACCAACATAGTCAAGGCTGCAGCGAGCTGATAATTCCTCTTTTTAATCTATTGTAATTAATATATTGTAGTTATTCTATTGTAAAAGAAAAACAAAAAGATTCAACGACCCCATGAGCCTGACCATTTGACGTATTTGCCCATTTTAAAGTTTAATATCAAAATGAATATGACTATGGAGTTTCTTGCCGGTTCTTCTCCATAGAATCTATTTGGAACCGTGCGTTTGAGAAATATATTAATTTGATTTAAAATGATGCATTTGTTTGATTCCTTAAAATTATATACTCTATTATACACATACACCACCCCCTATTCTGACATGACATCGTAAGTTTGGTTTACTACCAGGACTAAACAATACATATCTATACTTCTATACCTACTCTATACTTAATCTACTTATCTATATCTATACTAATATATAAAGC
The DNA here is from genome assembly GCA_947256265.1 of Acronicta leporina. Classification (NCBI taxonomy): domain Eukaryota; kingdom Metazoa; phylum Arthropoda; class Insecta; order Lepidoptera; family Noctuidae; genus Acronicta; species Acronicta leporina. Next base: position 2,433,027 of record OX366536.1, read on the forward strand.
TGAAGAGTTTGTTTGTTTGTTTGTTTGCTTGAACGCGCTAATCTCAGGAACTACTGGTCCGATTTGAAAAATTCTTTCAGTGTTAGATAGCCCATTTATTGAGGAAGGCTATAGGCTATATATCATCACGCTACGCGGACGAAGTCGCGGGCAGAAGCTAGTATCTATCTATACTAATCTATACTCTATACTAACTAATATATAAAGCTGAAGAGTTTGTTTGTTTGTTTGTTTGCTTGAACGCGCTAATCTCAGGAACTATTTCAGGCCCTTTCATATATTTATAGCCCATTTATTGAGGAAGGCTATAGGCTATATATCATCACGCTAAGACCAAGTAACTATTCCACGCGGACGCGCTGGTCGAAGTCGCTGGCAGAAGAAATGATTTGCTAACTTTTTTTGTAGTATCTACACAAGTGATGTACCGTAACCACGAGGTTTTCTAGCTACTTAGTATTTTACTCTATTCGCGAATCGAACTTAGAATCTTACACTCAGCACCCTAAATTGGTAACATTGGACTACAAAAGTATTTAAAACTTAAAATATAATGAATGAGGATACAAGTATCTACATATTTATAACAGAATAATACCTACTAAATTCAATGCAAATTTTTATATCACAATAATATATTAATTAAAAATATCAAACGACTTACATGCAATCAATCAATAAATTCCGTCCGCATTTTTTTAATTTTCATCACAGAAATCCGTTTATCTTTTTTTTATACACATCAGTTGTTAGCACATTTTAAAATCTTATAATACGGAAGAACGCTTTTAAATCTAAAATTAATTTTCGAATAGGTACTTATTTTTTTAAACTCGCGATGGCTAGTGCGGGGAAAGTGGACGCGAGTCGATTTCTCCGTAGCCTTAACATCAACTGACTACACAGTGGTGTTACGAAACCCCCTTCTTTCATCTAGTGATGCTAGCTTACGTATATCTACTGTTGTTATTTTTATTATAGCATCAATTTTTCCCTGTATAACAACGACATTAGGAATTTTGTTGCGTTCTTAATAACAAGTAAGATGATAATAGTAATGATGAATAGTTAATTTTAGTACCTATTCTTTTACATAAGTGACCGACCTACTTACTTGCTCATTAAGTAACGTTCACAGTATTACGCTAATGAGTTTTGATGAGGTATAAGTACTACATAATCGATAGTCGATAGGTTAAAGAAATTCGCATCACTAGCAGTATCTAAACAGCAATGATGATAATATTGAGGTATTAATAATATAATCGTGTCATAAGTGTTACATTTTTATATATATAAGTATAGCAGAAATTTTATCAAAAAAGTTAGAAAATGAATGAAGTCCAGAAAGCAACTTCAGACCACTTGTTGTGTTGTTGTTATGTTGTTGCAACACAACTCACACTTTATGCGAGTCGGAAAGTATTAACAATTATTTACCGTCAACTTTAAAATTTTGCTCCAAAAACTTCTTTTAAGAAACTGTTGTTAAAAAATGTTCAACCTGTCATTAGCTTTTAATATGGCAAACTTTCCTACCCGCTTTTCAAACTGATTTATTTGCGTTATTGACATTACAGTAATTTTCGTATTTTTTTTAAATAACTGCCTTCAATATAAAACGTTCATTATTAATAATATAAACCAATCCAGCTCAGTGCCATGTGCGACCAACGTCTAATACCTCAATGGACGACGGGAGGTTCACGGTGGCGTCACGTAGAACTTATTGTGCAAAACACAAGCGTCATAATTTTGCACAACGAGAGGTGAGGTGACATAACTATGAATAACGACATAAAAAACTTGCGGTACAGTTAGCATGACAAACTTATTTTTCACTTTATTCCATGGGATTCTCCTTGAAATCAGAAAATATCTGATTTGCTCGGTGATAGGACTTCTTTAGGATCGACTGACTAGCGACTACCCTTACGTTGGAGTCTGTTGGAAAGCACCTTGGGGTGTGTTTTGCGCGTGACAACCAGTTCCTCGCCCCTCTGCTGCCGCTCTGGCAGTCTGGCTCCACGCATTACCAACTTCTCTGGTGTTGCACGTGTCTATGGGCGACGATGACTACTTTCTATCAAGTCGCTCAACTGTTCGGTGGCACATTATCATGTCATTTATCATGTAAATAGTTACTAGGTACGTCAAAAGTCAAAGTTAAATGTTTAACATATTTCAATTAGACTAGTAGGTATTACAGGTAGGTACTTTTGTCAAAAACTAGGTGCACGGACCCAAATAGTGGGTCTTATGGAGAAGAACCGGCAAGAAACAAAGATTAAACAAAGATTATACCATTGATATTGTTACAATTTGGTTCTTACTAGCGACCCCCCCGTCCTGAGAGTCGTAGGGTTATGTTAAAATGCTTAAAACCTTCGTCTTGAATCACTCTATCTATTAAAAAAAACGCATCAAAATCCGTTGCGTAGTTTTAAAGATCTAAGCATACATAGGGACAGACAGACAGCGGAAAGGGACTTTGGAATCATGTAGCTTGATATGCATGTTAATAATAAGTACATATAATTTAATAAACTACGATCACTTCCCTTCCAAAAGAAAATAAAAGTGATTACCATAGCATGTCACTAATAGCTAAAACAGTAATTAGTAGATATGCCTTTTTGTCGTACCGTGAGGCCATAACTTATCTTTGGTTGCTATTACGACTTGATGAGTCCGACTGTACTTACGCACGCGGCCTGGGATCCAAATGAGAAAGTGAAGAGAGATTCGTTTTGTTACTGCTCATCGACATTATTTACTTATAGACATTTTAACACGCCTTTTATAAAACGTAATGGAAGCAAAACAAATATTTAGTCTCACTCACCATACTGGTCCTCCACTTATTAAAAAAAAAACAAAACTAAGTATAGATTGTTGTTGCTCTATATTGTCAGTTCTTTAAAATTAAAAAGATATTATTGCAATATAAATGTAGGTAGTATTATTTGTTTTGTTCAGAAAAAAATATAATCTACCTATACTTACTAACCTACATGGTATACTTTGGTCTATTGATTTTTTGGTTGTCAAGTTACTTATGTAAACATGACCCGGTTGCGGTAAAACAGATATGTTGCTAAAGTTAGACGAAAATATTTAAGTTGTACGACTTAGGGTCAATTCATACTAGCACAGAATCGAAGCGCAATTGTAAAAGTTTAAGTAATAAGTATAGCAAATTCACCCTTATCTCAAAAACATAATGGTCATATTTAGAAGATGCCCTGATTAAAATGATTGGCGCGCATTACGTAGCAGCAACTCTGCAGATGATCTCTGCATAAACATGAGCATTAAGTATTTCGTTGAGAGTGAACTTGCTATATTAACTTTTTTGCTTTAACTCTGTGCTATGCATAGAATATAGCACTGGGAAACTAGCATTTTTTTACGGGATAGGGGGGCAAACGAGCCGACGGATCGCCTGATGGTAAGCGATTACCGCTGCCCATAGACACGCGCAACACCGGAAGAGTTGCAAGTGTGTTGCCGGCCTTTTAAAAGGGTTTGGGCCTCCGGTATCCTCTGCCTCACTCACTCGGCGAAACACAACGTAAGCGTTGTTTCACGCCGATTTTCTGTGTTAAAAACCCTGTCCGATCCGACCCCGAAAAGGGCATACCTATAGCCTATAGCATCCCACTCCCATCATAAAGCATTAGGGTTGTCTGTCAGGTAAGAGATCGCTTTTAGCGATAAGGTTAATGGGTAGCCTTGGTGGTGTACCATATTCTATGACGGATAACTTATACTTGACATTAGTTTTTGGTGTACAATAAAGGATATTCTATTCTATTCTATTCTAAAAAAGACAGGGTTTTCTTAGTAATAAATTCTTATTTATAAGCGGCGGTAGCCTAATGGCTAGGGCGTCGGACTTGCGATCATGTGGTTGCCAGTTCGAAACTCACCCATTGCACTACCGACGTGAAGACACTCGTAACACAAGCATTTAGCTTAGTGTGACCCACATTGCTAGTAATCTTTATAAAAAAAAAATTATATGTTTTAGATACGGTACGATACCGGTGTCAGCAGGCCATTGCCTGCTGACACCCATGAATCTGTATTTGTTTTGAAGTTTGTTCTCTGAGGGTCGTCACTCGTCAGTTAGGAATGCCGGAAATCTATAACTGGAAATAACTGGTAATGTATACGTCAGTCTGTCTTTTAAGACATTTCTTAGTGTCAATAAAGGTTTCCTTGACGAGTGATATGGATTAAAAAACTAAAGTCTTTCTTGCGGGTTTACAAAGAAGACTCAAAATATACAAAAAAATAAAAACATGCGTATAAGCAGTTTTCGCACGACTGCGCGCGAAGTGGGGTAGTCTGGAGTTAAAGCTGTTAAAATCCAGAGTACTGATTATAGTTTTTTTAAGTAAATGTCGCCATATATGTAATAACCTACCTACATAATTATTATTAGGTAATGGACCTAAAAGTCACAGGTCTTAGATTGGAGCTCTAGATAATAAATAACTTGGGTGACTATAGTTTAAAAAAAATAAATGAGTAGACTTTGGCCTCCGCCATGTTAGTTTAGTGGTCTTAGGAGCAATGCTATGCTGGAGGTCTCTGGCTCGATTCCCGGGGTTTTTTTTTTTAAAAAGCTTACTAGCAATGTGGGTCACACATTACTAGTATTCTTGTTAACCCCTCGTGCTAAGCTAAATGCTTGTGTTACGAGTGGGTTCACGTCGGTAGTGCAATGGGTGGGGTTCGAACCGGCAACCACATGATCGCAAGTCGGACGCCCTAGCCATTAGGCTACCGCCGCTTCTAAGCGCGGTTGAGCAGTGTTATTCTATAAAATTCTCAGTAGCAGCTCGGAGTTTGGGATTTGGGCCCGGTAAATGGAAATAGGCTCGCCCCCTTTTACAGGGACCTAATTACACCGGCGAAGTGTGGGTGTACATTAATACGCCTACATAATAATGGTACCTATAAATTTGGTCACATACCTACGCCATATTATTATCTAGAACTACTATTGTATTTTTTAATTTGTATTTTTAAGTGTAATGTAACTACCAACTGATGTTTTTTTTGCATGGTTCGACCTCTTTGGTAATCTCTACAATAACAGAATGACTGTGTACTTTACTTCATTTAGCCTGAGATCGATAAAAAGTTAATAAACGCAGTCTATTAGATACCTAGATAATGTGTTCCGTATACCTATTCATGTAAAAAACATAACATACCATCACGCCTGTATTCCCCGAATGGTTAGGCAGAGGTGTACTAATGTACACCCACAGTTCCACTTTGCTCGAGCTGGGAATCGAACCCAGGACCTCTAGCGTAGCAGTCGCGCTCAGGACCACTTGGCTAAGGAGGCAGTTAAAACGTTTGAAATATTGATAATTTTTTTTTGTTGCTTGGCTGGCGGTAATCGCATCAGGTGATCCGTCTGCTCGTTTGCCCCCACGGAACATAAATTTGCCCCCATATTATATACACAAATGAGATAGAGATAACTAATTATTGAAAGAAAACTATCAGAAAAACCTTGTTATACTTATGTATGTGAGCTCTGTTGATCCCCAAAAGTGATGGAGCTAGCCTTACCGTAATTAGTTAGTCGCGCGGTCGTCCGAAACTTCAGCCCTGTTATTTTGTCGGAACTGTAAAAAAAACATGTATTTTTTGGCGCGGATCGCTAAACTTGGCGCGCAGTCAAACATTACATCAGACCTGCGTCACCTGCGTCACATAGGAGTAGGAATCAATTTATTTTCATTGTTCAATAAAAAAATACCATAAAGAAAAATCGAACAAAACAATTTAGTATTTTAAGGAAGTGATTTGGATAATATACCCCGTTCAAGGTCACGTTCAGAATTTTATAACAATATAATTGCTTTTCGTCAAAGAACGAGTCGATCAAACTAAACGATAATTGATTAACAGTAAAATTAAATCGTCTTGTCTATTCATAAATATAATCAATCAATCAAAATCGAAATATCGATTACTGGGTCAACGATTATTATATTTATTTCTAGGAAGATAAAAAGTTAATAATTTAACATTTATTTGGCACTAGCTTCTGCCCGCGACTTCGTCCGCGTAGCGTGATGATATATACCCTATAGCCTTCCTCAATAAATGGGCTATCTAACACTGAAAGAATTCTTCAAATCAGGCCAGTAGTTCCTGAGATTAGCGCGTTCAAGCAAACAAACAAACTCTTCAGCTTTATAATTATATAAATAAATAATACCAGCTTCTGCCCGCGACTTCGTCCGCGTAGCGTGATGATATTATATAGCCTATAGCCTTCCTTAATAAATGGGCTATCTAACACTGAAAGATTTTTTCAAATCGGACCAGTAGTTCCTGAGATTAGCGCGTTCAAGCAAACAAACAAACAAACTCTTCAGCTTGATAATTATAAATAATACTAGCTTCTGCCCGCGACTTCGTCCGCGTAGCGTGATGATATTATATAGCCTATAGCCTTCCTTAATAAATGGGCTATCTAACACTGAAAGATTTTTTCAAATCGGACCAGTAGTTCCTGAGATTAGCGCGTTCAAGCAAACAAACAAACTCTTCAGCTTTATAATATTAGTTAGTATAGATATAGATTTTGGCTTTGTGCATTTTATAACATCTATCTTTCTAGAGTTACTCATCTCCACACGGGGCAAATATTTGTATGAACTGCCTATAGTTGTACCGGGTCTGTGCGTTTGTGTATTGAATTTGTGTTTGTAAAAGCACCCACGATTGAGGAGAGAATCCTAGTGTGGGGCAATGTTTTTTTAAAAAGCAAATACCAAATACAATTTATTGAGATTTATATAATGGAACTATTTTTTCTTTGTGATGATAGGCAGTTTACTCAAATTTAATTTTCATTATTCTGATAAAAAATCACATTAGGTACAAACAAAAAATCGTTAATACAAAAGTGGATTCTAGGTACTTACCAGATTTTCTATTATTTACACTAACGTTTACCCGTGGCTTCACGTGACTCGCGTCTCCAAGGATATCAACAACAGTGCCGTCTATAGGGTCAAACTAATATAGCTAAGAAAGATGCTGGTGATCCCATAAGTACAAAAAATATTAAAATCGTTCAAGCCGTTTATGTAGAGAAAATATAAAAAATACACATGCTTACAGGAATTGTATACCAAGTAGGTATATTCATGATGTTTAGATACCATTATCCACCGACCACAGAATACGGGCAGCGTCTTGATAAGTTGGTACCTTTACGCGTTTCAATCACAATAGGTATTTCAACTCAGCTAAGTATATTAATTATAAATAAAAAAAAAAATGTTTTATTATCAGACACAAAGGCCCTTATCGTGTTAGTAACAGAAATGACTTATAAATTAAAAAATATATATCTAATTAGATATCTGTAATAAATCTATATTGAGGTTGATTTTATTGGCATTTATCTATGAATTATTTAAATGCGTTTCCTATTATTGCATTGGAAACATTCATAATTATCAGTCCGAAGAGCTCAGTGCGCAATGTCCTTATTACTTGAAAGGGTTGGGCATATGCATCCTCGGTTTGTCGTGATAATGTTTTTAATTTTAGTGTAGGAAAATTTCGACTGCGTGCAGGTATCCAGGTATCGAACCTGCGTCTTCTAGTTGAATACACCAGACACTATAACCGCGAGCCCCACTCGCTTATAGAATATAATCATTAGATTCAGAAGGCGACGCAGGTTCGAATCCTGTCCGCAGTCGAACGTTTCCTTCACTAAAATAAGTTTTTTTTTTTTAAAAAGCTTACTAGCAATGTGGGTCGCACATTACTAGTATTCTTGTTAACCCCTCGTGCTAAGCTAAATGCTTGTGTTACGAGTGGGTTCACGTCGGTAGTGCAATGGGTGAGTTTCGAACCGGCAACCACATGATCGCAAGTCCGACGCCCTAGCCATTAGGCTACCGCCGCTTTCTAATCTTAGCATGGAAAATGCAAAAAAAAATACAAATATTGAATGTTTCTAATACTAATATCCGGCTAGCTAGCTAGCTCCAAAGTTCTGACGAGACAAAAATCTGAAAATCTTGCTACCTACACAGAAGCTCCCAGTAATACCATCAGTCGAACTGAGTTGAGAAAATAATTGATAAGTACTACGCCAGATACTAGAGACAATAGTAGATAACATTTACGTAGTACTAAGCTATAAATTGATATAAGTATGGGATGGCGTGACTGTGGGAACTAAGTATGTTCAGCAAACGTTAAGAGTGTAATTAAAATCTGAATATTCTATTACTCTTTGAAATCACCAGTTGACGCATTACTATACGATCAAGAATGTGTTACGATCTTCCGCCACTTGTTGCTATTATTTAACTCTCAGGCGTTTTGGAGGGATCAGTCCACGTTTTAGCTAATAAAAACCATGTTTGATAAATATGATCTATTAAATATTAAAAATTATTAATAGATAACTATTATTATTTGACTCAACTTCAATCTCTTTTATTAGTAATATGTGTCTATGGCTGCTCCCAGAGATAGTTTTTTTAGTGTGATCACCCCAAAGCGACGTGGAGAGAAAAAACAACAAAATTGTCTATTCGCCATTAAAATGGCGTCATCGAAGGAAACCTATTGTTTGTGTGGTCAACCTTATAATATTGGACAATTTATGATAGAATGTGATTGCTGTCGTGAGTGGTTCCATGGCAGGTAATGTGGAAAATATATAAATTTCACTGTGAAAGTTTTGTTGTGTGTTAAAAAAAATTTATGAAACTAGTCACTGTATGCGCGTTCGGCCATCACTTGTATGCGAATGTTTTACCCAATATTTCTTATTTTTATATTAATTATCTTGTTTTTTACGATTGTTTAGGCATCGTATTAGTTATATTTAATTTTACGGGATTTTTTAATTATATTTCTGAAGTTCTTGTTTGTTTACATCGGTGGTCGTCATGGGTTTATCAGAATGCGCTTTTCTGTCGTGCGTTCTTTGTGTTTATTTATATTATTTTATGCCTGATAACGTGTAATTACTAGAAAATCACATAATGTTTGCTTCTTTACAATAATCTGTGTGGCAATTTGTGTAAACCCACACAGGCCCTGTGTAATGGTTGTGAAATCCCTAGACCCTAATTATATGCCAAAAAAGGCAGCTGGCAAGGGTCAAAAGAATGATGCTCGATCGCTGGTCGTTGCTGCCTTGCGGCATTTTTATACGACAATAAGCTTATAACTAATAACATGTAACAACTAATCAATGTTTTTTTGGGTGATTGTACTCTGTTAATGATTTTTTTAAATGTGGGTAGGTATTTACATTGAAATGATTATGAAGATTTCAAGATTTGAAATGTATCCAGGGTAAAGAAGTCAATAATTCTTGGATTTTATAACAAGTTGATTAACCTGATAGCTTTGAATGTTTCAAATGAGGTTTTATCAGGAATTTGTGATTCTACATACTTTTCACCCATTCATTCTCAATTTCATTCCACCCAAGCATTAAATAAAAAATAATTATTTATAGAATATCGGATATAGCTGTAGTTAGGTACTTATTTTTAATGTTAACAATAAGGAAGAATAAATAAATAAAAACATGAATAATATGAGCTTGTAGGTAGTTATAAATATGTATGCAGAAACAAGTTTGTCATAAATAATATTGCATTGCATTAGTATTCCTTCTGAACCACACTTTATCCCGATTTTTCTTAATGTTTGTTTGTAAGCTGTCAGGCCATGTTCTCATAGGAACACCAATGACATGCACACATAGGACTCTGATAACCATTTGATTGTAAGGATATATTAATTAAATAATATGATAAAACACTTATGGATTTCGCAATATCAAAATACAATTAATTAAACAATTTGATGGTACAGTTGTTTCATGTAAAATACATTTTTTCATCCACTTTTGAATACACTTGAACCCAAAATCAACAAAGTAGGGTAAAGCGAGAATTGTGGTGCAAAGTTGAATTTTGCACTAATTTGTTCCTTGATTGTAATATTTTTTCCATCATACAAACTTAGAGCTTATATTACTGCAAAATTAGTATGGAACTCTTTATAGGAATTTGTATTCATAGTTGTCATAGACAATATTCATTAATATTAATTCATAGAATCTGTTTTTTTTTGTTACAGCTGTGTTGATGTCAAAATATATCATTCCGATGACATAGACAAGTATCACTGTCCAAAATGTGCACAGACTTATGGACCTTCAGTATGTAAGTATAGGTTAATTCCCTTTTTTTATGAGATAGGGGGGCAAACTAGCAAACGGATCACCTGATGGCAAGCTATAATATAATATTATTAAGCAATACCAGAGGAGTCACAACTGCGTTGCCCGCCTTTTAAAAGGGTTTGGGCCCCCGGTAACCTACTTCACTCGGCGAAACACAACGCAAGCATTGTTTCACGCCGGTTTTCTGTGAGGCCGTGGTATCACTCCGGTCGAGCCGACGCATTCGTACCGAAGCATGGCTCTCCCACGTGAATATTCCCTCCAGCATATTCTGGCTAGGCCATAGCCAGGAATTCAATTGAACCCCAAAACCCTTGCTGCCTATGGCCTTGAACCATGGTCCCTGTTACTGAGAACAATACCGCGTCTTTTGTATATTCTATTCATAATATTACTATAAAATTCTTATAATGTGTGATAGACTCATTGATCTGGGTTTAATTGAGGTGGAGTAGTGCTATTGGGATTTTCAATGACATTTTTGGTAGCAGTATAGCAGTTGAATTTGTGCCAAGATAATGGGTAGCAGCTTAAAGGTTAATTTTGTGCCCAGATAATAGCAATGGTCCCATCCCTATCATAAACAGCCTTGTAGTCTTACTCGCATAGATTGTTCACTATTAAAGTTATATGAATTGTATATGCTGTGGATAACGGTGTGAGTTTCACATTTATATAATATCTTTGTTTATATTGTTTGCGTAGATATAATGTGTTACTGTTTGTTTGTCCCAAATAAATAAATAAATAAACACATTAGTTCTTCGTACTGGGACCTGAAAAAGTATTAAATAACTTTCTCATATAGTAAAAATCCCTACAAACAATCACCGCGCGGATCGGTACGAGTTGGGTGCGGAGACCAGACCCTCACAAGTCGGTACTCCGGCATGGGTGCGAGCGCTGGCCGCCCGCCCCCTGCGCCCAGCCCCCGCTGCTCTACAGCGCATGAGCCCCAGCCAGTTTACTGAGGAGTTCATCAGAGACAATGGTGAGTTAGTATACTTGTCAATCGTTTAATCTGACATAGTAGATTCTAGGATGAAAACTGGTTGTTTAGCTTCTACTGCACGAGTACGAGTCAGTGACCTCTGTGGATGCACAGAGGTCACCAACTATTATAAAATTAATTGCAGTCTTAACAGTCAACATTCTGAATTAAATAATTGACCACCTCATTATTCTAAGTGTGACTGCAATGCTAGATGTCCTGGGTTCAATTTGAGGCCAAATAAAGTGTTATTGGGTTTTTCTATGAAATTCTCATTATTTTGATATATTTGTGCCCATAACTGCCTAACCTTTGAAAAAGCAGCGATAGCCTCTGCCAAGTCAAAGGTTTCGAGTTTAAACCCAAGGCACGCACCTCTGACTTTTCGTAGTTATGTGCGTATTAATAGTTAATTATCACGCGCTTAAACGGTGAAGGAAAACATCATGAGGAAACTTGCACGTCTGAGAGATTTTCTCGACGGCGTGTGAAGTTTGCCAACCCGCATTACGCTAGCGTGGTGTACTATAGCCTAATCCCTCTCATTATGAGAGGAGACCCGTGCCCGGCAGTGGAACATAATGGGTTGATTATGTTATGCTAAGTAACTTTTTGAGGAACACATGTGTGACCTGACTAATGCTTAAGATGCCTTTAAAATTTCGGATATAACGTCATACAAATATCTACACAACTTACCAATACCATTGCATCTTCAGGATTCACCAGACCGGTAACATTCACGACATCAGAAGGCCTGGATATGAAGATTCCCAATCCTGGCACTTTCACTGTCAGATCAGTGCTTAGATTTTGTGGAGCACAACTAGAGGTAATTGATAATCCTGAATAATCATTGTTTTACGGTAATGCTGTATGCCCTACTTCAACAATTCGATTTTTTGTACTGTGGAGAAATTATGTGTACCCTACAAGCAATGGCAGAGATTGTCCGACCAGTGCCTGTAAACAAGTGGCATGAACCCTAATCAAATAGAATAGAATACTCAATGTATACAAATGACATAGCTTTCAAATCAAGCGCACACAAAATGTCATCTCCATACCATTTTGTTTCAATTTGTTTGTCTATTCGAACTTCAGATTGCCACTTGTCTACAGGCCCAGCAGGTTTATTGCCTGGCTGGCCACGGCCCGACAGAAGTCAAGTGTCTATATTGTATGCAACTTGTGCGGTAAATATTACTTGTCCAATACAGACATACGCCGATCTTATTGGCCAGGTCCTCCAATCGTAGCAAGTGGCGGTTCTATAGTTTCTGCCTACCCTAGGTTGGTTTTTGTATATGTATGTACAAAAACAAACCTAATTTTCGTTCTTATTGTTATTTTAATGAAGAAAAAATTCGACTTACGGGCAGGATTCGAATCTGCGTCTTCTGATTAGATACACCAGACGCTATGACCTCTAAGCAACCGCCAGCCCCACCCTCCATGTCGAAATTTGCTTTTGATAATGGGAAAAAAATACAAAATCATAGTTTTGTCCTTATTGTTGCTAGGTGGAAGTGATAGATGTTCGAAAGCAGTCAACGTTACGTATGCCGCTAGGGGACTTCGTGGATTACTTCGAGACCGCGCCGGAGCACCGCGACGACAAGGTGCTCAATGTACTCAGCTTGGAGTTCAGTGAGACCAAGTGAGTGACAAGCCTACTAGGGATTATTTTTCATTCCAATACACACATACAACCAGCGGCAGCTCGTTTTAAAGAGCGCTGGTGTTGCACTCCCAAAAAAATTACGCTACAAAATGTGTTTTTTATGTATTCAATATAATATAAATAATATTTATAAATGTTTAATACAATTTTCAATACAATTACTGCTGTAAACTGGACGCGGCAGAAAGCATTAAATTACAAGATTTAGCGTCAAGTTCTACCGACTGGAGCGCGTGGAGCGCCAGTAGCTGGCGGTACAACTATATTATTATACTCTTTGAGCTGGCGCCTCTATGAAACAAAGTTTAGTACAACGACTTAGTACGCAATTCAACGAGTGCGACAGAGATAGTTCGAGTACCGCTCGGCACGTGAAACGAAAGATTTGTATGAGAAATATGAGAAATTAGCTGACCCGTCGTACCGCTTAACAGTCGATTCTGAAACTAATGTCACTCAATTGTTTTTCCTTCCCGGAACCCCTCCACTAACACTTAAACTTTATGGTATGGTGTTAAAGTCCAAATTGACTTTAAAGTATTATTACGAATCTTTTGTATGGGAATATAGAAAAGTGTTGTTTTTAGACGTTTTCAGGCAATTTTTTATTTTTTTCTCTCCGTAAGAACCATCCTCGTGCTTCAAGGAATATTATAAAAAAAGAATTAGCGAAATCGGTTCAGCTGCTCTCGAGATTTGCACTTAGCAACACATTTGGCGATTCATATTTATATTATAGATAGGCGGCGCTCATGCGTGACCTTGCCAAAACTCTCAAATATATTATTTTTGCAGCATGGCCCGCGTAGTAGAGCCCCCAGCTATAGCCCGGTCGCTGGACTGGGCGGAGCGCGTGTGGGCGGGCGCCAGGGAGCGTCCGCCCGCCCCGCAAGTGAGGAAGTACTGCCTCATGTCACCGGCCGGCGCCTACACTGACTTCCACGTGGACTTCGGAGGTACCACCGTGTGGTATCACGTGCTGCATGGTCGGAAGGTGACTAATTTTCTTCCTATGAACAACACCCAGGCCTTCAGAATTCCTCAGACAATACGTTAATAATGTGCCATGAATCAATGCAGACAAATAAAAAATCTATACAATAAATAATCAATCAATATAAATAATCTATACAATAACGAAGCCACAACCAAGCCCCGTGGCTTGGTTGAGGCTTCGTTATTGTCTAGATTAGAATGTGAATCGTAAGCTGTCTTCGTCCGTACGAAGACAGCTTACGATTAAAATGGGCCTGTCTTACCTTCATGCCTTGTATTCCCCTGAAGGTTAAGCAGAGATTAATGTAATCCAAGCTGTTACTGAGAATTTCACAAAAATATCTCAATTGGGATATGATATCTTATTCATTATACTTTATGCACCGTTGGTACAAAGGCGGTCTTAATGCATTTTCTACCAGACTACCCTGATCTTCGCTCGGCATTTTTGCTTCTAAGACCAATGAAGCTACAAACTAAAATACCATTACATTTCCAGATATTCTACTTAATTCCACCGACATCGACGAACTTAGCGCTATACCAGCAATGGTCAGCAGCCAACAATCAGAACGAGCGGTTCTTCGGAGACATGGTGGAGTGGTACGGCACCGCTGAGGTGTCTGCCACCCAGACGCTCTTCATCCCCAGCGGCTGGATACACGCTGTACTCACACCATGCGATTCGCTGGTCTTTGGAGGAAACTTCCTGCATTCATATGCTATTGAGATGCAGCTACAGTAAGTTTCTAGAATCACATGATTATGGATACTGTAAGGTAGAGTTCTGCTATTAATGTATAGACTAAATGATAAATGGTTGTTTATTTCTGTAAATAGATCTTGATATTTTTTAACTATGTAGATAGCACTGCCATTTTTTAGTGCAGACACAGTACTTAGTAGCCAATATAACATACCATCACGCCTGTATTCCCCGAAGGGTTAGGCAGAGGCGTACTAATGTACAACCATAGTTCGCCGTATGTTTAGGTCCCATGTAATAGGGAGCAAGCCTATTGCCATTAAGTAGTAGCCAATATGTACCTACCTATGTGAATTACAATGCGAGATAATCTCTGAAATGGCCTTTTGAAGAAAGAGCGTTTTACCGTGGAAGAGCCATGCGTCGGCTCGAATGGGCCGGCTCGACAGGAGTAACCACGGCCTCACAGAAAACTGCCGTGAAACAACATTGTATGTTGAGTCTCAATTAAAAGTATCTAGTTCCCATGTAATAGGGGCTACCATATTGCCAATAACCGGGCACAAATTGAACTCCAAGCTGCTACTGATAATTTAATAGAAAAATCTTAGGCTTATGGATTAAAACGTTTTTACAGGATATATGAGATTGAGCGCCGCGTAGAAACGCCGACCATGTTTCGGTATCCGCTGTTTGAAGCGATGCACTGGTATGCGGGTGCGCATTTACTTACCATGCTCCGGCGACATAATGAGGAGACACAGGTATAATATCTTATTATGAAAAATATATTTTAAACTTTTATCCGCTCCAGTTGGATTTATCCGACAAGAATTTCGTGTCAATTCTGTTTGAATCGTATTTAGCTAGGATTATAATTTGTAGCGTAATTTTTTGTCGGATATATCCGACTTGGGCGGTTAAAAGATAAAGTCCAGTTTCTCTTCGTTAGGTTTTTAGAAACTTCAAAATTTTCGGTAATTTTACTTTTCCTATTTAGAATTAGGATCCATCATAGTTCCATTGCGAGAAGGAGATAGCGATATAAGTATTATAGCATGAATAGCACCATCCTGTTTTACAAAGGAACAATGATGGCTTTAATTCTACCAATATAAAAGGTGATGTGTAAATAATAAATGTGAAAGGGATATGTTATGTATGAAGATGTTTGTTACTCAATCTCGTAATAACGGCTAAATAGATTTGGATGAAAATTTGGCTACATATTATAGCTTCTAAACTATAGAAACACCTGATGATGTTTGTTAGTCAATAAAGCAATAACGGCTAAATGGATTTGGATGAAAATTTGGCTACAGATAGTTTATAAACTGTAGAAACACCCGATATATTTTTTATTCAGGTCGGATGATCTATGAACTAGTAGTTCATAATAACATGACATGTCGTTTTGTTTTCAGGATGAAGAGTTCACGCTGAGCGAGAGCAGCGTCCGCCTGCCGCCCGCGGCGCTGCCGCCGCTGTTGCTGCGCGGCATCAAGATACTGGCCAACGCGCTCAAAGAGTGGCACGCGCTCAAAAGTGTACGTCTTATAATCCTGCTCCACATGCGTTTATATTGTTCGACCTGGTATTTTATTTCTTCAAAATAACAGGCTAAGTGAAAAATTTTATGCAATACTATTATTGTATTCAGAAAAAATAATTTAGATCGACTTCCAACATATAGCATTAAAATTTTTTGGTGGGGATTGAGAGGATGCTTTGTCCATTTTCCACAAAGCGACACAGGGAGTTGTGATGTCATAATTCTATAATTTATAGTCCGTCCTCTGCCTAAATCATATCAAAAAATTAAAATAGTTATAACTTTTGCTTACTTGTTGCTTATAACATTACAACAAGACAAGTAGTCAGTTGAGCGTTAGACCTGTGGCTACATGAAGTTCTGTGCTAAAAGATATTTCTAATGACTTAATGCGTTTACCATGTTAAAAATTGTAGAAGCCGCTTGTACTGCTGCTTCTCTGGTATATTACACGAGTGCTATGAGAATGATTCCATTCATCCAGGTGATGGAATCATTTCACCTTGGTGATATCAACCAGGAATGAAATCGCTTGGGTGATCAGTATTAAAGTGGAATGATGCATATATTAATGGCCACCTACATTTTTCTGATATATTTATTAGGGCTCATGGAAATTAACGGGGCACGAATCCAAACTTCGAGCAGCTATTAAGAATTTCATAGAAATAACCATAACGATTTTGCTCCACCTGGGGGGAATCGAACCTCTTGCGTAGCAGTCGTGCTTAAGACCAGTATTGAAGTAGCTTAGTTTTCTTCCTTCATCCTTTAACTAACCAAATTTATTCGCCATTGCAGACAGACACAGCGAAGCGTGACAATGTTCCTAAATGTTTGAACTCCGGTCAGCTGGTGAGGGAACTGTGCAAGGAGCTGAGGACCTTGGAGAAGCGGTCAACCTCTACCAGCAGCAAAGATAAGGTGCCACTGTCTACTCTTACTTTATCTAGTATTCTTATCTGACTCCCCCTTATTACAAGAGATGGTTAGGCTAAGACGAATAAAAATATTTCCATTGATTTTTCTGAGAAATGGCTCGTTCAAGAGTACCCTAAAACGACGCTCATGTATGAAAAGATTGATGAGTGTGGATGAAGCTAAAGAGGTATGTCAGAATCGTAGCAAGTGGAAGTCTGTGGTCTCTGCCTACCCCTACGGGAAAGAGGCGTGACTTTATGTATGTATGTTTTTGATGTCATAGAGATAAGACCTCATTATCAATCTGATTAATTATCACGTGCTTGTCAAATGGTGAGCTGAGAGATTCTCTCGTATGAAGTCTGCCAACCAGCAATTAGGTCAGCGTGGTGGACTATAGCCTAATCCCTCTCATTTTGAGTGGAGACCGATAATACAACCTGTAGTAGAATAATCGCAAGAATTGAAAGTAATATTTTGTTCAGAATTGACTACTGAATTAATAACATGTTAAATTTTCCCGAAAAGATAATTACAATGCTTGAAACTACCCCTGATCCATCGGTGGCTCTAGTTATGGAAAACTGAAACCTATTTGCAGATATTGTTATTGTGTGCGTGTGCCCGATATCTTAGACGTTTTTGGGTATGACTGTAGTACAGTACCTACTGTAGGTACAGTAGCCCAAGCACAAACAACTTGCGAAAACGTATTCGTATCGAAATCGAGAATAATTTGTATGAGAAGGAGGTTAATGAACGTAGATGAAGCGAAAGTGGTGTGCCAGGATCGTAACAAGTGGAAATCTATATAGTCTCTGTATAGCCCTATGGGAGACAAGCGTGAAAATATGTATGTATGTACTCCACTCAATGGTAAAAAAAATCTTTTACGTGCATCCAAATGACTTAAGGGTTTCGTTAATATAATGATGACTCGATATTTTATTTAACGTGATTGAGGTCTTGTGCTCCTATATACACTACTAGCTTCTGCCCGCGACTTCGTTCGCGTAGCGTGATGATAGGTAGCCTATGTCCTTTCTCAGGGTCTAAAGATTGTCTGTGCTAAATTTCATCAAAATCGGTTGAGAGGTTTAAGCAGGAAAGCGTAACAGACAGACAGAGTTACTTTCGCATTTATAATATTAGTAGGGATATATACTATATATAGGAGGAGGAGACATTGATGAAGTTGAACACAAATTATGATCGGGTTTTCAATCTTCTAGGACTACAAAATAAAGAACCATTCATCACCCAGCAAATCTCACTCCAAGAAGCAACAGAACAACTCCAAGAAGTCTCTGAAGCTCACCCTGCCAAAGCCTATCATGCACATGGGGCAGAACGGAGAGTTTGTGGAGGAGAAGGTTTATGCTGACAAGTTCTTCATCGACAATAAGGTATGTAATATTTCTTATCTTGTGTGGGGCCGAGACAGCAAGGCCTTAGTGCACTTCGACCCAATGGGATCTTTTGTGCTTCCCCTAGATACCTAATCCTCATCCTCTCCCAGTTGTTCAAACAGCTCTTCTATGAGCTTTATAATGAGGCCTGGGGGTATGAGGCTGCAGTCCTCTGGTCTTGGATAACCCTGCCCCGAGAGGAGTGTGCCGAGAGGCACATTCGCTTTCTAGCTATTTTATCGCATGTATACAGAAGGTGTTCGATGCTCTCAATTTCCCTTTTGCAGGCCGTGTAAGCTGATATCTCCGTCAGACCTATCTTTTGAAGGAGAGCGTTAGTCCCGAAACATACATTATATAACATACATACTATGAGTGTTATTACCAAGGGTCGGAATAGGTAGAGTGTTATGTCCTACGAAATGCTAACATGGATATACCTTTTAATCCCGGGATTGGCATTAAAAACTTGTTTTCTAAAACTTAATGACCCATAAAAACCCAATGACCACCCACTGTTCGATCTGGGAATCAAACTCAGGACCTCTAGCAGTTGCGCATAGAACCACTATTAATCAGGCAGGTCCTTATGTTACGCTTTATGGCACATCAAATAGTTCTAAAGAGCCCTTATCTATTTCAGGAGGTTGTATACCAAGAAAGATACGTAACACAAGACGTGAAATACGGTAACGGGCTGCCGGAAACAAAGTACGTGGTGGAGGGCAAAGAGATGGTAATGCCGGACAAGGGCTATGTGTACCAGACGTACGAGGAGGTCACCTTCCCGGAGGCCCACAGCTACGTGGAGAGAGCTGATAAAAAGACTGCTACACTCAAGATTAAAATGAAGTAAGTGATACAAATCCTACTAATATTATAAATGCCAAAGTTTGTTAGGATGGATGGATCTGGATAAAATTTGGTAAGGAGATAGATTATAGTCTGGAATTACACATGGGCTACTTTTTGTCTATGTAGGACCTAATTCTGAAGTTCACGCAGACAAAGTCGCGGGCAGAAGCTAGTATAATTTATATGTATAAATAGTGTGGTAGATATGATTTTGCAAAGCTGTGAAATTTTTGGAAAGTACACACACATCTTACCTATAATAGGCATCACAAAGTTACATACTTATTTATTGCATTTCTTTATTAAATTAAAGTTAATTATAATTTATACTAACAATATATTTTTCGTTGGGTAAGTCGAGCTTATTTTTCCTATTCGCTTCCAATTCTGTCATAATTGGCTTATTAAAACGTATGATGTTGTTCCAGCAATTCCCCCTCATCATCACGAGACGACGCGCCCCCTCCGTACTCTCTCCCCGAGCACTCAATCCTGAAGTCCCATCTAATCAGATCAGAACGGCCCACACTGAAACCTATACATCAATGGACCATATCCAAGAAGGACATTGGGGATTACCATGAGGAGCAGATACTGTTCACCAATGAGAACCTACAGGCTAACGTCAGGATTGAAGGGCAGGAGATGAATTATGGACCTGGTGAGTCAAGTTTTATATTTTGTGCAGGAATGTTGAATTATAAACGATATACAATGACATTATGCCTCATTAGCTATTAGGTAAGTACATGGGAGTATGGGACCTAAACATATCGGCGAACTGTGGTTGTATAATAATACGCCTCTGCCTAACCCTTCGGGGAATACAGGCGTGATGGTATGTTAGGTATGTTATCTTTTATGTATAACTTTTGCAGGAATGTACTCTGCAGAGGACATCCAACAAGACTACCAGTACTCTGAATCAGCGAAGCCCGGTTCATATCAACCTGTGTACAGCTACCAACAACCGCAACACATCGCCTACACCACCGTGGACAGCTACCAGAGATATGAAGAAGTACCCAGCGTACAACAGGTACCCCTCTCTTGTTCGGTCCCTCATGTTTGAGGATCGTGGTCAGTGTCAGGGTTGCATTTGGAGCGGAGAATCTGCCTCCACCGGTTTCTGTCCAGCGCGTCTCTTATAACCGTGTAGATTTTAGAGGACGACGAATCTTTTACTTGGTCGGTCCATCTCGTAGGTGAACGACCGCGCGATCTTGTGCCTTCGGTCACAGATAAAAGAATACTAGTACAGATGCCTCATCCCATACAAAGAAATGGGACCTTCCTATCGGGCGAGATTCTTCGGGCAGAATTGTTTTTCTTTTGTAGGCGATAGATGTCGCACGTACCACGCGCGTTCCATGCGCGTTGCATGCGACATCTATCGCCTCGGGTTGTATATCAAGTGTTTACTATATATTTAACCAATAGATGGCGCTGGTACGCCGGGATGTAGGTAGGTACCTAAAGTTGCTACTTGTTGTTATTACGGTCGCTCACCCCGAACAGGTACCTACCTCCTTCTCGGTAGCGCGTAGGTACTTATGTAATACATTTAATTTTATAAAACTACTTACCTATCTTCTTACGCGTAGTTTATTTTCGTTATTATATAACGTAAATTCATGTAAAAATGTAGGTGTCATTTTCAAGGTTTCTCAGGATACCTACTGATTTCATAAATGACATACTTACCTAATATATTTTTAATGAAGGACATTATTTTTTAAAATATAACATGACGTGGGTGTCAATTTCATAGTTTCCGATTGTGAAAAAAACAAAATGTTTAAAATCCAAGATTGTGAACATCTAATTATTATTTTTTATTTAATATTATAAAGCTAAAAAGTTTGTTTGTTTGGTTGACCGCGGAAATCTCAGGAACTACCTACTGGTTCGAATTTAAAATAGGTATCTTTTGTGTTAGATAGTGCATTTATCGAGGAAGGTTATAGGCTATAAAATATCTTATAAAATATCACGCTATGACTTATAGGAGCGGAGCATCAATGAAAAATGTAGCAAAAACGGGTAAAGGTTATTTCTTTTGAGGGCTTCAATTGTGTGCGCTGCGTAAACGAAGTCAATGGCTGCATAATATACCTAGGTGGGTACCTACCTATCTATCTGTTAAGGTTGACTCACTACCTATAACCTAAAATAATGCATTATTTGCGAAGGTGTTTAACACAACAAAAGTGTAGTATATACCTACACTTTTGTTGTGTTATGGATTAATCTATTTAATCCATAACCAATTAGGTACCTATATTCATCACAAGTAGGTACCTATTTAATTTTGAACAGAATTGCCATTGACATTTGGTTTTAATGAATATCGGAGATAATTATCATAGTTTTAAAATAACTCCACGACAAAATAATGATCCAGTAAGTAGGTCGGTACCTAGCCTACCTACCACTAGCGCTGGCCGGCCGTTTAAAACGAGACTGTCGCGGTTTACTAGAATACTTTCTAAGTAAGTAGGTAGTTTAGTGATGGAAAAAATCGACTGCCTGAAAATCGAGCCTGCGTCTTCTGGTTAAATAAGTACACCAGACGACCACTGAGCCACCGCGAGTTTAACTATTGAAAAGCAAGCTGCCTACTTTGCTTGTCAACCGACATCAGTGTAGGAACCTACCTACCTATTTAGCCAGAAGACTCTACGCAGGTTCAATTCCGCCCTTCAAAGTTTCCTATATAGCATAGAAAAAAAAATGCAAAATATTACAAAAAAATAGTTTAAGTAGGTAGGTACTTACTTAATTGATTATTTTGGGCTGGGAGGTGACAACTGACAAGTGTCCGTGATAAAGACCGAGTGACAAACCGAAATACACGCGAGCAAAGCCGCGGGCGGAAGCTAGTTCTTATATATCTTTATCGCAAAATGATAATAAAGTTATTGTATAAATATACCTAGGTACCTACCCACCTCCCTACTTACTTACAAATGCCTATTACCTACATGTCGCACTCTCAACGCAACTCAAGTGGCAAGGCAACGAGATCTTCCCGCAAAAAATAAAATATAATATTTGGAAGAGATTACTTACTAAAAACACAGAGTAGTATATCTACTCATGTGCTAAAAACTAGGTAGGTACCTACCTACCTAGTTGCTTTAAAAAATAATTTTAATGTTACGAAAACAAACATGATTTTCCGACCTGCTACTAAATGCAAGAGAATTTATACCAAAACAGGCTTGTTTTAAAGATTAATTTTAAAATAACGAATGCTACAAATAATTTTAAGGGAATTTATACTTAAAGTCACTAAGATTAGAGCTTATACTGTGTAACCCGTTCGCCTCGCTATTTACACCTAAGTAGGTACATCACAGTCATCAGTTCATCACAGACACATACATGCAGCTAGGCGGCTTGTGATTTTTTTTCATGGGGTTCACAAAAATAGTCTAGTGTTTGTTGAACGTGACAGGTGAACATTATGAGGTCCAGGGTTCGATTCCTAACTAAATAATTAAAGTTTTAAATTAAAGTTTAATTTAGATAGATCTATAAATGTTTAGTTAGGAATCGAACCCGGGACCATACATTTTTATCTAACATAATTATAATACATATACCGAAGGGTTAGGCAGAGGCGTGCTAATGTAGGAACACTCACAGTTTTCAAATACTCGCATGCATAGAAAATTGATCCATATTGCGATACACCCAACGTGCATAATCGTATTGGCAAAAAAAAAACTTTGAACTACGAGTATTTTCAACCCGCGCTGCCGGGACGCCGCGACGCGCGCCGGGCCGCGCCTTACGCTGCGAGGCGAGGCGGGCTGTGGCTAGGGTTGCCAATTTCATCTACCTACCTACTTGCATAGCGTGTGAGCTACCTACAGCAATGAAAACCTCTTACTATTCACTACAAAAGCTTAGGTACCTACTTAAAAAGTAAATGATAACGTAAATCTTATTAGATATGTACCTAGGTACCTCTACCTACCATTTTAAATATCTAAGTACCTATCCTAAGTAATTATTTCAATATGATAGGTAAGTACTTCGTAAGTACATAAGTAGGTAGGTAAGTAAAACTAGTAAGTACCTACTACGTGTCTCACTTTTTTACCCTATTCACTATCTAGGTAGGTAGGTATTTTGTTCGGTAAAAGAAGCGAAATACCGATCTATTAAAAAAAACAAATACTTAAACGTACGTAAGTAGGTACCTACTTAATATTCTTCGTTCTCTGGTAGGTATATAGGTACTATGGTATATATAGGTATGCTTACGGCCTTTAAAAATAAAACCATCACGACACCGTTCGTTCGTTACGTAGGTAGGTAGGTACCTACTACGGTGCATTCGCAGCTGTCGGACTACCGAGTGTATATCTACCGAACTCGAGCGAGACGCGATGGTATGATACCTACGACTTGCGTTCCGTTCCATTCCGACCGTCTGCATGATGCATTTATTGATGATAGAATACTGATATTTACCTATTTTGTGATATATATATATCTATACCTAGTAGATACCTACTTGAACTATGTAGGTATCTACTAGCCTACCTTTTTTATTATGTAAGTATATTCGGTACAAGGCACCTACACGAAGGTAACCCTAACTATTAGGTGTAAGTCGCTTTCTAGGTACTACCTACCTAGGTATGTTCGTGTTGTCATCATAGTAGACTATAGTATGTATTAGTGCTTCGCCCCCGATGGTACAAAAAGATAATACATCATTAGAAAAACTTCGTCTGAAATATAATATTCTTATAATAATACTTTATTTAAAAAAAAATGAAAAATAATTATAGACTCAGAAACTGCGAACAGCGCCATCTTTTCTTTTTGTAAAATGAGCGAAAACTGCAAACAGCGCCATCTATTTACCAAAGAAAGCGAGAATCACGAGGATTTAATTGAATATCATATAATTGAAGAAATTAGACTTAAATTATATTGTCCTATGTATAAACATTTGATTTAAGTAAGTACATATTTTTTTAAGGTCTTTCCTCGTAAGAATTTCGAAGCCAAACACACGAGGTTTGGGAATCGATACATGCAATGCCATCTATTAACAATTCATTTGAACTATGTTTCATTTGTTCGGGATGAGACCCCATGCTTCGGTGTTCCCCACCACAATCAGTTTTTCCACACTTTCGTCGCCACTGCGCACTGTGTGGCCGAAATATGATAGAATGCGCTGTTGGCATATGGTGGACAAACGAGTTTTAACTCGGAGCTGTGTCTGGCTTGATGCATTGGTGCGTTTCGCCGCCAACAGGTGCCTACTTCCTACTAATATTATAAACATAACAGTTTGTGAGGATGTATGGATGTTTGTTACTCGTTCACGCCAGAACAGGCTGAACAAATCTAGACAAAAATTGGCACAGAGAGAGAGTTCTGAGCGCGACTGCCACGCTAGAGGTCCTGGGTTAGATTCCAGGTCGAGCAAAGTGTTGTTGGGTTTTCTATGAAATTCCCAGTAGCAGAACAGAGTTCGGAATTTGTACCCAGTTAATGGCAATAGGCGCGCCTCTTATTACATGGGACCTAAACATACCGGCGCACTGTGGGTGTATATTAGTACGCCTCTGCCTAACTCTTCGGGGAAAACAGGCGTAATGTTATATATTATAGTCTGCATTAACACATAGGCTATACTGTCCTACTGGCTTAGAGGTCATAGCGTCTGGCATACCTAGCCAGAAAACGCTGGTTCGAATCCTGCCTGCGAGTCGAATTTTTCTTTCACTGAAATAAGTCAATTTGAACTTTAATACCATACCATAAAGTTTAAGTGTTAGTGGAGGGGTTCCGGGAAGGCAAAACAATTGCGTGGCGTTAGCTTCAGAATCGACTGCTAGGCGGTACGAAGTTCGCCGGGACAGCTAGTTTGAAATAAAAACATTTGAACATGATCTTGAACTTTCGGATTAGACAGGGTTTAACATTGTGTATGTTGTTTACAGCAGACAGCGAGTTATAGTAATGTGGCGGTACAGGACACGGTGAATGGCGAGTACCATCACAATCAACTGCCCTCATACGACGCCGCAATAGCGCATCAGTACACGGCTACTACTAACTATGTAAGTATTATAACCCACTAGGCATGGTAATGATTGCTACTTTAAAAATAATTAAGAATAACAAATTATTTTGCCAACTGCTATAAATAATTGCATGGGAATTTACACTTAATATCTAGTTTTAAAAATTAGTTTTCAAATAACGATACGTCACTCGAATTATTTACCGCTCGATCGCTTCGCTACTTATACTATGTCAATTCAGAGCGGGGCGCGGGTGCATATTGAAATCGTGAATAAAATGTGATTTCATTAGAATTCGATTTCATTGAAACTGCGATTTTAGCAGATTGTGTGTACAAACAAAATACGATTTTATTGAAATGCGATTTTGAAAAGGCTGTCTTAAAAAAATCGTATGTATAACATAAAATTTTTTATCATGTGATTTCTCACATGCTTTTTGCGAAATATTCTATGCCTAGTAAGATGCCTGTTGCTCAAAATGAGTATAAAAGGCTTCTTTTAAGCATACTCATCACATGTGAAAATATATCTGTCTATGAAACAAAGACTGCTTCATTAGCCTAGTGGTTCTGAGCGCGACTGCTACGCTAGCTTCGCTTCTTCCCAGCGAAAACACTAGTAAGCGGTGAAGGGCGGGCGTTTTGGGGGCTGTCTATAATGTAAAAATTACCTTCAAAAAGTACTACCTAGTAGTCTATATTGAAAAAAAATCATTTTGACTTTTGACTTTAACTTCTTAAATATGTTTAAATCGCATTTAAACCCAATTTTTATAGTAAATTTGTGTTTAAATACAATTTATACATATAACAAGAAGTTGGTGCAAGTGGCCTTAAGTTTGAACAAGGACATTTTATCTAGGTGGTAGAGGAGTCGAAACCAAGTATAGTTGCGGCTGCGGCGCCGGCGCACGGTGTAGCAGCGGTGGGGGCGGCGGGGCCGGGGGCGCTGGGGGCGGCGGGGCCGGGGGCGCTGGGGGCGCCCCCCGCGCGGGCGGTGCGGCGCTCGGAGCGGCCCGTGCGGCGCCGCGTGTCCAACACCTACGACTACGAGGACTCCGACCTCTACATAGACGACGCGCCCGCGCCGCGCCCGCGCAAGAACAAACACCCCAAGCAACAACACGCCGCCTACCGACGCGCCGAACATAACAATGGTAACGTATCTTTTTTTTATGGCACACGAGCAGTAAGATCTCCTGATAGTAAGCGATTATTGCCGCCCATGGACACCCGCAACATGGTCACAAGTGTGTTGGCCTTTAGCGTCGAGCCGGCTCAATCGTACCGTCAACGCATTTGCCTCCCTATATCATAAAAAATCGACCGAATCAATGCCACCGACTCCAAAACTGTTTCGTACATAACATTTTTTTAAGGTGCTTTTACTTATTGTTAATTTGGGTGTTCCCTGTCAAATTAGGTCCAAGGCCTGGGAGTATATTAATTCACGCAAAACGTCAATTTTCCAATTTTATAAATGGTTGTTACGTCATTTAAGAACCGATTTGGAAAATTCTCTTTTCTTTCAACACAAAAGAATACCGACGAATTGAGAACCTCCTCCTTTATGAAGTTGATTTTAAAATAAAGTGTATAAAGATTTCGCGTTAAAATCTTGATGAATCCTGTCCTAACACAATTTATTAATTACAGCATCATGTAACGTGAATAGCAGTAGTAACTACAAGCAAGTAGCTGCCCGGCCCGCGCCGGCCAACGGCATCGAGTCGCTCATACAGGCCTCCGTGCTGGCCGAGGAGGACGAACCTGCCGCCGATACGTTAGTATACACTATACAATTTTTATGATGACTTCCTTTTACTTACTTATTATTAAATTGTAAAAAAAGCTGTGTCTGTACATTAAAGATATTTAAAAAAATGGGTTGGTGTATATAAACATCACCAAAATCAAAATGTGATTTTTAAAATTTCTTGTCTGTTTGTTACGGGTTGGTGCAAAAATTACTGAATAGATTTTAATTTTGTTATCACTGTTAGAAATTATATGCTCTAACCTAGAAACTGGTATACTTTTTATCTCAAATAATTGAATGGGACCTGAGATACAGCTTGACCTCTCTGATGTATAGAGACCCATACAAAGAAGAGATCATCATTGTTGGTTTTTGATTAAATTATTTTTGGGTTCCATTTCTAATCCTAATACCTTCAGGTGAGCGAAGCCGAGGGCTAAAGGCTAGTAAATATTTAAAATAATAAAACTGCCTCTTTAGCCTAGTGGTCCTGAGCGCGACTGCTACGCTAGTTTCCCGGTTTCGATTTCCAAGTCGACCAGTGTTATTGGGTTTCTCTTGAAATTCTCAGTAGCAGCCGTTTGAGATTTGTGCCCGGATAATGGCAATAGGCTATTAGATGGGACCTAAACATATCGGCGAACTGTGGGTGTAGATTAGTTGTTATCCTTTGTCTAACTCTTCGGGGATGCAGGTGTGATGGTATGTTATGTTGTACCTTCTATTTGGGTTGTGTTTATTGAAACTAGAATCAATTCCCAGGGAGCCAGAAGACGCCGCAGTGGCCGGCATGCTGAGCATCAGCGAGCGTTTCACGGCGCCTCCGCGCACGTTCGGGCTGGCCGCGGAGGCGCCGCCCGCCAAGCGCGCGCGCAGGCCGCAGCCCCTCCACCTGCCCCCTGATGCCGACGCTGACGCCGACGAGGAGGACGTCATCAAAGAGGTGCACCGAGACGACGAGTATGGTGAGTACCTCAACACTACATTATTATTAACAGCATGCTTCTTGCTTGTCAATCTCTCTGGGTAAGTAAAAAACAAACTCGCTGTGCCTGATCGATTCAGATCTTAGCTCATCTGCTGATGAACCTGATATAATGAAGAAAATTTATGTAAAACGACGAATATGGTAAGTTCCACAATTAATTGTATTCAGTAACTTGACGGTTCGTAGAAAAATAATGATTTCTTTTTTTTTCTTCTAATAGAAACAAAAAAAAAGAACATGTAATTTTACTTCTTTTACTTTTGTCGTTTTTGACATTTTATTTGATGACCTTACTACTAAAATTCTACAAATTTTGATAGTTTGTTTAGTGTTTTGAAGACAAGTTATTAAATTTGAAATAAAAAGTTTATTCATGTAAGTTCATTCAATTTCGTTCATTCTTACACCATCTGACTATCTTTTTTTTTTCAAATACTGGTAGCCCTTCAACTGTCAAGTTACTGAATGCAATTAAAATCAAATTAGATCAGCTGGCTGAACAACTGAGTTTTAAACTGGAATAAATATAGAATCGAATTGAAATTAATATACGTCTAACGATATAATTTTGTCGTCGCAATATCTCGTCGTTAGCCATTGTACGGGTAATGTACATGGATTGCTAAATGATAGATAGTTTGATTGCACACTGAATTTATTCACAACTTGATAATGCTATAAAATGATAATGATTGATGAGTACACGATACGCTTGCTGAAAGTGAACTAACTAATAAAATGGTTACAAAATCGTCGCTGCGGACAAAATGCTGACCGCGGGAAATGTACGGTCGCTGGCCCGTACAGCCATCGTCATGGCAGGAGATATGAGACGATAAACTTATCTCGTGGAGCGCATTTAAACATATCAGGCTGCTCTTGCCATTGGTCAATGATCGATGCTATTCGACTAAGTTTTTTTGTGAAAGTAACGGAAGATACATTCTTTGGTAAGTCAAAGCTAACTCTGGAGAAACTTCTATCAGTTTACCTTATCATTGCGTCAATATGCTGTCATATATGGTAAAGAATCCATAGTATGATGAGTCGTGATACTTGTTGTACTGAATGACAGCAAGCGGTTGACAGCCCCACAGCTCTCGTACGGTCTGGCGCCCGCGACGAATTCACCGGAGCCGCAACACGTCAGAAGGGGCCGGAAGTCAGTTCCAGTGGAAGACCTCCTGGATGAAGAGGATACCGCCAATGACGTGCACCAGGACGAAGAGTATGGTGAGTCGCCGTAGCACAGCTGCACGTACGCTGAATGTTGGTCTTATTCATCTACAGTTTATTAAATTGTATGCAGTATAATGGTCTAAGTATATATCGAATTGTTTTATACGGGATTTTTGGTGGTGGTGTGGTTCTGGGTTAATTTAAAATACATTTTTTTTGTAGCTTCTTTTTTGTCTGCCTGCTGGGCAAAGATCTCTAGCTCAGTCCAAGATTTTTTATCCTTGGCATCTTCATTCCATGTTGGCAAAAAGTAATTACTCGAAATCATTGTCAACGACTGCTCGGCCAAGGAGACATATTCTTTATAGATAGTAGAACGACAGTTACTGAGCGCATTTATGTCACTCCTGACAATAATTTGGACACAGATATTAATTAGCTAAGGCGACTATATTACTCTTGTTATTGTTTATATATTTCCAAGTTTTTGGCTAAGAGTTAAATCTCAAATAGATCTGTTAAAACATGATATACATAGGTTAAGAGCTTCATATCTTTTTACTACTGCCTGAGTAATCCTGCATGTTTCGTCAAGTAATGTGGTAGTGTAGTCTTTAATTTCATATTTTTTATCGATATTGTAATGACAGATCGATATCGGTATTTAAATGTCTAAATAAATATTATTTAAATGATTGTATTGTATGTTGATTAGTAAGTAGAATTGAGTTAATAATATAGAAGTAATATATTAAGATGTTGTAACTTTGTATTTAAAATTTACTACAATTTAGCTTGGAATTTTAATTTGCAAGTATTGAAAGATCTTGGAGAGTTAGGTGATTGGATTACAATGGTTAAGTTTTTTTTTGTTTCAGTGTATCCATCATTAGAGATGAGTTCAGATGAAGAGGAAGAGTGGACGTCAACGAAACGACGAAGAAATTCACGGAACAGGGTAGATTCACGGTCCAAGGGCGAAAAGTAAGTCAATTGTCATAGGGCTATAAAGAATAAAAGGATGGTCAGGTCAGGTTGTTAGTGTTGTTGAAAGTGTGAAAATCGCTCTTTTGGGATACATTGTGTACCTACTATAATATTAAATACCAATAGGGTATTACACCTTTTTTTGAAAACTGTTTTAAATTAATCCTTAGATCGTAATGAACCAGTAGAATTTTTATTTCAATTTTATACAACCAAAAAATGCCATAAAAACGATTTTTAATTTATGATTTTTAATTTACGCACGAAAACGCTAGCCGCCATGCTACTTCGGCTCGTGACGTCACTACTGCCAAAGACCAAGTAACACGATTTGTGTAAATAATGAGTTATAATGTTTATCATTGGTGTCTTGTGCCTGAATGCAATAATACAAGTGTAAAAACTCCACAAAAATTGTGGATTCAATTGCTTTGTGTATCATTCAATAAATGCTTGATTTAGTAACGCACATTTTCGACATTTTTGTCATGGGACATATCCTATTTTAAGGCGGATCGTTCACCTGAGCCCGCCAAATTCAAATTTCAATTGGTTTTTCGCAATTTGTAGGTCTATAACACATTCTAGATTCCTAGCTGTAGTAATTGCGGCATTAGCTATAAGTACAATATTCACAACTGAGCATTAAAAACTTTGCTTGTAAATCGATATTGTAGCTAAAATTAGGTACAATCGTCATTTTTGGCCAAAATTAACGATTGTACCTAATTTTAGCTTCTATAACGTTTATTAAGCAAAGTTTTTAATGCTCAGTTGTGAATATTGTATAGGTAATGCCGCAATTACTACCGCTAGGAATCTAGAATGTGTTATACACCTACAAATTGCGAAAAACCAATTAAATTTCAATTGGTTTTTCACAATTTTTGGCGGGCACAGGTGAACGATCAGCCTTAACAGCTTTGTTAATTTTAAATGCTGATTAGTTATTGCCTTGTTACATAGAAATTGGTGAAACTGGGTCTTATTGTTAGACAAAACTTGATACGATAGTTAGGTAGAGTACTTACATTACTGTTTTAATATTTCTCAACTCGGCAGAACAGAAATCGGGATTGGATGCAAAATAATTTGCCACCATCAACGTATTGATCATTGGTAGATTTGTACTTTCTGCTTTCACAAAACCGTCTTCCATGATGCGATTTTAATCAAACTAACACAGCACGACAAACAATTATTGTTGAATTGTTACTCTGAGACGACAAACGTCGTCATCGATCGAATGAGTGACGTCACGTCGATAACCAATATGGCGGATGGCGTTTTAAAACAGATTAAAAAAGACGATTTTTGAAATTGAATTATAAAATTTACATTGCATTTTTATTAATAAATACTAACGTTTCTCGTTTACTTTTTTCAAAATCTATCATAAAAATGCATTTTCATATTTATTTTTACATGGTGTAAAATACCCTATTATAATAGTAGAGATATAAGAGTACTTATGCTGTATTTTTGATACTAGTTTGGAAATGTCGATATCGATTAAATATCGAATTTTGTCGTATTTATCTGTGAGCTGGATAGCTTTTTAGAGTATAGGGATTTCTTTATTGAAGTTTTTCAATATTTTAAAATGTATTATAGGTTATTGTGAAAAGATTTTACTGTGTCGAAAAATTTATCGATAATTAAATTTCAAGATTACGTGCTGTCTGTGTGGGATGTAAAACGTCATCATCGTCACCAATTGGTTCATTTTCGTCATTATCCAAGACTTCTGAAACGCTTTCGATTTGACAAATTATTTACGTAAGAAAGCCACGTCATGAGCGTACGACACGCGGGGGCGCGTACCGCGTGGACGCATATTCACAGGGCCCGCCCGCCTCAACCGGTGCTAAATTTCAAATACTCGGCGGTGTCTTGCAAAACGCGACGCGGCGCCCACCTTCTACTTCGTGCTTAGGCTACAGTTGAGCAATGTATTTTGGTGCGTGTGGTAGGGACGAGGCGTGGTCGCCGCGCGCGCGGCTGGGCCGGCTGCTGCCGCGCCTGCGCACGGCGGCGCGCGCGGGCGTGCGGCGCGAGTGCGTGCGCGCCGCGCTGCACGCCGCCGCCGCGCGCCCCGCGCACGCGCAGCACGCGCCGCACGCGCAGCACTCCACACATCACAAGCACGACTCCGCCGCGCCGCATGTACAGGTGACCGACTACTCTAGTGTTCGCCTCTAGCTCGCCTGCGCACGGCGGCGCGCGCGGGCGTGCGGCGCGAGTGCGTGCGCGCCGCGCTGCACGCCGCCGCCGCGCGCCCCGCGCACGCGCAGCACGCGCCGCACGCGCAGCACTCCACACATCACAAGCACGACTCCGCCGCGCCGCATGTACAGGTGACCGACTACTCTAGTGTTCGCCTCTAGCTCGCCTGCGCACGGCGGCGCGCGCGGGCGTGCGGCGCGAGTGCGTGCGCGCCGCGCTGCACGCCGCCGCCGCGCGCCCCGCGCACGCGCAGCACGCGCCGCACGCGCAGCACTCCACACATCACAAGCACGACTCCGCCGCGCCGCATGTACAGGTGACCGACTACTCTAGTGTTCGCCTCTAGCTCGCCTGCGCACGGCGGCGCGCGCGGGCGTGCGGCGCGAGTGCGTGCGCGCCGCGCTGCACGCCGCCGCCGCGCGCCCCGCGCACGCGCAGCACGCGCCGCACGCGCAGCACTCCACACATCACAAGCACGACTCCGCCGCGCCGCATGTACAGGTGACCGACTACTCTAGTGTTCGCCTCTAGCTCGCCTGCGCACGGCGGCGCGCGCGGGCGTGCGGCGCGAGTGCGTGCGCGCCGCGCTGCACGCCGCCGCCGCGCGCCCCGCGCACGCGCAGCACGCGCCGCACGCGCAGCACTCCACACATCACAAGCACGACTCCGCCGCGCCGCATGTACAGGTGACCGACTACTCTAGTGTTCGCCTCTAGCTCGCCTGCGCACGGCGGCGCTCTTTAAAACTGTCAAACAGTCAATACTAAGCACACTGACTGTGAGTTAAAATAATATCCATGTATTTATTGTTTACAGCAAAACGCAAAGCGCGCCGTGCTAGCGACAAAGAGCAGACGGCCGCCCCCGCCTGTACACAATACGCCAAATAATAAGAGTGAGTATGCGTTCATTATATTTCTCATCCCATCTATTCGAAAAGGACGACTTGGTTCGCCTTTAAGTGCACCCAAAGATGGTGTTTTCTATAAGAAACTTTTAGCGGGCTGTAATGACATTTAAATCCTCTTTATAAGTGAGCCGCAATTAACTTTAAGGCGCACTTTTTGAATTCTGAACATTAGTGTTCAGCGCCAAAAAAATCGAACGCAAATATTGTTTGAATAAAGCCTGCCTGGTACGACAGCCCATAGTCGCGCCCCTGACTGAATAAAAAAAAAGAAATCAAATTAAAAACGCACGAACTACACGTTTTCACGGATTGTTAGAAATTCATGGTTTGGTTTTAAAAAATGCGAAAATGTGGAAACTGTAAATATAAATATTTAGTTGTTTTGTTATTAGATTCTATTTAATTTCAATTTAGTTGTTACTTAATGTTAAAATATGAGGCGCCTTTTATTTTCTCATAGTGGGTGATGAAAAAGTAGAGTATCACTCGAGCGCAAAATATATTTTTGGCTCGGGCGACGTACTTTGAATCCCTCGCTTCGTTCAGGATTCTACTAAAGAATCCCTCGCTACGCTCGGGATTCAAAAAAAGCGCCCTCGCCACAAAAATATTATTTTGCTCCCTTATGATACAATCGAGGAAGGAAAAATTCGACAGCGAGTGAGTGACATTGATCGAAAAACAGTGCTGGTATTGATAAAACGATATTATAAAAAAACACAACAGACAAATTTAATAATAATATGAAATAATAATTTAATATGAACCAATTCGCAAATTCTTGTCATTGATCATTCTTGTTATACGAGATATATTTCTGTAAGGGCGCTGTAAAGAGACTACGAAAAATCAAGTAATATGCCTCAGAACTCCGGTTTTCGGCCTGAATCTGTATTACATTTTCTTATAAAAAATGGCTCGAAAAAGAAAAAAAAATATTCTTGTTTTTAACTTTATTTAATTATTCAAATAATTAATTTCGTGAAGGAAAAATTCGACTCGCAGGCAGGATTCGAACCTGCGTCTTCTGGTTTGATACACCAGACGCTATGACTGTGGTGTTCAAGGTAGTTGAGTCCAAAATGAAAACAGTGATTACGTAAAACACGATTTATTGTTACGAACCATTCCTTAAGACTAAGCGCGCTACAGACTTAAAGTACTAACAGGTATCTGTTTACTTCATTTAGCTGACAATTAAGTAATATGATTTACCTACACACTACATGACCACTAAGCCACCGCGAGTCCAAATTTTTGATTTCCAAATATATTTTAACAAATAAACATTCTAGCTTACTTACCTATATAAAGAGACTTAAGAATAACACAAAAATATATTTTCAGATGCAAGACTGAAGAAAGGTATGAAGACAGCGAAGCAGCGTCTCGGTAAAATCCTTAAGATACACAAAATGATATATTAACTATAATTTATTAGTTTATTAGGATACGTGTGACAGACGGACGTATGTAGATGTATATTTTATATATGTATTGTATATTAGCACGGACCAATACGTGGCGTGGTCAGACGATCACTCGTTGACTAAAATGACCTTTTTATCGATATATTGTATCAGGTGGAAATAGTAGATGTAGTACATAATATAATACCTTATTTTTGTATCCCATCAACCAGAAATGAGTACTTATATTGTATACATCTTCTTCTATAATATAAAAATGAATCGCCAAATGTGTTGCTAAGCGCAAAACTCGAGAGCAGCTGAACCGATTTCGCTAATTATTATTTTATAATATTTCTTGAAGTTCGAGGATAGTTCTTACGGAGAGAAAAAATTTAAAAAAATGCCTGAAAAAGTTTAAAAACAACACTTTTCTATATACCCATACAAAAGATTCGTAATAATACTTAAAAGTCGGTTTGAACTTTAATACCATACCATAAAGTTTAAGTGTTAGTGGAGGGGTTCCGGGAAGGCAAAACAATTGAGTGACGTTAGTTTCAGAATCGACTGTTAGGCGGTACGAAGTCCGGCCGGGTCAGCTAGTTATGAATAATTTTTAGTATGCTTTACTAAAGGAACAACCCTGAAATCGTTAAAAATGCTGTCACTTATAATTACGTTCCCATTTTTTCGTGATTTCAAGAAGTGTACTTATGACCTTTCGGGTTTATGGATAAGTATAAAAATAGGGTATTTTTTTTTGTTATAAGTGTTTGTCGTAATACGTGTCGTTTTTTTTTTAAATATAAGTACAGTAATATGCCTTTTTAAGCTAAATTATATTCTAGATATCAAATTAAATATCGACTTGACATTAAGGGCTGAAAATGTGTGTGATTTAATTATTGATAATAATTAAATTACATTAAAATCAAATTAAAATATCATTTTAAGCCTTCGTTGTTGCGATTTCATATTACATTTTTTGTATTAACTATCTGTCTTGGTGTTTAGAATAATTATTATCCATTGTTCTATTATTTCCACCTAATACATAACAAGCTTGACTCATAGTAACTCAGTGACGAGCTCTTATATTACAAATCGCGTGCGCACTGACAACGCATGTAATTTCCATGAAAAAGAAAAAAACGTAATTCATCTTGTGGTGGTTTTTGGTTTGTGGTCTCTAAATGATAGACACAATATAACATAAACATACCATCACGCCTGTATTCCCCGAAGGGTTAGGCAGAGGCGTACTAATGTACACCCACAGTTCGCCGGTATGTTTAGGTCCCATGTAATAGGGGGCGAGCCTATTGCCATTAACCGGACACAAATTCCTAACTCCGAGCTGCTACTGGGAGTTTCATAGAAAAACCCAATAACACTTTGCTCGACCTGGGAATCGAACCCAGGACCTCTGGCGTAGCAGTCGCGTTCAGGACCACTTGGCTATTGAGGCAGTTGATAGACACATTACAGAGATATTCATTAAGAAGAGGCCTAGGACAGGACACAGAAGTACAATTTTTTTTATGAGAATTGGTATTTTTTATGTAGGCAATATCAGGTAAAAATAAACTTTATCATACAAGTTTGTCAGTGCGTACCCATCTTAAAACGTGCACACAGGTTTGAAATGTGATTTTATATTTAATAACTATAGTGTTAGAGCATATTTTTCTCAATCAGTAGGTTTGGGATTGTGTCTACTGTTTTGGTTCAGAAGAAGCAGTAAGAAATTAATGAACTAACTTGGAATATACAGCGCATAATACTTGATACGAAGACGAATGATATTGTAGATCCGTAAGTAATGAATTCATAGTTCATCAATAGTTAAGAAAATAGTGAACATTGAAATTAGGTAATACGATAACGCGGAAATATATCTGACTGATAATAAATTTATAAATATATAGATGAAGTTTATTAAATTAGATTGAAATTGATATAAATACTATTCATTAAGCTTTACCAAACTTGCATGGAGTATTAATATCCTAAGCTTACTCCAATAAAAAATACCCATGCTTATCGAACTTACTGAGACTTTTCCTGGACCCAAACAGCGTTGTGAGTAAGATCTGATTTATGAGTTGTTTATCTATTTGTCTATAAAATAATATTTAATTAAGCGATTGTTTTCTCTTTTTGATATACTTTGTAGTGACATGAAGTGATTGTTCTAAATTAAAGCCATTTTCTACACGTTATTATATTAATACTCGACATTTTTTTCTGTTAAAAATGACTTTAAAATTATTAAATAACTATAAAAGAAAAAAATATATAAAAAGACATTATTTTTCATTAAAAAAATTAAGAAGTTTTTCATAAAACCAACCACCGAATAATAAGTGTAAATAAAAATTGATTGAAAAATAAAAGTAAAAAAAATTAAACAAAAAAATTTGCTTTAGCTACTTATGGACATTTTTTGTTATGTTTTAGTGATAGTAGACGTAAGATCGTGTTTCAATGTTATTTTGTTGTATCGGAATAAATATGGATACAAAATTAATATAATTATATTTTTATTAAACTGAGTGCAATAGGGTTATACGTAAGATGTTTTAATTAACTCCGCACAAGAATATTACCTGATCCCGTCAATTTAAAATAAATAAATTAAAATCTCTATAAAATGTGTGATGTTTCATTAATTCCTACATCGATCGATAGTCATTGATATTGAGAAGACTCCTTTGACAAAAAAGTATATTTATCCATGCTGACCATGGTTAAAAAAATATTCGAAGCCAGTCAGCTGGTTGAAAGTGAGGTTGACTGCGCAGTGCGGTAAGGTTATGGAGTCAACGTCTTATGTTAAAATACTCATTTGAAATTACACACAATGCCACTTGCATTATAATTATTATTAACACAGTATTCGATATATTTTTTTCGATATTGTTGTATAGTAACACTTTTCTATACGACTGTGCTTTCCGTTTGGAAAGGTAAACTTTACAATATTACTCTAACTATAATTCCATTGCACTCGAATCAATTGTGTATCCATATTAGCGGCTTGTTCTCATTTGAAAAAAAACAGGGTGTGTTTTTAATATAATATTTTATATTCATAGATGTGTCGCGTTCGTTTGAAACGCCCACGATTTTGTTAACGGATACAGTTATTTTGTCACATATAATAAAACGGAGAGATATTTTGATGCTGAAAAGGTGGTATATTCATTAAAGCTACACTTCTCAACACGTATATACCACATATGTATATTTTTCATATTCACACGAAAAATCTTTCATATTTTTCTAAAATACTAATAATAATTTGATTATATTGTATATTGTTTGTATGTAATGAAATAACCTATTCAGTATCAATTTTGACCCGGCATTAGGCTATGATTATCAACATTACCGGCTTATATGAGTAGCTGGTAATACGAATCAGTTTGCAGTGTACATTAACCCTTGGAATTATGGAAAAGCATCGGTTTTGGACATTATTAAAAAGATACTGGTAGGTATTGGCGGCAAAAATATTATTTGTGTGTATCCGATCGATGTAATTATCTTGAAAAAACGATATTCAAGAATTAGATATTCTAAATTCAAAAATAAAGTTACATGAAACCTTTAAACTACTTAAAAAATAAAACCTATTTATTCGCCTTAAATAACCATAGCCAACAAAAAAATTGAATCGGTTTGTGGATCGTTTTGAGATAAATTATTATATTATTTTATAGGGTTAATGTACATAATAAGTAGCTTATACATTTTTTCACTATTCAGCCATGATATAAGGCGTCTCGTTCTCTATTGATAACGTTAAAAATTAAAGCAATTTCGATGAGAAAATGAATATTTTTCTATATACTACGCTACTGTATTGAATGAGATTTGCAGGCATTGATTGTTTGCCATGCCACCGCCATTCATTTTAAATTATTTATGTGATTTCAGTCATGTACTACTTTGCAGAACTCATTTCACATTTTTTTGTATGGAATATTCTCCCTTATTCTAGGCATTGTATTGCTTATGCATATAACAGGGTATGGGTTAGCTACTTGTTACATAAACTCATGTAGATTTTATTTTATTCATAATTTATTCATTATTCTTTAGCCGTTTTCTGTTGAGATATAACTAGCCAAGGGTAAAGTAAAAACTTAAGTTCAAAATTAAAATTGTAAAGAATGTTAACACTCGAATTATTCGAATTCAAAATTGCAAAATGTAGTTCAAAATTTTAGTTGTAATTCAAATTGAACTAGGTATCGTTGATTTAAGGTAGCTGATCCCAAAGCTTGTTACATGTATTACATTGGAAAAAAAACTGTTTCCACGAAATTCCTTATTAATTAATTTACTCAAATTATTTTTTAATTTACTCAAGAAAATAAGATTTTTTGTCTAGTTTTTTAGAAGTTTCGTTTGTATTATTAATTTATACATCACAATACGTTAACGCAATATCTATTAAACTAAATGTTGTAGCCTATACATATATAGAAAAATACTTAAGTACAATCTTCATTTTGCTGGTAGCGGAGTACCTTAATTTATATGTATATTGAGAAATGATAAATCAATTAGCTAGAAAAACAATATTATCTATACTGAACGAGACCCTGAAGCAACGTTTATTTGCTAAGCCTTTGGTGTTTATTAACTTATTAAGACGTTCTTTAGTAGAAGCACATTAGATGTAAATGGAAGCGCCTTGACGGTATAATTAGTGTTTATTGTATATTGGTGATTTGTAAGAAGTATCTGGGTTTTCTATAAACTAACAAACATAATAGTAACAATTGTATATTTAGAATCACAATCTTCCGTCGCCTATTTTTCGATGAAACTCGGAATTATGCTTCGACTTTTGATTGTATTCAGTAACTTGACAGTTCGAAGAAAAATAATGATTTTGTGTAATGAATAAATTAAACAAAAAAATTAAATTAAACAAAAAATTTGTAGGTAAGATGTGGAGTATAAGTAATTAATTAATAATATTATAAAAGTAATTTAGTTCGTTCTTGCACCACCTCAATATATTTTTTTGTCAACTGGTAACCCTTCAACTGTCAAGTTACTGAATACAATTAAAAGTCAGAGTATAGGACAATGTAGATATCGCACCCATCTTCGAAGAGGTATGGGTGTATGGGTCGTACCGAATGTAATCACGAGTCCCGCCTCAGGTTCTGGCAATAAGGCAATAGGGTATTTTACACCATGTAAGATAAAATATAAAAATGCATGTTTATGATAGATTTTTAAAAAAGTAAACGAGAAACGTTAGTATTTATTTATAAAAATGCAGTGTAAATTTTATATTTCAATTTCAAAAATAGTCTTTTTTAATCTGTTTTAAAACGCCATCCGCCATATTGGATTCCGACGTGATGTCACTCCGATAGTAACTTGACGTTACTTGGTATTTTGCAGTTGTATTGTTTACTAACGAAGTGACGTCACGACCCGAAGTAGCATGGCGGCTAGCGTTTCCGCGCGAAATTTCAAAATCATAAATTAAAAATAGTTTTTAAGGCATTTTTCAGTTTTATAAAACTGAAATAAACATTCTACTGGTTCATTACGATCTAAGGATTAATTTAAAACAGTTTTCAAAAAAAGGTGTAATACCCTATTGCGGTTTTTAAGAATCTATCTGCTCATGGATTGGACAAAAAAGGCATCATATCTACATATAGTTATTTCTTATACATAATATATTATAATGGGTCCATGTAATGGCAGCCTGAATATACACATTGAAGGATAAAAGTAAATTATACATTTTGTATAAATTAAGCTTCATGTTTAGTAAATGTAGATAAAATATTATAAATACTGTAGTTATAGATAACCCAGCTACCCGACTAGTATGAGCGATTGATATATACATATAGTATAAAAGATATATTGTAAATTATGAATAACAGTGAATGTATATTGATGTGACAGAGAAAAGAAGTTCTCTATACAAAACATTGACCTATTTGTTTTATTTACATAAAATATGAGCTTTACTAACGCTCACGAGACCGAGATAAAGTTATTTAGTGGAGGAAGAATTCGACTTGCGAGCAGGTTCGATTCGCGTCTTCCGGGTAGATACTCCAACCGCCAAGCCATCTCAAATCCCATCAGCCATGTCGAAATTTGCCTTCACATTCTGAATTTATGTGTTTGAGGTATCGTGTGGTGTACCTATTTAACCAGAAGACGCACGTTCGAATCCTGACTGCGGTCGAATTAATAACTTAATAATCTTAACAAAGCAAAACACAAATAGGTTATTATTTATGATATAATTCGTGAGCTATGATGATAAGGCCAAGGTTGAAGAAACATAATAATTAAACCCTTTTTTATGTAGTATGTGACCGCGTTCTTGTTCCGAAAAAAAATATGAAAATATCAACTCGTTTTCATAAAAATACTAAATTATTATCCTCTTATCAAAAAATTGGCTTAATAGTTGACGGTCTAAAACAAACTATTACCTAATATAATAGTTAAATGTTCTATATTGTTTAGAAGCGGCAAAAACATTATTCAGCGTTTGTATGTAGTGCGAAGACAGTTTTGATGACCCAACGTATTTGCTAATAAGGTTGAACTGAAATTAATTGATTACTATACAAAAAAAATTGTTACTCGCAGTATTTTAACGTCACAGTACATATAGTTTATCGTAAATTGAATTACTTATCATAAAGTGATATGATATACCTAGTTTTATATTTATATAAAGAAATCGCTATAGTTGTTTTGTAAAGCTAATAATAAAAACAGTGTAATTTTGAAATAAACTTTTGAAATTTAGCAAAACTTAGGATCACAAGATAATTATGTTTTAGAACAAAGAAAATAAAACACCTTTCTATGCAAAAATGAAAATAATTAAAATCTTAATTATACTTCAATTTACTCTAATTAACGGAGTGAACATAACGGAAACGACTAATAAAATAAAATCGATTTTCACAAATTATAAAAATAATCGATATTCGAGATGTAGTACTGATTTGGATAAAGCCGATAGTATTATTTCGAAAACGGTAAGATTGGTCGAGAAAAATCCTGGCATCAGTGAATTCTTGCACAGTTTCAACGTAAGTCAGTGCTCTTTGGAGAAAACTGCTGAGTATGTGAGAAGTCATATTCTGCATGGATTGATCATCCACGATGACTTGCCGGAAACGCATTGGCACGAATATAAGGTAAGTTATTTTATTTTGAATACATATTATACAATCGCCCGTTTTCTCCTAATCCCTACTAATGTACACCCACAGTCCGTCGGTATGTTTAGGTCCCATACTCCCACCGAATAGGGGTCGAGCCTATTGCCATAAACTGGACACAAATCTAAACTCCGAGCTGCTAGTGATAATTTCATAGAAAACCCCAATAACATGCTCGACCTGCGGAATCGAACCCAGGACCTCAAGCGTAGCAGTCGCGCTCAGGACCACTAGGCTTATGAGGCAGTTTAATTTCAATTATATCATTATTATGCTTACATAGATTCTTTTTACGAGTTGTCAAAAACTACTTGCAAGGTTTTCTTCATGGGATACGGGTGCAAACGAGCAGACGGATAACCTGATGGCAATACCAGAGGAGTCGCAATTGCGTTGCCCGCCTTTAAAAGGGTTTACGATATCCTCAAACGGCGAAACACAACATAAGTGTTGTTTCACACTGATTTTCTTTGAGGCCGTGGTGTCACTCCGATCGAGCCGGCCCATTCGTAGCATGGCTCTTCCACGGTAAAACACGGTTCCAAATTGTGGGTGTTATCAAGTCTTATGAAGAACTGGGTACTAGAAGTAGGATTCGCAACGAAATTTGCACCGTTCGGCAGCAAATGTTAATGAAATAAAGTTTAAAATGCCGCGACACTGAAACGGCTCACCGTCTCGCTGCTGGTCGTTGCCCAGCTAAGCCTAAACGAATAATATTCTTGATTCCAGGCAGTTCACAAGAAGGCCTACTCAACACTACAACAGGAGTTAGAAGCTTTATCAAAATGGCGCAACAATCTCCGGATAGTTGCGCAACATAATCGCGACTTTTTGCTCGGGAAACAATCGTATTCGCTACATCTCAACTTCTTTGGGGATCTGGTAATATCTTCATAACATAACATACATACCTATTATCACGCTTGTTTTCCGCGAAGGGTTAGGCAGAGGTGTTATGTCCACCCGCCTTCCGCGAGTTTATTTAGGTCCAATGTAACGGGGCTTATTTCCATACATCATCATCATCATCAGCCTTTGTCAGTTCATTGCCACACAGTTCATTGGACTTAAGCCACACCTAATGTAAATGGCGTACTTCACCATGTCCTCGGCTTGTGGCATCCAGCTATCAGCAGTCTTATCTTGCCGGAGGGCGTCCTACACTACGTTTGCTGCCGAATCGCGTTCTCCTCTAGAGAACAGGTCTACTTCTGATCGTTTTTTTTGCATATGACCATCTCACTGCATTACTGGGTACAATTTCATAGGAAGGCCTAATAACAGAACCCAAGACTTCTAGGGTAGGTAGCAGCCGCTCTTGAGAACAATAACACTAATAAGCAGAGGCGGCTTTGTCTTAAGGAGCGCTGGAGCGGTGCACTCCCATAAAAAATACTCAACAAAATGTATTTTTTATGTAAGTAGTATATTTATATATAAGTGTATATTTTACATAAGAAATTATCTACGCTTCTATTTTCTATTACTGCTCTAAACTGGACGCAGCATTTAAGTATCTACCTACAAAATTTAGCGTCAAGTTGTACCGAGCGAGTGGAGCGCGTGGAGCGCCTCTATGAAATAAAGTTCAGTATTCATATTCATATTCTTTATTGCAGTACAACGACCACATCGCTTCTTATTTAACCAACATAAAAAAGGAGGTCCTTAATTCGGTTGTATTTTTTGTGAGCACCCATGAAAAATTTTCACGAGCCGCCTCTGCTAGTAAGACAGTCTATAGTTTTATTGATTTCCCAATATTGTTTTTATTTTAAGGATGTAAAAGAGTACTTTGAAAAGTTCCTGAAGCTATTTCATACGTTTCCACTGTTCGATCCGGCAGAGGACCATCATAAGACTGCTTACCGCAAGACACTACATCAGACTGTGCCTAAAACGGTAAGGAAACTACACCTTATAAGTTCATGGTAAGGATTTTGAAGCAAACCTGCAAAGGTTTCGGTTTCAGTTGTGAATACTGGATCTATAGTAAATATCGCAATTTTACAGTTGCCCGAAAATAACTTGAACCAAAATGGTGGATGCGCAGTAGTACATTTTTAGTACATTTTGCACACAAATGCACTGCGCAAACTTTCCCTTTCTCCATTAGTTTTGGGTCAAGTTACGTTGCGTGAACTATACTACCGAATTGACCATACCACATATATATATATATATGTGTTGTTGAAACAATTTGAGAAAAACCAAAAAAAAAAGTTGGCGAGCTACGTGAACGACCAGCCTTAGTCCCCTAGGAATAGTGATATTATATCCTGATAAAACATTGGTCGATCAGCGGGCGGTGAATTTTATAAATCCCTTGGCCACGACGAGTCCATGACTATACTTATTTATATATTTTATTTATTTATTTTTCAAAGGAAGATCAACAGCATATAACAATTAGCATACACTTATAATAAAGGTAACAGGAAGCCAATAATAGGTGCGCCGTACGTTATGTTTAAAACCTACCTCCATAATGCGAAGTCCTTTCCGAAACTCGAAAGATTCTCCGCGACGATGTTTCCAGGTGGATTGGCGTACTGAAGGTTTCCGTCCCCAACTGGAGGAGCAGCATCACTGTG
The DNA here is from genome assembly GCA_947256265.1 of Acronicta leporina. Lineage (NCBI taxonomy): Eukaryota > Metazoa > Arthropoda > Insecta > Lepidoptera > Noctuidae > Acronicta > Acronicta leporina. The sequence continues at coordinate 2,477,765 of OX366536.1, forward strand.
GGGCTTGCTACGCGTTCGCCGTCACCCACGCGTTGCAGGCACAGCTGTACAGAAAACATGGCTTTTGGGGGGAACTCAGGTATGTTAACTTAGTTTAACATAGGGTAAGGTTTAAGTAGTGTGTTTTTTATGGGATAGGAGGGCAAACGAGCAGACGGATCACCTGATGGTAAGCGATTACCGCCGCCCATGGACACCCGCAACACCAGAGGAGTCGCAAGTGCGTTGCCCTCCTCTTAAAGGGTTTGGGCCTCCGGTAACCTCACTCACTCGGCGAAACACAACGTAAGTGTTGTTTCACGCTGGTTTTCTGTGAGGCCGTGGTATCACTCCGGTCGAGCCGGCCCATTCGTGCCGAAGCATGGCTCTCTTAGAAGCTTAAGTTTATTCTTGGTTCCTTATTTCTTTGTGTTTCGGTGTTTCTTCTCAGCGGTCGTCAGTTAAGAATGGCCGGCGCCACCTAGAAAAAAAATGTTAAACATAAAACTAGTAATAGTGTCTTTATAAGATCTATTTACAGAAATACCTACTTATACTCAATTCGTGTATTGAACTCCACAGTGTAAACAGGTGATATAAGAAAAATAAAGTATCGATCGTGAACCCTGTCGGGCACGGCAATGTAAGAGAGAGCAGGAAGGCTTCTATTTTGTCTTGTAGATATAGTTTCTATTTCATAATTTCCATTAATCTATTTCTTTATTTTTTATGTAGTTATATGTATTTATTATTTATTATAGATAGCTTCCATTTATATATAATTTACTAGCTTTTGCCCGCGGCTTCACTCACCTGAAGGATTACAAATGGATTCCAAAAATAATTTGATCAAAAACCAACAATGGTGATCTATTCTTTGTATGGGCCTCTATACATCAGAGAGGTCAAGCTGAATCTCAAGATTCGTTTAATTAATTGAGATAAGACGTTCACCAGTTTTTAAGTTGAAGCTTAAACTTTCTCACGGTGATAACAAAATTAAAATATCTTCAGTCGTTTTCGCACCAATCCCGTCACAAACAGACAAGAATTTAAAAAGACGGGACGTTTGACTGACGTTTGACTTTGTCTGAGACGTTTATTTACCATAAACCACTTGCTTTTTTATATCTTCAATGTACAAACAGCTTTTTTACAATTATAGAGATCAATTACCTAAATATCATTTATCATTTTACAACCTACTTTAATACACATTAATTAGACCCCTTGATAATGACTAATTTGCTAAGTGGGAGATTTTGGGTATATTATCTATAGGAATTAGCTCGTAACTGAAGCATTACTACCAAGTCTGCTATTTCAATTGCCTCAGAATGACCGTCCAATGGCACTAAATGACATAAGAAATGACAGATTTCGTAGACAAAACTGTCAAAAATCAACAATTTTGAAGTCACTGAATTATAATACTGACACAACTAAATAGTAGACTCGGCACCCTGGGCACGGGCCTCAGAATGACAGCAGACTGCGGGTTTCTAAGCTTTACTTACAGCTTTACAAACCTCCAAGAAAATATTTTCTTCAGTACTTTTACTCTTTAGCCCGCAGCAGATAGTGGACTGCAGCTTCAAGGACGGCAACGCGGGGTGTGATGGTGGTTCTTTACGGGGGGCTCTCCGCTATGCGGCGAGAGACGGACTGATCAAGGAAACACAGTACCCTTACGTCGGCAAGGTAAGATATTCCACTCCCTGGCAGATCAAATGATTAATCGTAACAATATTTTCCCCCGCGTGGGCACAGGTTAGAATTCCTCGCTGCCTTTCAGATAGGCATCTCGTAATATCTGACTTGCTCGGTGGTAGAACCTGTTGGGGTCTGACAGGCTTGCAGACCACCCTTACTTCAGAGTCTGTCGTAAAATACTTTGGAGTGTATATCGACTTTGCGTGTGCTCTGTTAGTTTGCAGTCCGTAGAGCTCTTAAGGTCCGTCAACGCATCAGCAACCCTGGTGATGCAGGTGTCCATGGGCGACGATGATACATTTTATTCGATGTTTTTTTTATGGGATAAGGGGGCAAACGAGCAGATGGATCACCTGATGGTAAGCGATAACCGCCGCCCATGGACACCCGCAACACTAGAGGAGTTACGAGTTTTAAAAGGGTTTGGGCCTCCAGTAACCTCACTCACTTGGCGAAACACAACGCAAGCGTTGTTTCCGGTTTTATGTGTTGATAATGGTCAACCATCCACACAGATTGCGGCACGCGCAACTAAATCCTTATAAATGTTTTTTTATGGGGGCAAGCGCGCAGATGAATCCCCTGATGATAAGCGATTAACACCGCATATGGACACCCGCAACACCAGATGAGTCGCAAGAGCGTTACTCGCCTTTTAAAATGGTTCGGCTCCGGTATCCTCACACACTCTGCGAAACACAACGTAACGTGTTGTTTTACGCAGAAGGCCCATTCGTGCCGAAGCATGGCTCTCCCACAGAAGCTTGATAATAATTATAAAGACAAAGACAAAGACAAAGATATTTATTGCTCAAACTGTGTACAAACAACGGCGTTATATGAAATATAATAAGTCTCAACAGCCTACCCAATCGGGTGTAGCAATTATAATAATAACTAATATATCTATTAATGTTCTTATTTATTCACAAAGTATTCGTTCAAATTATAAAACACATTTTTAGTAAGAATTTTTTTTAAAGCATTTTTAAACGATTTACCGTCCAGTTCTTTAATTTCTACTGGTAAGTGATTGAAAACTCGTATTGCTGTTATGTAGGTGCTTTTATAGTAGATCATATTATTTATTTGTGGTAGATTTAGGTTATATTTATATTTATTGCGTACATTTGGCTTAGATGAGCTTTTGAGATTAAAGAACTGGGTGTTATTTTTGACAAATAAACACAACTCCAAAATATAAATGCCGGTAAGTGTAAGGTAACCCTTCTCTCTAAAAACTGACCTTAGTGATTCGGTGTTTTGCATATTGTAGATAATACGAAGACATTTTTTTTGAAGAACGAATGTAGATTGTATTTCACACGAATTACCCCAGTATATGACTCCATACATTAACAGTGGATATACATTTCCAAAGTAAGCTGATTTTGCTGTATCTATAGAAGTTGTTTCTATAAGTATAGATAAGGCATAACAGTAACTTGATAACTTTTTGTTAATTTTTTCTATATGACCCTTCCAGTTTAAATGATAATCTATTGTGACACCCAGAAAATTAATTTGTTCTACCTCTTCTATTTCTGTATTTGTTTCGTAAATGTTTAACGGTTTTGGTTTCGTCTTATAATTTCTGAATTGCATTAGTTTAGTTTTATTGAGGTTTACTTTTAAATTTATTTCTTTTAGCCATGTAGTTACAGTTTTTAATGTATTACTAACTTCTGCCTTATATTCTATTTCATTTAAATTATCATTGCATATAAAAATTGTTGCATCATCAGCATACATGACGCATAAGTGGTTCATTATATTTGGAAGATCATTTACGTAGATTAAAAATAATAAAGGGCCCAAAATGCTTCCTTGAGGTACGCCTAGTAACACTTTTTCAAAGTCTGATTGTACAGAAACTATCGCTTTAGTAGATTTATTATAAGTTTCAATAACTGTGGCTTGTTCTCTGTCTTTAAGGTAAGATTCAATTAATTTTTGACCTAAGCCTCTTATACCAATGTTGTCTAATTGTTTCAAAAGTATGTCATATTTCACACAGTCAAAAGCTTTTGACATATCAAGAAACAAAGCAGTACACCTCTTTTTGTTATTCATGTCATCCCAAATATTTTTGAAAAGTTTGAAAATTGCTAATGATGTAGATTTCTTTTTTTGGAAGCCAAATTGGTTTTCGTTTAATATATTGCAATTATCTAGAAATTGAGTTATTCTTGTGTGTATAATTTTCTCAAATAATTTTGAAAAGCTCGATAATAGTGCAATGGGCCTGTAGTTATTAATATCATATTTGACGCCCTTTTTAAACAGTGGTTTAATTATACCTATTTTTAATTTTTGTGGAAATACTCCTGTTTCAAGCATAAGATTTGCAATGTGAACAAGAGGCTCTGCAGTGTATTTTATACTATATTTTACTATATTTATTGGAATGTTATCTATTCCAAAACTACTTTTGTTTTTAAGGTTTTTTGTAATGTTTATTATTTCACATTTGTCAGTCGGAAAAAGAAAAATGGATTTTGGATTTTTTGTTGTATCTATATTGTGAATGTTTTCTGTGTCAGCATTGTAATTTTGTCTAATGTACAAATCATTAAAAGAATTCACTATTTCTACAGGTGATGTTATCGTTTTGTTGTTGTGAGTTATGTATTCAATAGTGGGTTTCAATAAGTTAGTGGGTTGAGTTTGTTGTTTAATTAACGCCCAAGTAGATTTTGTTGCATTATTGCTATTTTTTATGAATCGTATATTTGTTAGCTTTTTGGATTCTCTTGTAACACGTTTCATTATGCTACAGTATTTATTGTATTTGTTCCTTATATATTGGCAGTTATTTGTTTTTGTTTGTATATATAAAATTCTTTTATGTTTACTTGATGTAATTATGCCTTTAGTTTTCCATGTTTTTCTTTTATGGTGACTTATTTTAACTTTAGTTATGGGAAAGCACAAGTTGAAAATAAGAGAAAATAATTCTATAAATACATTATAAGCTGCATTTGCATCTGACTGTTTATATACTTCATTAAAACTGATTTGAGATAGATATTTAAGAAATATTTCTTTGTTTGAATGTATAATTCTTTTATTGACGAACCAAAATTCTTCTTTAAAACTTAAGCTACAGGGAATCTGGATAGCTTGCCCTGTGTGATCCGAAATCCCTAAGTCTAAAATCTTTGTTTTAATTTTTTTGTAATTTGTGATTATATTATCAATACAGGTAGCAGAATGTGAGGTTATTCTTGTGGGCTCAGTTATAGTTAGTGATAAATTAAATTTTTTTAAAGTATTGATAAATAGTTTGCTTTTTGTGCTTACAGTAAGAGTATCGATGTTGAAATCACCTAAAATGAAATTATTTTTACGCATGCTCCTTAAGCGAATAGTAAGTTTAAATAATACTTTTTCAAGTTTATCAATAAATATATCAAAATTACTGTTAGGAGTCCTGTATAAGCATAAAATAAACCAGTTTGTATCTGGAATGACGATACCACAGCATTCAAAATGTAATTCAACAGATATATCATTTAACCAGTCTAATTTATTATAATGTACAGCGTTTTTGACATATATACATACTCCGCCCCTCTGTTTATTTTTCCTTGAAAAATAATTGGCCGTCTTATACCCGGGTAATTGTAATATTTCCGAGTCTTTATTGCGCAAAAAGGTTTCACTTGCACAAAAAACATCTACACTCATAGATTGTAATAATATTTCTAATTCGCTTAGTTTAGATCTAATACCTTGAACATTATGATGGAGTATGGTAAAGACATTATTGGGAACGAAAAAAAGGTTCTGTTTGGTTAGCAACACTCAATTTACATGGCATAGAAATTTTTTCTGTTTGCGTACTAGTTGAGATAAGATTTTTACATTTATTTACTTTACTTACTAAATACTGAAGATGTTCATATCTGTGGCATATATGCAATATATTCCTTAATATATATTTTGTAATTATGTAGTTGTAAGATTTATAGGGAACTACATAATCCAAACTTACAAAAGTGCTGTGCTTAAATTGAGAGCATACATAGTGATATAGTTCATTTTGTTTTAACTCGCTTAAGAACCTATTTCGTCTAATGCCACAAACTAGAACATTTGTATGTGTAAGTTTATTTATATAGTAATACAAGATAGATTGAGTTTGAAGAGGATTTTTGTCATTGTTTCCGCACATCAATATTACATAATCAAGTTTACCAAAATCTTTACACATTTTTATACAAGATTCCAATAGTTTATCACTTGAAGCTCCAGGTTTACTCATACATGTGACGTAGTATGTAGGACCAGCAAGATTTTGAAGTAGATTTCTCAAGTTTGAAATGTACTGATCGGTGAATATCATGATTTTTTAACATTCTTCAGTTTTCTTGTTTACTGGTAGTGCTTTTTTATCGTCTTGGGCCAACGCTTGTCGCGCGGTACTTACGCATACCAAGTTTTGTCGTGGTGTCTGCGACGTAGCTTCAGAGCTAGTATTTAGAGCATCTGTTTTATTTTCGGTGTAGCTGATAATATTTGAATCTGTATTCTCTTGAAACAGACTATCAATTGATAATGTAGGGGAATTTAACAGTTTCTTGCTGTTTTTTGACGATTTGTTTGATAAATACGCATATGATTTCAAAAAGTCTGTAGGTTTAGATTTGAATTAGAGACAGGTACACCTTGGCGGTCCAATCGTCATAACTATCACTTTTCTCTCACGGCTTTCTTTTAGCAAATATTTTAATATTCGTTTTTTTGCAGGATGGTGTGTGCAAATATAAGAGTAGTCTTGTGAGGGTTCGCGCTCGGAGGTGGGCGACGCTGCCCCTCGGCGACGAGGAGGCTATGGAGCGGAGCCTGGCGACCATCGGGCCCCTCGCCGTGGCTGTGAACGCTGCACCTTTCACCTTCCAGCTCTACAGGTTGAGTTCTAACTTTATTCATAAGTTTGCAACGCAACTTGCATATATAAAACCGCTCGACATCACCCATCGGTCGCCACCCAATTTACCGTCCTCGCCGGCGAGGCCCGTCGCGAAGACCTTCTAATGGTAACCCACTCGACCCTTGCTCGAGCCGGCCCGAGCCGAATCAGTAGCTTTAAATTAGTCCCTAAATAATTTAAACCAGATCCAGCCGTCCCTAGCGGTCCCCCAGCAACGCCCTAAGCCGAGGCCCATGTCCCGCTAGAGGACGCCCTTAGCTGCTGTTGCTTAGTTTTAAGTTGTTCCTGGCTGGAGGCATACGGTGCCTCATCACCAAGTCCGATTACGCTGTCAAGATACCCTGAATCAACAGCTATTGCCATATAGGAAAAAAAAACACCCATCGGGCCGCGGCCCAACACCTCGCTTCTCCACGTTTGTATTGCAAATTCGGGCCACCGGACACTTAAGTAATGTTTTTGCTGTGAACAGGAGTGGTATTTACGACGACCTGTTCTGTACCTCATGGCAGTTGAACCACGCCATGCTGCTGGTTGGGTACACACCCGAGTACTGGATTCTGTTGAACTGGTGGGGCAAGACCTGGGGGGAGGATGGCTACATCAGGTAAGATCTTTTATTATTGTGTAGACAAGAACCGTACAAGTTACTTAAAGTATCGACTTTCTTCAAAATATTTTGTCGATTCAGCATCGAATAAAAGTTGGGAGGACTCGAAATTTTCCATAAATTTCAGTATAAGGATTTGTGCCCTGTTAATGGCAATACGCTTATACAAGAGACCTAAACGTACCGGCGAACTGTGGGTGTACATTAGTACTTCTGAAAATATAAGTGTGATTGTATGTTTCAGGATTAGAAGAGGTCTTAATAGATGCGGAATAACGAACATGGCGACCTACGTAGAGGTGTGATATATTGTGATTAAATGGATTTTTTACGTAATTATTAGCAGTTTTTTTATTATGTGAAGTTTCTTACTACTTAGATCGCAGCGCTGGGTCGCAGTTCGCTCCTGTCTGCCGACCGACTGAGTCGCGTATCGGCAGCTAATTAGCGTTGCGGGTTTAGAGTCGGCATATTTTATTTTAAGATGTAGGCAGGCATCTGTTGAGGCGGGTTTAGAGAAATTCCCACAGAATTTGGGGCAAAATATTAACGAGAGCACCGCGTTGACAACTTTTGAGAAAAAAGTAGCCCTCTTCTAAGTCCAATCTATCTCTTAATCAAAATAGTTCAACGCTGTAAACGTGAAAACATACAAACTGATGTCTTATTTTTTTAGTACTTACTAAGTATATTCGAATGTGCTATAGGTATTTTAAGTACTACACAGAACGTTTTTTAAACGAGTGTTTAGATATACTCTTAAAACATGAAATGACAAATCGAAATTTACTTCCTTTTTTATATCTTCGTGCACAATAAGGTTATGTCTTCGGGTATGCACACAAATAAATAATTTTAAGCAAGTCTCAAAATTTTCGCGAGGCGCGTCCGTTCAATGAATGCATTACACACGTAGGTTATTCTACGTTAAGTATTAACGCTTTGCAATAACTATCATTTACCTATTTTTTTCTACTCTTAAGAAAATAAACAGGAAACAATTTTTTTTTTTAAATTACAAAAAAAAATATTTTCCTTAATCACGTGTTCTAATTATTATCAATGGTACACATAGAATGAAATATTTAAATTTGTCGTATCTATTCAATTTCTTCCTGTATATACGTCAAGCATACCTACTCTAGGAAGTAATTCTCGCTACAGCTCGCTCATACTGACGTGAAAAGCAAACGCAAAATACTTCTCTACTGTAGTCTTTCAACCATTGCGTCAATCAAGCTGCTTATTTAACTCGATCTAGGAGTCGAAGCAACTTGGTTAATTTAAAACCAACCACCAACAGACAACTATAAATAACTTGAATTAGCGATATTTTTCACTCAAAATAAACTATTTGCGAACTGTACAGAATAAGGCTAATTCAAATGGTCGTCCGAGGAGTTAAAATCTTAATTCATTTATACAGTTTTCTCTTTTCGCCCGCAATGGAACTATTTTGCCGCGTTCGTTTGAGCTTAGTCTATGGACCGATTCATAGGCGATAGCGATTATACGTTTATGTGCCACTCATTATTACTCTGAGTGTGCCACGGCCGGAAAGATGTCTGTATGTTCACAGATACAGGTATTTTACCATATTACATTTATACGATTAGGTAACTATGCTATATCTATTTCATTGCATATATAATAAGGTATTTATTATATATATCTTTAACGTGGGAGAGCCATGCTTCGGCACGAATGGGCCGGCTCGACCGGAGTGATACTACGGCCTCACTGAAAACCGGCGTGAAACAACGCTTGCGTTGGGTTTCGCCGAGTGAGGGAGGTTACCGGAGGCTTAAACCCTTTTAAAGGCGGGCAGCGCACTTGCGACTCCTCTGGTGTTGCGGGTGTCCATGGGCGGCGGTTATCGCTTACCATCAGGTGAACCGTCTGATCGTTAGCTCCCCTATCCCATAAAAAAAATATCATTGATATTCTTTTACGGTAGTGTTCCAATCCGTTAACAAATCTATTTTTTCGTCATCATCATCATCATCATTGCGGAGGATCTTAGTCAAAGCAGAGGATCGCAACCACACATGACACTTCTTCAAACGATGCGGTCTTCCGAGGTGTGGACTGGACCGCTCGGAACATAGTGTTTCTGACAGTCATGTCAGACTACGTCGTCGACAACCCTTTATCTAACTTAAAAAAAAAACGCTGACTCTTATATCTTGTACCGTGCAGCTAACCTAATTGAGTGCAGTTGAGGAAGCGGTCAGAGAGGCACAAATGCGATTTATCTGGTTGCGAGTCACTCACTGCGAAGCACTAATGCTACCACAACTTGCACTCAGATATATTTGCGAATTAAAATGTATAAATCAAAATCATGTCCCCTGGATTCCTCGAAGGGTAGGCAGAGGTGTACCGCTACATATTTTTTTTTGTTTGGTGTATCGGTTCCGAACCTTCGTTCATATTTTTTTGGCAGTAGGTAATATAAATTCTTGACGCACGTCTTCATTTATATATCCGTCTTAGGATGACTTCAAGGATCATCATTCCATTTCATTTTCCTTTTCAAATCCGGGAAAACTGCGAAAATTCTATTTGGGATTATACCTACAATGTTGTGGAATGAAACTAGTCCCTAGTTTATATTGCATCACATGGTAACTTCTAGAACAAGGTAGATGTTTTTAGGACTGAGATTTTTCAATTTGAATCGGATATGGATAGGTGTAGTCAAGTACACCTGTGTACCTACAGTTAAAAAACACTGTCAGTACCTACGTAAGTGTATCGCATCCGCAGGCAAAGAGGACGCAAGCAGTAATAATGATTAGATACCCATCCATAGAATCGCCGCGGCAAGTGCAGCGTAACATCGCTGCTAGGCACGGGACATTTTTCATAGATAGTAGGTATATTGTTTCCTACGTACCTCGCACACTTCAATGAAACTTGCTGTCAAATGAAAGTTATAATGAATGTAGCAGGCGGTAATATTTCACCGATAAAATCATAGTTAAAGAAGTAACAACCATGCCTAATCTTAGCTACCAGTGACAACAGCCCCAAATTATAAGAAAACAATTAAAATACCCACCCGCAGCAAGTTATCAAGCGGAGTTATTTCAGTTGTGTTCACTAATAAAAGAAACTAAGGCGTGTCGGCAGTTACCCTGACAAATTTAATTTTCCGAGCTCGTGGACTCCAATTTTTTTTTAACGGCCGCAGGACCTAGCTTTCTGGAAGGTTCTTGGCTTGGCTGTCTATCTATATCTAGAGTTAATTATTCATACAGGTTGATATTAACGGAAAAATAACGCTTTTTGAAATACAATAATATTCAAAAAGCGTTATTTTTCCAAAATATTTGTTCCGTAGGTATCTAGTAGGTACCTAGTTTTTAGTTAGGTACTACAGGGTTCGAACCCATGATATATGGTAAATCATACATGCACATCTATACTAAATGTCGAGACAATATTAGGTCGAGTGAGTTTTTTAAATATGTTAAAAAATTAAAAAATCGCCCTTATAATAATATGTCTCCGCCTTGACATCTTTATACGACAAGCTATTATCTAAATCTGAGAGTAATAATGATACCTAAATCCAACCAACACGACACTTCCTGACGATTGGCGCTCTGCATTTTTTTAAAAATAAATAGTCTTTATAGGCTGATCGTTTATCTATTCCAGGAATCTAGAATGTGTTATAGATGTAATGTGACGTAATGTGATGCGATGCTCAGCAATAATATGTAAGAATGGCGTAGTAATTGCGCCATTAGCTATACAATATTCACAACTGAGAATTAAAACCTTTGCTTGTAAATCGATATTGTAGCTAAAAGTAGTGTCAATAGTCAATTTTGCCAAAATTGACGATTGACACTACTATCTGTTTGTGATTTTTCTGAATTTTTCATGCTAAGATTTTAAAGTTATTTTAGTGAAGGAAAAATTCGACTCGCAGGCAGGATTCGAACCTGCGTCTTCTGGCTGGGTACGCCAGACGCTCTGACCTCTAAGCCACCGCGAGTCCCACCTGCCATGTCGAAATTTGCCTTCACATTCTGAACTTACGTCTTAAAGGTAACGTCAGTAACATCTATTGAAAGGCAAGTTACTTTGCCTCTCAACCGACATGACACTACTTTTAGCTTCTGTAACGTTTATTAAGCAAAGTTTAACTTCAACTTGTTTTTAATAATGTTGCCTCGTACTAGGATTTTCTCCTGAGTCTAAGGTGCGTTTAAAAACACAATGTTCTGACATACTCAAACGCTCAGATCCCGAACAACTACCTACCTACCTGTTGAGCGTACAAATGTTTGCGCCTTGTGGAGATCGAACCTACTACAGAAGCCGATCGCTCGGCCACGGCTCGGCCAAACGTGTTGCCTAAAAATTGAGATAATAATTTACGATACTTAGATAATGATGGCTTTCATCCAAGTGACTCCTTTTACAATAAGAAGAGAAAAGAAAACAAACAAAATCCAATATCTATAACTTAAATTTTACTTTTGTCATGATTCATAATTTTTTCATAGGTACTTCTATTGGTAGATTTAAATATAATCTACATTATGTTCATTTAAACGACGTTTAGATACGTTGACGCCTCAATATAGTTATAAATATATTATATTTTTTAATATTTATTTTTGTTGATTCAAATAGCACACATTATCTTTTTGTATATTTTTTTATGTTTTCCATTTTGTTTTTTTTTGTAATAGCTCTCGTTTGTTCTCATTTCGCTGAGCCCGCCAAATTCAAATTAGGTACAATTGGTGTTTCGCAATTTGTAGGTCTATAACACATTCTAGATTCCTAGCTGTAGTAATTGCGGCATTAGCTATACAATATTCACAACTGAGTTCTATAAGCAAAGTTAGTAATTTGAATTTGGCGGGCTCAGCATTGTTGATCTCATTTCGCATGATGTGATAGTATCTCCTATAGATAATTATAGAAGCACTTGGCCTGAAACTGAAATGTAACTGTAACATAATAGTTACCCATGTAAGGTGTATTCTTTGGTGGAGATTGTTATAAAAAAATACCTAGTGTTTTATGAATAGAATTGTTATACATCAATGGATATGATGTTCCTACATTTTCCCTTAGAGGTTTGTCAGGTCATTAATTTAATTTGTATGGGTACCTACCTATGTGGTTTCATTTAACGACTAGGTTACATCGTATAATCCATCATATTTAAGTATTATTATGTGTGATATTATAGGTACAGTACTTACATAACATAAATATAACATAATCAACCCATATACTGACCCACTGCTGGGCACAGGTCTCTTAGAATGAGAGAGATTAGGCTTATAGTCCACACTTCCCACGCCGTCGAGAATATCTCTCAGGTATGCAGGTTTCCTGGCGATGTTTTCCTTTACCGTTGTAAGCGAGTGATTAATTATTAATACGCACATGATTACGAAAAGACAGAAGTACCTACGTGCCTTGGGTTCAAACTCGAGACCTACGATGACATATGGAAGTCCAGTGGTCATACCCCAAGGCTATCACTGCGTGCAGTACTTAATTATTATTGTAAATCTCACTAGGACCTGTATGATGAACTTGTTTTCTTTGTTATCTAACAAAGAAAACAAGTTCATCATACAGGACCTTATGCCATCCTATCTGGGATGTCTATAATTATTATTATACTTCTAGTTACACGCTTTCAAAATAACCTGTAACCCAAGCACGATCTCGAACACTTTCGAAAACGTATTCGTATCGAAATCGAGAATACTGTATATGTTGAACGTACAGGAAGCAAAAGTGGTGTGCCAGGATCGTAGCAAGTGTAGTCTCTGCCTACCACAATGGGAGACAGATGTGAAAATATGTATGTATGTATGAGATTTGTAGCAGAAAAAACTCATTCGTTTACGATACTAACTCGATAGTTGTTCGTGCTTGGGCGGGCTACTGAACTATTATTTATTTCCGCATGTCGCCGTTTGTTTTAATTCCGTCGACGAAATCCGACCGTGTTCGGACAAATCCGCAGGGTACCTACTGTTTTACCTAAACTTTTGCAAAAAAGTGTTGTTTTTCTAACAGCCTGCCGTCCGGGATACAAACTGACATATTTCATACACGAACCGATGGAAAATATCCGAACACACAGAATTCTGTTGCAATATAAAGTGATAAGCGTGAGTCGGAATAGAAGTGGAGATTCCGAACAGAGTTGGAAACATTTCAAGTTTTTTTTATGTATTTTCGGCAATTTTTTTATGTAACACGTCAGTTTTCTTTGAGGCCGTGGTATCACTGCGGTCAAGCCGGCCGAACGAAATATTAGAAGGCGAGTGCAACGAGAGGCGACATCTATGAAGCAGAATAATTATAGAATCGGAAGGAGCTTTTATTATCTTATATTTAATTATCTCCACTTTTAAAACTGTGTTCACCTAAGCTATGCGGTTTTCTAATCACTACACTGATCCCTGAACGGCTAAAACCGCATACAAACTTCAGTTTTTAATAAAAACGGCTGGAAAATAAAAGAATTGTATCAGAGCTTTCAATCTAGGCTGCAACTCTTTTATTTTCGGCAAAGAATTCAAAAAACCTTTATCTGGTTTTAAAGCTGTGCACTGTTTTAGGAAGCTCTATGGAGAGTTATTGTTTCCTTTTGTAGGCTGGTAACCCTAAATGTGTGGTTATATTTTATTTAAAGCTATCAAAACTGCTCTGCTTTATTGTCTTCCCAAACAACATACTTCATCATAATATTTTTTTATACTAGCGAACTGTTCGCAGCTTTGCTTGCGTAAAATTTCCTATCCAAAATGGCATCTTTTCCGAAAATATCTATCAACTTTCTTTCGTATCTATTCCAAGCGGCGATGGAATAGAGCACTCCCCCGCTGTGAGGTGCCGCGCAGTGTGTTTACTCCACAAAGCCCCGTAAGTTGGACGCGACGCGAATGAAACCGCGGGCAACAGGTAGTTATAATAATTTCTAAAAACCAGAAAGCAAGTAGTTTCATATATATACAACCTTAGTTTTAGTATGCGAAACCCGAGACACGTGTCTATTATTTTTAAGTAAAGAATCTATGTACACAATTTCAAAACTATGACGAAAAATAACAATGTTATAAGCTAGTTATGTTACCTGATTGTACAAAAACATGCTCACCACGTCTTATTTCCCCCGCCCCGCTGTGCGCCCGCGCCTAGTGCCGCTATGCCGTGACTTGTAATTGTGTGCGTATGATTACGGAAAGATACTAAGGGGTACTTTTTTTTTTTTGTGCGTGTGGAAAATCCTCATGGACTTCCGCCGCCCGGGGAGGCGGCGGGGCGTGTCGGACTCCACCCAGAGTGGGTGACCTACCGACTAAAAACCACACGGTGTCCTTCCTGCACGTTTTCGTCGGGGGCTACGGGAAACAAAAAAATCGTCCGCGGATTAAGGGCTACTTGCACCAACTTATTAAATGTGTTTAAATTGTGTTTATACACAAAATTGTATGAAAAATTGTGTTTAAATACAATTTAAACATATTCAAGAATGCAAGTGGGCCTGGTATTGAATAGGCTCCGAAACTACTAGACCAATTTAAAAATCTCTTTTGCCAATAGACGTTATTATCCCTAATGAACATAGACTAGGTAGGTACTTTTAACTGCGGGAAAATGCTTCATTCCTACGGGAAAACGGGCGAAGCCGGGCAGCTATATAATGTATTTAGGTACAGAACCATATTTCGCCCGCACAAACGGCCCATGCCGGTCAAAATTTTATGAGAGGAAGTTGCGTCTATTTCCCTTGCATTTCCGGTGGCCGCTGTCGGCGAACGGCTTTCAATTATTCTGTTATTCCAACCCTCGTTTGGTCGCTGGTTTGATTTAACCAACCGATGTAAAACGGACGGTTACTAGCTCATTAATCTCTCGTTACATTCGCGGTAACTTACGTTCGTAGTATTTGTAAAATATTCTTGGAAACTAGCATAATATAAACTCAAACCCCATCATCGCAACTAAGTAAAAATCGGTGAAAATTCTGCTGCTATATTGATTGCAAAATGATTCAAAATAATGTCTCTCTATAACGATCTTAATTAATGATATTGCAGTCAGTGTGCCATGAATCCCTTCAACCGACTCTGATGTCCTGGTACCAATAATTTATCCTGGAAGCAGTTATCTATGTAATTTTTTTGTGACATTCTCAAGTGTAGCCTCGAGTTCGGCTTTCTCCCCTGTAGCCCAGGCGCGAACACTTTTGAAAACGTATTCGTATCGAAATCGAGAATAATTTGTATGAGAAGGCGGTTAATGAACGTACATGAAGCGAAACTGGTGTGCCAGGATCGTAGCAAGTGTAGTCTCAGCCTACCCCAATGGGAGACAGATGTGAAAATATGTATGTTTGTATGAGATTTGTAGCAGAAAAAAACTCATTAGTTTACGATACGAATTTGATAGTTTTTTACGCTTGGGCTAGGTACTGTTTATTGCAATAGTCTCGCGACATAAAACGTATGGGCGAACTGTACCTTTGCCTAACGTTTTAGGTATTTTTTAACATCATCAACCTATTATATTGGCCCATTGCTGAGCACTGGACTCTTGTCAAAATGAGAGGGATTAGGTTAAGGTCAACCACGTTGGCCTAGTACAGGTTGGCCATCTTTCGGGCATACAGGTTTCCTCGCGATATTTTTCTTCACCGTTTAAGCTCGAGATAATTAACTATTAAAACACAAATTAAAGTCGAAGAGTAAGAGGTGCGAGCCTTGGATTCGAACTTGATACTTTTGACTTGGCTGTACATTGTACAATGGTCATGTCACTAGCATCACTTAGTTTTCTTCAGCGTTTTTTGCGAGTCATCAGGAACAACAATTTTCTGAAATTAGTCAGCGTGAGTAGGGTACCATTTTTTCCATCCTTCTTACACCTGAGTAGGGTTACCAAATTCATCGAAAAAGCAGGACAGTGCTGTTGTAGCACTTGATTTTTTTAAATATAAGTTTGCACCACAGTATGCTTTTCTCCTTGTGAGTGCTTGTACAGACGCAAATTCTCGCTTATACAAACGCCCAGTCCCGGAACAACTATCTGTAGGACATACAAATACTTGCTAAAGAAATCATCGTTTCTACTAAGGCTTTGACAATTAGCCATATTTTTTACTAGCGGCCCGCCCCGGCTTCGCACGGTTGGCGAAATCCCAAACATTTTTCAAAGTATTCTATAGATGTCGCATTCAAATCGTGAAAGAATTTTTGAAATCGGTCCTGTACTTTTTGAGCCAATTCGTTACAAATATACAAATCTTTCCTCTTTATAATATTAGTATAGATTTAGCCTTATAAACTGGATGCCATTTTAGGCTAAATTAAAAAACATTGTCAAACGAGCTGACGACGTGGTATGTAGTCATCGTAACCCATGGACACCTGTACCGCCAGAGGAGTTGCTAATGCGCCGGACTTTAGACTGCCAGAGCTGCAGCAACCGAGGGGGAACTGGCTCTTACGCGCAATATTCGAAACTCACACCAATGTGCTTTTTGACAGACTCCGACGTAAGGGTGGTCGCCAGCCAGTCGAGGTCCTAAGCAGGTCAGATATTTTCTCGCCTATCTGAGTGGCAGTGCAGAATAGGTCTCAATCCCCTCCCCATACGGAGTGTTTCACAATTTTCCACGCTGCACTGCGAAGTATTCCTTTCCAATTCTCAAGTAAAATCATCCACAGCTACTCTCCCGCACTCCGTGGTCCTCGAAGAAAAACATGATATTGTCCGAGAAACATGACACTTGTGGCAACCCTACGTCCGAGCCGTCAGCGGTCCCAGTGGCAGACTGATAAACGACCAAAAGCAGGAAAAAAATAACATTTATTATATCTTCGTTTGGTGTGACACCCTTGAAATTTCACCTGCCGGCTCCCTGAGATGTTTTGATGAAAATATCAGAGAAAATAAGGTAAAATACTATTGTTATAGAAATAGCCTCATTAGTCTAGTGGTCGTACGGGTGACTTTCGGAAACGTTTATATAGGTACCCTAACCCCTAACCTCTTTTTTAAATATCTTCAATGTATAGACACAGCTTTTCTGTTTTTAAAATAGTATCTAGAGATATCTCTGTAGGTATATGCATAATGTATATTATATTTATGTACTTACATAATTACTTCACATAACTGCATCAACAATTTTATTACCTAATACTAGTTAGTTATTCTGCTAGCTTGTGTGGTTTTCCTTAATAGAGTTAATCATTCAACATAATCTTAGACTACGTAATATACCTATGTACATACATACTTACTTACAGTACTTACTTAGTAAATAATATTCAATGTCCAGTCTCAACTAACTTCTGTCTTCTTTCTTTCCTTCAAGATGGACACTACTACATTACGCTATTTATTTTTGTGTTACATTGAAAGAAAGAAACATTTATTTACATTGTGGTATTATGTCGATAGCCTCCCGCTAAATCTAATTTCAATCAATCGTTTTCTATAAGTAATTTTGAGACTGAAGAGTACTAGGGTTCTTCTGTAACATTCAGTACCAGTTTGGAGCGTGGATGTGTGTCTCTTCTACATGAAATTGCTGCCTTTTTATCGATATTAATTGTTTCTTGACGTAGACCTGTGCCGGATTTTCTTGTAGGTAAGTGAATATGTGTAGATAGATTAGATTTTGAAAATGTTATTTAAAAATCTTTTTTAATTTTGAGTCGTTGTGACGTGTAATGCCAGTGTTAGCTGTTCTATAAGCAGTTCCTACTTACAATTATACATATCTATCCATTTACTTTTATTCATCATAACGGGTATTATTAACCTAACTGTATTCAATTTTCCAAACTATCGAGATAATTTCGATTTCGGTGGGCGTTTCTGTATAGAATTATCATTTAGATAACCTAGTGGGGGATGACTTCAGTTTATCTAGAGCCATGGCTCTGCTCAATTTGGTGCTTCTATGCTTTCTAAACATAACATTCAACAGACTGTCTTATCAACAATGTGTTTGAGCAAATGGCTTGGGAGATTCAGCTCAGAAAAGACCTGAAATGTGATTACAACGTCCTCCATTCACCACCAACGAACGCTTCCAATCCATTTATCGTCGGCGTCACTTTCTTGGCACAGTCTTTTCCCTTTGACAGAGTTGAGGAAATCTTTAAAATAAAATGCTGGACTTCAATCTTATGGAAAGACTTAAGTTCCACCCGGAAAAATACTTCGGAATTGACGCAACTGAAGTTTCTACTGCTGATGTATGGACTCTAAGCTTGAGTCTGTTCAACAGCGCTGATTTCTTCGATTTAGACAGATTCTTTCTCTCCCAATGCCTTTTGGAGAGCATAGGAGTACTCTCGTTCACTCTTCCGATGAATCACGAAGCTTGGTGTAAAATCAATCTCACAAACTGACCTTAGGTACGATGTGCAAGAATGTACTTTAGAATTAGGACCTTGGACTACCAAACGGATGAAATTCAGATTGCGATTTCGTTCTCCGGCAATTGTAACAGATGGAGAATATGTGACTAAGTGGATGATATCAGATTATAGGCAGGTAAAGGTGACGGTTGTGTTAAACTTGACGTGGGAGAGCCATGCTTCGGCACGAATGGGCCGGCTCGACCGGAGTGATACCACGGCCTCACAGAAAACCGGCGTGAAACAACGCTTGCGTTGTGTTTCGCCGAGTGAGTTGAGGTTACCGGAGGCCCAAACCCTTTTAAAGGCGGGCAACGCACTTGCGACTCCTCTGGTGTTGCGGGTGTCCATGGGCGGCGGTTATCGCTTACCATCAGGTGATCCGTTTGCTCGTTTGCCCCCCTATTACATAAAAAAAAAAAAGTTACGGCGTAATTTTCTTTCTTTAAAAGACAGCTACTGTATTTACCCTGCAACACGGCGGGCTTTTAAAATATACTTAAGTAAGTAGATACAATATAGAAAGATAGTAAAGTAAATTTTATTATAGTACTAGCTGACCTGAGAGACGTTGTCCTCTCCAAGTTTCAACTAACTACCTCGAAAAATCTCATAGAAAAAAGGATTCTGGTTTTCCATATTTTTAATACACTTAGCGCCATTGACTTATTTTACATTACTTAATTTTAAAAAAATGTTCGCAAATATAAACAGACATACCTACGTAGATAAAAATCTCAAATAACTTACTGTTTCGGCATCAGTAAAGATTAACGCACGTTGCAATTATTATTATTATTTTTATTTTATTTATTTATTATACATAGGTAATACGTGGTATATTATTTTATGATTTGATTAGATGGAAACTCTTTAGAATATATACTATGGAGGATTCACATTATAAAATCATGGTTACTTTAAAGCTGGATGCTATAAAGAAGAAAAGAATACTTGTCAAAATTGTCAACTCAAAATGACACCTGTTATGGAATCAAATTTCATTGAGGTAATAACGATGTCGTGTTAGTCTTCTAGAGAATAAATTGTCATTCTTTGTTTACTTCTTTATCCTACTCAAATATTTAGTTTTTACACCGGCTGATGCTCGCTGGATAAGTCCTATATATGTCCCGTGATGCCTTGTATAAGTAGAGTTAGAATAACTGTACTAATAATCAATTCCCGTTCACAATAATGGTTTCTGATTTCTTTGTTTTATTTTCTTGTTTTATCTTATTTAGTACCTGTGAGTGTATTTTTTTAGTTTTATTTCTTGATTCTGTTATAATGTTTGACCCGTGCTAGTCTAGTACGGAAATACTTAAAAAGGAAATTTGCTTTAGCGGTTATTGTTCAAATTCTACGTTTTCAATCGTTAAAATGTTAATAACTTTTGATAGTGTGAACCGATTTTAATGAAATATAGCCTAAATGTTAATCCAAGAAACAGGCTATGAATTCCTGTCCACTTCCTCCAAATCTCTTCGGTAGTTTTCATTTGATGCGCGGTCAAACATACAGACAAACCGACAGACAAACCGACAGACAAACAGACAGACAAACCGACAGACAAACAGACAGACAAAAGTTCCAAAAATAATAGAAATGGATTGTGTTACTGATTCTGAGTCCCCCAAATTACTTTTTTTGTAAATATAAGCAATGTACAGACACGGCTCACTTACATTCTTATTATATGTAAGATAAGATAATATACTGTATCAGGTTAACTAAATTAAACTATACCATGACTAAAACTTTTATTTAATAATCAATAGGAGCTGGCTTAGGCATCATTGAACAATATAAACTTATATAAGTAATCGCAATAATGAGCAAAAACATACAATTTACAATGTTAGCAAATTTCGTCCAATCTTCATTAAATCGTTTGTCAGCTGGAACATCATCGATGGCCCACCGAGGGAACACCAAGTACCGTCCATAGCTCTTATACACAGACTCATTAATAGACAATATATAATTCTGAGGCGTTAATTTCAACTTACATATACCCGCCAACGTGAATGTGGACAGAACAATGGTAATAGTTATAATGAGTGAGCCGCGGTAGTACAGCAGTATGGTGGGCGAAGAGATGCTCTGCTTCGGTATGTCCAGCGCGAGCTCCGCCAGGAAGTAGTAATGGCTAAGCAGGCTGAAGCAAGCGACACCCAGCCTCACACGACAACGCACATCCAAAAACAAGCACGTGGCACTCAAAGCTGTCAAGATCCAAGCTGGATAGATGACCATCGCCGCCAGCCCAGCCGCCTCACGCTCTAACACAAACGTCATCTTCAGTTGCCTCCCCGCACTGTGATTCTGCACCTGCCTATAATCCGATATGAACCACTCAGCACCATATTCAGCTCCTATCATAGAAATAGCTCGTGAGCTGATGTTCAGTCTATAACTGTTCCACTTAGGCGTCCAGGCTCCGAATTCGAGGCTACATTCTTGCACGTCGTAGGGCCAGTTTGTGAGGTTGACGCTGCACATGGCATCGTGGGTCGTCTTGGGCACACAGAGGACGTCCCCAGTGTTCTTCACGAGGCAGCGAACATAGAAGAATCTATCAAAATCATTAGAATCTGCGCTGTTGTATAGTCTCAAACTTGGAGTCCATAAACGGAAGCTGGATACCTCAGTCTCCTTAATACCGAAGTACTTTTCTGGGTCCCATTTAAGCCTTTCATCTCTCCAAGATATGAACATCCAGTTTTGGACTGAGAACTTCTCTTCTTGGCTGTTGAAGTTGAAGTATCTCATGATAAACTTGAGGTTTACAGCGAAAGTAGAACTGTTTTTACTTGGTGGGTCGTAGATGTGATAGTTGCATTTCAAGTCTTTCCTTAGCTGCTTCTCCCAAGCCATTTCTTCTGGTACATTGTTGATAATGCAATCTTTGCCGAAGGTGAGGCTTAGGATGTTGAGTATAACTATATAAGCGATCAGGGCCATGGTTCGTCTGGTACTGCATTCAACATCAGCGGCGATCGATCGCATGCATGTAACATTAGACAGAAACGCCCACCGCGATAATTCATGACATTAGTATCTATTGTACTTAGATATCATTGTACAAAAACCCATATCTATAACCTCATTGGTTTGGGAAATTAGAGGAAAATTATGTGTTTTATTCGAATCACTTTTATCTAACCAATTTCTGAAATGAGAGGAAAATGATGTGTTTTATTCCAGTCACTTTTATCTATAAATCTTTATCAATAGTGAAATGTTTTATTTTATCTCAATTAGTTAATGTTACAGGTCCTTTTATTAGTTGTCCGGTTTCAAATAGTGGGTCTTATGAAAAAGAGCCGGCAAAAATGCTTGTAACGTTTTTCTTGTTAAAATTTTTGTGTCTTGAATATGAGAATTATTATGTGATATGATCATGATAATCTAATCACGCGTGCACTAAATGTCATCTCCACACATTTTGTTTCTATACGTTTGTTTAATCGAACTTCAGTAGCCTAAGCATGAAACACTATCGAAGGAGTTTAGGCGGGAAAATGAAAAGTGCACGTTGTCGATTTCATATTATTTTTCAAAACTTGAATTTCTCCGAAGTTTAATGTGTAATTATGGTGGATAATTAACCATTAAGTGTTCGTGAACGTGTGAGAGTGTAGGCAAATGATATAAAATAGAAAATCGTGACTTTTTGGGTTCACTCCTAAATTCCATCGAAGCCTCAATAAAGTTTCTACCGTTTTATTGGGGCAACTCAACAACTTATACTTGACACTGGCGAACACCAAAAGTGTGGTGCCATATTACAATCCCATGATGGGAAATATTACTTGATTACTCTAATACTTGACACTGGCAAATACACAAAAAGTGTGGCGCCATAATAAAAAAAAAAAAAAAAAAAACACTATCGAATTCGTTTTTATTTTCTACTACAAACATAACATAACATACCATCACGCCTATATTCCCCGAAGGGTTAGGCAGAGGCGTACTAATGTACACCCACAGTTCGCCGGTATGTTTAGGTCCCATGTAGTAGGGGGCGAGCATATTGCCATTAACCGGGCACAAATTCCTAACTCCGAGCTGCTACTGGGAATTTCATAGAAAAAAGACCTCTAGCGTAGCAGTCCCGCTCAGGACCACTTGGCTAATGAGGCAGTTCTTAGTTTCTGCTACAAATCTCATACATAAGTATATATTTTCACGCCTGTCTCTCATTGGTAGGCAGAGATTAAATATACTTCCACTTGCTACGATCCTGGCACACCATTTTCGCTTCATCTACGTTCATTAACCTCCTTCTCATACAAACTATTCTCGATTTCGATACGAATACGTGTTCGCAAGTTATTCGTGCTTGAGCTACATATTGTATCTTGTCTACTAAACGCTTATTTATTATCACTAGTAGATCTTCGACTCGTGAGGTACCTAATTCATCAATTTGTTGTTTACAATGTAGTCTATCCGGTCTAGTAGCATTCATAAATAAACATTAATTGGTATTCTATTTCTAGTAAGACCAATTAGAATAATAAACTAGTTTTCCTCTTATGTACCTACGTCAGATTAACTTCTAGTTTTGGTACTCGTCATTTATGCATCAGAGTGCAAAGTGGACTGGCTGCGCGTGGGCACACACGCCTACAGCCATAACTGATAACGACACCATTGTAATTAACTCTACATTATACAAAACCCTCGTCTCTGGATATTTTGATAGTGTTTTTTCAGCAGTTTGCGTGGATCTAGCAGTCTTGATACTCTCCGTAATCGCCTTTCTTATGGTGTAACATCTTGGGTAATCATCAATAAGTTTAAATACTTCAGAAAACTATGTATTTTTGAGAGTAAAACTCAAAATTGATTTTTTTTTAAAACTTGGGTCTAAATTACTGAATGACATATTCACTTACCTACAAGAAAATCCGTTGGGGCTGCCATTCCCATTTATATCCTGAATTTTAATAAAAATATAGTACGGAAATGGTATGATGTGTCTTGTAGAACTAAATGCAGCTACCGCGCACAGCGCATCTGAAATGCGACATTTCGCATTTGCCTGCAATGAATGTGTGTATGTTTTGAATAAAATGCAATTTCATTTAAATGCGATTTGAGTAGGCTGTATGAAAAAACGCATTTGCATTTTAGCGCGACCATTATTAAAAAGCGTCGCAACACCGCCGTGTTGTGCTTCCCTAATGTGAAGTCATCGTGCGTTTACGCGCAGGTCAATGTACTCATGACATCACACGGACGTATGACCTTACCTGCCGTTAATTACTCACCCACCACTTCTTATTACCCCCGCCCCGCTGTGCGCCCGCGCCTAGTGCCTCTATGACCTGCCGTGGCTTGTATTGTGCGCGTATGATTGCGGGAAGATACTTAGTGTCTCTCGGTGTCCCACTTGTAACTTTTTAAATATTTTTGGAATAAAATATAACATGGTGTAAAAATTACTGGAATCGATTCAGTTAGTTATTCTGAACAAACCATATTCAGGTTTCGCATCATCATCATCATCATCATATCAGCCTATTGCCGTCCACTGCTGAACGTAGGCCTCCCCCAAAGAGCGCCAATCATCCCGGTCTTGGGCAGCTCGCATCCATCCGCTGCCAGCCACCTTCTTTAAATCGTCGGTCCATCGTGTCGCAGGGCGTCCCACACTACACTTGCCCAAACGCGGTCTCCA
Organism: Acronicta leporina; assembly: GCA_947256265.1. Taxonomy (NCBI): domain Eukaryota; kingdom Metazoa; phylum Arthropoda; class Insecta; order Lepidoptera; family Noctuidae; genus Acronicta; species Acronicta leporina. Next base: position 2,502,130 of record OX366536.1, read on the forward strand.
CTCTAACACACAGGTTTCGCATAATATACTAAAAATAATCTATACTTAATATATAAAGCTATTAAAGAGTTTGTTTGTTTGACTGAACGCGCTAATCTCAGGAACTAGGTACTGGTCCGATTTGAAAAACTCTTTCAGTGTTAGATAGCCCACTTATTGAGGAAGGCTATAGGCTATATATCATCACGCTAAGACCAAGTAACTATTCCACGCGGATGAAGTCGCGGGCGGAAGCTAGTATTTTATATAATTCGTCATCACAGATAGACATCATAGGATACCTAGGTAGGTAAGCAGGTCTTATTACAATAATGACGCGGGATATTGCGGTGAAGACTACAATTCTGTTTAATGATGATTTTTCCCTGACACACCCACGCAAAGGATTTGGAAAAACCAGGTTGCTTAATACCTATTTTTAGATAATATCGCTGCTTTTTGATTTAACACGTGTCGTGGGTTCGATGCCTGTAGTTGTAGTACCTCTACCTACGGAACAAATGTTTCGTGTATGTTTTTAAACACCAAAAATTAATAACGTTTAGAAAACCATACCAAGCCAAGTATTGCCATTAACCGGGAACAAATTCCAATCTCCGAGCTGCTACTGAGAATTTTATAAAAAAACCTAATAACACTGCTCGACTTGGGAATCCAACCCAGGACCAGTATAGAAGTCGCGCGCAGTAGGTAACTTTACAATTCAATAAAACTAGTTGAGAAACTTGACGTCATAATCGTCGTTTTCATCATCATAAGAATATCAATATTATCTCCGTCAGATTGTAGTTTTATGATGCGTTAGCAAGTTTTTGCTAGTTTAATGTAAGCAAGCAGACGTAAATTCGACGTCATTCTAGCACCCATGATGTCACTAGTTCGCCAAGCGACTTATTAAACATCGATACGTTTATTTTGGGATCGCATTGGAAACGATTACATAAATCTAAGTACTTAGGTACTTACATAATATTTCTGTGGATTTAGCCAAGTGGTCCTGCTACGCTAGAGGTCCTGGGTTCGATCCCCAGGTCGAGCAAAGTGTTATTGGGTTTTTCTATGAAATTCCCAGTAGCAGCTCGGAGTTAGGAATTTGTGCCCGGTTAATTGGAATAGGCTCGCCCCCTATTACATGGGACCTAAACATACCGGCGAACTGTGGGTGTACATTAGTACGCCTCTGCCTAACCCTTCGGGGAATACAGGCGTGATGGTATGTTATGTAATAATAACGTGGGAGAGCCATGCTTCGACACCAATGCCGGTCGGCCGGAGTGATACCACGGCGTTTTAGGAAACCGGTGTAAAACAAAACTTACGTTGTGTTTCGCCGATTGAGTGAGGAAACCGGAGACCCAAACCCTTTTAAAAGGCCGGCAACTCCTCTGGTGTTGCGGGTATCCATGGGCAGCGGTATCTGCTCGTTTGCTCCAATAAACCATTAAAAAATACAGGCGTAAGAGAATTGTGGTCACTACACTTGGATAATTGCCAAGTATAACCTACTTTAAATACAAGAATATAAACAGCCTGCTTATTTATCTCAAATGTACGGTATCTACGCTTTCTGAGCGATCCTTGCCACATCAGGTTTTACCAGCGACATTTAGAATACCGATGACTGTTTTCTAATAAGTCTTTTTTTTTCTTATGTTATATTTGTTTATATAGTTTATGAACTAGTGTCTGCCTGTGATTTCGACTGCGTGGACTTCAGAATTGGGTCGACCTGGATAAAAGTAGCCTACGTCCTAGGCTACTTATAATCTATCTCTGTGCCAAATTTTATCTAGAACTGTTCAGCCGTCAAATCAAAGTCAAAATCATTTATTCAATATAGACTACTAGGTAGTACTTTTTGAACGTCATTTTAACATTATAGACAGCCCCCAAAACGCCCGCTCTTCACCGCTTCCTAGTGTTTTCGCTGGGAAGAAGAAGCGGCGCAACAAACTCCCCAGCAAACATAAGGAGTTATACAAAATAGAATTCAAATCATTGTTTGGGGTACCTATTAATAATTTATTCATTGCTACTGTCAGCTGGCGCACATGTTATTATTATTAATTTTCAAGCAGTATTTATAATATTAGCAGCCTCCTTTCTTGTAGTTTAAATGACAATTTTAACTATTAAAAACAGTGAACCTGCCTGCCTACCCGTCCTGACTTGAAAGAGTTAACAAACAACCATACATCCTTACAAGCTTTCACGTTTATAATAGTGCCTATGTAATAAAATAAATAAATAGATATATACCTGTAGTCCTGTATAGTTACAATGTGTTAAGATAACCCTGTCCGATTCGTGAAAGTATTGTTAGGTATTGAGATCTGGTTCTATTTTTATAATATAATAATTTTCACTATACAAGAAAAATATCCGCTGAAAAAATTAACGAGGAAACTAAAATGGTAATACTTACTTACCACCGTTCCTGTGTGCTAAACATACCTACTAAAGACTGTGATGGTGTTATCACATTTAAAAAAAATCGAGATTTTGGGGGAATTGCGGCAATCATGAATGTTAAACTTCAATAATATGCTTAGTTTAATGGATATTTAATAAAGTTTCTTATTTTATTTGGTGATGTGATTGGGACCTGTATGCCCCTTCCAGATTTCACAGGGTATTTAGGGGGCGCGAGTTCGAATTAAATACAAAGTGAAGTAATCATAACTTAACATATATTTTTTTACCTCCGTCGTGATCGATGTTTGATGAGAAAAAGTGAAATTGACCTTCAAAGTCAAAAGGTCTTTGAACTCTCAGAACCAGTGTTATAAAAATAAGTTTCCTGTGCAAACCAACACAGGCTTGCACAAACATTAAAGGGGCGGTACTGTATACCTAAATCAGAGGCCGTATTATGACATGTTATTGTCATCATTTTCCGATTGAAAGAGAGGGATGCCGCTCTATAGATTAAATAGCGCTATCCCATTCTCACAATCAAAAAATTATGGCGATAATACGTCGTAATACAGCACCTGGGGCCCTAGTCTGCTATTTCAATTGACTTAGAATGACCGTCCAATGGCACTAAATGACATAAGAAATGACAGATTTCGTAGAGAAAACTGTCAAAAATCAACCATTATGAAGTCACTGAATCACAATTCTGACACAACTGAATAGTAGACTCGGCACCCTGTACTCTTGTCATACTAGGGTTGTCAGATATATTATAGAATGTCTAAAATTTATTGACCAGGGATACTATCAACATTATTTTTAGTAGGTAAGTGAATCAATTCCAATCATTTTTAAACCATTTTATTTCTTTGTTTTGTTATATTTTGTCCCAAAAATAATTAAAAAGTTACAAGTGGGACACCGAAGTATCTTTCCGCTAATAAATGCGCACACACGCACTGCAGATCGTAGCGCCACTAGGCGTGGGCGCACAATCGTAGCGCCACTAGGCGTGGGCGCACAACGGGGCAGGGGTAATAAGACGCGGTGAGCATGTTTTTGCGCGGACAACCAGGTAACATAACAAGCTTATTACTTTGTGATTTTTCGTAATGCAGTTTTAAAATTTCGTACATAGATTCTTTACATAAAAATACTAGACACGTGTCTCAGGTTTCGCATATTACTATATTATAACTAAGATTGTATAGGACTAAAATTTTTTATAGCCAAATCAGCAATATAATAATGAAAAATAGTCTATAAGTAGTAGCTAAATAAATAATATTTTAACCAGCAGGCAATGAGGCAACACGAAATTAAAGCTTGTAGAAATGGTCCTAGGGTTAAAAATTATATTAAAACAAAAAACAAATACCTACATTTTTTTTTGTGATGTTTTTTGAGCACCTATATCAAATAATTCTCGTATATTTCACTTTTATTCTTTTGGCAACCCTAAGTCATACACTGTGACTTTTAAAAATGACTGATCCGAGAGACGTCCTGTCCTATATTTTAATAAATCAAACAAAAGTTCCGTAGTAAAATGTACTTTCAGTATTACCCATTACCATCCATTACATGGGACCTAAACATACCGATGAACTGTGGGTGTACCTTAGTACACCTCTACCTAACCCACTGTGGGTATACACCTCTGCCTAACCCTTCGGGGTAAACAGGCGTGATGGTATGATTTTTAGTCTGACTAACTACTAGTATTCTATTATCTGTGCTAATACTAATTTAGGTATTAAATAGCAGTCCAAAAAACTGGATCTACAAAACTAGAAAAATGGCACATTTCTTCCTCATACAACATCCAAAATTAAACAGTGGGAATTCCCACGAAAATGGGGTAGAATATTTCAAATTTAAACAATAACAGCCATTTTATCTATGCATAGGTAAGTATTAGGTACTGTACAAATCCATCCTTCCATAATTCGAAAGCAATTATGTCTGTTAACCTTTTCACAATGAGATTACGATGAAAAATGGCAAGTGGTATAGACAAACGGAGCGTAGGACGCTACCGGTCAGTTCGAAGGACGACTTGTGGATGACAGCTGACAGTGACAAGTATCTATAGGCTGATAATGATGATGGCAAGGAGATAGATTGCATCCAAAAGGACAAAATGTGGGTTTGATGAAGTCCTTTTGGGACGCGGGTGATACGGCAGCCAACAGCTAGGTAGTATAAAAAAATATAAGTATTTTTTTAACTCTGGCATCATTATATAAATGTTACTACCCTAATGAACACCTAATAAAAAGACTGTAATACACACGTCTTGCAAGTTAGCATCGGAATAACGTGGTCTGTGGACGGACGAGTTTGATTTCCGTTGGCCACGCACAACAATTTTCTGTGGCAAGATATAAATAAACTCAAATATATAAGTAGGTTTATAATTATAGTATACATGAATGTACCGTGTGTTAAATATCTAGACGTAGATATTAAAATTCTTCAACGTAATGGATCCTTCGACAAAAAATATAAACAAGTATTTAGGTACTTACTTAAAATAATAATCATTCAAAATGTAATAATACGTATAATATTTTTTGTGTAAGTTGTACGTAGGTAGCACCTAGATGTTGGAAATATCTGATTTTCGATTTTTTGTTACCGTCAAACCGGGTATGAATCTGCTTTTTACTTAGATAAGGTTCAGTTGTCGCGAGAACTCGACGCTTCGAGAACCTAGGTATGAACGGAACCCTTTAACGACAGTTATTCGCCACCCTAACCGGTGTCTCGTATACAGTACCTAACCAGTGGTATTTCCCGTAGCTCGACTATAAAACGTAAGAATTATTCATTTAATTTCCATTTGCGTCCGTCTCATAGAATCGGTGCGGACGCGTGGAGCGGCGCCCGTCGCAGCCACTGCGGCCTCTCAGGCTACTCAACAATGAACATGTCTGACAGTGACGTGCACTACAGCCGCATCCCTGTGCCCAACACTACTGCCTTCAAACCAACCCTAGTGCCTATAGTCGTCGAATACTTAGTGTTTGTGCTGACTTTCCTCGCGTTCGTATACGGGGTGACGTCATGGTGCCTCCTAAAAAAGTTCCGCCATTTCAGAAACTTTGTGTACATGAGTGCAATAGTATCAAGTCTGCTACGTCTGACTACAGTGTCGGTAGTGTTACCATGTGTTATGCAAATTATTGTGATTGATGACAAACAAATCTTGGATATATGTCGTTATATTTGTACGTATTTCACCACAGTGCAAAATTACTGGTTGTTAGTAATATGTTACATATTCTACGTGGACATTGTTCAAGTTTTCCGTGGTCACGTCAACAAAAAGTACTTGAAAAGTTGTTTATTTGCGTGGGGGCTGCCTTTTATACTATTTTTTACATATTACTTATTCATATTTTTTTTTATTAAGGAAATATATGTAGAAGGCACTTTGGCATTTTTTATAGCCAATATCATAGAAGTCATAATTATAGTGTCTCCTTTAGTGTTAAATTGTATTATTTACATTATAGTTGTATTTTCTCTATGTCAATGTTTTAATGGAGGTTCTGGTACAGCCACGAACAGTTGGCGTCGTTTCTACATAGCAACTCTGTTATTCGTGTTAAGTGATGTTATAGTGTTGTCGTCCTTTATTTGGGACATCATGAGTATATCTTTTGTTATTAGAGCAGTTATGACGAAATTGCAACAAATTGTTATAGATCTATTTTTGCCTTTAGTGAGGAGTAATAGGGAATTGTGGAAGGCATATTTTGATAAAAGATTGAATAAGAGCATTGTGTAATTTTTCATATACAAGGTGGAGACGATATATGTTATTAAAATGGATTCTACGCTTACACTGATCTGAAGAAGCATAAAGCTTCTTTAATAATAAAATATTGTAATAATAAAAAAAACACCTTACTTAATTATAATCTTTATATAAAGGGTTTTGTCGTTGAACGACTATGCTTGTACCCTGTACAAAACAAATCGCTAATTATGTTAAATTGAAATTTTTAAACCTTCGTTAATTAACTTATATAAACACCTAGCTTTATCAGATAAAGGCAATGCTAGTATACTGTTATATATTACATATTGAATGAGCTATTTACAAAAGTTTTCCGTCACTAACTGTCGTTTCGGACACACTCCATCAAAAGATGTTGCACATCTTTGGTATGTTCAAGTTCAAATGATTTTATTTCGAATAAAATTTTACAAGCGTTTATGAAACCAAAAAGTTGATCATATGGAGAAGAATCCGGCAAGAAACTCCATGGACACACTTTTAAATATTATTAATATTATAATTAATTTGTAGATGCTGTTTTATTGCACCATAATATTATAATGCTAATATTTAATGGTTATCGTAAACTGTTATAATGTTAGTTATAATATTAGTTTTTAGTTATATAGCTTGGATTGTAGGTATAAGCATTAGCAAGTACAGTCGGGATCTTTGAATTTCCAAGAAAAAATCTAATTCGATTAGTCTGTGATATTATTTGTGCGAAATAGAATAATGAAATTATGTAAATATTAGTACATAATTCGAAACATGTATATCGAACACCTTGTGCTTTGTTTTTTATACTTAATAAAAACTCAAGAACTAAATTATTTTTTAAATTATATTGTGGTATATTGTCACACATTAACACTAAATCTATGCACTTCTATATGACCACTTTGTATACCGTTTTACATTTATTCGTCAATTCTCAATAATATAAGACTGAAATAATTTTTCAAATCGGACCGTTCCTGAGATTAGCGCGTTCAAGCAAACAAACTCCTTAGCTTTGTATATTAGTATAGATTTACATTATTTCGGACGATGTTATTCTACTACAGTAATAAAAATGTTCCGATTCGACTGTTCAAATCGGACAACCGATAAAATTGGGCTCTTACGCAAGAGCTACTATAGCTGTATTTTAGAATTGCCACATGGATTAAAATCAATCTTCCGTAGTATAGCGCCTTTAGCCGGTATTAAAGCCAACGACCTTATGATACATAAATGTGCAAGCAAATAAGGTCCTTGAGATGGTAAACAATTTGAGACCGCGACTGTACCTACCTACATAAGATACATCAACGAGTAAAACCCAATATTAACATAAAGTGAATCATTATAACATATTTTAAACATCGTAACTGTAACTACATATAGATATAAGTAACCCAAGAATGATAAATAAATGTTATGTTATATCTACCTACTTTGTTTTTTGTTTTCAAACCGGTACTTACATTTATTTATTTATGCGCATTTTCCGCTAAGATATTACTTACTGATACAATTACCATACCCAGTGAGTTCACTGCCAAGGATATTGAGAGTCGGTGGGCCAAGTATATACTTAAGCCTTTGTTATAATCCTATGTTCATAAGGTTCCTATGGTAACAAGACATTTTCAATTTTAGATTCAACTTCAAATAGAAACAATCAATGGAAATAATGACAATCTACTTAATAACCATGGAGCACATCACAGGCAGGTCTCTGGTTTCCAACCCCGTCAACAAAAAGAAAGGTAGCTTCTCTGGTGTTGTGTCCATGGGCAACGATGACTAGGTACTTACCGTAAGGTGACTCATTTGCCGACTTAATCTATAAAAAACGCACGAATGGGGCTCGACCGGAGTGATACTACGGCCTCACAGAAAACCGACGTGAAACAACACTTACGTTGTGTTTCGCCGACTGGGTGAGGATACCGAAGGCCCAGGATCTTTCAAAAGGCGGGCATCGCTCTGACGACTCCTCTGGTGTTGTTGGTCTCCATGGACGGCGGTAATCGCTTACCGTCAGGTGATCCGTCTACTCCCTTCCCACCTATACCATAAAAAATACTGATCCACTGTAGGTGTAAATTAGTACACCTCTGCCTGACCTTTCGGTGAATACAGTCGTAAAAGAAAAATCCAAATTGATTTACGAATCGATTTGAGATCCTTTTGAAGGTCGGCCTTTGATGATTTGCGGTGATGCGATTCTGACCCTCAACCGCCACTCTTGGGACCGTTGAGCCAAACAGCCTAATTTATATTGGGTATTGGAATAACGTGGTCTGTGGACGAGTTTGATTTCCGTTTGTTTGGCACAACGTTTTTCACAAGTTGAGACTAGTTATAAAAAAATAGTAATAAGTAGCTAGGTAGGTACTTACTTAAGTAACCAGTGGTCTTTCCCGTACCTCGACTATAAAACGTAAGAATTATTAATTTAATTTCCATTTGCGTCCGTCTCATAGAATCGGTGCGGACGCGTGGAGCGGCGCCCGTCGTAGCGTTGCAGCCTCTCGGGCAACCCAATAATGAACATGTCTGATAGTGACGTGCACTACAGCCACATCCCTGTGCCCAACACTATCGCCTTCAATCCACCCCTAGTATCTGTAATCGTCGAATACTTAGTGTTTGTGCTAACTTTCCTCGCGTTCGTATACGGGGTGACGTCATGGTGCCTCCTAAAAAACTTCCGCCATTTCAGAAACTTTGTGTACATGAGTGCAATAGTATCAAGTCTGCTACGTCTGACTACAGTGTCGGTAGTGTTACCATGTGTTATGCAAATAATTGTGATTGATGACAAACAAATCTTGGATATATGTTGTTACATTTGTATGTATTTCACCACAGTGCAAAATAACTGGTTGTTAGTAATATGTTATATATTCTACGTGGACATTGTTCAAGTTTTCCGTGGTGATGTCAACAAAAAGTACTTGAAAAGTTGTTTATTTGCATGGGGGCTGCCTTTTCTACTATTTTTTGCATATTACTTATTCACATTTTTTTTTATTAAGGAAATATATGTAGAAGGTACTTGGGCATTTTTTATAGCTAATATCATAGTAGTCGTAATAATGGTGTCTCCTTTAGTGTTAAATTGTATTATTTACATTATAGTTGTATTTTCTCTATGTCAATGTTTTAATGGAGGTTCTGGTACAGCCACGAACAGTTGGCGTCGTTTCTACATAGCAACTCTGTTATTCGTGTTAAGTGATGTTATAGTGTTGTCGTCCTTTATTTGGGACATCATGAGTATATCTTTTGTTATTAGAGCAGTTATGACGAAATTGCAACAAATTGTTATAGATCTATTTTTGCCTTTAGTGAGGAGTAATAGGGAATTGTGGAAGGCATATTTTGATAAAAGATTGAATAAGAGCATTGTGTAATTTTTCGTAAAGGTGGAGACGATAATGTGTTATTAAAATCGATCCTGCGCTTACACTAATCTGAAGAAGCATAAAGCATTTTTAATAATAAAAAATTGTAATAATAAAAAAAACACCTTACTTAATTTTATTCAAGTTCAAGTTTTTTTCTTTATTTAAAGGGTTTTGTCGTTGAACGAATATGAGAAAACAAATCGCTAATATGTAAAATTTTTTTTTTTAAACCTTCGTTAATTAACTTATAATAAACACCTAGCTTTATCAGATAAAGGCAATGCTAGTATACTGTTATATTATACCATATTGAATGAGCTATTTACAAAAGTTTTCCTTCTAAAACTTTCGTTTCGGACACACTCCATCAAAAGATGTTGCACATCTTCGACAAGTTCAAGTTCAAATGTTTTTATTTCGAATAATTTTTTACAAGCGTTTATGAAACGTTATTGAGTTTAGTTGCACAGTTCCAAAACGTTAATTTAAACCTATGGAGAAGAATCCAGCAAGAAACTCCATGGAACTACTTTTGCAACTATTAGTATGAAACTTAGTGTTACAAAAAACTGTTAAATATATTATTTTTTTTCGTTTCTATAATACATAGGTACTATTCAAATAAGATTTTATTGATAAATATAACATAACATACCATCACGCCTGTATTCCCCGAAGGGTTAGGCAGAGGCGTACTACTAATGTACACCCACAGTTCGCCGGTATGTTTAGGTCCCATGTAATAGGGGGCGAGCCTATTGCCATTAACCGGGCACAAATTCCTAACTCCGAGCTGCTACTCGGAATTTAATAGAAAAACCCAATAACACTTTGCTCGACCTGGGAATCGAACCCAGGACCTTTAGCGTAGCAGTCGCGCTTAAGGCTAATGAGGCAGTTTGATAAATATTAAAATTAATATTTTAAAAAAGTTTGACAATATATCTATTGAAAAGATTCGTTTCCGAAAACATCCTTATAACATCCTCATCCACCTTTAACTATGAAAAAAAAACCGGCATAACCAACTTATCAGCGATACATTGCTGATTGTGAAAAACTAATTAAATTAATTTGAGGTCAAGTAGATTTAAAATGATTATAAAGCTGACATGGGAACAATATCATACCAAAACGTTTATCCAGGTTTATCCCAATTTGTTTTGAAGTTGTCATCGTCTCGGTACGAGTTCCAAAACAATATTTCATGACATGCTTAAATTTGCGTAGAGGCTGTTTTATTGCACCATAATAATAAAATAAAATAAAATAAAATAAAAAAGCCTTATATTTCTTACTGAAAAGATAACAAAAATCATAAATATTTGTACGCACTAACTACTATGTTTAACCATTAAGAAAAAAAAAAATATATTTAAATTAGCTATGGTAGTAAGAACCCCTCGCTGTCGAAGGTGAAGGCCTCCTCTAGAGATTTCCAAGTCTCCCTATTCTGTGCTATGTCCATCCATTTTTCGCCAGCTACTTGTATAATATCGTCTGCCCACCGGGCAACTGGTCTTCCTCTCTTCCTAATGCCTGGCGGTCCTTTCCAAGATGTTATCCGGTGAGTCCATCGATTGTCTGTCAATCTGGCTATGTGACCAGCCCAGCGCCACTTAAGTTTTTTACAATGATACAGGGCATCGGTAACTTTTGTTCTTTTTCTAATATTTTTATGTTTTATTTTGTTACTTCTTTTAATTTTTAATAAACTTCTCTCCATACCTCTTTGACATGATCTGATTTTAGATTTAATTCGATGTGTAAGTTTCCAAGTTTGGTTAGCGTAGGTTAACGAGGGCAATATACAGGTATCCATAACTTTTTGTTTTACAATGGTTGGCATGTTACTCTTCATTACTTCTTTCAGGCTCCAAAACTTTTTCCAAGCATTTGAAATTCTCCTGTCTACTTCGTGTTCGTTTCTATGTTTTTTAAATGAAATTTGTTTACCCAGATATATATAGGTGTCAACATACTCCAGCGCTGCGTTTTCAAGGTATACTGGATATTTTATAGAGTTCGTCATAATGTTTGTTTTACTGCGGTTTATTTCCAGGCCTACCTTTAGACTCGCGGCGTGAAGTGCGTTTATCATTAACTGCAGCTGGATTGTATTCTCAGACAGTAAAACAATGTCGTCGGCGAATCTTAAATGACTTATATATTTATTATTTATGTTTAGACCGACCTTTTTCCAATTTAGATGTTCAAAGACTTGTTGTAACACAGCTATAAATATTGTTGGAGAGACGACATCCCCCTGTCTTACTCCTCTTCTGATAGGTATAGAAGATCCGGTTTTCTCCATTCTAATTCTACTGTTACAATTTTTATATAGATTTTTTAGAACCTTCAGATACCTTGATTCAACATTTTGCGATTGTAGCGACTCCCATATTGAGTGATGGTACAAAGAATCGAAAGCTTTTTGGTAGTCAATGAATATTAAGTAGAGCGGCCTTTGAAATTCTTGATATTTATCAATAAGCATTTCAATTGAGTGGATATGATCCACAGTCGAGAATCCTTTCCTGAATCCTGCCTGCTCAACAGGTTGGTGTTTTTCAACTGTGCTTCTGATTCTTTTTTCTAGAATTGATGAGAATAATTTGTATATTGAGGATAGCAGGCTTATTGGTCGGTAATTGCTGATATTATTTGGGTCTCCTTTTTTATATAGCAAGATGATATCCGACTCAGACCATTGTTTTGGTGTAGATTCCGTTTTTAGTACCAAGTTAAAAAGCTGTGTCAGAGGGCCCGCTAGATAGGGACCTCCTAGTTTCAGGGCTTCATTGGTTATTTTATCAGGTCCTGGGCTTTTATCATGTTTCAGTTTTGTGATTCCTTGGATTACTTCAGTATCATCTATGTCTTGTATATCTGTAGGTGATTCACTCCGTATAGTTAGAGTTGGTTCTTCATTATCAAAACTGTATAATTGTTTATAAAAATTTGTTGCAACCTGAAGTATTTCATTTCTATTGCAGGTAATTTTATTGGAGGCTTTAAGTCCCTCTATCCAAGTCTTATGTGACCTCAATTCTTTGTTAGCTTTCCTTAAGCTGCCAGACTGTATAACATGTTTTTCAATGGTTTTCTTACGGAAGGTGTTGTAGTCATTCTGGATATACTTGCTTATAAGTTTGTAGAGAGCTTTAAGCTCGTTTTTCATGCATCGTGTTTTAGGTTTGACTTTTTGGAGGTATTGCCGTCTTGAAATTAATTTATTTGTATTATCCGAGAAAATATTCATGTGCTTTGAAGATACATGAGCTTTTTTAAGACTGCTATCTATTGCAGCAACAATTTTGTCGTTTAGTTCTTGCACTGTATAGTTTTGTTTCCAAGTAGTAAACTGTTCTAAACTCTCTTTAAGTGATTCTTTGTATATTTGTATTTCTTTTTCATTTTTCAGGGTACTATTTGTATTATTTCCGTAAGTTTTTCTGTTCTTCTTCGAGGGTTGCAGCTTAAAAGTCGCTCTTACTAATCTATGGTCGGTAGGATATTTGACATTGATCACTTGCATGTCGTGGGCGCATTTTTGTAGGTTAGTAAGTATATAGTCCAGTTCATTTTTAACCATGCCATTCGGTGATCTCCAAGTCCATCTCTTGCTGTCTTTCTTTTTAAAAAAGGTGTTTAATATTGCCAATTTGTTTTCGCATGCAAATTGTATAAGTCTATTGCCTCTACTGTTTCTACTGCCATAACCAAATCTTTTCATTATTAGATTTTCTTCTCGTATCGGTTGGCCGATTTTGGCATTGAAATCGCCCATAACTATTACATTTTTATTTGACATTTTCAACGCTTTGTTCACAGTAGAGTAAAAGAGTTCAAGATCTCTTTCGCTTGCTGATTCTGTTGGAGCATAACATTGTATTATGCTTATTTCTATGTTGCTGATATTGAATTGAAGTAGAGCCACTCGCTCCGATAGTCCTTTGAAACAAATAATGTTCTTCTTAAGACGTTTGTTTACAATGAATCCTACTCCATATAAACCTGGTGTTTGTCCCATATAGTAGAGGATAAAGTCTTTATGTTCTTCTATGGAATTACCAGAACGTCTAATTTCACAGAGACCTACGACATCGTAATTGATTTCATTCAGGGCTCCGCTTAGTTCCAGAAGGCGAGAGTAGGATGATAATGTTCTGACATTATATGTAGCGACATAGAGTTGGTTTCGGTTAGGATTATTAGAATTATTAAGTGCATATATTTTCTCTAGAGGGTTTTGGTCTACATCTCCCACGGTGACCGGCCGTGTTGGGAGAGGTGCGGGGGGAGGGGCGCATCTTAGTTTTTTGGATATGTTTGGTTATCTTGGCTTGTAGAGGGTTCAGACACGAGATTCTGTTGTGAAGAACGGAAGAAGCTCGTTATATTCTGAGATTTATTTTTCTTGGGAATTTGTTTCGTCTGTTCTTCATTTTTGGATGTTTCTATATTGTTCTCGGTTTCCGGAGACTCTGATAGAAATCTTTTATTAGAAAACCCTTTAGGTGTATAGGTTTGTGCCTCTTGAGATTTTAACTTGACTATTTTATCGTGACGCAGCATTATTTTTTCCCCAGATAGACGTCTTTTATGGAGCTCCTCTTGAAGTTCTTTACGTTTTTGTAGAACCGCTGGTGTATAATCTTCTTTTATGTACATATCCGTATTTTCTAAAGTTTTCTTATTTTTTAAGATTTGTAATTTTCTACTCATAGTTGTGGTTGTAACTACAATGGGCCTTATTCTACTGTTATTCTTTCCTAGTCTGATAACCGTTTCAATTTCCCATTTTTGGCATACTATATTCATTTTCTTGTTGATGACTTCTAGGATTGAATTGAGTAGATCCTCATAATTTTTTTCTAATTCTGGAATACCAAAGAAAATTAAATTTTTCTTTCGCATTCGTCTATCTAAAAAATCGATCGTCTTCTGTTGGGCCTCAATTTTTTGCTCAAGTTGGCTTGTTTTTGTCTCAATGTGTAGGAATTTTTCATCAATGTTTTTATTTATAGCCTTCTTTATATTCTCTTCCATATCTTTCATGTCTCGCTTCTGTTGTGCTAGGTCATGTTGTATATTTTGTAAAACCTTCAGTATTTCTTCCATGGTTGGTGGTTATTTGTAACCAGCGCCCTCTAGTGATAAGTGTCCCAACTAGTAGTGAAACTGGTATCGATTTATGGATACAGCTACTCACCCACAGATGGCGCTAATCGTGCAATATGGTAACACTACTAGAATGATTTGCAGATTTTTAGGTTATATTTTGCAATTTCGTAGATAATAGATATTCACTAGTGTATGCACTTGTTGTTAAACTTGGACTAACCTTATTATTGTACTGTTATATCATAATATGCCGCAGTTATTATGCGATTGGGATTGTTTTTCTTGCAAACCATTCAGTGTTATTTTTCCAAATCTCACTAGAAGTTCCAAGCTTTGAGACTTAATAACAATCCTCTGGATGTTTTGCACTTTTTTCAACAACACTGTACAACTTTGAGTAGATAAAAGTCGTTATTTATATTTTATTTTTAAGAAATTCGATCAGAGCTGATGTTTACAATGGCACAGTAGCGCCCTCTCCATTGCACCATAATATTATGATGCTAATATTTAATATTATCTGTTATAAACTGTTTTAATGTTAGTTATAATATTAGTTTTTAGTTATATAGCCTGGATTGTAGGTATAAGCATTAGCAAGTACAGTCGGGATCTTAACATTTCCAAGATTCGAAATCCAAAATTTCAAATTCGATTAGTCTGTGATATTATTTGTGTGAAAAAGAATAATGAAATTATGTAAATAGTACATAATTCGAAACATGTGTATATCGAACAACTTGTGCTTTGTTTTTTATAATGAAAACTCAAGAACTATTTTTTTTTATTATATTGTGGCATATTGTCACACATTGACACTAAATCTATGTACTTGTATATGACCACTTTGTATACCGTTTTACATTTATTCGTCAATTCTCAAGAAATATAAGATGCTAGCTTCTGCCCGCGACTTTGTCGGAGTAGCGTAATGATATATAGCCGTCCTCAACAAATGGGCTATCTAACACTAAAATATTTTTTCAAATCGGACCTGTAGTTCCTGAGATTAACGCGTTCAAGCAAACTCCTTAGCTTTATATATTAGTATAGATTTACATTATTTCGGACGATGTCACACCTACAGTAATACAAATGGTCCGATTCGACTGTTCAAATCGGACAACCGATAAAATTGGGCTCTTACGCAAGAGCTACTATAGCTGTATTTTAGAATTGCCGCACGGATTAAAATCAATCTGCCGTAGTACAGCTCTCTTTAGCCGATATTAAAGCCGACGACCTTAAGAAATATAAATGTGCAAGCAAATAAGGTTCTTGAGATGGTAAACAGTTTGAGACTGCGACTGTACCTACCTACATAAGATACATAAATGTGTAAAACCCAATATTAACATAAAGTGAATCATTGTAACATATTTTAAATGTCATAACTGTACCTACATATAGATATAAGTAACCCAAGAATGATAAATAAATACGATGTTATATCTACTTACAGACTTTTTTTTTCAAACCGGTACCTACGTGTATTTTATTTATGCGCATTTTCCGCTAAGATGTCAGTGATACAATTAACATACCCAGTATTAAAACAAAGTTAGGCCTATGTTCAGCAGGGGATGTCCTTTGGCGGACAAGGATCTGGAAATAAGACAGTTTCAATGGTTCAACTTGTTAAATAAATAGAAATAATTAATAGAAATAGTGACTATTTAATACGCATGGAACATATCACAGGTACTAGCATGTGAAAAAAAAATCACATGAAATTATTTTTCTTATGTTCCACCTGCTACTTTTTTCACAGCCTGTTGTAAATCCCTATCCCATCATCAACTAGGGTTACCAACTTTCTTACAAGAAATAAAGCATATTATGGTCGGAGAGCTAAGATAAACAATAGTTTATAAAATGTAACATATTTTTTTAAGTTCTAAAAAAGAGACTATGGAATATGTAGGTTTACTTTAGAAAGATTTTTACGGCTCTAGATCCAGCGATGATAAAAACAGTATTTTGAATACTGACTAGTAGGAGAGCCATGCTTCGGTACGAATGGGCCAGCTGAACCTGCGTGACCTCAATGAAAACGGCGTGCAATAACACTTACGTTGTGTTTCGCCGAATGAGTGAGTTCCTATTCCGGTATAGGAACTCACTCATTCGGTCCAAACCCCAAAGGCCGGCTCCGCATTTGCGACTCCTCTGGTGTAGCGGGTGTCCACGGGCGGCGATAATCGTTTACCATTAGGTGATCCGTCTGATCGTATGCCCGCTATCCATAAAAAAATATTTTTTGTATTTCAAAGTCAAATGTTTTCTTTCAATTAGAACAATATTACAGGTACTATCACAGCAGTAAAAAGTGTTTTAGAGCAAAATTAGTTTAATACTGTTTTGAACAGTATGGTTCGCAACGTACCGCAGTGAGTCAATCCATATATTGACTCATTGCGGGGCACGCGCCTCTCTCAGTCAGAGAGAGGTCAGGCTATAGTCTAGTTCAAGTTCAAGTGTTTTAATTTAAAATAAGTTTTTAAAACGTCATTGGTATAGTAGGAGAGCTAGTAAAATAAATAGGTATGTCATAACTGGCGACACGAACGCGGATTCCGGGTGAAGGGTGAATCCGCGGTCGTTGCCCCTTTCTTTATAAGAGTCGTCGAGTGATGTTTAATAGCTTAAAACCGTCACCATGAATCACTCCGTCCGTTAGTGAAAACCAGCATTCAACAAGAAAATCTGTTCAGTAGTTTTTGTATTTATCGCGAACAGACAGACATAGAAGACACGGCGCGCGGTGTGGATTTTATTTCATAATATCCTTCTGATAATTATTATCCTTATTATTATCATACATTATGTTGTTATTATTATAATACTCCCAGTGAATTGTTCATTAGCAGTTTCGGCATTTCATTATTTTTTATTTTTTATAATGAAGATATCTAGTAACAGGTGAAGGTGGCCGACCTTCAAAGCAGAAAGAGGTTCTAAATTAATCGTGTTGTCGTTTTTTGACCAGAAGTAACGTGTCTCTCACCCTCAACGCAAATTAAGAGCATTGAGATATAAAACTTCATTCTATAATATTGTTCGCAGTTAGTAATACATTATAATTGTCAATATTGCGGTAATATACTTTGAACCCTGACACATTGATTTGTGTATTGCGCCTGCGTCGGTTGATGACGGTACAGCTAATCCACTGCACTACCGCAGCAGTACTACGCAGAATGACTCACTTTTATTCATCGTAGTACCTAATTGTCATTATAATATATCTCAATTTTCTGCTAATAAATCTGTTGTCAACCATATTGCCTTGGTATCACGATACATTTTAAATTGAATTGTATTGAGCCACATACTTCTCCAATCATATCTCACATACGTCACTCATTCGTCAATTACTACAGTAAAAAACTGAATACACAATGACACACGTACAAGGACTACACAAATAATTTGTAAAATTTAATATTCAAATTAGAATCAAACTTTGTTCTGCGTGAACAACACCATCAGAATGTAAGAATCTTATGGCATGGATTATATAAAAAGTTACATATTAAAAAGTCATCGTGTAGCTCAACCATGATTTGAAAATCTCGACGGCCCTCCACACAATGACATAAGAAGAGGCAGAATAAACGCAAACATCTTAGTTCTTTGTGAAGCTTTTTTGTTTCCACGAAATTCGAGTAATGGACATGGTGTCTGTGTTATCACAACCTTTTAATTGTCAATTAGACCGTTACTGATAATGATAACGGACATAAACAGCATAGATAAGCACAGTTACGGCCTGAAATCCGGTTTAAATACATCCATTAATTGTATCCGTGTAATATAGTAAGACGGATAATAATATTAGGTAATATATAACTTTAGATTGTTGCTATCAATATTTGGTGAATTTTAAACAAATTAGAAAATTATACATAACGAACGAGTCGAACAGCCGCACCTAAATATAGCTAAAAATCGTAGCCCTCAGTGATTCATAGACAAAATATTAGCCAACGAAACGATGACTTTTTTTATTAACTTATTTCATAATACCAAAACACTTAAAACCTTTTCAGTGTTAACTAAATAGGTTAGTGTTTAAACTGTAATGGGGACACGTCTATTTCCTTGGATATTTCTTTTCCAATTATCTTGGACCGTGATGCCGTGAAATCAAGAGTCGAGCGCCAAATGCAAGATCAGGAAATATCAGAAGTACCTGAGGGTTTTTTGACCGAGGAAGCAGACTAAGAACGACACTACAGAATCTATTGTCGCCACTCACTCGCTTTGCAGAATAAATTGGGAAGAATCGCGTATGGAGACTATGTCAATTGTTAAACGGAGATTTGTTTTAATTAAGGCCTGCTCTGGATTCAGTTCATATTTACAATGTGTAGCAACTTCTTAGCAATATTTCCCATTTGAATCATGTTGTGTTTTATCGAAAGAGCCTTTTGCAGAAGTGAACTGTTATAAGATGATGATATAATTTGAACCGATTTTACCCTATCAAAGTGTAATATATTTAGAAACCATAAGATGATTTATCAAAAGTATTTTTCTGTTTAATTCTGATGGTGTCGACAGTAACTATGAGCCTTATTATGCCTTACTCCATTTATTCAGAACATGACAATGATTTTGCAACATCAATCATCATTTATTGCGCCCATTATTCTATGATGGTAATGACGATAGCTACGTTTACGTACGGAGTGACATCATGGAGAATCATAAGAAAATTTAGAAAATTCAGCAACTACGTGTATTTGAATACAATTTTTGTGAATGTTCTGCGGTTAATAACTATAACGATCTTATTGCATACTGATACGAAGAGCAATGTGTCTGTACGAATAATCGAAAGTATTATTAACCTTTTATTATCATATTTGACAACTGTGTACAATCACTGGACGCTAGTGATGTGCTATATGTTTTATGTCGATGTTATAAAAGTTTTTCGTAAGGATGTGAAAAGGAAGAATCTGAAGAGCTTCCTATTTGCCTGGGGAGTCCCTTTGATTATATACCTGATCTGTATATTAATTTTAGTAATTATAGCATTAGTGTTAGAGGAAAAGCGAGAGAAAATGTATTTGCTGTTCTTTACCATCGGAATTGTTTTCTTAAGCAACATTTTACCGATGCTTATAAACGTGGCAATATTTGTAAAGCTTGTTCATTCTTTATTCTTCTCCGTCGGCGCTTGCGCCGGTGGATTGACGAAGAAAGAGAAAAGGATAGATAAGTTGCGTCGCTTCTACGTAGCTCTCTCTGTGTTTTTATTTAGCAATGCTATTGTAATGACTTTTTATATTTGGGATCTATTGAGCCTTTCAGAAATTATAAGGTCGGTTATATTTTTGTTTCAAATGTCTGTTTTGGCATTATTTGTTCCTTTAGTAAAAAGTAATAGGTTATTATGGAAAGAATATTTTGCGAATCGATTATCTAGGAGATTACCGTGATTAATCTGATCATCTTATCTTATCTTACATATAATAAGAATGTAAGTGAGCCGTGTCTGTACATTGCTTATATTTACAAAAAAACTAATTTGGGGGACTCAGAATCGGTAACACAATCCATTTCTATTATTTTTCGAACTTTTGTCTGTCTGTTTGTCTGTCGGTTTGTCTGTCGGTTTGTCTGTATGTTTGACCGCGCATCAAATTATAACTACTGAAGAGATTTGGAGGATCAGGATCAGTGAGCAGGATCTCATAGCCTGTTTCTTGGATTAACATTTAGGCTATTTTAAATTCAAATCGGTTCTCTCTATCAAAAGTTATTAACATTTTAATTATTGAAAACGTTGACTTTTAAAAATAACCATTGAAGTCAATTTCTTTTTCAAGTATTTCTGTACTAGACTAGCATGGATCAAAAATTATAACAGAATCAAGTAATAAAATTAAAAAAATACATTTACAGGGATTAAATAACATAAAACAAGAAAATAAAGCAGATCAATCAGAAACCATTCTTGTGACCAAGAATTGATTATTAGTACAGTAATTCGAACTCTACTTATACAGGGAATCATGGGACATACATAGGATTTATCCAGCGAGCACAAGCCGGTGTAAGAACTAAATATTTGAGTAGGTTAAAGAAGTTACAGAAAAAAATACAACTTATTTTCTAGCGGACTAACACGACATCGTTATTACCTCAATGAAATTTGATTCGATAACAGGTGTCATTTTGAAAATAAATATTAATAATAATTGAAGTAAATTATTGATAGGAAATAAGGTATTCAGAAATCAATGGCGCTAAGTGTATTACAAATATGGAAAACCAAATTTTTCGAGGTGGTTAGTTGAAACTTGGACAGGACAATGTCTGTCAGGTCAGCTAGTAATTAAATAAAATCATTTAAACTGGCAATAACTGCCTTATTAGCCTAGTGGTCCAGAGCGCCACTGCTACGCTAGAGGTCCAGGGTTCGATTCCCAGGTCCAGCAGTGTTATTGGGTTTTTCTATGAAATTCCCAGTAGCAGCTCGGAATTTCGAATAATCCGAATGATAATACAATTTGCTTAAATTGTGTTTGAATTACGATTTAAGTATTTTGGTATTACGTAATAACGGGAAATTCAGTATTTTCATGGAAGTTTTATAAAAAAAAAATTAAGATTATATTACCTAGTAACAGTAATTAAGTATATAATATAGACCCCATCAGTGACAAGATATTGTAATATGTATATTGTTGTATATTTGTTGTTTAATAAGATAAATTGGTAATTAAATAAAATTTAACATACATTTTTATTACTTACACTTTTTAAGCGGGCAGTAACGATATTTTAATCCTTTTTATATGTACACCGCAATTAACTTTGCGGCGCACTTTTTGAATTTGCAACATCTTAGTGTTCAGCGCCAAAGAAATCGAACGCAAATATTGTTTGAATAAAGACTGGCTGGTACGACAGCCCATAGTCGCGCCACTGGCTGAATAAAAAAAAAGAAATCAAATTAAAAACGCACGAACGGATTCGGACTTCACGGATTGTTAGAAATACATGGTTTTGTTTTAAAAAATGCGAAAATGTCTCAACTGTAAATATAGGTATTTAGTTGTTTTATTATTAGATACTGTTTTATTATAGATACAGCTGTTTATTTAAGTAATGTTGAGAAGGTACCACAAAATGTATAGTACATATATACCAACCACCAACCCTACCTGCACCTACCTACCCTGCCTAGGACCACATTTGCTCAACTCCACACTAGTTTTTTAGCCCCCAAAACATACAACAGATTTCTTAAATCAGATAAAGATTGCAAAAGCTACAACACATATTAACTCAAGGCCAAATTAAAACTCTGGCTCCAAGATCACAATTTCGACCGGGCCAACACCAAACACGAACACAAAATCTGTCTAGGAACGCCGATCTTTAATATCATTTGCCCAATCGGCATCAACAGAACCTAGCAAATAACTTCCAGTTTTCTTATACTTACTCGTAGTTGACAGAATAATTGACCCGTGACGTCTTGAATTTTACGTTTCATAACGAAACCAACGACAAGAAATAGATTTTTATCGAAACGATTGCCATTTGTCTAGGCCCAGTACCTTTAGTACTTCTTCAAATTAACATAAACAAGCCCAGTCAATAGTTTACGGCAAACGCGACTCGTGCGTTAGTTTGCAAAATATCAGGCGATGAGCGCACGCGCCGCTCCTAACGTCAACCATGGTTAATAACACTACCAATAACTCAACTTATACAAACACACCGTGGTGTCTCCCTATCAAGGTAGTATTTACTTTAGAAGAATATGCGGACCTAGCAGTTTTAATACTCTCCGCAATCTCGTTCATCGTCGGCCTGACATCTTGGATAATAATTAAAAATTCAGACACTTCAAAAACTACGTGTTCATGAATATAATATTGAACAATATTGTGAATAGATTGTTGACTTTACTTTTCAATTACTTTGATTGTACAGTTTAACCACCTAATTAGTTTACATCAACACATGGATAACTGCCGTTGTTATTGTGTGCGTAAACTAATAAGACGATGTAAATCAGTACGCATACTAACGTCCAAGCGAGCGAGTTCTACTACACACACACCTACATCAATACTTAGGCATGGCTAACACGCTATAATAGTCCTTATTACTAATTGGTGTGGTTGAATGCATTGCACTATTTCAAACAATTTTACTAGAGCAGGTTTAGCACCGTTGCTAATGTCTCTGACTGGTAAAACGAATGCCGTATGATCAAACCACACTTGCGAATTATATTCTTTTTATAATATTATTTAAATCTTTTACAAGTTACTATTAATCCAGTTCATAAGACAATCGAAGTTTTGCAACGTTTGAGATATGCCATCGAAACTAACTACTTAAGCATTT
Source organism: Acronicta leporina (assembly GCA_947256265.1). Classification (NCBI taxonomy): domain Eukaryota; kingdom Metazoa; phylum Arthropoda; class Insecta; order Lepidoptera; family Noctuidae; genus Acronicta; species Acronicta leporina. Next base: position 2,525,245 of record OX366536.1, read on the forward strand.
TATTTTGTGTCCTTAGTAGACAAAGCTACCCACAATTTTTCAATTATTTTATTTTATAAGAATTGAACGTCGTCATTTGTCCAGTCTATTTGCATTAACTATTACGACCTTCGTTTAAGCATAGATTGCTTCTTACAACTCCTGTAATAAGTTGTGTGCGGTGTTATCCTATTTTTTATTGCTTAATCATACAACATTTAACGATGTTTAAGAAGGCCGAAATTGTTGTATTACACGAGCAAAACATTTCTATCAGTGAAATAGCGAGGCGATTAATGATATCGGTGAGTAACATTTATGGACATTTTCATTATGAACCTATGCTTTTCTTGTCTGTAAACGTTAAATTATACTATATTATATAGTAAGTATATTAAATATTTTATTCTTTCCTAAATAAATTAATTATTATTTGTTTTAATATACTATATTAATTAATAATAGAATTAACTAATTATATTAATAATATAATATATATGTTTAAATATTATATTATAATATATATATATATATATAATACATAATATAATTAATTATTTTATTAATTAATATAGTAAGTATATTAAAACACATAATAATTAATTAATTTAGGAAAGTGTCATATAAGTAATACTGACTTAACACAATATATAAATAAATTAAATTTATGGCATAGGATTTGAGCCAAGATTCAATTACTTATTCGAATTAAGCAAGTAACTAATATTAATTATGTTTACTAATGATGATACAAATAATAGGTATATCATTGGAATCAATGTTTTTAGTATTATAATTATATTAACATGACATGTTAAATTATGATTAATATTTATTTACACATATCAGCATTTATATACTTATACTGGTTTCTGAGCATTTCTTTTTTATTACAGAGAAGAACCGTGCAGTTATGGGTTCGACGATTTGCAGATTCCGGTGACGTAGACCATCGCCGACGTGGGCCAAACTATCGGCGATTTTTTCAAATGACACCGGGACATCATATCTAGGCACAGAGCGGACCCATTCCTCCCCACCCGAATAACCGCAACAGCTCATAATGTGTGCTTACAAACCGTGCGAAACCACTTGCGTGCAGCTGGTTTACGATGCAGCAAACCAGCACAGAAGATTTGACAACCAAGAAAACATGACTATTATTGACTGGCCTGCTAAAAGTCCAGATTTAAACCCCATAGAAAACCTATGGGGTCACATGGTGCTAAACTGGGACTCATCGAATACAAGATCAAAATCGAATTTAGATGACCTAGTTACGTCCACTTGGGAGTCGCTACGGGGTAGCAATATATGCGCTAGTATGGTAGCCAGCATGCCTAGAAGGTTACAAGAGGTAATTGATAACGATGGTTTGCCGACACATTAATAATTGCCATGACGTGTTATATTTTTCACACTATATTTCAAAAGTGATCACACTGTTTTAAACGACGTGTGTATCATAAATAATGAAAGTCTTTAGTTAATATGTAGCCATTTTGTAATGTGAGTGATGTTATTGTTCCTGAGGTTAGAAATTGCCATAATTTCTTCCTCTAACATGTTGATTCACTTCACATTTTATTTTACTATGATTAAATTGATATACCTATACTCAATACTTTGACAAAATATATTACGTCCATCCTTATCCAACAAAAATAACTTTGTCTTATTATGATGTGAAAAGTTAACTTGTAAATTTTTATTTACTTACTTGACGTCTTTATTTTTGATTAAATTGATCACCTCTAACAAAATATTACGCTCATACTTACCCATCAAACAAAACTTTGTATTCATAACTGATAAAATAGTAACCGTTTCATTAAAGAAACGATTAACTGTAAGTTGATTTTTCAACCATTATTGTAGTGGAGGTTATCCTGTAACGATACGAGTAGTGTGTGTAATAATAAATAAATAAATAATAACTGCCTCGAGGCTCGATAAAATTGTTTTTCTGTTGTGTATATTAATCGATCCGTTATTTAGTTAATTAAATGTTTTAATATACATTTTTTGTTGTTTTATTTCAATAACAAACAAATCAATACAACACAAATAAAAACAAGTCAATTAAACCAAAAGAGTTTACACAATTTACTTTTTTAATAAAAAGTATGACATAATGACAAAAATAATTTCCTCTACCGTGATTTGAACTCACGACACGCCGCTTGTGCTTCGATTCCAGTCACCTCACCGTAACGCTACGGAAGCTATTATTCTGCCGGCTAAAATACTGCATCATATTCCTTTTATGTATGAGATTAATTTCAGTTTGGTTATAGTTGTGTGCAAGTCGTTTTATCAATCCTCGCTTGAGCGTGTGCATAATACGTACTGTACGTAGATACGCACACATTGAATTAGACAACACCGGTTGCCTGTAGCATCCGCTAGGGTCGCTAGTAGTATGTAAACCAAATAATTTTGTTTTTTGTACCGAAGTAATACTGTACATTTACGGATTTTGTCTTGCATATTTTGACTTGACTCTGAACTATTGGCTGGTGGTGCTGTGTTATCTGATTTACAAAGACTTGGTGAAAGTGTTCGGTGGTGATATGGAGAAGAAGTACCTCAAGAGTAATGTGTTCGTATGGGGGCTGTCTTTACCGTTCTCTTTGTGTCTACTCCTTATTGATCATTTTATCAGTTCATCAAAAACTTTCATGCGGATATACATAACGATTTGGTTATTGCCGTTAATTATTACTTTGCTGATTTATGTCCGAGTGTTGTACGCTCTGTTGAAGGCTGAAGTTCACAATAAGAGTGACTGGTGCCGACGTTTATTGGTATCTACAATTATATTCTTTATTAATGGAACGCTATTATTGTTGATGCCTTTACAAGAGTTAGTGATGTTCCCAAGGATCCTCTTGCTCTTTTTGATGCACGTGCAGGCTGTGTCGATGGCTATCTACTTCTTGATGGTGCAACTGAACCGCACAGTATGGAGCGATTACTTTACCAGCCGAAAGAACTCTAGGAGAAACAGAACTAGAAGGGAGAATCACTTGCTGAAAAGAGTACAAGATTCAAGAGGCAAGTCATGAGCTTAGGAATTTGGTCTAGGTTGTCCTAGCTTGGCTTGTGCCCATCGAATATTTCTATACACTGCAAGTCCTGGAAACCTGGATCTGCATTAGAAAGTTGACCATCTAAAATGTTCACACACATACGACAGTAAAAGCTATGTCTGGACTATAAAAGAGACCATTCTCTGACTTTATTTTAGCAGTCGTTCTCAGACGTCGATAGATAGAAAATAGGTACCAGCGCCATTTACTTCAAATCAGCTGACTGTCACTGACTGTTTCTATAAATAGATCTTTGAAATTGAATATTTATATTTTTTAAATGTAATAACATTTAAAAAATATAAACATTCAAATTCAAAGATCTATTTATAGAAACAGTCAGTTTTATATCGTGGAATAATATAATCTGTCAATAAATTATTGTTCTAATGATGCGAGCCAGCAATTTCTCTACTATTATATAACTGTATAAAAGCTGTGTCTGTATATTGAAGATGTTTAAAAAAAAACAAGTGGTTTAGGGTATATAAACGTCTCCGAATCCAAAAACGTCATTTTTTAATTCTTGTGTCTTTGTCTGTTTGTCTGTCTGTTACGGGTTGGAGCAAAAACTACTGAATAGTTTTTAATTACGTTAGTGATAACGAAATTTTCTAACAGTGATGTTAGAAAGTATGTATACGCTCCAACTTAAGACTAGTGAAGTTCTTATCTCAATTATATAAACAGATCCTGAGATACAGCTTGACCTCTCTGATGGAGACCCATACAAAGAAGAGATTACTGTTGGTTATTGATGAAATTATGTTTGGAATCCCTTTCTAATCCTAATATAGCTTCAGGAGATCGAAGCCGCGGGCAAATGCTAGTACTTAATGAAAATAAAAAATGGTTTCCATGGAAAGTCTTGTGTGGAGTTTGTTATTAAAGGTGAGAATTACTCACCTCATATTATGAATATGTTTTTTTTAATATTCGAGATTTCTATGTTTCTCGTTCTCGTAAAAAACATTTGTACTTTATATGAATAAAAACAATAATGTGATGAATCACCATTCATATAAATAGATGATAATTAATTAAAATACGCTGTCGCATTTTGAAATGATATTGTAGAACTATTTCGATGTCCTGTTTGATTCTCAGGTGCGAAGAAGTGTTACTTGTTGGGAGATTCTGAGAAGTTCTTAACGTCAGATTTGTATTTTGTGGTAGGAAAAAGGCAAATAAGATTTATTTTGGTATTAAGGCCCACTTGCACCAAATGCTTAAATATATTTAAATTGTATTTAAACACAATTTTTCATAGTAAATTTGTGTTTAAATACGATTTAAATATATTAAAGAAGTTGGTGCAAGTGGGCCTAAGTCTATATTTTTAAGATAATTAAATATGTTTTTCATAAATTAATTTTCACAAAGTGGCTTCTAACACTTACATACTACTTGATATTTATAAATCCTCGATAATCGAATAATATAATTATATAATAAATTGAAATTATGCTCTATTTTAAAGGTATATTATTTTGATAGTTATAATATTGTATTGTTCAGAGGTTATGTAATGGTGATGTTTATGTTGAATAAATAGTACCAACACAGCTATTACATTGCTTTTTCCTGAACAATAGATCTGTTATGCTCATTTATCATGCTCTTATTTGGTTAAAAGTGGTTCGCAAATAACATATTTGAGATAGTAGTTCTATAATCACACAATGTAACGCTATAAACTGTATAAGATGGTAATCGAGCGCTATAAGTTAGTTGAAAGAGCTCGCTCATTTTCAATGATGCAGCCTTCTGCTGAACAAAATCTTAAAAACCCTAAATATTCAGCTACTGAATAACTGATTATGACTGAGGTGTAATACAGCTTGTATAGAATGGAAAACAAGTTATTCAACGTGAAGCTGTATACTGAAAATTTGTACCAAAGTTATACAGATAAATCGTATAACATTCAGCTGTTATACAGCTTTCAGTGGTCCCGGATACATTAAACTGAATAACATGTTGAAATAAAACTATTTTTTACGGATTTTATCGTAGCTGTTAGTAATTTTAACATTAAGTCGTCCAACACCTCAGTCTACCCGTGACCATGGATGCTGTAAAGAATCCGAAACGTCGGGAATTAAATAAAATTAATACAACGCGATACAATCCGTAATAAATAGTTTTATTTCAACATGTTATTCAGTTTAATGTATCCGGGACCACTGAAAGCGGCATAACAGCTGAATGTGATACGATTTATCTGTATAACTTTGGTACAAATTTTCATTTTAATGAAATTTTTATTTCAATGTCTAATATTCGCGCAAGTGTCAGAAACCAGTATGAATAACATGTTTTTAATAGTTCTGTTCATGATCAATATAAAGCTACATCAGTGCTATACATAATATATTAAGCTTATAGAGTAATAATAGCCCAAAAACAGTTTAATACAGCATTTGCCTGTCCCGTAAGCTTTATTAGCTCTGTATATGTAGTTGGCTCAAAATAACTTGAACCAAAATGGTGGATGCGCAGTAGTCGATTTTTAGTAGGTACATTTTGCACGCAAATGTACTGCGCAAACTTTTCCCCTCTTCGTTAGTTTTGGGTCAAGTTATTTTGCGCGAACTTTAATAAAGCTTTAAGCTGTTTATTAATGAATTTGTATGTGTTCCTACTGTTATCGGGCTTGTGTTGCTTGGCTGGTTATCCGGTAGAAAGGGCAAGGGGGAATAAATTCGTGGAGATCTTAATGCACAAGAACGTGATCCATTACTTCGGTAATACCGGGGTAGATATTAGCGATTAGTAACCTGCACAGCATGTAAAAGGACTTCAAAAACCGACACCTTCCATCCGTTTTACAGATTGGCTTGTTATTAGAACGGCGGGAGAAGCACTTCCACGTGCCAGATCGGTCTACATAGTTTAGGAAAAATTAAGTAGCTATAAAAGTTTACCTTTGTTGCGGTTTTTTCACGTGGGAGAGCCATGCTTCGGCACGAATGGGCCGGCTCGACCGGAGTGATACCACGGCCTCACAGAAAACCGGCGTGAAACAACGCTTGCGTTGTGTTTTGCCGAGTGAGTTGAGGTTACCGGAGGCCCAAACCCTTTTGAAGGCGGGCAACGCACTTGCGACTCCTCTGGTGTTGCGGGTGTCCATGGGCGGCGGTTGTCGCTTACCATCAGGTGATCCGTTTGCTCGTTAGCCCCCCTATTATATAAAAAAAAAAGAGAAAAACTCATTTTTTGTGATTTTTGATTGAAATTAATTAATTGTCGTTTCATGTTTAATACTCGATCTATCGATAATAAACGCATATATAATGTTGCATTACATAAAAGACCATAATTAAACGCGTTTTTTTTCTTATCATCTTTTTTTCTCCGAAAGATCAGCATTGGGTCACCTACATTTTATTTTAATAAAGAGATAGACTTATTAGGCAACGCACTTGCGACTCCTCTGGTGTTGCGGGTGTCCATGGGCGGCGGTAATCGCTTACCATCAGGTGATCCATCTGCTCGTTTGCCCCCATATCCCAAAACAAAACTTTGAAGTATTGCTGATCAAGTACTAATATGAAACGTTGGCCGGTTTCGTTTTGGATCGTTTGGCTTGCTTTATTACCTATCGATAGATATCTGTTTTTCATTATAATATGAAACTTGAATTTTAATATAATGACATCAACCAGTCAGCCGTCAAAAGAGTTATACTCTTATTTCGTTCGTTAGTTTGCGAAGAGATTGTCGACTCGTGCGCACGCGTTCTCTAATATCAGCCATGACCGATGATACCAGTTTACTTAACTCTACGTCTACAAACAATTCATCTCAGATTATAAATAAATTTACTGTGACAGACTTTGTGCACCTAGCAGTTTTTATAATCTCCACTATCACGTTCATCATCGGCCTAACATCTTGGATAATAATAAAAAAATTCAGACGTTTCAACAACTACGTGTTCCTGAATATAATATTGAACAATATTGTGAATAGAGTGTTGGATGTACTATACAACAATTACTTCAAATATATTGACGGTATACAATTGTTGAATTTATTAATATATGAATTTTGTTATATATATTTTAAATTGACTGTGAACTATTGGCTGTTGGTGATGTGTTATCTGTTCTACAAGGACTTGGTGAGAGTATTTGGTGGTGACATGAACAGGAAGTACCTCAAGACTAATCTGTTCGCATG